>JAUPFV010000001.1:9134623-10552650 GCA_036936605.1 Limnanthes douglasii subsp. nivea | reverse complement strand
CGGTGGTTTATAACATTAACAGACCTTAAATGAGTCAAAAATTCCGGATACCATCTCGAATGATATCAGAGACTTTAAGGTTGCTCCATAGACGAGAATATCAAATAATATTATGCCCATAATGGTTGAACAGAGAGGTCAAGAGCAACTATGGGTCAAACCAAAAGTAAGTCTTCTCGTAGTTACCTATCGCCACCATGTAAAAATTACTACTGAGAGGCCTAAAATTCAAAATTATCACCAAGTCCATGAAGGGGAAGCGTCAATCTTTAAAAAATAAATGTTTTTATTGTTAATCTTCTCAGAGTAAATCCAATCACACCAGATTGAGTTGTTGACTTTCTAACGCTTGATTCTATTTTTTAGGTATAGAACCTAAGTCTGCCCTTAAACATGGGCAAGGTTACAATAGACTATGCCAATTTAGAACCTGTAATCTGAAAGCCTGACCAGAGGAAACGAAAGTGAGACTCGGAGAGTTCTTTAAAAAATCTAGCAGGGATAGTGAAGATGCAAAACCAATAAACATGCAGCGCAAAAAGCACTGATTTAATGAGTTGAAGCCTCCGCACATAAAAAAGTGTTTGCAAGTCCATAAGGCAATAAGGGTAGTAATTTCTCAAGTGGGGGTTGACATTTATTATGAGAAATTGGACCTGGAAGAAGAGGGACTCCAAGATACTTAACCACGAGGAAACCTACGTTAAAACCAATGATATTGATCATATTCGTTCTAAAAGTAGTGTTAACCCTAGAAATGAAGATGTGGCTTTTTTGAGGGCTAACTTCAAGACTGGAGACAAAAAAGAAGAAGACCATCCTTGAGGTTGAGGGAATTAATTTCACCACGATAGAAAATCATCAAGTCATCTGCATAGCATAGGTTGATCGTTTTAAGCTTATGGTACTTTTAATGGAGATGAAAGTTCATATAAGTAATTTTCTCTTTGAGAATATTAAAAATATATTATATGACTAAGACAAATAAGAAGGGAGATAAGGGGCCACCTTGTCTGAGACCTTTTCTACATTCACCATTAATATTAAAAATATAGGACGGGGTGGCGATACAATGAATAATCCACCTGATCATACTATAATGGACACCAAGGTGTCAAGGCTAAGATACCAACAGATGTTGTCAAATGCTTTCACCATATCGACTTTTAGTGCGATCCTCAGACCCTTACGATTAGTCTCGTAGCTCCTAAAGAGTTCTAGAGAAAGAAGGATATTATCCTTAATATTACAGACAACCAAAAAAATCGATTGAGATTTGTCAGTCAGATATGGAAAAGAGTCCTTGATCCCATCGACTATGATTTTGGAAATAATCTTGTAAACCACATTGCAACATGCAATAGGCCTAAAGTCCTCAGCAAAAGATGGGAAATCCTTCTTAGGGTTAAGAGAAAATATGGTGGCGTTCCAAGAAGGCTCAAGCCAGCCCGTACAAAAGATCATTAAGATCCCATCACATATGTCTTTGCCGATGAGATTCCAATGAAGCTTGAAAAATCCCGCATTGAAGTCATCATGCCCGATAATTTATTGCTATCAATACTAAAAAAGGCACACGTAATAGGACGAACCATCAATGATCGATCTTGGGTATTCACTTTAACATGAATAAGCAAGAAGATACGAGCGAACGTAAGGTAATCCGGGAGAGACCTAGAGTTAAGAAGGTTAAATAAATAGTTAACTAAGACATTCACAATCTCGTTACTTAAAATGGCAAGGACATCGTTAGTATTCGTGATAGAGACAATTTTATTTCTAATAATATGGGTTTTAAAGCTGTTATGGAAGAATTTAGTGGTATGGTCCCCAAGCTTGAGCCAAGTCTCTCTAAATTTTTGTTTGTAGAGAGATTTTTCGGCATGACTTAAAAAGATATATGCAATAAAATGCGAAAAAACTTGCAATCTCGGTGAACATTTGTCACCCTAACGCTAATATCGTTATATTCCCTCAGATTGAAATTTCAAATGACGAATTGAAGTCGAATAAATTCTTTGAAAACCAAGATCAAAAAATTCTAAAAGACACGTCTCCTTATAAAAAGATGAATTTACTATATATTAACAAACCTATTTTTTTCAAATCGACGCTTAAGAGTATCCAAATTAAACTTAATAGTGAGATGATTTGAAAAACGAGCGGAACCTAAATAAATAATTAACATCGAAGAAAAATAACAAGATCAATTACAACCCCTACAATCAATAGTCTACGTTTTCTTCGGAATTTTATTCATTATTTGATTAAAAAATCAAAACCTTTATAGATTTAGAAAGTGAAATTTGATTACAAGACGAACCCACATTATAAAAAACTAAAATACATCTAGTAAAGAATACAGTGATTGTGTAGCCTAAATAAATATGTTAATTATGCAAACATTCTCTTCTTTTCCCCGATTAGAATTAACCAATTTTATAAATCTATTTCGAGTAACATATATCATATGCGGTGCGGCGGTGCCTATCCATTAAAACGATTCCACAAACTCTTTTTTTATTTAGTGAATCCACAAAGGTTGGATAACTTGTTTTTATTATGTTAATATAATCTTAGCATATGTACGGAATTAATTAATTAAATTATCTTTTTTATTTCATTTTAACTAAATAAATGTAGTATGATTAGTCTTGCTTCATGCACAAAAAACAAGTATTTGTTCTTTCTTATCCAATCTTCACATAATATTAAATTGATTGCTTAGATCGATTGTTGATTTTTGTTTGTTTAGTTAAGGCTCCAAAAGTCGAGTAATAATATATTATTGAAAAGGTTACGGAGTAACGTTTGGAGTATGGATCTTTTGATTATAAAATTAGCAATTTTAAATGAAGCAAATGTGATGCGATTATAGTGTTTCATATGATTCGACATACGGTAAGAAACAAGTTATTAATAATATAATTTATTTAAATAGTTATGATCTATTTTATATAATAGAAGAATGTAATATAAGTATCGAATAAAATCTAACCCGAACATTCAGTTTAAAATTAAACCGAAATCTGCAGGCTCCCCGAACAAGGGCAAATCGGTCTAATCTTTCCGAATATCGGACAAGTTACATGGACATGGATCGAACAGGTTACTTGGACCGGACAGATTACTTTGAACACTATGCACTTAGGGCTGTTCGAACTATGACAAAAGTACTAAAACACCTAAACACTTCTTGACTAAGCTACTTGCTCTCCTACTTAGAGCTCATGGGTCTTTAAACATGATCCGGGTCCATTAAACATGATCCGAAAGCCCATAAAGGCCCAATATTAGGGTATAAATACCCAACCACCTGCATTAACTATGAATAATGAGAATTAACTGCTACCAAGCTGCTTAATTATCTCTCTACTCTCTACTCTAAAAAGTTAAACACCCACATACCACCTTTAAACACCCACACAACACCTTAAAACACCAACTGAAATTACCAGCCTACCCTTAACTTTTATAGTATAGTCTTCCGTTCTAAGATATGTTATTTTAGAAAATAAATTGTGTCCCACAATAAACGTCGATCTTGCACATCGGTGTAAAATTTAATATTATTTATTAGCTTCGACTAATTAGAATTTTTTTTAGTTTTTTTATGAAAAAGAAAAGTAATAATTGCACTCGTTACTACCTGTATATAACCATAAAATGACATATTTTAGGACGGAAAGAGTAATTTGTTTTTTCAGCTTGAAATTTTTTTATTACAATTATAAATTTTGATTTTTTTCTCTAAAAAGTTGGAATAAAATTATATCGAATATTGATGAAGTAGAATTAGTTAGCTATAACTATTCGGTTGGTTAAAGGATAACATATTTTATTTTACAATGAAAAATGAAAATAATAAAAAAGAAATACGTGATGAAACATGAGGAGCGGGACGATTCGGCATAAATGTTCATACTAGACCTTTATTATAAATAAAACATAAGATTTACCATAAAAAACTTTATTATGTTATATTAATTTCCAATTAAACTTAAATCTGAAATTTGAATCTTGCTAACCAGAATTTATTATACTAAATTGAAGTCGTTTGTGCAAAATAAATTGTTACCATGAAGAAACTTAAAAAGATAAATATAAACTAGAAATATGTTATGGTGAATTTGAAAGCAGTTATCATCACATGGTTGACGAACCTCCAATATACTTTCGCTGGACTTCTCATGAGCTACCAACAAGGACATTAATATTTTGGACAACAATCACACCTCCAACCGTCTTCAGTGGGGATCCAGCCCGGTTATCAACATGCTTGAGCACCTTCGCCAAGATTACAACATGCTCAATTCAACAATACACCCTCATGCATCAACCTTATCATAAATTTGTACCGCTATGCCTGAACATGAACCAATGATACACGTACGCCCCAGTTGCCATGGGGCGATGCTAACATAACATACCCACTCAATCCTTTTGTGGTCCGACACCGGAACCTATTAGGTGGTACCATGTAATTTATGTCGTTGACTATTCCAGGAAAGTACAGGTTATAATTATGAAGACCAAAGATGAAGTATTTGCAGGCTTTTTGAACTGGAAGATCTTGATAGATAATCAAATTGGGAAAATGTTTAAAAATATTCAGACTCATAATGAATTGGAATATGTGAACAAGGAGTTAACTAAGTATTGTGCAAAGTTGAGAACCTTTTAGACACCAAACCATAAGTGGAAATCTCCAATAAAATAGGCTTGATGAGAGAATGAACCGAACCCTGCTGGAATGTGTTAGGTGTATACTTCATACAAATAGAATGAATATAAGATTCTAGAGAGGAGCAGTGTCAACATCTACATATATCATCAACATGAGTCAATCTATAACACTCCTAAGTGTATTTGTACTCAAGATGCATGAACTTGAGAGAAACCTAATATGGAAGATTTGAGAGTGTTCGAATGTGTTTCCTACGAACATGTGAATCAAGATAAACTTAGGCCAAAAGTCTTTAAATGTTTATTCCTCGACTATCCAAATGAGTAAAGGGTATAGATTGTGGTGCCTTGAACCTAGATGTCAAAATGCTTTGATAAGCATGGACGTAGTTTTCAATGAGGATGACATGTTATTGAAGAAGATGGTGGAGACTCAACCTAGTACGGCCTAGAATATATATGAAATTGACGATGGATGTGATCTACAACGTGAAGCTAGAGACGTTTCTACCAAAAAGGATTTTGGACCTGGTTCCGCTTCGAGTCGTACATAGAAAGTTCAAACACTGCATGAGTCTAAAGTAGGCCAAATTTCTAGTGTTCTTGCGCATTTATAAGATCACATTGGAGAGCAATATGATCTTGACTGTTATCAACTGGCAAAGGATTGAACATGCAGACCAAACACATAACCACAAATGTATGGTTTTGTCGATGTAATTAGTTATACTTTATTTATTTAAATGTAGGGAAATGTTCTTAAAACTAAGACATATCAAGATGCCATCAATATCAGTGATAAAGCAAAGTGGCTTATGAAGATAAGCATCTGGATTGAGATCTCTCACAAAGATGAACACCTAGATTCTTGTGAAGCAGCCGAAAGATTATAAGCTGGTTGGTAATAACGGATATCCAAGTGGAAGCCTGGTTTTTCTGGTGTTCAGTTACCCATATATAAGACTAGGCTTGTGGCTAAGAGCTTTACTTAATATGAAGGTGTTGATTCCAATGGAATATTCTTGTCGGTTGTGAAACAACCTTCACCAGGGTTCTGTTGTCAATGGTAGCTAAATTTTGATGATGAGCTAAATCAAATAGATTTTACTACTCACTTCGTATATGGTAAATTTGAAGATACAATTTACACGTGTTAGCCGAAAGGGTTTTAAAAAGAGAAATAAAATAATGCGTGTTTGTTGAAGAGATCTCTCTATGTGCTGAAAGAATCGCCGAGACAATAGAACAAAATATTCGGTTCTTTAATGAGATCTATTATATATGTATATAGCTCTTATATGAAAACACACATGGATTTATAATTTTTATTGATGCTGAATGTGGAAAAGATAAGAGGAATATTGAAATGGTAAAGACTCAACTAAAATGAGAGTTTGAGATGAATGGTATTGGAGAGGCTAATAGAATACTTGGTGTTGCATCAGGAAGAATATGTCGAATGGGTATTTATTCTTATCTATCCTAGAATACAAACATAAGGTCTTAGAGAAGTTCTTCATATCTGAAGTAAAAGTGGTTGGAAGTTTCATTGGTTTCTAATTCAAACTCAGTGCCACTTAAGCACCAACTGAAGTAACAAATAAGAAGTATGAGATGAAGATACCATATGTTATTGTTATTGGTATTATTATGTATGCTATTATTTGCATGAGGCTTGATCTTGGCTACATCATAAGTATTTTGAGCAGATTCATGTCAAATCCAAGAAAGTCACATTGACATGATTTCAAGTGGCTCATGAAATACTTGAAAGGCTCGGTTGATATATGGTTGTGTTATAGTTAGAAGGATATTTGATTATAGTGTTGAAAGGGTATGTGGAATCCGATTATGCAAGTTACCTTGACACACAGAAGTCTACTAGGTTATCTGGTTTATTATGTTGGAAGAGTGGTTAGTTGGAAGTCTTTTATACAGAAGATCGTTGCGCTATCATCTACAGAAGATGAGTATATGGCTGCTATAGAATCCATGAAGGAAGCTATTTGGCTGAAGGGATTGGTGAGTGAACTCACTGGTGTTGAGCTAGTTGTGGGTTTGTTCAATGATAACACTAGTCAAACAACTGTGAGGAATCTGAAGTTCCATGAGAAAACTAAACATGTAGATATGATGAACTTCATCCGAGACATGATGATGAGAGAGTAGGTGAAGATGGCCAAGATTGCTACAAAGAAATCCCTTCAGATGCTCTAACCAATATATTATCGATTTTAAAGCTCATGGACTGCATGACACTGATGCAAGTCTAGGATTTAGATGAGTTGGTCTCTAAATAGTAGAAATCTAGATGCAATGAATGATGGAGATACTATAAGCCTAGCTGGAGAATCGTTAGGTGTATGCTAGAAGTAATTCGTCAATAGAGGTATTACCACGGGTCTACATAGGCATAGTTGGATATGTCGATTACATTTATAAACATGAACTATTGAAACTCTCATGGTAAAGCTTAGGACATGACTTAGATGCAGAGTCGTTTAATAGGACCTAAGGATTGAGACAAGTTTTCGATACCGAGGACTACTGTGTCGAATGAGATATGGGTTAATCTGAAGTAGACTGGTCTGAAACGAGCTGGTCCGAAGCATTCTGATCCAAAGCGAGCTAGACCGAACCATGTTAGACTGAATCATGAGAACTGGAACGAAGCATATTCTTTACTTACTAAATTTATTATTTAATCGGGTCTCTTATTTTGGACTTCATATATTAATTAGATATCATATTAATTAGAATTTTTATTAATTTGGTTTTCTATATTAATAAGTTTTCCTATAAATTTGGATTTCATATTTATAAGATTTCTTAGTTAAGAGATTATGACTTTATCACATCCATTGATTAATGGACTTTAATATGATATGTTTATTGGATAATTAGAGTTTTCCTTAAACCTATATATAGAAGAAGATACACAATGTAAGAGAGTGACGATACAGTTTTGAGAGTAATAAATTTCATAAGTGAGAAAAAAAGATCTAGGTCTTTTTAGAGAAAAGTGACGTGAGATATAAAGGTTGAATAAAGAATTCTGTGAATCATGTTATCTTTGTAACAAAGAGAGATTGAACCCTTTGTGTTTGAAATTCTTTATGTAAGCTACTTGTTTAATAAAATAATGTATGTTATCCATGAATGTAGGATTTCCTCATAGTCCGAACCACATTAAATTTATCTTGTGTGCTTGGTTTTATTTTACATTTCATTTTATTTGTTTCTAATCTTGAACATGAAAGATGTTTCTTCTAAAAATAATTGGCGCGTTCTTGCCTTGGACAAACTAAATTTCCTAATAAGCGGTGCACTAAGCGTGAAGCAACAATATAAGAAGTAGATCAACCGTTGATATACATGATGGATAATAAATCTCACCTGAAAACTGAATGCCGCAAAGATAGTTCCATGAAGCTTAGCCTCGAAAAAATAGACGTATCAAATAAATGTAACTTTTGGAGCATTGAGGTTAAGTCTTACCTAGTATAAAAGAGACCGGTTGTTACTATCGGCGGTGGATCTACATAGGTTAATATCGTGGTAGTGTCTGAAACTCATAGCACCCTCATACTGAGCTTGGGAGATGAAGTTCCACAAGAGGTATATGAAGAGCCTATGACGTTGGGGATTTGGAATCGACAGAAGGAGATTTACATGAAGAAATTCTTGGCAAACAGATTATGTCTAACGAAATAACTTTACATGTTGTCTATGGATAGTAGCACAATTATCTAAAGGAACCTATATCATTACAACCGAATCATACTCGACTTAAATGTTGTGGGTGTGAAAGTGAACAATTTGAAAGCATCTAATAAAAGAGTGTATGTTGCTTATGGATGTAGTATTTATTCACAATCCAAACCTTGTTAAATGTTTGTGTGTTTGTTTTTATTTTATGTTTCATTTTATTTGTTGCTAATCTTGAGCATGGTAAAACGTTTTTGAAAGGAATCAGATCATTAGGTTCTTGCCTCAAACAAACTGAATTTTCCAACATATTGAGATATATTTTTAACCTAATATTTTTACCTAATGTGAATTTTTTTCAAAATTTAGAGAAAATTTAAAATAATGTTGATTGTTAATGCCATGACAATATAAAAAAACTATAATGAAATGTCGATTACTAAGTCTAAAAGAACATTAGTTCCACTGACATCAACTTATGAATAAAATATATATGTTGCATTGAAAGTAGATGATAAGAATGATAAAAATGTTCAAAAGACATTAAAAAAAGAAAAATGTATTATTTGGTTGTATGGTCCAAAAAATTTTAAAATAAATACAAAACGCTACGACGAATATTGTAACGAAAATAAAAAATAATAATATTCCATTCAACAAAATGTTTAAAGATAAGAATCCATCATAACCAATTAACTAATTGTCTAAAAAATTTTATCATATATATCATAACTAATTTTAATAATAATTTTTTTTATATTTATCTTTCGATACACATATATTTTTTAACATATATTTTATTTTTCAATACATATGGTATTCGATTTATTTATATTAAATTTATTTTTTCCTAGAAAATTTTGTTTTTAATTAATTTATAATTTAAATTTAATAAAATTTATTTTTCTTACATTTATTTTTCCATAAATCTTATAAAATATTTCAGACAACGATAGTTTAACATAATATATGATTTTTATTTTGTAGTTATAAAAAAAAACAAATAAACTTGAATGTGTTATTTATATATTTATATGTATTTAATTTAGTTACGGTATAAATTCATATTTGTGGTAATATATGTACATTTATTTTGCACACAACTATTTATATAAAATTTTTAATACCATTAATCTATCGTCTAACCAATTTTTTTCATGTATCTCATAACTAATTCTTTTATATTTTGGTATTGGTTTATTTAAATATTTTATAAACTATTACGAGATCAGTGTTTTTACTGATTTACTACTATGGAAAAATTCACTAATCGTTGTCATATTGTTGTATTAATTTTCTATAATAAAATGATCAATAAAATTATATAAAATCATCTTTGTCCGTAAAAAAATGATATCCGAGTAAGTATATATCTCTTCATTGTGTTACGTGTATAATTAAGAAGAATACTCATGTCAAGTTATAATCTCAACAATAATCTTTGTATACCGGAAATACAAACATAAGTGTTTAAACATTTAGCGTGTAGAAGAGTGACTGGTGTTGTAAGATCAATCATGAGTAATGCATAAAAAGAGTCAATTGCAAACACAAAAGTGTCTAATGATTGTCAATATGAAAAAAGTGACTCGTGTTCGATGTTCGGAAAAATACGACATAAATGGATGGAGTGGATATAAAAATCCAAAAATAAAATTAGTAAAAAAAATAAAATAATAGAGATGCACATCAAAATAAGAACAATAAGTAAAAAATAAGCACGACTACCTAAAATATTTGTATTCTAAAAATGTTTAAATACGTGATCACAAAACATACATCTTAAATAGTTTTGATGAAAAAAAACATAAATAAATAAAATAAAAACTCACTATCTATTTTTTTTATATAAATAAACTAGTCATGATTAGTATGTAAGTACGATGATACATTCTTATATCTTGTTGGCACTAATTCGAATTTTAGTATGACAGATAAATATATAATTTTTTGTTATCTCATTGTTATATATTTTTATTACTATATAGAAGACCAATTTGTATCTTAAACATGCAGGAGACGAGTCAGTCTTACGTTGATAAAAATATTATTATTTTCGTAAAATCAAATATTAAATGATTACAGTTTATAATACTAATATTATATCATGACTTAAACGCAAAACCAGGGAAACAATATCATTATAAATCTAGACATAGTAAAAGCTTTGAATGTGATAGATTTCAATTTCATATACAATATCGTGTAGACCTTTGGATTTAGTAACCAATTCATTAATATTATCAAGAAATGGATTTTGTTTTTTTTTTCTCTATAATTGAAACTCATTTGGTTACTTTAATTCTAGAAATGGTGTCATGCATGATGATCATATATCATACAACCTGTTCATCATTGCAGAAGAATTTTTGTTAAGATGAATTAAAATATTATCTCAACACCACATCTCCATGAGATACAACTCAAGAAGATCAATAAACATTCCATGTCTAGCATTTTCAGATGATGTAATTATATTAAAAAATAGATCCATCAATAATGTCAAGGTGATTTTCTCGACTTATACTAAAATGTATATGGTAAACAAGTTAACAAACATAAAATAACCTTCATTTCTCCAACTCAGATGAGTAAAGACAGAATAACTTCTCTCGAAAACACTTTGGGATTCAAATATAGTTACCTTCATTTCAAATACCTTGGCATCACTCTCCATTCTAGTAACAATGTCTGTTATTTTGATGATCTTATTAACAAAATAAGAAGCAAAATAACATATTGGGACAATTAGACTTTGTCTTTTAGTGGAAGGTTGATTATTATCAAATGGGTCCTTTCTTGTAATCTTAATATATTATATGTAAAGTATTTAATTACCAAACAATGTCATATCAAGGATAAAAAAGTTACTAAATAAATTTCTTTGTGGATACAAAGAAAACTCTAAAACTATAATATGGTCTAGTTGGTCAAATCTTTGCAAACCATTTGATAAAAATGGTCTAAATATCAGAAATATCAAAGACATTCAAACCTCACTAACATGCGAACTCTGGTTGACTTTTAGAGAGAACCAAACCCTATGAGCCATACTCATGCATTCTATATATTATCCAAATATGCATCATTTCCAAACCAAAATAAAATAAAAAGATTCAAAAGTATGGAAAATGATAAACAAACCAAAAGACATAGCAGAAAAGTATATATTTTGGAAAGTAAGCAGAAGAAATATTAATTTTTGGCTAAAACAATGGAGTCACACGTCCCATGATCACTCTATCCTCAAACGAGGGCAATTCTTGGTATAAACAAGTTAAAGTATCTGAATTTT
Organism: Limnanthes douglasii subsp. nivea; assembly: GCA_036936605.1. NCBI lineage: Eukaryota > Viridiplantae > Streptophyta > Magnoliopsida > Brassicales > Limnanthaceae > Limnanthes > Limnanthes douglasii. Next base: position 10,540,961 of record JAUPFV010000001.1, on the reverse strand, counting down.
GGCTAAATGATGAATGAAATATTGGAAAATTAAGTGACAATGTTATTCAATCAGACATTAACATAATACAAAATAATTCTTTAAAAATCACCGAAGAAGATGATATTCTTTGGAATATATATTTTGATGGTAAAGTCTCATTTAAAGAAACATGAAATGAAATTAGGGACAATGATCTAAAATCAAACATCCTGAAGAAAGTTTGGAATAACATCACTCCAAAAAAGTGTTCATTCACTCTTTGGAGGTTTCTAAACAATCTTATATGAGCTGACTCAATTCTTCAAAAAAAAGACTTCAACTTAGCTTTAAATTGTCAAAATTGTCAAAACTCAGAAAACACTAATCATCTATTTGTATCCTGTAATATTTACTAGGGAGTTTGACAACATTTCGCATGACTATTTCAGATACTTATAAGCAATTATATGATAATTAACCATATAGTTTATATGTGGTTCCTTTCCACTTCAAAAAATATAAATGTTAGAACTATCGTGCCTCATATAATAGGTTGGTCTATATGGATTGTTAGAAACAAAGCTAAATACAATGGTATTAAGCTTACTTTCAAAAATATAATTGATAATATCACATATATATATATATATATATATATATATATATATATATATATATATAATCTACCATTGATAATTCAAACCTTTTCAAATATACACATCGGAGTGGTGACTTGAAAATAGCTAATACTCTTGGCTATTTTAATCACCTGACTAATCCTATGCATTTGCTTTATGTCAAATGGCACCCACCAACCCCGAATAGACTTAAGCTTAACTGTGATGGTTCTAGCTTAACCAATGGAGAACCAAGCAATGGATTTGTGATTAGAAATGATAATGGTAAACTAAATTATGCTAGATGCAATATAATAGGAAACAATTCTCCCTAAATTGCAGAAACTAGGGCATCACTTGATGACCTACTTTATTGTAAAGAAATTGATCTAAAAAATGTTGATGTTGAAATTGATTCATTAACTCTATTCGATATACTAAGCTATGGTAAAGCTCTTAGGTACTTAGTTTCAATAGTAAATTGTTGTAGGAATTTGATTTTATCTCATATAGTTATTAGACATATATTTAAGGAATAAAATTAAGCAGCCGATTAGATTGCTAAATATACTATCAATCAGAAATCAAACTGTCATTTTACAACAAATCAAACACTTGCTTTCTTAAGTGCCATACTATTACTTGAAAGTATTAATATTGGTTGCTTAAGGACTCAAAATTGAACAAGGAATACAATAAAACTAACCTTTAGGTATGGATAACCAAAATTTTTCTAATGTTTATAGGAACGAGTACACATAAAGAAAATGAAGAAAACAGAATGCAAAATGGACCATGGAAGACAAACTCAAAGACAAAGCAGAATTCTTTCAACAATTGATACTCAAATTTTCAAACCCAAAAACAATACATCCAGGATTTAGTGCTAGGATTCATGAACAAAATACAAACTATGGCACTCAATTAAAAGTGTTCATCATCTTTATATAAATAAACTATAGATAACTCAAGTTACAAACTTTTAACAATACAATGTTCACTCTATCCAATATATTTATTAAATTATAACTTTTTAAGTTTTTTTTTTTGTATAAAAAGCTGTAAAAAAAATTTATATATAAAAGAAGTACATGAGTTCCGAATCGCTCGATGGCCATGATGTATTTGAACTTAAACTCTGTGGGAGTTGACTACAAAAGATTTATAGCATGAGAAACGAAAATTACGAAAGAAAACAATTACAGTGGGTGGATAATCTTCATTCCATAACAACAAAAACAAAGATAAAAAAAATATGACGAACAATAGTGAGTGGATAATCTTCATTCCATAACAACAAAAACAAAAATAAAAAAAATATGACGAACAATAGTGAGTGGATAATCTTCGTTCCATAATAACAAAAACAAAGATAAAAAAAATATATGACGAGCAATACTAGAATTTAGTGCTTTCTTTCTTTCTATCTAGATATATCACTTTTTAAATTATCCGTTATTATAGATTAAAATCAAAAGATTTTACTTTTAAACTCATTATTTTATTCACTGTTTGGTATATGCTAGGTTTTTAACACTGATTTAATATCTATTCCATCCCTCTTATGTAATATTTGAATGCTTTCTCATCCGGAATATGTTCTCTGTACATGTGACATCAACGTTATTATTTTATTTCGGACTTGTCATAAGGTTTGCTGCAAAAAGACAGTTGCTTGTATCGGTATTGAGTTAGAATTCCATTAAGTGATGACATGTGGGAGGAGTTGGAATTGATGATAGAGAGAATAAGTACAGATAAGCAAAACCATTAAGGGAGGAGATATTCATTAGTGTCACAAAGCAGAAGACTAAGACTACTATATTCGAGGTGACTATCACATGCCAACTCTCTTTCTCTTTCTCTTAACCTGAGATGCTTTATTACACTTAAGCTAGATTAAGCTTTATCATTGTTTAATCCACTACCATTAATGATCTTTGTTCTTTTGCTTTTCTTCGTCAACTTCTACCAGAGTAATTGTATGCTTTTCTTTGTAAGAAAGTAAACTTTACAACGTTGTTATTTCCACTTTTTCTTTCTAAAACTTACTTCTAGCAATTAAACAAATAAATTGATAATTAAGTTAGGGTTTTTATAAAAGAAATTATACATATTCTTATTAACATTATATTTTTAAAATTTGGTTCAATAAAAGAAAACATATTTGAAGAGGTAAAAAAATCGAAGTTGCGAAATGATAAATTATATATAGTAAAATATATGATAACATGTAAATGTTTGTCAATGATCAAAGGAATCATTGCGGTAGTGTTATTTTGATGAGTTGGATAAGATATATAATTTTTTAAAAAAACATATTTATTTTTGTAATAATAATATAATATATTTAAAAACGTAAAAAAAAGCAATATTATATGATAGAGGTATATTATGAATGTTTTATTACAATAATACATGTTATAGATATGGAACGCTATGAAAATACAAAACTAGAAAAAAAATGTGCAATTCTTTATATCAATTTTATAACATTTTGAGCGTAAGTTTTTAGATGAAAAATTCATTTTCCTTTAGATTCATGAGCTTAACTCATTGAATTAACCGTGATGAGGAAATAGAACTTCGAGGACTAAAATGTAAAAGAATAAAACTTGTTATGACAGATTGTATAATTAGAAGAGAGAATTAGAGCTTTACGTTTTAGTAAGGGACCTGTTTCAGTTGAAGCTAAGTCCTTGCGCCTCTATATAAAAGCTAAGATTGATCTAATAAAGCTCCGACTTTTGTGATAAATGGCTATTGTTATTTGACTTTCTCTCTCTAAAATCTATTTCTCTCTACATTATTTACCTCTCTTAATTTCACTTAGTGAATCCATATATTAACTCACCAAATTGTCGACTTCACTGAGACTGATCACTGATTAGTGCCTAGATTACTTGTTCGATTTTTCTATTTTCTTCCTTTTCGAATCTTTGAAAACAACATCAGACTTGGCGATGAATCCAAGAAGTGAGAACGATCAATTAGTTCGATCGATTGTTAAAAGTTAGAAAAACGATTTGCAATGGTTTGATGGTAGGCAAGAAGAATCTATTCTGGTTCGACAAACTCAATCAGATATAGAAGTACGAATGAACCAACTATTGGACAAAATTACAGCTCTGAACTAAAAATACGACCAGAGAGAGCATGAGATTTAGTCAGCTTTTTTAAAGAGTGTCACACTTCTCGAACAGAAAAAAGGTTCGAATCTATTTATTTCTAATTTGGTCGAACCTTTTTTAGAAATAAACAGAAAAAGCGAGGTTCGAACCTTTTTTAAAGAGCGTCACACTTCTCGAAAGGATAAAAAAGATAAACAAAGGTATGTCACATCCAGTGACGAAGAGATAGAAAGTTCTGGATCTGATTTCAAAAAATATCGAGGATCTTCGAAAGAAGAAAAAGATCAACCTCGAAAATCTTGAAAATAATACAAAGCTAAGAGGGAAATTTTACATCTATGTTTGAAGGAAGCTAATTGGTGTGAAGGAAATACATCAAACCAATACGATGTTGTAGATGATCGAAATTTATATGATGTGATAGGAATTGGAGATGACAATCAATATGTTCAAGGCATTGATTGGAGAAATTCTTCATTGACAATTGAGATAAGATCTACCTCTCTTCCGAAGCGCTTAAATATTTCAAAGATTGAAAATTTCGATGAGATACAAGACCCTGACGATCATATTGAGCAGTTCAAAAATTATATCATGAATTTCGAGGACGGTGACAGGCTGGTGTGTCGATCGTTTTCTCAAATGTTAAAGGGAACAATTTTAAAGTGGTATAACATAATTCAAGGGGGTCAATTTCAAATTTTAGAGATTTTTACACTGTTTTCCGAAGACAGTTTGTGGGGAGCAAAAAAATGCGAGCGAATGGGGATACAATAATTCAATGCAAGCAAGCAGTGAGAGAAAAATTGAAAGATTACACTAAGTGGTTTGTCTTAACCAAAGCGGGTTTAAATAATTTTGAGGAGCTGGTAGCAATGACAGCCTTTCGACACAGATTGCTACCAAGCGATCAAGCAAAGGAAACAACAAAACGAAGAGCTTTAACTTTTGGAGCACTGATGGTTCAAGAGGAGGATCAAATCAAGGTGGAATAGTCAACCAGAGTTTGAGGAGTAATTGGAACTAGTCAAAAGAATTCTGGACATGTACCAAACAATCAGAGGAAATCTTCGAATTTTGCCCAACCAGCACGTAGGAGGAACAACAACTTACCTCCTCGAACTATGGGTTATTCAAACCAAACGTCAGGGTGCCAATTTCATAGGCCGATGCCCAACCAATGGGTAAGATCTGAGTATTATGCCTATCTCACCGAGAGTGTTGTTACACTCTTTGAAAAAGCTACAGGGTATGTGAATTTCAAGAAGCACATCCCGATAAATATGCCAAAAAAGGAGCAAAATAACAAGTTTTGCAAGTATCACAACGACATAAGACATGATACTGCAGACTGTATTGCATTGAAAAATGAAGTACAGACTATGATTGAAAATTGGAAGTTGTTGGCCTATGTGAAAGGGTAGAGCAGTGTGTCAAAGAACCCTATTGCATCGACTTCACATGCAACGAATCCAAATACACAGGCTGAAAATATGACAATTTTGGATTCAAAGGTTGATAACTTTGATGCAACATCATAATACTTAGATGCAGATCAAGATCGATTAATTTTAATGGAAGTAGATGAACCAGTAAAACAAGGCCACGATTGAAGCCTTTGCGAGTATTTTGAGTCCTTGGCAATTTTCGGGGGTGATACTATGACTGGTAATACTGACAGTTTAAGGAAAATACATGTAGTAAGTCTAGCTACTCAGATAGAGGGAAAAATGTCTACTCATCTGAATGTTAAGATTGATATTCCTTTTATTATTTTTGACGAAGATGATTTACGAGGTAGTGCAGGACCACATGAGGATGCATTGGTTATTAGAGCAGAGGTTGTTGGCGTCGAAATACGACGTGTGCTGATAGATACAAGGAGCTATGCGAACGTTCTTTTTAAAACAACTTATGATAGAATGCGCAACCCTCCTTGGATTTCCCAATCATGATGTACTATCATTGGTTTTACTGGAGTAAGGGCGCATATAATTAGAGAATTCGAGGGCGAGGTAAGTTTGGGAAAGAGACCATTCAAAAAGAAGGTTCAAGTACTTTTCATGGTGGTGGATTGTCCCACAAGCTATAATTCCATTTTCGGAAGATCTTGGCTATCAAGGATGTATGGGGTTGTGTCAACAGTCCATCAATGCTTTAAGTATGTCATCAGAGACCGAGTGAGGGTCGTCTGAAGTGATCAAAAAGTTACTAGAGAGTGTTATGCCACCGCTCTTCGGATCTAAGGATCTAGCAATGGTGATAAAATGGATGGATAACAACCAATAGGGTTGACTTTGGACCTCAAGAATGAGTTTGACGATCCTAGGAAACCCCAGGTTCATTGACAGTAAGTGAAGAAATATAAGAATATGCTTTTTGCATGGAAGAGTACGTCGAATATGAACCTTACTGATCCCAATTGTACGTCAACAGCAATTATAATTTTTGTCTTACTATTTGGATGTTTTCACTTGGAAAACAGAAGATGTAATAGGAGTTCTAATCAAAGTGATTTTGTATAGCCTAGCAATTAATCCGATGGTGAAACCTATTATACAAAATAGGCGGGCATTTTCTTTTGAAAAAGCAAAAGAAATTGTTTCCAAAATGGATCATTTATCGAAGGTCAGACATATAAGGGAGTCGCAGTATCCTTTATGGACGGCAAACCCAGTAGTGGTCAAGAAAAAGAATGGGGAATGGAGAATGTACGTCGATTTCAAAGATTTGAATCAAGTTTGTCCTAAAGACCCATTCCCCGTTCCTCGAAATAGACTAGTTGATTGATTCACCTTCGTGAAATAAAGTATTGACCTTTATAGATGCTTTTGCAGGATATAATTGAATTCAAAGATTCATGAATAAGGAATTCACCTCTCAGATTGGAAGAAACATAGAGGTGTATATTGATGATAGGGTGGTCAAAATCTTAACACACGATGCACACTTAGAAGGTTTAGAGCAATAGGGCTAAAGTTGAATCCAAAAAAGTGTACCTTTGGAGTTCGATCAGGGAAATTATTGGGTTATGACATTAGCGAGAAGGTAATATAAGCTGACCCGGAACAGCTAAAAGCTTTAGTATCAATGAAATTTTCTCGAACTATCAAAGAAGTGCAAATCTTGACATGAAGGTTAGCTGCTCTTAACAGATTTATTTCTAGATTTTCTGATAAATGCTTTCCTTTCTTTCAAGTGCTACGAAGACCAACAAAATTTGAATGGACTTCGAAGTGTGAAGCAGCGTTTTCAAGTATCAAAGATTTGTTGTCATCAGTAGAAATACTGTCCAAACCTAGGATTGGAGAACAACTCTTTTTGTACATTGCGATATCTGATTTTGCGGTAAGTGCAGTATTGGTAAGTGAGGAAACAAGAACTTCGAAGCAAGTGTACTATATCAGCAAGAGTTTGGTACATAAAAGAGGTATTTGAAGCTCGAAAATTTGGCCTTAGCATTGGTAGTGGCTGCTAGATAAATGCGCCCATATTTTCAAGCTCATACCATTGAGGTTCGAACTTCATTTCCATTGAAGAATGTATTACTGCGCCCCTATATTTCTGGAAGGATTACTAAGTGGTCAGTGTAATTGGGAGATTTTGACATCACCTTTTTGCCTCAGACGACAATTAAAGCACATGTTTCGCCAGATTTTCTTGTTGAGTTTCATTCAAGCAGATCAGATAAAGAGGTTAACAGGGATGTTTTACCAGCCAGTTCAATCTGGATAGTTCGAACTGATGAGGGTTCTAGTATTTTGGGATGCAGCGCTGGTGTTCAAATGATATCTCCATCTAGAGAAACGATGCTTCAATCTATTAAATTTGGTTTTCACGCATCGAATAATGAAGCTAAGTACGAAGTTGCGTTGGCTGGTTTGAGGCGTACAAAAATATGTGGTGCAACTTCAGTATGATTATAAACATATTATCATTTAGTAGCAAATCAAGTGTCTAGAGTTTCCGAAGTTAAAAATGACCACTTAATTTTGTATCTTCGAGAGCTTCGAAATCTAGCTCTTCTATTTGATCATGTTATTGTAGAACATATAAATCAAGGAAATAATACATTTGTTGATTCTTTGGCAGCTGTTGCATACGAAGAATAATATCTTTGGATTTTATTACAAGATAATCCATCGATTTAACCCATCCACAGCAATGTGAGCATATTGAGGAGGTATTCGTCATTCCAGACATTGTCCGAGGAGATTCGAGGTCTGACATTTTGATTTTTTTTAATTAAAGGAGCGTTGCCTGAAGATGTGAAATTGCCTAAGAAATTGTGAGGCAAAGCATTTTGCTATATAGTGTTAGATGAGATTTTGTATAAAAAAACATTGAGTAGGCCATTATTACAATGCTTAAGCAAAACATGAATCACTAGAAACTTTGTCAGAATTGCATGATAGAGAAGGTTCAACACATTACAGCTTCAAGGCATTGAGTCCTCGAGTTTTGTTGGCAAATTTTTATTGGCCTTCAATTATGAGCAATGCCAAGAATTTAGTTCGAAGGTGTGATACTTGTCAAAGCTTTGCGAACTCTATTGATAAACCAGCAGTTCCGATTATGTCAATTACCAAGGCTGTCTTATTTGATATATGAGGAATAGATTTGGTGGGACCTTTTCTGATGGCCTCTAGAGGACGACAAATATTAATCGTTGCAGTGGATTATTTTACGAAGTGGGAGGAAGTTGAACCATTTTCTGGAACAAAAGCAAAGGATGTGATTAAGTTTATTATAAATAGTATTTGTTATCGTTTTAGAGTACCTCAAAAAAATCCTACAGACAATGGTCCTCAATTTAATAACAAAGAAATGGCTTCTTTCTGTGCTTCGAAGGGGATACAACAATGTTTTATACACCATTTCATCCCCAAGAAAATGGTCAGGTAGAGGTGACAAACAAATCCAGTTTAGAAGGTTTGAAAAAGAAATTATCAGGGGCTGCAGGAAAATGGCATAATTATGTGTAAGAGGTGTTATGGGTTTATCGAAAAACTCCTAAGGAAGCTACTAAAGAAACTCCTTTTTCCTTAGATTATGGGATGGATGTGGTTAGTCATGTAGAATCCATATTTCCTTCTTTTAGAGTAGCTCAATACTCCGAAGACCTGAATGACGAGGCAAAAAGAGCTAGTTTGGATTTGATTGAAGAAAAACGAATTCGAGCTCACCTAAATATGATTCATTATCAAACTCTTATGAGGAGTAGGTATAATTCGAGGGTTAAAATGAAGGACTTCAAGGTGGGTGATAAATTTCTAAGAAAGGTATTCCTCCATACTAAGGAAAAAAACCTCGGTAAAATGGTCCCGAATTGAGAAGGTCCTTATATGGTTGTTGAAAAGATAAAGCCAGGTTTGTATTGCATTTGTGACAATCATGAGAGGATGCTTCAACATCCTTGGAATATATAACATCTAAAATTGTATTGGGAGTAGCTATGTTGTATTATGAAATTGTTTTCTTTGATTAATTAGCACACTATTTCCTACCATGTTGGCCCAATGAGGTTTTAATGAGGTGTTATGTAGATATTCGAAGTTATCAGTAAAAATTCATTTTTTTGCCAGTGGTTGTTTACAAATTCATGTTTAAACTATTTTGGTAACTAATCAAAGCCTGACCATCTTTGAGGTTGACCAAGAGTAAAATATTTCGAAGTGTTGAGCACACTTTTCGAAGAAACAACCACATTCGAAGTGCTACGTTCTTTTAACGAACTATAATATTCAAAGTGATACGTTCTCTAAACGCACTGTAATATTCGACCACAATTTCATCACCATCAGATGGTACTTCTTCGACGGTTTGCACAGTTTTATTTTTCTTTCTTTCTTTTGAGGAGTCGTTTAAGCTGTGCTTTTCTTTTTTGACGGAACGTATGTTTTCTTCTTTTTCGGGGAATGCTCACCTTCCACTCTTTCTTCGATTGTGGGGAGGTTACTTTCAGTTTTTTTCTCTTCAAAGTCTTAAGCATCAGATTTTCTAAAGTCTAGCACCAGATGTGCTACTTGCCTTTTTATTCTTTTTCACATTTTTCTTTTAGGGGAGGTAGTTATCCAACCATTTTAAATGGGCATAAATACTTTGCAGTCATAAATAGTCAACAACCTCTCTAAGAGGAGGAGAAGTGGTCGATGGATTCGAAGCAACATCAACATTCAAAGCGACATCGGCATCATCACCCACAGCTATGAAGTAGTTTTTTCTTGGAGTTTGAAGAGGCTGAATTTTTGTTTCCCTGCGTAATGGACAAGGGGGCTCAACATTGGTTGAAGAAGAAGTCTCTTCAGAGTTCTTTGAAGTAAGATTTGGTTACTTCACGACGGATTTGAGGTGATGATCTAGTAAAAGAAGGCGACATTTAAGGTGTTTTTGGTGTTCAAGTTCTCGATAACTAACTTTCTTCTGGAAGAGGAGAAGGTGAAAAAACAGAAGTTTTGGTAGGATCGAAGTTACCATAATAAATTTTCTATGTAGAGAAACCTAGGGTGAGTGTTACTTATTAGTCTAGATGCTATGTATTCATCTACTCTTTCGCTTATACAGAAATAGTCATATGATACGAAGATGTTGTGTGTGATTTTGAAGAGATGGTTTTTTTATGAATTCTGGGTTTGAATCTTCTAGTTTTTGGATGCTTTCTCATTAACCAGTTGAAGATTGAACGGGAAATTTGAATTTTCTGGTGTAAGTAGCCAGTATATTGAAGAAATAGATGAAGGTAGCCAAAGACATTTTAATTTCCGAAATTTCTCTCTCAATAGATTGTGGTTGTGAATCAAACAATGGTTCGCATAGGTATTTATTGGAAGAGAACATAAGTTTTAAGAAGTAGAAGATGTGGAAAGTAAATGGATATAATTTGAAACGGTCACGTAGATAAGGATTTAACATCTGTCATGTTATAGGTCTAGTGGCAGACCTAGCGCATAAGGCATCATCATTTGCCTAGGGGTAGACCTGGCATCTAGAGTGTCATCTATGTTCAGTCTCAGCTTCGAATCATGAAAACTGAAAAAATGAAGTGATTTTGTGTGAAATAATTCGAGGCACTGAGTTTGATATATGAAAACAACAAGTTTGAAGTAGTTCGAATTATGGATAAATGGGGTTTTCTTCACCTTCATAGATTTCCAAAGCTATTTAGTTCTCATTCGTTTACTCTCATAAGAACTAAGGAGGCTACTGACAAGGAAATAAAACTTTGAGTACTAAAATGTAAAAGAGTAAAACTTGTTATGACAGATTGTATAGTTATAAGAGAGGATAGAGATTTACATTTTAATAAGGGACCGATATGCAATTATCCCTCTTTTGTAACTTTTTTAATTGAAGCTAAGTCCTTGCGCCTCTATATAAAGACCAAGGCGGATCTAATAAAGCTCTCTGACTTTTGTGATAAGTGACTCTTATTATTTGACTTTTTCTCTCTAAAATCTATTTCTCTCTCTACATGTTTTACATCTCTCAGTTTTACTTAGTGAATCCATATATTAACTCACCAAATTGGTTTCCTAGTGTTGAAACGTTCGTTCAATTACCATGAATCAATCAAGTATGGCCCCCACCAAAGGCTTGGCCGATTTCATATATGGCATAAAACCAACATTGTCTAATCTTAGAGTACTGACTGTAGAGGTAATGTATAGAAATATCCACTAATTATTATGGCTATTGCAATATATATATATATATATATATATATATATATATATATATATATATATATATATATAAATGCCCAATGACAACTTTAAACCTTATAAATTTCAGTCTTTATATGTTATTCATACGGTGATTAAGATTTAATGTTGTATATTTAGATTCCATATTCCAAATTATTCTGATAAAATGGAAATCTTGGTAAGTTTATTTAGTAAGAATATCATGATACCTATCAAACTATGGCCTAGCCTACTCTTTCAATTAATCTTAAATTTATGCATTATATATAAATACGACATCAAAGAGGTTAAATTTAACCATATACTGATCTCGAACGATTAAAAAATCAAATTTTAAAGATCAAGCAATGCGTGAAATTTGACAACAATAATAATTAAAATCTAATGGACATGAATCAATATATCGTTTTAGGTTCGCGTGAGTCCTCTCAGCCTTATAAAATACACATGAAATAGTTTGATTATAATATTGACATTTTAAAAATGTATAAATTAATTATTGAAAGTCATTTATAGATTATTTGTTGTGTAGCCTAAATATTAAATCTCGTTAGTTAATTAATTAAGAAACTTTCTCCATATGGTGTAACCCAAGAATTCATAACACAGTCTAGGATATTTGGGTAAAAAGGAAAATATTTTGTTCATTGTTGCTAGTTTTGTGTTAAACTCTTCCACGAAGTCTAATTTGACCAATATATAATAAAAATATATAAATTCTTCCCATCATTTGCTTTAGTTATCATTTTCTTTGCGTTTGCAATAATGTTTTTGTTCAAATTTCATTTGCATGACTAGTTCGCTTGTTTATCTTTAAAAAAAAACTGTAAAATATCATGTTGCAAGAATTATTCATGATAAGTACTCGTAAAATATGTGCGCAGCAACTCAATACTTAAAGGATGTAGAAAAATAGTTCAGTAATTAGGTACATTCGTTCGCTTTTTTGATACCACGCAAAGTAATGGTACTCTTTCACTTTTGATTTCAAGTATAACATTTGGGATCAACCTAATTTTTCAACAAATGATGTTTCATCGAGTATTTTAAATGATCTACATGTTAGATAAACTTTTAAGGTTATGTATTTTCAAACTCGCATGTATATATATATATATATATAATGAGAACAAGTTAATGATCGTTGTTCATTTTAAGTGTGTCGATTTGTGGAAGACCTTTGAGGTATGTGGTTGTGTTGACCACATATAACGTTCAATCTTCAGTGGACAAGAAGTCTATAAAATAGAAAGTTTCTTAACTAAAAGGGACAATTACAATTTTTTTATGATTTTTTTTATTATCCGAACTAACTTTTGGTTTAAAAACGTCATACCCTCGCCTTTTTAATATAACATAGTAGTTTTTCACACAAATACCATTACCGTAGAGGAAAATAATGATGAAAAATCCTAACTTTGGACCTTCGCCAATAACCCATGTTTCTAAATCCACTTTAGTGTAATATTCATGCATGGTAAATAGGTGTGTGTAATGAGTCATCAAATATATTGCTTCCTCTAGTTCCTACAGAATCCAATATTCATTCCAAATTAGAACACAACACTAAAACAATTACAATGCTACATGTTACAAAAATAAGAATTTTCATTATTCCCACACGATAACTCTAAACATCATCGCGTGATAACGCGCGATGATGATTACCATTGGTGATAACGTCGATGCGATGAACTTTCTAACCATCACAACTATCGCGCGATGAATATTCACACAATCACGCAAAAAGGTTCATCGCACGATATATCACGTGTTGAACAAAAACATGATTTACAAAAACTCATTTTTAAAACGTACATTTATTTTTTATATCGTAATTCTTCTGAAATTCTAACCTGTCAAAGTTATATTTTTAATTCAAAAAGAATGTAAGAATACTTCTTTGAATAATTTATAAAAAATAAAATATATTTAAAAGTTAAAAGTTTTAAAATTTTAAAACTAAAAAATAAGTATTTAGTTTGGTTAGAGATAATTTGATTCTTCGTATTAAATATAAAATTATAAAAATAATTAACAAAATATATATCCTAATCGTACGTTTGGAACAAATATTTCTTCTTATAAGTATTATTTTTTAGAAGAGAATATATATATATATAGTATAATTTTTTTATTTTTTGTATTGTTATTATTTTAAGGATAATTATCAATAACCATAAAATATTAAACTTATTTAAAAATAACCATTCAAGGTTTGATAAAGTATGGATAACCACGTGGTTTTAAATTAAAAGTGCTGATAACTATATGGACTTTTTAAATACTAATGATACTCATGTTTTTAAATACCAATGATACACACCAAGTACGTCAAAGTACGTCGAATCCTGGTGTCGTTGTGTAATTACATTCATTTCAGATAGAGCTGTTAGGGGGCCTCCCAACCCGTTAACCCACCCAGGACCGGACTGGTAAGGCCCGCTCGAGACCGGTCCGGATAGCTTAGGGAGCGGGTTGGGAGCCAAAATTTTGGACCGACTCTCTTACCGGTTTGGATCGGTCCGCCCGGTAACCAGCCCAGTAAGGGAGATATATAATTTTTTTCCTTATGTATATTTTTAACTAAAACCCTAAACAAATTATGATAAACTAACAAACCCGTCCGTTAAAAGTCGGACCGGACCGACTCGACTTTTAACGAGCCGGTCCTGGTCCATCATATTTAGCTCCCTTCGCTTAGCGGTCTGGCTCGACCCGCCCGGTAGCTTAACGAGTCGGTCTCGGTCCCGTCCAAACCCGAACCGACCCGACCCGATAACAGAACTAATTTCAGATGCGTAACTAGTTAGTGTAACTAGTTAGTGTTGTCGGGTTCCGCAATTATGCATAATTTGATTGCGTAATTAGTTAGTGTGTTGGGTTGCATGGTTACATACATTTTGTTGCATAATTAGTAATTGTCGTTGTGTTGTGTAATTAAGTGTACTTTTGTTGCGTAATTAAGTGTACTTGTAATTAAGTGAAAATAGTTTGAACTTATTTTTTTTTATTTGTCGGTTTGCAATGTATTCATTGGTTATTTTTAATAAAATAACCAGGTTTCCGTTCATTTACTTAGTACTTTTAAAAATTATGAAAGTATGGTTAATTATATAATAAGCAAGTGAAATTAAGTGGTCAGATGCCATTTTAGCTTATATATTTGGAGAATATAAAAACTGTTTTTTGTGTTGTGAAAATGATTTTATATCATTGGTTGCATTGGATGTCCGTAATATAGGTCAAAATATTGTTATTCAGAGTGTTAAAACTAGACTTTTAGGTATGAATGATACCGATTTGGATAAAGTATCATTAAATAATATTGATTTAATAGTTGAAGATAATATTTCAATTAGAAAATCTAGTTTGAGTGTGTGTGTTTTTATCATAATAAAATACAATTTGCTACTAGAAGTTGGGTTGATGGTATTCAAGGTGTATGACAAATATTTCAAGGTGGCGTTACATCCTCGCGGCTTGCTTTATCTTAGTTTGCTATTGAACATAGATTTACTTATAACTTCATTTATAATGAGAAAAAAAAAATTAAATGTTCATTGTTAAAATATCGATGGAGGCTTCATGCTCTAACTGAATGGTCAAATAGATATATGTTTATCAAAACGTTTGTTGACGATCATAAATGATATCTTGGTTTCTCGACAGAAAATAAAATGCAGTTGACGACTAATTTGATATCAAACGAGATATGTGACGATACTAGGTCAAGAATTAATATTACTCTAAAATAAATTGAGTCAATTGTTAAATCCGATTAATTTTTAGATTTATTTGATTGCATGTCAAGGCTTGCTTTGGATAAATCTAGAAAGGAAGTTTAAGAAAATATTTATATTTCTTTCAACATGTTAAAAGGTTATTTTAAGTTCTTAAAAAGTATGAACATCACAATTGATTTTCTTATGAAGTATGATGGACGCAACCGCTTTTTTAAACGCTATTTTATAGCTTATAGAACTTGTCTTCATGGTTTTCACTCTTATCTTCCCTTACTCTTTATCGATGGTATATTTTTTACCAGTACACATTAAGGGGTTTTACTTTCTATAATAACTAAAAATGGTAACAGCGATAAGTTTTTTTTGTCTTAAAAACAAATATGTATAAGTACAGAATTCTATTTTGGTTGTAGAATTACGTGTTAACATGTTACAAAATTACATGCAAATCAGTTACATAATTAAATTTATGTTATGAAATTACTCTCATATTATGAAAATACATATTTCTTTTTTGGTTGCATAATTATGTGTTAACTTGTTGCGTATATGTGCAATTTGGTTACAAACTTAGTTTTTTTGTTATAGAATTATATATTATACAGTTTGTTGTTAAATTACTTTATTCAGTTGATACTTATTACCCTAATATCTTTTTAGGTTTTTTTCTAGTAGTAATTGTTGTTGTTGGGGCTAGAGATGGTGATGAATGTTAATGGTTTTTGGAGACATCAATGCCTCATTTACACAGCCGGCACACCATTTTTATATCTAATCGTCACCTAGTTATAGTTAGTTTTGTCTTAACTATTTCCCCTTATTACTATCATTCACATTGTTTTTATAATATTATTGGGAATTTGAAGCATGCATTGAGACGTACACCAAAGGATTTGAGGATGGTGATGGTCAAGATTTTGAAGCAGTATGCTTATGCACCTACTGGAATTTTATTCAATTTATATTTTCATAAATTTCTTAAAGAAGGTGGTAAATAAACAGTTAAATTCATGAAAAAAACATTATTCTGAAAATTATTTACCTTCTAGTCCACCTCAGTCTTTTAATAATAAAATTAAAGAATTTTGTGGCCTGTCTATTTCAAAATTATTAGATAAAATTAGAATTATTCTTATAATGCAGATGCCAAAGCGTTACTCTAATTATTGACATTGGAATATTGACTTGTGGCTTGATATTCAGAAGAATATTATAAGCAACATTTTAAAATGCCGTACGTGGATTGTTCGATCGTCTACCGAAGAATTGATTGAAGTTCAATCAGAAGCAGTATGGTTGTTGATTTTTAAACTAAATATGTTTTTTTGGTATTTGGAAAATTGAATGTTTCCTTGTTTAAATGCTTGTGCTTATATATTTAGTATTCATAGGAATCCTTCACCATTTGTGGAGTCATGCTATAATACAAGTTCTTATAAGGAAACTTATAAGAAAAAGAGATCTGGAAGACCTAAGAAGAAATATATTATATCCCAAGATGAAGAGTCGCCTTGTAGAGTAAAGTGTTGACGTTGTCAAAAATAATAGAAGAACATATGAAGAAAAGATATAAAATATTGTATTTTTATATCTTTTTTTATTGGATGTGTTCTTTTTATTCCATTTGTATTATTTATTTATTAAAAAAATTGAAAATTAGATGTTTTTTAGTTATGAAACTAATTATTGTTAGTTGGGTGCAAAATTATGTTCATTTTGGTTGAGGAAAAAGAGAATTATGAAAAAATACAAGTCTAAGGGTGCGAAGTTATATTGTAATTAGTTGCAGAATTATGTTATGATTGGTTGCGTCATAATATTTTTGTTGCGTAAATAGACTTATGTTATAAAAAAATACAAGTGTGATTGGCGTACACAATTATGGTTTCATGGGTTGCTTAATTACATTATACATTATTGCAGCTGTGTAATAAAAATATATAAATAAAAGATATTCCAAACAAAAAAGAATGTTGTTTACAAACATACAATGTTTACAAAAATACATTGTTTAGAGTTTAACATACGAGCATCTACCAATATCTTGTTGTACGTTCATGATTAGGAAATAAATCAAACATTTATGCTCTTCTGTTTGATGCAAGATCTTCTTGCAAATGGTTTTAGAAATAGATTGATTTTATTTTTCTAGTTTTAGCATGATAGTAAGACTACTTTGATTGTTGCAGTACTTTATTGTGGTCATTATTTTGTTTCCATTTCTTCAATTTGTTTTTTTAGGTCTTTCTTTATATCTATATCTTTTGACTAAGAAATAAAAAATAAATAAAGCTTTGTCAAACTAGGGTTGCGTAATAAAGTGCAATTATGTTTTAGATGTGTTAAAACATAGTTGTGTAATTATTTGTTGACTTATTCCGTAATTATGAGTAAAATAGTTGCGAAATTAGTTTTTTTGTTGGGTAAAAATATTGAAATTACCTATTTATATTGCTTTTCAAATGGTTGACTTCTTTGTGAATATTCTTTATTTCTCTAGTGCGTTGAAGTGTATTAGAATCATCATTGTTGTTACCTTTGTCATTATTGTTTCTTTAAGCAAAAAATTATTAGTATCATTATCTTAATCAGATTAAGAACCAAGAATCATTGAAATTACTCAAAACCTAAACTATTCGCTTATCCATTTTTTTCAAGAATCAATCCGTAAACTTTAACAAAAAAATCAGTCACAAATTAAAAAAAGTTCATAAATGAATCAACCAATCCAAAACGAATAAATCAGATCAAAAAATTATAACTTGCAAATTAACGAAAAATCAGAATCGATAAAAAAACGAATTAAAGAAATGACAAATTATATCTTATGAACTTTTGTACGATTGATTCTTGATTGATTCTTGAACTTGATAAAAGAAAAACATCATATACGTACGATTGATCGATTTCAATCTTAGATTTGAATGAAAATCTTCATTTTCTTCATTAATCCTTGACTTATGATATAAATTAAAATAGATTTAATCAGATCCAAATCACGAAATTGTTCATGAATAGAAGGACCGATTATCTTAAACCGATTTCAAATTCGAATAAGAAGTTTTTTTTATTCCTTACTTCTTACTCTATATCAAACTTGAAAACTTCATTTTTGCTTTAAATCTTTCATACTTTCTTGAATGAACAAACTGAAACTTAAAATTCTTTCGACACAAAAAACTGACATGAATTAGGTTACAAATCATTTTATATATATATATAAAAAAGACTTCTTACTGTCAACAAACGAATTAGATGATGAAAGTAATACGACACTTTTATTGCGATGATAAAATGTATACTAAATATGCACTCGCAATAGTTTAAACGACTAACAATGATCGCAAATGAATTAACTAGACATGTGCAAAAGTTTTTTTTTTAATTTTTTGGTTAAAATAACAAAATCTATATGGAAAACAAAAACCAGTTTCCACCGAAAACGTTATTAATAAAGTTTAAGACCTTCGATCAACATGCCAAAAATATGGATTAGAAGTAGAAAAAAGAATTAAATACAAAGAAATGAGATATATTAGATAATTTTTTTATTATTTTTATTTTCATACCAAAAACTATTATTGAATTTTTTTTATGTTACCTATAATGTTTTTATAAATTAAAATAATTATCAATATTTTTATTTTTTGCGGAATTATCCCATATTTTTTTACACGAAGCACTTTATTATTAGTAAATAGGATAGATAACGACATACGAGTTGGACAAGTTCAACAACCAATTGGAAAATTTTGGCTTTCTTAATTATCGAGTAATGAGATCAAGGGTCTGTTTGGATAAGCCTCTTTGTTTATGTAAGTGTGCCCTTTTCATGAAACTTTTATTTACAAATATTTATTTAAACAGGCGTTTCGATCGGAGCATGTGTCTTGCTAATTGGGAAATATTTGTTTCGTATGTAAATGTTTTTAAATTTTGTTGAAAAGTATCCAAGTACAATTCGCGAATAAGGGAACATATATTTTTATTATATGGGTACGAATACTATATCTAAGCAATCATATTTATAAGAAATCTTCAATCATTAGACATTTTCTTTTTATATATGGTACGTCATAAAATAATTACGTCATATAATAATTACTTACATAGAAGCAATAAAACGTATATAAATAAAAGATATGATCAGAGATTGGATTGTAAGCGAATTTACCGAGGTTAATTATTTTGATGGATTAAGTGTGAACCTTTTTGTATTTGATTATTTTATAGAATTGTTTTCGTTTTTTTGAATTTGATTTACATGTCACTCACGATAAAACTTTTTTTATTTTTTATTTAGTTGGTTTTTGAGTAGAAGGTCAATTATCGAAGTTTTCGGTTTTTTTTTTCAACGGGACATTATCACACTTTCAAACTATTTATACGTGTCTTGACCAAGCTAGTCCCAGTACATTACACGTTATGATGTTTTGTGTGGTTGTTCGAAACAATCGGAGAGTGAATATGAACTTGACGAATTTTATTCGGTGTATTCATCTATTGCATGTCTTCGTGAACAAAAATAAAGTTATTATCGATTTATTGGATCCGAGAGGAAGTCAAAACACCACTTTTTTTTCGTTAGTCGTCCATGAAAAAATGACGATGAGTAAAATATGAATCGCTTGAAAAGTTAATGGAAACAAGATAGTAAGGATACGAGCAAGCCTATCCATCTGCAGCTTCTAAATGACATTTTTACTTTGACATTTTCATATTGACCTAATTTTTTTTATCGGAGGATATAACAAATTTTTTGCTTTTTTTGTCGAAAGTGTTGAAGTAATCTTCTCCTAGTTTTGCGCTCGATCTCAGGATAACTAGGATATAAGATTTCATATTTTATTTACCACTCACAACTTTGCTCGGACCAAGCTGTGAATCATGGTTGACAAAAAATATGCCGCTATTACCAACAAATTTACGACCGACCAAGAGAGATGGCGTTAGTGATGAATCTCCCATCGACCAATCTCTTCCTGTCATCCAACGATATGCTATAAGTAAACAAGGTAATACCAAAACAAAAGATTTATTAAAAAAACAAAAATAATGCCGATGTCTCTTTGAATGTTGATGTTGCTTCGAATCCATCAAACACTTATCCTCTTCTTAGAGAGGTTGTTGAGACAACAACAACGTCTCCAATAAAAATCCCTCAAGTAACCCGTCTTAACTAGTAGACGAGGCATCCGAAGAAGAAGTAGATTCTGAAGCCTTCAAATAACGAAGCTGAAACAAAAGAAGAAGTTTCGAAAGAATCTGAGAATGAACTAAAGAAAATTGCTTCAAAGGGAAAAGCTCGTACAACAAGAAAAAAGAAAACTCTTATTACAATAACCGACGAGCTACGTGCATCAGTTGGTGAAAATTTAAAGCCTCTCGAAACATACTATATCTTGTTTTTAAAAAATGTTTCTTATACATATTACCAAGATAACCAAGCAGCTCATCTGAAAAGGCAATGGGGAAAGGAAGACAACATTATACTTTGTCTTCCCAAAGAAGGGGAAACGCCTTTGGATTGCAAAAAGGATGAACTGGTGGTCTACCCAGAGATCATCAACAGGGGTTTCGATTTCCACTGGACCCCATGATAGTTGAGCACTTCAAAATTTTGGATTTGTGTCCAACGAGGTGACAACCGAATCAATGGTTCACTTTGCTTTCTGTGATCATGGCTTCTCGACTGTCCTAAATTCCCCTCTGCATCAAAGACTTTATTTCCGTAACCAAATTGTCAAAGGGACTATTGTTTTCATTTTATTATCTAATACCGGATGATGATTTGAAGATCATCCATGACTTGATGAAGGCAGAAAATTTTTGGAAACAAAAATTTATCATGAATTCTCATGATGGATTTGATAGTGGTGGATCTTTAGATGCGCCATCGTCCTCATTTATTCATTACCCTCTAAGATAATGATTTTTATATGTTTGATTTTAATTTTTCATAAATATAGATTCATAAACAAAAGTATTAATCTTATTTGAAGGTATATGAGAAATTCAAAATTCTCTATTTTAGTAAATTACCAAAAAATATGTTTAATTCATATATCTATGTGAGTCAAATAATTATTCTCTCCACATTATTATTTATTCTTATTAAAAAGAGTATATCATAGAGACTAAAGAACTTGTTACAAAGGTGATATTGTATCATTAGCATACATCTTAGGTTGCTAATTTTTTTATTATTTTATAATATTAATATTAGAAATCTCAACTAGATTTTGGAACTCTTTTTTGTTATTAGAAATCTCAAGAATGAAACCTAACAAGACAAAATGTTGAGCATGATTTATCTACACATAAATCAAGATATTAGCGCTGAAAAATAACGTGTATATATCATTTTGAATGCCTATGTTTGATAAAAATAAATTAGTACAAAAAGTATTTGGATTTCTTGTTTCAGTATCATGAATTTACTCATGTGCCGTCAATGATTACTTTACACAATCGCAGCTGGTTTAACTAAAAGCCAAATATACTAGAATGTTGGATGTCAAAGTGGTTATATCCTCAAAAGCGTATCACTTTGATAAAATTAGTTCTTTATATATTTCCATATTTGTACATTTTTCATACAAGATCTAGCGAATAAATATCTCATTTGTTAGTTATGTCTTTTGCTGAATTTTTTTGAGGATTGAAAAATATATAGAATAACACACATAAAATATTTCTGGAAAATATATGTAAGCATTTTTAGAAGGAAGATTGGTGTTCGGTTGATGGAGGATGAGATCAGAGTTTTGATAATCTAAATTTGTTAGAAATTCCAAATATAATGGAGTCTCTGCATTACTTATCTAAAGATTAGATAAAATAGTTTGTCGACATTGAAACACAATTTAGCTTAGAAATAGTTAAAAAGTGAGGAGTTAGTTGGTTTTGATGTATCAGTGATATTAGAAAATGCAGAGTAATGTTTTAAAATAAATAATGGTGAGTGAACTAGTTTTACAAGGTCCAACTAAGTTCTTATATAGTTGATACGCGAATCAATGTATGTGATATTTTTATCAATGATTCTTAGAATATACCCATCTTTTATGACGTATTTTATCTTCGACTTGTACAAAAATTAAAGTGTCTAAACATCTTTCGCAAGGACAAATAATACAGGTGAATTTAAGATAAAAGAAAATTGTGTATCTATTTGGTTAAATCCCGATGAATGTTTTTAAAATTAATATTATTTAATTAATGACTAACTTTATATGGGAACCTGGAATTCTTTCAATTGTTAATGAATATATGGAAATTGTTAAATTATTATCTTTCGGTAGATATTAATTTTTTCGCAATGGTTTCCGGTTTGGGATAACTCCTTAACCAGGTAAATTTATCACATTGTGAAGTATTAGTATTTATAGATGTGACTAAAGTTTGGTTGAATTTGAAGGTATAAAGTTTGAGATTAGTTGTTGTTAATTAGAAAACAAAATTCATAAAGTGTATATTCAACTTGATTCATACACGTTGGTAAATATTTGTAAATATGTTGTAGTCATAGTTAGACAATGCAATGCTATAATCAATTTTATGGAAATCTAGAAGTTAAAGAAGTAAAAACTGAATGGTTAAACTGGAATGATATCCGTCATTAATATTATTTTTGGTAATAAAACTGCATCAAATTACAATGTAAATAGGTTTTGTAGAAATACACGGGAAAATTTTGAACGAATGACATAGTGGAAATAAAATGTCAAGTAAAAATATGAAAATAACTAGAATATAATTAATGGTAGTATAAAAGGATAATAGATGTGAGCATGAGATAATGATAGTAAAACAAATTACAATCATAAGACTGCATCATATCTGTGTGATACAACTTGAGTATTCCTTTGATGCCTAGCCCTGTGAATATAAACAAAACAAATTCACAAATGATATTTTGTTTCCACAGGTAGAAAGTTTTGGAGCCCATAAATCCATAATAAATATTTAAGAGGTTGCGGTGAAGTATTGTCGATGCTAGAAAGGTCGGAATGTCGAAAACTCTAGCATTTTTTGTCGTCCAAATGCGGTACATCACCTCATAAAAACATGCATGACGAATAACGCACCATGATCACTAGGCTTCCAAGAGCTAACCAAAATAAATCATCGAGACCAGGTTTTAGCCGTAAAGGCAAACCCAAGCTTATGAAATGTAAGCCTCCCAAATATCCTTCATTATTTTAAGGTATTTTAAAACTTGATTCAAAAATATTATGTATCAAACCTTTATGATTCTTCATCTAAACACGGTCTGATTTTGATTACAAAAGTATTTAATGATGATTACACACTCTAAAAATAGACAAACTTTTAAAATTATTAGTTTAATTTTTTATTACTATATAAATTTAAATTTCTATCAATCTTGTCCAATAAAATCGATATCCTCTTGTATATTTATATAATAGTCTTTAAAATTTTATATAATTATTTATAAGGATTACATCCACTAAATGTGATATTAACATAAAAAAACTAAAAATCAAGATAAATATTAGTGTTTGTCCATCTTGTTTGGTAAAAAACGTGATATGATCCATATGTTTGACTTTATATTAAATAGATATCTATGTTTCGATAAAATTTTATTTTGGTCATACATGTTTGGTCAAAGTTGAAATATGATCTCACATGTTTATTATTTATATTAAACGAGAGGATCAATTTTATCAGTCCAATATGCAATGATTAAAATACAACTTTTCAAAAATATAAAAAATACGTTTAATACATAAATAAATATAAAAACCCATATTACAACTTTGACTGAACAAAAAAAAAAGTCAAAAATAATAATATCTATCCTCTTCTTATTTTCCGAATTAAAAAAAAAATTGTCTACAATTAGGCAACCCAAACAATTCTATCCGTTTAAAGTTTTAGAATTAACAAAGTCTCCATATCTTTATGTATGGTTATTGGGTAGGCTTATAGATATACTCAAACTATATAAGAAGAAGTTTTAAAATTAACAACACTACATGCCCTATTTATTTTAGTTGAAATTATGTTTAAATATTATACAAAATACATTTAATATAGAGAGAATAACTTATTCCTTTCTCTAACACAAAAAACAACAATTTTCACAAAATCCTTCGTCGTCTTCACTATTTTCTCCAATTCTAACTATAATCTTCCCCTCACAAGCATTTATGCTTGTTGAATGGAATAATTTTCATTTATATCTCATGTTTACCTATTTTTAAAACTATTGCACATACTATTTATCATGAAAACAAAACCTTGAAGAGATTTCCACCTTTTAATGGTTGTTTCTTTCAAATTTAGGTTTTCCAGCCACTGTTAGTTTTGTTGGTATGAACTATATGCATGCTCAAAATTTTGTTGGCTTTACCAATGTGATTTATACTCATATTGTTCAATCAATCTGGAGTTTTTTTTTGTTTATATTTTGCGTTTTCCAACCACTGCAGACCATATGAGCAAGAATAACATAAATTATGTGTATTATCAAACTTCCTCTTGGTTTCAAAGACATGATTTATATTGTATTTTTTGTTCTTCACACAACTTGAAGTTTACTAACGAGATTTACTATTATTTTATCTTCACATGTTCAAAGTTCTATCTCTGTCTTGCAGGTTTCTCACACTGCATTATTGAGAAACGTAGATGCAACTCCTCAAACGGCTACTTCAGGTCACTTTCCAAGTTAACAATGTCAGAATAATTTTTAGCTTAAAAAACCTCGAGGAAATGTAAAAAGCGTTCACCCATGCCTCTCATCGTTTCATCTTTTTTAAGAAGACTCTTTGTCTAATTAAAGTTCATGTAAACCTCACCAATAAAAACCATGTGTATCAGTTATATTTTTTTTATTTAATGCATAGACCAATATCTTCCAAAATATCACTACTAAGATTTTACATCGTAACCTAGCAATGATTACCTACCAGCCCTCCTGTCGAGCTGATTTCTCTTAACCTGCGCTTCTCTACATGCAAGTCAGAACACACCATAGTTACCGGAGCATTCTTTATCACCCTCCTTGTATAAAATTATATGTTAAGCCTTGTTCCTAATAGTCAACAAGATACACTTACCTCTAACAAAATACTGTCTCTTCCACCGTAACCCTGTTCACCTTCCCACTATGCGTAACACCTGCAAAAGCTCGAAACCAAAAGGAAAAAACTCTTCATTTAAGAAATCTGGTAGCTTAAGAAAATTCACCCCTTATTTCAACCTTAGAACTCAAACCAACATGCTCAACGATGAACTCCTACCCATAATGACCTTTTATCTTCCCTAAGGTTCATATAGCACATCTCTCTCTCTTGAAACTATGTTATCAGTAATTTCTACCCACTCATCCTCAATTTGATCCATATATGTCAACACAAGCTTCCAAATGACCATGCATGGTCTTTCATTTTCAGTGCATGCCTCCCATCTGCGACCCTCAAACTCCAACAAGGATTATCATGACCAAGACAAAACTGACAGAATTGTGATACAAACTTTTAGAAGTATGATGGAAATCAGATACGCTCCCACCGTGCCTCCCATTCACGTATGCAGCTTGAAAAGGAAGAAAATCCATCTGAAACAGAATTTGGAGCACAAAACACCAAGCTAGATCGCCTCAAAGTCATTTTTAGGAAATTCTTGTCTCTTTCAAGCAAGACACTCATCTTATACCGGGGCAAGAGATTTATCCTTCCATCATGAGCTCCACCAAAGCAGATACCATTGAACCAATTATGTTTTTCCCAGCGGTGGCCAATTACCATATTGAACCTCGTGCAAACAATAACCCCACTCAAACCACTACCACATCAACCACATCCTTCATCCTTACTACCAATGCAACAACTTCCATTGTCACATACGTTTTTACCTTCATGCATCCATAAATGAGTCTAAGACCTAGTATCTTGTACCCACATCATTATCCGACCCTCTTCATCTTGAGAGTGTCATCAACAAGTATATTTTCCAGCCCATTCAATGAAGGCCCAACTATATTTCTAATCCTAACCCATCTCAAAGTATTTTAACCACCACAGAACAATAAATCTTGAACAATACCTCTCACAGACCAGCAAGCACCCCTCTTTATCATCCACACCATTTGGATTCAATAATTATCCACATCTTAGTTTCCATGGTTGCTCTTGAGTTACAGGCAATGCTCTGTCCTCTTCTCTCTCTTGGTAACTCTAATGCCTCATTTTCTCAATTGTTCTCGTGTCGTTATAGTCAAGCAAGAATCATCAAACGCTCTAGAAGGAATAAAGGATACTCCGTTACTAATGCCCTTACCTCAATATATTGAGTTGATCTATTTAGAGCCTTATATTCTATAGCTTTCATAATCACCACTCTCAATATGCTTTACATCACCCATGCTTCTCTGGTGAAAATGCATGACCCCCGTTTCTTACCACTCATATGAATTCACCATCCCATAACATACTTAATTTTATCTCACTCTAGACATCTCAATCTTGGAACAATGTAGTTACTTTTCATTAAGACATTAGGTCAACCATGATGGTTTATAAATTTCAGTAACTCAAAGCTAAAAATGGTATACTTGGTTTCTCACCAAAGGTAGTCAATAGAGACAAGACTTAATGAGCCAAATACATGTCAGGGTACTTCCTCATAAAAAACGACATATTACCATGTGCAGTCCATCGCAACTAAAATTTAAGGTATGCACGAGCTTCAAGAATGTAACCATACACGACCAAGTTAATGTTTTGTAGATTTTCTACCCATAAAAATACTACACATGTTCTTGAAATGTTTCATTGGTTCTTCAACAAGCATCTTATCTTTCTTAAAAGATGGGAACCCATGGTTGCCTTTTTTAAGGATCCCTTAAAGTCCATACTGATATGGGTTAAATTCGACAGCCTGCTCCATGAGCTTTGTTCAAAGAAAGGGTTGAGTATCCTTTAAATGTTTCTTGGCACTCTGATATATGGCGACACCCATACTGCTAATATAGTCTATCTAGGTGCCCGACATTTGGTTATATCAATGCAAATTGCTTTGATGCCCTAAAGTTTCTCACACAAATACACCCAACAAAGCAATCAATGATATCACTCCCGAAGTTCCAGTTGCCTTTAGTGAGAGTGACGTCCCACCCTCGCCTAACTATGATGCGATGTTGATGAGGATTTCAGGTGAAAGGATTGCTGACCTCGTTGCTCGTTCACCCCACGAGAACATCACAATCCTGATTAAAATCCTCTCAAAGATTCCTCATAATTACCATGTAACTAATGAGGTGACTTCCTCCAACCCTTCAGAACAAGACCATCGCTCAGACTAATGCAGTTCAAGAGCGTCTCGAGGATACTATGGTTCTCGACCAATGATTATGTATGTTATATGTTTTCTTTTATCATTATATTTTTACGATAATATCTTCATGAAATGTTCGCGGTCTAAATAACCCAATCCGTCAAAATAACGTTAATGAATATATGATTTATAATTGTATTACTCTTGTTCATTTGTTAGAAACTAAGGTTAAAATTGATAATGTCAACATGATAATGAGAACTATGCTACCTTATTAGGAATACAAGACTAATCATAAGATGCACCTTCTAGGTAGAATCTGGATTGCTTGGAACCCAATCATTTATAATCAATGTAAGTTACACGTCTCTCTAAATAATAGATTGTTCAATTAATTACATAGGATCAAACACCAATTTTTATCTCTCCGCCATATATGGGTTTAATGAAACCTATGGTTGCCAACCTCTCTGAATATATCTACCAATCACCAATCATGAATATATCTACCAATCACCAAGATATTCTTTGGGTAGCCCTTGGCAATTTTAACACCATTCGCAAACCAAATGATCGAATAGGAAATTCAGAACGTAAGACCTACTCAACTAATAATTTTAATAACTGTTGCTACACAAGTGAGTTAAGAGACCTCCACTTAATGGGTTTCCAATTCTATTGGTGTAACAAGCAAGTCGGTAACTCTATCTCCTCAATTTTGGACAGGGTGTTTATAAATAGTCAATGGGACGATCATTTCCCAAACTTGTTTTCTCACTATGAATTCCCCAATAATTTAGACCATATACTCATCACCTTATATCTTAATACTCATAGATATCATGTAAAAATCTTTCAGATACTTCAATATGTGTCAAACATACCCCAATTTCTCTTATGTCTTCACAATTTGTTGGAATTCCCCAAATGAGTATTCCACTATATTCGTTATCCACAATAATCTCAAGAACCTCCAGGATGCCCTTTCCATACTCAACAAAAGATATTTTACTAACATCAGTAAGAGGATATCTATCACCAAATAACCAATACCATCTTCTCCTTCGAGATTTTCGGGATTTGGCTGACGATCCAAATAACAGCGCCCTCATTGAGGCAAAACTTTATGCCTCAAATAACTATGTTTTCTTCATCCAAACTGGAGAATCTTTCTTCAAACAAAAGTCCCACGAATCCTGACTTAAGTTTGGGGACCGTTATACTAAATTTTCTACAATAGTATCAACACTTGCCTTCCTAGAAACAAAATTATTTTCATTAATAACCCTCAATGCTCATCTGTTCCTCCCCTAAAGGCGTGAATGCCATTATTATTAACCATTTCTCCAACCTTCTAGGTATACAAAATCATTCTAACTACATGGGTCTTCCTAGAATTTGAAGTTTGATCACTATTAGGTTAAACTCCTATGACACATAACGTATTATCATAATTGTTCCTCATGATGAGATCCAGAATGCCTTGTTCAACATTAATAGCAACAAATCCCATGGTCCTAACAACTTCAGTACTAGTTTCTTCCAAACATGTTAGACCACCAACAGCTCCAATATTTATAAGGTTGTTCACCATTTTTCGCTACAACTGTATGGACCTTTCCTAAAATAAAACCCTTATAGATCTCATTCCCAAATCGGATAGTCCCACCATCCCATCCAATTTTAGACTTATAACATGTTTCATGTTATTTACAAAGTTATCTAAAAAATCCTTACCACTAGGATCATGAATTGCCTTTCCTCCCTTACTTATTCATCATAATTGACCTTTATATCAGGCTGTAGCATATTCAACAACATTCTCGCCATACAGGATCTCATGTATGACTACCACACCAAAAAGAAAGTTCATCGCGCACCTTTCAAAATCAACCTTATGAAGGCGGTTGACAATGTTTGTTGGCGTATTCTATTAGATGTTGTTTATGTTATGGATTTTCCTATCCGTATAATTGGATAAATTATCCCATGTATCTTCACGCCTTCGTAGTCTATCAACATTAATAATAATAGTTTTGGCTTCTTCCTTGGTAAGAAGGGTCTCCACTAAGGCGACCATCTCTCCTAATTCGTTTTCGTTCTCATTATGCAAATGCTCTCAAGCATCCTTAGGGAGAAACGTTAACACCTTCTTTTGGAATCTATTAGAAATGCCAAAATATCAACATTATCACACTATACTTTGCGTATAATCTCATGATCTTTTGTCACACTAATCATAACTCCATCGACCTAGTCAAAGTGGTTCTTGAGGAGTTCGCAAGACTCTAGGGACTGAACCTCAATCCTAACAATATTTATTATCTCTCGGGTGTTTTCGACTCTATCCGTTATTCAATTATTTCCTCGCTCGGTTCCAAGGAAGGTTCTCTACATGTTCGGTATATGGGTATCCCACTTATCACCACTCGCATTTCATACCATGATTTTAAAACCAGCTTCCTCAAGATTACCAACCACATCAACTTCTAAACTTCTAAGCAATAGGGTATAACTAATTAAAATCATATTCTTTTGTGGCTAAGTCTACCAGTCATCAATGTTTATACTCTTTGTCCTTAAGGAGCCCACCCGAATCTTCCAAATATTATTGTGGTTTGAACCCTAAATAAAAAGTTCAGGTACCAAAGTTGCCTAGACTAAGACTACTTTGCCCTCGATTGAGGACAGTCTTGAGACTTCAGACTTTAAAGTTTGGACTCAGGCGGTTGTCCTAAATAATTATTTTCCCATCTTGACGAACAACCCTCATCAATTTGGACCAAATGAATTCTCGCTGAAGAAGTGAGATCTAAAAATCTTTAGAGTCTCCCACTCGGCTCCTCCATGTCGCCAAGCTCTACAAGGTTGACATCGGTAATAGATTCTGCACATCCCATTGGTATGACCCTGACTTTTTTTAACTCATTTGTTGACCGCTTTGGTCTTAGTATTATTCGTTATGCTAAAATGCGCAAAAATAGTATGGTTTCAAACATCATTACGTATTACTATTTCATCTGACCCATTCAGATTCGATCAGGTAGAATATTTTATCAATCTCATTATCTTGAAATTAGTAAAACTATAAACCTCCTTGCCTTCTCCCAGAGACAAAAAAGATGTTGAACTCAGGATTCATAACCAGAACCGTAACATATTTAAAATATGCAGTACATATCATTACTTCAGGCTTACTGCACCGCAAATTGGGCCAATAACGTTTGGAACAAACACAATATTCCTAGACACTCCTTTATTGTCTTGTTGGCAATCCAGGGTAAGCTGACCACACAATATAAACCTACTGAATGAGATTACACCACAACCCTTGAACGTGTCTTATTGCGGTAGTTCACCTGAGACTATCTACCATATCCTAGTTGAGTGACCAAACATTTGAATGTTTGTCGGCCTTTGTGGTTGCATATTGTCAGCGTCTGGAATCTCTCCCCTACCGACCTTCCCCATCTTTGGCGCGTTGTCTACCACGTATGCCAAGAGAAGAAGGCCAAGATCTTTTTAGACTTCCCATTTTTGGGTTTAATTAGTTCCCATTGTATCTTCTCAAACCTCCGCCACAGATTTCACAGTTCAAACATCCTATAATCGTGCTAATTCAATATTAACTTTTAGTTTTGTATATTTCTTTAGGTTCACCCTGATTTTAAAAAAAAAAACTCAAAATCTACCAAGAATACCACCTCTGGTTTACTTTCAATTCATAGTCACCGATTTTAATCACTAAAAAGCTCATTTTGCTATTATTTTTGTTATAGAAAATTCAAACCAAACTCTTGTTCACGGAGGAATGTTCATTTATTTTATTTTTATTTTATTTTTATTCTACTTTTCGGAGGGAATCTGCAGCCGCTACTCAGAGTGCAATAAGTGCGCACAGGATAAACCCTCAGTCTCACGCGATAGCCTGCAAACCAACACTAGAAGGTAAACCACACAAGGTGACAAGCTCAGCCGAGAAAGCGTATATAAAGGGACTCAAACTCATGACTTTTTTATCACAAGCATGCCATACTCAACTAACTTGACTACCCCTTTCATTTATGTTGTATTAGTAGCTTGTTTTTTAAAAATACCCCAAAATAACCAACCCCGGGCCTTCTATTTTAATAAATTATTTTTATAAAAAGTACATTCAATATTTATTATTGGAGAAAAAATACCACCGTAAAAACTAATAATTAACTGTATTGTTTTCTTTTTCACCTTATAGCTTATAGTATGCACCCTAATAGTTACATCTATAAAAATAAAACGCATAAATAAAAAACTAACAACATATTTACTATTAATAAATCCGGGTCGAAGAAACAATCTGTCCTTAAAGTTGAAACTTTCACTGAAAAACAAAACCTCTAAAATGTACTTACCACCAAGATGTCAAGACTAAACCAACTAAACTTTGTCTGCTAAACTTAAAACATAATATTATACAACAAAATACCTTACCACATAAATTGATTAATATGAGTGCCCTTGGGATTTCAGTTATGAAATAAAAATTAAGCAACTAAACACATGATTAATTATCTGAATATTGATTCAGTGACTATATAATTAAAAAAACATTAGAAATATAATAGTATAGTAAAAAAGAAACTATAAAGGTAGGTGTCGACAGGTATAACGAAATGAGGAGAAGGTGTTGGTGTTGTTGAGTGATGAATGGTGTGTACATAAAAAGAATAAAGAAATACAGTAATGTGGAGATGTGGGAGTAATAATAGGTAGAGGTGTTGGAAAGATGCAAGATTTGAGGGATTGAAGATAAGATCAAAGTTTGACTCGGGTTTGTTGTTAATCAAGGTGTCTCTTTCTCTATCTCCGGTGGGCCTCACCATGAGAGATCCGACAAAGAGCATCTTTTGCTACATGGGTTTGCGTCTTCTTCGATGAGAGAGACCTGCCTGGCCTGCTGCTGCTGCGTTTAGGTTTCTTTGAAATGTGAGTCAGAGAGAGAGATGCTGGCAGAGCCATGAGCTCGTGCACGGTGCACCACCAGTGGGGTTATCTTCACTGTGTCAGCGCTACTCACGCGTCCTATTTTGCTACAGCCACAGGCGCCAAAACAAAAACAGATGACATTTATTTGCAGTCTCGAACTACTAACTATAACATTAACTGTTCAATAGAAATATATGCGGTAAAAGAATAGTGTTATATTGATTTTTTTTGGTTGTATAATAAATGATATCAATTTTTTTGTCAATAATTATTTTAGATATTTGGGGTTAAAACAATCCAGACGGTAAAAATTCAGTTATGATAGAAGTTTGTGGTAGAAAGATACGAGAGAAACTAAGTGGATATTTGGTATTGAGATCAACATAAACAATGCAAATATAATTTATTTGTATTACGATAAAAATATATACAAAAAATTCCAAAGATGTTATCGATGTCCGAATAAAAAAACAGTGGGAATTATTATTGTTTTCTAATTCAAACTCAGTGTTACTCAAGCATCAACTGAAGTATATGATGGAGATACTTTATGTCAATGTTATTGGTACTAAAATGTATGTTATGATTTGCACCAAACGTGATTTTGCCTACACTTGAAATGTTTTGAGCAGATTCATGTCAAATCCAGAAATGTCCCATTAACGTGCACTCAAGTGGTTCATGAGATACTTACAGGGTTCAACTGTTGTAGGGTTGTATTAAACTGAGAAGGATACATGAGATATAATGTTAAAAGTGCATATGGATTCCGATTATGTAGGCTGCCTCGACAAAAAGAAGTCTACTTCGGATTTCTAGTGTAGTGTGCTCGGAGGAGTGGTTAGTTGGAAGTCTTGTATATTAAAGGTCATTGCATTTTCGTCTACGAAAGCCAAGTATATAGATGATATAGAAGCCATAAAGAAATCTGTTTGGCTGAAGGTATTGTTGAGTGAAGTCACTAGTATGAAGCAAGATATGGTTATGTTCCGTGATAACAGGAGTATTCTGTCTTTGATGAGAAATATGAAGTTCCACGAGCGAGCTAAACATGTAGACATTAATCTGCACTTCATCCGAGACGTGGTGGAGAATGAAGTAAGTGAAGGTGGTTAAGATTGTTAGCGAGAAAAATCATGTGGATGCTCTGACCAAAGTATTGATGATTCAAACCTTACGAAGTGCATGAGATTGGTGCATGTCTGGGATGTAGGTGAGTTGGTCTCTAAAGAGTAGACCATTGGGTGAAACAGATAACAGAGTTACTATAATCCTAGGTGGAAAATTGTTAGGTATAGTCTAGAAGTAACTCATTAACAGAGGTAGTGTAGTATATCTACATCAGCATAGTTGGATATGCTGTGACATGTATTAGGCAAGAATTGTTGAAAATCTCTAGTGCTTGAGTTGTGACTTAGTTGCAGAGACCTTTGCTGATCCTAAGGGTTGAGACAAGCTATTGAAGACTAGTGACCATTCTATCGAAGGAAATATGTGTTAAGTCAAAACAAGTTATTTCAAAAGCAGGGTGGTCCGAAGTGAGGTGATCCATAACATTATGATCCGCTGTGAGCTGAACCGTAACACCACAATTGGACCAAAATGAGTATTAAATTTACTAGGTCGCCCATATTATTTGAGTCTCATAGTTGAGTCTTCTTATATTAATTAGATTCCATATATTAATTGAGTCTTTTATATTAATGTATGAGATTTTCTATATTAATAGATTAATAATTATATCAGTCGTTGATTAATGAGCTTTATATGAATCGTCGAATGAAGAATTATGGTTTTCTCTAAACTTATAAATAGAAGAATATATTTATATACCATGTCTCATATGAGTCATGAGCATCATATTTCGTGAGAGAGAGAAAATAGCTCTAGGTTTTTTTTTAGAGATAAATAAGGTGAAAGATAAACACTAAAGAGAGGGTTTTGTAAATCATATAATATTTTGTCACAAATAGTGTGATTAGGTTTTTTGTGTTTGAGAATCTTTTTGCAACCTACTTACTTATAAAATGAGTGTTTGTTACCTGTGGATGTAGATTTTTTTCACAATCCGAACCACGTTAAATCTATGAGCTTTGAACAACAATTCAACCTCAACATTATCTGTAGGTCTTTTATCAATGGCAGCAACCAACCCTTTATATACTAGAAAATCCCGAACCTTAATTCTCGAGAGGTTGAAATTATTATATGCGTTGATTATTT
Organism: Limnanthes douglasii subsp. nivea; assembly: GCA_036936605.1. Lineage (NCBI taxonomy): Eukaryota > Viridiplantae > Streptophyta > Magnoliopsida > Brassicales > Limnanthaceae > Limnanthes > Limnanthes douglasii. The sequence continues at coordinate 10,506,306 of JAUPFV010000001.1, read as the reverse complement.
CTAGGTTGAGCTTCACGGAACTCATCTTGGTGGTTTTTTTGGTTTCTCTCTGAGAACATTCTCTTTAAACTCAAGATCTTAAACGACTTTCATCCTTTCAAATCTGTAGCAACACTACAAATTCTATCGCTCCAGATTATTCACGCTAACCACACCACTTGTTAGCTAAACTCCTCATACAAGAACTACTATACTCATAAATAATCAACAAGACTAAATTTCAACTACAGTCAAACCACAGTCAACTTTAGCCGAAGCCCTTATGGTATTCAGTTGAAACCTGTTTGCTTATAGTATTGAATGTGCAATAAGAAACAAAAGAGCCACACAACTTCGACTCGTATTCAAAGCTTAACTATGAACCTCAGAACAAAAAAAAAAGATATAAATGAACAAGAATGTTAAACCAACCACAAACAAGACATATTTAACATGATTCAGATTGCGAAGAAATTCTATATTCACAAACAAATAATACAAATTTTATATATAAAAAATTACAAAAAAAAACTATCTCACATAGTAAACATTCAACCATTCATTTATTTTTACAGAACACTTTCATCATACAATAAAAACTATGGATATAAAAGTATCGCCAATTGTTTGCCTTGTACTTCACCGTATCTAAAAACTTTCATCATTATCATTAAAAATAAATTTCAGCATGCAACATTAAGTTACTAACTTCCACGATATATTACAACACTAAATTACACTTTTTGAAACCAAATCGAATCTTCGACAATATTCCTTTCTACACCAGATTCACAACTATTCTTATCCATCGACAAAATTTATTGTTGCTAAACCAAATTACGAAACTAAAAAGTCAAATATACAAAATAAATCTTATGTGTATACCGTAATATAATTCTTGGATTTGACATTGAAAATAACCCTTCACTATATATAAACATTAATATATAGACATGTGAAACTAATAGACGTAAATTATATATCCTAAAGTCTTTACTTCAGATTTTTGGAGCCTTTATAGTATTCAGCCGAAATTATAATATTTTAAATAAAGAAACGAGTTGACATTTTACATAATAATTCAGATTGTTGTAACCACAATTTTTATTCAATTAAGTAATTGGACTACTTTATAATCAAATTTGCAGTCTTTGGTATGTGAAAATTAAAAGTATTAATCAAATAAAAACTATAATAATAACGAATAATTAATTCTATAACTATCACCTAATGAAGTTGTTAAGAATGCTTTCGTCTTTCGGCTAGCTATAATACGACAAAGTTAACACCCATATAATTATACTACTAATAATCGTCGTGCACAATTAATCCTCAATTATTAATTTGAAACTCAACAACCCCAACTATCTTTCAATGCGACTTTCGATTTAGATTTCTACTATAGCAATTTACTAATCAATTTCAGTTGAGGTGATATATTTGTCCGAATTGTAAAAACAAAGTTGATTAAAAGTTTGAGAGTAGTCGAAACTATGTAAATTTTGATGACTCTGTTCTCATTTTAGTTTTGTTAATCGGATGAGAAAAATCGATTTTTATAAGTAATTTTTTCACGAAGATCAAATATTTACGGTTTGGTTTTTTTGTTGGATCAAGTTTTTTGAGATTTTTTGGTGTATTTTTTTTGTCGATAAATTTGATTTCTACGGTAATTTTGAAATGAATTAGCGATGATCTTTCATAACTCGTCAAATCTTTCATGATCAATTTCGGAGAGTTTTATGGTTTAACACTCATGAGTCGTTAAAAGTTTTGTCTACAATTTTCGTGGAGAAACAACTATCAAAGAACAAAAGTACGATTATTACGAAAATATTCGAGCAGTCGAGGGATTTGTTCGGTCATGCATTTTTCATGTCTATTAGTGTAGTCTATCATAATCTTTGCAAGGGTAGAGAGTGGAGAATGTATATGGAATATAAATGACTTATAATTTATCTGGTCCGTTAGTTCGATGTTGTTTTCAATTAGAAATTTATACATTATACGTCTAGTATGCGAATCATATATTCCATTTATATCATTTGACAAAAGTGGCGTTGTATTGCAATATTGTTCATATGGATTTGCCTTCAATATCTGAAATTGAGTTACGTCTTATATAGGCTTACCTTGACCAAATGTTACTTCTACATATACATTTATTTAGTTTATGTTGTACTTATACATATGTTCGTCTTTGAAATGGGTATTGCATCATCTCATCGTCATGTCTAAAGCCTAACCCTTACCAAAAAACTTGATTGACTTTAGTGTCTCAAGTAGGATTGGTTGACTCTCTTTGTGCAACATTTTCTTGTGTTGTTGACCTAATATGCTGATTCTTGAAAAATACTAATGCACCAAAAAGTAAAATAAATAGGATTGAAACAAGATCAGAAATCATGACACAAATAAATACACATAGACAAGCTCAATTACGGTGAACCAAAAAAAGGATGTGGACGATTGTTGTCGACTTTTTGGGGAAATAACAATGTGACTAAGTTGTTGTGAAAGCCAATATGTGTACTCAACTTTTTATGTGAGTTATTTGTCATCGAAATAAAATCCAACAACGAAAGGGACATGCTCATACCTAAACATATACTTGGAGTGATCGGTACTATAAAATTATAATTAACAACCAATTGTTAACCACGTAAAAACAATATATGACAGATCCGCAAGAAGAAAAACCAAGTTCAAGACAAAATATCATACAAAAGTTGTATAAAAAATCACAAAATTAAATACGACACAAGATTACAGTTATAAGGGAAAACATAATGTAATACAAAATTGTATAATAAAAAAAATACTTGGTCAAATACTATACACAAAACTAAAGAACATATCAAAGTGACAGAGTGTTTCGAAGTCTGATGTCACGTGGAATGGGTGAATCCCGTGAGATATATTTTGTTTTTACATTTAATTGATCATTGCGTAAGAAAATCCTAAGAAAGCTAATGATGTACACGTGATTTTTCATACTGAATTCAGTCATTTAATCATTGTGTATTTTTATAATATTTTTTCCAAGGAAAAATGTACTGTTATGATTGTATTATGTAACTCTTGAGTTTAAAAGTTCTTTTTCATCATTCTTTTAAGTTTAAAATTGTTTTTATTTTCACTCTTTTAAGTATGACTTAAAAAACTTTGTACGAGTTATTTCACTCACCGAGTGACATTTACTAGTCTATATACACCCAAACATCTTGTCAATATGGACGAGATCGTTATAAGAAAGCTAATCAATCCCGAGGAAAAAGGTGTAAAGGATAATATAGAACATCCTTCATATCGTTTTAAAAATTGAATGAAATTAGTCATACGATGAGTTTCTATATTTATGGAAATAATAGCAGGTGTGGTAGCCTGAAAAACAAGTTGAATCTAAGGCAAGCCAGAGTTGAGAAAGACCCGTTGGATATAAAGATGCACAAGACAGAGGTGAGGTAATATATGGTTATTCAAATTCAAGGAAATATAATGGCCGACGTCGGGTAAAAAATCTATAAAACAGTTATGGGTAACCTATGGTAGTGTTTTAGTTACAAAACCTCTAGATGTGTTGACTCTTTATGGATGACCTTCTACGGTATGCTCCTTGTGCGAACCACCGATTCATAATAGTTTATAGGATACTAACTTGACATTTAAGCATACTAATATGCAATTAAAGCGTTAGAATAATAAAAAAAAGAACATATACCGTAAGTGCTTTTGTTGGTTTTCTAGTTTATAGCTGTATAGACTAATGATTGATGTCGATACCTGATGTCGAGGTCGCAATCTAGTTTTAGTTAATTTTAAAACTATTTATTAGTCTTTTTTTTATATCAATGGCTTATATAATAAGTTAGAGGTAAGGACCTCTGACCAAAGTAAACAAGCACCTCGTAGTCGATTTGTTATCAGCTAGACTCGTGACCCAACTTGCAGTTATATCCTTTAAGTACTCCGTGAAAATTAGAATATTAAAGGCACATTCTTTTTTTTTATCTTCTTCAAGTATTCAAGAACCCTTCTTATTGTATTCTAATGTTCTAGACTTAAATTATTAGTAAATTGACTTAAGTCACTTACCATAAACATAATATATTCCATAGTACATAAATATACACACATCAGACTTCATATTGCACTAGCATATTCCCACTGGGCCTCTACTTGTCTCTTATTCTCTCCAATTTTTAAACTAGGATAAAATGACGTATACGTCTTTAAATTTGAGATGTTTAAATTCATCATATATATTTTCAATGTAGTGAGAAAGGCCTAGGATAAAACTCCCACTATTTTTTAATATATTAATTTCTAAAATAATATGTACATCTTCATGATCTTTCATTTTAACAATAAAATATATAAACCTCTTATTTTTAATAATATCTTCAATATCATTACTCAATGTACATAAATTATCTACATATAAACACATAATAACCAATTTTTCACTGTAAACCTTAGTGTATAAGCACTTATTCATCATATTATGTCTAAACTTATTGGATACAAGCTCATGATCAGAATTATAATGTTATTTGTTAGATGCTTGTTTGGACTCTATAATAACTTAACAAGCATACACACCTTTGTTTCATTTTCGGAAAGTATAAACACATGGGTTGTTCAATGTAAACATTATCATTGAGATCTATACTTAGAAATTTTGTTTTCACATCCATTTGATGAATTTTTAGTTTGTATACTGATGTAATTGCAAAACTGATTCTTATGTTTGTGGCTCTAGCACTGGTAGCGTAAATGTAAAAGTACTATATTCCTTTTCTTTATCAAAACTGTTTGGCTACACACCTTGCCTTCAACGCTTGAATGGTACCATATGTATTCTATTTCTTCGTAAATACCCATTAACAACCAATTAGTATTGATTTGAAAGATAAAAAAAATTAATTTTTAAGTGTAGTTATATATAACTGAATCAGTTTCATCATTTTATCGCTTATTGCCAAATTACAGAATCTCGAGAGGTTATTGCTTTGTTATAAAATTTAAGATTATCTTCTAAAGAAAGAATCTTTATAGTTTAATGTGTTATTTCTTCGAAAATTACTCCTACTTAATATAAATAAATCCTTTGAGAATCCATCTCATCAAATTCATAGATCTTTAGGTATTTTTTCTCTTAGACTCTTACGAAGTGCACATTGTTTCTCTTCAACCAAATATGGTTCTTGCTCCACAACACTTTGAACCCTGTTATTATTAAGTATCTTATATTAAAAAAATCACTTATTCACGATTAAAAAATAATCTTATAAGTTTACATCTATTAGCTTATAAACATATATATATATATATATATATATATATATATATATATATATATTGGCAACATACCCAAATAACACACACCTTATAGGTTTTGAGCCAAACTTTATTATTTTTACCACGCTTTAAAATATCTAATATTTGGTTTGTTTACCTTCAATAACTCATATGGAGTCATTCAAGTTTTCTTAAGAAGAATACTGTTAATAATATGTCATTCAATTAAAATAGCTTTATCTCATAAACTAATATGAAGCTTATAATTAGCAAGCATACCATTGATCATCTCAATTCAATTTTTATATTTACGCTCGACTAATCCATGTTTAAGAGAATAAGGATCTAAACATTGATTAATTATCTTGTGCTCTTCGCAAAACAAAACAAAATCTCCATCCCTATCACTACGTAAGATTTTAATTGTATTATCTAACTGGTTTTCAGGTTATGGTTTGAATATTTAAAACATGATAAATGCCTCATCATGTTTAAACAAGTAAATGTAAATAAATATAGAGTAGTTATTTATGTAAGCGATAAAGTATCTTGTATAAAATCTTATAATATTGTACATTTTTCTTCAGATTTCTAAGGTATTTTAATCAATGTTTTCTACACACAAATTCATATTTTTATTCAAATTTATAACATAATTTATAAGTGTCATTTTAACAATTTTATTAGTCATAATATGATAAATATATGAAAGTCTATCATACCACAATAATTAATCGTTATGATATCAATAGTATATATATTTACTTATTTACTAACTTAATCATTATTACATAGTTTCATTATATTATTACAAGATTATCTATCTATGAAGGTACTACCCTTCTAAGTAAGGGTGTCAAATTTGCACACGCTCTAAAATTCTAATTTTTGCCAATAGATCACCAAAAACTATTTTTTTGTTTATTTTTAGAACATATAATACATTTACAAGAGTTATTTGTTTACGAATCGTAAGTAGCTCAATTTTGTCATGTCATTCGACCTTGGACTTGTTTAGGTCTCCCATTCGTATTTTTTGATAGTGCTCTATTATATTTTTTAATAGACATTTTTCACGAGAAACATGAACCGATGTACATCTATCGTACCACCACCTGAAGTATTGTTCTCAATATTATTGTGGATGCCACTGTTGCAACAATATATTCTTTCACATAATATTGTTTACACATTTCTTTTTAAGGTTATAATTACGAGCAAAGTGACTTACTTTGCCACATATAAAAAATTTATCCAGTAGAATTTTAAAAGTATTCTTGTTAATGTTTTCAAATGATTTGTGCTCGAGTTCCTGTTTTTTGCGTTTAGACTTTATTGCATTCACGTTTTTAGAATGTTCTATTTTGGATCATTCTTTCGCATCTCTAATATGTTATCCATCCTCAATACTTAAGTGTTATTCGGACTATTCCAAACTATATTCTTCAAAGTTATAAAATATCCTATTTTGATAACTTTTCCAAGATTGGGGGAGTAGTTCTATAAATGCCGTACTTGGAAAAAAATTCAGAAACATTATTTTCAGGGACACGATTTTATTGTGTATTATTTGTAACTCGCGTATTTGTTTGAATATCAAAGAGTTATATGGAGAGAGAGAATAAGACTTGATGTGTTAAACTGCAGCACAAAATGACTTTAAATAGCCTACAAGAGGCGTTATGTATTCTAGTCAATAAATGATAGCTTTTATTGACCGGAATAGTAACGTCTAAAATACTAATTGATGTAACGTCTAAAATACTAATTGATGTAACGTCTAAAATACTAATTTGTATAACGTATAATTATTACATAAGATAATTAAAGCTATTAAATCAATTCCAACAAATCCCTCCCTTAAACTGGATATGCCTAAAAAACAACCAGTTTAATCTTCTAGTGATTGCACTACAAGTGAACTTCGACACTTAACAAACGTCTCCAACTTCACTGGCTTGGTCATTAAATCTGCAACTTGTTCTTCTGTTCCATAATAAATGAGCTTCACAACTTCTTGATTTATAAGATATCGTAAATAATGATACCTTACATCGATATGTGTTGTGCACCTATGCATCAGCGATTCTTTGAGAGTTTAATTGATGAAGTGTTGTCACAACAGATTTCCAGACACTCGGATTGTTCAGAAGTGATTTGTTCCATAATTTATTGAGTCATACAAAATGGCAAGCACACGATGTTGCAACAATGTACTCTGCTTCGGTTGTAGACGAAGTAACTACCTCTTATTTTCTTGAGCTCCGTCATATTACAGCTTCATTGAACATAAAAACATAACCTGAAGTGTTTTTTCTATCATCGAGATCACCAGCATAATCATTGTCCTTGTATGTTTTCACCTTCATCTCTAATCCTCTTTTATAAAAAATGCCAAACTTTATTGTACTTTTTAAGTATCGCATAATCTCTTAGCTGCATGCATATGTTCCTCTATTGGTTTGGCCATGAGCCGAGAAAATAAGCTGAACACATACATCATGACAGGTCTTGTAACTATGAGGTACATAAGACAACCTATCAACTGCTTGTATAGAGTAACATCGACTTCTTTTTGAGCTCATTCATTTGAGAGTTTGGAACCTTTCAGTGTGAATTACAGTCTGCCATGTCAAACCTTTCCAGCACCTCATGAGCATAGTTTTTCAGTCTTAAGTGAATCCCATATTAGATTTGATAAATTTCAACACCAAGAAAGAACCTCATCAAACCAAGATCAGTCATCTCAAATTGTCGTGCCATTGACAAATTAAACTCTTCAATTAACTGTTCATCATTTCCATTTAAAACTAAATCATCTACATAGAGACTTACCATGATATACTTCACTCCTTCCCTCTTAATGTATAATGTGTGATCATAAGTAATTTTTTCGAATCTTTTTTGCTTGAAATACCTCTCTACCCGACAAAACCAAGCTCGGGGAGCTTGCTTCAAACCATACAAAGCTTTCTTGAGTCGATATACTTTATCTTCTTCACTATTTTTAACAAAACCCTCTAGTTGATCCACATACACCACTTCTTTCAATTCTTCATATAAGATAGCATTTTTTACATCTAATTGATATAATTTCCAACTTTTGTGTGCAGCAACAACCAATCTTGCTTTGTATTTATCCACTTCTCCGTCTTCATTTAATTTAGTCTTGAAAACCCATATAACCCCAATTTTTTTTGCATTAGCAGGAAGAGTTACAAGTTTCCATGTGTTGTTTTTCTCAATGGCTTCTAATTCACATTGCATTGCTTCAATCCACTTTGTTTCTTTGACAGATTCTTTAAAATTCATCGAATCAACATTAGACATAAATAGTGCCAATGCCATTTGTATTTTAGCCTCTTTATCTGAAATCCTTTCTCCACTTTCATAATCTTGCATCCATATTGGTGCTCTATGACGTTTTTTGTGATGTGTTTCAGGTTGAGATGACATGACATTATTTTCACCAATGACATCTTCATCAACACCTTTGATTTCTTCATCATTCTCATCTCTAGTAGTGTCTTTTTCTTTCCATTCAAGACTATAATCATATACCAACAAGAATATATGCCTTTTTCCACTTTGAAAAGCAAGAGATATCGGCCCACATAAATCTGCATGAACAAGCTTCAATTTCTTTGTTGCTCGCCACTGACTTTTCTTTGACATAATTTCTCGATGTTGCTTTCCAATATTGCATATTTCACACACATTTATTTGAGGTAATCCTTTTACCATTTTCTTTTCTTGCATAATTTTAATGTATGTATTACTCAAATGCCCATAACGTTTGTGACATAAACCGGATGACTCATCATCTTCTACTTTCAGACACCTATTTAGACCAGACTTTCTAATTACAGATATAGTGAACATGCAATTTATTGTCATTGCAGAGTTTACAATCAAACCTTTACGAGGATGGTAGACTTTACGTGCTCCTTGGTTGATCAAAATAGTTAAACCCTTTTTTTGAAGTTTCCCAACACTCAGTAGATTATTAGTCAATTCTGGAACAAAAAATACATGTGTTAATATTCGGGTCAGCCCTTCGACTTCAAACTTCACATTTTCTTTTCCCATCACATTTATTCGTTAACTATTCCCTAGTTTTACTTCATGTCTAAAATTTTCATTGACCTCAACAAACTAATTCTTGTTACATGTCATATGATTTGAGCAACCGGAATCGATAAACCAAACCTCTTTATCTTTAACCTTTTTTATATTCATATGAGTCATTAAAAGTAATTCTTCTCCTTCATCGAACTCGACATAGTTTGCATTTTTTTCTCCATTTGGGCACTCATAATGATAATGTCCTAGCTTGTGACACCTGAAGCACTCAAACAATCTTCGAAGCCTCTGAAGTTGAGCACGCTTCACTCTTTCATTGCCATGATACTTGGTCTTTTCCCAAAGTTGTTTGGATGTTTGCTTTTGATAATGATCTTCAAAATAGTCTTTTCGATGGACTGCAACAAGTATTTATTTGCCTTCAAATCTTTAAGCCTAGATTTATCCAACATCTTTTGCTGCACTGTCGTCAACACTTCACCTTCTCTAGGTTTCTGGTGACCTGGTTGAATCACACACCAATACTGTTTTTAATGTAAGAGATTCTCAATGAGTAAAATCCAGTGATCGTAATCTCTATCAAATTTGGACACACATGGGGCACTGAAATTGTTCGAATCAGATGCCATTTTTCACACTTTCTTCTTTCTTGTTTCACACTTTCTTCACTTTTTTCACTCAAAACACTCTTGTTACTTTCCTCACTCTTTCTTCACTCAAAGACTCTTGTTTTACTTAAATACACATACCTCACTCTTTCTGTGTTTCACTCAAAAGACATACCTCGCTCTTTCTGTGTTTTACTCAGACACACATACCTCGCTCTTTCTGTGTTTCACTCAGACACACATACCTCGCTCTTTCTGTGTTTCACTCAGACACACATACCTCGCTCTTTCTGTGTTTCACTCAGACACACATACCTCATTATTTCTGTGTTTCACTCAGACACATATACCTCACTATTTCTGTGTTTCACTCAGACACACATACCTCACTCTTTTCTTTCTATCTTTCACTCAGATAGACATACCTCACTCTTTATGTGTTTCACTCAGACACACATACCTCCCTCTTTTTGTGTTTCACTCAGGCATACGTACCTCACTTTTTTGTATTTCACTCAGATACACATACCTCTTCTTTTTTTGTCTTACTCAGACACACATACCTCACTCTTTTTGTGTTTCACTCAGACACACATACCTCACTCTTTTTGTGTTTCACTCAGACATACATACCTCAAACACACATACCTTGCACTATTTTTGTGTTTCACTCAAACACACATAACTCACTCTTTTTGTGTTTCACTCAGACATACATACCTCAAACACACATACCTTGATTTGATACCATGTTAGAATATAAAAGAGTAATATAAGGAGAGAATAAGACTTGATGTGTTAAACTGCCACACAAAATGGCTTTATATAGACTACAAGAAGCGTTACATATTTCGGTCAATAATTATTAACCGAAATAGTAACGTCTAAAATACTAACTGACGTAACGTCTAAAATACTAATTCATATAACTTCTAATTATTAAATAAGATAATTAAAAATATTAAATCAATTCCAACGATATTTGCAGGATATGTGTTTTTTTGTATCAAGATACTTATAATAAAAATACTAAAGTAAAATTGTATTCGTCATTCTTTCATTATTTTTGTATTTTTCTTTAAAAACGTGTGGCATCTTCACCACCAAAGTCTCTTTGGTGTAATCATTCTGAAAGTATGTTAAGAATATATCCTCGACATATTAGATTATATTCTTCTAAATTGTATTTTTTACTTCGATCTCATCGATATTTTTATTGGTTGGTTTCGAATGCTTCTCCAATTTAGGATCAAAGATGTAATAAACTATCAACGTACTCACAAAAAAACCTCAATTTATCTTACAAACGAGTGAAGTTTGTTCCATCAAAACTGTATAAGTGAACTAGGTCTTGATTCATGTCTTTTGTAATAACCACCGTTGTTACCATTTCTATATATGCTAAAAAAATTACTATTACAATAAAAAAGACACTTACAAGAAGGTCGTTAGAAAAGTCGGCGGAAATGTAAAAATATTAGATATTTTTCTGAAAAAATTAATTCGGTCTCATCATTATTTAAAAGTCCTTTTGAAATATACTAAGTTTTATAACTTATAATATAAACATTAAATAGTGAGAAGTCAAATCGACAAATATTTGGTTAATGAAGAAAGATTTAGTTTAACAATTTTAACGGCCTATATAGTTATATACTTTCATCTTATATCCAACAATCTACTTATTAATTTATCAAATCTCTTAAAAAAAATATGTTCAACCGATTTTTTTTTCTAAAAAACACAACTCTGAAAAAATATATTTTTGTATATGTCGCAACAAACCAACATTTATTGATTTTTATCTGATCAAACATTATATTGTCTTTTCTGTTACCACCGCAAACCTAATTTCTACCGCAACAAAAATCTATAAATTTTAAGTTATTACCTACATATAAGTTCAAATGATAGTTTTTTAATTGTCGAGAATTTTTTTATTTTTAAGCATTGATCTGATTTTTCATAACCGTTTCATATTGGATGATCTAATTTTTTTACCCATCCTAGATTAATTCTAACCCTATAAAATTTTGATGTCAACTCTAGAATGGGTTTCAATTATTTTATTTAATCAACCATTAAAAAAATCAAACTCCATAATCAACTAAGTGTAGATATAATAAATAAAAATCCGTTTCAAAACTTATATATATTATAAAAAGGATCTACTTTTGGCTTCTTAGATTGATCATGTGTTTATTTATTTAGTTTTATATATCCTATAACTATTCGGATCTTTGTTGTTTCTTTTTTATCCGAAACACACCCTAATTAAATATAAAAATATGGTGTATATGTTCACTAAAAAATATATAACTTTATTCTAATAAAAAGGTTCAAAAAATTATATAAAAAACTAACTTTAGTCCTTCTGAATGTAACACCGCTGCTTTCAGTCAATTTATGATGCTAAAAGGAGCATATACTTATATAGCAAAAATGAACCACAAACCTTTTCACCAAAGTATAGAGATGAGATGGATGACTGGGTCAAAGTGAAGAATAAAAGGTAGGCATGTGTTAATAGATCTATAACGTAAAAAAACTTAAAAGAGGGGACATGTAAACACTGAATTAAGATGCTAGTTGCAGGTAATGAAGTCAAATCACACAAAACAACAAACAAAAAGCAAAACGACAGCGTGAGGTGGGATGGCGACGTTATGAAGAAGAAGACGATGGCCACGAGCTGCTTAAGCCTAGCAGTCGTAGTAATAGTAATAGAGATTGAGTTGAAGTTTAGAGATAAGGATGTACACTAACTACTACTACTACATACATGCATTTACTAATCTAGAAAGTATGATCATGTGATTTTATAAATGAACAACAGAAAACATAGTTGAAAATTAATTAACTATGAATATACTAATCTAGAAAATAGATAATGTGTTTCTATAAATGAACAACACAAACAAAAAAAAATAGTTCAAAATTAATTAAATATAAATTTACATGTGAATAATTTTTAAAAAGGTTTTGAACTTGAAGTTGCAACTTACGGCTAAAAATTATGGTTAGTTATTCAAGTTGGTCATTTGTTTCAAAATTTTTAATCACCGCTAGTGACCATAAATGTAAAAAGAAAATATAATTTGAGTGGTCATTCTAAAATAAATATAACTTGAGTGATAATTTTGAAACAAGTGACTAACTCCGGTGACTAATGAAGTTTCTTAGCCTGCAACTTACTTATAATATATATTGATTATTGATTATTTTATAAAATTTGTTATAAAAATAATTTTTTGTTAAGCAAATATAAAGAATGAATTTTCGTAAATTCAATTTAAATTAAAAAATTAAAAAAAAAAAAGGTTTTTAACTTTTTTTGATAAAATCTAAATATGTATAAACTTATCATCGAATAGGTTAAAAAAAGATTCAAAAATAACAATTAAAAAAAAGTTCAACCCTAAAAGATAGAATACGAATAAATAATATTGTTCATGAATTTTATAACATGGTTCTATGAATATATAATACGTTTAATGAACTTATTTAACATGTTTAACAAATACGATTTAATTATTTGATCTAATATCGGATAACCACTCAATTAATAATCCTCTTATGTGGAACATTTTTTAGGTTTTTAAAGTTCAAGAAAAAAGAAGTATGAAAAGTTTTTATACTTGATTATGTTGACAAATCTTTGTTATATAAGTTTCCTCAATAAAAATGCATAGCCAACCAAATTTTAAACTTCGTTTTAGTAAGAGGAAAAAATACAATTAAACAAGGACTTTATTAGTATGTCACAACGGCTAGTAAATAACGAATTAGAGTATGTCTTAAACATCTCGAAGCTTCGGCTTTGAAATTCATTAGGTGCCTTTTGAGGTCTTTATTAGAAGAAAGGAGCTCTGACTGGAAGCTAGTCAAGCATGAGCTAGATGAGCCTTGACTAGAAGGTCAACATGAGCTCAAGAAAGCTTCAACTGAAAAGTGAGCATGAGCTCAAAGGAGCTTCAGCTGAGCATGAGTTTAGGAGAGTTTGGCCAGAAATTAAGCATGATCTCATGTAAGCTTTGATTGAAGCTAAGCATGAGCTATTGGTAGTTTCGGTTTTCGAGACCAACCAAAAATTATAGATTCCAAATTGATATTGATTATCTTTTTTTCAAGCTCATTTTATGCACCCCATTTGTCAACTTTTTGTTACACCTATTGATAGGCTCTATTTTTATAACTGGTTTGGCTTCTAACATATGATTTTAAGGTTGTACTTTTTGGGTTCTCGACATTCTAGACTCATTAAATACATGAATTCTCTTATCTTCTCTTATTATTTTAATATTTAGAGATATGTTTTTTGTAAATAGAGAAAGAAAGCTTAGTTAAAACCCCACAAAATTGTGAATAACCGCCTAAACATCATTAAAGATTGGGGTTATTGACAATCTTCCCTCTAAGTTTGGATGTCTGAATCTTTCATTGTCTTCTACTTTAGGTTGAGTGTCCAAGTAGTTATGCTCAATCTTGTTGTCCAAGCCTCAAGTTTATTCCTGCTTAGTCAAGCTAGCCCCTCCCAACAATCAAAGTAATTTTTTTTTCTTTAACTCATTAATGGGTAATGAAGAAGTTAAAAAAAATTATATGATTAAATGATCCCATTAAGATCGAGGGTAAAGAGAGTGAAAGCTCATCTGCCAACAATACTCATTTCTCTCATTTTATCACTTCACTCTTTCAAAGAAAGAAAATATATAGTCTTATGAGTTATAAAGACCCTCAAAAGCTAAATATTCCAAGACAAATCCCACAAGTATAGATATATCCAGGTTTAGACGAGACACCTCAGGGAAATTTTTAAGGAACCCCTCTAGTGAGCCAAAGAGCTGATGCTTCTTTGTTACTTTAGACTTTATTAAGCTTAACATATGTCCTAACTCTTGGAACCAAAAACCTATCTTACGGGTAATTCTTGGCTTTAGAACCAAGGAAGAAAATTGTAAGCTTTGGAAGAAGTAATTTGAGATATATGTGTAGCTAAATGAATAGGGTGAGGGGTTCGGAATCACCAAATGCATTTTAAGTGAAGCTGAGGCTGAAGAGACCAAAAAACAAGAGATCCCAAGATTGAGAGACCCATTTCATTACAGTTGTTGGTGAAAATCCTCATATCATCTTTTTGAGATAATCATGTATCCATATTCCGATCATGACGACTTGGGCAAGATTCAGCTCAAGTAATGAGTTCATGATAAGGTCCAAATTTGGTTACCAGTCTGGGAAAACTTATGATTCAACCAAAGTGAATGAATATTTCTTGTACACTGACCTATTTGACTAGGGATTTCGGTTTCCCTTCACCATATGTTTATTAATTGTTTTGTGTTTTTATACTTGCGTCGAGCGAGACACTCCCAATATATGGCGAACGATTATGGCCATCATTATCTTCTCTAAGTTATATAAAATAAAGTTCGAAATGGAGGAACTCATATCTCTTTATAGCTTCATCATAAAAACCAACGTCCTCCCTTCTATTACCTTACTCGTTTAAACCACTACAAGGAACCTGATGACCTTTTTGAGTTAGAAAGTGATTGAAAAAGAGCTTTATCTTTGTGAGTGAGATTTGGGAGAATGTGTTGTTTACAAGCAAGATAAAACCTCACCTAAACCCAAGCGCATCGAAGAATATGAGTTATGATTCAAAGGCTTCTTAGTAAGACATACCTTGCTTTATTTTGTACGTCACTTTCTTATCCTATTTTGGAGTTTGGTTTTCTTTTATTTGTTTAAAAACTTTCGACATCTTTAGGTTATTGAAGTACTTAGGCGAACATTGATTCTAAAAGTTGGGTAAATTCACTTTAAAATATTCACGAAAGAGTTTTTATAACACGTTCACTATAGAGAACCTTGTTCACTCGAGGTTTTGGAAAATGAAAAAGGATCTCAGTCCTGATATTGAATTCATTTAGGTTACTGTCTATGAGGAAGACTTGGTCATTACTGCCATGACGCTAGCCTCAGCTAATAGTTTCCTGACTAACAAGCATCGGGTGTCGAGCAAGAAACTAAAGGAGAAAACTCTCTTAGCCCCTCTAAAGATAAAATCGTAAGAACCTTTTGGATGTTGAATGTTATAAGAACAAGGTAATGAGAAACGAAGGCTCAGTTTCCACTATTACAGTTGGAGGCTCATAAAGTGAAGGGAGAAAATATTTGAGTAAGAATATTGGGTCCACTTGGTTTGGCAGATATCCAGTCCTAAAAGACCTCCCCAATGAACCCACATCAAACGGAAGGTCACTGGGAGGTTTCGAGATTTAGGAAAACAATGGGGAATGAAAGCATCATGCCCTGCAAGTACAAGATTTGGGTTAAGTTGTTAATATTTCAAAGAGTACATTCATATCTTCCGGTAAGTCCTTAGTTGATGCATGCTCATGAACATTACTCTTAAACTTGAGGTAATATTCCTTAGAACTTAGGGACTTACAACTTATTGTTTGAAAATAATCTAATTTCTTATTTGTTAACCTATACAAACCACGTACAATAAATTTAGGATTATCAAGAAAATAGTTTACGAGAACAACCTAGAGACTTTTTTATGTAGCCCAAAAAGTCCAAACAAAAACATTTTTAATTTTATTCAAATGTTTTATGTTATTTAAATCAAATCTAATTATATTAAGATTTATTTTATTTTAAAACATTTATTTTATTTCCTTGTATTCTAATTTAGAGTTTTGAGAAGCTCTTATATGAAGCCTCATATACCTTAAGTTTTAATTAAATTTTTGGAATAATATATTTTGTATCTCTGAAAATTTCAGTCTTTGTTACCCTTAGATTAGGGTTTCATCATGTTACCCTTGAATTAAGGTTTAATCATGTTAAAAAGGTTTTTGTTTGGACTTTATGGGCTACATCGCTTTTGAATTCTCAATTTTAATAAGACCTCTGATCAAGCATGTCAAGAAAGCTCGTGAACTTGAGGTAAAGCTTAAGGATTATGCAACTTTTAATATTAAAATTTAGACGGTTGATCACCATAACCTAAGTCTTTTGTGATCTCATGTAGCAAGTTTTCAAAGAGATGAGAAGTTAAATTCTGAAGAAACTTCCATACAGACCAAGGTGCATAATCTAGAGAACAAAGTAACCAAAGAAGGAATGTCACCCACAAAAGGATCAGGAGGAGGCTGAAGCAATAAAAAACAAAAAATTTACTAAAAAAATAAGCTTATGAAGAATGCTTACCCAAACATGAGTATGTGCTCGAAGCGCAAATTTTAGAGAGTGTAACCTTAAAATTGGAGGGAGAAGTAGATGGCGAGCTTGGGGTTAAAGATGAAGATCTGATGGATGTTGAAGGTAAGCATGGCTTCAAAAATTATTTTTTGTCAACTTTGTCTGATGATGTTACTACGACCCCTCCCTCAATAAATGAGATGCTTGAAGGTGACAAATATGACTCGTTCTTAACTAATGGCTGACTTTTTTATGCTTACTATTTCACCCTGTTTTTTATTACTCGTTTTATCTAAATTAAAGGCCCTCAAAGGCCGGTTACTTTTGTACTTTTTGACCGAGCTTCGACTATTTGGAATTTATTTACTTCTTATTTTTCTAATCTACTTGTTTATAATGCTTAGAAATAAGTCGAAGCCCTTTCTTCCTCTTATTAAAAGATTATTAATATCTGGTATGAAGGTTGTTTGTTAGGAAATTTCAACTATTTTATTAACATATTCATTTCCCAGAGACTCGTTAAAAGAGCCATATTGTTCCAAGCCTTATGTAAGCATCAACTTGGATAAAATGTTCATAACATGATGTGCCATTTTTAAGGGTTAGGGTTAGAAAGGTTCAGATAGCCAGAGTTTTATATGCCTTCAAGATCCCGAGTTTTTTTTTATAGGAATGGACTTGTTACTTCTTATCTTACATTTATTCCCTTTTCTAGAAGTTTTGTTAGCCTATAGTCCTTGGAACCCACTTGCCTTAAACTCTTTTTTATATTCCAATAAAAGTTAGAAGTGTTTAGGCTCGCCTGACGAGAGCGTAAGCTTTAGATTGGTCATGCCAACAATTTTTAGGAGAATTTAGGAGCTTCGGTTGACTTATGCCATCCATTTTTATAAACATTCGTGACCTTCGGTTATACGAAGCATGTGATGGTTCCCGTCGGACATGATTCACGAATTTTTAAATTTGAGATGGTATATAATTGGTCTACTTAGAGCTTATATGGTACGTTTATTGGCCTAAGTATCTTCTATATTATGGAGGTAAACACACAACTGAGCATTCCTTGAATTTTATTGAAGCTTTTATGACTACGAAATAGAATTTCAAGCACATATTAATAGCTTTTATAAACGTTAGTCGTAAGATAAATGGTAAGAGAATATATTAATTAGCTATATATGTCGGTACCTTGTTAAAAATTTCATGCACCACTAGTTTAAGAAAGAGTGTATTGATATTCAATGCATCTGAGTCATTTAAAAATAAAGTAAAAAAATGTACAAGAATTACAGGTTTAGGATAAATAAATTTTTAAATGTAATGTTTCATTAGTAGGAGGAGCTTTCCTTCATCTCCCACCAACTTGTAGGTTCGTGCCTTAACTATTTCTGAAATCGTATATAGGTTCCCAAATTTGGAACGAGTTTACAGTCCTTCAGATCTTGGGTGTGATGGAAAACCTTTTTCAGGAACATTTCCTCTATCATAAACTCGTCGTAATGGAATTGGGAAGCATACTTTATTTACATTATAGTACAATAATGTTAAACCCTAAGATGAACCATAATTCAATTTTCTTCTATCACATCTAAATTAACATATCTTCTACAAAATTTAATTTATTTAGAGTACTTAGCGACTAAAAAAAAGGTAAGACAGTTCGACGAGGATGACCACATTCACGTCATATATTAATGCAAAAATGTCTCACATATAATTGTTCACAGGGTCTTTCTAAATTTAGGCACTTCCTCGTCAATCCTTCTAAATTATTATTCATCTCATCGAGCAAGCTTCAGTTAGTTACCTTTACTTGGCCATTAGCTTGAAAGTGGAAGAATGTAAATAAGTTATGTTGAATACATTTTATTTAGTAGAAGGAAATTACATTTACATTCTGGAATTAAAGGCTATTATTAGTAGTGATTTTTTGGATACTGAAGTTGCAAATGTTAGTTTTGAATAAATGATTACATTATTTACATTTATTCTCGATAGTGGGTCTTATTCTACTCACTTTGAGAAGTAGTCAATTACGAAAAGAATACGTGGACTTCCTTCAAATTCTTTAGTAAGAGGTTTCGTAAGATATATACCCATTATGTCAAAAGGAAACGCTTTAGATCGAGTATTTAGAGGTACCGTTGGATGGTAGATGATACTTGCAAAGTGCTAACATATATCACATTTATTGGCTAATGATTGAGAATCATGTGTGATTTTTGGCCAATGGTACCATGCTAACAAAACTCTTATTTCCAAGGTCTAATATCCGTACAAGAGAATATCCTATCCCATAATGGAGCTTCTTAAGGATAACACATGATTCATCAAGACTGAGGCAGCGCAGAAGGAGGGCGACTTAAACTTCGCTTATACATCCCACTTAATAAAACATACTCACAGGCTTAAAAATATAAGCTTCATGCAGATGATTTGTTCAAACATAGTGTACCATTTAAGACGAATGCTTTTATCTCAACCCACCAATCATTAAAATCAATAACACACTTCTAGGGTTTCTTCTTTCAAAGGCTCGGGATATTTATCAATTGATGGGTTATCTTGAAGGACTATCTAAGGATCACCTTTAGAACATACCATAAAAGCTAAGAAATCAGTTAGGAAGTTCGCGACCCTCATAACTTGTTCATAGTGGATAACAAAAAAGACTTTTGTTCATTGTTTCATAAACTAAGGTTTTTGACCAAGTGGTATCTTTTGCTTCTGTCTAACCAATAGTCTGATTGATTAAAATATAAGAATAAATTATCAACATTTCCATCATTTATTCATACACAAATTCTAATTCAAACCCTACAATAGGGATCTTATACTTAACCTCGTTGTTAGAATTTTAGAAACCGGAACGAGTTTTTGTTGTATGGCCTCGCCAATTTTTTTTTGATGAACTCATACCATTCAACCGAAAGGATTAAACCAACCATCATTCCAAACTATTTACGTAGGCATGGGGCTCTTAGGAGAAAGAACATGTCTTTCAACATAAGACTCGGTTAAGAATTCAACTAGATCTCAACTTTTATTGTTGTTCTTGACTCATAAGTTATATCAAATTCCCCCAAATCAACCAACCATCATGTTAAGCGCCTGGATATATTTGGCTTCTAAAGGATTCTTTGGAAAGGGATGACAGTTTGGACTATGATAATATTACCTTAAAAAGTAAGACATCATTTTTTATTGCTACCACAATCAATACAAACGCTAGATTCTCAAGCTGGAGGTACCTCATATCTGTATTAAGTAAGTTATTTCTCATGTAGTAGACATGATCTGTATAATTCTCAATCTGTCTCATCAAAACGACACTCAAGACAGAATCAAACACTGCTAGGTATATGTAAATTGCATCGTCTGAAAAAGTCTTGAATAGAACCTTCAAAATGACATATATTCTTTGATCTAGGTAAACATATGATCACACTCTTGAGTCTATAAAATATGACATGCTTCTTAACACTTAAAATAAATGAAAGCACTTTTACGATGATTGAGATCTGAGTTTATTAACCGTTACCATCCTCCCTATTAATACTAGGACGTATTTGATAGATTTGTGAGAAAGTATAAAAGCTAAAGCTTTTAATTTATGACGGGTCGTCTTGTATCCCTCTTCCATTCATTAATTAACTAATAAACTTACTACATGTGACCCCAAAATCTCGAGATTTAACTTGAGATTGATAAAGGTAGGTTTTTTTAATATTGTAACATGGTCGATTATATTGTTAGAATCATCTAGAATCTTGACAACGTATCATCAATATAGACTTCAACATTTTTTCGGATTTGGTCAGAAACATTATTGATGACCAACCTCTAATAAGTAGCACCTATATTTTTTTTAACCTGAAAGATATAAACTTGTAACAATATAAACTTCGATCAGTGATAAATGCATTATTCTATTAGTCAGCTGGATACATCTGAATTTGATTAACTTGAACATACATCAATAAAGAAAATGATTTTGTTACCATAAGTAAAGTCTAAAAATTGATCAACCATCAGGATAAGGAAATGGTCTTTGAGGCATACCTTATTTAGATCAATGGAATCTATACACATCACTTATTTCCCACCTTTATTTCTGACAAGAACCGAGTTAGTCGTTTAGATGGATATTGTGGTTATCAAACTCGCCATTGTATATATTTCAAAAGAGAAATCATATCTCTTTTAATTTATGGGCATGGCGTTAGGGTTAACATATAACTCGTGACAAACAATATGAAAAATTACTCCTTTTATATCATCAATTTTCTAATAAAATACATCCAAGTTGTTTGATAAGAAATTTATGAATAAATTTTGGGTTGCATGGAAATAAAGTACCAATCTTTAAATGATTTCCTTCTTCCTTATATTCCCAAGCTCGTGGCCTTTGTTAGGTCGTCTATAGCTTTTTTCTCTACCGGAGAACACCCTGGATGTTATTTTATAAAATAAATTGCTTAACACTCGTATGTGATCTTCTAGTTGTTTCCAATCACCCATGTTATTCCTTACGACATACCACGCATATTTGTTTATAGTGGAAATAATGGTTACATATCGACACATGATCTCCCAAAAATTTCATGATATAAACCAGATGAGTCAATCATAATAATTAAAATATAGATGACTTTCTTGAGTTTTTCTTTCTCCAAAATGACTTCAACTTATTCACATAACAGTGCACTCACACCTATGAAACCACCTAATGTTCTTATAACTTTTAGATGATCAAAAGGTTTTTTTATCTTGTCATAAGTTGATTTGAATATGATGTTAGCAGAGTTTCTGTTGTCGATCAAGATTCTTCTAACTTCTACCATTTTTATTTAGGAATTGATCAAAATGATGTATTTGTGCAGACATATCACTCCTCTAAGATCATTATCATCAAAAATGGTTTGAGGATAAGGGACTTGATAAAAGGTAGTATAATATTTCCCTTAATACTAAAACTCAATATCCTCGACATAACTATTTCTCGAAGTCTTAGTTATGTCGAACAAAGAATCTTCCCAAGAAATAGTTCATATGATATCTTAGTTAGGATCATGGTCGAGGTATTCATTGGGATAATCCCACATTACCATCGTTTGTTCTTCCTACGATAACACACCTGAAGCTTTTATCTTGAGGGTCGCATGTCTTTCTTCCGCCAATTTCGGATATGTTCTAGTATACCTTTTCACTTGACCAACTTGAGTATTGACAAACTTAATTAATTTCCCATTGTTAATCTTGATTTGGATATTCCTTTAAGAATCTTAAATTTCTTTTATCAACTAATCGATATCAATATGGTACTTATAAAAGCCTTTAAATTTATTTTTTTAGATTGTACTGTATGAAAGGGCCATCAAAACTAGATGAAGTTTTTGGTTTTCTAAAAAACCCCTGCGATATTTTAGGTCAACTCGCTAAATTTCTCATTATAAATCCACTTGTTTCTTCGATCATCTTGTCCTCTAGCCAAAGAACATGCCCGGTTTTAGGCCATGTGAGCTTGCTTTAGCCTGATAGGTACATTAGGAGGTCTAGGCATAGATTGGCTGAAGGATAGTGGACCTTATTATTACATATAATATGTTTGATAAACTACTGGATTTTAATTTGGTTTATGGTTCTAATGTTGATGGATTTTCCAGGGTTTGTGGTAAAATACAATCTTATAATTTAACCTCATCCAAGTGTGCAATGAAGGTCATATATTTTTTATTTATAATATCTTCAACCAATAAGACTGGAAGGATCCCTTACCAAAATAAGGGACAAGCAACAACCTCATGAAATCATTTGAATAGTTCTTTGTCTCAATGAAGCATCATGTATAATCTTGTAGGCTCTCGCCCAACTCTTTTTTAAAGTATATTATTATGTTATCGTCACTCTTGAGATATTTACACTTGATAAATTTGTCTATGAACACAGTCTAAGATGTATCAAAGCTTCAGATGGAACCTAGAGGTGGCTGATTAAACCAAGTTAGGTTATTCTTTTTTAAGGTCATTAAGAAATCTCGACACATAAGACAAACATCTCATCCAAATCTTAACATTGTGTTTTTGAATTTCTCAACATAATACTTTGTATTGTCAAAGCAATCATACTTATACATCTTGTACTAATCAATTTTTTGTGGTAATTCACCAACTAATATCGCAATCACAAGAGGCGACCTAACTAAGTTGTATCTTTGATTGATATTATGTCCATCTACACCATTATTTCACCTTATGTATTGGTTGGAACCTTGAAACATAGTTTTTAAAGAAAATGTCGAAATATGAATATGAGTTATAAGGATAAAAGGGTTTTTACAAAATTAGTTAGGTGCGTGCAGGCCAAAGTCATGATATGGGCCTGTAACTGGAGAAGGAAAGTGATTTAAATGGACACTAAGGAGTTGTATATGAGGTGAATGACCATGTGGTTGGCGTATTGGAGCTTTCAACTGAGTCTCAAGAATTAGGGTTCGAACAAGATTGGCCTACCTCATGGGATCATAACTTTAAAAAACTCAACCTCACTCCCATGATCTAAGCTACATCGATGGCGCATCTCTCTTGGAAGGTATTGATGCATGGTATGGATCTGTTTCATTAAAATGTATGTTTTTGGAATAAAAAATCCTCATTATTATGACAGATTTGACCTTTACTAGTATAAAGAGAATGATAAAAATATCACACCCATAATTCTCCCATAATAGATGCATATCTTATATCTAAATAGTAGTGATGTACGGATTTTGAAAATCCATTATGTCTCTCGGTTGTTCCATCTCCACACCAACCTATCTCACCTTTCACTTCAAATCTTGAGTTTTGGAGACTAAGTTTTCTTTTTCTCTTTGAAGATTTTCTAGTTTGGCCATACGGGCCTAATAGGTCATACCGATAGTTTTACTCAGTCACACTCTAAGTACTTTCTTTTTTCTTATCAGCGTGGCTAATTTGTGATTTATGCCATGGTGTATGTTAATGATTTACTCATCGCAAGAAATAATTTTGGCATTATAATACAATTTAAGAAATACATGTATGACTGCTGTCACATCAAAAATCATCGTGTGACAAAATATTTTCTAGGTATTGAAGTTGGCCGCAACTCTTTTGGTATTTTTCTAATTCAACTTAAATATGCGCTAGATATCCTTTCGAAAACAAGCCTACTTGGAACTCGTCCTTTTAGTGCTTCACTTGATCAATATCATCGACTGTCCCTAGCTACCAGGGATCATCTTGTTAAAGTTCTGGCTATCATCGGATTGTAAAAAAATTGGTGTACTTATCGGTCACTCATCCAGATTTTTTTTATGCAATTCATACTTTGGCTCAATATTTACAGGAGCCCAAAATGGATCATTGGCAAACCGTACTTGGCGTGGATCGATATCTAAAGGGTTCTCCAAGACTTGGTATTCTTTTTAGATCAAACAATTATCTTAAACCGACATGTTGGTGTGATTCGGATTGGACTGTTTGGCCCTTCACCTAACGTTCATTGGTTTGTCAAAATTGAGGACTCCCAGATCTTGTGGAAGAAAAAAAAAGTATATTCTTGCTCGCTCTTCAATCAAAGCTGTATATCGGTCTTATAACCCTTCTCACATGCGAATTAAAATGACCAAAGGTTCTTCTTGGTATTCTAGGTATCACTAGAGGTCCTATACAAGTTTATTCAGAGAATATTGTAGTATTACATATTTTCCCAGCACTGTTTTTCATGAACGTACATATCGAGATTGATTGTTATTTTGTACGAGAAGTGTACATACATAGTTGGATTACACCTTCTCATATTCTCACTCATGCTCAGTTGACAAATATCTTTACTAAATCACTCGATAAAAATCGGTTAGATGTATTGCTTCTCAAGTTGGACATTTCACTCATAGACGCACTAATTTAAAAAGGTAATAGAATAATATACGATTATTACATGAGACCGAAAAAAAATGAGAGTAAATATACAATTATTACAAATTATTACAAAACATTGAGTAAAATACAATGAGTTATTTTAGTCTCTTCTAATAATTTTTAGTCTCCAATAATACTTGTATATATTATATTCAATATCATCCTATATTATATTCTGTACTAATTATATATTATAGTATACATTTTTTTTTATAAAATAAAATAATAAATTAAAATTATTGATATAAAAAACTAAATGTTATAGCTGAAAACCGAATCAATATTATGGATATATATTTGTAAAAATCAATTCACAAATTTTGAAATTTAATTTAGAGTTATACAATTTTCAATTCCTTATACACTAAAAAAAATAAGGAAAATATGAACAATATATGGAATAGAAATAGTATATAATTTATCTAAAAAAAAGGAAATAGTAAATAATTTCCAAAACCCCATAAAAGAAGGTGCCACACTATAATTTCCTATTTTATTTTCCAACTACACCAAGAACATAAAAAAGGAAAAAAATAAAATTTCCTTAGTTAGTAAGAGAGAGTGTAATAAATTGTGTTAGTCTAAAAAGCAAACAAGGTATATAGAGAACGTGTATAGCTGGAGAGGAGACAAGAGCCGAGAAACAAAGGAGGAGGGTGGGGACCAATCCACCACCCATACCAATCTCCGATCTCAATCAAACCCTAATCCAACTTTATATCTCTTCCCTTTCTTCTTCCTCTTCCTCCTCCTCCATTCTTCAACTTCAACAACCACAAGGTAAAAAAAAATTAAAAAAAACAAAAAACCCTACTTTGCTTTTTACTCAAATGGTGAAAGATTTTCTTCACCTTCTAATATGGTGGGTGACATCCAAAACCCCACTCATAATTTATTCTTTTTTTAGAGAGAGAGAAAAAAAAGCAATAATTACCTCATTAATAAACTAATCAACCCTTTAATACAAAAGAGTATTCGATTTAGTCTTCTTTGTTTTCTTCCTTCCACTAAACTTCTCTCTTTAGGACAAGAAAAAAAACACAACCCTTTACTCTTCTCTGTCCCTCTCCCTCTCCCTCTCTCTCTTAAACCTTCAACATCTATAGTTATCTATAATTGTCTCTAATAAATCTTCCTTTGATTTTCAGTTCATAAAGATTTTTCAAGTTTCTGAGTTTCAAGTTTCGAACTTAAATATGGATCCAGCAACATCTCACGGTCATAGTTCTCTTCCTCCTCCGTTTCACACAAGAGACTTTCAGCTTCATCGCCAACAACAACAGCAACATCAACAACAGCAACAACACAGCTTCTTTCATTACCAGCAACCACAGCAAAACTCGGAAGAAGAGCAACAAAGTGGTTTACAGCACAGAACTCCGAAAAGAGACCGAGACGAAAACAATATCGGAGATGATATCGGAAACAGCGGCGGTAACAATAACAATAACAATAACAACAACAACAGTAGTGAAGAGAAAGATCTGATTTCCGCCGGAAGTGGAGATGGAGAAGGAAGTGAAGTTAACAGACGACCTAGAGGTCGACCAGCTGGATCTAAGAACAAACCGAAACCTCCTATTATAATCACACGAGACAGCGCGAACGCTCTTCGTACTCACGTCATGGAAGTTTCCGACGGTTGTGATATCGTCGACAGTATGGCGACTTTCGCGCGAAGGAGACAGCGAGGTGTTTGTATTATGAGCGGGACTGGAACTGTGACTAATGTAACCCTAAGACAACCTGGCTCACCTGGTTCGGTGGTTAGTTTACACGGTAGGTTTGAGATACTTTCGCTAGCTGGCTCGTTTTTACCACCGCCTGCTCCGCCTGCGGCCACTGGGATGACTGTTTATTTAGCTGGGGGACAAGGTCAGGTCATTGGTGGTAGTGTTGTTGGTTCGCTGTTATGCGCTGGACCTGTTGTTGTGATGGCTGCTTCGTTTAGTAATGCGGCTTACGAGAGGCTGCCTTTAGAGGAAGAGGAGATTCAACAGCTGCAACCTGGTGGTTCTATTGGCTCGCCACCACAGGGTTTAGGTCAGCAACAGCAGCAACAACAACAACAGCAACAAGCTTTAGCGGCGGAGGCGAATGCAGCTGCTATGTTTCATGGATTGCCGCCTAATCTTCTTGGTTCGGTTCAGTTACCGAATCACGAGCCTTACTGGGCTACCGGTCGTCCTCCGTTCTGATTGTGACTAACAAAAGGTTAGTTTGATCGGATAATGATAATCAAATTTGTTTCTTTCTTTTTTTCTTTTGGAATTTTTTGATCATCATCAATCAATTTGGAGTTTTATTATAGAGGTAGAGAAATATGGGAAATTGTTGTTGTTCAAGTTCAACATTGGTGGTTTTAAATTAAGGTTACTTTTTGTTTACTTCTATGTAGTAGTGTTTTAGTTTCTTGTTTGTTATGAGTTGAATTTTATGATTTCTTTTATAGAGATAGGTTGTTCTTGTTCTTGTTTTAGTAGTAATAGTAGTTTTGTAACATGTACATTCTTTTGAAGTGGGGTTATGATTTTCATGAGAATAAGATGATCATTAAACAATTTGGTGTTCTACTCAACAAATGAACAAACATATATGCCTAGATTAGCTTTAAATTGAATGGTATTAGAGTCCAAGTTACAAGCTACCTATGATATATTTTGAATCATATATCTAAGTTTGAACTAAGACTAGATGCCTTAGATAAAGTTACTAGGTTTTATGCTAGTTGACTCTCTTTTCATGGTGTTTTATTACAAGCTACTAGAGGTGTCAAACGGTTTGAACCAGCACCAACCCGCACCGTTTAAGTCTGAACCACGGGTTGCAGTCCTGGCGGGTTGCGGTCTCGGCGGGTTGCGGTCTCGGCGGGTTGCGGTCCTGGCGGGTTGCGGTCTCGGCGGGTTGCTCTTATGCGGTCCTGACGGTTTGGCGGTCCTGCCAGGTTGCAGTCGTAATGGGCCAGTTTCACAGTTAAACCGCCAGTTCAAACCACCAGACGAACCATTTAAGAGCCGTTTACCAGTTCAAACCATCAGCCAAACCATTTAACCATTTAAGAACCGTTTATCAGAATATATTATAATGTTATTTAAAATTAATTTGTAAGTGATAATTGAATCTAATTTCAATAATTGAGTTAATTATTCTATTTCATGTATTTTAATTTAAATATGTTATCATTTTAATCGAAATTTTATAATCATCAATTATATTTTAAAAAAATAATTGTAATTTGATTTTGATACGTTTGAATAATATATTACTATTAAATAATATATACCTATTAGACATATAATTGTATTCTAATTTTAAATTATTAGGTGATTTGTATATTGTTTAGAACCGATTCGGAATCGAAATAAAAAATTATTAAAAACATGCTAAAACTAATGTATTTTAAATATAATGCCTTAATAAATCTGCGATTGTAATTAACAAACAAAATTGTTTTAAATTATAAGAGATTAATTTAGGAAATATATATTTTTAAGTTTTTTTTCGACAAATATTAATAACTAAGTTAGTAGTATGTCTTTAATAATTAAACATTTAATATCAAAACCAATCATAAAAAAATAATAAAATATAAAAGCCGAATAATCAATAATTAAATAATATATGATCATTGACAATGTGGATAATCTTAGATTACTTGGGATTCTTTTATATAGATTGACACTTTCATCTTCAATGGTAATTATCGATGTGGGATTCTTTTAAACAAAACTCGAGTTTTGTTTAAAAGAATCTCACATATATAGTTAGTACTACCATTAAAGAGGAGTTTTGTTTAAAAGAATCCCACATCGATAGTTACCATTGAAGATGAAAGTGTCAATCTATATAAAAGGAGGCACTAACACACCCTCTCACTTACCAAGTCTTGGGCAACTACTTGAATGCCTAACATGGTGGTTAATAGTTAAAAATTTCGAATTGAATACCTAACATGGTGGTTAATAGTTAAAAATTTCGAATTAATTTTTTTAAAGTAGTCTTGGGCAACTACTTGAATGCCAAATGCCTAACATGGTGCCTAACATGGTTTTTAACAATTAAAAAAAAATTAAAAAAAAATTAAAAAAAAATTAAAAAAAAAATTAAAAAATTCTCAGGTCCGGGGCATCCGGACGCCCGGACCAGCAATTCGGACCATCCGGACGTCCGGTCCGGATGGTCCGAATTGCTGGTCCGGACCATCCGGATGGTTCCAAAAAAAAAAATCGTTTTTTTTAATTTTTTTTTTTTGGGTCTCCTCTATTTATAGAGGAGACCCCAAATCCACACTCATAAATTCATATACTCCTCTCTACGTCTCTCTACTTGTTCTAAATATTCTAGAAAACTCAAATTTCTTATTTTACATATTGTAGTCCTACTTTCGGAATTGTTTGATTTTTTTTTTCGCAAATTGTTTCTATTTGATAAAAACACTTAAATAACGTTGGGATAACATTATAATAGCTCAATTAAGAGCTTCGTATAATTTATCAAGTTATTTAATTGTTATAGTAATTTAAATTAGTTCTTTTAATTCTAATTTTATTAGTTGTTGTTAGTTGTTATTGCTTGTTGTTAGTTGTTATTGCTTGTTATTAGTTGTATTAGTTGGTATTAGTCTAAATTTAGTTTTTATTATTTGCGATATTAATTAGTTTCGATTAGTATTTTATTGCATATTTAAAAAAAACGTTGTTTTAAGTTTTAAAATGCCTATAAATCGTAGACTTACTAATACTCACCAATCCGCTAATTTTCACTTGTAATGAATGATGTTTGTGATAACCAAAACAAATTAATGCTGACCAAAATGTAATAATAATTTTATAATCATTATTAAAATTACAATAATAAAATTCAAAATTTAATATTAAAATTATAACAATATAACTTGTAATCTTTTACCATGATAAAATATGATTTTGGTTTAAAAAATAATAAATAACATTTGTAATATTTAAAACCAAATCACAATAATAATATTCAAAATGTAATATTAAAATTATAACAATATAACTTAAAAATAATAAATAACACTTGTAATATTTAAAACCAAATCACAATAATAAAATTCAAAATGTAATATTAAAATTATAACAATATAACTTAAAAATAATAAATAACACTTGTAATATTTAAAACCAAATCACAATAATAAAATTCAAAATGTAATTTTAAAATTATAACAATATAACTTGTAATATTTTTGTATGATAAAATATGATTTTGGTTTAAAAAATAATATATAACACTTGTAATATTCAAAACCAAATCACAATAATAAAATTCAAAATGTAATATTAAAATTATAACCATAGAATTTGTAATATTTTAACATGATAAAATATAGTTTTGCTTTGTATTAGATCTAAAAACATAATAATAATAATATTCAAAATATGATAATAACATAAGTAATATTTAAAATTTTAGACTATATAATAATTACAACACTTAAAATATTAATAACCAAAACAAATTAATATTAACAAAAATGTAATAATAATTCTATAATAATATGCAATATCTCAATATTTTTTAAATATAACATTTTGGTTATAAAATAAATAAAATCAGCATAATATTTATCAATAAACTGCCGGTTTTTTACAAATAAACCGTGGTTTCGCAGTCTCGCCAGGTTGCAGTCCTGCCGGGTTGCAGTCCTGCCGGGTTGCAGTCCTGCCAGGTTGCGGTCCTGACGGGTTGCTCCTTATGCGGTCCTGGCGGGTTGCGGTCCTGGCGGGTTGCGGTCCTAATAGGCCAGTTTCGCAGGTAAACCGCCAGTTCTTAAGCAGGTTGTCAGCTTTGAACCGTGGTTCCTGAACCATTAGACACCTCTACAAGCTACCCATACACTTATACACATGGTTTGTTTTGTTTGTACATATTTTGGGTTTTTTCTTTTATATTCATAGCTTTATATTTGCTTGATGAAAACCTACCTAAGGTAAACGAAGAAGGTCATAACGCAAAACCAGATATCTATGTGGTGATTAATCGAAAGGCTAAGGTTTGATTTGATCCAAATAATGTTAACCAGCTTAAAAATGGAGTATTTTTAAATTTTTACTAGCTTAATTCGATCCAGATTCATGAATCATTGTCACACATTCTAAATGTAGTTTCGATGACACTAAGTATATCGATCTTATGCTTATGTTCCTGGTAATCTTCACCTCCAAAATTATTATTTTCATATCCAAATTCTTCAAATTCAGCATTAAATTACTTCTTTTTATTTCAAAATGTGTGACATATTATAACCAACAATGAGTATATCATCCACATACAACAACAAGTAAACAAAAAAATTGTATGACATCTGTTCACGATATACGCAACTCTGATATAGACTCATTGTGAGCCTTGTTAACATCATGAATGTATCAAATAGTTTATATCATCGCATAAATGACGGTTTCAAACCGTACAATGATTTGTTTAGCTCCAACCTAGTATTTAAAAATAGAGTATTTTTTATTTTTTATTATTTTATCAGTATATTTGTTTATTCATTTTTCGGGTGAGATTTTTTCATCTGCTGAACTGTTTATATTCATCTGGCGAGAAATTAATCTGTCAATTGAAAAAATCCGTCCCGAAAAAATTAGTATTAGTTATTTTTTTGACCGGATTTAGCCATACCCTAATCGAAATTATACACTTTTTTATAGTTACTTTTAGAGTAATATATTAGTAGCATTGATAAAATAATCTAAATAGAAATAGATATGTCTATTTATTGTCACCTTATTAAGGTCTTGATTAAACTAATTTTTAAAATATATTAATTAAAATATATATTTACATATAATTTAACCCAACACTTTACATACACTTAAAAAAAAAACACTTAAAATCATAATAAAAAACTATACTCATCAGAATTGATTAAGTGATTACTTAATCGTTGGGAACGAACGCCCAAAGAATCTTATCAACCTATTTTTAGAAACTACTTTTAGAACAATAGTTAATCTTACTGACCTATATCAACCTATATTGAGAAAAGAATAGTTAAAAGTCTTTAGTATTCCAATTCAGTGGTATCAGACTATCAGTCATGCTTTCGAATATATTTATATGAATGAATAATACTATTCAACAAATACATCAATAGTAGACATTCTCGTTTGATCAATGTATTATACAAATATTGTTTTTTTGAAGTAGTTAGAAATAAAGACTAGTAATTAGAAACATAGTGTTAAACTTATGTCAAGTTGCTTATACCCAAAATAAAACCAAAAACATAATATTATGCCTACAAGTATTGTCAAAATAAAGCGTTAATAGTATTATAAATATGTGTTTTTTTTATTATATTAGTAGGAGACTCTATAGATAATTAATTTACAAATATATTTTCGTATAATAAGTCCAACCGCTATTAATAACTAACCACTATAAACATTACCATTTTGCTACCATAAGATATAATATGAATCCAATAATATTGTAAATACAAAAATCAATATGAGATATCGCATATAATAGCTATTAAATTCTCATAACTATTCGTTCCATTATGTAAAATCATCTTTTTAAAGAGAACATCTTTTTTTTTTATCAGGGTAGGACTATTCTTTCATCTGATTCACCAAAATTCCTTAAGACATTCACTTGATGCTAAGAACACCAATCGTCTAATCTTTGGAATTAATTATTTCCTTGATTATTCTATATGTTAGATTATCGTGTGTAGACACTTTTTTCACATCGACAATTCTCTTTGATATTATATCACGAATAAAATGTTAAATGAAATCTATATGATTTGTACACTCGTGGTATATCCAGTTCCATGTAAGGTGTATGGCGTTTTGATTACCATAAAATCATTTTATGGTAGATTGATCGAATCCAAAATCTACCACCAAACCTTGTAACCATATTGTCCCCTTAGTTACCTCTGGCATAACTATGTATTCGACTTTTGTTGTATACAAAGATATAGTAGCTTACAACTGCACTTTCCAACTGATCGCACTTCCAACTCGAGTAAACATATATAAAATAAGTGATAAGTGATTCCAACTAATAAGTGATTCCAACTAATAAGTGATTCCCAATTGTTTATTCATCAGGCTCAAGGGCAATCTGAATCCAGGAAAGAACACTTTATAAAATATTACAAGTGCTGAGGAAAGTCACCATTGGTTTAAAAAGCGTCAGATATGAGCATGTCCTTAGATCGAAAAATGACCAGGCAGATTCCCTAGCCACTATAGCCTACTTCGAAGTGTATCCTTGGATTCTTAAGCAAGAATGTCCTTCTATAGATACAAATACAGAAGGTATAATTGAAGTTGGAGAAATTTTTCACCATATAATACACCCTCTAAAGACTGGAGGACTGAAATCAAAGAGTTTATTACTCACAGAGTTTTGCCTCTGGATAAGGCTTTGACTAAAAATGTGAAGTATAAGGCTCATGGTTTCCTGATCTTGAGGGGGGGGGGTACTTTATAAGAAGTCTTTCAGCAAACCTCTACTATGATGGCTCAGATTAAATGAGTCCCATAGTGTTATATCAGAATTGCATGATTGAGAAAGATCAACACATTATGGTTATAAGGTTTTAAGTAGATTAGTCTCACTGACAAATGTTATTGGCCTACCATCATGGAAGATGCTAAAAATCTGGTAAAGAGATGTGATCCTTGTCAAAGGTATGGAAATTCCATTCATGTGCCTACAGTCCCTATGGAATCAATATCTGAACCTATACCATTAGATAGATGGGGCATTGATCTGATTGGGCCACTCCTCATGGATTTAGGGGGTTAACGTACTATAATTGTGACAATAGACTACTTCTTTAAATGGATAGAGGTTGCACATTTGTCAGGGACAACTTCCAAGTCAATCATTAAATTTATTCTCTCCAATATATGCTGCCGATTTGGAATTCCAAAACGCACCACTACAGATAATTGACCTCAATTTGATAACAAAGACATGAATGATTTTTGTACGTTAAGAGGAATTCATCATTGTTTTTCTATAAATATTCTCGTTTGATCAATTTATTATACAAATATTGATTTTTGAAGTAGTTAGAAATAATAACTATAGTAATTGGAAAACATAGTGTAAAACGTATCTCAAGTTGCTTATACCCAAAATAAAACCAAAAACATAATAGTATGTCCACAAGTCCCATCAAAATAAACCGTTAGTAATATTATAAATTTAAGTGTTTTTTTATTATATTCACAATAGATTATTTATAGGTAATTAATTTACAAATATATTTTCGTATAATAAGTCTAATCGCTATCAATAACTAACAACTATAAACATTACCATTTCGATACAATAAGATATAATATGAATCCAATCTATAATTGTAAATACAAGAATGAATATGATATATCGCATATAATAACAAGTAAATTTCTATGACTAGTCGACTCATTCTGTACAAATCATCTTTTCGAAAAGAACGACTTTTTTTTCATTATCAGGGTAGAATTGTTCTTTCATCTGACTCACCAAAATCCCTTAAGATATTCACTTGATGCTAAGAATAAGAATCCAGTTTAGACATTGTCTAATATTTGGAATTAATTATTTCCTTGGTTATTATATATGTTGGGTTATCGTGTGTAGACACTATAAAAACATCGATAATTCTGTGTGATATTATATCACGAATAAAATGTTACATGGACTATGTGTTTTGTACGCTCGTGGTATATCCAGTTCCATGTAAGGTGTATGGAGTTTTGATTACCACAAAATCATTTTATGGTAGATTGATCGAATCCGAAATCTACCACCAAACCTTGTAACCATATTGCCTCCTTAGTTACCTCTGGTATTGGTGATGATTATTTTGGACTAAGGGTAATTTTGGAAGATGTTTTGGGGAATTTTTAAGGATATTAAATGTTTGGGTGCTTTGTAGCGAGAGATTTGAGCTGTCTGGTTGTATTAAATGTTCATTACCCTTATTAATGAAAGTGGTTGGGTATTTATACCCTTAATTATGGATCCATGGACTTTCGGGTCAAATTATCAAAACGGGTCGAGTTCAAAGATCCATTAGTTTATTAAGCACATTAGCAATTACCTTAGTCAAAAGGTGTTTAGTGTTTCAATACTTTTGTCCTGTCCGGATATTTCAGTGGGCAATTATTGTCTGGATTACCCCTGTCCGGTTTTCAAAGTGAGTGGCGGTGAATAGTTCCGGACTCATCAGTAGCCCCTTTTTTAGGTTTTGTCAAAGGTCTTTGGCAAGACCAAAAAACTCACTTAGGCAATAACAACATTCTCCATATTGCTCATGTATTCAGTTTAGGGTTTATCCGGACTGAATCCTTCTCAGAATTTCAAGAGTTTTGCTCTGAATTGTGGGACACATATCGTACTTTGATTCGTTTTACCAGCCGTTTATTTCCTAGAAAGGCGCTCCCATTAATCCCAAAAAATTAACTCCTGCATTTAATGTTTCTTACGTCAGCGCCGCCTTCAATCATTACCTTTGCCTTTTCGTTTTCTCCTAGGTATTAGTAACTTTTTGCCTCACTAGTATAAATTACTTCCTTTTACTGTTTCACCATCTTCATCACTTGGTCATTTCTTCTTTTCAGAGATTTTTATTTCTTCTTTCAAAATCTTTCTTGGGTAGGTTTATGTTCACAGCGAGAAACGCTCTCGTGAAAGGTGGTTGGCTAAATCTTTCAGAATTAGAAAAAGCACAAAACGTTGAGCGTGAGAGACGTATCGTTGCTGGTCTTCCAGTCTCTCCAATCAGTAAGTCTGACACACCGTCTTCAGAAGTTGATCGAGCATCATCCCCAGCCAAAAATGCTAAACCTAAACGTTTGTTCCAACCAAGCCTCTCGTCAATCCCGTCAGGCTCCTCGGTTCAGGAGTCTCAGCCCTCTATTGTGCAGGAGAAAGCAGTATCGAGTGCAAGAAATCCCTCTCTGCTCATTGCTATAGGAACAGACATCGAGAAATCTCCAGAAAAAACTAACCCTCACCGGATAACCCGCTTAGTAAAGGTTCAAGCAACTGGCTCTCAAACCAAGTCTTCCAAGACAGGGCCCTCCAAGTCTGGGGCCAAAGATAAAGCCTCCGGATCAGAGGCACCTATCAGAGCCCCAAAAGACAAACCTTCTGGACTCGGAGCTACCAGAATCAGCTCTCACTCCAAGTCCTCCGGAGCTGAGCCTCAACCGGACACCAGACCCTTAAGAGATGTTGATGTTCAACCGTCCGGACAACCTGCTGAGCCACATACTAGCACTCTCCCATCAACAACGATTGATAAACCTTCCACCGTGATGGAAGAGGTAATGAAGGATAGCGTTGAAAAGGCTCCATTCGAGACAGAAGCTTTCGGGTAAACTGGAGATGCCACCTCCGATAAAAAGGGAAATGGCAAGGAGAGAGTCCAGAAAGCCAGATATCTATGTGATGATTAATCGAAAGGCTAAGGCTTAATTCGAGCCAAATAATGTTAACCAGCTTAAAAATGGAGTAATTTTGAATTTTTACTAGGTTAATTCGATCCAAATAATGTTGAATCATTGTCACACTTTCTAAATGTAGTTTGGATGAAACAAGTATATCGATTCTATGCTTATGTTCATGGTAATCTTCACCTCTAAAACTATTTTTTTCATATTCAGATCCTTCATCTTCATTTTAAACTCAGCATTAAGTTATTTCTTTTGAAATGTGTGACATATTATAAACAACAATGATTATATCATCCACATATAATAACAAGTAAACAAAAGACTTGTATGACATCTTCTGACGATACACGCAACTCTGATATACACTCATTGTGAGCCCTATTAACATCATGAATGTATCAAATATTTTAAACCATGATATAAATGACTGTTTCAAATCACACAACGACTTGTTTAGCTGCAATCTGGTGGTTAAAAATGGAGTACTTTATCACTATATTCGTTTATTCATCTCTCGGGTGAGATCTTTTTATCCGTTGGACGACTTCTATTCATCCGGCGAAAAATTACTCTGTCGATTGAGAAAGTCCGTTCCGAAAAAATTAGTATTAGTTTTTTTTACCGGATTTAGCAATACCCTAACCTAATCGAAATTATACACTTTTTTTTTATAGTTACTTAAACTTTAGAATAATATTATTAGCATTGATAAAATAATCCAAATAGAAATAGATATGTTTATTTATTTTCACCTTATTGATGTCTTGATTGAACTATTTTTTAAAATATATTAATTAAAATATATATTTACATATAATTTAACCCAACACTTTACATACACATAAAATCGTAATAAAAAATTATACTCTTCAGAATTGATTAACTGATTACTTAATCGTTGGGAACGAACGCCCAAAGAATCTTATCAACCTATTTTTAAAGAATCTTATCAACCTATTTTTAGAAACTACTTTTAGAACAATAGTTAATCTTACTGACCTATATCGACCTATATTGAGAACAATAGTAAAAAGTCTTTAGTATTCCAATTCAGTGGTATCAGTCATGCTTTCGAATATATTTATATGAATGAATACTACTATTCAACAAATACATCAATAGTAAATATTCTCGTTTGATCCATTTATTATACAAATATTAATTTTTGAAGTAGTTAGAATTAAAGACTATAGTAATTAGAAAACATAGTGTAAAACTTATCTCAAGTTGCTTATACCCAAAATAAAACCGAAAACATAATAGTATGTCTACAAGTCCCATCAAAATAACCGATAATAATATTATAAATTTAAGTGTTTTTTTATTATATTCACATTAGACTATTCATAGGTAATTAGTTTACAAATATATTTTCGTATAGTAAGGATGTAGCGAAAACTGCGAACAGACTGGTTTCTTTCTTAGATATCGGAATTGGGTCAAACAGGTATTCAAATCGAAGATTTCGACGAGCCCATCAGATTTAAAAAATGTGATTTTGTCACAAATTTTGATACCCAGATTCGACATGTAGAGCCTTCGAAAACCAGTTCTAATATTTTAGCGTTATTTTATTTATTTATTTTATTTTAAAACATTTATGTAATTTTCCTTATTTGGAATTAGGGTTTTGGGTCATGCTATATAAAACATCTTATGTCAGACTTTGATTAATTGAATTTTGAGAATTATTATTCTGAGTCTCCTTATTTCTCTAACCTAGTGTTAGAGTTTTATCGTTGTCTGTTTCTTCTATTTCCGCTTCGCTATCATATTGGTATGAGAGCCCAACAATTCCTGCTACGCAGATACATGAATCATGTTCCGGGTACCTCTTGATTTGAAAGCTAGAATAGAGAACGACATCTTCCAGTCTACCTGCACAATTGGAGGAAGAATTTGCAAATTTGTAATTGATTCAGATATCTATGAGAATCTGATTTCAGATGAGGCTGTTCAGAAACTGGCGTTGAAGACTGAAGCTCTTCCATACCCATACATACTATCAGGACTGATAGAGTACACTGAGGTAACAGTTTCTAAACGTTGTCAAATTGCATTTTCTGTTGGTAATTACAAAGATACGGTATGGTGTGACGTAGTTCCTATAGACGTTTGCCATCTAGTTTTAGGAAGTCCATGGCGATTTAAGAGAAATTCTACTTATGATAGTAGAACAAATCGATACAGTTTTGTGAAAGATGGTATCAAGTTTATATTAGTGTCATCTAGAGTAATGTCTCCAAAACCACCACCAGTTAAGGAGTTTCATACTCAAATTGCACCACCTGCCGATCTTAGTTGTGATGCTAAAACTGTGTCTGACTCCGTGTTTGATAAACCAGTCTATGATACACATATTTTTGAAGATGTATATGGGTTGGTATTTGACAAACCAGTCTACGATGAGTATGCTGATGATTGGGATGATGAAGATCTAATTGATATTGAGGAGAAACTTGTAGATCGAGATATTGTCTCAGGCTTCAATACACCAGACTACATCGCTTCAGACCTTCTATTGAAGAAGCACTGCAAACTAGTAGATTTTATTGTGGAGATGCATCTTCCAGGTATTTTATGTTATCCTAAAATCAAACCTTTGATTCGGTTTTCAGTGGATACATGTTGTCGTATTGGAAAAATGGAAGATGATATTTTTGTGTTTGAGATTATGAGTAAATTGATAAAAGAAAAGAATGATGTCTTAATGGATAAAAGATTAGGTTTTGTAATAGAACCTGGAGGAGTTTTGTGTGATTGTTCGGAAAATAAAAGAAAGAGTAACAAGTTAAAAGTAGAAGATTGCAGTGTTTTGAATCTGCTGGCAGAAATATACTCTGAAGAACTTGAGAAGTCATCTAATATTCAACAAAAAGGAATTGTTACTTTCTGCAAGGGTCTTGGTGTGATACAACAAGCACAGTCTGGAACTGGAAAGGCAACAACTTTTTACACGCACAAGGGTGTTGTGCTTAGTAAATGGGTTTATAAAACAGACATAGAACAAGTGGGTGAAGTATATCTTGTTACTGCTGATCACAGTAATGTCGAGGACATGGTAAAGAGGGACAAAGCTGAGAAACCACTTCTTGAAAAGAGTTGCAGCATTCTGATTCTCACCTATCACACCCTTATGCTGGTATCAAGTGAAATTGGCGGTGAATACACTAATATTTTTTCAGTTCTTTCAATGTTTCAACGTTTCGAGGTCGAATTCTTCCCAACCGGGGAATGATGATGTAGCGAAGACTTCGAACAGACTGGTTTCTTTCCTAGGTATCAGAATTGGGTCAAACAGGTACTCAAATCGAAGATTTCGACGAGCCCATCAGATTTAAAAAAATGTGACTTTGTCACAAAGTTTGATATCCAGATTCGACATGTAGAGCCTTCGAAAACCAGTTCTAATATTTTAGTGTTATTTTATTTATTTATTTTATTTTAAAACATTTATGTAATTTTCCTTATTTGGAATTAGGGTTTTGGGTCATGTTATATAAAGCATCTTATACCCTATTTTGTCGTCAGACTTTGATTAATTGAATTTTGAGAATTATTATTCTGAGTCTCCTTATTCCTCTAACCTAGGGTTAGAGTTTTATCGTTGTCTGTTTCTTCTATTTCCGCTTCGCTATCAATAAGTCTAATCGCTATCAATAACTAACAACTATAAACATTACCATTTCGATACAATAAGATATAATATGAATTCAATCTATAATTGTAAATACAAGAATCAATATGAGATATCGCATATAATAACCATTAAAGTTTCATGACTAGTCGACTCAATCTGGACAAATCATTTTTTTAAGAGAACAACTTTTTTTCATTATCAGAATAGAACTGTCCTTTCATCCGACTCACCAAAATCTCTTAAGATATTCACTTGATGCTAAGTAGTCCTGTTATCGGGTCGGGTCGGTCCGGGTTTGGACGGGACCGAGACCAATTCGTTAAGCTACTGGGCGGGTCGAGCCGGACTGCTAAACGAAGGGAGCCAAATATGATGGATCAGGACCGGCTCGTTAAGAGTCGAGTCGGTCCGGTCCTACTCTTAACGGGCGGGTTTGTTAGTTTATCATAATTTTTTAAGGGTTTTAGTTAAAAATATACATAGATTAGGAAAAAATATTATATATCTCCCTTATCGGGCTGATTAGCGGGCGGACCGGTCCAGACAGATAAGAGAGTTGATCCAAAATTATGGCTCCCAACCCACGCCCTAAGCTATCCGGACCGGTCTCGGCCGGGCCTTACCGGTCCGGTCCCGGGCGGGCCTTACCGATCCGGTCCCGGGCGGGTTAACGGGTTGGAAGGCCCCTTAACAGCTCTAATGCTAAGAACAAGAATCTAGTTTAGACATTGTCTAATATTTGGAATTAATTATTTCTTTGGTTATTATATATGTTGTATTATCGTGTGTAGACACTATAATCACATCGGTAATTCTGTTTATTATTATATCATGAATAAAATGTTACATGAAATCTATGTGTTTTGTACGCTCGTGGTATATCCAGTTCCATGTAAGGTGTGTGGCGTTTTGATTACCACAAAATCATTTTATGGTAGATTGATCGAATCCGAAATTTACCACCAAACCTTATAACCATATTGCCTCCATAGTTACCGCTGGCATAACTATGTATTCGACCTTTGTTGTATACAAAGATACAGTAGCTTATAATTGTACTTTTCAATTGATCGCACTTCTAGCCAGAGTAAACATATATCATGTCAAATATCTCATTTATCCATATCTGCTTCAAAATTAGAATTGAAAAAACCAACCACGGATCCTGTAATATTGTTCGAAGATCCATTAACAACGGTCTTGTTAAAGTTCAAACCAAAATTTATAGTATTCTTAAGATATCAAAGTATCAATTCACTATCTACCAATGTTTTTTCATATGACATCTCATGTACTTGCTGACCACACTATCCACATATAAAATATCATGATGTGTGCACACCATAACATACGTGGTACTGCCAACTGCACATGAGTATGAAACCTTTGACATTTGTTTCAACTCAGCATCGTCATTTTTCGATCATGTTGTAGACTACTTGAAAGGAGTGGAAAACGGGATGCTAACTTCCTTGACATAAAAAATGTTGAATAATTGTAGCACTTTCTAAATGTAGTTTCGATGAGACAAGTATGACAAGCCTATGCTTATGTTCTTTGTAATCTTCACCTCCAAAATTATTTTTTCCATATCCAGATCCTTCATTTCAAGATCAGCATTAAGTTACTTCTTTTATTTCAAAATGTATGGCATATTATAACCAACAATGACAATATCATCCACATGCAACAACAAGTAAACAAAAGAATTGTATGACATCTTCTGATGATACACACAACTCTGATATAGACTCATTGTGAGCCCTATTAACATCATGAATGTATCAAATAGTTTATACCATGGCATAAATGACTGTTTCAAACCATGCAATGACTTGTTTAGCAGACAAATCTCATCTTCCATTTTAGGTTCGATAAATATCTCTAGTTGTCTCATGTTGATTAGTTCCTCTAATTCACTATGTAGAAACGCAATCTTTGCATCCAACTGCTCAAGTTCTAAGTCTTGAAAACTACTATGGCTAACAAAACTCGAACCAAACTATGTTTCACCACTTGAGAAAACACTTTATTGAAGTCGATTCTTTCCTTTTGAGTAAAACCCTTAACGAACATTCTTGCATTTAATCGAGTGTCTTAGCTTATGGGTTAGCTTTATTTTTTGAATACGTAT
The DNA here is from genome assembly GCA_036936605.1 of Limnanthes douglasii subsp. nivea. NCBI lineage: Eukaryota > Viridiplantae > Streptophyta > Magnoliopsida > Brassicales > Limnanthaceae > Limnanthes > Limnanthes douglasii. The sequence goes on along the minus strand of JAUPFV010000001.1, from coordinate 10,463,962 downwards.
TTGCAACATACTATTTTCCATCCTTTATGATAATCAACAATTTTTCATGCCTGACTCTTATGAAGAGATTTAATATTTTCTCTTATAGTACCAAACCACTGATCCGCTAGCTTCTCTATATCTACTAGGTTCTTGCGTCACTTCTAACTGACAGAGGGTATAAAACTAGGCTCGCATACCTTTTTGGTGGTCTAATATCTATTCTTTCTCTGTACGATGCTATACTAGAAGGTTCTTATTAAGGTTCTTGTATCTCAACTTCAGTTGCATCATCGGCACCATCATCCAATGCTGATGTTTCATCTTCTGATCATGGATCCAATTAAATCAATTAAAGTTATTGGACATACTAGAAACCTATTCTACATCAAGTTCCACTTGATTACTCATAAACGATCATTATTTTACCATTTTTCCTATATTTGTTTGTTTGTCTAACAAAGCATACTCATTAAAAGTTACATCCCTACTATGAGAAAACTTGAACATTTATGAACGATACACTATAACCTATATCTTTTCACTCTAGTAGTATATCATAAATATATGCACATTTTCCCTTTGCTCAAGTTTATAATCTTTAACGTGGGCATCGAGAGGACAACCGAACATCCTTAACTGTTCGTACAGTCGATGATCCAAACCAAATCTCAAAATAAGTATTATAGTTAATAATCGTTGACGGATTTGATTTACCAAATAATATGTTGTCTTGATAACTTCTGACCAAAAGTTTTTCCCAAATTAAAATGCTAGAGTATACTTTTTTGTTTTATCATAAAAGATTATTTTTATTTTTTTGCCATTTCATTTTGATGTGGTGTTCTAAAATAGGTATGATGACCCATTATTCCCTCAGAGTAATAAAAATCATTGAACTCACGACTATAGACTTCTATCCCATTATGTGTCATAAGATACTTGATATTTCTCATGAACTACTTCTCAATCATCTTCTTCTATATTCAGAATGTTGAATATGGCTCATCTTTAATTTTCAGAATATAAACCCACACAATCCTTGAATAATCATCGATTATACTGATGTAGTATTTGACGCCATTCGTTGATGAAGTTCTGTTTGGACCTTTAAGGTCTAAGTCAATATAATTCATTTTCTTTTTCGTCTTTTTTACAACCAACTTGTTAAATTTTACTATAGTTTGTTTACCAAACAAACAGTATTAACAAAATCCCATGATTATGTCGTATACCCTTTCAAAATATTTCTCTTTTCCAAAAAAAAGTAATCATCTTTCACTTATGTGACCAATGCACGAATACAATAATTGTTATGATTCTGTCGATTTTGGTTGTTATTCTCTGATGATGCTACTATTGCACCATCCACAACAACACTTCCCTAGAGAATATAAAGCCCATTTTGCAAATTTCCTTTCATACACACTACCAAGCCATGTTTAATATTGATTACACTATCTACTACATGATACTTTTAACCCAAAGATTCTAGCATCTCAATAGATGTCGAGTTTCTGTTTAACCCATAAATATGCCAAAACAAGAAAACAAATGATTGTTCCTTGAATAAACAATTCTTTGTATCGGTTTGTAATTATCAAACCATTGTTTACACCGATAATTTTGGGATGTAGCACCAGTATCGAGTACGCAAGAGTTTTTCATACACTTTGAACTCAGAAACAACACATATCATATACTAATTGTATCATTATCATTAAAATTATTCACATTTTTTACCAGGTTCGTATCATTTTTTTTATTTCCCTTCTTTGCTTTCAGCTTCATACAATCTCTCCTATAATGTTTCTGCTCACGACATTTATAACAGTTTAAATTATTGGCTTCTGACTTAGATCACCTTTAAATATTCTTTTTTGAAGAGCTCACTTTGTTGTTAAATCTTCCTCTAGTCATAAGACCTTCTTTTTTTGCATGATTGTCTAGCTGCAACTGTCTTAACTTCTTTAATTTCAGCATCCCTTCGACATCCACCATAGATAGTTTATCCTTACTATACATGACAGTATCCATGAAATTCTCATAAGAAGTTTAACGGTCTCAAGACAAATAAAAATTGATCCTCATCATATATTTATGATATTGATATTCTATATATCCATGATAATCAACTTAAAATTATCAAGATGTTCAGTTATAGATATACATTCTTTCAACTTGAAATCATACAAGAATTCCTTCAAGTATAAGCGTTTTATAATTAATTTTTCTGAGTAAAGTTCTCATAACTTCTTCCATGCACAAACATCAGCCTCATCACCGCTAATCGCTTGAAGAAAGTTGTCTTTTATACTCGTTTAAATTTAACATAAACCTTTTTCTTAAAGATCTTATTCTTTTTTTTCATCTATGCGAGTAACTTATTCTTGAAAACCTTCTACAATCCTTGCGGTACTAAAAACGATTTCAACTTAATCTTCCATAATGCAAAAGTTGATCTCTCATCAAATTTTTATTTTTTATTTTGTTGATGAAGAGATCATTTTAACTTTTAATTGAAACAACGTACGCTCTGATACCAATTTGTTAGAAATCAAGATGAAATGTTTATCACCAATTACTCATGCACAAAATATCATAAAGAAAATTAAAAGAAAATAACACATGATTGAACGTGGTTCGGTGATAATGTTTACCTCCACAAGCGTCGCCAGAATAAAATATTTCACTATGATAAAAGATGGTTACAGATTTCAATGTTTTATTTTATATATTCATATGAGTCAATTTATAAGAGAATACATATACGACATATAATAGCTTTCCAGATAATGAGCCCAATGGTCCTAAGAGTTATTAGCAAGTAATAACTATAGACGTCAACATCTTGACACAAGAATGTGCATCCAAACACAGAGTACATTGTAAACACAAAATTTATAAATTATATTGCGTAATTTTTTAGGATCAATCATTAAAACCTCAAAATTATTTGACTTATTCTCAACCATAATATTAAAATTCATTACATAAAGAATTACATTCGTGTAAATATTCCTAAAAAAATCATCACAATTTTATAAATATAGTCCATTAATTTAAATGAGAGTATTTAGACATGCATATTTTAATAAAAGTAATTTTTGGACGTGTAGATCTCAATGAAAATAGTTTTTTATATGTAGATTTCGATAAAGTTATTCTATTATTTCTCACACAATATGGACTAAATTTATGAATTCTGCAAGTCTATGGACTCTAACGGGACGTTTTAAAGTTAAGAGAAAATATATAGGATCGTAAGTCGTACCTAAATGGTTTGGACATGACATAAACAAGGCTGAAACGGTTGGTATAGACACCACGAACTAGCGTGTTGACACAGGTCTGAACTGGACATAGACTAAAACATGATGGATCTCTAGTCTATCACGGTCTTATACATGATAACACATAAGATATTTGCTACACATAAGAAGATATGTGTTAGAAAAACGCTAAACAAAATATAAGCCTAAATGAAAAAAATATGTTTTAAAAATAAAAAATATCTTATTTAATTTGCACCAATAATGATGGACGGATATCGGAAAATACAAGATGGATATCCCTAATATAAAATATACCTAATATAATATAAAATTCATTAGACCATTTGACATCATAAATCGATATGACTACCATAAATATATGGCTGCTATCCTTCTAGACAACGATCATATATAATCCAAGAACGAATCATAACTCGATAACAATTTAACTTATGTGCTGGGGTTTACATATATTCATAATTGCTCTTTGAACTACTGATTAGTTAGAGTTCTAAATCTATTTTGATTTTCTTTTATTTTACTATATCATTAGGAAAATACTATTTGATTGAGATTAAAATTTGAGATTAAAATTCAAGAACGAACCATGAATTTACAGTTAATAGTTAATGGTTCCAATTTGCCCTTATTCAAAATCGATTTATAGAATAATCACTACACAAAAAACATTCATACATTGTAACATAATATAATCCATATCTAATCAACCCATTAAAAAATGGGTGGTAAACCGAAGAAATATCCAAACTTTAGATAAAAGAATTCAAAATTTTAGAAATAAAACTTCTTATAAATTTCTTATTCCACATTATAAGTCAATTATCTCCGACATCTACTATATACTCCCTCCGTCCCAAAATATTTGTCATTGTAGGAAATATTTTTTATCCCAAAATATATGTCGTTCTCGTTTATCGATATAAATTTAAATATTATTTATAATCCTACCAATTAAATCTCTTCTCTTTCCTACTTTTTATGAAAATAAGCAATTATTTACCATCCTTAATATCCGTGCATAACTTTAAAACGTCAAATATTTTGAAAAGGAAGGAGTACCAAATACCTTTAATGTTTTAAATATTCTTTTACAAAATTACTAGATTCAAAATGGTAATATTAAATACAACAATAGTATATAGTTAAATAATGACTAAATTTGTCGTTTATGTGACATAGCGGGAAAGAAAAGGCGTAGAATGTGGAAATCTGGTCAAGCCGGCGATTTGAATGGGTTGGTTGCCAAGTAGTTAGAGTCTGATTGAACAATTTACGAGACAGACAAACAAGTATGGGCCTTATTATCAAAGTTTGTGAGCCATGACTATGAGAGATACTAACTTCCTCGAGTGTCTAGGACTGCCAATGGTTTCCGAGAACCGAACTGATAAAAACGGTATCGAATTTTAATTGTTTTGTTCACGATTTTATTTTAATAAATCAAAACCTATAAAAAATCGAAACAATAAAATTAATTTGGAACCGAACCGTTAAACCGGTAAAATTGGTTCGGAACCAAATCGATAAACCGATAGAACCGAACCGATAAACCGGTAGAACTGGTTAAGAACCGAATCGATAAGCCGGTAGAACTGGTTAAGAACCAAACCAATAAACTGGTAAACATATATAACCGAACTGATAAATCAGTAAAACTGTATGAAAACGAACCGATAAAATTATAATAGGTAGAATAACGGGCAATCGAATCAAAATAACTAATTATTTTATTATTTTTAATATATTATATTATTAAAATTAATAGTTAATTATTAATTTTTAGGGAAGATCAAAGATTAACTTATAAATTTATATGTTGTACGTTATTTATTTACGGAAAAAAAATAAAAAATTATTATTTTATTTTATTTTATTTTATGTGTATCGAATTAGATCGAATCCGGACCTATAACCGACTAAAACAGAATCGAACCAAATTCGGACTAAATCGGAACCGAAACCGTACTGAATCGAATCGAAAATTTAGCGTTCTGATTCGGTTACAAAAAATTGAACTGAAAGCTTAACGGCCTGATCTAGTTCGAACCAATAAGTTTAGCGGTCCGATCCGATTCAAAAAATAAAATAAAAAACTTAACAGTCCTATCCAAACCGATAAGCTCCGCAGTGCGATCCGATTCTGTCAAAACCCGACCCGATAACACCGCTACACGTACCCTCCCATTTTTTATTCTATCAATTTGAGAAAATAAAAGAAATTAGAAGATCTCTCCTTCAGGGTTATGTTGAGATATGGAGACATACATTTATGGCCTTATGGGTACTCTTACACACGTGCATCTTTTAATCTGAAAACTATGCTGTTTTCCGAGGAAAACCACGATACCTTAACTTCTTACCGTAAAAGGCAACACAACAACAGCAACAGCTTGGTGGAGATTGTGGGCTCAATGTGTTTCTTTGTGTGGTTGTGATTCAGAGAATAGAGAAGGTGCTTGCAAGTGCATGGGGCATGCAAGAATCAAGATCCAGTTCGGATTCTCTGAACCGCAAGTTCTATGTATACATTTAATGTACTGTATGTGTTATGTCTATTTTTGGATATAGAAAGCTACTAGGACTAAGAGGGTTACAACACTTATCCATTGTGCCGGGGTAGGGTTCATACTTTGGATTACATTTATTTTATTTTATTTTATTTGAAAAGAATCCGCAGCCGTTATTCAGATGCAATTAGTGCGCACTGAAAACCAACGCAGAAACAAAAGGTAAACTACACAAAATGCCAGTATCAGTTGAGAAAATGTATGCAAAAGAAATCGAACTTGTGGGCTTTGATCACAAGTATGAGTTTACTCAAATTAACTCGGCTACCCAGAACAGTTAAATTGAATTTATCAGTAAGATTGTGGTGTATAAAAAGTTAGATTAGTTATTATTTATGTTTTCTTATACATCAAAATTACATAACCTATTTTACATTTATTATATTCAGTACTCGTCGAATTCGTAACTGTCGAACGAACATAGTTCATAAGTGCCTTGGGCAATATTTTGGTTAAATGTTGTCACTTAAAAATATAGTTTTTTATTTTTATTTTTATAGGTGTAGTTTAGTCGTTTCATAATTTATTTGATTTTTATGATCTAACTGTTGGTTTAAGCATTATTTGGGTTTCTAATTTTTCGATTGAATGAGTTTTAATTGCTCAATGGACCGAATTCTTACATATGGAGTTTCCACTTTTATCGGTTGTCCTTTAGTTATTATAAAATAGTTAAAGAAAGACGGTCTAAATTGTGATGATCATCTTGTTGTATTTGTTTGTGAATGCGTGTCACGGGGTGCTCGTCGAAGCGTATGTGGTGATTGATGCCGAATATTAAGTCTCAAGTTATACCAAACTGCATTGCAACCATTTTCAGGTGGAGTCTTAAAAGTCTGAAAATACATTAGTAGATGTGATTTTCCACTCTAGTAGAACTAACTTTAGAGATCTCTCTAGATTAATTTGTGTTGACTTTGTTCCGCCTACGTTAAAAATCTTGCGCTGGATGAAACTTTCATTGAGTAAAAAATATACTTTGCCTAAGGGAAACAAATATAAGAAGAAGTAGCATGTTGCTAGATTTATTTGGATGCTATGTCGTATTAGAGAATCTTTATTTGTTGCATGAGATGGCTTGAAAAAGCTTCATAATTTTTTAAATTGTTTGAAGTTACTTATGCTTGTAGGATAAGATTCAAATGTTTTTACTTATGTTTGTATTACTAAATAGATTAAGCACTCATTGTATACAATTTCTTTTTCTTTTTGCATCACCTCATTTGGACTATAAGTGGTATGTTAAAGCTGTCGAGTTGGGGTATAAGATGATGATACAAGATGTCAAAACCTTTGAGAAGTACTTCAAGAAATTGTTGGTGTCAAAGATGCTTACTCTTGGTGGTATATGACATACTCGAGCCTATATTGAAAATTTCCCAATTTAGGAGAAAAATGGTAGAGAGAAGACTCTTAAAAGACAGACAAGTAGAGGTATGCCTTTTGACTGAAAGATACTTGCTTCCACCATTGTCAAAAAAATGATTTAGTAAACTTTAGGGGAAACTTTAGGGGAATAAGGGAAGAAAGAGGAAACCATGCTTCCACAACCCGTGCCGTATTAATGATAGAAACCCTGGAGTTGCAGAAAGAGATAAAATTCTAGTGGTTCAAGTTGAACCTAAATCTAACAAAAAACTCAAGACTATCAGGGACGGTTCAAATCGTGGTTCTAATGTGTAGGATGATGGTACTCCGCAAGAGGTACGACAGATTGAGGATATGAAAGAGGTTATTGTTGTTGCATCCCTAAAAAAACAAGAGAGTGTTTCTTTCTTTTGAATGTTTCAACTCATCCAAAAGGGGTGGTTGGAGGAAATAGTGAAAGAAGTTCACACTCGAATAATGATGGAATATTGGTGATAACTCTTGGAGGGAAGTTAACAATCGTTAAAGTGATGGATATCCATGCGGAAAAAGATCTCAATGCAATCTAAGGCCAAGATTAGTCTCTTGGGTGAGATGCTTCCCAAGTTTGAGTTTCAGTCTATGAAGAACCTAACGATAACTTTTCTTGAGCCAAAATTATAGAAGTACTGTGACCAAGTGACTAAAAGAAAAATAAATTGGTGTGATCCGCTTGGCTGAAGGTGTGGAATCCAAGAGTTAAAAAGGATAAATGTACCACTTTAGCCAAGGCTGGAGTGACATCATTCATAGTTATGGCAGTGACTGGACAAATTCTTACCAAAGTTCCAAAGGTTTTACCCTCCAGGTTGGTGCTAAAAACGCAAGTAGAAGAATGCCAACTATAGTAGAATGAGGAGACAAACAAGACCACTTCAAATGTAAAATACCAAAAGGCAGAAGAAATGAAAGGAATGAAGGTAACCAAGCCCTAAGGTTTTGTTAGCGTAGGAACAAATGTTGTCAGCTCAGAAACTGATGTGGTTGATGGAGTAATTGGATGTGTTGTGGTAGATATAACCAATAATGGGTCTACAAAAGAGTCAGTTACAGATGAAGCAGTTATTGGAGAGCATCATACTCAAATTGCTTTTATTCAGGTGTATGATATGCTCAATCAGTTTATGATGAGGCTAATAAGAGAGAGGTCAATGCTATCATGTCTATTATTGATGTGGAGAGAAGGAAAATGGGCCTTTGTCTTGAAGTAAGTGTTTTATCTTGTTATCTTTGGTGAGAATAAAAGTTGGATTGAGAAGATTGAGAATACAAGAATCAACAAAGAGAATTTTAGGTAGTGAATATGATCTTTTGCTTCTGATTATTTCATAGGCGTAATCAACCTCCCCAGCCTCTTTAAATAGGCCTAGTAAGTTAGTTACAAGAGCGGTTACATAGAGGGAAATTTACAGTTTAGTCCCTATATTTCTTATAAGGCCTAATTTAACTCTATATTAGTAGAACTTATCAATTAAGTCCTTACTAATTACATTTAGGTCCCTAAAGAATATATTTCCTTATCAGTAGCCCCCCTAGTTCTTATACAGATAATTTATAAGAACTATTCACTCTTCGAACGTTACTCCAAATGAATAAAACTTCATGTGCTGAAATCCATACCATTCAATTATGATTAAGCCTAATGACTTGCAACCTCACGTCGAATCCAAGAATAAGCGCAAATAAATTCCCCAATTACTTCGAACCTGCCAACCTGAAATACAACCTTGCCTCCACTTCGAATCTTCTGACTAGAGATATAACTTTACTTGTGTTTCGAATTTTCTGACCCCTACTTGAAAGACTGACTAGACCCTTCTTGATAGGTTTATGACACAACACGTTTTCCTCCACGTTTCACATTCCATCCAATGAGAACGATTCACTGGTTTTGCCTCTTCAAATTCTCAACGTCATTTTTTTTAACTATAAATACTCAACTCCACCTTCACCGAGAACTTTTTAGATAAATCACTTCTTTCCTGAGCCGTCTTCATCTTGTTCTTCATCAACCTTCATCTTCATCTCCTACTACCTTCCTCAGAAACCTCACTTTATTCAGTCACAAAAACAACTTCTCAGATCAGTATCTATTGTATGAGAAGATATCCCAAATACAAAAGATCTAAACCCAGAAAACCAAGAAAACCAAAGAAATCTCTCTTCCCTGGTTCTAGTAATCAAGTATTTGGTGCCTACGATTATCTTTGCATTGGAGAGAGAGCTGAAGAATACAGAGCTGCCGGGTTGATCTACAACGGTCCTCACTTTTCTTCTACCACCTTCAAATACGGTAACTTCGACCCCAACCTTGCTACTTCATCTTCACCCCTAGCTTCAAACCCAGAATCTAGCCAAAAATCTTCTCCTCCTCGAACTCCATCCACTTCTCCATCATTAAGACCACATCGAAAATCTAAGGCTGTTACTTCTGACAAACCACCAACTTCTAAAAAACTTCAACCCAAATCACCTATCTTACAATTCGAAGCAACTAAAAAACTTCAACCCAAATCACCTATCTTTCAATCCGAAGCCGTTAAAGTTAAACTTAGCAAAAAATCAACCTTTCTAGCAATGGGTGACGATGCAGAAACCTCCTCTCCTCCCCCACAAGAAATGGTTGACGCTACACCAGAGAATAGTCAACCAATTCTTGTGACTCAGACTGAGACTTAAACTCGAAGTCGTCACGATGACGCTAACGATGAAGAAAATAACAAAGAAAATGATTCTGAAGCCACCGAATCCGATGCCGAAGGGGAATCCGAGGCTGATGGGGTAATCCCTCCAAAGAAAATTCGAGGAAAGAAACCTCCTATTACCCTTCCCGAAGACGTTGCTGCCTTGGTTCAAGAAAACCTTCAATCACTTTCTCCTCGGTACATTCTCGCCCTAAAAAATGTACCCTACACCTACTACCTCGAATCAGAAAAAGAAGAACTCAAGAAACTATGGGGACTAACAGACAACATTGTTCTTCGACTACCAGTAGAAGGAGAAACACCTCTGAGTTGTCAGAAGAACGAACTGGTAGTTTACCCCGAGCTTTTCAACTGGGGACTTCGATTTCCCCTCGACCCAATGATTGTGAGGTACTTCGAAATTCTTGGGTTGTGCCCAACACAAGTCACTCCAAACCAGCTATTCACCTTATTCTCTGCTATCATGGTGTCGAGGCTAGGAGGCATCCCCCTCGAAATTGAAGACTTCATCTCACTGACCAAAATCCCAAATGGGCCAGTTTTACCATTTTACTAGCTAACACTGGAGGATGATCTAAGATTATCGATGACCTCCTCGAAGCTGATAAATTTTGGAAGCAAAGGTTTGTCTTTTTATCAGGAGCTTGGGAAAATGGTAAAGAGATTTCCGATGACAACCCCTCAAAACTTACTCTCACCTGGAGAGATAGCAGTAAGTAAATCATTATTGTATTGTTAACAATTTTTAATTTATTAAGCCTAGCCAAATTAACCAGGTCTACTTATTTAACTGTTTATTCTCTTTTCAGAAATTCCGAGGCGATTCAAAGGTCGTCGAAAACTGCTAAGGTTATCTTCCAGAGAATGGCTGAATGGGCAGAGAAAGCCTGGGGAAATGGCTTTCACTCAGCCTTTCAACCAATCAACTTCGTCAACAGCCATCTGTGGCGCATAACCTTGGGAGCTGACTTCCCTGAAGATCCGATGCTCCCCCCAGATCCCATCATAGCGGTCCAAAGAATTCTCGCATCAGATGGGAAAACCTACCTTCCCACCAGGAATCGATCTGACAGTCACCTGCCACTAAAGAAGAAGGGAAAGCTAACCCTCAAAAAACCCAATACAAGCAAGGCTAACCCTTCCAAACATTCAAAGCCTGCAGGGAAACGAAAAGCGCCTGCATCTCAACTTCCTCCAATATCCGAAGAGGACGAACCTGCACTGAAGAGGAAAAAGAAAGAAAACAATACTCCAAAGAAGAAAAAGAGCAAGTCCACCACTCCAAAGAAAAAGAACGAAGCCGACATTCTCGAAGAGGTCTTGGCTTCCGAAGTGCATGAGAAAATCTTCATTGAAGAAAATCGTCAAGGTGGATTGGCACTAGGAGATAGCCAAGAAATTGAATATCTTAACCTCGAAGATTTCAACTCGAGCGGGGATTTTGCAGTCACTGGTGAAGATTTTCGACTTGTCAACACCATTCCATCAACTTCTATTGGGGCTGTCATAACTTCAACATCTAATGCAATCGTTCCTGCTCATCATCTCCCATCAAACTTGCCTAATCCTGACAGATCCGATGAGGTAACTTCAATCCTTCGACCTTTTACTAATTTAAGTGCTGCAGCCAAAAAATTGTGTGAAGAAGTGAACAATTCACATACACAATTAGAGCTCCTTGCACAAGATTTGATCAAGAGCAAAAAGGAAAAAGAATCTGAAAAGGCTTCGAAAAATGAAGCACTTCAAAATTTCGAGGCTGAAAAAGAAAAAAATTCTTAAGGAGCATAAAGAAAAAATCGAAGCTTTGGAGACTTCTCATCGTCTGGTTCTTGAAAATCTAAAATCTCAACATTCTACTGCCATTTCTGAGGAAAAGAAAAAATCTACCGATGCTGAAGAACTTGTTAAGAAAACTCAAAAAAGCCAGGAAGATTGTCAAACTCAATTGACTGCGCTTCAAACAGGATTCGAGCAAGAAAAGAAGGCTGCCGTCAAGAAAGCCGAAGCTGCTGTTGGTTCCGTGATGCTTGATGGTATCAAGAAAGCTCAAACTGATACAACTGTCAATCTTCTTCGAGAAATCCATGTTGCCTATCCAAGATTGAATTTAACAGAATTTTGGAGACAAGTTCCAGAAGAAGATCGTCCAAAAGAAGCATTCGAGGTGCCATCAAGCTCCTCAGAGGAAGAAGATGATGCTTCTGAAGGGTCATCGAAAGAAGAGGATGACTAATCAGTAGATTATATATGTCGCGCTTGTTTTTTGTGTGTTTTAGTTAAATAGTTTTCTCCTTTTTTGTAAGCTTCAAGTTTTATCCGATGAAACAAGCAACTTTCTTAACATTTCAAATTTCTGGTGTACTTATAAAACATGGCATTTCAAATATTAGATGCACTCATAAGACGTAGCACCTCGAAATTTAGATGCACTCATAAGACGTGGCACCTCGAAAATTAGATGCACTCATAAGACGTGGCACCTCAAAAATTAGATGCACTCATAAGACGTGGCACCTCGAAAATTAGATGCACTCATAAGACGTGGCACCTCGAAAATTAGATGCACTCATAAGACGTGGCACCTCGAAAATTTGGTTGTTTCTTCAAAGCTATTGCTTTGGAAAATTATTCTTGGTCAACTTTCAAAGATGATCAGTCTTTGCCAAGTTACCAAAATAATAAATCACCCATCATACTAAACAACCAATGGCCAAAAGAAATTTTATTATAAAATTCAATATTAACCAGACATCTCATTAAAACCTTTCTGGGCCAACAGATAAGGAAATAGTATGTCTGTCTTGTAAAAATTCGAAGTTCAATTTTACTCACAATATAATTTCAAATGTTCTATATTCCAAGGGTGCTTGAGCATCCTCCCCTCACGATCAGACAACCTGTATGAGCCTGGCTTGACCTTCATTTTGACTTCATAAGGACCCTCCTAATTCGGAGCCAATTTTCCGAGGTGCTTGTCCTTAGTATGAAGAAATACTTTTCGCAACACTTTATCGCCAACCTTGAACTCTCTCTTCTTAACTTTAGCATCGTACCTGCTTCTCATTAGGGTTTGATAATGAACCACATTCAAATGCGCTTTGACCCTTTTTTCCTCTAACAAATCAAGCTCAACCCTTCTAGCTTCATCATTATCTACTTCGGAATATCGTAATAACCTGTAGGAAGGCAATGTAGATTCAGCAGGGCACACAACGTCCATTCCATACACCAAAGAAAAAGGAGTCTCTTTTGTGGCCTCTCTAGGGGTTGTTCGATATGCCCACAACACTTCTTGAAGATAATTTGGCCATTTCCCTGCTGCTCCTGCCAAATGTTTCTTTAAACCCTCCAAAATAGATCTATTTGTAACTTCCACCTGCCCATTTGCTTGTGGGTGGAAAGGAGTAGAAAAGCATTGTTGTATTCCTTTCAAAGAGCAAAAAGAATCCATTTCCTTGTTATTAAATTGGGGACCGTTGTCCGTTGCTATTTTTCGAGGAACTCCAAAACGGTAGCAGATGTTACTTAGAATAAACTTGATCACATCCTTAGCTTTTGTTCCAGCTAAAGGTTCTGCTTCTGCCCACTTCGAAAAATAATCAACGGCAACAATAATCATCTGTCTTCCACCTGAAGCCATAGGCAATGGTCCTACTAAATCAATCCCCCATCTATCGAAAGGAACCGCCTCAGAGATTGTCATTAGGGGTACTGCTGGTTTATGTATTAAATGCACATACCTTTGACAAGTATCACAGCTTCGAACCAATAACTTGGCATCGTGCAATATAGTAGGCCAATAATACCCTGCCAACAATACCCTACGCGTTAAAGCTTTGAATCCACAATGAGCTGATCCATCTCCATCATGTAATTCAGATAAAATGTTTTGAGACTCTTGCTTACTCAAACATCGTAACAAAGGTCTTGACGCAGATCTCTTATACAATATCCCATCCAATACCACATAACCAAGAGCTTTGTACCTTATTTTCTTGAGCAGGTGTTTATCAAGAGGTAGTATTCCCTTCGAAAGTAAAATTTAACAAGTCAATTCTCCAATCACCTCGAATACGCATCGAATCAGTTACTACCTCCTCAACAAATTCACATTGCTCAGAGCTTGATATGATCGAAGGCAATGGTTGTGTCACGATCCATGGATATTCTTCAGAGTAAGCCATTGTTGCCAAAGAATCAGCCATTGTGTTGTTTCCTCTTCGAATATGTTCCACCTCGACATTTTCAAATTGTGCCATCATACCTCGAAGTTCTTGCAGATACAAAACTAAACGATCTTTTTTAGCTTCTGAAATTCCTCTAACATGGTTAACTACCAACTGCGAATCTGTTTCTAAGCGCACGAATATCGCTCCACAAATCTTTGCTAATCGCAATCCTGCTAGCACAGCTTCATATTCAGCTTCGTTATTCGAAGCATGAAATCCAAATTTTATAGCTTGAAACATAAATTCCCCTGTTGGTGCCACCAATTCAACTCTTGTACTCGACCCTTTATTACTAGATCCCCCATCAGTTTGCACCGTCCACATCGGATTTGTGCTCATTTTTTCACCTTCTTTCTCTTCGGATCTACTCGAATGAAACTCAACAAAGAAATCTGCTAAGGCCTGAGCTTTGACAGCCGTTCGAGGAGAGAATAATACATCGAAATCTCCCAATTCAACAGACCACTTAGTCATTCTTCCTGAGATATCAGGTTTTTGCAATACATTCTTCAATGGATAGGAAGTTCGAACCACAATCGTATGTGCCTGGAAGTAAGGACGCATTTTTCTCGCTGCCACTACTATACACAGTGCCAATTTTTCAAGCTTTAAATAACGTTTTTCAGCATCAACCAAACTTTTACTGACATAGTAGACAGGCCTCGAAACTTTCGTATCTTCACTAACCAAAACTGCACTCACTGCATAATCCGATACTGCTATATACAAAAATAATTGCTCACCCTTTCGAGGCTTTGATAATATTTCAGGGGAGGACAAAAGATTTTTTATCTTAATAAAAGCTTCTTCACAATCCGAAGTCCATTCAAAATTATTTGGTCGACGCAGCACCTGTAAAAAAGGGAAGCACTTATCTGAAAAACGAGAAATGAACCTGTTCAGAGCTGCTAACCTGCCTGTTAACATTTGCACTTCTTTGATATTCCGAGGTGAAACATTGATATTAGAGCCTTCAATTGTTCTGGATCCACTTCAATTCCTCTTTCACTAATCACATACCCCAGAAACTTTCCAGATCGGACTCCAAATGTACATTTTTCTGGGTTCAACTTCAACTGTATGGCTCTGAGATTCAAAAAAGTCTCTTCTAAATCATCAATGTGTTCATCATCACTTTTTCTCTTAACAAGCATATCATCGATGTACACTTCGATATTCCTCCCTATTTGTGAAGCAAACGCCTTATTCATCAACCTTTGATACGTAGAACCAGCATTTTTCAATCCAAATGGCATCACTCTATAACAGTGTAAACCTCGATCAGTAATAAAAGTTGTGCTTTCTTCGTCCTCTGGATTCATTCGAATCTGATTATACCCTGAAAATGCATCCATAAATGTTAGAATTTTGTTTCCAGAAGTAGAATCCACTAACTGGTCAATTCGAGGTACTGGAAAGGGATCTTTTGGGCATGCTCTGTTTAAATCTGTGAAGTCTACACACATTCTCCATTTTCCGCTCTTCTTTTTCACCACCACAGGATTAGCCGTCCACCTCAGATAATTGGACTCACTGATATGTCCCATCTTATACAATCTATCTACCTCAGCAACTATTGCCTCAGATTTTTCCAACGAAAAAGCTCTCCTTTTTTGTATTATCGGCTTGATCTTCAAATCCACAGCCAAACTATGACATATAATGTCAATTGGGACCCCCACTACATCCTCAGATGTCCAAGCAAACACATCCAAGTTGTTAGACAAAAAATTCAACAAACTTTCTCGCATCGATAAAGACAACAGAGTCCCAATTCGAAGCACTCTATTATTATTGAAAATGTATTCTTCTATTTCTTCACTTACCACCACAGAACTCGGGGTTGACCTCGGATTATCAATTCCCTCATCTGTACCACTAGAAGACAACCCCCCAAACTGCTAATTCTCCATTGGATTATCAGTACTTTTGCCACGTAGTCTAAATGCAGCAGCGTAACACTCTCTAGCCACCTTTTGATCACTTCGAACTACACCAACTCGATCCCCGACTACATACTTCAAACATTGATGAACCGTAGAATCTATAGCATACATCTTTGCCAGCCATGACCTTCCAAAAATAGCATTGTAGCTCGATGGACAATCTACCACCATAAAAAGTACTTGTACTTTCTTTTTGAAAGGCCCTTTTCCCAAAGAAATTTCACCTTCGAACTCCCTTACTACATTCGCTGTCGCGCCAGTAAACCCAATTATAGTTCTTTCTGACCTTTCTATCCGAGGCGGAGCAGTTAATCTATCATATGTTGATTTGAACAGCACATTAGCAGAGCTCCCAGTATCAATTAATACCCGTCGAATTTCCACCCCACACACTTCTGCTCCTATGACCACTGCATCTTCATGTGGCCCAGTAATTCCTCTCAAATCATCCCCATCGAAAATTATAAATGGGACATCCTTCTTGTTGCTTAGGTGTGCTGATGCTCATCCCTCAATTTGATGTGCTAAATTCACTATATGTCTCTTCCTCGAATTATTAGTGTTATTAGTCATAGAATCTCCCCCAAATATTGTCAGTGACTCAAAGAACGCACACAAATCTCGAACACGTCCCTTACGCATCGGCTCATCAACTGACATCAACAATAATCGACTAGGGTCTGGGTCGACATATTCCGAAGCTACATCAAATTCATCACCTGCAGCATCTAAAATCATCAGTGCACTTTCCTGCTTAGAATTAGGATTACCCACCTTTTGAGTTGTGGCTTTAGCATTCTTTTTTACATACTCCAACAATTTTCCATTCTCTATCAAAATTTGCATCTCCTTCTTCAAAGCAATACAATCATTTGTATCATGCCCAATATCATCATGATACCTGCAAAACTTATTATTGCGCTCCTCTCTTGGCCTATTAATCGCTGTTGGCTTTCTGAAATTTACTGTTCCCCTGGTTTTCTCATATATCGAAGCCACACTTTCAGTCAAATCCGCATAATACTCTGGTCTTACCCACACATTCGACCTTGACCTGAATTGGTGTTGATTATTAGAATTGTGCTGATTAGAACCTCCTTGATACGAGCTTGAAGAACCCCCTTGATATGAGTTCAAACCTCCTCGATTAGAAACATTTTGATTACCCCTCGGGCGCGACGAGTTATTATTCGAAGTGTTCACTTGACTATTCCCTTTCTGAACAGTACTACCTCCTCCTCGAACCCGAGTAGACTCTTCGACTTTTATCTGATCCTCAACCTGAGCCATGAGAGCTCCAAACGTTAACGCCCTACGCCTTGTAGTCTCATCAGCTAAATCTCCCGGCAACAATCCTTGTCTAAACGCTGCCATAGCCACCACCTCCTCACAATCATCTAATCCAGCTTTTGTCGACACAAATCTTTTAGTATAATCTTTTAACTTTTCTCCCACAACTTACTTACATTGTATTATCGTGTCTCCATTAGCTCTCATTTCTTTGCTTCCCACAAACTGTCTTCGAAAAGCTGTGTAAAAGCCTCTAAAATTTGCAATGGACTCCTTAGGAATCTTATTGTACCATTTCAGTGCAGTTCCTTTGAATATCTGAGAGAATGCTCTACACACCAATTTATCATCGTCTTCGAAATTAGTCATATAGTTTTTGAATTGTTCTATATGATCATCTGGATCTTGAGTTCCATCAAACTTGTCAATTTTAGAAATGTCGAAACGCCTCGGAAGCGGCACAGATCTAATCTCTCTAATCAATGGTGAGTCCCTCCAATCTACTCCTTGAACAAACTGGTCTTCATTCCTCATTCCCACAGTAGCATATAAACTTGATTCAGCCTCAAATTTCCGAGGAGAATACTTCCGAGGAGAATACTTCCGAGGTGAATATACTCGCCTTTCCTTCTTTTGCCTTCCTTCTTTATACATTTTAGCTGGCCGGAGCTCATATTCTCCTCCTCTTGAATGACCTCGAGAATGCTCGTATCTCGGTGTTTCATCTGACTCCGAATTTTCAAAATCCTCTTCATCACTAGAGTCCACATACTGTCTCTTCTGCAACTTTTCTTTTCTTTTTATTCCACTATGCTCCTTTTTTCGCTCAAAATGTATTTTACGTTGTACATATCGAACGTCGCCGTCGTCATTTGACGGATCTGACTGATCATCTTGATCACCTCTTGCTATTTTAGATCTACGTCTAGCATCATTATTATTTTTCTTCTTTTTAACAAATTCATCAAGCTCCGCCACTTTTCTTATCATCTCATTCATTTTTCCTTCGAAATCGAATTGGTTGGATTGAATTGGAATTGACTTACCTGCCTCTTTCTCTTGCAGATCAGATTTCAACGTCTCAAAGCTTTTCGAACAGGTGGATTATCTCCTTCCTCCAAATTCATCTCCGATCAGCAAAGATAAAAACAAAATTCTTCAGAAAACGAACAAATTCGAGACTTGATTTTTGATCTATCGATCAAGGTATCTTCGCCTCCCCCTTTCTCTAGCGCCAATTTGGTGAGAATAAAAGTTGGATTGAGAAGATTGAGAATACAAGAATCAACAACGAGAATTTTAGGTAGTGAATATGATCTTTTGCTTCTGATTATTTCATAGGCGTAATCAACCTCCCCAGCCTCTTTAAATAGGCCTAGTAAGTTAGTTACAAGAGCGGTTACATAGAAGGAAATTTACAGTTTAGTCCCTATATTTCTTATAAGGCCTAATTTTACTCTATATTAGTAGAACTTATCAATTAAGTCCTTACTAATTACATTTAGGTCCCTAAAGAATATATTTCCTTATCAATCTTTATTTGTATTTTTTGGTATGATGGATAAAATACTTGTCCGTATTGTAAAAATAGCATATGTGCAGAAGATATTGCATTATTTTGTCTTGTTCTATCAAAGCCCCGTTGAGCTGGCCACTTCACTACCAAATTTGGTTAAACTAATAGAAAATATTGCATAGTCATACGAGGTAAGTAAAAATATTATGAAATATTGCAGAGTCATACTAGGGAAATACAAAGATTAAAGCCAAACTGCAGGCATAGATAAAAGCAAAAGATAAGCTACAAGTGGAGTTGTGGGCCAAAGTTTTTGCTAATAAGAGAGTAAAGGTTAGCCTAAGCCACTTCAAGGAAACAGTTAAAGTTGGAGTTGGCGAAGAATTATGAAACCAACATTCAATTGAAAATAAATTGTTTAGCCACTCCCTTACTTTGGTATGGGAGAAGCAAACTATTATGAGTCTAAATAATCAGCTAGATGAATATAAAGAAAAGTTGAAAAAGGTGATGCTTGCAACATATCAATTGGACAAACCACGTATCAATTGGATTTCAATAGTTTACTGGATGGTTTGATTGCTTAAAGAGATACCCGGAAAGAGAGTACAAGTTATGTCATTAAAAAAAAACTGAGTTGAGTACTATACTAGATGCTAAAGGTCTCATTGGGCTTACAGAAGTGCCAATTTTTAAGACACTTGATTGGATCATATCGAACATTCTTAAACATTTAACATTTACAATTGGTATCCATAAATTAACTTGGATTTATTTAGGAGTATGATCCTAAAAAATATAGGCATGACACCTCTGTGTGACAATCTTCTCCCGTAAGAACCCTAATTGTTAGATATATGAATGTAGTATTTAATGTGTATGAACTTCTTATAAAGGCTGAAGATAAAAAAAATTCTCAGATGGATCCATAGGATGATGAAGTTGAAGTGCCCTCTACAGTATAATAAGGAGAAGTTAGTGAGATTAGTGGCATTTCCCCTTCCAGTTTAGCATCCACACATACATAACAATATAATACTCTAGTGCCCAAAGAAGAAAGACTTGTTTTACTCATATTTTGTATTTTGTTGATAAATCATTAGCCGAATAACTTATGTTTTGAAGTCTATAAAGGGTAATTTTATTTATGAAAACCGTTTTTATTTTATATTCCTTATGGCTAGTGTTTAGTTCCCATTTTTGTTAATATTGGTATATGCATACGCTTTTGCATGAGGTTTTGTTTATCTAAATTACGGGATCAACCTCAAAGATAAAATCTCCTAAGGCACATGCAAAACCCATACTTGTTTGACAAAAAATGAATGGTTGTGTTAAGGTGTAGGTTATATATAACTCGTCAATAGAGTTATTGTTAGAGGACTACATATGTGTTGGATCTATCGCTATATCTAGATGAAAGAACTATTTAAACTTTCTAGTGCTTGAGTCGTGTCTTAGTTGTAGAGATGTCTATTGATGCTAAGGGTCGATATAAACTGTATACTGGTGTCCATTGGGTCGAAGGAAATATGTGTTGAGCCAAAGCGGAATATTCTATTTACTAGGTTTCCTATATTAATTGGACCTTCCTATATTGATGAAGTATGAGTTATGCTAGTTGTTGATTAATTAGGTTTAATTCGGAGCGTCTAATGAAGAATTAGGGTTTTTTCTAAACCGATAAATAAAAGAATATATTTTTATGCAATATGTGATGTGATGCAACTGTAATTGTAGAAGAACAATTACATCAGAAGATATTTCATGAGTGAGTGAAATATCTCTAAATATTTGAAAGATAAGTTAGGTGAGAGATAAACGCTAAAGAGAGGTTCTGTGAATCACATCATCTTTTGTTACAAAGATTAATTGAGTCTTTTATTTTTTTAGAGTCTTTGTGTAACCTAGTTATATAGAAGAGTGTCCATTTACTATGGATGTAGGATTTCTTCACAATCTGAACCACGCTAAAAATCTCCTTGTGTGTTTTGTTTTAGTACACTTTATTTTATTTGTTGCTCGTCTTGTACATGGTGATGATTCCAGATATTTCTTAGTGATGTTTTTTGTCCCGAATATGTTCGTATGAGAGTAATTGTCACAGTAATACTTGTATGCTAGTATTTTTAGAGAGATAAACGGAAAATGTAGAGAGCGAAAGAGACAAAAGAAATAAATAAAGTAATCATTGACTAATCATTGGACCTTTTCCCCAAAAGAGGTTGTCATTTATATAGTACATGAGGTAAGTTCCTAATTTATATATTTATCCGCTCTTAAATGAGTCATCCTACTCTTTACTAATTATAAACACACACACTAGTTGTTACATATGACCCTCTCAACTTACATACTTGTCAAGTTTTGCCCTCAATACTTCAATACATCAAATTAATCTCTTTATTAATTATATTTAGTTGATTTATCACCATATGTTTCTCCCTTTATCACATGCATATTAGATCATTCTTTTGTAGGCTCGTTTAATTTTATATTAGTTCATGTCACTTTCGATCATTGAACTGATTGGTAAGTCACTTGTATTAGTTTTGAATTAGTATTTTATGAATTATCAAACCCTTGTGAAAAAATCCTATTTTATTTTGAAATCTCAAATCTAATATAAAAAAAATTACTAATTAATGAACATAAAATAAAGTTTAATTGTTTATGCAAAGGATCTGGATTTTTCTATGAAGTAAAATAGAATAAAAGAAAGTAAAATTTATAAATTTGAATCAATATGAATAACTATCTTAGGGACTAAACATGTATCAATAATTTATAATGATTTTTTATATAATCAAATTAACATTTTTACAATTATTCTTTAAAGTTAAGTTCTCGTCCATAGTGTTGTGATCATCTCTTGATCTCACACAACTAACCTTCTTGTATGGATGATAATATCTATAGTCTCTTACCTCCTACAATTAGGTCATAAATTCTAAGAATCTAGTTCATAATTCATTGGGTTATGGTCGTAGTAAACTATTTGTTCAACCCACTGATATTAATATAGTTCAAAAGTAGATATTACCTCTCAGTCTCAATCTTAATATTTGTTCCTCGAATAGTGATTAAAGCACAAGTTTTGGCAGACTTTTTTCTATTCTGAACGACCACAACCTGGGCAAGATATTGATACACCTCTGAGTGAATTAATAATTTGAACATATAAGGGCGTAAGTATTTCAGGGCGTAGGGCATGAGTTTACCTGGTATATTCTTTCGGAGATTCAATGTATTAAGAAATACACTTTGGTTTTAAAGCGTGAAATAACGAAACAAATTACGAGGCATCATTGGCAGGGCTAAGGCTTACACAAATTTGTGGTGCTAAAAAGTACGTCTACTAAGTGATTCGCAACTGCTTATTAATCATGCCTTGGGGTAGCCAAAGTAAGAATGTCATTTGGTAAAATACTTAAAGGCATTAACAGAGATCAGTTTTCTTCAAATACATTAAATTTGAACACGTTCCCGGGGTAAAACATTTGATGATTGATTCCTTAGCTACTATTTTATATACCGAAGGATATCCATAGATTCTAATACAAGAGCATCCCCCGATAATGACCACGTTTGAGCATAGATCAAGCACAAAAGAAGCATTCCAAATCTCAACCACCATAGATAAATATTGGAGGTATGAGATTAAAGAATTTGTCAGTAAATGGACTTTGCCGATTGATAAAGCATTGGCAAAAGACTAAGGTTCAAAGCACATGGTTTCATAGTCCTTACAGATATCCTCTATAAGAAGTCTTTGAGTCGACCACTACTATGATGCCTTCGACTTGATGAATCCCAAGTGATGTTATCTGAATTATACGATAGGGAGGGATCCATCCATTGTGGATATAAAACTTTAACAAGAAGGATTTTGTTGGCAGGGTATTAGTGACCTTCTGTTATGGCGGATGCTAAAGAATTAGTCTAAATGTGTGATCTTTGTCAATTGTTTGAAAACGTAATACGCATGCCAGATGTTCCACTAGAATCAATATCTAAAGCACTACCTTTCGATAACTGGGGGCTTGATCTAGTTTGATCTCTACCGATGGAATCCAGAGGCCGTTAAACCATTATATTTGCGGTATATTAATTTTCTAAATGGGTGGAAGCAGAGTCATTATCCAGAACTACATCCAAAGTAGTTATTAGGTTTATCCTTTCTAACGAATGATGTAGATTCAGAATTCTAATAAGTATTACGACAGAAAATGGCCCTCAATTTAAATATAAGGACATATAAGAATTTTATACTTCATAGAGAATCCAACATTGTTTTTCATCACCTTTCTACCCCCGAGCCAATGGGCAAGTAGATGTTATCAACGCAAATTAGAATGAGAGGTGGAAATGGCCAAGTTATTTACAAAAAGTGTTGTGGGCTTATCGTACTACACCTCGAACAACAATGCATGAATCCCCATTTGTATTAGTTGATAAGATAAATGTAGTGAAACTGGTTGAGTCAAACCTGGCGTCTTTTCAAATTAAAAATTACTCTGAAGATGATAATGATATAACCAAGAGAGCTGAGTTAGATATTATTAAAGAGAAGATAATAATAGCACATCTAAATTTTTTTACTATTAAACCTTGATGAGAAGAAGGTATACGTCTCAGGTCCAACGAAGAGAATTCAAAATGGAGGATAGAGTTATGAAAAGGTCTTTCCACACACTAAAGATAATTAGCTAAGTAAGTTAGCGCCAAATCGGGAAGTGCCATATTTGGTTATTGAAAGAATTAAACGTGAGACTTATTATTTAGCAGATCAAGAAGGTAAATCTCTTCGGGATTCGTGGAAGTTTACCACTTGAGACTTTTTTTAGGATAATTGTAAGGAAAAACTCTTATTATTTCCTCTAATATTCTTATGTGTATTCTTGCTATTTCTTTTAATGATCTCATGTATGTATCCGATGATACACTATTTCTTACACCGGTGGTTCGAGGAGGATTTAATGAGGTGTTTGAACCACTTGAATTTCATAACTCATTTTTCCATTTAAGATATTTGCTTATTTTCTTTTTGTGATTCACATATTTTTGCATCACAACAAAGGTTCCAACACTAGTTGACCACAACTCAAAGGCTCTGACACTAGTTCGTCATAATTAAATAATTCTAACAATGTTTGGTCAAGTGTAAAGGTTTCAATACTAGTTGGTCACAATTAAAAGGTTCCAATAATAGTTGGTCAAGTATAAAGGTTCCAACACTAGTTGGTCACAATTATAAAGTTCAAACAATACTTGGTCAAGTGTAAAGGTTCAAACATTAGTTGGCCACAATTAAAAGGTCCCAACACTAGTTGGTCAAATTGATCAGATCCGAAGGAATTATGGTCTAGATTCAAGTAATCAGTTTGATATATAAATAGGTATTAATTATCTTTGATTAATAAAAATCTGAATGGGTTATTCAACAAATGATAAATTGGTATAAACATAAGGAATACAAAAAATTGATGCATTCATAGATTTTGAATAAAAGAATACCTTGACCATGCCAAGGACTTGTACAAGAAAAATCCGAACGATACCAAAAATTTCCTTGGCCATCCCAAGGACTTACGAAAATCGATGGTGAAACAAAAAACTGGTAAAATAAAAATAAACCCATTCCATTCAGCATCATTCTCCTTTGAGCTTCCACATTTGGACCCTCCGTCTTCACTGTTAATGGAACTTTTGTTATTTGTGTCCAGATGAATGCCTAGTTTATCTCCAAATTCCATATCATTAGGCTATAACTCTTCTGGCACCAACCCCATATCATAATAGTCTTTAAAGAGGGTAATGGTTTCTCAATATAATATTACCTACCTTTACAGCTAAGAAATAGGCTTTATAAAGCCTAACATTAAGTAAGCAAGGGTGTTCTTTTTTCAAATCGAACAGGCACATCGTCAACAGGTTTATCGGGATCGGAAAATTAGTATTTGATGCCCTCAAAATCAATCTCCTTTACATTACCCATCAGGTTATGACCTTCATGAGCTTGTTTTTCTATCAGTGGAACAGAGGAGGTATATAGTTTAGTCATAGGGAGTGTAGCGTGAGTTATGACAGTGACAATCTCTAAGTCAGTCTATGTCTTTTTATTTTTCTTCTTCCTCTTCTTTTTGTTGTTATGTGTGTCCCTCTTGTGTATTTTTGGGCATTCATTTATATGTTTTTGTTCGGGATTGGGGGCTCTTCGAGAGTCTTATCCACTTCAACGTCAGTCTCGATAGTTACTCCCAAGAACTCTTCTGGCTGATTTGATTCCATAATATTTGCGGTATTTTTCTTCGAACCCAGCCCA
Organism: Limnanthes douglasii subsp. nivea; assembly: GCA_036936605.1. NCBI lineage: Eukaryota > Viridiplantae > Streptophyta > Magnoliopsida > Brassicales > Limnanthaceae > Limnanthes > Limnanthes douglasii. The sequence goes on along the minus strand of JAUPFV010000001.1, from coordinate 10,438,699 downwards.
TTAGCATCACATTTCTCTACCCTGCGATTGAGAGATTTTGTCCTATTCGGAAGGTATATTTTACCATCAGAAGCTTCTATTCGGTCAAAAATAGTCGATGGAGGGGTGGGGTAGTGAAATCCTCCTATGGCAAGTCACATTCTACTTTGATCCGTTAGAGATGACTCCAAACTAGGTTATTAAGAGTAAAAAAGTTTTGAAAATCATTGAATTAACTTTTTAAAGGTGACTTTAACAGCTTCCAAGTGCTACTTATGGGACTCCAGTATGGTTGTGAAGAATATTGAAAGTAAGTTACAAATGTTAAAGGATAAAAGAAGTCAAAATTAAAAGAGAGACTCGAAAGCTTACCAATATTTTTCCAAACTCTTTAGATGTGGCTCAGATTGTCCTTCGAGGATATATTTTTACCATTCTACCAATAGCCACTAACAAAGAATAATTACATCTTCCATATCTTGTCAATCTCTTATAAGTCACTTACTACTTTATACGCATCCTTTAAATTAAGAAAGTTGAAGAAGATTCGAGGATTCCTTGGTAGCCCAGCATTATAGATAAACTCTTCATTAGAATTTCAATCTTTGACACTTCGATACCATAAGACACATCAAGGTGACCATGAATTTGGGCTGGCTTGGCTTGGACATAGGCCAAATAGATCAAAATAACTAACTATATTAGGGTCAAACGAAAACTGGAGACCTCAGTTCAACACGTCGGGATAGACGACCAGTTATAAGGCTAACTTATGGGTATCTCTCTTCCCTTTGGTAGCCTTATGATCCCCACCTTTGAAATTCCCCACTTAACTCGAAAAACGCGTAACTCATTATCCGAGAAGTAGTTGTGTGAGATTTGAGAGAGAGCAATCAGATATTTATTGCTCGTTTTTTTAGAAATTAGGCCCTACGTAGCGAATGAGGTAATTTCACTTTAACTACTTATATAGCTTTGCCTTTGCTGCTCTTGTATTTTTTTACTTTCCCATATTTTCCTCGGGCACGTCAGCATCGCCCCTGGATTTTATTGATACCCCGATGGCTGACCACATATCAACGCGTTCTTCAACTTCAACACCAGCTGCCTCAGAGTGGATCCGGACGATAGTGGTTTACTCTGAGTTTACTTCAGAACATGTCTAGCTTGTTCATTCTTCTTAGCCTTAAGATCAGAAGAGCATTGATCCTTTATCACTATAACAATGGTAGATTCTTACTAAGTGGCCAGTATTCTGTAGAGGAGCTATCTTTTTTATCTGAAACTATTGTTATAAATTGAGATGAGTGTCTGCTACTAGTTGCTCCTTGGGACCGTGTTAGCCTCAAAAAATACCTTTTTAAAGTAAATGATTGATCACTGGATGGAGGTTTGGCTGAAATACTATGTCTATTATAAGGGTAGGTTCCTTTACACTCAAAGGTCGGACTAATGATAGTTGGCCCCTCATATTCTGGAAACCCTACAGCTCTCCTAGCTTTTTTCTTCTCTTCAGATTTATCTGAGATACATAACCAACCATTCAAAAAGGTAGCAGCAATGAACATACAAGGGATTACTAGAGGATAATTTTATGATGGCTATTATAATAGACAATGAGAATTACGGTGGTGAGATGATAAAGCTTCTCTTTTTATAAATTAATGTAAGAGTGAAATGATGCTAAAAAAGATGGTGGAAATCATTTATAAATAACTATAGAGAAGTCTAACAACTATTAATCACAAGCGCAACGGATATAAGCCTCGAGAAGTTGAAGAGTCTTAAACTACTATTTTTTTTCTAGAGAAATAGAATCGTCTCCAGATATCATCTCGATTCACAACTTGGAGAAGAGGTGGTAGACCTAAAATTTCCATGAGACGTGTATAGTAATATATTTTAATGACCATCTCCGAAAAATAATTTCAAGAATATCTGAACGACTTGACAAGTCAGTTCAAGATTATTTTTTCAATATGAATTCATTTTAACTAGAACTAGTATGAAATGCTAAGTATTTACGGTTAAATTCTAAGAGATTCCACACCAATATCTTAAAAGTTATTATGCATTAGTCGTCTCGAAGGATCTTCATGAGAACTAAAGCGGTCTAAAGGTATTATGCATTCTTAAAATATTATTAAGGTAAGAATGTGTTATAACTGAGGCCTAAAGCGGTTGCATGCCTGATGAGGATTGTGGTATCCTCAATTACTGGTTAAGTTGTAGTAAGTGGCCTTCATCTTGTATAACATATATGCACAATTTCCAGTGTGAGTAATATGTATTCATTTTGTAGAATACCTTAGGCTTTCCACATAAAAGTAAGATATCGCGTGGAATAAGTTGAGTCGTATGAGCGAGGTTGCATTGACGAACTGAAGGAAGTCTTATTAGGCCATTTTTAACCTGGAAAATTTTATATCCCTTGGTTATTGGCCCAAAAGAGATTGTTTATTTAAAGTAGTTTTGTCGGCATGCAAACATAATGACAGTAGCATTAGTGTTTGTGGTATCTATAAGTATGGTGCAAGGCCTCAACATCTGTGGTTTCCATAAGAGAAATCATGCTCTCTGAAGGCAAAACAACACCCAAATATACGTCAATCGAGAGAAATAGGAAATATCCCACGGTTGAGCATTCCAAAGTTCTTACAAATGTTCAAATAAATTAGGCTTGAATATAAATGTTTTTTTGTAGAGTGGCAGAGTCTGAATAAGGCATATTGCATTCAGCTGCTTGATCTGGATTATTAGTGGCACTTATAAGGCATTCCCGGGGGTGAAGCAGTCATAACAAGGCTAATATTACCATAAAAACATATCTAAGAGATCAGATGTGGCCAGAATGGTAGGACTTTGTTATTATTCATACCCAACACAGGCGCTTCAGAAAAATGAGGTTCCCTTCGTTGCTTTCCCTATGAAGTATCGCAAAAAAAACGATCCAAAATAATACAACCCTTCAACATATGATGGCTCATATAAAGTTTGGGGAAATCATTACAATATTCAATATGGGTGTGATATGCCTTTGTTGGATATAGTAGCTCGTCAAGTTGACATTAGACTTGAGGTAAGCCAATTGTTTAATTGTGCATGTTACATATGTGAAGTAATTATTGCTGAAAATAATGATTGCATGTCATTCATAATGTGTTTTAGATAATGGAAAGTGCTCGAGTAGAAGACTCGTCACTACTTATGGATCTAAAGTCTATATTATTGAAGTTGGGTAGCCTTAGAAAATTAGGTTATTTAGTGTACGACCAAACTTCCCGTAGAGGTAAATGCGTTAGAAAAAATAAAATCCAAACTGTAGCAGGAATTATTTACTTGTATAAGGGAAAATATCCAAGTGTAAAAAACTTTGGGTGAGTGGGAGGTGAATATTCTCGAGTTGGATGAGGTGTCGGTCATGCGGGATTATATCAAGCTAGGTTGGACGACATGGAAGAGCATTCTGAAATGATAAAAATGCTGAGGTTTTGGGCTCACTGGTCTCTATGAAAGTTTTGTGTTCAAACTCATTTTTTGATCAACATGATTGGCGCTTCGACTTGGAACTCACGTCAAGTAACTTGATGCTCGAGCTAGGAAGTCATGAAAAATATTTATGCTCATAGTCAAAGGTCATGTGACGCATTTGGTGCTCATACACGAGACCGAAGTGCAAAATTGATGGTTATACATGGGAGGCATACAACATGTTGGGTGCTCGGGCATGAGAGTTGTAATGCACTATGGATACTCATACATGTTAGTCATGCAACATGTTGGGTTCACGTGTCTCCAAACACAATTAGATGATGTCCTGGAAGCCGATATCCAATAAAGATTATAACATAAAAATATTTAGGATCATGTAAAATATTATATCAAATTCATCCATGATCGAGTGCCTCACTAAGAGCTACTCACGCCACTGAGGTAAAGAATATCACACCAATAATACAAAAGATATAACGATATAGGAAAAAACAATTGTACAAATTGTGAAAACTTAATGTAAATAATGTTCAAAATATATATAATTGAGTATATAACTTTAGGATATGTATGGTGTCATTATTTCATGTTCAAAGGGTAGGAAAGAGGATGTCCATCTATATCGATCAACTTGTAAGTGTCAGGTTTGACCTTATCTGTCACAATGCAGGTTCATTCAACTTACCAAGAGATTTAGCTTTCCTAAGAGGGATGACCTTCAGAATACTTGATATCTAGTTTGGAATTCATAATGATATATATTTTAGAGTTTTACATATTGTGTAGTAACAATTGGTAATGGTCCATTTTAGAGGTAATTTTGATTTGTTTTTCAATGATAAGGTCCAAATTGATGGTTTGGTTGTCCAGTTTAATCCTTCATCGTACTTAGGTCTTCCGAATGATAGTAGAAGTGTCTTTGTTGGTACCACAACTTTCATCAAATAGACTATGGTGAATGGTTTCTCTTACTGAATGCGCATCAAGATGGTGCGACATGACAATAATATTTACTGTAAGAATTTGGTCTAATTCTTGGAAGAACTGTTAAGGGTTCGGTGTAGGTAGTCTCGGTAGGTTAGAAAATTCTAGTTTGATCCTTTGACCTCTACAAAATTTGGTGAGTTCTTTTGTTCGAACTGATTTGAGTTGACAGGGTTTAAGATCACTGACATCTCAGACCTGAAAAAGTTGTTATATTGAAGAAAGTGTATAACTTCTTAGATTTTTTTTACCAAATCCTGATGCTTTCGACGAAAGCCTCGACATGTCTAACCCCCATCCTTAAAAAAATGGTTTCGGAGATCCACTTAATTGGTACTATCAAGGTAGAAATTGATTTTGTAAATCGTTGGTATTTATCATAACAATAATACACGAGTGTGATGCCGTCCTCACATATCGTAGGCTAATAATATTCTGATAGAAATATGTTCATGTTGAGGTATTTATACATGTAATGTGAACGTCTTTATTCTTCGTGGAGTACTTCGAGTAGATATATAGATTCGTCCAAGACAAAGCATCGAATTAGAGGGCGAGAAAGACGTTGGCGTATAGAATGTTGTCAAGTAAGAGCGAATCACATTTTGACACTTCTAACATTGGTTTGGTCTACCGGGAGCGTCTTTCGAATAAGGTAAGCTCGGATAGGATTTCACCAAATTGGTAGCTCGTTGGTAGCCACAGTCTTAATTGTCTTGGAAGGCTTGACCCTTTTCAATTTGGAAATTGAAAATGTTCTTGGGTGATGGCCAAAAAATTTGGATTCGACGCTTCCTACAAAAGTGAGTGTGTCGGTTTTTTTTACGGTCTATGGTACATATTCGTATTGCACTTAATTGCGTTTTGAGAGATATAGAGGATAAATTTATCCCTTTTTCTTTAGCTTACCCAAAGTATGACTGGCCGTAGTGGTTCGAAACCACTATCTTAGTGGATCGGTCATTCGATTTGAAATTTGCTAAATAAATCTGCTAAAACTTAGGTTTTGATAGTGGTTCATTGTTTGAACTTGATGCTGAAATCTATCAGTTCAACGGACTATCGTGTAATCCTACCAAATATGTCGAGATTTTGGAAGACGTTGCTCAGAGGAAAATATGGACAATAATTGTTTTAATTTCGAAATATTGCCTCATTTTAATGGTGCCCACTACTAGAGCTAATGTTAGTTTCTCCAGTTGCAGATGTCGAGTTTGGGTAGCGATGAGGGATTTGTTGATGTAGTAGATTACTCGACATGTGTTTATTTGTTTTACTAAAATTACACCTACATCATAGTCAGATAAATCCAATTATAAATAAAGAGTGTCACTTAGGTTTGGTCGTGTGAGGATTTTGAGGAACCCTAGTGCACTCGCGATAAAGACTGAATTCATGTGAGGAACTGATTTTTCAATGGAATTTGTTGGTTCACTGGCGAGATCTTCCAATTCATAGGCATGAAAGGCTAGTTTCGTTGTGGAATGTAGTAGTTGATCGGTGGGTTTGTTGTTTATTTTCTTGCGGGATTTGTTGATTTGTCGGTTGGGCTTGTTGATGATACTACCTAAGTCATTAGCATGAATTCTGAAGTGATACTCGTTGTTTGGATGGGGAATTTTATGTGGTAACACATTTACTTCCTTATACTTGGGTTTTTGCTGGTGATCATGTGTTCTACACTTTGAACTAGAGCGGTCTCGCTTATTACGAAAGCGGTCATCCCTTCTAACTAGCTTAATTTTTATCTATCCCTAAACATCTAGCTAGTAATACTTATTCTCGGGCCTAAGGTTCTTGATTCTTCCTCTATGATTTATGGTTGATAGAATCCTGGTACTCTGATTCTAAGGTGGATGAGGCATAATTTTCCTCATCAGAGTTATATTATATGCTATTACGGCGAGCTGCAGACCGTTATCCTTCAAGCCCATGAACAAAATTACTAGATTTTCCAAGTTTAAAGAGTAACTTAATAAATTATAGGAAGTCCAAAAACCTAAAATAATGATTTTAAATTTTAAAAAAAATGAGATAATCGAGGGACTATACGGGTATTTAAACTTTTAATATTATAAATAAAATTTAAAACTTATTTTACTACACAAAACTTTTAATTTCTTTTAAAATCATCTAATTAATAATATCTAGGCTATATAATTATAGGAGAGTATAAATCAAATTCGACAAAAACTTAATTCTTAAATCACGTTTAAATTACCTAAACTATAAACCTTTTATTTCAACACTATATAAGAATAAACCATTCATAATTATATAATAATTAGAACGTGTCAGAATTAATATAGGGTTTGGGTAACACAAAGTTAAAACAATTTCACATCTTTATCTTTTGAATAAAATTGAAACAGAAATGGAACTGTTTTTACTTGGAAGATTATGAAAACTGGGTCTTCTTCTCCAAGACCTTCAAAGAACTGAACCATAAAGAGTTACAGTTTTCCATCTCTTCTTAGAAGTCAGCCTTTGTTTGCTTCTGGCCTTCTCTTGCATCAAAAGCACCAACAAGCTTTTTGAAGAGGATGAATATCCTGCTTTTCTTTCGAAAACCAGAGAAATTTAACAACTGAGAAAGACTAATGCTGAAGCAATATCGCCTAATCTTTCTCCTCAAAAAATCGATCTTAAACCAGAAAGTATAAAAAGGAAAACCGACCACATTTCATTTCAATATGATAAATCGGTGAAGGATTTATTAGTTAATCAGTCCAAAGTGACGCTTATAGGAAAGTTTTCTGGAGGAATTCCCAAGAACAACGTGTTGAACAACTTTCTTGATTCGTTCAAGTTTAAAGGGCAATACAGAGTTCAAATTAAAGACCCTCATCACATCTTTTTCAATTTGATTTAAAGGAGGATGTATGCACGATTTGGATGAGAAGGGTTTGGAAATTTGAAAATGATGTGATGAGAGTGATTCGATGGACATCGGAGTCCAAATCCAAGAAAGAAAGCCCCTTGACTCTCATAGGGATAAAAATAGAAGACATTCCAGAATTTTTTTTAGGAAAGACGGATTCTTAATGATGTTATATCATCTATTGGTGTCCCTTTTCAAGTTAATATTCCTGATAAAAACAGAGCATTTACTAATTCTTGTTATGCTCTTGTTGAAATGGAAGTTAGGGATAAGATCTAATACAAAATCTGGATCGGTTTTGGTTGTAATGATGAATGTCGGTTGAAGGTTAAGTACAAAACCATCCTTGATTATTGTAATATTTATTCTCATATGGGGCACAAAACTAGTGACTGTAAAAAAAAATAACAACCAGAATGAAGAAAAGATAGACAATGTTGAAACTCAAAAAGATAATCATATATTGATTTCTCAATCAACATACAAGCTCAAGATTAAATCTCTTGTTATACAAGAGAGCCAGAACTCTAGTTACAAAGAAGTTCTTGATAAAGAAGATCCAAAAAATGATGTTTCTGTTCCTGAAAACTTAGAGATAATTAAAGCTTTACAAATGCTTGATCAGAGATATGCTCTTCAAGACGAGAACGATAGCAACAGTTCTGAAATCAGTTCCCCTCTTCATGCTAAGATAAGAAGGTGCCCTGCTAAAAACAATATTGACTTCCTTGAAGAGCCCCCTGATCATGACTTCGGAGAAATCCTGAGAACCAATCTGAGAAATGAAAAGGAAAGGAAACAGCCAAATAAAGTTATTATTAAGTCTCTCAAATTTTTAGAGGCCAACAGAAGATACAAATCCCAGTCAGATAATGATAAGGATACTCAACAGGAACATGCGTGGTATCTATAATTCTGCTACAGTCAAGAGACTAAAGTCTATTTCCTTCAATGAAAATATTCAAATTATTACTATTCAAGAGCCTATGGTGGGCAATGAGAAGTTTCCTGATATTGTTAACAATTTGGGTTTTCAAAACTATACCTATAATTCCTCTAATAAGATATGGCTTATTTGAGACTATACATTAACATTGAAGTGATTGATGATCATGATCAATGCTTACAATGTAATGTTAATTATAAGAATTCTAACACTAACTTTAATCTTGCAGTTATATACGCTAAATGTCAAAGATCTAATTTGATAGTTCTTTGGGATCATCTTAAGAGTTTATTTAATGTTGATAATAGATGGATTATAGTTGGGGACTTCAACGTTATCAATTCGAATGAAGAGCAGATTGGATGTGCCTCTATTTGTCAAAACAACATTGATGATTTCAATGCTATGATCAATGAATGTAACCTTGAAGATGCGGGATTCACTGGCTCCATGTTTACCTGGAACAAAAATAATAAATGGAAAAGGTTAGAGAGGGCTTTGATTAACAATAAATGGGCAGAACTTTCAACAACACTCAGGTCATTCACATGGTCAGAACTTGTTCTGAACATACTCCTCTTGTAATAACTGATAACTATTCTAATGGTCCTTGCAAGAAAAAAAACGTTTTATGTTTATGAATATGTGGACTAACGATGATAGTTTTCTTAGTACTGTTGAAAACAACTGGAATCTTAAGATTGCAGGTCTTCCTAGCCAAATGTTTTGGTTTAAGTTGAAAAGGCTTAAGCATTGTCTCAGGGACTGGAATGCTACTAAGTTTGGAAACAATTTCATTAAGACTAAAGAGTTAGAAATGGAAGTTAAAAGACTGGAGGTTTATACTGCTCTAAAGAAGACTAACAACCTTCTTATCCAAGCTCTAAGGAATGAACATGACTACTGGAAATAGAAGAGTTACAATCCATGGCTAAAGGAGGGTGATCAGAATACTAAGGTGTTTCAAGCTTATGTTTCTAAGAACAGAAGGAGATATGTTATAAATGGTATTAAGGAGAATAACAAATGGGTTTATAACCATGAGGAAATTGGTGTTTCTGCTGAAAAGTTTTTTAAGGATTCTCTCTCTACTTGACCTTACAATAGTTGCGAAGAAGAAGTTATGGTTCTTCAAGACAAATTTTTTGAGAGTATTACTAATCTGGTTACCCAAGAAGATAATGCGAATCTTATGAGGATTCCTACTGAAGATGATATTTGGCAGGCTATTAACTCCTTAAACTCCTCTAGTGCTGCTGGCCTAGATGGATTTAATATCCTTTTCTATAAATCATGTTGGAATATTATTATGAAGGACCTATGTCTTTTTGTATTCTTTCTTTAAGGGTCTTAATATTCCTTCTGGTATTTTTGCCACGGGAATTTGTCTCATCCCTAAGGTCCTTAACCCTACCTATTGAGACAATTACAGACCTATTAGTTTGTGTACCATGACTAACAGGATTATGTCCAAAAGCTTTACCAATAGACTTGCAGATATATTACGTAAGATTATCTCTAAAAGCCAGACTGCTTTTGTAAAGGGGAGGTCTATTCATGAAAATATCTTAGTGGCTAAATAATTAGTCCATGATATAAACAAAAAGCTTAAAACTGGTAAATTATTATTCAACTAGGCATGTCAAAGGAATTTGACAAAATGTCATTTTTTTTATATTTAAAGTGTTAAAATTGTTTGGCTTTTCTGAAAAATTTATTTCTCTTATAAACAAGATGATAACTAATGTTAATATAGTTGTTCTAGTCAATGATGAATGTCTTGGATACTTCAACACCAAAAGAGGCTTAAGTGAGGGTGATCCCATGTCCCCAAGCCTCTTCATTATTGATGAAGAAGTTTTATCTAGGGTCCTCCTTAATCTTTTTTATGCTAACCATAAAATGAGATACTCTACTAGAACTGATTACATGGTTCCTAGCTTAGCATTTGCTGATGACATACTTGTCTTCACAAATAGTTTGAGCTCTTGTATTAATTCTCTTAGTAAATTCCTAGACACTTACCAAATTGTTTCAGGTAATAATAACAAAATTGAAGCTAGCACTGGTTTCTCAACTAACAACCTGCCTACTAGCTACTTGGGAGTCAACCTTTGCAACAATAACAAATCAAAGAATTACAATTTAATTTTGGACAAAGTCTACAACAAGATCAATGAATGGAATGCTAAATTCTTGTCTTTTGGAGGCAGACTTACTCTAGTATCTTTTGTTCTTATGTTGATTCCTACATTTTGGATGCAAAACAGTTCTATTCCTAAACGTATCATTAAAAGGCTTGAGAAAATTTTTAATAGATTTTTATGGAGAAGCAATTTTAATGAGAACAACATTCACTGGACATCATGATCCAGTATTCTGTTGTCCTTTTGCAAAAGGTGGGCTTAACATCAGGAAATTACTTGATATGCAGCTCACTTTCTCTCACAAACTTTGGTTTAATCTAAGGAAAAACGAGAGCTTATGGGCTAATATAATGAATAACATACAATGGAAACATACTCATCCTATCCTAACTAACAATCATAAAAATACGTCTTTTGTTTGGAAAAGACTTACAGGAATTAAGGAGGAGGCTGAAAGCAACTTGAGGTGGATCTTGGGTAGTGGAGAGGTTGATTTCTAGAGAGACAACTGGCACAATCAATAGCCAATTGTCAACTCCATTATCAATACTGACAGCAATTGGTTTCTTATTGCCAAAGTGAACACTTTCTGGAGAGATTATGGTTGGAACACAGAGCTCTTAAACAACTATTTACCTGTAGAAAGAGTCAACCATATTATTAAATTCAATATCAACAAGGAAAAAATAGGATCAACTAATATGGAAGCACTCAATGACAACAATTTTAACACAAAGCAAACATTGAGTAGTATTAGACATCATTTCTTTTCTTCTAGTTTATACAAGAAGATTTGGAATATGCTTACTCCCAGTCCCAGGAAGTATTCTTTCTTCCTTTGAAGAATTTTGAAAATTTTCATATCTGTTGATTTAGTTACGCAAAAAATGCATACTTATTTGGTCTCTAAGTGTCAATTTTGTTTAGCATCTGAAAATATTAGTCACTTGTTTGTTAACTGTGACTTTTTTTGGCAAATTTGGTGTTATTACAGTAATATGTTTAACATCAAAATTGATAAGTCCATGGTCTTACCTCACCTAATAAGAACATAGTTCTGGTTTACTAAATCTAAAGTCCATATTTCTCATACTATTCGTGCTCTATTTTGTGCTATGATTTGGAAAAGCAGGAATAATTGCAAATATAAAGGCATTATGGACTATGTCAATAAAGTCATTTACAAAATAAACAGAATTATAATTGGTCTTGATACCTCTAAAATCCTAAACAAAAAGCAATGGTATAATGCATTACATGCAGGTAACACCTTAGGATGTAGTTCAGCACAGAAAGACTCTCCTAATATTACTTACATCAAGTGGAAGGCTCCTGTGGAGGGGAGGCTCAAAATGAACGTTGATGCAGCTTGCAATAGTCTTGGGGAGTCCAGTTGAAGTATTGTCATTAGGAACAAGAATGGTGAAATCATTCATTGTTCTGGCAATACATATGGGAAGCTCTCTCCTTTATTGGCTGAAGCTAGGGTGTTGTTGGAAGGTCTTGTTACCTACAATACAAATAATTGGAACAGATTAGACATTGAATCTGATTGTCTGGTCCTGATTAATAAAATTGCTAAAGTCAATGTGCCCTGGTTCCTTAATCCTACAATTAGTATCAGTAGAAATCTTATCTCTCCTACTATGACTCTTAGTCACATCTCAAGGTCTCAAAACTAGGAAGTGGATTTTCTTGCTAAATGGTCTCTGAACTGCAAAAACGAGATAAGTTTTATTTATCTTAAAGCCCCTAACAAACTGCTTGCAATTACCCTTGTAGAGAGTCTAGATTTAGGGTACATTACAACCAGTATCGATTAAGAAATTTGATGAAAACTTAAGTTCTGAAAGGATAACTGACAATAAAACTTATCTTATAGGGGAACTGATTGTAGTCGCATGTATCACTAGATTTGTAGCAGACTTTGCTGCAAGTGTCGCTTCTTTTTATTGTAGTTGATCGTGCTGCATCAATCATTGCTTTTCAGTCACCAGAACTGATGGCGTTTGCTGTATCTACCAAGCTATGGTTTTGATATCTGATTATTTCCTGAACTGGAGCTCAATCTTGGCTTTTATAATGTCGATGGAGATCTCTCCAGGCTGGTCTAGAGTTATTGAGCTTGCTCTCAAGATCGATTGACACTGGAAATCATATAGAGCTAGAGATCAAATGATGAAACTAGTCCCGAGCTTGTGGTTGATCTGCTGGTTGGAGATCAAAGATGGGTTTTACTGGTGTTGCTGAGTCCATCTAATCTAGTCTGCATATTGAAGATGTTTGTGTGTATCTTCTAGAATCAAGTTGCTGGATCGGTTAGCTGTCTTGCATGTTGATGCCTGCTTTGCAATTTGTTTCTTCAAAAAATATTTCTGATTGCTCGCTATTTGAGTTAGGAGAAGTCAGTTGATATACTTCTCTGAGATAGAAGAGTCTAAAATTGAAAAAGCTGCATAAGTCTCTCTAGTTTTGGTTTTATGCTATTTGGTTTAGGCCTTGGTCTTTATTATTAGCAGACTCTCTCTTAAATCCTTTCTTTGTAAAACTCTTATTTTTTATAATAAATTCTTATTTGCTTAAGAAACAAAATTGAATAAAAAATTCAAAATTGATTGAGAAAATAAATACGTTTATTAATTTTGATTTTATTCATATTTTATAGTGAAACAACGAGTTACTATCGTCCAAAATAGTAAGTTTTCTCTTATTTTCCAGTTTCTAACCGAGACTTTAAGTTTTCCTATTTTCAAAAATTTGTTTTTTTTTGTTTTTTTTTCTCATTCCATTTTCTTATTCCTCCATCTTGAAGAACAACAAAACAACAAGGATCAAAGCCTTATTTTTATCTCTTTTTTGAACGAAAATGAGTTTTATTTTCTCTAAAAAAACAAATACTTCATCAATGGATAAAGGAAAATATTAAGTTTTTTTCAGTTCTTGATTTAATTCATTTCTAATTTTGAAATTATTTTTGGTTGAATCTAGATTAGAATCGATTTAGGATGTTGAAATTAGTTAAATTTGGTATTATAATTTATTTGTGAATGATATCATTGTATATTTGTGTTGATTTTGTGTTAGATTTATGTACTTTTGTAGATTTGTTGGGTTTATCACAAAGAACAATCGTGGGAATTCGCAACTGTTCTTGCGTACTGGTGGTACGAAAGATTTGTATCGCTAGTGTTTTTTGGTTTGGAATCAATGATGCTAAGATATTTGGGTTTTGTTTGTTCTTTTACAACGCTTGTATGGTAAAATAGTACTGGTGGTGTCAAATATAATTTTTTTTAGCACCGACAGTGCCAATTAACCATTCTAGCAGTACGATGTCTCTAAACCATCAGTACATTTAAATATATTGTTAGTTTAACTAATATATTTCTTATTTGTATTGTAGGGAACACAGTAATAGGTTGTACAAACTTTTGAAAACTGTAAAAGAAGGCTCGCCAAAAGGTTTATGCATGTAAAACGTATGTGTCTCACAAACCAAAATATCTGTAATTCTACCTCTATAGTTGTGATAAATGAGCATATGCATACTGGAGTGGTATTTGTGGGACGGATCGCCACCTAGTCGTCGTAAAGCGTCACCGGACGTTGATACACATTCTCAGAAAAATGAGCATAACAACCCTACTCAAACACTAAGTAGTATTCCTAATCTCAAGAATTATGTTCTTGACACAAAACAGTACATACTATTTCTGGAGTACAAGATTCTAGTCGTGGTTATTGGCGTGGCTATATAGGGGTATGTGAGAAGTGTCAAAGTCTTCGATGAAGATGTTTTATGGCTTCATCATTTTGTTAGATTGTTGGATGTAGAACCATTTCTCTTGTTTTAACTTTAGATGAACCGCGAATATAACATGTTCAATCCACACCTTGCCTTATTGCTGAAAAAGCTTACAGGCACGAACGTTCAACCAAAAACCTACTACAACGACATTCTTAGTAGTCTCAAAGAGAAGGATGTAAGTACTCTTGAATTTTTATTTTTATTTTATCAAACCGGATGAGTTCGGATTATTCAGTCACAACCTATTTATCCGAACAAGGGTAATTCGGACATAAATGTGCCACTGAACTATCCAGACAGGACAAGAGTAAAGAAACACCTAAGCACCTTTTGACTAAGCTATGTGTTAATCAGCTTAATAAGTAAATAGGTCCTTAAACTCAACTCGGTTTCATAACTTGACACGAAAGCCCATGGCTCTTTAATTAAGGGTATAAATACCCCAACCACTTTCATTAACGAGGGTAATGAATATTTAATACAACCAGGCTGCTCAAATATCTCATTACTTAACACCAAAACATTTAATACTCAAAACACTTTACCAAATTACCCTCATCCCAAAATAAATCACACCAAATTGGCGACCACAGTGGGAGGAGAAGGTGCCTGAATCTAGCATTCAAAACCGGCAAAAAGACCTGTTCAGATGGATCTGAACGAGCAAGCAATTCCACCACCTATGGTGGAGGTGGTTGGGGAAAACAATGAATACACCACCAATGAACGAGATAAATTGAGAGCTGGAATAGAAGCGTTGAGGACCATTAAAAAAGCAGAAATAGGTTTAAATGAGAAGTCAAAGGCGTCAGCCATCCACCATACTGACAATCCTAGGGAGAATGATCCATCAGCAAAGACTCATTTAAGTACAAAAAAGACCCATGTTAGCTCTAAGAAGTTTCACCAGACTAAGCCGGTGGAAATCTCAGATTCTGAGTCCTCTAGTAGCTCTTCGAACGAGGCTGAGCTTGAAGAGTCTTTGTCATCAAGCAGTGATGAGGGGAGGTCCAGAAAGAAACATAAACTAGTTTAAAAATATTCAAAGAAGAGAGATAGACATGGGAGACTTAAAAGGCATTTGGGAAAAGGGTCATCTCACAGCCATAGTCACAGGCATGTGGATCAGCTGCTGATTGATCCTTTTGCTTTTCATGATTAACCATATATTTTTGCAACACCTAATGAAGACACAGTCTTTAGCCGCAGTAGGAATTGGAGACAATCACCATTGTCTGCCAAGATCCTGTCCGGAAACCTACCCAAGAGGTTTGATAGTACTAAAATGGAGAAGTATGATGGGAGTAAAGATCTGAACAATCATCTGGAGCAGTTCAAGAACTTCATGATGAATTTTGATGATGATGACAAACTTCTATGTCGGGCCTTCTCTCAATCTTTTACGGGGAGTGCTCTAAAGTGGTACAACAGTTTGCCCCAAGGTTGTATCAAAAACTTTGATACATTTTGGGTTGTCTTTCAAAGACAGTTTGTGGGAAGTAAAGAGGTGAAGGGAAATGGATATACTATCATTCATTGTGCCCAAGAACCAAATGAGTCATTAAAAGATTATATAAATCGGTTCGTAAATACCAAGAACGGGTTAGCTGATTTCTTTGAGCAAGTGACAATAGCTTCATTGAGGCAAGGGTTAAAACCTGGGAATCTAGCTGATTCAGTGACAAGGAATAAGGCCATAACCTGGGGTGGTTTGTTATACCAGGTGGGAAAGCAGATCAACATGGATGAGACTCAGAAGACTAGGGTACACTGTCAGGTGAGGTCCGCCCCAGCAGTTCAAAACCAAAACCAGTCCGGATATAAAGCTAAAGAGACCGGACAAGGGCCCAACAGGGCTAAGCAGACACAATCCAGCCCAAATCCAACTCAGAGCCAGCAGTCAAGGAATAAAAGAGGTCATTGGGTTCAACCGGAGTGGTTTGCCGAATTAAAAGAGAGTGTGGCAACCATTTATGACAAGACTAAAGATGAGGTCCATTTCCGGAAACCAACAACATTGCAATCTCCAAGAGATATTCGTAATACTTTTTTTTTCCAGTATCATCATGATATTGGTCATAATACCCAAGACTGTATCGCTTTGAAGCAGAAAGTGCATAATCTCATTGAGAGAGGCAAGTTGGGTGCCTATGTCAAAATAAGAAGTGGGAACAGGCCTGATAATGCTCCTCGAACTGGCCCTACGAACAATGTAGGAATATCGGCTCCGGAGGGGGAAATGGTGATCCATGAAATATTTGATGTTGATTCAGAGTATTTGGAGCCTGATCTAACTCGGAATGAGGTGGGGTCATAATAAAACAGGTCAAAACGGCCTCTAGACTCATTAGTTTCTTTGAGTCACTTACCATTTTCGAAGGGGACACCATGACGGCACCCACTCATTCATCAAGAAAAAGGCATGTTCATAATCTAGCTACTCAGTTGGAAGGGGGCATGTCTTCTTACCAGTCCCAAACTCCTTTTCTATTTATAGTCTTCGTTGAGGATGATCTAAGGGACATTACTGGGCCTTATGAGGATGTTGTGGTGATAGGAGCATCTATTGGGGGCAATGATATCAGACAAATTTTTATTGACACTAGAAGCTCAGCCAACATTATCTTTTTAAGTTCTTATAAGAAGATGAAAAATTTGGTCGTTATTCAACGGTCAAACAGAATCATTGTGCGCTTTACAGGGAGCTCTGCGGATGTAATCGGGGAATTCAAAGAATAGGTGTTGTTGGGTAAGGGACCTTTCAAAAAGCTGGTCAGAGTATTATTCGTTGTGGTAGGCTCCCCCACATGCTACAATATATATCTATATATATATGCAATCTTTGGAAGGTCTTGGCTCTGTATAATGTATGATATGGCATCAACATTCCACCAATGTTTAAAGTATGGGGTTCAAGGGAGAGTGGGAGTTTTCCGGAGTAGCCAAAAGATAGCAAGGGAGTGTTATGCGACTGCACTTGCTCCTAAAACTTTGGGAGCAGTCCGGGTTAATGAAGATTAACAGTTATTGCGGCCTTCTGAGAGGAAAGTCAAAATTGATGACCCTAGAGAGGCCCCTGGTGGTTTAATATCGGTTGAAGAAGTTGAAACCCACTTTTTGGCAGAAGGCAGAAGTGTTAAGATTGGATCCAAGATGACGTCGAAATTGAAAATGAAATTGTTATCTTTTTTGGTAGATCACCAGCATGTTTTCGCTTGGTATAATGTTGATGTGACCAGAGTGCCTCCAAGTGTTATTTCACACAAGCTATCCATCTGGAGTGATGTTGCACCTATTGTGCAGAAAATGAGAGCTTTTTCTAAGGAGAAAGTTGATGTAATAGTCCAAGAATTTCATCGACTTACCAATACGGGGCACATAAAAGAGTCCCGATATCCTTTATGGACTGCCAATCCAGTTAAGAAAAAGAATGGGAAATGGCGTATGTGTATCAATTTTACTGACCTCAACATAGCTTGCCCAAAAGATCTTTATCAAGTCCCCCGGATAGACCAGTTGGTGGACTCAACATCTGGAAACAAGTTATTGTCCTTCATAGATACCTTCTCTGGGTATAACCAGATTCAGGTCGATCCAAAGGACCAGGACCACACTACATTTGTTACAGATAGGGGTCTCTATTGCTACAGAGTGATGCATTTTGAGTTGAAAAATATTGGGGCTACTTATCAGAGGTTGGTGAACAAAATATTTGCTGATCAGATTGGCCGGAATATGGAGGTATACATCGATGACATGATGGTTAAAAGCTTAGAAGAAGATTTTCACATAAGTGATCTTCAAAAAACTTTTGCCAACTTAACTAAGGTAAATTTAAAGCTGAATCCAAAAAAGTGTGTCTTTGGTGTGCACTCCGGAAAATTTTTGGGGTATGTAATAAGTGAGAAAGGGATACAGCTTGATCCAGATCAGCTTGATGCTTTGTTGAAGATGGACCCCTATCAAAATATTAAAGAAGTCCAGAGGCTAACAGGAAGATTGACTGCCTTAAATCGTTTTATTTCAAGGTTTTCGGACAAGTGTGCTCTGTTTTTTCAGACCTTGAAGGGTGCTAAAGATTTCAACTGGTCTCCACAATGCAGCCAAGCTTTTGATGAAATAAAGAAGCACTTGTCTTCACCAAAAACCCTTTTTAAGCCTATAGAAGGAGAAACACTTTATGTATACTTCGTTGTGTCAGACTATGCTATAAGTGCAGTGTTGGTAAGAGAGGTGGACAATTACCCTTGTCTGGTGTACTACATCAGCAAGAGCCTGATAGATGCTGAGAAGAGGTACCTGAAGCTTAAAAAGCTGGCACTAGCCTTAGTAATTGCTGCAAGGAAAATGAGGCCATATTTTCAGTCTCATTCTATTGTTGTCCGAATATCTTTTCCATTAAAGAACATTTTTCAGAAAGCAGACATATCATGCAGATGACCAAGTGATCAGTAGATTTGGGTGATTATAACATTAATTTTGCCCCACGAACTGTTATCAAGGCTGAATCTATGGCTGATTTCTTACTGGAATTCCATTCGGATAGAAGTTCTAAACAAGCTTTATAGGAGAAAATTAAAAAAGAATGGGTAGTCCGGACTGATGGTTGATTAAGCACAATGGGTTGTGGAGTTGGAATTTGTTGAACCTCTCTGTACGGTGATAAACTATATCAGGTTATATGCTTTGCGTTCAGGGCCTCTAACAACGAGTCTGAATACGAAGCAGCTATAGCTGGTCTTAAGTTAACTTACCTATGTGGGGCCAAAAGAGTTAGGCTGACGAGTGATTCTCAGCTTCTTATCCACCATGTTCAAGGTCAGTTTGAGGCTAAAAAGAAACAACTATTCAAATAATTATTCATCCTTAAAGAGGTGGCAACCAATTTTAAGAATGTTTGCTATGAGTACATTCCTAGATCAGAAAATAAGTTGGCAGATTCCTTGGCAACCATAGCATACTCTGAGTCATGCTCTTTGATTCATATACAAAAATTTCCATCCATACAGTAGAATCAGAACAAGGAAGAGGAGGAAAGCTTAAGCATACAAGTAATTCATTTTAAATATTGGAGATTTCCCCTTCTTCAGTCCATTGGTTCGGTTACTTCGTATAGATCACATAGGCTTCTTGTACGGTCCGCAACTCTTTCACTTTGACTACCATTTGACAATGATGAAGGTGGTGAGTCTCACGGAGTATATCCTCATCTTCTTAATTTTGGGAGAAAATGTAAACTCATTTGTATGAGACCCAAACTCATATTTTTATTCTTCATCAACTATCAAGTCTCAGATTATCACAACCTTCTTATTGCATGGTTTGTACATCTTGCGCTCTTTGGAACTTGATTCATACCTGATGAAGATAAACCTCTTGCTTTTATCATCTAGTTTGGTTCATTTTTCATCTGGTACATAGGCATGAGATAGAGTTCCAAATACTTTCAAGTGGGATATTCCAGGATTTCTTCCACTTCGTGTTTCTTGTGGTGTCTTTCCCCAAACAATTCTTGTTGGAGATTAGTTAGACAAGAAGACCGGATATGCCACTACTAGGTAGTTCTTTACTATTTAGCATTTTCGCGCCATGTAAATGATTGTTATGTTCTTCATTTTTGTCACACCATTTTGTTGAAGAGATCTGGGAACTATCAAGTGGAAAATAATTCCATGTGCTTCACAAAACTCTTAGAATTCATTGGATGTGAACTCTCATCATCGGTTAATCTCATGCCTTTAATCTTACTTCTACTCTCCTCTTCAACAACTCTTTTAAACTTCTTAAATATTTCAAAGACTTCAGATTTCTATTTCAAGAAATATACCCAAGTTTTTCTTGAAAAATCGTCTATGAATAGAAAGAATAAGTTACTTTTACCGATAGACCTCAAGATGATTGGACAACACCAATCAGTATGCATAAAATCGAGAGGTTTCTTGGCTCTTGATTCTGACTAATTTGGAAAGGTTTTTCTTAATTTCTTCTCAAGTAAACATCTTTCACATAGTTTTTCAGGGTGATGGATACACGATAATCCTCTCACAATTTCTTTCTTGAACAACAACTCTAAAATTGTAAAATTTAGATGCCCAAATCGAACATGTCATAGCCACGACGCATCTTTGTAAGAAACTTTGAGATACTTTGCAACATCATTTTGAATATTCAAAGGAAACAATTTATTCTTTGACATTTGAACTTTAGTCTTTAAATCTCTTTTGTCATCTCTCATAAAAACACTATAATGTTTCATATAAATATTATAGTCCTTTTATAGTGGTTGTCCCAAACTCAAAATGTTATTTTTTTATGCTAGGTACATAATTAAGCACAAGGCTTGTTTATTTTTTATCATAAGAGAGGTTTTATATAAAAAAATCCTTCAGCATGCCTCTCTTGCATTGTTTGGGGGTTGAAGAATCCCAAATGGTTCTATCTGAACTACACGATGGAGAAGGATCAGCACATTGTGGCTACAGGGCACTAACCCAGAGAATTTTGTTGGCTGGATACTATTGGCCATCAATAATGGCAGATGCTAAGGAATTGGTGAAAAGTGTGATCCATGTCAAAGGTATGGTAACGCAATTCATATCCCAACAGTACCTATGGAGTCTATTTCTGATTCAGTACATTTTGCTCTTTGGGGATTAGATTTAGTTGGGCCTCTACCAATGGCGTCCGGAGGGTGCAAGACTATTATTGTGGTTATTGACTACTTTTCCAAGTGGATAGAAGCAACTCCTCTGGCAGGAACCACTTCGAAAGCTGTCATAAAGTTTATCTTGTCTAATATATGTTGCAGATTTGGGATTTCTCAGAAGATTACCATTGATAATGGGCCACAATTTTATAACAGGGATATGGAGAATTTTTGTGCCTCCAGAGGCATTCAACATTGCTTCTCTTCTCCTTTCCATCCACAAGAAAATGGCCAGGTTGAAGTGGCAAATAGGACTATTTTGTCCGGATTAAAAAAATCTAGAAGGGGCTGCTGGAAAGTGGCCAAGCTATTTGCAAGAAATGTTGTGGGCACACCGAACTACTCCTAGGGCTGCTACACATGAATCTCCTTTTGCCTTGGTGTATGGGATGGATGCGATTACCCCTATAGAAGCTACCCTACCATCATACAGGGTCCATAACTATTCCGAACAAGCCAATGAGATGGCAATTAGGAATCAGTATGACTTAGTAGAAGAAAGAAGGGTTAAAGCTCATCTTAGAACAGTCCACTACCAAGGCTTGATGAGAAGCAGATTTGCTTCCAAGATCAAGAGAAGAGATTTTCAACCGGGAGATAAATTTTTCTTGCACACTAAGGAGAAGCAGTTCGGTAAGCTGGTTCCGAACTGGGAAGGCCCTTATGAGGTCTTCGAAAAGCTTAACCCGGGTACATATAGGCTTCAAGATAAAGATGAAAGTATTTTGAAGCACCCATGGAATATTGAACACCTCAGGTTATATCTAGAATAAAATTTGTGTAAATATTTACTTGTTAAAAGTCAATGTAAATATTATGGGGCATACTATTTCCTACCCTCGTGGCGCGAGGAGGTTTTAATGAGGTGTCCGGGTTTTTCAATAAAATATGATGCCTTCTTAAAACGTCCGATGTGGTTTAACTACAATTCTTTTCAAGTACAAGTCTTTGATTTAATGTTATGGATCTTTGACAGATCGGATTAATCTGGTTGAATGATGACCATTAAATACATGTCATCGGAGATATTAAACACTCTCACTTTAATACTTTTGAAATAATTAGGGTTGTTTAAACATTAGCTATTAAAATTGAAACAAAGAATGAAACAAAGCAAGATTTGATAAATAAACTTGTCCATGCAGAAACCGGATAACGTTACCAAATAACAAAATATGCCTTGGCCATGCAAGGACTGTTAAGTGTTGTAAGAAGAAAGTTATCCGGACTCAAGCCGGAGAACATTACAAAAATCCTTGGTCATCCAAGGACTTTAGTAGTTTAGAAAAGTAAGAAAACAAAAAATGTTTAAAACCTCAGGGATTGTTCTTTTCAGACTGTCCTTTATCACCTCATTTTTTGGGACTTTTGAGTTCGGCACTCGCACTCTCACCGGTTCCTTCCTCTTTATCAGTGGTAGAATCTATTCCACTATTATAATTATGCTTGTCACCATCTGCCATGGTGTGAAATGGGATCTCTTCATAGTTTATGAATCTTCACAATGGACCAAGGGTCCTCTTCGGAAATGTTTCATGGAAGAGCAGCACCATGTCAGACTTGACCTCAGCATACCTTGCTTACAAGGAGTCTATGACCTCATTGGTGTATTTATCAATGCTTGCCTGGATAGTTTTTTCATGCTCTTTCATCAAGTCTTCTTTCTCCTTGATCACCTTAGACTCATTACCTTCTAGGGAAGTTTCCTCTCCAGCCAAGGTTTGAATGGTGTCATCTTCAACATTCAAGTATTCCATTAATGTTGTGAGATCTTTTTCTAAACCGGAGCACTTAGCTTGAACCTCAGTACTGGACGTTTCCGAAGTGGCAAGCTTGGTTGACAGATCTCTTTTGTCCTTCCTTACTGCTTCGATCTCTTTTTTCAATTCTTCTATGCTCTAATTAGCATTAATAAGATTGGATGACAAAGACTCTTTATCAATAGTGAGATTATTGATGAGTGCAGTTTGACTCTTCACTTGTCTCTCTAGGTCAAGCACTGGTTGGATGTGACCATGAAGAGAGTGGGCCACAATGTCTTGTTCTCTGGAGACGGAGAAGGACTTACCATTATAAGTTACCATATTCGAAGAGCTTGAATGATGGAAGGGACCAGTAAAGTCGTCCTTTTCAGAATCATTGAAACCTGTTGAAGCTTTCTCTAGTAGGATGGGGTCAATAGGGGCTGGTGGAGGTAGAAGCTCTGAAGGGAGAATAATTACTTATTCCCCTAAGGTTACCTTTTTCTTCTTGCCAGTCTTTTCATCATTGATTGCTCTCCTTTTTTGGTCTTTTTTGGGAGGCTTTGGTGGGGTTTGTGATTCTCCTGCCTCCCTGACCGTCTCAGCTTTTACTACCTTGAGCAAGGTAGCGTCGATTCCCCCTGGTTCCCCGAACCGGTCCCCTCTGTGACAGTTGGAACTGCCTCTGTTGCAGCCTTCTTTTTCTTCACTTTCATCTTGTTGGGAGCCTTGGGTCTAGAGGGCAAGACCAGTTTACCATCCCTTTCTTCTGTCGGCTTTAGAATTACACCAACATGAGGGGGTGTGGTTAGTTCTTCCCATGAAAGATCCCTCTGACCTGTGGTATTCCACAGATTAGACCTCACCAGGTTGCCAGAAGTGAAGTAGTTGTGGAAAGCATTCCCCCAACGCTCTACATCTCATGAATTCAACTTGGCACAAGTTGTTTGCCCCTCCTCCAGGTGTCCGGAAAACTCCTTCGGCAGCACTGAAAAAGAAGTAATAGCTAAATTAGAAAAGAAATACTTGTAGGTAAAAAAAACATGAGATACAAAGACAAAAGATTTACCCGTACTCTTTCATCTGCTAGTCAACATACTTGGGTTGGTATTGGCCTTGATCTTCCTTTCATTCTCCCGTGACCCACTGATGAATAAGAAATGTGTCCTCCAGTTCTTCTCAAACTCCAATAAATCATCCAGCACTTTGAAGTTATTCCCCATTTTGTGATGGTAGAATGGGATGTGGTGATTTTTTCATAGACTTGCCATAGTGGCAAATTGCTCTATGGGAAAAGATATTTTAGATAACCTCAATGCCATTAGGTAGACGAGGAGAGATTACCAAGCGTTCGGGCTCAATTGGCTTGGACAGAGCTTCACCAGGTGGAAGTACTTGACAATTTCTAGGTCTAGTTGGAACCGAAGTCCCCAGTTTAGCACCTCACTAAAGATGACCACCTCGTTGAGTTTACAATCTATCGAAGTCTCCGGTTTGACCGGTATCCTCACCTTCACTGATTCTAAGATCCCCCACTTTGTTCGGATCCGGCCCAACTCAGCGGTATGAGTGTAGACATAGTTTATATTCTGCAAGGCCAGCAAATATTTAACATTAACGTTCTTGAAGCAAGGCCCTACCTTTCCCTCCAAGCACTGCAGAAGGTCCGGATGGGCTACACCAGCTTTAACTTTGCCTTTGCCCTTCCTATCAGGGGCAACATCCCCAGTTTGTTCTAAGGCTTCAGTTTCGAAGGGGACCTCTTCGATACTGTCTTCCATCACTTCTTCCATCACTGTGGAAGGTCTATCAGTTGTTGTGGATGAGAGGGGATCAGCTTATGGCACCAGAGGCTATCCAGATGTATGAGCGCCTGTTGTTTCCAAAGGCCTGGGGTCCGGTTGGGGTTGAGCTTCGGAGGACTTCAGTTTAAGGGCTACCTTAGATGCCTCTGATCCGGAGGGCTTATCCTGTGGTGTTATTTTGGACATCTCCGATCCGGAGGGCTTATCTTTGGATGTTGCCTTAGAAGCCTCCGATCTGGAGGGTTTTGACAGTGAGGTAGTTGCTTGGGATTTCACCAGACGAGTCATCCGGCGTGGAGTTAATTTTTCTGGAGACTTTTCAATATCTGAACCCATGGCTAAAAAAGGAGAGGGTTTTCTAATACTCGATGCTGCTCTTTCCTGGATAGTAGAGGGTTGGGACTCCTGAACAAAAAAACCTAATGGAATTGGAGAAAGGCTTGGTTTGAACAACTGTTTAGGTTTTGGGTTTCTGGTGGAGGATGACCCTTGGTCAGTTTCCTAGGATGGTTCACCAGACTTTTCGCTTGGGGAGACTGGGAGACCAGCAGCGATATGATTCTCCCTTTCGACTCTTCTTACTTTCTCTAACTCTGACAAGTTCAACCAGTCGCCTTTTACAAGAGCGTTTCTAGCCGTGAACATAAAACTATCAAAGGAAACGTTTGAAAGTGAGTGTGGAAAGCTGTCTAGAAATATTTTGAGTGATGAAGACAATGGAATAGTGAAAAAATGATTTATATATTAGTAGAAAAAAGGTAATTGTTACCTAGGAGGAGTCGAAAAGGTTTTCCAATGATTAGAGACGGCGCAGATGTGGGAAAATTAAATGCATTTGTTACTTTCTAGGTTTACTGGGAGCGCCAATCTAGGTAAAACGGCTGGTAGGTCAAATCAAATTGTGACACGTGTTCCACGATTCAAAAGAAGACTCTTAGAATTCTGGGAAAAAGTCAGTCTGAACAGACTTCGAACTGGATGCACAAGCAGGTCGGACAAGACCTAAAAAATGGGCTACCAATGAGTTCGGATTATTCAGTCACAGCCTACTGAGATATCCGGACAAGGGTAATTCGGACATAAACGTGCCACTGAACTATCCGGACAGGACAAAAGTAAAGAACCACCTAAACATCTTTTGACTAAGCTATGTACTAATCAGCTTAATAAGTAAATGGGTCCTTAAACTCGACCCGGTTTCATAACTTGACCCGAAAGCCCATGGGTCCTTAATTAAGGGTATAAATACCCCAACCACTTTCATTAATGAGGGTAATAAACATTTAATACAACCAGGCTGCTCAAATCTCTCACTACTTAAGACCAAAACATTTAATACTCAAAATACTTTACCAACTTACCCTCAGCCCAAAATAAATCACACCAAAACCTAATGTATATCTTTGTTTGTTATTGTTCATTTGTTGGTTATACTTCAATCATATGCAGATTTGATGGAGAGATATACGGAATAAGAGATCGGGCTCTATCGCGATCTGGTTCTAATTATGCTTACTATTGAAAGATATATATCGAATCGAGTGATGCGGTAGTTTGGTTGGACCTAAGGAAAACCGCTAGCTCCTTAAAAAAGAAGACCACACTCGATATATTATTCATAGATAGAATTAGGAAAAATATCATAACCATTTATTTGATATTGAACATATGACACGTCCTTTAGCCAGAATCTGCACGACGACGACAATTCAGTACGATGATTATGTGAAAATGTATGGTTGGTGCGTCATAACTTATACTATTCTTGATGTGCGTGAGGTAGTAGACGTGATTCATCGGGTCAATCATGTGTGACCTCTTGACGATATTGAGGAAGAGACTCAAAGTTTTGCGCAAAAAATTATGAAAATAACCACTCATTGTTATGTTACATATTTTGATTGTTTATATGATTTCATAGGCATCATAAGATATTTTGTGTTTTTGTTATTTTTCTAAGTAAGAAATTATTTTGTATTGGATATTGTTATTTTTCAAAGTATGGACTATTACGTATTTTCTATTAGATGTTGTTTTTTACTATTTAATGTTATATCCGATGATGTTTTTTGTGTAATGTGGAAGCTATGTTGTGTTTTCAGTTTTCAATAACAACATATGATGGTACAACACAAAATTAAGCAATTGTTTTTTCAAATTTGCTTCAGTATACCGGCGGCGTAGTGATTGTATACCGCTGGTAAAATATATACATCATAATTATGGAAATTCCACGCCTTTGGTCTAGTATAATACCGACAATATAATAATTCTATATCGTCGGTATGTTGAATACATTGGCTTTATGCATATATATTTTTTCTTCTTAACACTGCAGTATAGACTATGTATACCACGAGTAGAATACATATACCATTATCACATAAATTTGACACCGACGATACATCAATTATATACAGGCGGTATGTTGAACAAAAAAGATGAGTTTTGAATGGGGTTTTTAGTATTGTATCAACGGGTGTAAAAACTATATACTTCTCGTATAATACATACACCAACAATATAGAAATTTTATACTGATGGTGTACTATCCTCCAAACGATATAAAAATTTGATACCGTCGATATGTTGAACAAAAAATGAATTTTGTTTTGGACATTGTCTACCACCAGTATAATACATGCACCACCGATATGAAATTTCCATACCGGCGGGATAGTATCCTACTGGCGGTACAAATGTTTTGTACCGCCGGTATGTTGAAAAAATAAAATGGGTTTTGTAATGTTTATCATTGTACCGACGGTATAATAGAGGCACCGATGGTGAGTATCTTAACAGCAGTATAATAATTCTGTATCGTCGGTACATGTATTAAAATATAATTTACTCTAACTATCTCCTAACAAATAAAACTCTCGCTAACTAAATTTCCCGTCAATAAAAACTTCATGTCAACTACAAGCTTCTTGATAATTTTAAAATTTATTTATATATAAAAACCTACTTAAATCTATTGTATTAATTCATCTACCAAAATAGCATAGCCAATTAAATTCAAACTAAAACTCTTTATTTTATGATATGAAATGGAGTGTAGACGAATACAGGCACTTGCTGCAAGCCGTCAATTTTGTAAAGAGGATGAAGTTAGATGGACTACCAATGAGTTTCTCAATGAAGTGTTGTCTATAATAATGTACATGTGCGGGTACAAGTATGGTCATGAAATAAAACCATGTATGACTTCTCACAGTCGTGAAAAATTCTTTATCAAGTACACTTATTTAAAATCGCAACCAATGATTCGAGATTTAGACCTCTCGCACGAACTTAGCAAGAGGCATTCAACTCGTTCAATTTGAAAATTAGTGATGTTGTTACACATGAGATGCTATGTTATATGGATGAGAAAACTGTTGAAAAAAGGATGATCTAAAGAATTCCAAAAAAATGTCTTTTACTTCAACTAATGATATGACTTTAGCTAATATTATGTGTTGTTATATGTTTGTTTGGTGTTTTTATGTTCATTTGATGTTTCCTAATTTATTGTACTCGCTATTATGTATGTTTTATTTATCTTAACTATTATTTTTGTTAATTTATTGACCTATTGTATTGATGTTAAATGTATCCATCACGTTATAATTATTGGAGTTGGTTCCGATGTTCGGGTATGTGACCTCCCGCACGATGCCATGCAACAGGTGCATAAGTTGTTCGGTTTAGGAATACTTGACCTTGTTAAAAACATATACTTTACGATATTGATTTGGACATCGTTGACATCAATATATCGGATGTTAAAGCCATAGAAATAGATATGCAAAGATATAACTCGTCGTAATGTATTTTGTTATTTTTTCGTTTATTTCTGTTTAATGTATTTGTTTATGATGTCTTTGAATTTCATGTACGACATATTTATCGAGTTAAATATGATGTTTTCAAATCGTTAGCAGAAAAATTGAACTCGTAATAGTGAAAACAAAACTAAATATAAACTTTACTAAAACTCGTAATCGGGAATATTTTTTAAAAGATATATACAAAAATGAAAAAAGGTTTTAAAAAATGTATTTTTAAAAATAAAATAAAATTGATTACTATTATTGTTTTAGATGACTCTTATCAAGACCTTAGCTTTGTTTCGCAATTACCTATTTCATTCATTAAATTCTTCCAAAATAAAGCGAAAGTCAAATAATTCTCTTTTACCCGAGAGAAAATCCTAGAGAACCACCTTTATTATCTTTTTCGGTTCGCCCCCGTTTTTCTCTAAAACCGTGTTCCGCCCTTTTCTACCTTAGATTTAATTCTCTCGCCTCTCTATTTAGTTGTACCAACTACTACAATATTAGATAAGAAAAAAGGGGTTTCGTAAATTTCATATCAGTCGATTCGGCACCTTGACGGCTAGACGGGTAGGACCAAGAAAGGCCTCTTTATGTTGCGACAGCCCATATTAACTTTCGGCCTGGAATTCGCTGTATGAAAAGACGTTTTTGCAATTAAAATCGTATAAAACTAGTCCAAGATAAATCACGATAAACTCCCCTCTAAGCATCAATCATTAACAACATATACCCTCACTTTTCATTACTTGGGGTAGAAGATATCTCAAAACAGATCTTCAGAACCATTGTTGTATGCTCATTAAGCAAACTAAATGGAGCATAACTAGATACTGTCACCGTCCACATCCTGCAACAATGGCCGGTGCCAGAAACATGCAACGTAGACGCAACATGCAAAAAGCAGCATGGCGGCACATGATGTTGTCGGTGTTAGCATCCATTTATGTATCTCAATACCTTAGGGTAGTAAAGGCTTATGCATAGTATGCCAAGAATCAAGTGGTACACGATTATGCACACGAGTATGCCAAAAATTGTGCACCAATGTGTTGGTCTGTACTACTGCGTTTTCATGGGCACAACAATTTGACACCAGTTCACATTTAGGGGGGCAATAGATCTAGTTTGTCGTGCTACGCATTGACGTTTAAGCACGAATGAAATTGTGCACGAATGTGTTGGTCTGTACTACTGCGTTACATGGGCACGACAATTTGACACCAGATAACATTTAGGGGGGCAATAGATCTAGTTTGCCGTGCTAAGCATTGACGTTGAAGCACGAGTGAGTGCAACGCGTCGTTTGTGGGCACAACTTGGCACCTGGGGACGAACAGATCTAGTTTGTTGTGTGCTAAGCGTTGACACATGCTTGAGCACAATGGGTCGACATGTGCTCTGCTTGTTATGTCTAATGTTACTTGTCTTGACAATCAGTTTATAGTTGTCATGATATCATGTCCAAAGCTTTGAACAATGCCGCAAATAGATTTGTTCCAAGAATAAACATGGGACATTGGACCAGAATGACTTAGTTTAACTACAAAGGTCTGTACAATTCTAGCACCGCTCAAATTCAATCATCAGTAAAATCACTAGGTCACTAGATAAGAATCAGCAGCTAAAAATAGTGATGAGAAACAAATATACTTGCTTCCAATGTGAACTAAATTCACTCGATCATCATTGAGCATACACAGCCAAACTAACAACCTAGAATCAGCCTAAATTAAGCCCTATCGAGATAAAATGACAGTAACAAGCAAGAATCATCAAACATTTATCAATAGTAAAATCAACAATCATCATCTTTTAAGGATCAAAGCTTGTTGTCTTACACATTTAACCCACATAGGAATCAATGAAAAGCGAATCAAGAACATCAAACTGTAACACATCAAATCTTTTCAACTTTGTCAGCCTTAACAACAGGATTCAACTTAGCAATCTTTTCGCGGCCAGAACCCTTGAAATCAAATGTGCACTTATGCTTCTCTGCGTACCTGTGAGTCCCACAGAAAGTATTGTCGCACTTACAGACGAACCCCGTCAACCCCACTTTCTTATTGCAGCTAAAGCACCGGTTCGCTACCCGCGGTGGAGGTGGTGCCATCGACTCATCAACAACAGCCAACTTGCTCGAACACCCAGCCCCGGCTCCCGCTGACTCAATAGCATCTTTCAGCAGTTTCGGACTAGGATTAAACGATTTCTCAACAGCAGCTTTAGCTGACGCAGCTTGTTCTTCGGCAACGCGGATATCTCTGTAGCACTTAGAACAGAGGTTCATGTTTGCTGCTGTGCCAAAGAAACCACAACCATTGGCACAAAGAGTTGTCTCTGCTGGAGATAAACTTGTTCCTTCCTTCTGTTCAGATCCCATGTTGGTCTGTCTGTGTTGATTCTAAGTTCGTCAATACAAATAACAAATCTGTTTGGTTACCGAGAAAATATCTCAAAAATCAAACCCAAAGATCTTATATCATAGACATTTCTTCAATGGTAAGTTAAGGGCATAAGTGTCATTTCACTAGAAATAATTATAGAACTAAACATGTCCCATATAGTAATTTAAAGTCAATATTAGGCGAAACCAGAAAACGAAACCATCAAAGAATCACGAATATTCAATCACAGCCGTTCAAATTCAAACGAAACTAAAAATTAAAAAGATCAAACGGCTTCTATGTGTAATACTCCAAAATTAAGCTACACCACACCACACCGAATCACAACCCAATCGTTTCGTTTCTCTAATCGTTCTCGAACTATCAACCAAATCTACGAAAATTCAGCAAGAAAATTCGAACTTTCTCGGGAAAATTAACTTTACTTTCTCGGAAAATAATAAACAACGAGAGCGAATCAACCGAAATCATAACACACCACATACGCATGAATCGAAACCAAAAATCGATGAATCGATAGATTAACCCCAAAAACTAAAAATCGATAGAACGTACCTTGTTTCTTTTGATGAAGAAATCGAGAATCAATCAATCAATCCTCGTGGTTGGATTCTTCTTTCGATCGATGTGCGAAACAAAGAATTCTTTAGGAATAGTAGAAGTACGATTGAGTTTATCGAGGATTGAAGGATTGATATGAAGAGAAATAAATTGAGGAGAGAGTCGATGGAGAGAAAAAGCTTTAAAAAGGGTTTTTGTTTTGGGGGGTATACGACGACGCACTCATGGATTATGTCATTATATAACCATCCTCACGCTATTTTCATGCAACCACGAATCCCAGCTGTCAAATTTCATTTAATAAATCGAGTAATGACGTCATCGTTTAGTAATCGGACGGTCGTGGTTTGTTGTGGAAACTTTTTAAAAGTTTCTACGGTTTAGATTTTTTTTTAAAATGCGTTTCGAATGATAAATACTTTTCCTTTTAATACTTCTTTTTCTAATTTAGCTACTTTAGTAAGTAAATAGTTTTGTATGGAATATTTTTAATTATTATATATTGTTATGTTTGAAAAATTAAGAAAAAAAAAATATTTTACAGTTTTATATGGGGGAAGTTTTCATTTTTGATATAAGAAATTGAAAAAAGAAATTAGTATTCGTGATTTTGCTCGTTAATTTACAAAAGATGTGAAAATTTATTATTTAAAAATAAAGATTTTGACATTTAATTTGAAATATCTTATATTTTGTTTTGTTGATATTTATTTTCTATTGTAGAGTCTTTCATTTATTTTTTATATTTAATTTTTTTTTAAATTACTTTACTATTTAATTTTTAATTTTCTAATAAGACGGTGATTATTGAATTGAAAGAAACACATTTAAAAGTATTTTTTTTTTTTTACTCAAACCTCTATTGCATAAATGAAAAAACTGGAAGCCCTTAATAGGCAATTATACAAAAATTTAAATCAGAAAGCGCGAGCCTTCATCATCAACAATCAAACCCTACATTCATCCTCTCCAAACCCTAAAAACAACAAACAGAGCTTAAACTAATCAACCAGTCTCAAATACCCAACATTCATCTTCTCCAAATAGACAATGGCCTTCAACTTAGCAGGAGCATTAGCCTTCACAAAATCCATAGCCTGATGATTCTTAAGCACTTCTTTAGCAACCCAGTCAGCCCCTAAATTTTGTTCCCTGAATACATGACTAACCACCATTTCTCCTTTGATAGCTTTTCTACAGCAGTTAAGCAACAAATCCAAATACCAAGTCCTGTTACCATGTTGAATCAACTTAACCAAAATCATAGAATCAACCTCAATATCAACTCTTTTGAGCCCCAGATCTTCACACAAAATCAAACCATCCAGAAGGGCTCTGCATTCTGCAATCAGAGGAGAACCCTTCCCATACAACCTTCCACAACCAGCAACGATATCGCCATTGGAATCACGGATAAGAGCAGCACCACCAGTTTCAGCATTGAAGGTACACGAACCATCCACATTTAACTTGAACCTACCATGTTTAGGGCTTTTCCACCTCAGAAAAAGAGGTTTGATTATATCTTTCAAAAGTATAAAATAAAATAAAATTTAATTTTTTCTTTTTTAAAAATTTATGCAATTTTAAACCAAAAAAAATTAAGTATAAATGAAATAAAAAAATCAAAAAAAATTAAATCAATCTTTTAAAATAAAATAAGATCAAATTCAATTACTAAAATTAGGTTGATGTTCAAAATAATATTTCATAAAAAATTTAATAAATTTATTTCTTCAATAATCATTATCTTTTTAAAAAAAATATAATATGTCTTACTTAAAATCTTAACAAAATATAGCTAAAATCTTATATGCGTTATTTAAAACTTAATAAGATTGTGTTACTTAAAATATAAAAAAATCACCGAATTTAACATATTCTCACTAAAATTCGTTCAAATATAATAATATTTTATATATGAAAAAATTATAATCTTTTAGAATATAACTTTTTACTAAAAATGTTAACAAAAAATTATTACTTAAAATTTTAACAAAATATAATATTCATTAACTAAAATCTTATAAAATCAAGTATAACTTAACTAAAAATTTATAAAATTTAAGCAAATTAGAAGGAAACAATTTGTTTAGTTAATAACCATTAAAATAAAAGTCTTATCCAAATTCTAACTAGTTTTAACCAAAATCTTATGAAATCCTTACTTATTTTTACAAATATATAATCTGCTTTAAGTAGAATATTATAAAATGTAACTTGTTTTAAATAAAATCTAACCTCATTAATCTTATAAAATATAAGCTCTTTTGAAAATCTTATAAAATCTGAATTATTTTATCTAAAATTCTAACAAAATCTAATTTTTAATTACTAAAAATTTTGCAAAATATAATATGTTTTAACTAGAATCAAATTCAAATATAACAATATTTCGTAAATAGTTTAATAAAGAATATATATTTTTTAAGAAAACCTAATAATTTAACAAATCAAACAAAATATTATGGAATACTAAACAAACTATGTTCTTAATTAAGAACAGAAAAACATTTTCTTGATTTTTTGTTGATCAATGAAGCAGATACATTTTGATAGGTTAATCAAATTGAATTATGATTTTATTATGGAAGAGGAAGAATTTTTGTCTCCAAGTTCATCAAATCGTCATCAAACATGGAATTACAATTGAATTCTTACCCATAAAATACAAAGTTCTCTCCACTAATTTCCAGAAAAACAGAGGCTCAGCCACTGGAGAATGCTTTACAATATGATCATCTCTCCTTAATCTGTAATGAAATAATTGATCTGCAATGAAATGTTAGAAACAACCCAACTTTTGAAGAATCAAAGAAGAACAAACAGCAATAAATGAATCAAGGTAATCAATATAAAACTACTTTTGCTGATTTGTTCAAAATGAAGCAAGATTCACGGTGATCCAGTAATTACGAGAACAAAAAATAAAATTGGTATAAGGTTTGATTACAAAGTTAAAGCAAAACTGGAAAGAAACTGCTAAATAAACTCTCATATGGAAATTTTCTACCGGAAAACCATTTACTCAAGTAATCTGGAGATTCCTGGAAAGTTTTAATTTTCCAAGTGGTTATAACATTTCTCACTGAGATTATAGGCATATTTTAATTGAATTCAACAATAAATATGATATCTGAAGACTCTGGAAGAGAAGTGTGTGGAATGTTGGTTCAAGAACTATGAGGTTGTTAAAATGGATGCCTCAGTTTAATCCAGAGGTGGATGTCTAATAACTCCAGTAT
Source organism: Limnanthes douglasii subsp. nivea (assembly GCA_036936605.1). Taxonomy (NCBI): domain Eukaryota; kingdom Viridiplantae; phylum Streptophyta; class Magnoliopsida; order Brassicales; family Limnanthaceae; genus Limnanthes; species Limnanthes douglasii. The sequence goes on along the minus strand of JAUPFV010000001.1, from coordinate 10,404,174 downwards.
GGGTCATACTGCCTAACATACCTGAGTATATGTATAAGGAAGAAACTATATAGTTTATAGGAAAAGCTATTGGAGCACCATTATCTATCTGGGTGCCTGAGAAGAATAGGGTAAGATACAACTGCCGTAAAATGTGGGTTAAAGCACGATACAATGGTCTACCAACATATTGCAATACTTGTTTTCACCTGGGACATGACTCACAAAACTGCAAAAAACATCCAGAAAACCAAGACTTGAAGCATGAAGTGAATCCATAAGCCAATGAACTAAAAACACGGGAAACTACTATGAGTAACTCTCCAAAACTCTTAAAATCAAGTCAATGATAATTAAAACTAAAGATGATGATTATGACTCAAACAACAACCTAATCCAAGATTCAAGCAAGATACCAAAGAGAGTTGAAGAAGTCAGATTTGCAAATTTAAAGAAAAAGAAAGACATAAATATTAACATGGAAGAATGTAACAACAATAATAGTGTAAACCATTTGAAGGGGCTTCAGAATCAAAGCAAAATAATGAAGTGAAAAGTTAATAAATTTATTTCTCAATAATCATTTTCTTTTTAGAAAACCTAATATATCTTATTTAAAATCTTAATGGAATCTTGATATGAAAGTTGGATTTTGAGGACTAAGTTGTAAATAATGTAAATTTAAGGATTTAATTATAAGTAATGTAAGTTTTGTCCTTAATTGGTGTAAGTTTTTGAGAGAATTTGTAACTATGTATAATTGTTAAGGACTAACAACAATTAGTCCTCTTTTGTAACAGATTTCAGTTTGAGACTAAGTCTTGGCTCCTCTATATAAAGGGCAAGGCTACTCTAATAAAGAGGTTGAACATTTTTTCTCTCAAGCTTATTTGTACTTGAACTTTCTTTCTCTAAAAACTCTCTAAATCTTTCTCTCTCTAGATTTTTTTCTTAACAATTAACTAAGACGAAATATTAACTCATCAAATTGGCGACTCCACTGGGGACTGAATAAGAAAAATCAGTGGCTTATTCTGTTTGAAATTGATACAATCTTGTTGTATTTTCTGGTCAAAATTAATACGATGAATCCTGAGAACAATCTTACGCTCCGGTCAACGTTAGAAACTTTGAAAGATGATTTACAGATAGATGGAAATAGAACTGATGGATCATCTCCTATCCAATCTCAATATGATATTAAGGCCCAAATGAACCAGTTTTTGGACAATATTAATGTTGTAAATGGGAAGTATGAACGAAGGGAACAAGAGATACACTCGACAAAGTTTAAATCCGAGATTAGACAAGAAACTGAAAAGACTGAGATGGGAGGTCAGTCATATTGATCTTTTGATGATTGACGGGCTAAATCTAAGCACAAAAAGCACGTTTTGTGTCTCCTAAAGAGCGATATTCGTCTCGTAAAGAGAAAAAAAATAAGTAGAAATATATGACCTCTAGTGACGATGAGGTAAAAATTTCAGCTTCGGACTTTAAGAGATACAGAGGTTCTTCGAAAGGGGAACCAGATAGAGATCAATCGAGGAAACATAAAAAGGAGAGTAGCTCTAAAAGGGATAATGTTCCTCATTCTACATAGTACGAAGGAAACACCTCGAATTAGTATGCTGAAACTGATCGCAATCTATATGTTACAATGGGAACAGATGATCAGTGCGCTCAAGGTGTCGACTGGAGAAATTCTCCGTTGACAAGTGAAATTTGTTCCATGACGCTTCCGAAGCATTTTAACATTTCGAAAGTGGGGAAGTTCGATGGGATGGAGGATCCCGATGATCACATCGAAAAATTCAAGAACTATATGGTGAATTTCGAAGATGACGACGACTGGTGTGTCGTGTATTTTCATATACTTTTAAGGGAACAACTCTTAAATGGTATAATCGAATTATGAGGGGGTCCATTTCAAATTTTAGAGATTTTTATACTGCATTCCGAAGGCAGTTTGTGGGAAGCAAAGAGATGAGCGCAAATGGTGATACCATTATTCAGTGCAAGCAGGCACCTGTGGACAAGTTGAAGGATTATACAAAGAGATTTGTTTTGACCAAACCTAGTTTGGACAACTGTGAGGAAAATGTGGCGATGACAGCTTTTTGCCAAGGGTTATTTCTAAGGGATCTGGCTAATGAGACGATGAAAAGAAGAGTCTTAACTTTTGGAGCATTGATGGCTCAAGTTAAGGATCAAATTAAAGTGAAGGAGTCGACTAAAGTCCCAGGTGGACCAGTCAGCACTCTGAAGAATTCGGGACATGCAGCCTTCGAATGGAAATGGGAATAGTAATCAGCAGTCGAGACAAAAGAACAACAATTTTCCTCATCGGAATGGTGGTTATTCAAATCACGCTCCATCTAACCATTACAACAGGCCTAGACCAAATACATGGGTCAAACCAGAATATTATGCTGATCTGACAGAGAATGTTTTTGTGATCTGGGATAAGACTAAGAGCTTCATTTTGTTTTATTGAAAATGGGAAGCTCTTGACTTTTGTGAAGTCGCAAGGAAGCACATCGAAAAACAATGGTGCATCAACTTCGAAGGCTGCACCACCAGTTGAGAATTTGATGATTTTGGATCCACAGGCCGAGCCTTTTGATGCTTCTTCTGAGTATGTGGAAAAAGATCCGAACAAATTGCTTCTGATGACGGTCAAAGAGCCCATAGAAAAGGGACGTGTGCGGGAGCTATGTAAGTTTTTTGAATCGTTAGCCATTTTCGGAGGCGATTCGATGACTGATAATTTGAATAGTTCGAGGAAGAGGCATGTTATCAACTTGACAACTCAAACTGAAGGGAAAATGTCTACACCCGTGTATGGAAAGAAAGATATTCCCTTTATTTTGTTTGATGAAGATGATCTGCGAGGTGTTGTAGGACCACATGAAGATATTGTGGTTATTAGAGCAGAGGTGGTTGGCGTCGAAATTCGACGTGTGCTGATTGACACTGGCAGTTCTGCTAATGTCCTTTTTAAATCCACCTATGATAGACAAATCCACCTCGGATTTCTCAATCACATCGAACGATTATTGGATTCACGGGTGTAACAGCTCGTGTTGTTAGAGAATTCGAAGGTGAAGTGAGTTTGGGAAAATGACCATTTAAGAAAAAGGTCCATGTACTTTTTGCGAGGGAATTCTATGCCACTGCACTTTGGATCCGAGGGTCCAGTAGTGGAGATTTAATGCGTGAATAGAAGTTAGAAGGGGTACCCTCGGATTTGGAAGAAAGGGTTGACGATCCGAGGGAAACCCCAGGGTCTTTAACGGTGAGTGAAGAGATAAAGGAGTTCACTATTTTGGAAGGGAAGGTCACTTATCACAGATTGATGAATAAAGCTTTTGCTACTCAGATCGGAAGAAATATGGAGGTATGTATAGATGATATGATAGTAAAAAGCTCAAATGATGAAGTGCATCTTGATGATTTAGATAAAGCTTTTTTAAATTTAAAGGCAATCAGGTTGAAATTAAATCCTGAGAAGTGCACCTTCAGAGTTGGATCAGGGAAGTTTTTGGGTTTTATCATCAGTGAAAAAGGAATAGAAGCTGACCCAGGACAATTGAAAACTTTGATAACAATGAATTTTCCTCGGTCTATCAAAGAAGTAAAAATTCTGACAAGAAGGTTAGCAACACTTAACCGATTTATTTCTAAATTTTCTGACAAATATTTTCCTTTCTTTCAAGTGTTACGAGGACCCAATAGGTTTGAATGGACATCAGAATGTAAAGCAGCTTTCACAAATATTAAAAATTTATTGTCATCACCAGATGTGCTAGCTGTTTTTTTACCTTTTTTTCTTTGATAGCTTTTTCTTTCTTCTTTTTTGGAAAACGACTCTCTGATCTGTTGTGAATGGGAAGGAAAACTTTGCAATCGGGTTGAACTATTCGTTTGCAAACTATCTTCGGATCAGGATCTGACATCAGGTCTGAGATTTGAAACATGTGATAGGTAAGGAAATTGATGGGTTGAAAGGCAGTGTGAAACGCGTTATTCCATTCCTTCTCAACCCAATCAGCAAGTTTTTGGAAAATATCCTTAGCAACTGGTCGACGTGATGAATAACGCCTCAAATTTTCTGAAATGATTATGCAAGCATAAAATTAAGGAAAGAGAAATGCAAAACATAAAATTTATTTCAGAATGTAAATTTTTTGAAGTGCTTACAATTGCTTCTCCAGACGATATTTAACTTTGAATGATTAGCATCGGAAATTGCTTTGCCATTTTCCCACGCTCCTGATATAAAAATGAATTTCTGCTTCCAGAATTTGTCAGCTTCTAATAGGTCATCGATGATCTTGAGGTTATCCATCATGGTGAGGTAGTAAAAGGGAGGCTTCAGACCTTTTGACAATTGAGTTAAGGAAATGAAGTCTTTAATGTTGATTGGAATCTGAGACAGTAGAGATGTCATAATCACTCGCATAAGGGTGAACCATTGATTCAGTGTCACTTGAGTAGGATATAAGCTGAGGAGTTTGAAGTATTCCACGATCATATGATCCAGTGGAAATCGAAGACCCCAATTGATGATTTCGGGGTAGACTATTAGCTCGTCGTCTTTGTAGTCTAAGGGAGTTTTTCCTTCTTTAGGTAGTCGAAGAGTTATGTTATCTCCCATTCCCCATTGATTTTTTTAGAGCCGAAGCTTGGCTATCCTTGTAATATATATAACGAACTATTTTTAGAGCAATGATGTATTTAGCCTCAAGATCCCTCAAGTTTCTCCCAATCTTAACTTTTTCTTCTTCGTAAACAAAGCAAGTGTCTGCTTCTTCTTGAGGATTATGAGTAGTTGCAGAGTTCCCATCACCAGATTCAGCTTCGAGATCGGTTTTGGTAGCCTCGGAATCAGCTCCGTTGACCTTTGATGTTTCTTCTCGAGGCTATTGAGATGTTGGATTAAAAGCTTCTGGTAAATGGTTACTTGTTCGAGGGGATTCTTCAGTTACTTCTCTCTGAGGAGGAGCTTTAGTATCTAGATTTGAAGGGGGAGGTTGGATGATTTCTGATTTATCTCCCATAGCAATAAAAGTTCTTCTTCTTCTAGTTATTGAAGAGTGATTCAAAGAGAGAGTTTTTGAATTTTGTTTTAAAATAGATGCTTCACTAATCAAAGGAGAAATCTTCCTTTGAGATGAAGAGGCTCGAGGTGTTTTAGGGCCTTGCATTTTGGATGAGGAATGCTCTTCGATTAAAAGAGAATGAGAAATAACAGGAGATTTAGTTGGATCGAAATTACCATAATAAATTGTTTTAGTGGTTGTTCCAACTGGAAGGCTATTGATTAATCCTGCAACTTTATACTCCTCAGCCCTTTGAGTAAAGCAGAAGTATTCGTATGATCCGAAGACTAAGTTTCTATAAGATTCTGAAGATTCCGGTGTTTTGGGTATGATAGCCTTGGATTTTTTTGTTTTAGGATTTTTTTTTCTCATAAACCAGATGAAGGTTGATCAGAGAAGATGAAAGTTTATCAGAAAGTTAGGTTTTTTCTGATGAAAATACTGAGAAAAAAGAGGAACACGATGAAGGTAGCCAAGTGCTGTGATTTCTCTCTGAAATGATTTGCGTAGATAGAATGAAAAAATGAGGATGCTGGTTGAATTTATACAAAGAAATGAAGACATGTGAAGTTTGAAAGACTTTGATGATGATAAGTTAGAATACAAAGCGGTAAGATGATTAGATGCTCGACATCTGTCAGACTATATATCTAGCTATGTATCCAAAAGCTATAGAGTTATAATGGATTTGAACGGTTACTTTTGTATGATGTTTGGATAAAAGTTGATGAGTATTTTTAAAAGTTTCACTTGTTTCGAAGAGATTTTTTGGCCGTTTCGAAGATATTTTCTGGCAGTTGTATGTCCAATGTTTCGAAGAGATTTTTTGTCTTTGAAAGGTTATCAGAATGACCGCTCCTAGTTGACACTTTGACTGATTACTCTTCATATACGCTTCAAATGATTGTTTCAAATGGTTGCTTCTACTGGTCGCTTCGAATGACTGCTTTGAGTTTATTTTATAACAACTTACATGACATATGGAAGAATTCAAAGATATTTTGGTTCTCATTCATTTACGGACATGAGAACTATGGGGCTTCTAATATGGAAGTAGGATTTTGAGGACTAAGTTGTAAATAACATAAATTTAAGGATTTAATTATATGCAATGTAAGTTTTGTCCTTAAATTATAATTGGTGTAAGTTTTAGAGAGCATTTGTAACTATGTATAATTGTTAAGGACTAAACAACAATTAGTCATCTCTTGTAACAGATTTCAGTTTGAGACTAAGTCTTGGCTCCTCTATATAAAGGGCAAAGCTACTCTAATAAAAATGTTGAACACTTTTTCTCTAAAACTCATTTGTACTTAAACTTTCTCTCTCTAAAAACTCTCTAACTCTTTCTCTCTCTAGATTTCTCTCTTAACAATTAACTAAGGCAAAATATTAACTCATCAAATCTGACTACAAATTTATATGAAATATGTGGACCAATATTAACTATATTTTGGTAGAGGGTCGCCTTACACCAGATCTTAACAAAATTGTTTTACTTAAAATATAGCCTACATTAACTAAAATTTTCACAAAATATAATGTATATTAATAAAATTTTGAAGAAATTTATCTAAAAAAGAAAATCAAATTGGCATTTGACTAAATTTTTCATAAAATATATACGTGGTTAACAAAATTTTGAACATGTTTATCAAGAAAAATAATTTGTCTCTTCAAAAAAAATATTATTCTCTTTAGCAAAGTCTAAACCTGAAATACACCCTCACTAAAATTTTATAGTATGGAATAAATTCAATATTCCTTGTCTCTGTATTATTTGATAGCTCGCTATCCTTGGCAAACTTTCTACCAGAGATAAGCTTCTCAACTGGGGTATCAATACCCCACCTGATTATGACTTATGCAATTCTTCTTTTGAAACTATTGTTCATCTCCTCTTCGACTGTAGTTTCAGTAAGAGTATTTGGAACTATGCCAGTTCAAAATTGGATTTTTCTTTTTCTGATTCATGCCGGCAGTCTTGGGTCAGCGAGGCGTCAAACTGGTCTCACTCTCGAAGGCGTCACAATTGGCGCTCTTACTTTGGTGCGGTTGTTTAACACGTATGGAAAGAGAGGAACTCGAAACTTTTTTGTTCCCCTCCGACCAATGCCTCTCTGGTTTCTCACCGAATCTACTATGATCTTTGGTTCATATTCCACGACACCTAGAATTACTGGCCTATGTAACTGCTTGTATTATTATTTATTTTTCTATTTTATTTGCATGTCCTCTCCTCGTCGGTCCAGTTCGTTGACTTTCGTTGCTGTGGATTTTCTCGGAGTTATTGTGGACTTTCTTGGAGTACTATCGGCTCGATTGACCTTTTTCTGTTGTCTTAGTTATTCTAGTTTATCTCTGGTATTCACCATTCCTACTTTTTTATGTCGATTGTATCTCCTTGGTACTTGTATAAATACTTTTATTTTATTTAATAGTTTTTTTACACCAAACTTTTTTTTATAAATCAAACATGTTTAATTTAAAATCTTATCAAGATGCTTAAAATATAAAAATTTCACCGAATTTAACATGTCTTTACTAACATAATAATAATTTTTATATATATATAAAATTATAATCTTTTAAAATCCAACTTTTTTATTAAGCATGTTAACAAAAATTTCTTACTTAAAATTTTAACAAAATATAACATTCATTAAAATATTTTAAAATCTAATATGGCGTAACTAAAATTTTATAAAATCTAAACAAATTAGAAAGAAACAATTTGTTTAGTTAATAAATAATAAATTTTTTCACAAAAGATCTATCTAACCCGAATTCTAACTAGTTTTAACCAAAACCTTATAAAATCTTTATTTATTTTCACAAAACATAATCTTCTTTTAAGTAGAATCTTATAAAATCTGTTAATTAAAATTTTAAATAAAATCTAACATCATTAATCTTATAAAATACAAGCTTTTTGTATGACAATAAATAATTCGATCCATTTCAATTTTAATTAAAATTTTATAAAATCTAAATTATTTTATCTAAAATCTCAACAAGACCTAATCTTTAATCACTAAAATTTTCGCAAAATATAATTTTTTTTAAGCAAATAAACGATCTATTATTAAATCAAAAGGTTTTACAATTCTAAAGGACTAATTTGAGACAAAGACTAAAACAGAGCCTTAGAAAGAAAATTAGACAAATTGATGCACTTTTCCAAATTAGAACCCTAAATCGGACCACTCACTTCTTCTTCACGGACCTCCTTTTTGACTTCCTCCATGCAACACCAAAACCACACCCAATAAACACAATCCTTTAAATCAACTGGTTCAAATCGATTCACCACTCTCTTCTTCATCACAGGCAGCCAAACAACTTCATCGATGCAGCATCATATCCACACCCAGAAAAAACACAAACCTTCAATGAAATCGACTGATTCAAGGTCGACGCTCACTTACAGGACCCTTTCGCAAAATATAATCTGCTTTAACTAAAATATCAGATAAAAATATAACAATATTTCATAAATAGTTGAACAAATTTATAAAATAAAATAAAATTATCTACCTTAATATTTAAAGTATTTATATAAATAGGGTATACATAATTATTGTGATTTTGAATTTTAAACATTTTATTTGCTTTAATAAAAAGTACAAGATACACTTATTCATAATAACGTCCAATTGATATTATATAATTTTAAGTTAATGCAATTAAAGTTTTAAATGACGTGACGTCCAAAATGAATTAACATTAAATGTTTTTTTACGTCCAAAATGAGTTAACATTAAATGTTTTGTCTTTTTCTTTTTCTTTTCTCCCTTATATATATATGTTAACAAAATACGCAGAAACAGCAGTTGATCATCTCTACCCTCTCTCAACTCTTTCATATCTATTGGTTGTATTGTATTGGAATCTGTATTGGAATCTGTCTAGGATTTTACTAAGCGTCTTTAGAACTATGCCTTAGTATTGGAATCTGTCTAGGATGTTGCTTTACTTGAATTAAGAGATTCAATGAATGAAATAGGGTAGCAATAGGGTTCTATTAATTAGTTAACTTATCCCAACCATATCAATGCCTACACTTACAAAAGTTCGAAAAAGCACTAGAGCATGTTTCTCTTGTTATTAACTTTAATGAACAAGTAGATATTTTGAAATTTGTCATCCTCTTCACATCCTGATCGGGAAGCAACTTCGGACTCCCTAGCCTGTTGCGAAGCAAGGTATAGAGTTTGTCGATCGATCTGATTGGAGGCTGGAGCTTTGCCCATACTCGTGAAGCAGTACTGAGATGGTTTGATATATTAGAGCACTAATTAAAGACTGTTGGGTGAAGATATTTTACAAGTATGGGCAAAGCTTGCTCCGGTCTGCAGCATAAGGTCCACACTGTATACCATGTTCCGCAAGAACATAGAGTTTGCTAACGGCGTCCGACGCTGTTCTACGATCAGGTTCTGAAGAAGAAGTGACAAAGTTCAAAATATCTAGGTTTTCATTAATTTTGAAAACAAGATCATTAAGAGGGAGAATGATGAGTTCTACTCTTTATCTTTTATTAATGCTTTTTTGAATTTAAAAATCAACTTTTTCCAGGCGTTCGTTGTTGACGTGGTTGGGATCCATTCTTGGATAGGTTATAGAGGAACCCGCAAAAGTGAGAGAGGGTAAAGATGAGGAGCCTTATTGCAGGGTATAAGACAGCTGAGCAACTAAAGAAAACAAAAATATGAGTGTAATATTGTTATTGGAACTTGTATTATCATATGGTTTGTTTTCTCGTTATCTGTTTGTTGTCAGTCTCACTTAGTTATTGATTACTACGTTTCCAGATGGAAAGAAAGAGCAGGCAAAGAAATCTGTGTCATAAGGCTAAAGTAAGACCAGTGTCGTGCCTTAGATGGCCACTACAAGCCTATAGATAAAATTGTGAGTGCTAAGAAGCATCCTGATGCTGATTCACTGTATGCAGAAGAGATTGATGTATGTAGAGAAAATACTCGAACAATCGTTAGTATGCTTGTTATGTGTATACCGCTTGAAGATATGCAAGTTTTGTTCTCTGCTCTTTGTTTCAAACACAACATATCATTTTCGTGGTTACCTCATCTATGCTTCGTGTGTGCAAAAACTTGTGGTTCAGTTTTTTAACTATTAAGATGGTTCTCGGGCAGAATCGCATGGTTTCTGTTCTTTGTACTCTGAAACCGGCTGCCATGAGGGGTTTTAGATGACATACAACGGTCCTTACTGCTTCAGACACTACTATACAAAGGTAGCTGGACACTCTGATACTAATGTTATAGTTTTGTTTTTGTCAAAGTTTCAATGTTGTTTGTGTTATAAATCTGTTGATCCATATGAATGAATAGGTTTTCAACTTAAATTTATTATAAAAAAGATGAGGGCTGTTTGCTTGAATGGAAACCCCACAAGTGTAGTTGCAAAGGAGAGGATAAGGATAAGGTTTGCTCTTGTGTATTTCAGCTTACTGCTTGCTTTTTCTCCTATAGCGGCTTCTGCATTAAATAACTTGATATGAGCTGTTTACTTTAGTTTAGTCACTTGAAAAATGCAAAATAAACATGTTGTATTGTATATGGATTTTTGTTTGCAACTATTGGCAGAAATGTAACATTACATTTTTTTTTAAATTTTTTTTAAAGTATTTTCATAAATTGAGACTCTTTTTTTGGGTTTGGTTCATAGTTTTTAATGGCGTGCGGCGCCCATGGCTGCGTCGCCGCGCCCACCTTCCCGTTCATTGAAGTATTATTTAAATAATAAATAATATAATAATTTTGAGAAATAATGTTTAATAAAAATATCAAATTTCAAATATTTTTAAATAATCAAAATACAACTAAGCTTTAAAAAATCATTAATTTTCATCAACTAAGTTATCTTCTTCTACTTGAATATTATCTTGGAGTTTTTTAATATCTTGTTCATATAAGTCCTATGTAGGAGTGGTAACCTCGTCCTCTTCCTCATCAACAAACATTATATTTCTAGGACGAGTCATTGTAGGGTTGAAAAAACGAGATCTAAGATTATGGTCTTATTCATTTGGTTCATCTTCTCCAAAATCGACTCCTACCAAGTGAGCATCTATATCATCATTTACACCATTTAGGAGAACCATCATTGTTATCGGGTAACCCAATCAACCACATATTGACATCATCAATGTCACTCAAAAGAATTGGATAAACATGACCATGACCATGTGACTGATATCTTTAAAGCTCTATTGTATTTGATATACACCAAATCATTTAAACGATGTTGAGCAAGTTTGTTCTTTTTTTTGCTATGAATCTACGAAAGAAAAATAATTAAAATAATTAACTAGTAAATATTAATAAAAATAAAAAATTGCAAAATTAATAATATAACAAAAACCTTACGTGCTCAAAGAAACTCAAATTTCTTTCACACCCAGATGAACTACAAACAAGGCCAAGTACTCGTATGACAAACTTTCTCAAGTTTGGAGCCGATGCACCATAATTTATCCACCAATCAACTAACATAAGAATAAACTAAAATAAGTAATAGTATGCAAAAGAATGATTGAAAATTTATATTTAAAAGTATTCAGTAAAACCTGGTGCCATCACAGTCCGGCGTCTAATTGTTGCGGTAGTTTTAAATGTGCTTTCACTATTTTTATACACAACAATCTTATCTGCAATCTTATCTTGTATATCCACGTCTGAGATCATCTTTGATAAACATTGATTAAAAATACTTGTAATTTCAATATCATCTTCAACACTTGGGTTGCTAAAGCATGCAAAGGTTTATGTAACTGATTGCCTATCTCCTGTCAATAGTTGTGAAAATTTCCTTGTACTTTGTTTCATCATTTGAAAAAACGGTAATAGCCTTTTTTTCTTTGTCCATAGCTTCATAAATGTAACCCATTGTCGGTTTCACCTCCCCATCTACCATACGTAACACTGCCAATAGTGGACCACCAATTTTAAGAATCTCATTAGTGGTTCTCCAAAACCATTCACTAAGCAATTTAGGAATTTTTCCCCACTTCATCTTTTGAAAATTTACTTTCAAACCATTCATTTGGATTAAAAAGTTTTGTTAGACGCCTTTGTTCCTTGTAAAACCTCTTTAATGTAAAAAATCTAGTAGTAAAACGAGTTTTGGCATGTCGCACCATCTCTTTGTTGTTGGTGAATTTTCTCATCAAACTTAAGACTCGTGTTCGGCTGTAGATGTAGTCATTCACCTTAATTTCCCTTTCAATTTTCTTCTTAAATTTTGGAATCTTAAAAATATCGTCGAACATCAAATCAAGACAATGTGCCGCACAAGGTGTCCAGTAAAGATATGTATACTTGGCCTCAAGTAGTTTTCCTATAAAAATAACAACTAAAATAAAAAAACTTGATAATAATTTACGATATTAAATAAATAATATATAGCAAATGTCTCAAACGTACCTACAAGGACATATTCTGAGGCGTTATCATTTACTACTTGAACAACATTTTCAGCACAAATATGATCAATATATATGCTAATCAATTCAAACATCTTTATTCATGTTTTTGAATATGACGAGGCATTAACACTATCCAAGAAGATACTTCCTTTAGGAGTGTTCATTAAGAAATTGACAAGGAATCTACCATTCTTGTCATTCTACCCATCACAAATCAATATGCAACCATTTTTTTTAGCTTCGTTTATATTTTTCTTAAGAATTTTTTGTGTGTGATCCCTTTCCTTTTTCAGATAAGTTACTCGCACTTCATGCATAGTAGAAGCCTTCATACCAGGACCATATTGTCCAATTTCTTCAACCAATTATTGTAAAGATTCATAGTTCACAGCATTGAAAGCAATTCCAGCGTCATACATCCATCTAGCAAACATGTGGACGACATGATCACTTAATTTCTTCCCGTATTTATCAACATCTACTTGATCTTGTCCAGTTTTTATTTCTTTCCTCAAAGCTTCCCTTATGTAAAATAAATCTAATTGACCCTTAACACTGGGAGCACTACGTGAAAGAACTCCTGGTTCATCTTCATTATATCCACTAAAACATCAAAATTATCTACTAAATCTTTTGCCTTAATTTCATCTTTCTTTTTGTTTCAACTCTGTCAATCTTTCTTTAACATGATCAGGACATTTAGAGAAAGCAACAATATTTTTAAAACCCCCAATTAAATATTGTTGAAGACGAGTTACCCCACCATTGTACACTTTATCACAAAAATTACATCTAACACAATCTCTATTTTTCCATGGACGTGTACCATAATCCCAACCAATATCTCTTATTTTTGAACTTCTCGATGTTGTATTATTAGAACCAGATGTCATTTGTGCGAAAAAGATAAATAATATTTCGAATGAGGAATAGAGAAAAAATATCATTAAACTTTTTAAAAATTTAAAAAAAAAACCATGGAACTAAATAGACTATATGTAGAGGAAATAATATAAACATTTTTTAGAAATTACGATACTAATTGAAATAATATCCTTCAGTTTCATTTTGGTCTTATTTTTCTTAAGGCCTCTAGTTTGTAATTTGTTACTCTCTGGTCCTTTATTAATATAGTGTGCTCTTTTGCTTAAAAAAATATTCACTCATAATATTTAAATAAAATATATCAATAGTCTACAAAATTATATATATTAAATAAATTGAATACTAAATAATAATTTATATATTAAAAAGTTTAAATATACTGTAACATCGATTGAATAAATTATTCGTTTAGGATATATGCATATTAGATAATTACGTAGATATAAAAAATTACGTAGAAATGCATTTCCTAAATCTATCGATTAATATTTAATTGAAAATATATGTTTAATGTTACTTTGTAAAAGATATAGGAATATACTGAACATACTCTATAGTAAACGCAGTTACCAAAACCATAAGTTTTTTATAATATGAAACGTTACATGTATGTCGCCGTTTGTGCATAGCGCCGCCGTGGCGGTCATCTTTCTATTCGGATCTTGCTTCGGCATGAGACGCTGCAGCCTCGCCTAGCAGCGCCTCACGCCACGGCAAACAATATTAATAATACATAAACATATATCTTCAATATATCTATTTTTTTAACTGAAGATTTGAGAAATAGAGAAATAATGTTAAGATTTATTTATGATAAGTTCTGCCACTGAAGATGGAAAATTTCTAAATAAATATACAAGATAAAAAATTTAGCTGATTCAAATGTCTGTTTTTTATTTTGTATTCGAATTTTAATTCGGATCTCCCACCATTTAGATACTTTATAATAATGAGGTAATCGCCGACTAATAAAATAGATAATATACAAACAAATGGAGATGGTTGAGATATGTGAAGATACCAAACCGAGCTGGTCATCGCAAATATGGTCATCGCAAATACAGATCAGATTGAAGCTTCAAGCAAACCGAGGACATCGACATAAGGACAAGATAACAAAAGAATAGTCAAATAACGGCGACACTGACCAAGTTCTGGTGAAGAAAAGATGTCACAACGAACGAAAACGCCTCACCAAACAGATAAATGAACAAAATCAGATTGAGTAGATACATCATCGAACATGATAGAAAAAGATTGATGACAAAGAAGAAGAACCAGACCTTCACCGAACAGAGATAGAGCAGAGTGAAGTCGAGCGAAGGGATAGAAAACAGAGCAGCACTCGGTTTACAGCGCGGATGAGATCGACCAACCTTCTTTCAAAAAGACAGTAAAGGAAACGGTTTGGATCGATGTTGATTAACTAGTCAACCCCTAAAATAATGGGCATTAATTTAGGTTTCGTATCATAAATGTTAATGATGTATCCGATTCTGGAAGAGATATCCATGAAAGAGATTAAAAAAATTTAGTATTCCATACTTTTATTGTACACCCTCTCAAGAGCTAAGTAAATCTTTATTAATCGTACTTGTATATTAGTATTCTTTCCATTTAGTTTTATTCGAAATTAAAATTATATTTAATTACTTTAATTTTATATTCTTATACAACTACGTTTAATATTAATTATTATTTTTCTCTTGATTAAATGCAATAACCTGCAAACCAACGCCTTACTACACCAACTTTGCTACCTCTTTGAGAGCAATAGTTAATTGTTTGATTAAAAACCTGATAATCATATCATTAACCATCATACACAATAACCCCAAAATATAAATAAATAGTATGCTAGGCTAAATCTCAATCCAATTTTGTTGGATTCGAACATCTACGCATTAAAGATGGTAAAAATAGGTATTGAAATCTGATAAACTAATTTTGAGATCTATCGGTATTGAGATCCAACAAAAACGGATTGAGATTTAACCTAACCTAAAAATATTAGAGGTAACTTCAATTCCCATATCGAGACAGTCATCTTATTCGGAAACTTCTTGATATTAGAGACTCTTGGATACAGATATTTGGGGGTCGAGATAGTGCCATTCTGGGTATTGAAAGTTGTACTTTGGTTGGAAAGCTAATTACTAGACGTGTCTACGAAGCCATGAGAACAAAGGGTGAGGCATGCCCAAATCTATCAAAGATATGGAAGAGATCCATCCCACCTAAGTTTTTTTTCACAGTCTGGCTAGCCTTCAATCGCCGCCTTGCCACGAAAGACACTCTCCACTACATGGACTTTCCTAACATCAGCTTCCCATTTAGCAGGCACTCAGATGAGTCTGGTGCCCATCTTTTCTTTGCTTGCAGGTTCACTAAGGAAATCTAGAGTCGTATCCGATCATGGCTGGGGATTACTCGAGAAATGATGACGCTTGATAGTGCACACAAATGGATTCGGAAGGAGCATCGAGGAACATCCTACCGATCCCGCGCCATCAATCTTGCCTTCCAAGCCATTGTTTTTTAGATTTGGCGCGACCGCAACCGCATTGTGTTTGATGAAGAGACCGTGACTCAAGACACCATCGTCATCCGAGTGACTCTCATGACCTTGAAGATTTTATTTAGATTATATCCGCATTATCGACTCACATGTTAGAGTCCTTTTTCATTGATACATTCAGTTTTTTGAATTTTCTATGTAATAGTCCATTAGTGCCGGCCTGGAGACTTGTACTCTTTTTCCTAGGCATGAGCATTTTAACCGGAACCGAAAGAACCGAACCGAATCAAACCGAAAGAAC
The DNA here is from genome assembly GCA_036936605.1 of Limnanthes douglasii subsp. nivea. Lineage (NCBI taxonomy): Eukaryota > Viridiplantae > Streptophyta > Magnoliopsida > Brassicales > Limnanthaceae > Limnanthes > Limnanthes douglasii. The sequence goes on along the minus strand of JAUPFV010000001.1, from coordinate 10,387,936 downwards.
CGAACCGAAGTAGATTTGGTTCTTTCATAATATCTGAATGGTTCCAGTGTTCAATTACCCACAGATCTCGGAACCGAACCGTACCGAACCGAAGAACCGTGGGTACCCGTTAGAAACCGAACCTATGTATTAACCCTTAATTTTAAATTGTTTTAAAAATACATTTTCTTTTTCAAAGTTAGATTCCCCTAAATTTGTCTTTTATCATTGATCTCTAATTATGTTCTCTTTAATAATGATAACATACTTTATTTAAAGTGGCGACATATTTACAAACTATTATGTGTATAAACAAAATAACAAAATATCAACCTTTATATAATTTAATAAACTTGATATCATCTCTCCATTTTTTTATATTACTAATATTATTTTTTCGTATATTAATTTTGAATATTTCTTATATTTAGTATTTTCTTCTTACAATCTAACATAGTTTTATTGTTTTAAAATGTAAAAAGAGTTTTATATATGTTGATATTGCAAAGCATTTAAAGTATCCAAAACTACCCGATTGGAACCGAGTTAAGTACCCATACCGAACCGAATTAAAAAGAACCGAACCGACCCAAAATTTATTCGGTTCCTAAATGGGTACTAGTTTTAAAGAACCGAAAGAACCGAGAACCGAAAAAAATGAACTGAACCGAAGAACCGAATGCCCATGCCTACTTTTTTCTTAAACCGGGTTTTTACTCAAAGGGTGGTTAAGGTTTTTTAAGGAGGCAAGTGCTCTAAACCTTTATCAAGGCACTCTTGGACATGTTTTTTTCTTTTAGGTACATTGTTACCCTTCATTGTACTCACTTGAGAGATCATATGACTCTCTAGAGGATTGTAACCTTGTACATATATATATATATATATATATATATATATATATATATATATACCCAAAAAAGAAGAAGAGGCAACTTCAATTAATAGTTTTTTCTCTCTCTTATTTGAAATATTTTTAAATATACGAATAGTTGGTGACAACAATTGAAACCATGGGCAGGATGCATGTATGGTATGTAGAGATATTTTTGCGAATAATCCAGACTCGAGATTGAACCATGTTTATAGAAAAGTTAATTAGTGTGCTTACTAAATCGTCAAATGAGGACGACTTCAATTGTGTATCTGACTCTATATATGGATCTACCGAAAAGATTATAAAAGCTTTTTATAAAAAATATAAATATAGATAAACTACTCATCATAGGGTAAAAATTATGTCTTAATATGCGGGTTAATAAAAACAAAAATAAATCAAAACATCTATTAATAATAGAAAAAGAAAACCAAAGATCACATTTTGAAATCTAAAAATATAAATATTATTCTCTTTATTTGATCATTCGAGACTTATAAGAGTTTTAAAAAGTTGTAGCTTTACCTATGGTTTGTTTAGGTTCCGTAATTTGGCGAAGATATTGTCTTGTGAACATCTATTTAACTTGTTTGGAATTCGATAAATACTTACATTTGATTATAATAGAAGTTAACAAATATATTGTTTTAAGATCTACATTGTTAATTTTTTTAAATTTGGAAAGAAACACAATTATACTTATTAAAAATAATATATAAAATTCATTTCACAATACATTACCATACATTATATTAAAATTAAAAATTTACAGTAAAATCCTTTATCTCATTATTGTTTTCATTTATAGGAAATAACACTAATAGTTTTCATTTATATTTTAAAAATAAAATCTAAGACAAAAAATTCTTTCAAATTTGGTCTTTATTCGAAATATTTAGAACTTTTATGTAAAAAAAGGTTATTCAAAAAATTAGAAAAGAAATAGAAAAAAGTTAAAATATTATGGGAAACTTAAATAGGAATATATATATATATATATATTAAAAATTGAAAAATTTAGATAAACAAATCATATATTTTATTATTGTTTGATTTATACGGATAAATCAAATAATAGTTTTCATAGTAAGTGAAAAATTATGGACCTTCGCCCAAAAAATTATGAATCTTTTTTTTATTTAACGTTCTTACTATGCATGATAAATAGAATTTATGATGCCATATTGAGAAATAATTTGAGGAATGTATATTCAACATTGTGTTTTTTCATTCAACTGTTTAAAGTTACTTTTTATGCAGCAAGCCGTAAATGCCGAGATTGAGATATTTACGGACAAAAACAAAAAATCATATTTTCAAATTATGAATTTTTAATTATCTAAACAAATTCTTTTATAATATAATGTTTGAATATTCTAAACTAAACCCCACTATATATATATATATATATGGTGTTTTTATAAAATAGTTGGAAATCTTAATTTTTCAAAAATTGTTTGCTTTTGGAATTAATTTTTTATTGTAATTTTAACAAACATATTATCCATACAATTATTTTATGATATATATTTAATATTTGTTAGTTTCTTTTATATATTATCATTAGGAAACATATATATATATATATCCCTTTATATAAATTAGGACCAAATTTATAATTTGATAGTTTCTTTTCAAACTAACTTGTTCAATTAGTTGCATGAAAGAAAGTTATTTTTTTTTTCATAAAAAGAAATCGCAATATGAAAGTTGGAAATAAAAAATCGGATGATAAGACGAAGACTAAAATCAAATTTAATACGGTGATCAAATTTAATACGGTGATTTTAATCTTACATTTATTAGCTTCTTATTTAACTTTTAATTATATTTAAATACATTGATAAAATATATAATAATTTATTATAATAAAGATAACCCAATGAAATTTTTAGATCTTCTAAAAATGGGAGAATGTTCTGAAACTCTTATTTTTTATGTTGATATTTATTAACATTTCTTGAATTTTTTTTTATAGTTATACCAAAATGTAATCTAAATTTGCAAAGAATGTATTAAATTAAATTAAGTTGCATCAAATGTATTAAAGTAAATTAAGTTGCATCATGAAAGAGGTACGGATTATAGTTTTAAGACATCTAATTAAATAACCAAAATTCTTATTATCCCTCCACAAGCTATTGACCCGATTATAGAAGTTTATGACCCCGATTTAGAAAATATTTTATGAATATATGTTCAACATTTGTGCCTTTCTTATTCATCATCATACATGTCACGGATGGTCTTAATATTATTATTTTTTGTTTTCAATTCAATATAACATAAATTTGGATTTTATATACGATCAAACTATATAGATATATATTATCAAAAGATAGACTTATACGGGACATATATAATCTGATAGATTTTATTTATTTGTTTATCAAGTACTAAAGAGATAGTTCGAATATTGTAATTTATTTCATTCTTTTCGCATCCTGATTCTTTTTATATTTTTGTTTGGGTATATATTAAAATTTATAATTTAAATATACACATAATTTTTATTTTAATAAACTAGTTTTAATATATTATTTATATTTTAAACAAAATTCGAATAATTATTTTTTAGATATATTGATAATTGGTGACAACAACTGAAATAATAAAAGGATGTAATTAGGGTATGGGGAGAGATTTTCGCTTAATCTATTTTTTCTATTAAAATTATTATTATTTTTATATTTCAACCTTTATTTCAGTCATGTTGTTTTTTTTAATTTTGAAAAGACATATTTACCTTGATATAGGGTAAAAAGTATTGTTAGTCCTTCATGTTTACCACTTGTATTAACTTAGTCCCTTTCTTTTACCTCTATATAAAACGCATCCCCTTCGTTTTATTAATTTGCAAATTTAGTCCCCCCACATGTGAAGCCTCAGAGATTGACACGTGGCACCGAGTTTTGTTGCAAAATTGGCCCCCCAATGTTTTGGCCAAAAATGCCCCTGCCTATGCCAAATAGGATGTCAACTTAGCTAACTAGTCAGATTTCTGATTTACCTTAAAAAATTACCAGTTACCTAAAAAGTTACCATTTGCCCACCAATTTTATAAACGGACCGGGTCGAACTCAATTAAAACAAATCCAACCGGAAAACCCAATATATTATAACACAGTCCACTTACAATATAACCGGGTCGAACTCAATTAAAACAAATCCAACCAGAAAACCCTATATATTATAACACAGTCCACTTACAATATAACCCAACCCGACCCACTACTCTATCTCTATCTCTCCCTCGTTATTCTTCTTTCTTTCCTGAATAGAGACGCAACAAGAGCGGACGAGTTCTGTTTTTTGCTAGACACGTTGTGTAAGTACGGCTAAGTGAAGCTCTCCGTCGAAACGTTTAACAAATGGAAAAACGTTTTCGGTGTTGACGAGACGATTTACACAGTTCTAATAGACAAATGGTGTAAGCTTCATAGAATGGACATGGTAGAGAAATTTTTGAATGAGATGATGGAGAAAGGTATAGAACCAAATGTCGTTACCTACACCGTTTTGCTAAATTGTGTTTGCAGGTACGCTAGTTTACACCCACAAGAAAGATTCGACAAAACGATAAGAAGCACAAAGAAGGTGTTCGGCGAAATGCATCAAAGAGGCATTGAGCCAAATGTGACCATTTTGTCTATTGTTCTTCACGTATACAGTCGTCCTCACAAACCAGATTTAACTCTAGATAAACTCAAATAGATGAAGGAAAAAGGTATTTCTCTCACCTTAGCCACTTACGCTTCAGTCATCAAGTGTATGTGTTCATGCAATTGGCTAGATGAAGCAGAGAAGCTTCTCGAAAAAATGGTGAAGAACGGTATAAGTCCTTCTTCTTCAACATAAAACGATTTCTTTAAAGAGTACATGCAATCGACCATCACGTGCTTGCACCGATGGGGTCGCACTTCTCGTACTTTGTAGTCTTTTTTTCAATTATTCTTCTATATTTTGCACAAATAATTTCTCTTATGTATCCTCCACTATATCAAAGGTTTTTTCTACTACGCTTTTACTAATCGCTCGCCTGAATCTTAACTTTTTTTACGTCGATGCTTGTGAAGTCAAAGTTTAGGCTGCACATCATAGCCCTATGGAGAAACTCGACTCCTCTATGATGCATTTTGCTTTGGTCAGATAATACTTCCTATTTTATTTGGTGCGCCGACCCGTTTAAACCCTCCGATAACTGCATCCACGGAACACTCCTTGCTATTGTTTTCTTTATCGTCGGGAAATAATTTGTTAGGCTTGGTGTGGTTGACACTTCTCCGGAGTTCGATCAGATGGCACTTACGGTGACGATGAGGATTTTTTATCCTCTAGTCAATGAGACATGGTAACTAGTACTACCATGGTGGCCAATGTTTTCGTGAACTACTTGACTAATCTCATCGACACCAACTATCTTCATGGTTATCAAAATTTATTGCGCTTATTTTCTCAAAATTTAACACTATGGATAAGTTTTGCGTGGTTTGTTAAGCCATATACGATATGATTAAGAACACCTTATTGTGTATTGATAATGACAAAAATATGGGGTTTTATGGCTACAATGTTAGTTTTTTCAAGTACTCCTCGAGTATTGTGGGCAATAATATTTGTGAGAGATCCTTAAGTTTTTTAACGCTTGGATATTTGCGCCTTTTTGGGAACCCAATTTTATTTCCCTCATCCTTAAAAAGGATCTCATTGATACGCCGTCTATTTTAGGAAAATTGTTTGTTGCATGGTATTTATAAGATTATCTCCAATATTATAGCTAACAGAATCAATGAATTGTTCCCTTAAATGATTGATAAATCTCAACCGATATTCGTCTTTGGGCATAAGATTTATGATCATAGCATCCCTCTTAAGAACCTTTCAAAGGTTACAAAACGAATTGCAAGGCTGACGGGTCGCACTAAATCAATCTTATCAAAGTTTTAAACAATGTTCATTGGCATCTTATTCTCGACATCCTTATCGTCATGAACTTCCCGCATATGATGATCAGTTGGATAATTCAATGTATATTGGTGATCTCAGTGGTAAGTTCCTTGGTAGAAAAGGATTATGGCAAGTCGATCATTCCTCCCAGTTTATGTTCGTATTTGTAACGCAAGTCATTTAGAGTATCCTAAAGGAAAAAAAACATTTATAGGAATTTAAAATTCCATTGGAAATGTCAAAATTTCAAAATTGTTAATCTTTGTTTTGCTAATGATCTACTTATTTTCTGTCGTTGTGATCTTAACTCTCTTAATCTCATCAATGATGGCCTAAATGACTTCTTTGATCTCTGGGATCTTCAAGTCAGTTTCCGTAAAAGTTATATCTTCATATCTAGGGTGAACCTTATTCTTAGACAAGAATTGACCAAAATCATATGGTACAATATTTTTTTTCTCCCATTAAAATATTTGGGTGTTGCTCTACTCACAAGTCGTCTATCTTACAACGACTATCGCTTTATCTTCAAAAACTATTACTGCATGTATTGGCTCGTGGAAGTCCAAACACCTTTTTATATCGGTAGACTCCAACTCATTAAGTTTATCCTTTTGTGGGTCATTTATATTGGTCTTCAATATTCATCATCCCTTCTAGGACTCTCATGGAGCTATCGCAATACTTCAGACGCTTCTTTTGGTTTAACCATGAGATGAAAGCCTCGGGGGAAATTGTAGTTCGTCCAATCTTACCTTACCCACATTGGAGGAGGACCTTAGGATTCTAGATCTAAAAACCTAGAATCATACGGTTGTCCTCAAACAATTAGGGTCCATAGTTAGTAATAATGACAAATCACTCTATTCCATACGGTTGTCCTTAAACAATTGGGGTCCATAGTTAGTAGGGGTCCATAATTAGTAATAATGAAAAATCACTATATTCCATACGGTTGTCCTCAAACAATTGTGGTCCATAGTTAGTAATAATGACAAATCAATATGGTCTGACTAGAGTGATTCAGAGAAGATTAAAGATAAAAATATTCGGTCTTTAAATCTTGGATAATCTTTTTCTTGGACTTGGAAAAAATATTTACGCCTTAGGCCTCTAGCTAGAAAAATATACATTGAGGCGATTGGTAATGGGGGGACTACATCTTTTTCGTACGAACCACGACTATTCTCTATCTCTTTAGAAATCCAATTTTATTTCCCTCATCCTTAAAAAAGATCTCATTGTTGCAACGGTATTTATAAGATTATCTCTAACATTATAGCTAACAAAATCAATGAATTGTTCCCCTAAATGATTGATAAATCCCAACCGTCATTCGTCTTTGGGCATACGATTTCTGATCATATCATCTCTCTTAAGAACCCCTAAAAGGTTACAAAACGAATTGCAAGGCCGGGGGTCGCACTAAATCCATCTTATCAAAGTTTTAGACAGTATCCATTGGCATCTTATTCTCGACATCCTTATCGTCATAAACTTCCCGCATATGATGATCACTTGGATAATTCAATGTATATTGGTGATCTCAGTGGTAAGTTCCTTCGTAGGAAATGACTATGGCAAGTCGATCCTTCCTCCCAGTTTATGTTCGTCTTTGTAATGCAAATCATTTCCAGTATCCTAAAGGAAAAAATTTTTTATAGGAATTTCAAATTCCATTGGAAATGTCAAATTTTCAAAATTGTCAACCTTTGTTTTGCTGATGATCTACTTATTTTCTGTCATGGTGAACTTAACTCTCTTAATCTCATCAATAATGGTCTAAATGACTTCAATGATCTTTGGGATTATCAAGTCAGTTTCCGTAAAAGTTATATTTTCATATCTAGGGTTAAACTTATTCTTAGACAAGAATTGATCAAAATCATAGGGTACAATATTGGTTTTCTCTCATTAAAATATTTGGGTGTTGCCCTACTCACAAGTCGTCTATCCTACAATAACTACCGTTTTATCTTCAAAAAACATTACTGCATGTATTGGCTCGTGGAAGTCCAAACACCTTTTTATATTGGTTGACTTCAACTCATTAAGTTTATCCTTTTGTGGGCCGTGTATATTGGTCTTCAATTTTCATCATCCCTTCTAGGATTCTCATGGAGGTATCCCAATACTTCTGACGCTTCTTTTGGTCTAACCATGAGATTAAAGCCTCGGGGGAAATGGTAGTTCGTCCAATCTTACCTTACCCACATTGGGGGAGGACCTTAGGATTCTAAATCTTAAAACCTTGAATCATAAGATATCCTCAAACAATTGTGGTCCATAGTTAGCAATAAAGACAAATCAATCGGGACTGACTAGAGTGATTTAGAGAAGTGCTTCAATCCTATTGGAATAACAGAACCTCCCGTCTAAATGTTCTACTATTCTACTTCTTAGTAGTTATTAATATTTGAGTAAAATAAAAATTATGTCTTAATATGCGAGTCAATAGAATAAAAAATATACCAAAAGAAACCAAAAATCACAATTTAAAATCTAAAAAGTAATATATATATATATATATATATATAGGATCATTTGAGACTTACACAAATTTTAAATCACAATTTAAAACCTAAAAAGTAAAAAAAGTTTATTTGATCATTTGAGACTTATACAAATTTTACGAAGATTATAGTTTTACTTTTATCCGTATAGGACGACATTTATTCATAAATTTAAAAATAAATAAAAATAATAATCAATATAATTTATAACTAAATATGAATAATTATTTTGGATTTCGATGAGTTATTATAAAATTTAAATATTTAAAATAAATTTTATTTTTAGTAAGTTACGAATTTACCAAGGTATAATTATTAATTGTAATATTATACAACCATAAAAATAATTATTAATATTTTCTATTTAAGACCTATTTGTTTTGGTTATTTGTTTTGGTTAGTAGCAGAAAGTTTTAACAAATACATTTATTGGCAGTTAAATAAAAATAAGAACTCTTTTTATAAATTAGAAAATTATAATATTAATTCTTTTTTTAATGCTTTTAAGTGAAAAAAAGTTATCCATAAAGTGGAAAAAAAATTAAAAGAATAAAAATACTATCATCTAATCCTTTTATTCATATTCATAGAGAAGCGAAAAATAGGAAAACTCTTTTTAGATTAGGAAACTAAAACACTATTTAACTTGTTAGTGACTAGGTAAACACTTAGATTACTTATGATAGAAATTAACAAATATCCTCATTTAAGATGTCCATTGTTAATTTTTAAATTTGGAGAGGAACACAATTCTACTTATATTAATTAAAAATAATATATAAAATTTATTTCGCAATACAGATTAAAACTGAAAATTTTTCAGGTGAAATCCTTTATCTCATTATTGTTTCATTTTTAGGAAATAACATCAATACTTTTCACAATAGGTGTGGATAAAAAATTATGGACGTTACTTTTTTTCTTTTTTTATGGTTCTTGCTATGCCTCCACAACCTTCTACAAGCTATACACTCAACAGTAGATAAAAGTTTATGATGCTAGAATGAGAAATTATTTGATGAATATATGTTAAACATTTGTTTTTATTTTATTATTATTATTATTATTTGATGAAATTTATGATTTTATTTTAAAAACAAATATAGATTTGATTTGGAATAATAAATTATAATATTTTATCATCTAATTTAAAAGAGTAAAAAAAATTATTATATTTAATAAAAATAATAATTATATTTTTTAAGATTTGTTTATTATTTCAAAAATAAAATCCTAACACATAAAAAAAACATGGAAGAGAAAAGACGATTTTTTATATCAAATTTTGGGTGATTAGACTATTGGCTACTTTGTTTTTTTTAAATGGTTAATAAAAAGAGAAGTCTAGGTATAAAGATTTGATAGTCATGAAAAATTTAAACGAATTCTTCAGATTCATAGTAGAAAGTTTTACTAAAATATTTATATGTTGGACTTTCATGTAAAAAAGGTTATTCAAAAAATAAAAAAATAAATAGAAAAAAGATTAAAATATTATCATTTTGGAAACTAAAATAATATATATATATATATATATATATATATATATATATATATATATATAAACTGAAACTTTACGTAAGCAAATCATATATTTCATTATTGTTTGATTTATACGGATAAAACATTAATAGTTTTTATAATAATAAGTGAAAAAATCTTTGCGAAAAAAATTATGAACCTTTTCTTTTTATTTAACGTTATTATTATGCATGGTGAGTCTTTACTCAATCATATTGAGAAATAATTTGATGAACGTATGTTCAACATTGTGTCTTTTTATTCATTATTCATGATCTTAAAGTTACTTTCTGTTTTCAATTGAATATATACATAGATTTCGACTCTATATTATCTTACGTGACGGACTTCCTTATGGTCGCCGACATTCTCATCCTCGTGCAGCAAACCGAATAAAACTGTGCCGAGATTGAGATATTTTTGGACAAAAAAAAATCATATTTTCAAATTATGAATTTTTAATTATCTAAACAAATTCTTTTATAATATAGTGTTTGAATATTCTAAACAAAAACCTACTTCGTGTTTTTATAAAATAGTTCAAAATCTTAATTTTGCATAAGTTGGTTGCTTTTGGAATTATTTTTTTATTGTACTTTTAATAAACACATATTAGCCATACAATTATATATTATATATATAATATTCCTTAGTTTTCTTATATTATTATTTGGAAACATAAATATCATTTATTATAAATAAGTACCCAAATTTATAATTCCATCGTCTTTTTTCGAAATTAACTTGTTAAATTAGTTGCATAAAAAAAATTAAAATCAAATTCAAGACCGTGATTTCATATTATCTTTAAAACTGTAAAAAAATAAAATACCCTCTTTGTTGGCTTTGATCTTACATTTATTAGCTTCTTACTTAACTTTTTATTATATTTAAATAAATTGATAAAATATATAATAATTTAATATAATAGAGATAACCGAATGAAATTTTTAGATTTAGAAACAATGGGAGGATGATCTAAAACTCTTACATTTATTTTACATTTCTTTGGGAAAAAAGAATTATAGTTATACCAAATGTACCCTAAATTTGCAATAAATGAAATTCAATATAAGAATGAAATGTTCGAAAGTAAGAATGAAATGTTCGAAGGACGTATTAAATTAAATTACGTTGCATCGTTAAATACGTACGAATTATAGTTTTGAAGACATCTCATCTAATTAAATAACCAAAGATTCTTACTATGTCTCCACAAGCTTTACGTTTAACACAGTAGATAGAAGTTTATATGACCGCATTGAGAAATGATTTGATGAATTTATGTTCAACATTTGTGTCTTTCTTATTTATTATTCACGTCATGGATGGTCTTAATATTATTATTTTTTATTTTCAATTAAATATAAACATAGATTTAGATTCTATATACGATCAAACTATATACATATATATTATCCAAAAGTATATAATATTATCAAAAGATAGACGGGACACATATAATCTGATATTTGTTTATAAGTACTTTTTTTTTATGGGAATTGCTAAAAAAAATGACCAAAATTACTCTATGAAGTTGCATAAAAAATAAATTATTAAAATTTAAAGGTCTTTAAGTATTTTTTAACAAATATAAATTTTGTATAAAATGTAAATAATTGAAATAAGTAGAATTTAAGGATTTTATGATTTTTTTTTATGAATAACAATTTTATAAATATTTAAAAAATTGAAAATGCAACTTCACGGAGTAGTTTTGGCTATTTTTTTAGCAATTCTCTTCTCTTATATGGACAACGTGAAAGAGATGTTTGAATATTGTTATTTATATCAAGCTTCTTTGAAATCCTGATTCCTTTTATATTTGTTTGGGTATATATAATTTATATATACACATAACTTTTATTTTAGTAAACTGGTTTTGATGCAAGGTGAATTACTATTTAAGAACCAAACACGCCCGGGTAGACTTCCAGAGCAAGAGCTCTGCGTATCTTCACTACTTATTTCTTAACAGTTTAATATTTTCATAATTCTTCGAAAAAGATAGGTTTTAGTCAAATATTTATGATTTAAAATTTACTATTATCCTAAATACCTTTATCTAATTAATTTATGGTTTAATTTTTTTCCTCTCTCTTTACAATCTTATTTTTTCTTTCTCGTGTTGCCTTGTTTTTTATCTATTCGAGCTTTCTCCTTGCTCGTAAGATTGAAGCTGCAAAACTTTTTATATTTGGTAGATGTGAAACCTTCTTTATTTTGATAGATGCTAAACCTTTTTTATTTTGATAGATGCGAAATCTTCTTTATTATGGTAGATGCGAAACCTTCTTTATTTTGATAGATGCTAAACCTTCTTTTTTTATAGATGTGAAACCTTTTTGTTTTGATAGATGTGAAACCTTCTTTATTTTGGTAGATGCAAAACCAGTCACTAGATGCGAAACCATATAACTAAGAAACGTGTGTAAAATATTTTTAAAAAAAAATCAAAACACATCATCAGTGGTACTAGTTTAGTTCGTCTTAAAAAAGCAAAACCAATGGTATTTTCGAATTCTTTTCCGAGTTACGGTTTAAAAGATACATACCTTTAAATATAAAATTAAAAAAATTGGTTACTGGATTTTATATAGAAGGATAATTAAGGTATATAGTCTCTTAAAAGATTTATGCCGCTTTGTGTAACGGGTCTTTATTGGTAAGTCTCCATTTAATATATTATTTATATTTTAAACAAAATTCGAATATTTTTTTTTACATATGTTAATATTTGGTGACAACAACTGAAATCGTGGGGAGGATGGGGAGGATGTATTTATGGTACGTGGAGAGATTTTTACAAAAAAGTGAAGCTATTTGTTAGAATATTCAGTGTATTAAGTTTCCTTGTATAGACTTCTAAGTTCTCTTATTGAGAGCCTTACTATTGGTCAATTCTTGAATTACATCTCTAATGCATCAATAAAACAAAAAGGAACATTTTCTAATAAACACAAAACCCTAGCCGCTTCCTGCAACTACTTCTTTCTTTGTTTTTTAACAAAGACAACAACTGAGATGCTACGTAGAACATGTGCATGTTAACATGGTATCAGAGCACGTGTGATTCTGGGAATTCTGAACATCCTCAACAAAGATGGCTGGTAATGAAGTCGTGGTCAGTCAAATCTCCGATGAATTAACAATGCAAATTGCTGCCATTCTGAGAAATGGTCTCGAAACACAACTACAAACAACTAACCTCGAGAATTTATCCCTAGAAATTAAACTCGGTGGTGACAACTATGCCCTATGGGAAAACCTGATGAAGAAAGCAATTGGGGGAAGGAGGAGAGGTTCTCACATTACAGGGGAGCCGACACCTCAATCCAAAACTGACAAAAAATATACAAGATGATCAATGTGTTTTCACATGGATTATCCAGAATCTTGAACCCAGCTTGGTGAATAATGTCTCGCAATATCCCACTGTAAAAGCCCTCTGGGATGGGTTAGCCACCACATACAGTTTTGGTACAGATTCGTTACAAGTGTTTGACCTTCATAAGAGGGCTAATTCATTAAGGCAAGGGTCCGATACACTATAAGACTTGTGGAACATGATAAGGAAGAATAAAAGATAAGGAGAAAAATGTAAAGAAAAAACTTGGCAGGAGAAAATAGCAAAGGAAAAGTGTGATAGGAGGAAAATGCATAGAAATAACTGTGTAAGGACCAGATTGTACAAATCGTATAAAGAGATAGCCAAAATAGGAAGCAAGTAAAATATAGGGACCAAAAGATGTAACTAGTCCAAGTTAAAGCGTGTGGGGTCCGCAATTGTACTATAAAAGGACCACACACGCTTCACAAATCCCGAGATGAATAGTACGAGACTTTCTCTCTCTACTTAACCTAATAATCTAGATTTTCTCTCTCTAAAACTGACACTAAGGTATTTCTGTATCGCAAAATCATCTATCAACAATCCTCGTATCGCATAATCACCCCTGGACCATCCTAAAACTCTTCAGTGGCGCCGTCTGTGGGAAGCGAGGATCGCTCTAACGGCAATCGCTTCCTGGAAATAATCCCTGTTCCGAGGAGAACTATGGAAGGGGACGATGTGGTCAACAATTGCGAGGAGAACTTGATAGGCGATGATTACCAGAATGATATGGAATACGATGGAGAAGGAGGTCAGCGAGTCGAAAACGCTTTTGATGACTCAGATCTCCTGGCTCGGAGGAATGAATTGCTGCTGGAAATCGAAAGATTGAAAGCAGAAAAGGAAGCCGCACAGGAGAATCTTCGATCCGAGATAAGGAGAGAGACTGTTATTGAAAAAGGAGGAACGCGAAACTGAATTCCGTCCCAAAAATAGGGACGACAGATATCGGGGGCGCGAGCGGCGATCTCCGAGGAGAAGAGAGAGGCGTCGTTCGGATTCTGCCGACTCAAACGACTACTCGCGATACAGCACTTCGGAATCGTCTCCGCGGAAATACCACAGGAGGAAAAAACGTGATCATAGGCGAACCGATTTCCGAAGAGGAAGAAGTTTGGAGAGGAAATCCTCGAGAGAAAAGAGTCACCATGACCGAGGTGGCGATCGGTCTCATGAACAGGCAAAGTGTCCTGACAAGAAAGAAGATATGGGCCCTCGAAATTCAGAATGGCAGCAGCAATACACTTTACCTTCCGAGGAGGGTTTGTACTTTTCGAATAACGATAATTTGAGATCCAACATTTATCGTACAGGTCACAACTGGAGAGCCTCTCCTATGTCCTCGGAGATCTTAGTGGGAAACCTCCCGAAGCACTTTGATATTTCGAAGTTAGAAAAGTTCGATGGGACACAGGATCCGGATAATCACATCGAGCAATTTAAGAATTTTATGATCAATTTCGACGATGATGATAAGCTGCTATGCAGAGCATTCTCTCATACTTTCAAGGGAGTAGCATCTAAGTGGTACAACAGGCTACCTTAGGGCTCGATAAAGAATTTTGATATGTTCTGGAACATCTTCATGCAACACTTCGTGGGGAGCAAGAAGTTCCGAGCCAACGGAGACACAAGTATCTATTGTCGACAGAAGGTGGGGGAGAGCCTCAAGAATTACACTAATCGCTTTGTCAAGACAAAAACGGATATGGAATATTGTAAGGATTCAGTGGCGCTGGCAGCTTTCAGGATGGGTCTGCTCCCCGGGTTGTTGAAGGATACGGTGGCGGAAAGTCAGGCGATGACTTTCGGAGCATTGCTGGATCAGGTTGAGAAGAGGATCTTGGTAGAAGAGACCCAAGCCTCGGAGAAAGGAGATCAGTTGGACCAGAATCAATTTCAGAGGACTGAGTCGAACGCCCAGGGCCCTCGATCGAACGTTCAGACTAAAAGTACGGGTCAATATCCTCCGAGGCAAAAATCGAACCCTCAGTACTATGGCAATCAAAAAAACTACAATCAATGAGCGAGACTCATGTCAAACAAGTGGGTTCGACCTGATTATTTTGCGGAGCTGACAGAAAATGGTTCTGCGATATACGATAAAGCTAAATCTACGGTCCCGTTCAGGAAGCCTTTTCCAATACAGACTCCGAGGGAAAGCAGAAGCGTCAACAAATATTGCAAGTATCATGAGGATATCGGGCACGACACCAAGGATTGCATAGCTTTGAAGAAAGAGTTGCAAGCCCTGATCGAGAACGGAATGTTGTTAGAGTGCGTCAAAAAACACTCCCAGAAAAATGCCGTGGTAAAAGCTATCTCAAAGAACACTCACACAGCCATGGTGATTTCCGAAGTGGTCAACGGTTTTGAGATCGAGCAAGAGTATTTAGATCCCAAGGTGGGGAGAAACAATGTGAACTTGGTGGAAGAAGAAATTCCGAAGGGGAGAGTGGATAGCCTTTGTGCGTTCTTCGATTCTCTGGTAATTTTCGGGGGAGACACAATTGCGGGAAATTCCAACAGTTCTCGAAAAAGGCACATGGTCAACCTGACCACACAATTTGAGGCGGGAGTGTCAGCACAAATGCACCGATCGCCTTCCCCTATTATTTGTTTCGATGATGATGACATGCGGAATGTAGCAGGCCCTCATGAAGACGATGTAGTGATTGCGGCAGGCATCGCTGGGGATCAAATTCAGAAAATACTCATTGACACAGGGAGCTCCGCGAATATATTGTTTATGAGCACTTACCGACGCATCTCTGACCCGCCGGTCATTCGAAGGTCCGACAGGACTATAGTAGGATTTATTGGTGCTACAGCAGTGGTGGTTAGAGAGTTTCAGTGTGTGGTAGAGTTGGGCCATGGACCATTTAAGAAAGAGGTGGAGGTACTTTTCATTGTGGTCGACGCACCAACCTCATATAATGCTATCTTGGGTCGCTCTTGGTTGTCCCGGATGCATGGCGTAATCTCCTTAGTGCATCAGTGCTTAAAATATGTGGTCGGAAACAATGTTGGGACAGTCCGAAGTAGCCAGAAGATGGCACGTGAATGTTACCAGATAGCCCTATCCTCTAAGGGGGTTCGGGGAGAGACTTCCGACCCAGCATAGCAATTAAATGGGCTCCCCCATGGACTCATCCCCTGTGATGATCCGAGGGTGGCCCCGGATTTCAGGTCCCAGACGAAGATTCTGCGACACACAAATTTGCGAGCGGTAAAGTTCTGAAGATTGGGGTCCACCTCTCTCCAGAATTTAAAGAGAAATTAATTGCTTTTTTATCTGATAAACTTGATATGTTTGCTTGGTGTGCACAGGATGTCACTGGAGTGCCACCGGAAATCATGTGTCATAAACTCGCGACACGATTAGATGTTCGACCCATAGTTCAGAAAAGAAGGCCTGTCTCCCCGGAAAAGGCCTCGGCAATTCTGTTGGAGGTCGAAAGACTACTGAGCATAGGCCATATTCGCGAGTCGTATTATCCCGTATGGGCATCGAATCCGGTGTTAGTACGAAAGAAAAATGGCAAGTGGAGAATGTGTATTGACTTTACAGACTTAAACAGGGCTTGTCCTAAGGATCCGTTTCTTGTGCCTCGCATCGATCAATTAGTGGATTCGACCTCCGGAAATCGATTGTTGTCATTTATGGACGCTTACTCGGGGTACAATCAAATCCGACTGGCTGCTAACGATGAGGAAAGCACTTCTTTTATTACTGGGCGAGGTTTATACTGCTATAAGGTCATGTCATTCGGATTGAAAAACGCGGGGCAACCTATCAGCGCCTGGTCAATAAAACCTTTGAGGGGCAGATTGGGCGGAACATGGAAGCCTATATCGACGATATGTTAGTCAAAAGTGAGCGAGACGAAGACCATTTCGATGACCTGGCAGAGACATTTCGAAATTTGAGCAGAGTCAATCTCAAACTTAATCCAGAGAAGTGCATATTCGGGGTGAGGTCAGGAAAATTTCTTGGTTACATGATCAACGAAAAAGGAATCGAGGCTGATCCCGAGCAGCTAAAAGTTCTGATCACCATGACCCCCCCCCCCCCGAAATGTTAAGGAAGTACAAATCCTGACATGAAGGTTGGCCGCTTTGAATAGGTTCATTTCAAGGTCTTCGGATAAATGTGCTCCATTTTTTAAAATATTACGGAATGCGAAGCAGTTTTGTTGGACCGAAGAATGTTCGACCGCTTTTCGACAAATCCAAAACTATTTGACGTCTCCGGAAGTCTTATCCAAACCCTTGGTAGGGGAAATATTAATTGTCTATGTAGCGGTGTCAGACTGTGCGGTCAGTGTCGTTCTTCTCCGCGAAGATGACTCTCTTCTGAAGCCAATTTATTATGTCAGTAAGAGTTTGCTGGATGCGGAGAAGCGGTATCTCACATTGGAGAAGGTAGCTTTAGCGTTAGTCACGGCAGCTCAAAAAATGAGACCATACTTCCAGGCCCACCCAATCATTGTTCGGACGACTTTTCCCATGAAGAGTTTATTACAAAGACCAGACATCTCGGGCAGGATGACTAAATGGTCAGTAGAGCTGGGAGACTTCGACATAACGTTTGAGCCTCGAACGGCGATAAAAGCACAAGTTTTAGCCGATTTCTTGGTCGAGTTTCATTCAGACAGAGGGGCACAGGAGGTACACGACGTGGTTGACGAAGAGGAATGGGTGATACGGACGGATGGCGGGTCGAATATTTCAGGAAGTGGGGCAGGTGTCCAATTAATTTCCCCGAAAGGGGTAGCTATGTTCCAAGCCATTCGTTTCGGTTTTAAGGCTACTAATAATGAAGCTGAGTATGAAGCAGCTCTAGCAGGCTTGCGTTTGGCTCAAATATGCGGGGCCCGAAGGATTAAATTGATTAGTGACTCACAGTTGGTGATAAATCAAGCTTCAGGGGAGTCCGAGGCCAGAAAAGAAACGCTGATACAGTATTTGAAGCTGATGAAAAACTTGGCATCTGAATTTGAGGGAGTCAAGTTCGAGCATGTTCAAAGAGAGTTAAATGTTGTCCCAGATTCTTTGGCCTCCGCTTCACGGACAGAAGGTTACTCGTGGGTTTTGGTTCAGAAGTGCCCTTCGATCTCGATTGGCGAAGAGCACGCGATGAACATCTCAGAGGAAAGCAATGTGATTTCGCACGATTGGAGGACGGTTATCATTGATTTTTTTGCCCATGACATTTTACCGGTCGAAAAGCACGAAGCCAGGAAAGTTAGATTCAAGTCTCACGGCTACATTCTGCTGGGAGGATTGCTGTATAAAAGATCTCTGAAACGGCCATTATTGAGGTGTCTGAGTGGGCCTGAGTCACATATTATCCTCTCTGAACTGCACGACGGAGAAGGATCTGCCCACTGTGGATACAAGGCTTTAATCCGAATGGTATTCCTGGCTGGATATTATAGGCCCACTATTGCGGCCGACGCAAAAGATTTAGTCAAACGATGCGACACGTGCCAGCGTTACGCTAATGTGATTCACAAACCTGGGGTGTTGATGGAAAGCATTTCAGAGGCAGTGCCGTTTGACATATGGGGCATTGATCTAGTTGGACCTCTACCAATGGCGTCTGGGGGCAGACAGACGATAATTGTGGCAGTCGACTATTTCTCTAAGTGGGTGGAGGCTGAACCACTCGCAGGAACAAAGGCCAAATATGTGATCAAATTTGTCATATCTAACATTTGTTGTCGTTTTGGTGTACCATTGCAGATCACCACAAACAATGGGCCTCAATTTGATAACAAGGAGTTCCAGAGCTTTTGTGTATCGAGGGGCATTCGACAATGTTTTTCAGCACCATTTCATCCTCAGGCTAATGGGCAGGTGGAAGTGACTAATCGTACGATCCTTGATGGTCTGAAGAAAAACTTGGAAGGCAAAGCAGGGAAATGGCCCGACTATCTACAGGAGGTGTTGTGGGCATACCGAACGACCCCTCGAACGGCCACTGTTGTATCCCCATTTGCCTTAGTCTATGGGATGGATGTCGTTGTCCCTCCGGAGATCATTTTCCCCTCACATCGAATAGCAACATATGTCTCGGATACAAATGACCAGAACAGAGCATTGGCTTCAGACTTGGTTGAGGAAAAGAGACAGCAAGCACAGTTGACATCCCTTCATTATCAAACTCTCATGAGAAGTCGATATGCGTCCAAGGTAAAGCATAGAGATTTCCAGGTGGGGGACAAGGTTTTACGCAAAGTTTTCTTGCACACTAAAGACAAGAGTTTGGGGAAGTTGGGACCTAATTGGGAAGGCCCCTACGAGGTCACCGAAAAGATAAAACCCGACACATATCGGTTAAAAGATAAAGAAGGGAGATACCTCCGTCTACCTTGGAATATTTAGCATTTAAAATTGTATCTTGATTAAAAGAGCTAGCTGACATTGTATTTCTTTTTCCTTTCTCTGTATCCCCCAGAACAAACTTTGGTGAGGGCACACTCTTTCCTACCCTGTTAGGCACAGGAAGGTTTTAATGAGGTGTTTCGATGAGCCCCTTAAATACAAAGAGTTCTTTGCCTTAACTATTTTTTGGGTCACAGTAACATGTGCCTCGAATTGTTGTCCCTTCGAACTATTTTTTGGGTCATAGTAACATGTGCCTCGAATTGTTGTCCCCTCGAATTATTTTTTGGGTCACGGTAACATGTGCCTCGAATTGTTGTCCCTTCAAATTATTTTTTGGGTCACAGTAACATGTGCCTCGAATTGTTGTCCCTTCGAATTATTCTTTGGGTCACACTAATGTGTGCCTCAAGTTTTATTTTTACTTTATCAATACTTGGGTTACATTAATGTGTGCCTCAAGTTTTGGGACCTTCGAACTATTCTTCTGGTCACATTAATGTGTGCCTCAAGTTTTGGGACCTTCAAACTATTCTTTGGGTCACATTAATGAGTGCATCATGTTTTGGGACCTTCGAACTATTCTCTGGGTCACACTAATGTGTGCCTCAAGTTTTATTTTTACTTTATCAATATATGGGTCACATTAAGGTGTGCCTCGAATCCAATGTCACTTTATCATTATTTGATCACAATAATGCGACTCAAGATATCATCACCTTAAATTTTCAAGTAGGTCATAATCATAGTTCGAAGGACTTGCCTCTTCGAATTTTTGTTGAAAATATAACATATGGAAACTTATATATAGAAGTAATGAACATTGATCTTACAAAAATCGACCTGTCTCATACAATTAGCACAGCACAACATGTTCAAGTCATATGACAAAAAGAGGCCCTATTGGGCCATATACAAAACATTAACTCCTTCAGCATCCTTCCTCAGTCTGAATTCTTCGAAGAGTCACTCCCCTCAGCCTCTGAATCTTCACTCTCACTTACAATTATATGGGGGGACGAAGTTCCGAGGGGAAAAGCTTCCAAAAAGGCCCCAGGTTATATTCAGGATGCTCAGCATGAATTTGGGTCAGCAAACCAGCTCGAGTAGTGGCATCCCGGGCCTGCAGTTTACTTGTACATGTTGCTGCATAAGCATCCACAGCTTTGTCTTTCTCTTCCTCGACTTGTACAGGAAAAATTTCGATCCGTCTCCGCAGCTGATCTCGGTCTGTTGTCACCGTTCGAAGGGCCTCAGTGCATTGTGTGAATCCATCGCAAGCCAAGCGATGTCCCTTTTTATACTCAGCTATCATCAGCTCTTGAGCATCAGTCTTCTTCTTGTACAAGTCCCTCTCCTCTTGACAACACCTCTCCAGCATTATCACATAATTCTCAGAGGCAGAGAGACGCTCGTATAAGGCATCAGCTTGGCCCTCGATCACCGCATGTTGCTTCTTGGCCCTCGATCATCGCATGTTGCTTCTTGGCCTCCTCGAGTTGAGAGGCAGCCAGCAGTGATTTGAACTTGTAGTGATTTTTGCGTTTCTCAAGGTGACGCATCTTCTTTCCTCTGTTCACTGAGGTGTGCAGAAATCTCCGAAGGGATAGTGAGAACTCATCATCCAAAGGAACTTCGAAAGAGCTCGAGGGAGACCCTAATGCTGCATAGTCAAAATCAGAAAACCCGCCTCTAAGAGTCTCTGGATCAATGAGTTGAGGAGGGTTGCTTCGAGGAATAGGGATAGGAGCTAATTTTGGGCTGTTTTCGAGGGGGGCTGCATGAGAAGCCTCAGTAAGAGGCGAGTGTAGGGATTGCTGAGAATTTTCCCTGGGAGAATGGCCACCTCTGTTCTCCGGTTCACTTGCGCTTTCATGGACCTCTTCCTCAAGACTAGTATCCTGGTTGTTATCAGGCTTCTCACCTCCCTCGGATTGTTCTTCGATGGGTTCGAGGAGGATACCCTTGCCTTTCCTGTCTTTTTTCTTGGCATCCTTCCTCGAAGGAATGATGGGAGCAGGGGGAGGAGGAATGAAGTCCAATGGAGCAGTATTGTTTGGTGGAGGGGGAAGAGAATTCGACGTCCCAGCATCGTTCGAAGAGGGAGGCCTTTGAGTACTGACAGGCCCTTCGGGGTTTAGCTCTTGGGTTGATAACACTTCATCTTCTGGAGGATCCCCAAGATGGCTCTGCGAACGAGAGCACTTGGGCAGGTATATCACTACGTCTTTTTGACTGCACCGCTCCATTACTTCTCGCTCCGAGGGAGGAGTCATCAGTCCTCTCATACTAATGCGATCGAGGGGATTGAGCCTCCATAATCGACTCCTAGCAAGATTGTTGTCTGTGAAGCAGAGACGAAATCGGTTGTCCCAGTGCTCTTTTACCCACAAGCGAAGGTTGGTAAACACAGTTGTAGCACCCTCGACATAATCAGAGTAGGGCTTGGATATCCCAGTCATAGCTGCACTAAGTAGCCAACATCAAGACCAATCACAATAATTCGAAGAGGCATAATAATTCGAAGGGGCCTAAAACGTTCGAGGAAGCATTATAATTCGAGGAAATGCAAAATTCAAGGAGGTACAAAAGTTGAGGGGGACTTACATTTCATAGTCCACGTTAGAGAAAGCTTGTGAGGATTTGAAGGAGTGGCTTCTGACCCAGTCTCCCAGCAACCAGAGAAAAAGAGAAACTGTTGCCTCCATTTCTTATCAGCCTCCAGTAGATCCTTCAATACTTTTTGTCCTCGATTGAAGGTTAGAGAATAAAAAGGAAAGTAGGGATTTCTGGCCAAACCAGCGAGGCCAATGAGTTGCTCCAACGAAAATTCGTGACCTGAAAGCCTCAAGGCCATAATGCAGGCCATCAAAGTAAACCACATGTTGGGACCAACCTGCGAGGGGCAAAGTTCTATCTTCGATAAGTATTCGATGAAGAAGGGGTCTAAGGGATACCTTAACCCCCAGTTCATAATTTCGGTGTACACCACCAACTCATTGTCCCTCACTGATAAGGGTGTCTCTCCTTCTAAGGTGAATCTGATGGTAACGTAAGAGGGGATGCACCATCGAGTCCTTAGCATCGTCTCTTCCTCTTTCGAAAAATACTTGTATTTGATATTGGCAAGGGCCACCATATGCTTATTTTCGATGCCCCGAATATTGCGACCAGCAATACTGTCCAGCTCCAAGGGCAGCACAATATCCCCTTTTGATTTTGGAGCAATCCGACGGGCTTGCTCATCGGATATTAACTGCGATGAAGAGGTTGCAATGTTCGCAGAACCTAAGGAGGGAATTGTAGGCACCTTTGGTTCGAGGGGCTTTGTGGCAGGTTTCTTCCCTTTGGCGTCTCGATTTTCATCTCGCATATTGAGCATGTCCTCCTCGGTAATCAGGGTTTTCGAGGGAGAAAATCGAGTTCCATGAACGGTCATGGATGGAGTGGAAGGTAGACTTGACCCGTCTGCTTCATTTCTTCGGGGAGGACTGACAGAAGTCCTTAGAGGGCTTGTGGATGTTCTTGTGGATTTCGTGGAGGACTGATAGAAGTTTGAGGAAGTCTTGTCGACGTCCGAAGAGGGCTCGAAGATCTTTGAGGGAGGTTCCCAAGAGCTGTTGGTGAAGTAGGTTCCCGAATAACTAAGGGCGCCTCCCTGGCACGTTTTCGATCATGAGAACCTTTCCTATCTTTATGGGACTTCTTTCTCTTCCCGGACGAGTGTTTGTGTTATCAATACTTACCCATTTCTCCGAGGGGGGTCGACTCACTATGCAAGCTTTGTCGAGCGATTTCGCGGGGGATAATTGCGGTCGAATCTTCAGAGGGAGGCCAGGCACCAAAGAAGGTAGTAGTCGATGGTGGGGGACGAGGCCTCACGTCTTCACCAGCAGCAATCCTCTCTTCGAACCTCTTACTAATCAACAACCACTCAGGAATTCGATGGGGCTTATTCGCCAGCTTTATCTCTCTAGAAATAATTGAACATAAGTTGAGTTAATGAACAGAGAAGGTTGGTATTTATAGGTGCAGATGGGCTTTTCTGACAGATCGGGCCTAGGGACCTCTTTATGGTGCTTGCCTAGGGACATTATGGTCCACATAGGTGTGAATTGTTCTGACACTAGCTACGAGGGAAGATGAAGGGTTTGTGTGTCAGAAAATGTCAGGGGAAGAGGAAGAGTTTTCTGACAAAAATGTCAGAAGAATTGGTAACGTTTCCCAAAGAGTTATGCTGACACAGGTGTTCGTTAAATGACGTCATGACCAAGTTCAATCCTGCCACCCCTTTTTAGCCTGAGTATGAAATCATTCGGGGGCTGATTTACCTAAAATGGTGCCAGGATTGGGGGGCTACTCAGTTAACAGGAGCAATTCGAAGAATAGATTTTTCGAGGAGTTGATTTGTGGCCTCGGTGGTTCGAGAAGCTTTGTAGACATTCGAAGAAGAGATTTTTCGAGGAGTTGATTTGTGGCCTCGATGGTTCGAGGAGCTTTGTAGAAATTCGAAGAATGAAATTTTCGAGGAGCGACTTATGAAATTCGGAGAGAAAATGGTTTTTGCCTGTCAAGAGAATTATACAGTCCCAGTAAAATAGTTTTTACTAAGACTGGGGGGCTACTGATAAGGAAGAATAAAAGACAAGGAGAAAAATGTAAAGAAGAAACTTGGCAGGAGAAAATAGCAAAGGAAAAGTGTGATAGGAGGAAAATGCATAGAAATAACTGTGTAAGGACCAAATTTTACAAATTGTATAAAGAGATAGCCAAAATAGGAAGAAAGTAAAATATAGGGACTAAAAGATGTAATTAGTCCAAGTTAAAGCGTGTGGGGTCCGCAATTGTACTATAAAAGGACCACACACGCTTCACAAATCCCGAGATGAATAGTACGAGACTTTCTCTCTCTACTTAACCTAATAATCTAGATTTTCTCTCTCTAAAACTGACACTAAGGTATTTCTGTATCGCAAAATCATCTATCAACAATCCTTGTATCGCATAATCACCCCTAGACCATCCTAAAACTCTTCAGAACAAACTGCAGAACATCTGGATGTCTATAGATACGCGAGATCTGAACCCATAGATAGACGAGATCTGAACCCTATGAAAGACCCAAAAGACATTCAGATCTACAATAAGAAGAGTCAAGAACAAAGACTCTTTCAATTGCTAATGGCGATTAATGACAAGCTGGAACCAGTCAAGAGAGATATCCTGAAAAATGGTCCTCTTCCTTCCGTGGAAACAGCATATGCTACAATACGAAGGAAAGTGGCCATGCTTAATATACTAAAATCAAGTTCTTCTATAGTGACTCTATAGTGACTCGATTTAAATTAGAATGGGTTTGGCTGCTAAAGATTCTGCACAGAGGTTTAAATTCTGATCAGAAGAGAAAGAAGATAAATCCAAGTTGTATTGCACTCATTGTGGGATGAAGAAACACACTAAAGAGACATGTTTCCATCTGGTTGGCTATCCAGAATGGTGGGAGGACAGTCATAAGGATAAAAATAACCAGCGTTTCAGATCTAATGTCAAACGGGCTTCGTCTACAAGTGGCGGTAAAGATCCGACTAAAATTGAGCAAGGAAGTGGTACTGGTTTTGTAGGAATGGCGGCAAACTCCTATGAAAAACTTGGGGTAAAGGGTTTGAGAAATCAATGAATTGGATCTTTGATTGCGGGGCTACGAACACCATGTCTTATGATCCTAAAGACTTTGGTGACATGTCATCTCCAAAGAAGTCTCATATTGAGACTGCTAGTGGAGAAATTTGTGAAGTCAAATGGGGAGGTTCAATTATTTTTTGGGAAAAAATGGAAATTAAAAACTGCCTCTACATTCCTTCATTATCCTTAAAGTTATTATCTGTAAGTCAAGTGACAAAACAACTCAACTGTGTGGTTCTTATGTATCCATTTTTTTGCATTTTGCAGGATATTCGTAGGAAGGAGATCATTGGGCGTGGTACTGAACAAGGAGGTCTCTATTATGTTGATGAGGTAGTTCATAAGGGACATGCCATGCTTGCTCACGGAACAACCGAAAAGCAACTTTGGTTATGGCACCGGCGACTTGGTCATCCTTCTTTTACCTATCTTAAGAGTTTGTTTCCTAGTCTTTTTTTGAATAATTCCATTCATGAGAAATGTGAAACCTGTATTTTTGCAAAAAATCGTAGGGTCTCATTTAATCAAAGTAATACCAGAGTGACTATGCTTTTTCGCTAATCCATTCTGATGTTTGGGGTCCAGCACCAAATTCCACTAACAATCAAATCAGATACTTTGTTTTATTTGTGGATGATTTCTCTAGAATGACTTGGATATACTTCATGAAACATAAATCAGAAGTGCCAGAAGTATTTGTTTGTTTTTACAAAATGATTTTGACTCAATTTGAAAAAAAAAATACAAATTCTCCGTTTGATAATGGAACAGAGGTTGTTAACCAAACAATGCATAATTTTTTCAAAACAAATGGTCTTATCCATCTAACCGCTTGTCCAAACACACCTCAACAAAACGGTACTTCAGAACGAAAAAATTGTACTTTACTTGAAAAAACTCGTGCTATTATGATTGAATCTAGAGTTCCTCATTCTCTTTGGCCAGAAGCTCTTGCTACAGCTACGTATCTTGCAAATTGTCTACCAACCCGATGTCTAGGAAATAAAACTCCATTACAAGTGCTTGCCACCCAAGTTACAATTCCATCTGTTATGACCTTACCACCTCGTGTCTTTGGTTGTTCGGTGTTTGTTCATATCCTTAAAACTAGTCAAAACAAACTTAATCCTTGTGCTGAAAAGTGTGTATTCGTTGGATACGGTGTTCATCAAATGGGATATCGGTGTTACAATCCGGTTACTCGTCGAATCCATGTCACCATGGACTGTGACTTCTTAGAATCCGATTATTTTTTTGACCACCAATCTCGTGCTCAGGGGGAGAAAGTAAGTGAATCACTCGACTGGTTGCTATATGAAAGTTACTTTGAGGATGTGCCGACAGA
The DNA here is from genome assembly GCA_036936605.1 of Limnanthes douglasii subsp. nivea. Taxonomy (NCBI): domain Eukaryota; kingdom Viridiplantae; phylum Streptophyta; class Magnoliopsida; order Brassicales; family Limnanthaceae; genus Limnanthes; species Limnanthes douglasii. The sequence continues at coordinate 10,361,288 of JAUPFV010000001.1, read as the reverse complement.
GTCGGTAGATAGCACCACCGAACATGCCTCTTCCAACATAAAGGAGACTGACGAGGCAGTTCTTACCACCAATAATTCTCCAGAAGACAATGTCCAACAAGAAATAAATGTCATGGATACTACCAGCGAATTAACCGTAGAAAATGTCCATCAAGAGGTAAACAATTTAAAATGTCATAATTCACAAAATGCTATTGACTATAACATTTCAGGAAGTTCATTTGTTGAAACTCAAACTCTGGTTCTTCCCCCAAGAAAAAATAGAGGGGTTCCTCCTGACCGGTATCCACCAGAATACGTTCCTCGTGCTTCTACATATCCGGTAAAAATGGACAGGAAAGGAATGACAAAGATTGCAAAGGCGTTTTCAGCTATTATTCTCTCTGAACAAATCCCTAAAACAGCTAAAGAAGTTAAGAAGATGATTGAATGACATGAGGCAATGAATACCGAAATGGAAGCTCTAAAAAAGAATGATACATGGGAGAATTGTGTGTTACCACAAGGGAAGAAAGCAGTCGGGTGTAGATGGGTGTTTAATATAAAATATAAATCTGATGGCACCATTGAGCGACACAAAGCAAGATTGGTTGCCAAAGGATATACACAAACATATGGTATAGACTACTCTGAAACGTTCTCTCCGGTTGTAAAGATTGACACTATCAGAGTTTTACTTTCAATAGCCGTGAATAAAGATTGGCCTCTTCATCAATTTGATGTAAAGAATGCTTTCTTACATGGAGACTTGGAAGAAGAGGTATATATGGAACCCCCACCAGGGTTCTCTGATGGTTTTCAAGAAAATGAGGTATGCAAACTGAAAAAGGCATTATATGGGCTCAAACAGTCTCGTCGTGCTTGGTTTGGGAGATTTACAATGTCAATGAAGCAGTATAGCTACAAATAGAGTAATGGGGATTATACCTTGTCTTACAAAAAGAGAGGAGAATTAGTCACTTGTCTTATAATATATGTCGACGATATGATTATAACGAGGAATGACGAAGAAGAAATTAGCTCTCTTAAGAAAAACCTCTTCAAGGAGTTCGAAATGAAAGACCTTGGGGGATTGAAGTATTTCCTAAGAATCGAGGTTCTTATGTCAAGATGAGGGATTTATATCTCCCAACGGAAATATATATTGGATTTATTAGTTGAAGTTAGCATGGTGGATTGCAAACCAAATGACACTCATATGGTTGTGAATCACAAACTGAAGATAATTGAAGGGGCCAGACCAGCGAATAAAGAAAGGTACCAAAGGTTGGTGGGAAAATTGATTTGCATGGCTCACACTCGACCCGACATTGCATACGCGGTGGGAGTAGTTAGCCAGTTCATGCATCATCCTCAGGAACACCATATGGAGGCAGTAATGAGGATTATTCGATATCTCAAAGGCACACCAGGAAGAGGCATAATTTTTAAGAAAAATGGACACCTTGATGTTAAAGTATTCACAGATTCTTATTGGGGAGGGAATCCTAACGACAAGCGATCAACTGCTGGCTACTTTACTCTTTTTGGAGGTAACTTGGTGACTTGGAGGAGTAAAAAACAGAAAGTAGTATCACTATCAAGTGCTGAATCAGAATTTAGAGGAATCTTTAAGTGGATTACCGAGATACTTTGGTTAAAGAAGATAATGAAAGCAATCGGATCCCCTTTGAAGTGTCCAACTGAGTTAATGTGCGATAATAAAGCTGCGTTTAAGGTTTCAGAGAACCCGGTACAGCACGATAGAACAAAGCACGTTGAAATAGATAGGCATTTCATAAAAGAAAAGATTGAAGATGAGAGAGTCGAACTTTCGTTTGTTAGATCTGAAGACCAACTGGCAGACATCCTGACAAAAGTGGTTGCTGCAAGAACATTCGAATCAGTTTTATCCACGTTGGGTATTGGTGATCCCACTACACAACTTGAGGGGGAGTGTTAGAATATTCAGTGTATTAAGTTTCCTTGTATAGGCTTCTAAGTTCTCTATATATTGAGAGCCTTACTATTGGTCAATTCTTGAATTACATCTCTAATGCATCAATAAAATAAAAGGGAACATTTTCTAATAAACACAAAACCCTGGCCGCTTCCTGCGGCTACTTCTCTCTTTGTTTTTTAACAAAGACAACAACTGAGATGCTACGTAGAACATGTGCATGTTAACACTATTTTTTCTATTAAAATTATTATTATTTTTATATTTCAAACCGTTTTTCAGTCATGTTATTTCTTTTATTTAGAAAAAGACACATTTACCTTGATATAAATATAAAGTAATTACGAATCTCATTTTACCTCCATTAAATAATTATACCTCTTTAAAATCATGATATTTAGCCATAACTTTACTTCTTTTTTATTTTCTCTCCATGGTCTTTTTTAAACTACGCTTTTTCAAATAATTTAGTTCTCGTAAAATTATTCTACCTCCATTATCTTTACTCATTCATTAAGAAAGAAAAAAGGTGTTGTTTTGAAAAACTGGAACTCATTTCGAGGGAATATCTTGGAATGAGTTCTTTTAGAAAAGACAACTAATTCTGAGATCGGATTCGTATTTGTTGAAATTTAGGTTTTTCAATTTGATGTTTTTGAATCGGGGTTTTGTGTGTTTAATGAATGTAAAATTTGAAACAAAATTAAAATACTTTTTTGTTGGTTTGGATGATGGTCTCGTTCTTGTTTTCTTCTTCCATTAGGTTTTAAAATTTTAAAATATTTTGTTACAAAATTTTGAGTTTTTTTAGTTTTTTAGGTTTAATTTTAAAAAGTTTTGAGTATATGTCGGGTTGAGTATCAAAAAATTATATATTTGTAAACATATGAGTAAAAAGAAGAGAGCGACACACAAATATAAATTAAAGTTAAATGAAGAGTAAAAAGAGAACAACATGTGTTGAACTTTTTTAAGAAACTTTTAAATTGAGAAAATAATAAATCAATGGAAAAATAGCTTCATCATTTTGCAAATAGCCGACATTTCGAATTGAACCATGTTTATAAAGAAATTAATTATTGTGCTGACTGAATCGTCAAATATGGTGTATCTAACTTTATATATGGATCCACCAGAGGGATTAAAGAAGCTTCTTATTAAAAAAAATATAGATAAACTACTCCTTGATTTCTATTGTATACCCCATGAAAGCTTAATAAATCTTTATTGCCGGCATCCATGCATGAGATGTATAGAAAAAAAATATACTGATAATTGTTAATGAAAAAATTAAACTTATTAATCGTACTTGTACCTTAGTATTCTTTTAATTTAGTTAAATTGAAAATTAAAATTATATTTAATTATTTTCATTTTATATTTTTTATACAATTGCGTTTGAAAATTAATTGTTTGATTAAATCTCCGATAATGATATCAATAATTATTATACACAATAATCACGCGATATAAATAAATAGTTTGCTAGGCTAAATCTCAATCCATTTTTATTGAATTTCAACATTTAAATAAATCAAAAAGTTGAAGTATCCAAAATTTCCATATTCCAAAAAATATATTGAATGATAAAATGGTAAAAAATAGATATTGAAATCTAACAAATTGATTTTGAAATCTATCGGTGTTGAGATCCAACAAGGTAGCTTCAAGTAACAGTACCTTCTCACTCTAATTTGAAATATTTTTTAGTAAATTAAAAAATCCTATGATGTCGTCTCTACCATGCCTTATTTTTTCATTACTACCGTTGTCACGTGACTCGCGCCAGGATAGCATCGACCATCACGTGCTTGCACTGATAGGGTCGCACCTCTCGTACTGCGTAGTCTATTTTTCAACCATTCTTCCATATTTGGCACAAATAATATCTCTTTATGTGTCCTCCACTATATCAAAGGTTTTTTCCACTACCGCATTCACTAATCGCTCATCTTGAATCTTAGATTTTTTTATGTCGATGCTCGTGGAGTCGAACTTTAGGTTGCATATCATAGCCCTATGGAGCAACTCGACTCCTCTACGATGCATTTTTCTTTGGTCAGATAATACTTCCTATTTTATTTGGTGCGCCGACCCATTTAAACCCTCTGATAATTTCATCCATGGGACGCTCCTTGCTATTGTTGTTTTTATCGTTGGGAAAGAGTTTGTTAGGCTTGGTGTGGTTGACATTTCTCCGGAGTTCGATCTGATTGCGCTTGCGGTAACGATGAGGAGTTTTCATCCTCTAGTCAATGAGACATGGTAACTAGTATTACCAGGATGGCTAATGTTTTCGTGAACTACTTCACTAATCTCATCGATACCAGCCATCTTCATGGTTATCCAACTTTATTGCGTTTATTTTCTAAAAAGTTAACACTATGGATAAGTTTTGCATGGTATGATCTGACATATGCGATAAGATTAAAAAACACCTTATTCTGTATTGATAATGACAAAGTCATGGGGTCTTATGGCTACAACATTAGTTTTTTCAAGTACTCTTCGAGTATTGTGGGTAATAATATTTGTGAGAGGTCCTTAATTTCTTTAACGTTGGGATATATGCACCTTCTTGGAAATCCAATTTTATTACCCTCATCCTTAAAAAGGATCTCATTGTTGCAACGGTATTAATAAGATTATCTCCAACATTATCGTTAACAAAATCAATGAATAATTCCCCTAAATGATTGATAAATCCCAACCGACATTCGTCTTTGGGCATAAGATTTATGATCATATCATCTCTCTTAAGAACCCCTAAAAGGTTACAAAACGATTTGCAAGGCCGGAGGGTCGCAATAAATCCATCTTATCAAAGTTTTAGATAGTGTCCATTGATATCTTATTCTCGACCTCCTTATCGTCATAAACTTCCCGCATATGATGATCACTTGGATAATTCAATGTATATTTGTGATCTCAGTGGTAAGTTCTTTAGTAGGAAATGACTATGGCAAGTTGATCCTTCATCGCAGTTTATGTTCGTATTTGTAGTGCAAGTCATTTAGAGTATCCTAAAGGAAAAAAACATTTATAGGAATTTCAAATTCCATTGGAAATGACAAATTTTCAAAATTGTTAATCTTTGGTTTGCTGATGATCTACTTATTTTCTGTCGTGGTGATCTTAACTCTCTTAATCTCATCAATGATGACCTAAATGACTTCTTTGATCTCTGGGATCTTCAAGTCAGTTTCCGTAAAAGTTATATCTTCATATCTAGGGTGAACCTTATTCTTAGAGAAGAATTGACCAAAATCATATGGTACAATATTTGTTTTCTCCCATTAAAATATTTGGGTGTTCCCCTACTCACAAGTCGTCTATCCTACAACGACTACCGCTCTATCTTCAAAAAATATTACTGCATGTATTGGCTCGTGGAAGTCCAAACACCTTTTTATATCGTTAGAATCCAACTCATTAAGTTTATCATTTTGTGGGTCATGTATATTGGTCTTCAATTTTCATCATCCATTCTAGGATTTTCATGGAGCTATCGCAATACTTCTGACGCTTCTTTTGGTCTAACCATGAGATGAAAACCTCAGGAGAAATGGTAGTTCGTCCAATCTTACCTTACCTACATTGGAGGAGGACCTTAGGATTCTAGATCTAAAAACCTAGAATCATGCGGTTGTCCTCAAACAATTATGGTCCATAGTTAGTAATAATGACAAATCACTATATTCCATACGGTTGTCCTTAAACAATTGTGGTCCATAGTTAGTAATAATGAAAAATCACTTTATTCCATACGGTTGTCCTCAAACAATTGTGGTCCATAGTTAATAATAATGACAAATCAATCTGGTCTGACTAGAGTGATTCAGAGAAAATTAAAGATAAAATATTCGGTCTTTAAATCTTGGTTAATCTTTTTCTTGGACTTGGAAAAAATATTTACGCCTTAGGCCTCTAGCTAGAAAAATATACATTGAGGCAATTGGTAATGGGGGACTACCTCCTTTTTGTACGAACCACGACTATTCTCTATCTCTTTGGTAACCCATTATGGGGCAAAGTAGTATTCGTGACGCAAGGTTTGGCAAAAATCACAAGGTCTAACATCATTATGGATGAACACTAGAATTGACCAACCAAAATAAGATATGCAAATACTAGAAACCATCGTAACTTCTAGGATATAAACCACCTCATCCTCTCACTCCAACCTCTAAACATCAGTTATAATGATGTACATTGATGTACAATATTGGACCGCCGAGATTGATAATTTAAAAGTTACAACAAAAGATATTTATAAATAAATGTGTATGACAACGTTGTATATCAAGTAAGTTGGATTAGTTTAGCATAAGTATAATATTTTTCTTCATTCTTTATTATCTCACTTGTTATTCATGACAAGTTGTCTATCATGGGTAATCTTATAAGTTGAGGATTAAACTCTCATCCTAACCGTGTCTTGTTTCATTCATGTGGTAAATCCGTCAACCATATCCTCTACGATTGTGTTTTCATTCAGGATATCTTGATTTCAACCAGTACCAAGCTCGGGTTCACATAAATCGACGATGATTAGCCATCCTAAATCAAGGTAGCTCTAGATCAGGGTGGCTTCGAATTGGCTTTTTTCTAGCATATGTCATCTTTGATGTTCATGTCTTGGCACGATAATGTACCATGTTTGGCGAGAAAGAAACTCAAGAATTTTGTGTTCCCCTACCGCATTTGCCTTTACGGTTTTACACGGTATGTTTTCTAACCTTTGGTTCATATTCTTTGGTACCAAATTTGTCTAGCCGATGTAATCTTATCCTCTGTTTCTATATTGCCTTTGTTATATGCAGCTATCACTCCTTCTAAAATAAGAAATAGAAAAAATTAAAAGATAAATGTTAACAAATTATAAAAAAAATGATACAGATTAATCTGCCAATATCATGACGGACATGATGGCGTTGGCGTCATGTCCTAGCGCACACAGCAACGTAAGCGTTATTATTGGCATCCAGGTCACAGTGTCCGTCAGGACATGTCGCTAACGCCATTGTGTCCGTTATTTGTATGGCTGAAAATATCATTTTTTTCTCCATCAAAACGATTGCAACGAACACCACCTTAACGCCATCATTTAGCGGAATCTAGCATTTTTTTATTTATCTTTTAAAAAAAAATAGAATTGTGTATACTTCTTCCATACCCATATTGGTCCGTTGGAAAACAGATGTTTTATATTAAAGAAGTTTTTGGCCATTTAATTCTATTTGGTACAAAAGTACAAAAGTTCGTATAAATTTAAGCAATCTAATTTTATTTGATCGTCTACTTCGTTAATGTCAGATCATATTTATTCGGATGATGTTATATTTATTCGGATGATGTTTATGTAATAATATCTTTTCACATGTAATGTATAAAACATAAATTAAAAATATTAAAAAAAATCGGATTTAACGATTTTATTGATTGGATTCCGAATCGATTCTACATTTTAAAATGTAGTTCGATTTGAATCGATACTATCGATATTTTGTTTTTATCGGTGCGAACCAATTTTACTAGATCAATTTTTAACATTTTTGGATTTTAGAATAGATTCGAGTTAATAGTTCGATTTTAAATCCGTACTACAGTTTATTGTTTTTATCGGTTTGGTTTCAAACCAATTTTACTAATTTGGTTTTTTATCCATTTTAAATTTTAGAATAGAAACCAGACCATCCAATTTCCGATCCGATTTTTATGAGTTTGGTTATCATGAATCATTAACAATCCTAAATGTAGGACATCAATCGTTTTTTTATCAAACAAGTAATCTTGCCCAAGACTTGTAATAACTTGAAGGTGATATTTTCACTTTGCTATGGTGCACGTTTCTTTAGAAAATATTTTTTTTATCTCATTTTAAGTGTTGCTAATGTAAAATTAATTTTGTCGAAAATAAATAGTAAAAAACTAGTCATTTTATCATTTTGGATAAAATTAATCATCCGAACAAATTTATTTAAAAGACTAATTTTGTCAAAAATAAATAGTAAAAAATTTAATTTTATCGTAAATAGATTATCAAAGGTTCTAACACACGACAGACATAGGAGACTAATTCTATTAGTCGATGGACTAAACCCAAATATGTTTTAGTCGATAGTATCTGTTACATGGTCTGATGGATACCGTTCAAACTAGTTTTAGTCGTGCACCTATGTCCATGACCTTTCCGACTAGGATCTTGTCATGCCGATCACATACTATGAGCCATAACCCAAATGTATACCGCTCATAAAGATGCCTAAACTTCAAAGGGTCGTAAATAAAAAGGGTGATGCCATATTCCCAAGTTTAAGTATCCTATGTACCCCATCCATCAACAGGTCAATGATCAATCATAAACCGGATCTGAGAGATGGACTAGTTTAGAAGCAAATCAATGTAAAACTATTCACTATTCAGTACTTTATTTGACAAAGAAAAGAATTGATATTTAATAAGCACTAAGCTATCTAAGGTATATACTTTTTTCTCTAGTGTATCATAAGCAAATAAGAGAAGAGGCCTCAATATCCTAATGCAACATCAATAATTGCTGCGTGATTTTAGACGGTATACGTATATCATCCCTCGACTGTAGTAATTAATTAAGTAATTAAAAAAATTATTTACTTGGTGTCAAGTCAATTAAAATTGACACCGGAACAACCTGATGCCAACAAGGATTTTCACCTAAAGTTAAGAGACCATTAGGTGATACATAAATCTACTGACAGATTTATGATCTGGTGGACTAACTTTATCCAAAGCTGATAGTCCAGGGGATACCAACGGAACTTTTAGAAGTCAATGAACTATTTGTCAACAAATGTGACAGTGTAGGGACGATATAATGTTCAAAACCTATCTAAGGTATATACTTTTCATCTAGTAGATCATTAGCAAATAAGAGAAGAGGCCTCAATATCCTAATGCAGCATCAATAATTGGCTGCGTGATTTTGAACTATAATAAATCGACATAAAATAACTCATCGCAAGCACACAAAAAAGTGAAAAGAACCCAACGAACTCATTTAAGAACGACATTTTTAGACATTGTGTTTGCCATTCAAGGCATGACAGGCTGGATAGAGAGTGAGAGTGAGAGAGAGAGAGAGGGAACCTTCTATTTCTGGCGTTTTTTTCTTGCTCATTCATCATAGTCAGTTGCTTCCATTAGCAATTTTGAGTGCAACCACCATCATTACCAGAATGACCATTGGCTCAACCTAATAATATACGCACACAAACAACAATAGTCACCAATATATATATATACATATACCTGCATTCTTTTCTCAAGTCCAACAAAACTTTACTTTCGCCTGCAACAAAAATTGATTAAAACATGTATATCGCTAACAGAAATTTAATTTCAGCTCATCCTATCGTTTGTCCTAAGAAAAAGCACAGCTCCAAACGATCAAGTTTTATAGTTCACAGGCTTGCCAGGTATTATTCACAAAATTCAAACACTTAATCTCTTTGTTTGACCTGTTGCGTCAATCTGTGTATCGGTAGTCTTAAAGCATTTAAGTAACATGCAGGGGAGATATAAAACGAATGAACTTGAAGTTGTATCAGAAGAACCAAGCTATTATTATAGAGAACGAGAAGCTAAAGAAGAGAGCTTATATGCTTCACCGGGAGAACTTAGCATTATTGTCTGAGATTCAAAATAGGTTTTCTAATCTATCTCCTCCTACAAAAGAAACGGCAACAAAAAGTTGAGAAGATACAAAATGGATGTGGCCGGTTTTGCTATTCAAAATTTTCTTGATTGACCAACTAAGAGTTGATCGACAACAGAAATGCACAATCTGTGAGAAAATATGTAATATATTCAATTTTAAGGGAAATCGAAAACTTTGAGATAATTACTACTAAACTGACGTCGAACTCAGAAACCTTTTTTCATCAAAACTTCCTTAAATGGATCAGACCCGGAACAATGAAAGCGTGATAAATTTAAAATCATAAAATGATTAGAACAGGAGAACTGTTACTACAACAAACTCATCAGATACACAGCCTAAAACATTAGGCGATTGACTAGAACCATAACTTCCTGCTATTATAGATCGAGTATATATACCACGGGACCAATATATGCTACTTACATGGTATCAAAAATATCATACAATCAAGTAACATCCGTAACTTAAAGAGCTCCTTCCCAGCACGCAATATGTTCTACTTCCTGTATAAGGCGATAATTTACAATCGAAGATATTAGTTAACATTTTTTAAGCTCTCGTCAATTTAGTTGGTTCTAACATGAAAGCAGATATTTTACCTTATAACAAGCAAGACCGAGAAGAAGTTTCATGGCTCGTTGGTGCGTTCTTCGCATGACTTGTATATGCGAAACGCAGCAATACACATAGTTGTGTTACCTATTACCGTTAATGCGGCCTGAAGAGCCACCAACACCTGCAACCCTTCAAAGCATCATCATTAGTTTTAGCTCCCAATCATCTCAAAGTCGACTGATCAAGTTTGCGAGTAGCATCAAAGCTATACAACTTTAGTGCCCAAAGATACCCCAAAACTTTACTCATTTACTTCACAATTCAAACTTTTTTCTTCTTGTACTAATTATATATAAAACTCCACTGAGAAACTAATAAATTCACCTCTAGCGAATCAGCGTTGTAAAAGAAATGATATGTACATGCGCAAAATGCTCCACCGAGTAAAGGTACCTAAACCAGAAAGGTGCATTAGAAAACTAGACCATGATTAGCGCACAAAAGTAAAAAAGAACACGCACCATTCCCCAAGAGAGACCTTTCCATGACTCAATACCGTATTTCTCTCCATATTGCCACACTAAAGCCATAGCTGTAATCCTTTAAAAACCCACCAAAACAACAGACAGGTTAAACAAGAGTAAAGTACTACACATGACGAACAACGATGAACAATATTTACTCATACAAGAACAAATCAATAGGTCTGTTTCTCACTTATCTCACTTATCTCACCACTCAACAACACTGGAAACGTGTACGGCCCAGGTGGGTAGAGACAAGGCGTTGCTGGGTTCGCTGAGCTGCAGCGAGTTAAGCAAAGTTAACTCAGTCGCCGATGCGGGTTCGACTAGGGAAGAACAGACCATACCTATCCCCACAAGCCCCGCCAAATATTTCGGGTCCCGGATTATGGGAGGTATTCGGATCTGGGTTCGGGTTTGAGGCGGCTGAAGGATGTGGATATGCGGAGGGGAGAGAGAAGAGGAAAGGGATTGTTTTGGTGTTGAAGGTGGTGAAATGCGTGTTGGGGAGCAGAGGACGGTGACGGTGGTTGCCATTTCTTTTTCTGGTGGTTTCTCCGGTGAAAAGGTAAGATGTTTGAGATGTGATAATGGTTATGTTTGTTGGGCCTTTAAGCCCATTTTATGATGAATAAATCACCCCCAAAACCCGAATCATAGTAAAAAAATTATTTTTACTAGGATCAGGCCGAACAAATTATTAACCTACTAATAAAAATTAAATTACTATTTCGGTTAAAACTAAATTCAAAAAACCAAAACGTAATTATATTTAATAATTTTAGTTAAAGAAATCATTTACCATTTTGAATGTAAAATATTTTTTCAAAAGTATTCAACGGATTCGTAATTCTATTATTAAAAACGGAATCTATAAAAATATCAAATCGGTAGGATCTATAAAACAGATAAAATCGTATAATCAAAACAAAAAAATTGATAAATCACTCTGAAGCTATTATTTTATTTTTAGTTTATGTTATGTATATTATATTACCAAAAATATTGGAATATTGGTTAAAAAGATGATCCATTAAAATATCTAAACAACTAATAAACAACTAAGTTTTAAAATTTAATTTTTATACTATTTATTTAGTTAAAGAGTTTTATTTTATTTTATATTTAAAATACGATGAATCAGATTGGATCGAAATGGAACCGATCTACAATTAAAACCAAACCAAAACCACCAGATTGAACCAACAGAGACCAGATCAAAAAGTTAATTGTTCGGTTCGTTTCCAAAAACTAAAACAGAAAGCTCGATAGGTCGGTTCGTTATGTCAAAACCCAAACCAAACTGACTATAACTATAAACATGTTTTCTTTAAGTTAATACCCAATTTTATCAAAAACGAAAAAAATACAATTTAGTCGCTACAAAATTTACCCATTAAATGAATTTTCTAAAATATTCGGCAAAAACATCTTAATTAGGCGACCGATATTATGTTCCTCGAACAGCCACCGATTAACGAAGCAATTCCAACGAGTTTGACACCTCATGATATGGTTCCAGCAGCAAACTTACCTTTTATCAGTGACTAGAATTTTTCTGCCGGTGAAAATTCACCACTGCATTTAAGACGGCAGTCAAATAGACCTAACTCTTTATTAGGTGAAATGGTTGCATTGAAATCTCATAATGGAGCACGTGCCATTAGTATTCATAAAGATGGTTGAAACGCCTCCTTAACCGGTAAAACACTCACATTTACTGTTTTTAAAAATGTGAATTTGAATTCGATTTCGAACGAGCATAAAAAATTTACTGCACTTAAAAAAGGAATCTGAATTTGAATTTGAACAAGTTTGAGGAAGGAATTAATTCAAATAATGAAAGCGTGCGTAGTACCGTTCTCGTAATGAGAATATGAATGAGAAAGATATTTGTTCTCATACTAAGATGTACATGAAATTAATTCACATACAGAAGGAAATTTAAATTTGCATGGAAAAGAAATTAATTCTCATAAAGAGAATGTGCACGGAAAAAAAACAATTCTCTTAAAGAGAACGTGCGTGAGGAAGGTAGCGGCGCTAACGTTCATAGGGAAGGTAACGGCATTTACTACATTTAAAGCTAGTAACTTGCATAGGAATATTCATAGCAATAGAATAACGTGTGTGAGGAATGTAGTTCTCTTAACGATGACGTGCATGGAGAAGATAACGAATCTCTTAATGGAACAACCTCATTTAATTCATTCAAAACTAGTAACGTGCATAGGAATATGCATAGCAATGGAACTGCCCATTTAATGGATATAAAGCTAGTAACGTATGCGAGGAAGGTAGTTCTCTTAATGTAAAAGTATATGGAGAAGGTAATGGTTTTCTTAATGGAACATCCTCATTTAATTCATTCAAAACTAGTAAAGTTCATGGAATAATCAAATAACCTCATTTAATGCATTTAACGCTAGTAACATATGGAAACGATAACCATTATACAAGAATGCTCACATTCCCTTCATAACCCACATAATCCTACTAAAACGTTCGCCAGCTTATTCCAAGGTTCTCCTTTAGAATCTAAAGGCTTGAAGATCCATTATATTGCTTTTCTTTTAGATGGCGATGATATCATCCTTGATCCGGCAGACAAATTTCCTTTCATTGAGACTTGGGGTCATTGTCTCATCAGTTGTTTCACCGGTAAATTCCCATGTAAGGCTGTGCTTGATAATATTGTCAAACGATGGGGACTTAGCTGCAAAACTCTGTCATATGGAAAAGAGTGGACAGTTTTCAAGTTCCTCACTGAATCAGACATGCTTCGAGTGTTAGTTAATGGCCCCTACATCACCTATGGTAAAACTCTTATGCTCAAAAGAATCGATAAAGACGTCATGTTAACCGCTGACCTCTTCACCAAAATTCCGACATGGGTTGGCTTAATGATGTGCCTCTTAGTGTTGAGTGTGAAACAGGTTTGAGTAAGATTTTTTCAAAACTTGGTACGCCATTTTTCACTGATCAATTTACTTTTGAAAACACTGGCATGAAATATGCTAGAATTCTCATTAAAATTGATGTTAGCAAATAGCCAATAACAAGCTTTAGTGTGAAACTTCCTTGTGGAATGCGATATACTCAATCTGTTTTGTACGAAAACGACCCTCTGTTTTGCTATGTGTGTCAGCGCTTTGGACACAATCACTGTCTTTGTCCATCTACAGAGCAAGGCAAAGCTAGAATCAGCTAGAAGCGGAAAGAAACCACGACTAAACTGTCCTATGCAGTCCAGAACCTGTGTAAAAATGTAAGTGACTTACCACCTGGATCCAAAGGTAATCCTGTCACTTATAAAACCCCTCGGCAATTCACCATCGCACGCCCAAAACATTTGCGATTCCCACACCAATTAATGGAGAAGAGATGGACACACCTATGACAAAAACAACCCTTCATGTGATACTGACTACTTGCCTAGCCGAATTAGCCCATAGTTGACACTCGGATGGCTTATATTAATGATCGGGAACCCATATTTAGCTATCTGCAAGGCAAAGATGAAACCATTCCTTCCACAAACAACACAGCTGATCCATTAACTGTCCCATGGCAAAAAATGCAAAGCAAAAAATCAAAGAAAAATGCGAGGCGCGAAATGCCCACAAACTCCTCGGTTAATAAACGAAGCTCCTTACTTGGAACATTAGTGGCCTTTGTGGGCGTACAGATTGGGGCACTTCTCTCTCCAAGGTCTGTAAGATCATCAAACAAAATTTTTTGCCCATGCTTTCCTTTTAGAAACTAAATTCTTGCAAGAACATCTAGATAACTTTATGTCTTCTCGTTTCATAAACTGGAATCATGTTTCTAATCTTGATGTGATAAATAGATGACGCATCATTGTTTTTTGGGATACTAGTAGAGTGGCATGTACGGTGATTAAAATTAGAAGACAAGACATCCACTTCCAAGTCCAATGCAACGTCACTCAAGAAACCTATTGTGTTACCTTTGTTTACCTTTGTATACCGTACCGCAAAGGAGAGTTCTTTGGAAACACCTAACCACCACTGAGGCCGATATTTGTTTACCTTGGATGATTATGGGCAACTATAAGACCTACTGCGCTCCAGGAGACCGTATTGGGGCCCCCTTCAAAATAGTAATTTAATTGATTTAAACAATTTTTAGATATCTTATGGTCTTGTCGATGCACCTTCCACGGGTCCCATCTATACGTGGACAAATGGTACTGTTTGGTCCAAGCTTGACCGAGTCCTTATAAACCATGGTCAGAGCGACTAGAATATTTTATGCAAATCCTCATTCTTCACGATGGAACCCGTAATCATTGCCCAGTTATTGCCTTGGTTGTTCGTGACTTTCAGCATGGTTGTCGGTCCTTCAAATTCTTCAACATGTGGATCGATCATCCTAGGTTTTCTAGCATCATGAAAAGTTTGTGAGGTCAATTTATTGATGGTACAAAATTGAAAGCTCTAAAATTCTTATTAAGAGAATTGAATAAAGTTGAGTATAGTGGCATTCTTGAGCGTACGGCTACTGCAAATTCAGCATTTAAAGAGGCTATCTCCTCTCTAATGTCTAACCCTGACAATTTTGCTTTGAAAGAAGAGGTTCACATATTACGGGCTCGTGCGAACTTCCTCCTTGATGCCAAGAAGAGCTTTCTTCAACAGCGTATGAGGACCACCTACCTAGTTGATGGAGATAATGGAACTCGCACCACATCCCCAACAGAAGTTTCCTCACTCCTTGTAGATTTCTACACGCACCTCTTTGGCATATCCCGACCAAGCTCCCTCATTAACTCGAAGATCATAAGTCACAGACCCCTCATCGATGATTAATATTACGGGCAGCTCCTCAAACCTATTGAAGTTGATGAAATCCGAAATGCCCTCTTTGATATCGGGAATGACAAGGCTCTGGGACCGGACGGCTACACCTCAGCTTTCTTAAAAAAGAATTGAAATCTTATGGGAACAAATTTGATTGACTGTACTTGTGA
This sequence comes from Limnanthes douglasii subsp. nivea, assembly GCA_036936605.1. Classification (NCBI taxonomy): domain Eukaryota; kingdom Viridiplantae; phylum Streptophyta; class Magnoliopsida; order Brassicales; family Limnanthaceae; genus Limnanthes; species Limnanthes douglasii. The sequence continues at coordinate 10,345,575 of JAUPFV010000001.1, read as the reverse complement.
GTTCTTCGGTACTGGTAGCCTCCTCCCCGCATCAAACCACACCATCCTCGTCTTTATACCGAAAAACGACAACGACCCTAAGGTGGGTGACTTTAGGCCAATTGGTCTCACAAATGTTACTTATAAAGTGATTACCAAACTTTTGGCTAACCGAATGACCACCTTACTTCCAAATCTCATTGACAAAGGACAAGGTGCTTTCGTGAGTGGTCGAAATCTTGTTGATAACGTTTTTTTCCCAAGGAGTTGGTTAGAGGTTCAAACCGTGCAAGAATTTCTCCACGATGTATGCTCATGGTGGATCTTCGTAAATCTTTTGAAACAGTCTCATGGGACTTCCTATCGGCAATCCTCCATGGTATCGGCTTTCCTCCTAAGTTTGTGGGCTAGATTCTTGGTTGCGTTACTATAGCATCCTTTTCGGTTTCTTTCAATGACGAGCTTCATGACTTCTTCTTGGATTCAGATGTTTGGGGGTCGAGACAATGCCATTCGGGGTCTTGAAAGTTGTACTTTGGGCGAAAAGCTAATCACTAGCTGTATCTATGAAGCCATGAGAACAAAGGGTGAGACATGTCTAAATCTATCAAATATTTGGAAGAGATTTGTCCCACCAAAATATTATGTCACCGTCTGGCTAGCCTTAAACCATCGTTTTGCCATGAAAGACACTCTTCCTTACATGGACTTGCCTAACATCAATTTCCCTTTTTTGTAGGCATTCAGATGAATCTAATGCCCAACTTTTCTATGCTTGCAGATTAATTAGAGAAATCTGGAGACGTATCCGATCATGGTTGTAGATTACTCGTGAAATGACCACGCTTGATAGTGCACATAAATGGATTAGGAAGGAGCACCAGAGAACATCCTATCATTCCCACGCCATCAACCTTGCCTTACAAGCCACTGTTTTTGAGATTTGGCGTATCCGCAACCGTTTTGTGTTTGATGAAGAGACCGTGATTTAAGACAACATCGTCATTCAAATCATTCTCACGATCTGGAAGATTTTAGTCAGATTATATCTGCATTATCGACTCACACGTTAGAATCATTTTGTCCTGTTGATGTACTTAGTTTTTCTAATTTTATTTGTAAAATCCTCGATACTAAAAATTTGTACTCTAGTGAGAGACCTCGAACTCTCTGTACATCATATATATATATATATAAATCCACGTCTACTTAAAAAAAATGAAAAGCAATAACACCTACTTACCTATGAAAAATAAAAAACATCATTTGTATAACTATATTTTTCTAATTAATGTTTTTTATTAAAGAAAAAGTTCTTTTTTTTCAAACTTTGATTAAAAATACTTTTTAAATCAATATGCAAAAACATATTTCTCTTTATACGTGATAACCCAAAACAAACCTCAAGAAAAAAGAACAAAGATATATATTTGGTTGTTTATAAAAACCGACTTAAATAATGAAATGCATAAGAAAAATCTGCTTGAATTTCTTATTGAAGAGGATTCTAATATATATATACATGTAATAAAAATCTCTCCGACGAATATGGTGCTAAAGAAGCTCTAACAACCTTGGCTGCTCTTACATAAGTTATAGATAATATCTTTACAACCATTCAACTAGTTCTGTCTGTTCCATCCTAACACAAGTGATGCTATTCTTTCTTCTTTGCCCAAACCATGACAAGAAAGAACCCCATCAAAGACATTATCACAGTCTGCAAATGATACAAACAAAACCAAATCAATAAAAGTAAAACATCATGGTAAAGTCTTTAAAATGTTTTATTGATTGTTTTGAACTTACGGAGATAGCCGGAGGAACACCCACAAGTGGATCTTTGAAAAACTTGTTAGCAAGCGCGAGAGCAAGGAGGCTGCTCTGCATTCCTGTGGGAAGATCAGAACCAAGATGTAACTTCTTACTCAAGTAATAAATCCGGATAATAATAAAAAGTGAATTTTTAATCGAATAACAGTCGATGTGATACCAGTCTCGAATGATAGTGTCCGTTGCAAGGCTTTTACATCGGGTGATTTATTGAAGATAATACCAGGCAATGTGTAACCAGCAACAAAAGCTGACAAATGGAATGCAATTATGATGAACAAAACTGTTGCTCCAAATGGTGACATCACTGATTCGATGTTTATAGCAAGAGGTGCCCCGACGCATAAAGCCGTATCAAGCACTGAAAGAGGAGGTAAATATGGCCGAATAGCATTACACAACCGGGGAAACAACCTGTACAGGTAAAGACATTAGACTGGTAAACGAAAGTAGTTCTGTTTAATCCGTCCAAAATTTCCGGAAAGCGAAAGTAAATCATGGATCTTTGTTTCAAGCTCAACCACAGTGATGACTAGAGCTGGCTATTGAGGGAGCTGCTCAAGCTTGAGCCCAAACCAGGATGTTTGGCTTGACACCCATTTCAAGCGGTGCTCCCATAATGCTCGTTCGTGAGCCAGCTCGAAAGAAATAGAAAATAAAACTAATAGTATACATAAATAGTTTGAGGTATATAATCCAAGCTGATCCGGAACTAAGCACGCGCCTTCGTTAAGTAAATTATTCGGGTATCTTAATATATATTTTTTTGTAATCGAGCCGAGCTGCGAGCCTATGGATATTCGGTTTGGCTCGGCTCAATTCGACCCCTGTGACATACCCAGTCAAAGAATATGACAAATAAAAGTAAAAAGTTTTGATGTTTTTCTCTTAAATTACTAAAGAAATATTAGCAACTACTACGTCCAACCGCTATGACCCTTGCTTTATTATTGCTCCCTAATTTTTGCTTTTCACTAATCTTTCGATATCCAAATAGACCCTTAGAATATATATAGACTATAGTGCATAGTCACCTGTTAAGCAACAATCCAGCACCAATAGGCGCAACTACAATCTGCAAAATGCTCGATATCATCCCCTTCACATCAACCGGCAGCTTCTTCCCTATCAGCAAGAGCGATAACATCGGTGTGACAAAAACCGCAGTTGCGGTGGACAATGATGTCATGACGATGCTCAAAGGAGCCAAACCCGGGTCTGTTAGAAAAGTCGCATAATTTGATAGCTGGGCACCACTAACACAAGATACCAGCATAATCCCTGCACCTGATAAAATAGACCCCAAGTTCAGTTACGTTAGATTGCCCTATCAAGTTTCGAATAATTACATAGATAAACCCTTACCTACAGACGTAGGAAGACCGAAAGCTGTTACTGCAATCATGCCAAAAATATAGCCGAGTAGAGGCTTCAGCACGAATTGGCCAATATAACCGGCAACGATAGCTTTGGGTCTCTTGAATGATTCGAGAAAATCTTTCTCACTAGAGTTCACTCCCACCGCAAACATTAAAAACCCTAATGCAGGTGCGTAGTACCTAGTTATAAAGAGATTGTAAGATAACTGACAATCTCAAAACAACTTCGATCCCTCAATTACATTGGCAAAGCATAAATGACAAGTTAGTGAGACGTAGCAACCTGCTAGTGAACCATGTGAACGAAGGTGGATAGAGTAGAGCCAATAGTGTACTAGCCAGGACGACATGAGGCAAAAGAGAATTTGCTTCCTTCAGTATCTTCAATATCGAAAACTTCTTCTCTACTATCTGATTTTAAAACATAGAAGGAACCCGAGTTATGTTCCACCGAGACAATCAATTAAACAAACAGTCTTGAGAAACTCATTACATACGAAACCAATGACACTAAATGTTCTAAACACATCAGTAATACTATAATCAATGATCAAACGTTCAATGTCTGTGAAAGATGAAACGGAAAATACACACCTCTTCCGAATCAGACTGATCCGAATTCTCGAATTTCGGAGATACACATTTGCTCACTATAGACCGTGACCGAAACCCACAAGCTTGAAACTTCGAAACACCAAACAAGACACACTGGCACTGAGAAGCTGAATAATCGAGACGAATGGGGAACCCTCCTGATCGCAGTGCTGCAATGAAATCGATAAGGATCATTAATGAGACAGATGAAACAAAAACAAGGACAGAATTAAAAAAAAGTTAGACCTGAAGACGAAAGCCAAGAACTTTGGGAGAAAACTGAGACTTGAGATTTTCGATGTGCCGACAAATCTTGAACAAGAAGATGCGACAATTGAGGGGTTTGGATTTTTTTGAGTTGAGCAGGATTGGGGTTCATTTTTTTTAATTTTTTTTTTGTCTTGAGACAGTCAAGAAACAGCAGGCACGTTTGAAGTAAACTTCAAACAGCAGATGTTCGATATCAAGAAATGATGTTTGTTGCGTGTATGTAATTAGTCGTATAATTTATTGAGATGTTTTGGATTCCTATTAAGGAATGGTTCGACTCACTAGACTTTATATTAATTGCGCATGAGTTATGCTGCAAGGTTTTTCTTTCTGCATAATTATACTAACAGGCAGCAATAAATGGTTCTATAGAACAAATGGTCCCTTTGGTCAGTAGCTTTAACTTTAAGTATGTAACGTATACCTAACATAATTATGTGGAAGGGTCGAGCCCCCAAATCTAGGGCTGTTAACAAAATTGAGCCCAGTAGGTTCGCGGATGGTCCGGACCAGTTCGCTAAAGCTGTGTTGATGTTGGGTTTCTGTTCAACTGTTTAAAAATGTTTAGGATTTTTGAGGAGGTTCGAACCTCTACCTTTATTCTAGACCATCCCAAATTCTAAAAATAAGTTTAGTGCAGTGGTAAGAGTATTCAGTTTTTAACCTTGAGATCAAGGTTCAAATCTTGGACCACCGTTAAGAAATCTTCATTTACAAACATAAAAAACGCAACACTAAAGCAGTGGAATCTTTTGATTTTAGGTATGTCAATGTGCTTTTAGTTTGAAATTAAGGAATTAAATAAAATTAATTTGTTAAATTGATTTACTAGTTTGAAATTTGAGAAATTAAGGATTTAAATATACTTAATTTGTTAAATTGATTTAGAATGGTTAGAATTGTTTAATTGATTTATCTAATTGACTTAACATGAATCATGAAAAATCTTTTGATTTATAAAGATAATTTCACATGTTTTGAAAATCAGTTTGAAACAAATTAGTGCATGGTAAAGAAAAAAAATTAAGTTAGTTTGAAATTTGAGAAATTAAGCGTATTAAATGTAATTAATTTGTTAAATTAGTTTAGAATTGTTAGACTTGTTTAACTGATTTATCTAATTGACTTAACATGATATTGTTCAAGTTCTTTACGCCCACCCCTCGATTTTCGGAGTCTAATAGCTCTTTTATTGGGAATGAATTAACAATTGAAGCATCTTCGATCCCTTCTGCAACCGAGGTACCATCAAAAGAACCTTCTTTAATTCCTTCATTAATTAATCCATCTTCTTCATATACGATATTAAAAAGGGGGCATATTTGGAGTTGGATCCTGGAAATAGAACTCCAATTATTAATTATCATCCAGATGATCAAGATGATGTGAGAAGAGCTTATCTTGTGAATGGACCAACTAGACCCAACATGACTGAATATCCTCTTAGAATGATTGGGACACGAAGTCGTCCTTTTAATAATAGTTGGTATATGAATAATGATTAGCTAGAATATTCTATAAAAAAAAGAATGTTGTGTTTTGTTTGTCGTGTTATCTATTTTAAAATGGTACTAGTTTTGATGCATTTGTGATTAAAGGGTTTAATTGTTGGAACTTAAAGAGTAAGTTGAATGTACATGTTGGTGAACTCAATATTCAGCATAAGAATTATGTTAAAGCATGTGCAAATCTTATGAGGAAAAATCAAACCATTTTGTTAATGGTGAGGTTTTGTCGTTGACAAATAATTTGTCTCAAGTATTACAAGAATGGGCCAAGATATTGTGACTGTTATGTAACTTGTTCAAGTAAGTAAGAAAAGGCTTCAACAAATGAGAGATAGTGGATGGGAACCATTTTATGAAAACGTTGTGGGTTCTTGTGGTAATCTTGAAGTTGATGTGACAGTTAAGGTATGTACAAGATAATAAATCCAAAAGACTTGCTACGTTATTGACAAATCACAATCATTTCAAGAATGATTGTTTTTTACATGTCATAGATTTTGTAATGCAAGAGTTGAATGATCAATTTACACCCGAAAATGTTTAGTTGTTGAATTGTGTGGCATGTTTGAATCCTTGTTCTTCATTTCAAGGTTTTGACACTAACTCACTTGTGAGGTTGGCAAAATTATACACAAATGACTTTGTGGATGTTAGTGATAAAGAGTTGTCTAGCCAACTTGAGACTTATATTGAGTGTGTGGAGATGAACGATAATTTTTGCAATTTGAAGAGTATCTCGGATCTATGTAGGACTCTTGTGCGTACAAAAAAGCACACATTATTTGGACTTGTGTACCCGCTTTTAAAGCTTGCTTTGTCATTACCGGTGGTCACCGCAAGTGTTTAGCGATTATTTTCTAGTATGAAATATGTGAAGAATGAGTTGAGAAATCGAATTTCCAATCCATGGCTTAATGATTGCTTAATGACATTTGTGGAGAAAGAAGTGTTTGCTACAATCGATGATCGAGATATTATCAAGGACTTTCAAGGCTTGAGTAAGAGAAGAATGCAATTACGTTTAAACTAGAAATATATTACTCTGACTTTTTTAGTTCAATGATATATTTGGCACACCCTAAATTTTAATCCTGGATCCGCCCCTGGCAGGTCAAGTCATAAATAAATGGGATCACTTTATAATTTAAATGAGATCATCCATAAATAACACGTCAGTTACACAAGACGTCAAACATGCAAACATAGAGTTTTTGACACGCAAAGCACGCACGCACACACGAGACACGCACACACGAGACACGTTAATAATAATGACACTGTCACTCAAATGAATATTATATTTGATAGTAAAAATATTATTTTATAATGTGTGAGTTTCTTATGTATTTGATGGATGTAGAGCACTTTCTAAATGAGTAAAAAAACTGCAACTGGTGCGAAGGGCAAGAAGAATGAATCTTCATTTACCATCGATTGTACAAAGCCTGCCGATAACAAGATCATAGAGCTTGCACCCTCAACAAGTTTGTTCAGTAGAGAAAGCTGGTGTCATTGGTGATGTTGTTACGATTATTCATGAGAAGAGAAAGATCAGTGTCACTTCTCATAACAACTTCTCTAAGACGTTATGATTGTTTATTTACAATTATTTAAGCAATTTGTCATTGAATAACATAATATACAATAATATATTTGTATATGATATGCTTACAATATTGCGAATGTTTGTGAAATTCTCGTAGATAGTATTTATTTTATTATCAATAAAATTATCATTTTCTTGAATTAGTGCTCAGCTCCAAAGCCTTGTTTGGAATTATTTTCAAACTTTTGTGAAATTGAAAAGCAATTTTTTCATTATATCTTTCTATTAGCCTTTTTCTATTGTTGCTTATAACTTATGAAAATTATTTACTATTTCTATAATATATTAGGTACCTGAAATATTTGAAGAAGCTCGATGTCACAGATTTGTTTGGAATTATTTTCAAACTTTTGTGAAATTGAAAACCAATTTTTTCATTATATCTTTCTATTAGCCTTTTCTATTGTTGCTTATAACTTATGAAAATTATTTACTATTTCTATAATATATTAGGTACCTGAAGTATTTGAAGAAGCTCGATGTTAGAGATTGGTTTAGGATGATTGCAACCAACAAATATGAGTTTTTGATATTCGATAAAAATTATGGAATGTAACTTTTAACTTTTTGATGTTATAAATCTATTTGGTTAGCTTCTCGAAATTGCTACAAAATTTGCTCGCTAAATCTGTAAGGGGTTGTTTCTTATTTATAGGACTTGCAGCCTGCAGTTATGATTTTGATATTTGGTGATGAGGCAATATTCTGTATAGAATATCCGCATAAAAATATAATTTATCTATAATTTAATTAGGCTTTATTATTGTATATTTATTATTTATATTCTTTAACAAATGTAAATAAATGAATAGAAACTTCTATTTATAAATAAATAAAACATACAATAATACCATTACAATTTTTCTTATTTTTATCTCAATATTTCATTTATTTTCTCTCTTTTTCCATATCAAAATAATTTAGGTAATTTGTTAAGAAATTTCTCCTTATCAAATTTCGGGTCGTAAAAAAAACCTAAATCTTTCTCATGTCTTAAAAAATGCTTTTTATTTTTTAAAAGAAAAATTATAGATTAATCAAGCCAAATCATTCTCCTTTAATACCATTAGACAAACTGTGGATCAACACCGTCGTAGTCCAAATAAAATAAAACGATAAGTTTTCGATCTCATTCCGTGTTATTACCGGTAATCATATCACTGCAAATATAAAATATCTAAAATATAAAATTAATAAATTAATAAAAAAATAAAATTATAAATTAATAAACTTAAAATATAAATTGTTATTACGGTAACCGTATCACTGCAAATATAAAATATCTCAAAAAATAAAATTAATAAATTAATTAAAAAATAAGATTATAAATTAATAATCTTAAAAAATATATATCAGACATAAATCTTAAAATATATATCAGACATAAATACATTTTTCTTAATAAATATTTTCATAATAATATATTTTCAAATGAGAACTTAATGTATAGTTTACTTAAGGAAGTTACATTATTCAGTCAAATAATTTTTTAAATGAAATAATATTATTTATTAATAAATGAGTTTAATATTGTATTATACTGATTAATAGTAATATAATATATATTTTATTAGTGTTATTTAAAGTAATTCGATGTTAGGATTTTAATTTTTTATTCGGTCTAGGAGTTATACCATATTTCAATATTTGTGTCCTTTAAGTGTATTTCCGTTTTTTTCTACTCAATCTTTGACTATTTAATAGTTATTTTTATTATCTAATAAAATTATCAAAGCTTTTCATAGCTTTTATCTGAGATCCATTCATCTGAAATTAACAATCTCGTATAAGAGTCATTAAATTAAAAGAGAAAGAGAGCAAACACATATAATAGATATAGATGGGAGAATCAAGTAATTTTGGGCAAACTCGTATACCAAAATTCGATGGAGATTATGATCATTGAAGTCTCCTTATGGAAAATCTTCTTCGGTCAAAAGAGTATTTTGATGTTATGGAAGATGGAATTGATGAACCAATTAACAAAGAAGGATTAACCGAAACAGATAAGAAGATCCTTGTCGATACAAGGTTAAATGATTTGAAGTTCAATGCGATTGACAAATCAATTCTTAAGATGATAACTTTGAAAGAGACGTCAAAGTAGTTGTGGGATTTTATGAAGACCAAATATCACGGAAATGCAAGAGTGAAGCGTGCACAGTTACAAACCTTGAGGAGAACATTTGAATTTCTGAAGATGAAAATGGAGAATTCATCTTCGATTACTTCACAAGGTGATGGTGGTAGCAAACAACATGAGAAACTGTGAGGATGATATGCAAGATGTCAAAATTTTGGAAAAGATCTTGCAAACTCTGACTGAAAACTGAAATTACATTGTGTGTTCAATTGAAGAATCAAAAGATATTGACAGTTTATCAGTCGATACCTTGCAAAGTTCATTACTTGTTCATGAGCAGAAAATGAGAAAGCCAAGAATAGTAGAAGAAGAGAAGGTACTCAAAGTTTCATACGAGTATCGAAATAGAAGAGGCAGAGGAAGACAATTTGGCCAAGGAAGAGGAAGAGGTAGATTTAACAAGGAAACAGTGGAATGCTTTTGCTGTTAAAGACTTGGACATTTTGCATACGAATGTCCTATGGAAGAGAAGACGAACTATGCAGAGATTCGAGAAGAGGAAGGTGATGCTTTGTTAATGGCATACACACCAGTTCCAGAAGAAAGAAAATTTGTGTGGTATCTTGATTCCAGGTTGTTTCAACCACATGACTGGAGAAAATCATGGTTTTCAAAGCTTGATGAAGAGTTTCAATCCTCAGTAAAACTCGGTAACAATTCTATTCTTTCTGTAATTGGAAAAGGTGATGTAACTTTACGTGTCAATGGAAGGACTCATGTCATTTCAGATGTATATCTAGTACCAGAGTTAACGAGTAACTTGGTAAGTTTGGGACAACTTGTACAAAAGGGCTGCGAGATTTTGATACATCATGAAATATGCAAGCTTTATCATCCGGAGTTAGGGCTGGTTATGCAAGCAAAAATGACAGAAAATAAATTATTCAAGAATATATCCGAAAATGAAAAACCTCTTTTCTTTGTGTTTTGTGTGTATCTTTGAGTGTCCTTAGTCTCTTAAATATATTTCCTTCATATATATAACCACGATGAGATGAAAATCTTAGGTTATAAATTTAGTCTAATTTGGGTTGGACCTTTGATCGAAGTTGATAAAGCTATCAGGATCAAAATGATCATCACCTCGATCATTGTCTGAACAGTTTCCCCTTGTTGAGTGCCACCGTATCCGACACATGTTTTATTTTCTTTTTTATGACCTTGTCGAGTCTTCACAACCGTAATTTCATCACCATCGGGTAACACCTCTTCGACGGTTTTCATAACTTTCTTTTTCCCTTTCTTTTGAGGAGTCGTTTTAGTTATATCTTTCTTTTTTGACAGGGCGGTTGTTTTCTTCTTTTTTGAAGAAAGCTCGTCTTCTACTCCTTCTTTGATAGTGGGGATGTTACTGTCTGTTGTTTTTATCTTTGAACTCGTTGGCATCAGATCTATAAAAGGGCTAACACCAGATGTACTAGCTGAAGTTTTGTTCTTTTTTATCTTCTTCTTTTGGGAAAGATGGTTATTCGATCTGTTTCAAACATGAAGAAATACTTGCAGTCAGAGTGCCTAACATTTTAATAGAATACAAAAGGTTGGGTGAATCCATTAGATTTTTCAGGGAGAAGAGATCCCAAGCTGATTCTCTACAGATGGTTGTTGAGAAATGATAGGTTGGAAGGGTGTGTGAAATGCATTACCCCATTCTTTTTCAGCCCAGGCTGTAAATTTGATGAAAGTCTCTTTGGCATCTTTTCGACGAAGCTTGTAACGCCTCGAAATTTATACACGAAACACAATATTTGATAAAAACTAAGGAGAAAATCAGTTGAAGGTATAATTCAAGGTAGTAGAATAAAAAGACTTACGATTACTCATCCAGACGAGGTTCAACTTTGATGGGTTGGTTTGGGAAATTTATTTACCATTCTCCCAAACTCCTGAGACAAAGACAAATTTTTGTTTCCAAAAATTTTCTGCCTCTAACAAGTCATGGATAATCTTCAAATCGTCATCTAGTGTTAGATAGTAAAATGTAAGTACCGGTCCCTTCCACAATTTGGTCAAAGAAATGAAGTCTTGGATGCAGAGGGGAATTTTGGCCAGTCGAGAAGCCATGATCACAAAAAGTAAAGTGAACCACTGATTTGGTCACTTGAGTTGGGCACAGATCCAGAATCTTGAAGTACTCAACTATCATGAGGTTAATTGGAAATCGAAGACCCCAATTGATAATCTCTTGGTAGACCATCAATTCATCATTTTTGCAATCCAAATGAGTTTTTTATACTTCTTTGGGTAGACGAAGTATAATGTTGTCGCCATTTCCTCATTGCCTATTTAGATAAGTTTCTTGGCTCTCTTGCTAATATGTATAATAAACATTTTTTAAAGCCAAGATGTAGTGCGCTTTGAGAGGCTTTAAATTTTCACCAACTGATGCAGCCAGTTCTTCGGATATTGTCACAAGAGCTTTCTTTTTTCTTGTTGTACGAGTTTTTGCTTTTGAAACATTTTTCATTACTTCACTCTCTGACTCTTTAAAAGATTCTTCTTCTATTTCGGGTTCATTATTTGAATGGGTGGCTTCAGAATCTAGTTCTTCCTCAGATGCCTCGTCCATCTGTTGAAACGGGTTATTTAAAGGGATTTTGTTGAGACATTGTTGTTGTCTCAACAATCTATTTTATGGGAGGAGAAATGGTTGATGGATTCGAAGCAACATCAATAACATCGGTATCATCATCCATGGGTATGAAAGTATTTCTTTTTGGATTTTGAAGAGGCTAAGTTTTTGTTTCTCTGTGCAATGGACAATGGGGCTCAAGATTGATTGGAGAAGGAGTATCTTCAGATTTCTTTGAAGAATATTTGGTTACCTAACAATTGATTGGAGTTTTTTTTGTGTTCAAGTTCTTGATAACTGACTTTATTCTAGAAGAAGATAAAGTGAAAAGACATGAGTTTTTTTGGGATCAAAGTTACCGTAATATATCCCCTTTATAGACAAACCACGAGTAGCGTTGCTTATTAGTCCAACTACTCTGTATTCATCTGCTCTTTCGCTTATACAAAAGTAGTCGTATGATCCGAAGACTTTGTTGTGTGATTTTGGAGAGCTAGGTTTTTTTGGGAATTCTGGCTTTGGATCCTCTGGTTTTTTATGGTTTCTTATAAACTAATAGAAGATTAAACGAAAAGTTTGAGTTTTCCGGTGAGGGTAGCCAACAGATTGAAGAAGCAGTTGAAGGTAGCCAACGATTTTTTAATTTCCACAGTTTCTCTCTCAAGAAATTATGTTTGTGAATCAAATAATGGTTCGCAAAAGTATTTATACGAAGAGAAAATAAGTATTAGAAGTGGAATGGGTGGAAAGTAATATGATATAAATTGAAACGGTTGCGTAGATAAGATTTAACATCTGTCATACTCTAGGTCTAGTGGCAGACCTAGTGCATAGGGCATCATAATTTGCCTAGAGATATATCTAGCATCTAGAGTGTCGTCATATATTCAATATCATCTTCGAATCATGGAGACTGGTGAAAGGAAATGGATTCACCTAGAGTGTCATCCTCGAAGTTTGAAGAAGTTCGAATTTTAGATAAAGGGGATTTAGTTCACTTCCAACGATTTTTGAAGCTCTTTAGTTCCCATTCGTTTACCCTCATAAGAACTAAAGGGGCTACTGATAAGGAAATAAAACTTTGAGGACTAAAATGTAAAAGAATAAAACTTGTTATGACAGATTGTAAAATTAGAAGAGAGAAATAGAGCTTTACGTTTTAATAAGGAGTCGATGCGCTGTTAACCCCTTTTTGTAACCGTTTCAATTGAAGTTAAGTCTCAGCGCCTCTGTATAAAGGCCAAGACTGATCTAATAAAGCTCTCTTTACTTTTAAGATAAATCACTCTTGTTACTTGACTCTTTCTCTCTATAAAATCTACTAATCTCTCTACATTCTTTACTTTTCTCAATCTTACTTAGTGAATCGATATATTAACTCACCAAATTTACTAATAAGGAAATAGAACTTCGAGGATTAAAATGCAAAAGAATAAAACTTGTAATGACAAATTGTAAAATTATAAGAGAGAATTAGAGCTTTACGTTTTAATAAGGGACCGATGCGTAATTAACCCTTTTTGTAAATGTTTCAGTTGAAGTTAAGTTTTAACGCCTCTATGTAAAGGCCAAGACTGATCTAATAAAGCTCTCTTGACTTTCGGGACAAATCACTCTTGTTACTTGACTTTCTCTCTATAAATTCTACTTCTCTCTCTACATTCTTTACTTATCTTAATCTTACTTAGTGAACTCAGATATTAACTCACCAAATTGGTGACTCCACTAGGGTATAATCACTGATTTGTGCCTAGATTAATTGTACAAATTTTATTTGTTCTTCCTTTTCGAATCTTTGAAAACAACTTCAAACTTGACGATGAATCCAAGAAGTGAGAACGATCCATTAGTCTGAGCAATTGTTGAGACGTTGAAAAACGACTTGCAAATGGCTGATGATAGGCAAGAAAAATCTATTCTGGTTTGACAAACTCAATCGGACATAGAAGTGCGAATGAATCAACCGTTGGACAAAATTACAGCTCTGAACAAAAAATACGACCAAAGAGAACAGGAAATTCAGTTAGCTAGGTTGAAATCAGAAGTGAGACAAGTGGATGACAAAAATGATGGTGGCGATCAATCTGATCGATCTTGCACAGCTCGTCAGATTATAAGCAAATAAAAATAGGGTGGTTTGAATCTTTTAAATAGCGTCACACTTCTCGAAAGGAAAAAAAAGATAAACAGAGGTATGCCACATCTAGTGACGAAGAGATAGAAAGTTCTGGATCTGATTTCAAAAGATATCGAGGATCTTCGAAAGAAGAAAAATATCAACCTCGAAAATCTCAAAAATAATACAAATCTAGGAGGTAAAGTGTACCTCGATGCTTGAGGGAAGTTAATAAGTGCAAAAGAAATACATTGAATCAATACAATGTTATAGATTATCAAAATTTGTACACTGTAATGGGAACTGGAGATGATAATCAATATTTTCAAGGTGTTTACTGGAGAAATTATCCACTAAAAACTGAGATGAGATCTATATCTATTCAGAAGCGCTTTGATATTTCAAAGGTTGAAAAGTTCGATGGGATGCAAGATTCTGACGATCACATCGAACAGTTCAAAAACTACATGATGAATTTCGAGGACGATGACAGGCTGGTGTGTCGAGCTTTTTCTCAAACGTTCAAGTAAACGACTTTAAAGTGGTATAACAGAATTCTGAGGGGGTCAATTTCGAATTTTAGAGTTTTTTACACTTATTTCTGAAGATAATTTGTGGGAAGTAAATAAATGCAAGCGAATGGGGATACAATAATTCAATGCAAGCAAACAGTGGGAGAAAAATGAAAGATTTGTCTTAACTAAAGCAGGCTTAGATAATTACGAGGAGCTGATAGCAATGGCAGCCTTTCGACAAGGATTGCTACCAGGAGATCTGGCAAACGAAACAACAAAATGAAAAAACTTAAGTTTTGGAGTATTGATGGCTTAAGTGGAGGACCAAATCAGGGTAGAAGAGGCGCTAAAAGTTCGAAGAGTAGTTGGGACTGGTCAAAATAATTATGGACATGTGCCAAACAATCAGGGGAAATCTTCGAATTCTGCCCAACCGGCACGTCTGAAGAACAACAACTTACCTTCTCGAACTAGGGGATATTTAAACCAAACATCAAGGTACCAATTTAATAGGACGAGGCCTAACCAATGGATAAGGCCTGAGTATTATGTAGATCTAATTGAAAGTGTTGCTGCAATTTATGAAAAAACTAAGAGTGTGTGAATTTCAAGAAGCCTGGCCCAATAAATAGGCTAAAAGATGAGAGAAATAACAGGTTTTGCATGTATCACAATGACATCAGACATGATACTGCAGACTGTATTGCGTTGAAAAACTAAGTACATGCTTTGATTGAAAATGGGAAGTTGTTGGCCTATGTGAAAGGGCAGAGCAGTGTGTCAAAGAACCCTATCGCATCAACTGCACAGACAACGAATCCAAATGCATATTAGGAAAATATAATGATTTTGGATTCAAAGGTTTATAATTTTGATGCAGCATCAAAATACTTAGATGCAGATGCAGATCACTTAATTTTAATGGCAGTAGGGGAGCCTGTAAAACAAGGCCATATTCAAAACCTTTGCGAGTATATTGAGTCTTGGCAATTTTCAAGGGCGATACTATGACTAGTAATAGTGACAGTATTAGGAAAAGGTATGTAGTGAGTCTAGCTACTCAGATAAAGGGAAAAATGTCTACTCATCTACTCATCTGTATAGTAAGAGAGACATTCCCTTTATTTTATTTTTATGAAGATGATTTAAGAGGTATTGTAGGACCACATAAGGATGTAGTAGTTATTGGTGTAGAGGTTGATGGTGTCGAAATCTGACGCATGTTGATAGAAACATGGAGCTCTACGAATGTTCTTTTCAAGACAACTTATGATAGAATACGCAACCCTCCTCGGATTTCCCAATCATAAATTACTATCATTGGTTTTATTGGAGTGATTGCGCAAGTAATTAGGGAATTCGAGGGAGAAGTGAGTCTGGAAAAAGGACCTTTCAGAAAGAAGGTTTAGGTGCTTTTTATGGTGGTGGACTGTCCAACAAGCTAAAATGCCATTTTGGAAGATCTTGGCAATCGAGGATGTATGGAGTTGTGTCAACAGTCCATCAATGCTTTATGTATGTCGTCAGAGACCGAGTGGGGGTCGTCTAAAGTGATCAAAAGGTTGTTAGAGAGTGTTATGCCACTGGTCTTTGGATCTGAGGATCCAGTCGTGGTGATAAAATGGATGAATAAATACCAAGGGGGTGACCTCGGACCTCAAGGATGGGGTTGACGATCCAAGGGAAACCCTAGGTTCATTGACAGTAAGTGAAGAAATTGAGGAATATGCTTTTCCTTATGGAAGATTACTTAGAATAAAAACCTTACTAACCCCAATTTTACGTCAACAACTATTATAGTTTTTATCTCACAATTTGGATGTTTTTTCCTGGAAAACAAAATATGTAATATGAGTTCCAATCGAATTGATTTTCCATATCCTCGTAATTAATCCAAAGGTCAAACCTTTATACAAAAAGACGAGCATTTTCTTTTGAAAAAGCATAAGAAATTGTTTCTGAGGTCGATCATTTATCGAAGATTGGACATATAAGGGAGCCGCGGTGTCCTTTATAGACGCCAAACGCAATAGTGGTAAAGAAGAAGAATGAGAAGTGGAAATGTGCGCCGATTTCACAGATTTGAATCGATCTTGTCCTAAAGACCTGTTCATCGTTCCTCGAATAGACTAGTTGATTGATTTCACTTAGGAAAATAACATATTTATCTTTATGGATACTTTTGCAGGGTATAATCAAATTCAGATGGATCCAAAGGATCAGGAGAGTACTACATTCATCAAGGACCGAGGCTTGCACTGTTACAGGGTTATGCCATTTGGATTTAAGAATGTTAGAGCTACATATAAGAGATTAATGAATAAGGAATTCTCCTCTCATATCGGAAGAACCATGGAGGTGTATTTTGATGACATGATGGTCAAAATCTTAACATATGATGCACACTTGAAAGATTTAGAGGAGACTTTTTTAATTTAAGAGAAATAAGGTTAAAGTTAAATCCAGAAAATTGTACCTTTGGAGTTCGATCAGGGAAATTTTTGGGTTATGTTATTAGCGAAAAGGGAATAGAATCCTACCCAGAATAGCCAAAAGCTGTAGTATCAATAAATCTCCTCGAACTATCAACGAAGTGCAAATCTTGACATGAAGGTTAACTTCTCTTAACAGATCCATTTCTAGATTTTTATGATAAATGTTTTCATTTTTTCAAGTGTTACAAAGACCAAAAGAATTTGAATGGACTTCAGAGTGTGAAGAAGAATTTTCAAGTATCAAAGATTTGTTGTCATTACAAGAATTACTGTCCAAACCTCGAAGTGAAGAACACCTATTTTTGTAAAATACGGTATCTGATTTTGCGGTAAGTGCAGTATTGATAAGTGAAGATCCAAAAATTTCAAAGCAGTGTACTATGTCAGCAAGAGTTTGGTAGCAGCAGAAAATAAGTACTTGAAACTCGAAAAATTGGCCTTGGCATTGGTAGTAGTTGTTAGAAAAATGTGTCTCTATTTTCAAGATCATACCATTGAGGTTCAAACTTCATTTACATTGAAGAATGTTTTACAACGCCTAGATATTTCTAGGAGGATGACTAAGTGGTCAGTTGAATTGGGAGATTTTGACATCATATTTTCACCTCAAACGACAATTAAAGCACATGCTTTGGCAGATTTTCTTGTTGAGTTCCATTCAAGCAGATCAGATGAAGAGGTTAACAGGGATGTGTTGCGATCTAGTTTGATATGGATAGTTCGAACTGATGGAGGTTCTAGTATTTTGGGATGCAACACTGGGGTTCAATTGATTGCTCCATCTGGAGCAACGATGCTTTAATAAATTAAATTTAGCTTTCACGCATCGAATAATGAATCTGAATACGAAGCTGCGCTGGCTGGTTTGAGGCTTACAAAAATATGTGGTGCAACTTCAGTACGATTAAATACAAGTTCTCAATTAGTAACAAATCAATTGACAAATTAATTTTGCATCTTTGAGAGCTTTGAAATCTGGATCTTCTGTTTGATCACCTTATTGTGTAACATATAAGCCGATGAAATAATACAGTTGTTGGTTCTTTGGCAACTTTTGCATACAAAGAAGTATATCCTTAGATTTTGTTACATGAGAGTCCATCGATTTTAACCCATTCAGAGCAATGTGAGAATATTGAGGAGGTATTCGTCACTCCAGACACAGTCCGAAAATATTGGAGAACTGGAATTTTAAATTTCTTGATTAGAGGAGCGCTGCCTGAAAATGTGAAATTGGCTAAGAAATCTCCCCTTCTACCCCATCACGGGGAAGATATACTTATGAGGTAATCACTTGAACCTCATCATGGTGAGCTTACTTCAAGGCTCAACCTTGTTCCCAAAAACGACCATCGAACCCATGCATCCTCCACATGAGGGGTAGATTTCTCCCCATGCTCATAAACTTCTTCATCACGAAGTTCATCCTCAAATAAAGTCTGATTAGTAATGGACTTCATAGACAAAAAAAAATTTATGTTGATTTCATTCCAAACAATGATCACAAAGGTCGATAATGATAGGTTTTTCAATAGGAATGAGTGATTTATTGGCTAAGTTTTTCATCTTCTTGTCACTCATGCATCATAATCTTCGATGCCACAAGGAAGAAGAAGTATTTTCCTCAATTGCATTCAATGAAAAAGAACATATACCCATATATGTCTTATACAATTAGCAACACAAATCACCTCGAGCAACTACCATCAAACGTTTAGATATTTTCCACTTACCATCATCAAAAGTGTGACAAAAACCTTTTTTTAAGAACATTTACAAATAAAAAATTCAGACGTAGGTCAGAAATATGGCACACATCATTTAGTGTAAGTATGTACCCAACACATGTGTTCACACGAATATTACCCATCCTAACAATGATAGCTGAGCTTTGATTTCCCATCTTGATACTATCAAAGTTGTCACTTTTGTATTTCAAAAAATATTTCCAATCCGGGTCACAATAATATGCACTTGTATGTACAAGTCATTCTGAAACCGAACTATCAACATGATTACACTCACCAAATGCACAAATTAATGATACATCATCATTACCAGTAGCCAAATACTTATGTTGCTTATCTTGTAGTTTTACAAGTTTAGTATAATTACTAGAACATTTTTAATTGGCTCAGTTGGATCGAACAAGTCTTTGCAATACAATAGATCCTCCGTGATCAGTTTTCAAATATAATAATTGGTTGATGTCAATTTAATCATGGAGCTACCATTATTATACTCCATATTCAATGGCTAAAAGAAACCATAAACCACCAATTAACTTCAAAAAGGTCAAACGAACGAATAAGAAATCTAATTCACGATCAATGATTCACTAATTCACTAACCAAATTAAACCATAAATCTAATCACGAAAATAAGGAAGAGCAAAATGAATCAACGTACAAGATTTATTTTACTTGGAAAAACCCTTCGGTATGAAGAGTAAAAACCACGAGACTTATGCCCACCCAAACAACTATATTATTATGATAAGTTGAGGGTAAACTTATATATAATTCAACCTAATAAATATCTAGAAACCCATGAAATTTCAAACATAATAGACTAACAAGAAGAGAAGCAAAAGTGAAGAATATCACCAAAACTAATGCACTAATACAACAGGGACTTCCCATGAATCATAACACTGAATAACAATCCAACCAGTCAGATTGAAGCCTCGTATGTCGTTAATATTTTATCCTAAATTCAGAAAAAACCGACACCGTTCGGCCCTCGATGAGCCTTTTTAATGCAGCTGCACTCAACAGATCCGAAAATCGAAAACCTCTCTCTTTTTGTAATTTATATGTATCTTTGGGTGTCTCCAGCCTCTTATCTCTTTCCTTATATATAAGGAGATGAATACCCTAGATTATAAATTTGGCCTAATTTGGGTTGGACCCTAACATTTTCTTACCACTGTTTTGAGATTCAACCAACACCAAAACCTATGATTTTTTTTATCTATTCCCCTTAGTTTGACATTCCCCCATCAGCCTTTAGTGAGTCGTCGAGCTCTGAAGCCTCATTATTCTTGGATTTCTTTTAAGGTGAATTAGAGCCCTCAAATTTCATTGGATATTTGATGAGGACTTGGCTCCGGGATGGAAAAGAAATAGACTTGCTCATAACAACTTCAACCCAATCCACATCGGTAATGATGAAAACTTTTTTTCTTTTGTGGTTTAACCCCTGTTTAATATCCCAAAAATTACCATAAAAAAGATGAAACTTGCGATCTCAGTTGTCCGAATACCACTTACCCAACTCTAAAATTTTATGTTCTCTTTTTTCTTGGGTCAATCAAAAAAATTATTGTACTTTGAAAGAAAACCTAAAAATTATCATTATAAAAGTAAAATAAATATTGAGAAGCATTTGACAATAGTTTAAAAAAAAGTTTGTCGGAAAGGGAATGTAGCTCGGTAGGGCTCAAGCCCTTATTATTTTTCACAAGTAAGTCTGATCCAAAGAGGTTACTGATAAAAAAAACTTCAATCTATCAGGCTCTTGATCTCTAATAACAGAATTTTAAAACTAAAATATAAATTTATCTACCTCTTGGGCCTAGAGAAAAATCCTCGGTCTTAGGCTCATATGTAGACAAATATACTAGGTAATAATTGGAAATGAGGAATCCATCTCTTTCTAGTATGCTTGTGGATGCTCCCCAACTCTTCGGTAAACCACTACGGGGAAAAAATTATTTGTGATTATATGCTAGACAAAAATTTCAAAGTTTCAGATATCATTTTCGATGGTTGTTGGAGTTGACTTGACGTAATAAGGTCGAGTAATGCTAGAAATCACAACAATCTTTAGGATATTAAAAATATCAGCATGCTGCTCCTCATTCTAAGTATCAGAAGTAATGATATCCACTGATGGGTCACCAAATATGGAAAAGTAAACTTCACAATCTGATGGGTCACCAAATATGGTAAAGTAAACTTCACAATAAAGGACACCTACCATACCATTCGTACGTCTACTCCTTGTGTCGGGTGGAGTTGATTGGTATGTCACAAATAGAATATTCCTCGTCATTCGTTGATAAGTTGTTCACTATGTCCACCCTCAAAGTATCTAAGATGTTGCTAGATCAATGGGACGATAAATTGATCTTTACTATTTTTTATGATTTTTGTAAGTTAGATATGTGGGACGATAAATTGATCTTTACTATTTTTTGTGATTTTTTTTCGGTTTAAAATCTGGATTTGATTCGATGTCAATAATATATAAGTGTGAATACTAGTATGATATTGTCCGTTTTGGGTCGGCTAGAGGACCCTCACGGCTTTGCTCGTGGTGTACTCCCAAAAGGCCTCATACTAGTTAAGATGTTTCATCACTTATATATTGTATATTATTTTCAGTCCTAAGCGATGTGAGACAGCTGATCAAGTGAGGGAGCAAGTTTATTCTCTAACATTTGGAGGGTTAGTTTCACGCCCAGAAGAGATGCAATGGGCTTTTGGAGTTGATTTTTCATTGATTAGCAGAAATGAAGATTGATCAAGTAAATGGAATGAGAGGGTTTGTAATTTTGAAGCGGAATTTTGAATCTGAAATTTTGATTTTGGATGGTAATTCTAGGTTAGAATCATTTTTTGTTAAAATTGGGAAAATGAAACTTTTGCCCCTTTAAATTGTAATACTTTCATTACTAGTAATAGATGACATCTTTTGATTAAAAAACAACGTTTTAAATATAAAATAAAATAGAAAATATAAATTTTGTATTTTAAAATCTATTAGTGTTCTAAATAAAATGTTTGAATACTATTCAACCAGTAACCAGTACGTACAGGATAAACCGTTGATCTAATGCACTAACCTCCAAAATAACGTTGAAAAAGTAAACCACACGGCCATTCCAAAGTATAGACATGATTGCTCCACCAGCTCGATTTTTCCCTACGGAATATTTGTATAATGTTTGGTGGCTTTAGCGGGTGAGTATTTGATGTACTATATATCTCCGTTGCTTAAAGTTATGGTGTTGATTAACTTAATTAACAATTCATCTTTTATTTAACATAAAAGCAAATGTCAACCTCAGTGTACAATTTTATCGTTTTATAATTATAGAAAATAAAAGGCATAATCATACGATGATGATGGGGACGGAGGCGCATATTCGACCTCAAATTAAATATACTTCAGGTAAGTTTATATAATATAATATAAAGTTTTCTATCATTTCGGTATAATGATTAATAATGGGAGACAGAGACAGACATTCTTATTATTTATGTATATTTTCAAATAATTCTTATATAATCCAATATTATTATTAGTATTTAATATTGATGCTTAGTGTAATTTAGATAGTTAAAGGAAAATCCGGATTATAAGTATGGATGCGATTAAAATGACAGGATATATAAATGAACGGCAATACTCAGGGGTGCATAAGTACGGTAAAGGAAGGTCTTATTTATTTTTCAATTTATTTTTACAATTTTATTCAAAAAAATTTTTGGCAAGTAATGAATGTTTATTATTAAATTAAAGGAAATTACAAAGTTTTGGATCAATTTGAAAGATAAAGAAAATGATAAGGACTATTTATCAAAACAGCGAGGCGCCTAAAATTTGAAATCATCTTCTTCTTCGGAGCTTTATCTTCGATTTCAAAACAACAATCATGTAACATACCCCAACCCTGAACTCTCCAACAACGTCATAGATCAGAGCTCATCAGGAGGAGTGACAAATTGAATGCTTTTCTTTGATTTGATCACAGTTTTTGCAATCCAGTCAGCACACTGATTTTGAAGACGAGAAATATGTCTGATCGACATCTTAGGATGGATTAAGGATCTGCATATCTTCATTGAATCATACAGGTACCAAGCTTCCTTCCTATTAGCGATTAGATTTATAAGAATCAAGTTATCAGATTCTACATCAACGTCAGTCCAATGATTTTGTTTGCATTTTATCAGACCCTCAATTAGGGCACTGATTTCAGCGAAGAGGGGATTTAATTTGCCTAGAAGTGAGCTAGAACCCAGGAGAATATCACCCTCAAAATTACGAATCAAAATCCCACTACTGGATTCACCAAATTTGTTGCACGAGCCGTCGCCATTGAGCTTCATCCTCCCAGGATTAGGGGCAATCCATCTCAGGTATCTTGGATTTTCACGATTGTTTTTTGTTGAGTTGCAACCCAGGGATACACCAGCATGAAAGACTTTAGACCAATGTTTGTATGTTATCATAGTAGCCAAATCCATACTTTTAATAATGTGAATAATTCTGTCAATAG
Organism: Limnanthes douglasii subsp. nivea; assembly: GCA_036936605.1. Classification (NCBI taxonomy): domain Eukaryota; kingdom Viridiplantae; phylum Streptophyta; class Magnoliopsida; order Brassicales; family Limnanthaceae; genus Limnanthes; species Limnanthes douglasii. Next base: position 10,322,279 of record JAUPFV010000001.1, on the reverse strand, counting down.
CCTTCTTGACAGTATGTGGAGAACCATCAAACTTTGATAAGTTTCTTTTTCTCCAGATAACCCAGCACATAACTTGAGGGATGATATGAGTTATATGACTTTTGCCTTTAGAAAACCAAAACCAGGAATGCAAAACATGAGTTAAAACAATGCGTCTTCTAATATCTATCTTGAAAAGGCTATTGAAAGAGTTCCACATAGGCCAAGTAAAGCTACAACTGACGAAGAGATGGTTTTTCTCTTCACATTTGTTACAGAATCGGCACTTAGAAACCATACTAGTATGCATTTTCATAATGATATTATCAATAGGAATGTAACCTTTTATAAGTTTCCAACATAAGAAAGAGTATTTTTTAGGAATATAATGATTCCAGATTCTTGAAAAAAGGTCTGACTTGGTATAAGTTTTTCTCATACTTTCCCAAGTAGACTTAATATCAAACTCTTTGTTATTTGAAAGCTTCCATATGATTTTGTCAGGCTTATTAGTATCAATTTTATAATTTGAAATGTGATTTACTCTATCAATAGGTAAAATATTGTGCAAAACATTGTAATCCCAGTTGTTATTTTTCCAACATGAGTTTACACTAGCATTTAGATACCAGCTATAAGAGTTAGGATCACTTATCATAGGAGGTTTGTCATGCCAGTCTTCTAACCAAAAATCCATACAGCCTTTCCTTAGCCTCCATTTAATGTTCTTTTCAGCAGAGTTTTTGATTGCTTGAAGTCTCTTCCACACAGTTGAATCAGTTGTTTTGCATTTAGCTTTAAGAGCATGAGAATCTTTACAGTAAGTCGTGTGCATCATTGAGGCCCATAGGCTGTTATTTTTCCTGAAAATGTACCACAATTTATGAGAGAAAGGTATTTGAATATCATATAGACTTTTAATGTTTAAGCCACCCTCAGCATAAGGTTTACAAAGCTGATTCCAGTTAGACCAGTGAATGGCTTTAACATTATAGTTAGATCTCCACATGAATTTGTTAAAGTAGCCCTCAATTTTCCTGATGATATTATTAGGGACGAGAGTGTTTTACATTCAATAGTATATAATTGGCATTAACACATAATTGATTAAGGTCAACCTGCCCCCAAAAGATAAGTTCTTAAGCTCCCAATCCACAATTCTATCCTGAATTTTGTCTAGAAAAGTCTGAAAAAACTTCCCTCTATTGTTTCTTGCAATAGTTATTCCCAAGTAATTGAATGGCAGATTGTCAGTATCAAAGCCAAATTGAATCTTGATGTTGTTTATTGTTGTTTGATTGACTCTTCTAAATATAATTAGCTTTGTTTTTTCTTTATTAAAAAATTGACCAGAGATAAGTTGATACTTATCCAGCAGACTGCTAAGCAAATCAATGGAACTAGTCTTGCAGTCTGTGAAGATCAATACATCATCTGCAAAGGCCAGACAGGGCACCAAGAAGTTAGACCTAGAAGCATAGAGTAGAGTTTTATTATTTTCAAAGAGATTGTAAATCCCTCTGAGCAAAACCTCCTCAGCGAGGATAAACAGGCTAGGAGACAAAGGGTCTCCTTACCTAAGACCTTTATTTTGTTTAAAGTAACCATTGATAGAACCATTAATAAGCACAAAAATATGGACATTTGTAATCATTTTCTTTATTAATTCCACACAATGATCAGAGAAACCAAAGCATGCAAGAACTCTTAGAATGAATGCATGAGATAACTTATCAAATGTTTTAGACATATCTAGCTGAATGATTGCATTTCCTGTTTTAGGCTTTCTATCAATGTCATGAATCAATTCTTTAGTGATTAAGATGTTATCATGGATAATCCTGCCTTTGACAAAGGCACCCTGAATCTTAGAGATAATGTTAGGAAATATATTTGATAATCTAGAGTTGATAAGGTTTGAAAAAAATCTATTAAAGATAGTAAAAATACTTATCGGTCTAAAAGTATTCCAATCAGTTGGATTTGGACTTTTAGGAACAAGGAACAGACCAGTAGCAAACACACCCCCAGGAATGTTGTTGCTTGAAAGATAATAGTTAAAAGCATTGCACAGATCTTTATTAATAATTGACCAACAAGATTTGAAGAAGAAAATATTGAAACCATCAAGCCCTGTTGCACTATCATTTTTCATTTTGGATATTATACTCCACACTTCATCTTATTAGTTTTCCTGATAATGGATCCACTGTCCTCCCCATTAACAAGGTTAGGAATATTGCTAAAGATCTCATCCTGCATTAAGAAGACTTCCTCATTTCTGTTGGTGTAAGAGTTAGTAGATAATATAGATTTGAAATAACACACAGCAGAATTAGATATATCAGAAGAATTGTCAAGCCAAATCCCTTTGTCTTTGATCCCCTTAATAGTGTTACGTCTTCTTTTCTTAGAGACATACGTATGGTAAAGCTTGGTGTTACCATCACCATCTATAATCCATCCATTGTAACATTTTTTATGCCAGAAACTTTCTTCATTTCTGAGAGCTTTCAAGTACATGCTATTAGCTTTAGAAAGGTCAGATTTAAAAGTATTGCTATTAGTTTCAAGATGAATGGTTTCCATTCTCTTAACAGCCTCAGCAGTCTCCTCAACCTTACTGAAAATGTTGCCAAAAGTATTAGCATTCCATTTCTTTAAGCAGTATTTAAGCCTCCTCAGCTTGTACCAAAAGACCTGGCCCTGATTACCCTTGCAATCCAAGTTACAATTCTGCTTGACAGAGCTAAAAAAACTATCATCATTAGTCCAAGCATTAACAAATTTGAAACTTTTCTTACAATTAATATAATTAGAGATATAGTTTGATTGAATTAAAAAAAGGGGCATGGTAAGAACAAGTTCTGACCATGTGATAAACCTGGGTATCCTTGAAAGTGTTGATCCACAACTCATTAGCCAAGGTTCTGTCCAGCCTTTTCCAACAAGTACCACTATTCCAAGTGTATCTCGAGCCAATGTAACCTACATCTTTAAGATTACAATGCCTTATAGCCTCATTGAAGTCATTGGTACTATTATGATCATAGGTAGAATAGCCAATTTGATCCTCAGAACATGTAATGGCATTGAAGTCTCTAGTGATGATCCAAGGGACTTCATCGGTAGCAATCATTCTCATCTAATTCCAGAGATCCATTCTAAGCACATGTTGACTCTTAGCATAGACAACAGATAAATTGAATATAGTTATACAATCAGGATAAGAGACAGCCATGCGAAGAAGCTGATCATGATCATTGAGGATGCAAACTTCAACATCTTCATTCCAAAAAATCCAAACCTTATTTGAGCAGTTTGAATACGAATTTTTAAAGCCAAGAACTTTAGACACACCATCCAACTTTCTAGGATCAGCCATGGGCTCTTGGATGGACAAAATCTTTGATTTGTTATCTTTGATAATAGAAAGGAGCCTTCTCAAAGTAGGCTTATTATTCAGGCCTCTAACATTCCAGTTAGTTATCTTTATCATTGTCTGATAAAGATTTGTGTTTTGATTTTTGTCCTTTCTTGGATAGATAATTGATGGTGAGCTTCTTAGTTTTACTTATTTTCAATTCAGATTTTAGCTTTACACTGATGATGGAGCCAAAGTCGTTGTTGAAGGAAGGGTTTCTAGGGTAGTTATCACTGCTTCCTATGTTTTCAATCATATCATTTTCTTCAAACTGGAGGTTGCTTTGAGCAAAATCTGGATTAATCTTGTGTAATGCTTCTATTACTTCCGTATTATTTTCAACAAGATCATTGTTTTGCCACATTTTGCAGCACTTGATTCTTTTGCCTCAAGATCTTTATCCTTGGCTGTTATAACTGACTTGAACTTTCTTCTATAGACTTTGCAAAAAGTTTGGGTGTTACTAGAGTTATTAATAGATGTTCTTGGCTCCTGAAGAGTTTCTTCTTTCTCAGTTACAACTTTATCATTATCTTCATTGATTACAGCTCTTCTTAACACATCTTTGCTAGTATCATTGACACTTTCTTCATAATTTCCAGCCTTCTCGTCTTCTTTATCTTGCTGATATTTATTTTCAATCTTTTTACATTCTTCCTCTTTATGACCTATATGGTAACAAGTGTTACAATATGGAGGCACATTCTAGTAACTTATGTTGATCCAGCAGCCCTCGTTTGATCCAAAACCAGTCCAGAGTCTGTATTTTAGACTTCTTGATACATCAATCTCTACATGGGCGAAACAAGCATTCATGGCAGCCTTATTTTCGGGACAATAACTTTGTAGGTAGTTCCGATTGATGAAGCTAAGTTATGTATAATAGATTTTTTTATACATAAACTCAGGAACCCTTTCAAGACGAATCCATACCAAAGCCATTGGACTCTCATATTTTTTGTTGAACTCAAAATCCCATCTTAGGATTCTCATGGATTTTCCTTCTATGTTCCAAACATTTTTGGACCAGATACTGCTTACATCTTCTTTGTAAAGAAACTCGATAAAAATATGCCTCGAGTCGAAGCTGGAGAACTTATAGGAGCCTTTGAATTTGAAGGTTTGAAGAAAACCTTCAAGAACAGATTTTCTTGGGATTCCTTCCTTAAACTTGCAGATGATCGTAAAATAAATAATTTTGAATAAATGTTTTTATATTCGTTAGCATTATTTATATTCAAAATAGATATATGTAAAATAAAAATAAAAATAAAATTAGTTGTCATCTTATAAAATAAATGAGAATCTAATTTTTCATTTACAACTAAGAGTATACATTCTATAAGGATTTTTTTTAACAGAGTACTAAAAAATGTTTTATTTGTTTTATTTATAAATATATTTTAATTAAATATATTTTAAAAAACATAAAATAAATTTAAATAGAGTATTTCTTAACTAGTATCGAGGACACCCGTTAGCAACCGATGAAAATAAGTCAATACTTTTATAATTACGCTAAATTAAAGATCAGTAAGAAAGAACAAACAATCGAAAATCATGGTCGGTAGTGGATTTGTATATGGTATGTTATATTTTAGTTATGGATTTAGATATGGTATGTTATTTTTTTGTTAGTGGGCCTCTAATCTTAGAAATAATAAAATTAAAACATAATATAATATATCATGACGGACGTTGTAATCTATATGTTTTAAAAAAAGTATTTATGTGTAGATATAAATTAATTCATAAAAGTAATTAATAATAATGATTTTATATTGATGTACAAAAATGACATTTAAAATGAGATAATAATTTTTTTTAAATTATGTAAACTAAAACAGAATAAGTAGTTAATTTAAAAAAATGGTTAGGAAAATTTGCAATAGCTAAAATGTAAAGTATGATCAAAATATGATAGAGTCATCAATGGCATAAAAGCATCAAAGTTGACAAAAATAAAATTGGATATATGTAGTTATGAGATTATGCGACAACTAAAGTATAGTGGACATTCGAGAACGATGAGATATCGAGAAAACAGATCAATGTACAATTGGATCTATTAATTTTTAGGGTTGTCAGTCAAACTTGAGTTGACATATTTTTAAATTATAAATGTGAAATTATTACTTGGTTTACGATTTTTTGGAATACAAGAGTTCGTATCATCCACATTAATCTTAACATGTGTAGTTATGACAATATATTATGACCCTTGATTGTCCATATTCTTCTGTTGTCAATCGTTTTGATGTTTGATAATTTTTTTATAATAAAAAAATACAAACCATACATAAAAATAAGTAAACGAACGAGAATAGTGCACGTGTCCTACAAAAAGAGGAGTATGTATGTTTACCTTTTCATCATTTTCAAAGTTGTTTTTGACCTTTCAATCCATATTTTAATACCAACAACCTCTAATGTCGTCCCACTAAACCAAGTGTGAACTTATCATGTAAAAATGATACAATTTTCATAATTTGGATATTCTATTTTGAAGTGTGAATATAGGACATAATTTATGTGTATCTAACCATCCGAGCGATGCTTTGGATATCTCTGGCTTCAATAACTAAACTAAAAAATACTCACATTTTATTAAAAAAAATAGACCACAAAAAATAAAAAGAAATCGACACAAAATTAATGGATGTGGAATAACACATGGAAGTCATGCCTCCAAACGAGGAAGATGACCAAGTTAACATTGAAGATGTGGAAGTTGAAGAAGAGCATACCATTTATATGACAACTCCAATTACATTTAGTATGGAAACATGTTTTTTATTATAAGTTTTCTTTACTATTCGTATATAATTTTCAATACATTTGATATGCTACAACATCTCTAAACAAGTCAACAAATCGAGCTTCTTGACCTTTTCTCTCTTTTGGTAAATGACTGCACAAAACGTTGGCAATACCAAAAAATGGAAGCCGATAGAGTTTAGATTATTGGTTATTGAGGACAATGCATGATTCTACTAAGAGCATATTATAAACTTGTTAAAAGAATAAATATAACATACTTAAACTAGCCCCGAAAGGGGTAGCCGAGTTGGTGGAGTAAATGAGCTCGTGACCAAAAGGTCATGCGTTTGACCCTCTCCACAAACGCTTTCTTGGTTTGAGCATGTCACCATGTTTGGTTTACCTTCTGGTGTTGGTTTGCATGCTATTGCATCGGACTGAGAGTTTACCATGTGTGCAGTCGTTGAGTAGCGGCTGCGGGTTCCCTCCAAAATAAAATAAAATAAGTAACATACTTAAACTACGAGGACCATAGATGTATTAATTTTTATGTATAAAAACTAAAAGAGAAAGCATCAGACCAAAGTAAGATATTGAACCTATCAAATTTTAACACAACTTGACACGAAGGATTTATAAAAACATGTCCCAAAATAAAGAAGGTCATATGCGGTTTTATAACCATATTGCATATCAATTCATATTAAAGTAAGAGAGAGATCCATAATCATGTTCCAACATCGTTAGAGGGAAGTCAACCCATGAATTGTATTTGTATTTTTTTTTGTTTTCTAGTATTTTATTGATCATCCATTATATATCTCCTTAAAATGTTGAGGCACACTTGTAGGTGTTGATGAGAATGAAAATCCTAAAATGTTTTAAAAAAAATCTTCATATTACATGTTATCTCACCGTTAATTTGGTTGAATATGTAAATAAATTCTATTGTTTTATTTTATTACTTTATATCACTTCAAGTTGGTCGGTTAAGATACATTTTATCTTACCAAGAAAAAACGGAGTGTCAGATTTTCTTCATCCACATTGTTAGCATATACAGTTTTTTCTAAACAAGATATGATATTCTACCATTTCTATTTTTTGTCATTCTTCTAAAAAATTAAAAAAACAAACATGTTTTAGTTTGTTAGGCACATAGACCCGAGCGAAGTTGGGTATGGAACCCGTAGGAATTGTGACCATTTATGGATGCACTTACGAGGTTTGATCCTTTAATGAATCACGATTAACAATATCTTAACAAACATATGAGGTCAAGACCCATATTCATTGTAGTTTTTGAATTCTAACTTGAAATTTGAGCGTATTAATTATCGATTATGGTCTTTCATTGTATATATATATATATATATAAAGATAAATTGAAACTAAATTGTTCGTGTAAGTTGTATTGGTTGTTCAAAGCTACGTAGATTTAGAATCAAAATTTATATTCCGATATAGAAGTCACAACATAATCGTCATTATGTTTATCATCATATCGATTTTTCTGCTCATTGTTTGGCTTAATGTCTCCTCATTGTACGTTTAAACTTGTCGGTTGTTTGCTTATTTGGATAAATTTGGTTTTCAAGAGCTCTTTATCCGGGTCTTTTGGATTTATATGTTTGTAGATTTGCAATAGATATATGAACTATTAAATCTAGTTGTTGGATGCAGAGTGTCATGTATGATGCAAAATCCCCATACATTTATTAAATATTCTTTGAATCATTACCAAACATGTGCTCTTAAAATCCATAGTGCAAAGTTGTAAAAGAACTATTCATGTATGGAATCGGGTTGTGCTATATGTGGGTATGATAACATAAAATAGGGTCGAAAGAAACATTAAACTAATAAGTTATGCAATTGATTTTTGTAAAAACATTGAGACTTTAGTCTTTCTAATGGATGTACCAATGTCAGAACTACCGAGTTAGTTGAACATCAGTTTTAAGGGTGAATGAAGTGGTTATGGCCAAGATGTTATTAATATCGGGGTCAAACATGCACGTTTTACGTTTAATCTTCAAAAATCAGACGAATGAATCGAAAATCAAGTTTAAAAATTAATGTTTACACGATGTTAAGAAACTGAGAAAGTATATCATTTTCATACTCTACTTTGCATAATGGATCAGCTAATATGTTGATCGATGTCAATATTTATGAACCTCTTGCTATTTTTTTGTCATAGACCATTTCCCTTTGCTTAGAACATAAGTATTGTATATCATACTTCATCCAACTTATACTACATATTCTTTGCACTATATTTATACAAATTAAAATATTTATATTTTCAGTAAGAGAAACCATCTTCTAATTTGACATAACATTATCTATAATATATTAAGCATTACCCTAACATCACAAAAAAATCATTTATGAACATATTTCATGAACAATATTTACTAGTAAGATTGATACCATTAACATCTTAGTAGTGGATTTGAATTTATATGTTGAAGTACCACCTCTCAATGGATTTTTCTTTTATGAGGTCTATCATTATTAAAAATTATCTTACTTTTTAAATTATATAATTATTCATAGATCAACCATCACACACACTTTTTAGATTTCCAAAATACTAGAAAACCAATATTATTCTCGTATTTTTCTATAAATCCCATCATTTTAAAAAAAGTTTGAAAAAACATATTTAGCTTTAGTAAACATTATCACAATACGAGTAATTGTCGTGATTGGATAAATGGTTTGCATAATAGCACAATTAATAAAATTAACTCCACAATTTTTTCAATGAGAAAAGTTATATTCCATATGAATATCTTCTTGGGTTATATATTTGACTCTTTTAACATATTATTTTGTACATGTTTTTTTTTTCAGGGCCAAAATAATTACATAAAAAATCAAAATTTTCCATGATATTCAACAACAAAAAGCCAACAACCTTCCTCCAATTGAACTTAAATTAAAATACTATATTTTCACTAACACCGATCTATATACATATCTTAACATAATTCTCATTTTTTTATAGTATGATGTGAAAAAATCAGTTAACCATATCGTATTTGTGGTGCAAAATGAGATAACTTTGATGATGTTAACCCTATAATATCCCCTTAAAAGTCACAAAGTTCAAGAATTGGTTTTGACAAACAAAATGAGGCATTAGTGGAACAAATTTGATTTTCATAAATAAAAAAATTTATTATAGACCACATAACTTGTAAGTGTGAGGTAAGTTCCACTTAAATGGAAATAGATTATGTTTATTAGAAAACAAAAATCTAGCAATACAATCAGCCAAAGAAAAATAGGTAATATAGATAAAACTTTATTTTAAAAAATGTTTAAAATGAGTAAACTTGTATTCTATTTCATTTGTCTTTTATTATTTTATATATAATTCACTCGTAAATGTTATCAATAATATAAATTTATAGTAAAAACTATTTTTAAAACTCAAATGTGAAGTAGATTATTTTACCTTACAAAAAATCATTAAATACTTCAAGTAAATTCATTGAATAAACAACACCAATGTAGTTTGGTTATTCTATTTTCCCCCATAAATTATAATTAATCTACTATGTTTTCTTCTATCTTCGATTAAGACTTAAGCAATCTAGTAAGATATTCTACGCTATGAAAACATATTCAATAATTATTGGGTAACTCTTTATTTTTTTAATAATAACTAATGTTAAGGTGAAGTGAACCAAATAAATGAGTGGATTGATTTCTAATAATAAATAATGTTTTTTTTTTATTTTTTCTAAAGATATCATGTATTCTGAATGTTTCATAAGATGTAAATTCAGAGTATCCAAATATGTTGTTTTATGTCCAATCAAATAAACGTAATCGATATTCAGTATATCAGTCATACGTATAATATTAAGTATCACGAGAGGATATATTGTAAATTTCACTTGGGTTAGTGTGTATCTTGAAAGAGGGACAATCAATCCAAATTTTGGTTGTGGGGCTCTAAAAGCACAATAAAGGTTAGGGTCTCCTACAGTGGCTAATATATTGGAACGTAAAAACTTTACATTTAGATGAAAGATTGTTGTAATAAGAGAGAAAAGTTAAAATCTTGAGTGAATAAGTTTATGTTTATTCTAGGACTACTAGTTAATTTAGTGAAAATAATTTACTAATAATAAATTATAATCTAAAGTCCTAACTCAGAAACCCGTGTATTCTAAACGTTTAGAAAATTTATTGATTATCTCATTTATTTATCCATTTTCATCTTTAATCATTTTCTATAGTAATTATTTTATATCTACTTCATCAAGGCTCATATGTTTTATGATTTAGGGAAAATAATTAAACACCTAGCAAACTGTGATAAACGTTGTAACTGGTTCATCATCTATAAAGCATAACCTCAAGAATTCTGATACGTGAGAAGAAGGGTTTCAACAATAGAAGTTTCAAAACATTAAGGTATTTATCTTTCATTATTGTACATATTTAAAATTTGATATAATGTCATTTAGCGGTGTCTAGGATTTATAACCCTACATCGATTTAATTTAATAATTGGTACCAACATCTTCTGAGCCATTCCATATTTTGGAAAATAAAATCTTTAAATTGAGTCTTCAAAAACTCATGTTGTAACATTGTTTCAATTTAGAGAAAACTTCTAAGTTGGTTTCTGATTTTGAGACTTAAGTGCATGTTAGGGGATATAAAATACAGTATGCATGTTTAAGATTAATTATTTTAATCGAGAGCCTATAATTGATTATTTTGTATGCATAACTAAACTTGTGGGTTTGATTTCTGAAACTTTTATATCAAAACTCTAATTTATATCAACTTAGGGTTTTTAGTTTTTGACTCGGGGTTCGTCGTGACAAAAAGATTCGTCATCACAACGAACTACTTTAAAATCCTAGTTCATCGTGGTAGTATTTCACCATGGTAAACCAAAAGTTTACCGTGTCATACAGTACTTCATCACGGTGAACTCAAATAGAATGGGTTTCATCGTGGTAACCCCTGTTGTTACCAAAATGAACTGTCTTTATGTACAAAAATAGTACAGGTATTAGACTTCAAAAAACCATAACTTGTCATTTGGTTATTCAAATCAGGTGATTCAATTTTTGATTCTACATAAACTTAGATATATACATTATAATTAATTTATGATTTTGAATTACTGAGTCGTTTAATCTCATAATTATAGTATATATAACGTGTGAGTATTTTCTATTGAACCTATTTTATACTTATGTTTAGATAATTTACGGTTGTTTGTGATGAGTTTGGAATATTCAAACATAGCCCACTGCATAATCCGGGCATGGGTGATTCGGATAATGACATGCCACTAAATAATCCGGACATGACAAAAGTAAAACACCTTTTGACTAAGCTATGTGCTAATCTACTTAAAAGATTAATAGGTTTTTAAACTTGACCCAGTTTTATAACTTGACCCGTAAGCACATGGGTCCTTAATTAAGGGTATAAATACCTCAACCACTCTCATTAATGAGAACAATGAACATTTAATGCAACCAGGCTTCTCAATTATCTCACTACTTTATACACAAAACACTTAATACTCAAAAAACTTCACAAAACACTTTACAAAATTACCCCCGGTTTGTATGTGTGTTTGCTACAAAGAAACCCCTTTTGACATGTAACAAACCATTTTTTAATATTGATTGTATATTTTTAATTTTTTTATGTATAATATATTTAGAATAAGTACGTTTACGATGGTATATTTAGTTGTTTTGCCACATTTTAGTGTAGTGCTATGTGTTTAACGGTGTACAATTATGTATCTCCAAATATGTGCGCATTAAAAAAATCTAATGATCATGAATGCATGAACTTCAAGATTCAAAATGATTACCTATTGTTGCTGGCACTTGGACTCTGAGATATATGGGGTGATGTACTGTATGTCCAGAGATTATTTGTTTCAGGTTTGAATTTTGAATGATATCAATCTTATTTCAGATATCTGAGCACTCGATGATATATTTCACATTTTAAAAATTCTTCAGATGTTCATTTCATAACAAGGTGGCCACACCTAAAGCTCTGTTCAGTTAATTATACATTGTAATCATATTTGGTTAACTTACACAGTGAGCGCTTCTATAGATCATTCTGTATAATTGACTTACATATCTGTCATCTTACGTGCATGGGCTCGTTAAGGACGAGTCGTGAATAAAATGGCTTTGTATCATAATAACTTAAAGAAATATTGTTGTGAGTGTTGGTCGTCCCATGCAGAAGACTATCTCATATTTTTCTTGATAGTTAGCAACCCATTTCATATTATAGTTGTTTCATTTACACCCATCATATTTATGCACAACTAGTTCTCGGTGTTGAATGGTTTTTTCTGTATACCATGAAGTAATCAAATACAGCTTATATAGAAGAATTGGTTGCTTTCATAGATGGACTTGAAATAAAACTACCTACCTTCAAGTATTATATTTGGTGGTGATGTTAGTGTGTTAGTGGCTACCATCATCATCAATGATCATTGATATCCAGTACACATAGATGCCTTTGAGAATTTTTAGCTTTTTATGTTATTTATGCAATGATTAAGATTAAATTTTGTGCATTTAGACTATAATTATACTATGAAACTTAAGTGAGATATATAAGGTCTATGTTAAAGAGGTTAAAATTCAGTCATATGCAGTGAAGAGATTTCATAGAATATCCTTTAAATATATCACAGAAGGTTCTAAAAAGGTCTATAAGGTCTACATAAAAGAGGTAAAATATAGTCATATAGAGTGAAAAGACTCCATGGAATATCATTTATAAATATCATGGCATATTCCCAAGAGAATAATAAGACACTTGTACATTTTGTTGATAAAATTCAGTTTTTCAATGCTTCAATTTTCATTTTATTTCAAGTTGGTTGAATATGGATATGATGCAAATTAAGAATTCATTACATATAAGTTCAATGAGAAAATAATTTATAAATCTATATACAGGGTCAAGTTTTCTTATTGTAATGTTTGATCGATTCTTGAAGAAGATCGTTAATATTAACTATAGAATTCATATTTTGCATTATACGTGTCCTTAATTATGAACGCAGGATTTCCTGCTTTTGCCGTCCAGAACGGGATATCGGTGGAGGCGATGTTAGGGGGGGGGGGGGAGATTCGATAAGGTTGTTTATTTCTAGAAGATGAGATCTGCTTCGGGATCTCGCTGGTCTGATATCGGCTGGCTAGTTCCAGGATCCGTTAAGGATGATGTCCGATACCTTAAGATTTTCACCCAGCCGAGAGTCACTTATTATATTTTCTCCATAGTGAGAAGCCAGGGACTTTGAAAGAAGCCAAGGGTCGAACTAGAAAGAAGTATTTTTACCATTGCCAATAGCCACCCTGTACAAATTACTTGCCAAAGGGCGCATACAAAGTATTTTCCTCCAAATCCACGAAGGATTGGATCCGGTTTGGATGATCCAAAAGTTTTTTCCTTTTATTTTTTCCACTTTTATCCACTCACACCAGATGGAGTGATTAGAATTACTCACAATAGACCAAAGATGCTTGAGGATAGCCGCCTGATTCCAAATCTTTAGATTCAAGATCCCAAGGCCACCCTCTTTTATGGGAGTCGTAACAGAGTCCCATGATACTTTTGCCCCATGAATTTTCGTGATCGTTCCTGACCAGAGGAAACGACTAAGGTATTGAATAAGCTCTTTGATTATTCTAGAGGGGAGAATAAAAATAGAGGACCAGTAGACCTGACCAGCAAATAAGACAGACTTTATTAACTGAAGCCTACCTGCATAAGAGAGGGGTTTGGAGGTCCATGACTCAATACGATTGGTGATCTTGTGAAGAAGCGGGCGACAGTCTAAGTGGGTAAGTCTACTCGTTATAAGGGGGACTCCCAGATACTTTACTGGGAGAGAGCCTTCCGGGAAGCCCAGGATGGGCAATAGACTAGACTTAAGAGACTCCTCAATACCCGATAGAAAAATATGACTTTTTAAAGGGTTGACTTTAAGACCAGAGAGCTTATAGAATTCGTCAAGGGCCTCTTTTATAAGGTTAAGAGAGGTGGCGTCCCCATGGCTGAAGATCATCAGGTCATCTGCGAAGCAGAGATTGATGATTTTTAGCTTTTGGCACTTCCAGTGGAATCTAAAGTTTTTATTCTGGCTTTTTTCTTTAAGTAACCCAGAAAGAACTTGCATGATGAGTACAAAAAGGAAAGGTGATAAAGGATCACCTTGCCTCAGACCCTTTTCCCAGGAAAATTCCCATAAGAGTCACCATTAATATTAATTGTGTAAGAGGTGGAGGAGATACATTTTATTATCCAAGTAATCATTTTTTCAGGAAATCGCATTGCTACCAGGATGTCAAGGACTAGGTGCCAATGGACATTATCAAATGCTTTCATTATATCAATTTTGAGAGCAATCCTTTTACCTGCAACATTGGAATGATACCCTCGCAATAGTTCTTGGGACAATAGAATATTATCTGAGATATTCCTTCCCGCCACAAAGGCCGACTGAGAAGGGTCAATAAGATAAGGGAAGGAATCCTTAATTCTATTGGCTAGAATTTTGGAGATGGTTTTATAGACAACATTGCATAGGGCAATGGGTCTAAAGTCTCCAGGAACAGAGGGAGATACGATTTTGGGAATAAGAGCAATGGAAGTTGAGTTCCAAGACTTATCCAAGGATCCCGAATTAAAGAATTCAAGGACACCATTACAGATATCAGGTCCAACTATATTCCAAGAAGATTTAAAGAAGGAAGAGTTATATCCGTCAGGCCCAGACGACTTATTACTGTCAATGCTGAATAATGCAGATTTAATTTCCTCGCAAGAGATTTCGCGCGTCATTAAATCTTTATCATTACTGTTGACAGTGGAAGTAATCAGAGAGGAGACTCTCTCCAGACCCGGGTAAGGGATGGAGTGATGAGTGCCCAACGAGTTTTCGAAGTACTTAACAATGACATTAGAGATACCAGCTGGCGAAGAGATGGTTACTCCGGAATCATTATTAATAGAAACGATTTTATTACGGAAGAGACGGGACTTAATACTATTATGGAAGAATTTAGTATTCTTGTCCCCGAGCTTAATCCAATTTTCTCGAGATTTTTGTTTTAGGAATGACTCCTCAGCACGACTATAAAATATATAGTCTTTGGAAGCCTCAATTTCTTCACAAAAGAGTCTCGGATTGAGGGGGTCTAGCCCGAGTCTTGATTGGATCTCAAATAGCTTGGATTGAGCCGTAATAACTCTATTACTGATATCACTAAATTCTCTACGGTTGAGTTTAACGAGATCGAGCTGGAGTCTATTTAGCTTTTCAGTTACAAGCCGCATACCAGAGAAGGAAATAGGGAATTTCCAGCTTTTCAGGACAATATCCTTAAAGGAAGGATGAGATTGCCACATGTTGAAAAACCAGAAGGGCTTTTTACTTCTAGGTCTAGGCATACCGATATTGAGAGTTACTGTGGTATGATCTGAAGTTCTAAGGTAGCCATAACGGGCATAAGACCTTGGGAAAAGGTCGTCCCAGTTGAGACTGACCATAACCCGATCAATTTTAGAGAGAATTGGTCGAGCAGGCTGCTTGTTAATCCAAGTGAAGTGAAACTCGGTGGATCGGAGATCACTAAGTTCACTTAGGTAACAACAGTTGTTAAACTCGTCAATAGCTGAAGCCCAATTATCAGAAGCACTAATTCTCTCGTTAGGGTGACGAATTGCATTAAAGTCTCCAAGGGCGACCCAAGGGATATGATTCTCTTGATTGGAGATAGCTATTAGGTCGTTCCAAAGGGGAGAGCGATCAATTGCTTCGTTAAAATCATAGATTGCAGTTAATCTAAATGCCGTATTATAATTATGGAATTTGACTCTGCAATGAATGTACTGGGGTGACTCAGAAAGCTTCGAGATTGTGATAACACTTGGGTTCCAAGTGACCCAAATTCGACCGAGGGGATGGGAGGAGTAGTTATTAATGACATGCCAGAAGGGGACCATTTTACTTATGATAGCATCAACCTTAGCTATACTAACTTTAGTCTCGACTAGAATAATCAAGGAAATACTATTTCTAATAATAAAATCAGTTACGTCTTTTTGCCTAACAGGGTCATTGAGACCCCGAACATTCCAGGAAGCAATATTCATTAAAAGAGAGACTTATAGTGCATCAGACGATGGACCTGTCGGAGGACATTTCCATTTTACCCTTCCCCTTCGGGTCTACAGTGCGAAGCCTTTTCGGAGGAGATTCTGCCTCTTCTCCACTTTCCACTTCTGACCCTTCATTAATGGATGAAAGGAGATGACTAGGGTCTGCCTCTGGAATGTACTCGGAAGGATCTTCCTCAGATGATGTAGATGGAGCTGGGAAAGGGGATAGCTTCAAGGTTTTTTTTTTGCAGATACGAGTAGGGTGCCCAAAAACCTTACAGTTGGCGCACTGGGGGGGGAAGGCCCTGGTATTCAAAAGATACCGAGATAGATTTTCCCCTTATCTTAAAGGAGAGCTCAGAATGGATAGGAGATCCTACAGAGATCAAAATACAGATGCGAGCGAATCAGAGCTTCTCTTTTTTCTCCGTTTGGTGATCCACATATAAAGGAGTCCCTAAGACTGAGCCAATGTTACTAAATCCCTCCGCCGTCCAGAGTTCCAGGGGCAAATTGAAAACCTTAACCCAGATAGGGATTTCCGTATGAGGATCTTTGATCAGAGGGGAGAGAGGTTCCCAAACTTTCAGAATCATCAAGTTGCCTCCAAAATGCCATGGAGCTCCCTCTAAGATCTTTTTCACCATATTTTCGGAACCAAATTGAAAAAGAAAATAGCCTTCAGGAAGGGGCTTAAATTGAATGAGGCCAAACCTTTTCCACATAGCCTCAACGTTAGCTTTGAGGAAGCTCAGATTGCTTGGCTGGGATAGGAAATATCCTGAAAGACATGCTTTCCAGGATTCCGGAGGGCCCATAGCTGATTCTTTCATGATGAAATCATTGCCTACAAGTTCCATATGATTGACACCAATCACCAAAGGAGACCGGTTATCACTATGTCCCGAAACAATACTCGCATAAGAAGATGATGTTGACGAATGAATACGAGAGTTTGAATTAGCAAATCCCAAAGAGCTTGGTTTTAATGGAGGGGCTTGAGATAATTTTGACGGGATTTGGGCTAGCTTATTTAAGAAACGCCTTCCTTTTGGGCCTTTGCCCGCATTGCCAAAATTCCGAATTAATGAATATGGAACATAAGGAGACGAACCACCAATAATACCTTGACCCGTGTTTCGTTTCGGTCTCTCAATGGAGAGAATTTGGGTCGACCCGATCGATTTAAAAAATCTACTATGATTAGGAGAACCCGACCGGTTTGAATTGATAACCCGGTTTGGAGGCCCACCAGAGCAAGGACTCAATTGAGAACTTGCTGGATCCTTCTCACTTGGGCCCCCAGAACCGGGAAGCGAGGAAAGCGGGCCTAGCTTAGACACAGAACCAGTGAAGCCCGCTTTCACTGAAGCAGCCCTGGTCTCACTCGAGATTCCTTTACCTTCCTGAACAGAACCCTTCGTTACTTGTTCCTGATCCGAAATCGCCAAAACATAATCTGCCTTCCTTGTCTTCAACCTTTCACCGGCTTCTTCTTCCATCGCCGGTAGTAGCTGCTTCTTTCCCTCCCTGTACCAAATACCCAGACCATCCCAAACCCCAGCCCTGGTCTGACTCGACGTTCCATAACCTTCCTGAACAGATCCCTTCGTACCCTGTTCCTGATCCGAAATCTCCAAAGCAAAATCTTCCCTTCTTGTCTTCAAACTATCACCGGCTTCTTCTTCCATCACCGATACTAGCTGCTGCTTTCCCTCCCTGAACCGAATACCCAGACCATCGCAGTCCCCAGAACCCTTAACAGACAGCCCCTTGCTGGGATCCAGGACGAACTTCGACGAACCCGCCGTCCTTTCGGTCGAATCACCCAGGAGACTAAGCCCGACCGACGCTGCTTGGAGCTCAGAAGCCTGGGACGAGAGTTGAATCCCTCGCGATGAAGAATCCGAGGCGTACCCATATCGAGCACTCTCAAAACGAGCTCCAGATCCTCCTGAGCCGATCGGAGGGATATGAGTCGAGGGAGAAGAGACCGACAGTCCAGCTCGATGGAGAGGCGATCCAACTACCGGGGATCGAGGGTTCGAGATAGGGGGAGAGCTACTCTCATAGATGGCGGCAACAAGGTTTTCGTAAGCTCCTGAAGCAATTAGAGGCTCAGCTAATCCATCAGAAGGCTGGAAATCCGGTCGGGGGAGAGTTTCTAACACCGAGGCAGAGGAGAAGTTAACCTCAGCAAGGCTTCTAGGGTTCCCCAAGGTAAGTTGTTGGTTTGAAGTTTGATTTGAAGGGTGATGGTGTTGATGATGTTGAACCGGGGTAAGATGCTGGATTGAAGGATCTTGATTTTGCAAGGAGGATGGAGAGACAGGGCAGAATATGGAATGTCCAGCTTCCATATGACTTCTAGCCATGGCTAAAGCATCCCTTACGAAAGCTTCGTGGAGAGGAGAGATGGGGACAGGAAGTGGCGATGGGGAGCTGATCGGGAAACTGGTTGGAGAACCAGAACAGAGCCCAGGTTCAGTCGAGGTGACCGGAATAGAGGCAAACTTGGATGAGAAATCCTGCGAACGAACCGGAGAGAAGGTGTCAACGAATTCGGAGGCTGATTTTGGGCGAGGGGAAGACATTGGAGGCAAAGCGAGGTAAGAGGATTTTTTATTCTGCTTTAGACTTAAATACGAGTGAGAAGTTCTTGAGAGGGAAGAGTTTTTTAGAAGTACTATATAGAAGGAGATTGGAGAGCTGGGGGTAGGACTTAAACATGAATAGGATAGCCTCATAGTACTATCTACTGGTCTCAAAAGATTGATAGACAAAGATGTTGAAGAAGGTACAGAGGTTAGGGTGAGGGGGATAACAGTCCTATGGGTTGAGAATTGGAGTATAGATGGGAGAGAGGTGAGATTAGAGCAATATAGCCAGTAAAGCTCAAAAATACTAACTGTCTTTGGCAATAGCAGGAGGCGAAGGAGAGAGAATGTTGGGACTTCCCAAAATAGAGAGGAGAGAGACCAACAAGGCAGAGACTTCGAAGGGGGAGCCAACCAGGATTGAAAGACTAGTTCGAATAATGGTTCCTTCTTAGTTCGAAGGTTATTCCAGTTTACAGTTAACACAGAGGACAATAAAGAGTACAGCTTCAAAAAACTGGGTTTTGAATGGGGAATGACTATTCTAGGATTAGACATATGAAGAGACATTTTGGGGTTCCTACTTGCTCTGAAGTACTGGTTGAGAGTTGAAAGCTGGATTGAAGACTGAGGTTTTGAAGGGAAGGGAGGACAGAGGTACATGATGGGAGGGGCTTGATATGACTCTGCCTTTAAACTTGACTCTTTTGAAGCAGACTTCAAGACGATTATCCAAATGGTTAAGAGGAAGAGGGACAAAGAGGCTTTGGACATATACCAAGCATTGTTACATCGATCTATACCTTGAATTCCCTGTCCATAAAGCCAGGAAAGCTTTGAAGACACCAGGGAGATTAGTTACCGTTGAGAGTTAGAGAGAGAGGAGAGCGTTTTTGGTTAGAGAAACTATTGGCTGTAGTTGTTTTCTTCGGTCTTGTTGTTACAAATTATATATCTTATTTAGACCTAGTCCATATTTTAATATATATATATATTAAACTCTTAAAGATATTTAATGGGTTTATAGAGTTCCAACCATCATAATCTATCCTCATTCATAGGATACATTAAATTTCTAAAATTAAGTCATAGTAAAACATATTTATAACTATTTACAAATATTGATAATTTATTGTTATCTTACAACTATTTAAGATCTTTGATAGATTAATACAATTCAAAACATCATACTTTCTATCTATTCTTAAAATACATTAAATTTCCAAAATTGAGATGGTAAAACATATTTACAATGACCAGTGTTTCATGCATAGAGAAGTTGTAAAATAAATTAATTGTATATTGTAATGACGTCTAACTCTCTACTAGAGGTTATAATTAATTTTGCAACAATTATATATATAAATTAATAGTACAAACTGATGAGTCTGGATTTTATCACCACTCACTATGGGGACCGGACAGGGGAAATTCGGACAAAATCCACCCACTGAACCATCCGAACTAAACTAATGTATTAAAACTTAATCACTTCATGACTAAGCTAATTACCTACATGCTTAATAACTAATGGATCTTTAATGGGTCTTTGAACTCGACCAGAATTCATAATCATGACCCGAAAGCCCATGTGGCCCAAGGTTAAGGGTATAAATACCCAACCACTTTCATTTAATAAAAAAGGGATATTAAATACAACCAGACAGCTCAAATCTCTCACTACAATCTACTAAACATTAAATACCTTTGAAACACCACAAAACTCTAGACAAAATTACCCTCAAACGAAAATAAACCACACCAAATTGGCGACCACAGTGGGAGGAGAAGGTTCCTGAATATAGCATTCAAAACCATCAAGAAAAATCAGTTCGGATGAATGCGGACGTGCAGGAAATACCACCAGCTTTGGCAGAAGTGGTGGGAGAAAATGATGAGTATACTATCCAGGAGCGAGATAGGTTAAAAGTCAAAACAGAAGCTCTGAGGGCTGTCAATAGGGCAGAGATGGGCATAAAAGAAAAATCTAAGGTGTCAGTAGCTCATCATACTGACAACCCAAGAGAGCATGAGCAATCAAAAATTCATGTGAGTGCAAAAAAGACT
Organism: Limnanthes douglasii subsp. nivea; assembly: GCA_036936605.1. Lineage (NCBI taxonomy): Eukaryota > Viridiplantae > Streptophyta > Magnoliopsida > Brassicales > Limnanthaceae > Limnanthes > Limnanthes douglasii. The sequence continues at coordinate 10,301,252 of JAUPFV010000001.1, read as the reverse complement.
CATGCTAGCTCAAAAAAGTCTCACCGGTCTAAACCGGTGGAGAGCTCTGATTCAGACTCAGAGTCTTCTAGTAGCTCCTCAAATGAAGATGGAGTTGAAGAATCCTTGTCCTCCAGCAGTGATGAATGCCGTTCTAAAAAGAAACAAAAGTTGGTCAAAAAGTACTCAAGAAAAAAGGATAGGCATGGAAGGTTAAAGAGGCATCTGAGCAAAGGATCGTCTCACAGTCATGGCCGGAGACACGTAGATTGATTGTTAATGGATCTTTTTGCCTTCCATGATGAGCCAGGTATCTTTGCAACTCCTAACGAAGATACAGTGTTCAGTCATGGCCGGAATTGGAGACAATCTCCATTGTCCTCCAAGATACTGTCCGGAAACCTTCCTAAAAGGTTTGACAGTACAAAAATGGAAAAATATAATGGCAGTAAAGACCCGGATAACCACTTGGAACAATTCAAAAAGTTTATGATGAATTTTGATGATGACGACAAGTTACTTTGTCGAGCATTCTCCCAATCTTTTACGGGGAGTGCTCTGAAGTGGTACAATAGTTTGCCACAGGGCTGCATCAGGAATTTTGACACCTTTTGGGTGGCCTTTCGTAGACAGTTTGTTAGAAGTAAAGAGGTGAAGGGCAATGGAGACACAATTATCCATTGTTCTCAAGAACCAAATGAATCTTTAAAAGAATACATAAGTCGTTTTGTAAATACCAAAAATGGTTTGGCTGATTGCTTTGAACAAGTAACAATAGCTTCTCTAAGGCAGGGTTTGAACCCTGGAAACTTGGTTGATTCAGTAACCAGGAAAAAAGCCATGACATGGGGGGGGGGGGGGGCTACTGAATCAGGTTGGTAAGCAAATCAATGTTGATGAAACAAAGAAAACTATGGTGCACAGGCAGGTGAGGTCTGCTCCAGCTGCACCAAATCAAAATTAGAACCAGTCCGGGAACAAGGCCAGGAAGCCGGACAGGGTCATAACAGAGCCAAAGTCAGTCCCATCCGGCTGCACCAGCCCAGAGCCAACAATCCAGGAATAGACGAGGGCCTTGGGTTCAACCGGAGTGGTTTGCTGAGTTGAAAGAAAACGTAGCCATCATTTATGACAAAACAAAAGACGAAGTACATTTCAGAAAGCCGGCTGCGTTGTAATCTCCTAAGGAGAGCCGTAATAATTGTTTCTATCAATATCACCATGATATTGTCCATACCACTGAGGATTGTATTGCGTTGAAACAAGAAGTCCATAATTTGATTCAAAGAGGAAAGTTGGGGGCGTATGTTAAAAGAAGAGGTGGAAATAGGCCTGATAATGTTCATCGGGCTGGTCCAAACAATGCAGGCACGTCGGATCCAGATGGGGCTATGGTTATAATCGAAAGGTTCGATGAAGAATCAGAATATTTAGATCCTGATCCAACCCGGAATACAGTGGGTGTTATCACAGAGCATTGCAAGATGGTGTCCGGATTTATTAACTATTATGAGTCACTTACGATATTCGGAGGAGATACCATGACAACACCAACTGCTTCTTCGAGAAAGAGGCACGTTCATACTTTAGCTACCCAACTGGAAGGAGGCATGACTTCATATCAATCACAGATTCCATTTCCCTTTATTATGTTTGATGAGGATGACTTGAGGGATATTGCTGGTCCTCATGAAGATGATGTTGTCATAGGAGCGTCCATCGAGGGCAATAACATAAGACGAATTTTGGTGGACACCGGAAGTTCTGCCAATATTCTCTTTTTAACTTCCTATAAAAAGATAAAAAATCCAGCAGTAATTCAACGTTCGAACATATCAATTGTGGGTTTCACCAGAAGCTCGGCAGATGTGATCGGGGAGTTCGAGGAGGAGGTTTTATTGGGCAAAGGCCCTTTTAAAAAGATGGTTAGAATACTATTTATTGTGGTGGATTGTCCCACTTGTTATAATTCTATTTTGGGGAGATCTTGGCTCTCCAGGATGCATGATGTGGCTTCAACAGTCCACCAATTCTTGAAGTATGCTGTGCAAGGACAAGTGGGAGTTGTTCGGAGCAGTAAAAAAATAGCAAGAGAGTGTTATGCAACAACACTGACTTTTCGGACGTTGGGGGCAGTTCGGATCAATGAGGAATAGAAGTTTGAGGGGCCCTCTGGAGGAGAGGGTGAAATTGATGACCCCAGAGAGACCCCTGGTGTTTTAATACCAATTGAAGAAGTTGAAACTCACTCTCTGGCTGAAGGAAAAAGTGTCAAGATAGGATCCAAGATGACATTAGAGTTAAAGGGTAAAATGTTAGAGTTCTTGAAAGATCATCAACATGTCTTTGCTTGGTGCAATGCTGATGTTACCGGAGTGCCAGCAAATATTATATCACACCAATTATCTATCCGAAGAGACGTAGCACCTGTTGTACAAAAGAAGAGACCCTTTTCTAAGGAAAAGGCTGATGTCATAGTTCAAGAGGTTGACCGGCTTACTAAAATGGGGCGCATAAAGGAGTCTCAATACCCTTTATGGACAACCAACCCGGTATTGGTAAAAAAGAAAAATGGTAAATGGCGGATGTGCATCGATTTCACAGATCTCAATAGAGCTTGCCCAAAGGATTTATATCCGGTCCCCCGAATTGATCAGTTGGTGGAAAAGTAAATTGAACCCAGAAAAGTGTGTCTTTGGAGTACAGTCGGGGAAATTTTTGGGGTATGTGATAAGTGAGAAAGGGATACAGCCTGATCTGGACCAGCTTAATGCTTTACTACAAATGGAGCCTCCTTGGAATGTTAAAGAGGTGCAACGATTGACCGGGAGGCCGGCTGCACTAAACCGTTTTATTTCAAGGTCTTCGGACAGGTGCGCCCCATTTTTTCAAACTCTGAAAGGTGCAAAAGATTTCAATTGGTCCCCACAGTGTGATGAGGCCTTCGATGAGATTAAAAAGCACTTGTCTTCCCCCAAGACTTTGTTTAAACCCGTTGATGGAGAGACCCTCTTCGTATATTTGGCAGTCTCTGATTGTGCTATAAGTGCAGTGTTGGTAAGGGAAGTAGATAATTATCCTCGTACGGTGTATTATATCAGTAAGAGCTTGATAGATGCAGGAAAAACGTTATTTAAAACTTGAAAAATTAGCACTAGCCCTGGTGATTGCTGCGAGGAAGATGAGGCCCTATTTTCAGGCATATTCTATCATTGTCTGGACGTCTTTTACCTTAAAAAAAGTTCTCCAAAAGGCCGACATTTCAAGTAGAATGACCAAATGGTCAGTAGAATTGGGAGACTACGATATTGATTTTGCTCCTCGAACAGTAGTCAAAGCCCAAACCGTGGCTGATTTCCTAGTTGAATTTCACTCAGATAGGGATACTAAACAAGCAACCGAAGTAAAAGATAAAAAGGTACGGGTCATCCGGACTGACGGTGGATCAAGCACCATGGGTTGTGGTGCTGGGATATGTTTAACCTCTTCGTGCGGTGACAGAATGTACCAGGCTATATGCTTTGCCTTCAGGGATTCCAATAATGACTCCGAATATGAGGTTGTTATAGCTGGTTTGAAGTTGGCTCTCATTTGTGGAGCCAAAAGGGTCAGGTTAATGAGCGACTCTCAGCTTGTGATCCATCATGCACAAGGCCAATCTGAAGCTAAAAAAGAACAGCTGATTAAATTTTTATTAATCCTCAAAGAAGTGGCCCTCAATTTCAAAAGTGTCACTTATGAGCACATACCCCGAACGGAAAATACGCTAGCAGACTCTTTGGCAACCGTATCCTACTCTGAATCCTACCCTTGGATACATGTGCAAGAGTGCCCATCTATTCAAATCAATACGGATAAGGAAGAAGAAAGTTTGAATATACAAGTCAAACACCCCCAAGATTGGAGATTTCCAATCCTTCAATATCTCTCAGATGGCATCTTGCATCTGGAAAAAGCAGTGGCAAGAAAAATAAAATACAAGGCTCGTGGTTTTGTCATCCTAAGGGATGTTCTTTATAAAAACTCCTATAGTAAACCCCTCTTACGATGTCTAGGAGTCGAGGAGTCCCAAATAATGCTCTCTGAATTACATGATGGTGATGGATCAGCTCACTGTGGATTCAGGGCTCTAACTAGAAGAGTTTTGTTAGTTGGGTACTATTGGCCCTCCATAATGCAAGATGCCAAGGAGTTGGTAAAAAAGTGTGATCCATGCCAACGATATGGTAATGAAATTCATACCCCAGATGTCCCTTTGGATTCAATTTCTGAGCCAATACCTTTTGCTCGATGGGGTCTGGATTTAGTGGGACCCCTACCCATGGCGTCCGGGGGGGGGGTGCAGAACTATAATTGTTGCCATTGATTACTTTTCGAAATGGATCGAAGCAGCCCCATTAGCAGGAACTATCTCGAAAGTTATTGTCAAATTCATTTTATCTAACATTTGTTGCAGATTTGGAGTTCCACAGAAGATAACTACAGACAATGGGCCACAATTCGACAACAAGGAAATGAAGACTTTCGGTGCCTCTAGAGGCATTCAACACTGCTTCTCTTCTCCTTTCCACCCACAGGCAAACGGTCAAGTTGAAGTGGCTAACAATACAATACTGTCCGGTCTAAAAAAGAATTTAGAAGGGACTGCTGGAAAATGACCAAGTTATTTACAAGAAGTCTTGTGGGCTTACCGGACCACTCCCGGGGCTGCAACACAAGAGTCTCCCTTTGCCTTAGTATATGGGATGGATGCCATAGCTCCCATAGAGGCTACTCTTCCTTCCTTTCGAGTTCATAATTTCTCCGAACACGCTAACGAAGTGGCAGTAAGAGGCCGACTTGACTTGATGGAGGAAAGAAGAGTTAAGGCTCACCTCAGAGCCACACACTACCAAGGCCTAATGAGGAGCAGGTTTGCTTCAAAGTTAAAAGAAGAGATTTTCAGCCAGGGGATAAAGTATTGAGGAAAGTCTGCCTACACACTAAGGAGAAGCAGTTCGGAAAGCTAGCTCCATCTTGGGAAGGACCCTATGCGGTCAGTGAAAAGCTTAAGCCCGGGACATACCAACTTCAAGATAAGGATGTAAGGGTTTTGAATCACCCCTGGAACATTGAACACATCCGGTTGTATTTGGAATGCAAATTATGTAAATATTTACTTGTTTAAAAGTTCATGTAAATATTTGGGGGCATACTCTTTCCTACCCCGGTGGCGCGGGGAGGTTTTAATGAGGTGTCCGGGCTTTTTAATAAAATTTGATGCCTTCTTAAAAGATCCGGAGTGTTTCAGTTAATATTTTCTTTGAAATTTTCTACCAATGACAGATAGAATTGAATTGATAGAGTGATGACTACTTAAACATTTGTCATCGAATAATTTAAACACTCTCGCTTTAAAATGCTTGTAAACTAACTAAGGGTTGTTTAAACATTAGCAACCAAAGCTGAAAAATTATGAAATAATGCAAGATTTGTGCGAAGTAAAATTTCCCATTAAAATATACGAAGTTCCTTGGCCACCCAAGGACTGAGTTTTTTTTAAAAAAGGTTTATCCGGACGAAAGACGGACAATTACAAAAAATTCTTTGGCCATCCAAGGACTTTGGTTCAATCACATAAAATTAAAAAGATAATTGATACTTTAAGACTGAGCTTTCTTAGATTTCCCAACCTCACTTGGTTTCTTCTTCTTAGGGTCATCATCTTCCTCATCCGGACTCTCCCCAGTATTTTCTTCTTCATCGGTTGTGTCATCCCAGCCACTAGAGTAGTTATGCTTGTCACCATCAGCCATGGTATGGTGGGGAATGTCTTCATATTCCACGAATCGCCATAAATCTCCCAGTGTCCTCTTCGGAAATTTTTCGTGAAAGAGTAGGACCATATCTGACTTGACTTCGGCATATCTTTCCTCTTGAGAATCTATCACCTCGTTGGTATAAGCATCAATCCTAGCCTGGATGGTTTTCTCATGCTCCCTTAACAAGTCAGCTTTTTCTTGTTCAACCTTGGACACAATGTTTTCAAGAGAGATCTTGTCATTAGTTAAGGTCTGAATGATGCTATCTTTGGCCTTCACCTCCTCTGTTGAAGAAAAGAAGTCTTTTACTAGATCAGATTGCTTTAATTGGAGTTATTTGACAACTCCCTCCGAAGTGGCCAACCTGTTGGCCAAGTCCTCCTGACGTTTTTTCAACTCTTCATTCTCTTTCTTTAATGCCTCAGCATTTTGGTTGGCGCTAAGGAGGTCACCAGACAACTTCTCTTTGTCAGAGTTGAGAGTATTGATGATGGCTGACTGATTGCGCACTTGCTTCTCAAAGGTAAGCACCGGCTGGATATTGCTCAGTAGGGAGTGGGTGACAGTGTCTCTCTTATTTAAAACAGAAAATGACCTACCATTAAAAATGAATATGTTCGAAGAGCTTGGGGGGAGGTAGGGCCCAGCAAAACCGTCTTTGTCAAGGTTTTCGAAGTAAAGACCAATCCCTTCAAGCCCACTGATATCGACACCATCAATGCTGATATCCCCTCCTGCACCCCCTCCGGCTTGAAAGTCACTGAGGATCTCTTCTGCTTGAGTGGGGTCAGTTGGGTCAACTGGAGGTAGTGGCTCCGGAGCCCGGAGAGAAACCTCATCTCCCTTGGAGGTTTTCTTTTTCTTGGCATCCCGGTCTCCACCTTCTGCTTCCCGTTTTCTGTCCTTTCTGGGAGCCTTTTGAGGTTTTGAAGACCCAACTACTTCCTTGGTTCTTTCGTGTTCCACCACTTGTAGTAAGGAAACATCGATCTGCCTTTGATCTTGTCCCTCTGGGTTTGTTGGGACCGCTTCCTCCGTCTCGGTAGGATTAGCCTCAACCACATCTTGCTTGGCCTTAACATTTTTGCCCTTCATCTTGCTTGGGGTTTTACCTCTGCCCGGCAAGACCAATTTCCCATCCTTTCCCTCTGTCTTCTGGAGAATCACTCCCGGAGGGGGTGGAGTGGTTAATTCCTCCCCAAACAAGTCCCTCCAGTCAGTTGTTTTCCAAAGATAGAATCTTGTTAAATTGCCTCCGATAAAACAGTTGTGGAAGCGGTTTCCCCATTTCTCAGCATCCCAAACATTCAGCTTGGCACAAGTAGTCTGCCCAGCCTCCAAGTAATCATTGAAATCCTTGGGCAGCACTACCAAAAAACAAAAGAAGAGGAATTAAAAAAAATTGTTATAAGTAAAAGTTAAGTAAAAGTAGAAGTATGTAATGAGATTATTACCATCACTTTGCCATCTGCTGGTAAGCATGCTTGGGTTGTCACCAGCTTTAATTTTCTTCCCATTCTCCCAAGCACCGCTGATGAACATAAATTGAGTCTTCCGGCTTTTCTCCGACTCGAGTAAGTCATCCACCACCTTGTAATTGTCGCTCATGTTAAAGTGATAGAAATGGATGATATGGTTTCTGCACAGGCTTGCTACAGTAGCAAATTGCTCCATCGGAAGAGGAATTCTGAAGATCCTGGAAGCCATGATACATGCCATAAGGGTGAACCAGTTATTAGGGCTTAGTTGACTTGGGCAAAGCTTTATCAGATGAAAATATCTGACTATTTTTTGGTCCAAGGGGAACATAAGTCCCCATTTAAATAACTCAGTGTAGAAGACTATCTCATTGAGTTTACAATCCATGGGCATCTCTGGATCATCCTTACTTTAACATTTTCCGGAATCCTCCAATTCGTCCTCATCCGGCCAAGTTCAGTTGTATGAATGAAAACATAGTTGATCTTCAGCATGGCTAGCAGATATTTAACACTTACTTTGTGGAAACAAGGCCCCACGTTTCCCACAAGGCACTCCGGCATATACAGATGCTTTAAACACATTTTTTCTTTGCCTTTGCTCTTTTTGGTGATGACAATCTCACTTATTTTCCCGGAGACATCAGTCTCAAAAGGGACTTCTTTGACGCTGTCCTCCATTACATCCTCCATTACCATGGAGGGATTATCAGCTGTTTTTGGGATAAAAGAGCTAGTGGTTGGTTCAGTAGGCCCTCCGGATTGTTGAGCATCATTTCCTCCTTGTAGTCTAGAGTTCAGCTAGGGCTCGGATCCGGAGGTCTCTTTTCGAAGGCTTGAACTGGTAGCCTCCGGACTGGGCAGCTTATCTTTGGGAATCTTAATGGGTACCTCTGATCCTGTATTTTTATTTTTAGCCCCAGACTTGGAATGCGTAGTTTTTGGAGCATGCCCTTTCACCAAACGACCTCTTCGTTGGTCTACTAGCTTTTCTGGGGAGACATCAGCATCCGACCCCATGGAAATGAATGGGTAAGGTCTCTTAAAGCTTGTAACTGCCTACTATGGTTCAAAAACAGGCTCTGATTCCTGGACCGATGAGCCCGAAACGATTGGTGAAAGGTTGAACTGGAACAACCTCTTGGGTTTAGCACTCTTAGCTGAAGAAGAACCCCGGTCAAGCTCTGGACTTGGTGTTTTCGATTTATCAATAGGGGAAACAGGAAGGCCTGCAACAATGCGCCTTTCTCGTTCGACCTTTTGAGCTTTTTCTAAATCTGACAAGTTGAGCCACCCACCTTTTACTATGGCGTTTCTTGCTGTGAACATAAACTCACACCAAAAGAAGGGTTTTTTGATAGGTGAAAGCATTGAAGTTTAGCAGAGTAGAGATAATGAAGATGGTAAAACAATGAAAAGTGGACTAATTTATAGTAAAGGAATAAAATGTGCTTCGATACCTAGGAGAATATGAAAGGATATATGTAATGATTAAGGACGGCGCTGATGTCACCCACATTAATTGAAGAGGTTGCTTTTTGGAGTAAGTGGGAGCGCCGTTCTAGGAGAAAAACGGCCGGTGTGGCGAATCAAAAAAGGACACGTGTCCCACGATCTCTGGAAAAACCATTTAGCTTCTAAGAGTTTTATTAGTCCGGGTAAAGTCGTTACACAAATTAAAATCTGTCTGGACATAGTCGCTAGTGCATATGAACTATTTTTTAGGTCTTGCCAAAGGCCTTCGAACACAACCTATAAAAGGGGCTACTGATGAGTCCGGATTTTATCACCACTCATTATGGGGACCGGACAGGGGCAATTCGGACAAGATCCACCCACTGAACCATCCGAACTAAACTAATGTATTAAAAACTTAATCACTTCATGACTAAGCTAATAACCTACATGCTTAATAACTAATGGATCTTTAATTGGTATTTGAACTCGACCGGAATTCATAATCATGACCCGAAAGCCCATGTGGCCCAAGGTTAAGGGTATAAATACCCAACCACTTTCATTTAATAAAAAAAGGGATATTAAATACAACCAGGCAGCTTAAATCTCTCAATACAATCTACTAAACATTAAATACCTTTGAAACACCACAAAAATCTAGACAAAATTACCCTCAAACGAAAATAAACCACACCACAAACAAGTACATATTTATCTATATCTCTCAAGATAAGACATGAAACTAGTTGATAAGATGCTCCAGAACCGCTTAACTATTCTGATTATTCATATATGTGTTTGATATATCAAGGAAAAATAGACCAGATAAAGGAAATTAGGTCCATACATAGTAATAAAACTCTTTATAAAAAATAAAAAAGTTATTATGAAAGCATTTATATTCATATATGACTATACATAAGATATTCAGTTAATAGATATCTTTTGGCCCTACTATACACCTACTTTTAATACAGATGCAGTTCATTGATAAATTCAAATATTTGAAGCATGAAGTAATTTACCACTTCAATAATAGATTTACTTTGTATATATGAACCTAATTGTTAATATTGAATGATATATAACAGTTTAGTGCATAATATTATGATCTATTTTTATTTATAAAGTTAAGATGTGCAATAGTTTCTTATCAAGAAAATTCATTATGATGTAATTATTAAAATTGGCACATTAAACCGTAATTATTAAAGTTTTACATAGTGGAAACCCACTACCCTAATGTAGATTTGAGACACCGATAAATTTTTGAGAATATTTAGTTTGGAGGGGGAGTATTAAGTGGATGACTGTGATATCAAAGGAATAATAAGAAAGGATTTATTTAGATTCAAATGTTAAGAATCATTAATTACCAATATTATCCTTATTTTTCTATAGTAATCAATATTGATATTATTAGTTAAAATTAAGTAGTTTTAGTTTTCCATGAAGGAGAAACTCAACACCTTCAAGAAATTATGCAAACTTAAGTTAATATAGTAACTTGTAAAAGAGTTCAATTTTAGCTTTTGTAATGTCATAAAGAGTTCTACAAGAGCATTGAGATTCTTTATGATGCAATAAATAATTTAGTTTTTCGTATAGTAACATCATTAAAAGCACTATAAGAATATTGAGATCCTTTGTAATTAAACAAAATAATCCAAATTAAGCATCTCTAACACTATAACGAGTATTGAGACTATTGTAAGATAAATGAAAAACTTAAAGTAAGCTTCCATAACATCCAATTCAGATTTCAAAAGTTTAATTATGGATTATTGTAACACGAATGAAAATTGATATAAGATAATTGGGTTAATATATTTAAAAGTTCTTACACCAAATAAGTTTCATTCAATATGAGAAGATTGACCTTTTAGAAGAATCTTTATTTCAAATTCTCAAATGACTCTCTTAAGAAGATAATTGCACATCTTGCACACTTCATCGTTAACATTTATTAACTTGATATAAAAATCAAGTCTTTATGAGTGGTAACTTTAAGAAAACTTAATTTGTACATCACAACTTAATAACTCTATTAATTAAAAATGATAAGTTGCAAAAGTTAATATACATATGAAGAAAGGTTTGTAACATACATATTCAGATCTAATAGGGGTCAATAATCTATAACAATTAGAAATTCATTTATGAGTGACTTGAAGTGTCTTATTAATTATACTATAATATATCAAAGTTATAATCTTTTTTGGTTTTCAATGCATGACTTTATGAGTTAAGTGGATGTTAAATAAAAAAATATGATTTAGACTTGGTATTTTATAAGAACAAAATTTATAGCACACTTCATAACATCCAATAAAGAAAATGCATCAAGTCTCTTAGAGCAAGCAAGAAAAGCTCATTTCATTCAATAGAAATATTTATCGTACTCTATCTACTAAGATTTCAATGACAATAGTCTTTCAAGATTCAATGAGAGTATTGTTTATTTAATAATTATTCATATGGGCGTTCTTAGTCTAGAGGATATTCATATTCAATGAGAGTATTGTTTTGATTTCATTTTTCTATATATTTTTTTAAACTTTTAGATCGTATACAAACATTTATTTTACTAATACAACGATTTAGTTTTTCTCTTATTAAAGATATCTCAATTTAGTAAGACCATTTGTAAGTTGGCACATAATGATTACAAAATCATGGCTGACTTCCATATTTCACTCCATGAGAATTTAAAGATCTTTATATTGTTAGTTGGAAACATAGTTATTGCAGATTAGTTGCAAATTATTAGGTCATGGCAGCGCTTTTTTAGTTTATTGTTAGTTATCACCTGACATGATGACACATATATTGCTACGTATAAGACAACCACATTATATAATGCACATTCAGATGAATACATTTCAGTATATGTGAATGATCTAAGTGAGAGATTGTAAATATATTCTTGATTTGAAATGTATCATCATATATAGATTCAGAGTATTCATGCCTATTATTATATGTCTAATTATATAAATGTAATCAATATTAAGTATATTAGACCTATACATAAAATTAAGTCTTATGAGATGATATTAAGTCTTATTAGACCAATACTTTAGTTGTTTGACCCTAGAATCCAAATAAAATGTATGATCCCTTGTAGTGGCTAATACAACAAATTTTAGCAATTTGATAATTAGATAAAAGATTGATATAATAATACGTGAGAGTTAAAAGTTTGAATTAATAAGTTTTGATTTATTCAGAGGCTAGTAGTTAAGTTAGTAAAAACAATTTACTAAATATAAATAATAATCTAAAACCTCAATTTGGGAATTCATGTATTCTTAACATTCATAATTTTTTTCATTTTTTCATTTCTCTCATCTCTATCTCTAATCTTTTTTAATAGTAATTATCATGTTATTGCTTCATAAGACTTGTATTTTATCATTAAGAGACAAAAATCAAACACATAGAATACGATGAGAATCACCATAACTGGTTCACAAATCATATTCTTCAAACTTCCATTGCAGTAACAGTAAGGTTTCAATAATCGAAGATAGAAAACAACAAGTTTTTTTTATCTTTCATTGTTGTTCATCTACAAAATTGACAGGATTACCCTTCCAGTTTTGTTTATGGTTTATAACCATACAACGATTAAAATTTCAGCACTTTTTGCATTCAATCAATGTTGTGTGACTTTATATATATTTTCTTGAATTTTTATATAAAGAGTGAAATAAAAAGTGAAAGTACGCGTATAATAAGTGAGAAAAGTGTTTACAAAGATGATATACATAAATAATATCTATAAATCCAGAATATATTTTTACAACAGAAACTTCATAGCGCAAATTGGATAGTCAAATCAAGCCCGATTGAGATGAAATTTTAGTAAATTGTTTTTAATATATCAAAGTTTAGATCGAATAATCAGATTGTTGTTTGTACGGTTAAAGTTAGGACATTGCATCAACGAGTTATATTTTAAGTCTTTGAACTCATTTAATTATGTTTATAAGAGAGTAAAAAAGAGTTGTTTTATTTTTATTATTCAAGAGTGAAATTTCTTTCTTTGTATGACTATATATAAAGTCTTAGATTAGTTGTATTGTTCAAACATAGTCAAGCAATACTAAAAGAATTTATACTCAAAACAATTGTCTGAGACAAATATACCTATTCATTCCGTTTGTTTATCTAGGATAAACTTAGTTTAAAGTTATACTAATCAAATGATTTTCCATCACATTTGTAGCGCAACTCAATTCATTCTCTAACTTTCATCATTTTTTTCTTCTGCTTTTGTATGTGAATATTCTCCGAACATCAACAAATCATATCATTTCCATCCTTATGCCGAGTAGGTAAGAACATGTTTCGTGCATATCATTGCATACACAATTCTTCCAATGACAATAACATAAAATATAATTTCTGAACTTCTTATCTTTTACTTCGGTCGGTGTTTGGCGGTACTGAATCCGAAACAGACACTAAGAGTAGGTCCAACTTTTTTGGCTTTAAACACACCAAACTTCTTGAAAATCATTTGTAGGTATTTTTATAGAGATGAGAGTAGATATCCTCTTGATCAGATTCTCTCGATCTCTATACAAAATATACTTTTAGCATTTATCATATCTTTTGTCTCTATGCTTTTCATTTAACTAAGTTTTGACCATTCAATTCTTCTCATGTTATTTCAAACTACAAGTATGCTATTTATATATAACGAAAGATAATATAACTCTGTATGTATTTTTTCGTTACAATAAATACAATTGTCATAATATATTTTCACATATTAGATGGAACTTTTAAAATGTCAAATATTTTATTACATTATCTCTAAAACTATTTCATATTCGACGTATTTATACAATTTCAAATATTGGATATATTTTATGTATGGACATATTTATGTTTTTAATATTATTAAATTTTATATATATATATATATATATATATAAATAAATAAAAGTAACTCGTGTTTGCAATATTATTCACTTAAATTAATGTGTCATTTGTCTTTTAATTTTTTTAAACTTTTTAGGTAATTCCGTTTTTTAAACCAAAATCACATCATCTGAATAACCAAAAGTCGAATTATATTTTGATTCCAAAATTTAACATAAATTCTCTATAAAAATAAACTTACTAATTAGCGCAACTTTTCAACATTGCCAATAATTTTTCTTAAAATCATAGACCCCGAAATAACAAAAAGATAAAAACAAAATACTAAACTTCAACCACAATTTATGCGGTCCCGATACATTCACCGGTCGGCTCGGTTCTAGCCTTTAAGAAAACAGCTCAGTGGCCATGCCATGTCGATATACCGTGACGGTGAAGTCACGACAAGCCACTCAATTACGGCCCCGAAACATAACCCAGGCTCCACCAAGTCACTCACTTTATTACGCGCCGCCACGTGTCGAGACAAAAATCCATATAGATAATAATAATAAAACCACAATAATTGAGCAATAAATCGGACAGAATCTCTCCTTTCCTAGTTTTTTTCTTCTCTCTCCTCTCTCTTCCCTCCTCACCTCCCTCCTCCTCTTCCTCTGTTCTTTGATTCCACCATTCCCTTGTTTTCTTCAGAATCCTGTAATTTTTTCTTTCTGATTTTGTCGGAAAACCAAACAGGATATCTGTAAGAAAACACAAGGGTTTTGTTTTGTTTCTGTTTTTGTTGTCTGTGTTTTTAAAAAATTGATTTTTTTTAAAATTTTAATTCAATGACGTATTGCGACGACAAGGTGGCACCTGAATTGAAACTACAATTCGAAGACAAAAATGGAGATTACGTGAATTTGAGCGAGGGAGAAAGTAAAAGTTTCGTCGAACCGGGTTCGGTTTGGTTTTGGATCAAGTTGGCTTTGTTGTTTGCTGTCGGTGGTGCATTGGCTGGTGTTTTTTTCAAATGGGTTGGTCCTTTTGTAATGGACGAGGTTAGTAAAATTTATATTCATATTGTTTATGTCAAATTGAATTTTTTTTAAAAAGATTTCTTGAATTTCTATGGAAAATGCTTGGAATAGGTTAACTTGTGAGACAAGTCATAAACTTTAGATGAACAAGATTGTGTTTGTTTGTTTGTTTGGTGCAGATGCTTATCCCACTTATAAGATGGCAGATGAAAACATTCAGCGCTCCTGTGCTGGCCGTTTTGATATTTACTTCGGTTGCATTGTTCCCTATGCTACTCATACCATCTTCGCCATCTATGTGGATGGCCGGTATGACATTTGGCATGGTCTATGGATTTCTACTCATCTTTCCGGCTGTCATAATTGGGATATCCCTTCCTTACTTCATTGCACATCTATTCCTCTATAGACTTCAAGTCAGTAATTTTGCCTAATCTTTATGCATGTTTATGTGTGTGCGCGCGTGTGTGCGTGTGTCCGTTTGTTTATACTTTTGCCTTCGTGCAGGGATGGATAGAAAAATATCCGAAAGAAGCTGCTATTCTTAGCGCAGCTGGTCAAGGGGATTGGTTTC
Source organism: Limnanthes douglasii subsp. nivea (assembly GCA_036936605.1). NCBI lineage: Eukaryota > Viridiplantae > Streptophyta > Magnoliopsida > Brassicales > Limnanthaceae > Limnanthes > Limnanthes douglasii. The sequence goes on along the minus strand of JAUPFV010000001.1, from coordinate 10,286,047 downwards.
ATCAGTTTAAAGCTGTAGCATTCATAAGGATTGCTCCATTCCCGTATATCTTGTATAATTACTGCGCTGCTGCAACGCGTGTTAAGTATGGTCCTTACTTATTGGGATCGTTGGTTGGAATGATGCATGAGTTGTTCCTTGCGATCTATACGTAGGCTCTCTCTCTCTTCATATCTCAGTATTGTTTGTTTGCTGCAACTGTTTTTGTTTCTTTATGTTTCCTCTATAACATGCCGATAATCGTATGTCGATGTTTAGCTACACGTAATCATGCTCAGACTTGTCTTTTCCGTTGTACTTTTAGAGAAGGATATATTAATTCACGAGGTGCATCAGATTTGTTAGATGAAAGATAAGATATATAACTCGGAAATAGCTACACCAACTTCTAAAAAAGGAATATGAAACGTAGAATAAGCAGATTCAAGTGATTGAATGCGCTTAAGGAAGCGCTTATCTTTGGTTACTTGCGGTGATGTCGGGGAGAAGGTTGAGATGAGTACACTGATATGATTTTTTTGTTAAGGACCATAAGATTCATGCTTTCGATCTAGCAATTAAGTACTAAAACTTGCAATTAGACAATATTGGATTCAAGCATAAAAAGAGTAGAAAAGCAGGTATAGGAACCAGGACTTGCTTTTCTACCTATCTAACATGGTGGCAAGGAGAAGCCGAAGTATGAGAAAATCAGATACGTTTATGGACATGTTTCCGTAATTCTAAAATTAAAGGCTGTATTTAAACAAAAACACAGTAGAATGTACGAATATTCACTTCGTGACATGACACCGTAGGAGAAATAGTGAAACTTCATGCAAAACGTCTGACCAAGTAGTACATGCCTTGACATTGATACCATTACCATTACCATCACCAAAACAAAACTCTTCAGCTCATTTCAATTTGTATTTTGTAAGCATGGCTATCTTTAGTCTCTTTAACATGCTTTATCTAGCTATAAATTCACGTTGCCTGATGACGGCAAGCAAAGTTAGGGGACAAAAATGGTATCTGATCTGCCTGCACCACAGAGCTTTTGGCTCAAGTGGCATGCCTGCCCATATTCATTGACGTTTTCCTTCAAAAATTTTGTTTTTGTTTGTGTGATGATATCCTTAGATCGATTGTTGTTGTAGCCAAAATATTAGGATTCCGATTTCGCAAAACTGCTACTGTACTGTCCTAGTAAAGGTGAAGCGTTAGTTTTCTTGCAGGAAACTGGTTGCTAACAGGAAAAAATTATGTTATTATAAATTTTAAAGGATGAAAGATGTGAATTATTCAATTAATTAAAAATACTATCGTTTTTGATGCAGTGGTATCTTGATACGGACTTTGGCTGATGCTTCAGTCGAGCGACGTGGCCTTACCCCCACCCAGATTGGACTTAATCTTGCTGGTTTATGTCTAAGTGTTATTACAACGTCAATGGTCACAGTATATGCGAAAGAGCAGCTCAAGGTATTACAAACCAAAGATGAACCAGTATTGCAATAAGCTCTTTTTCTGGGATGAAGGCAAAGACTATTTGCCGTACAGACCAGGTCAGTAGTACACATAATTCAGCCGCAACTTAGGGTGGATTAAATATATTATATTTAACAAGCAGTGCCATCCGTAGGAGTAGTTATTTAAAGCATAAAAAAGAGAGGCTGCAAACAAGACTGAAACGGAAAAGATCTAACGTCAACGATCTAAAGGTCAGTGTTTACGTGTGTTGATCCGTTGATGTAAACCTGTCTCTATTTTTTTGTACATGAGTGAAATGAAAATATAATAAAATCTTTCACATATAATTTACGGGTTTACAGAATTTTACGCTGCGTAGAAGTAACGTTGTAGAATGTAGACGAATCATATCTCTTTCTCTAGGCATGCTAGAGTAATTGCTCTGAAATGATGATTGTGATATGTTGTGGTCATGCTCATAGTTCACATGGTGTCATTATTTCGATGTTTGCAAATGTCAAATGAACTAATCTAGATATTTAGAAGATTTCTTAAGATTTATAGGACTCTGGATATCATATTAGTTAAAGAGTATCGGAGTTAACTCACTCGAAAAACATGTCAGAGAGTTTTTTTTTGTCACCGCTTTATACAATGATATCCGTACGACGTGGGATAATACTGATGGTCGTAAATTGTAGTATTAGCATTCCTGTATGGAACTACAAAGCAGCAGGATACTGCTATGAAGAGTTAAGTAGAAGCAAACTCATCATTATAGTGTGTAGGACATGTTTTGAAGACATATTTACAGTTTACAAAACTCAGTATGTCTTGAGCACATGTCTTGAGACATAATCACAGTTTTTGGTTAGTTTACAAAACTCAGCATGATGGTGTTTCCTTATATCTTGTAAATGTGATTTATTATCTGAAAACAGTAATGATTGTAACATTTTAGGGCGATCATTTTCATGTTTCGCGTCTATCATAATAGTCTTCCTCGTCTTCTTCGTTCATTTTTGTTTTCAAGTTTTCACGTTTTAAAACTTTGCATGTTTATCACTCTATCTCTGCAATCGTTTAAGAGCTGCCACGTAATAGCTCCAACAATAAATTTTTGTTTCAGATTTTTATTTTTTATTTTTTATAATAATACGCCTCTAATCTTTTGCGGGTACCATTCAAGTTTAAAAGTTGGATAATACGGGTAAAATATTAAAAGACCAAATATGAAACGAAAGAGATTTAGATGAGTTTGAAATAAAGGTGAAACATATAAACTGATGCTATTTTTTAACCCAATTTTCGACTTTTTGAAATACTTTCGAGCTAAATTTGTAGGTTTTGAACAATATATTGTTCGTGGACTATCATATTTTGTGATATATAGTTTTTTAATTTTAATACGTTGGTAGTTTTGGATTAAAAAATTTAGATAAATTTAGTCCACCAGATTTTCTGAACCTGTCACCATAATCACCAGAATTTTGTATCACCACCGTTGATGATACAAAATTTTGGTGACTATGGTAACAAGTTAACACTAGTGCATAAATGATATACGGTTTAAAACCTAAATTTGTATATAAATTTTTCGAGTTCTAACGAAGCTTCGTCTAAATACAAAATTCTCGAACCGAACTTCACATTTTATGTCTACCCAATTCGAACATCAAGTATTCAGTTGAATTCGATTGAGATATGTGTGGTCTGAATGTGTTCATTAACCAGCTAGACATTTTGAAGGACCATCTATACCGGCATTAAATATGGTCAAGAAATAAATTTTGATATCTGTTCACTGTTGAATTTATGGCCACTGTTAAGACTTATCTGGGTTTCTTATTCTTATTGACATATGTCAGTGGGCACAGAATTTTGTAACTAATTGAATAATTAAAAAACGTTTTAAAGTGGTTAAGACAAAAATCCATTAACTGGAAAAGCTGAAATTACTACTAAATTAATAGGAGTACTTAGTGAAAAGATTCTCCTATAAATTAAATAAAATTAAGAGTAAATACAAAAAAAGTTAACAACAAGTAATAACATGTTTCCTATGTTTTACGTTTTTATTTTTATTTTTGTATAAACAGTTTTCCTACAAACAGATATTTTAAAAAATGTGAAGGATTTATTTCTGACAAATTGAAAACGTAAAAGATTTGTTTATTACAAGGGTAAGAACCTATTTATTATAAAAGATGCGTTGTTTGTTACGTTTTTAAAATATAAAAAATCTGTTTATATTTTAATCCATATTTTTTACATTTTTTTTATACACAATTTTAGTTTTTCTTCCTATCATCTCTAGTGGAAGAAATTTCAAAGGCGCTTATTATTTTGAGGCCCAAATCTGTTGTTAATGACGTGTAGGGTATTTATTATGATTAGACCAGGACCACCCTAGATCTTACAGTCAAATTCTTTTACTAGTTGAACATATGTTAGAGTGAGATTTGTTTTATGACTTCTGTTAATTATAAAATTGTAGATATAAAACATAATTATTTTTTTATAAAAAATAGCCAAAATTTTATAAAAAAATCTTTAAGTTTCTCTCGCTAGAAAATTTCAAAATTTTTAAATCTCATCCTACCGTTATGTTAACGCTAGTAAATTTCTGCCATATTATTTTGTATGTATTGGAGGTTTCAAGTTGCTACGAGTCAAAGCACTGAATGTGTCCAAAAACAGTAGATTTTTTGAGTTATATTTTTCCATCTTTTAAAACTTTTTTTAGCCTTGTGTCCATTGCCAATCCATGTAGATTATTAGTTCGGCTTTGATAGGATGGCTATATTTGTGATCTATGCTGATTGTTTCGTTATGATTATATTGATGTAATTTTTTTTTTAAATTTAGATATGTATTTTTAATGATATTTACAGTTGAATATTTTATTCGGAAAATCAGTTTTTTTTATATAACTGTAGTTATTATTTTGAATTCTAGTTAGTTCTATAAGTTAGATTAGGTCTAGATCTTCGATTAGGTAGTCAATTTGTTTGATTTGGGGTAATATGAAGTGATTTGGAAGTTTGAATGACGTTCTTAGGGAATCACGCACGAATTATGTTTCTCTTCGGGCTATTCGTGTGCAATTTTGTACATGAATATAGTGAGTATACAATACTAGCACAATAACATACAATAGCTTGGTTCTTGAAAGAGAAAAAATGGAACTGAAGAATGTTAAAAGGTTGAAAAATGGTTGATGGAGGCTGATTTTTCTTTGATTAGTTTCTCAATACTGAATGATTATCATTCGCAAAGAAATATTATTCATTAATAAGCATATTGTTGATTGATACCATTTTTAGTTTTAATAATATCCGGGAAAAAATATACAATCTCTTACATATCCATTAGTATTTTACCTCTATGATGCCACACAACTTTTTTTGATATGGTAGATCAATTATTTATTTTAATGCACATAAGTAAATAATTTAATATTTTAAAAGTTTTCAAAATTTATATAAATATATAAAAAACTTACATTAATTCTTAGTATAACTTTATTGGCATGGATAGTAGGTGAGTTATATTTGGGTTATTAAGAGTATTTTAGTCCGTTTTAGTAATTGAGATTTTTTTTATTGGAGGTTTTATTCTAACAAAATGGGGTCTCGTTATAGACTAACTTTTTATTTTTTTTATATTATATAAAGAATATATATTTGTTGGTGAATCGCAAATTATTTATCTTTCTTATTCTGAACATGGAAAAAAGTGGTTTAGATTTATATACAATCCAAATTGTAATGATCAAGTCACTGTGTTTATTTAATATTTTTAAAAATTAAACGTTATGTTTAATTTTGTATCAAGTTAACGTGATTGGTTGTTTTAGATTTAACTATTCATATAGTGATTTTAAGAACGTGTTTTTATGTAATGATCATGATTGACATCTACTACTCTAAACCCATTAAACCGAAAAGTTAGCTTTTTTATCCAAACCCATCAAATCCACCTCGAAAAATCTTGAATCGGAGTATCTATGGACAATGATGAAATGGGCGTCTCTCTGGAAGACTTACTAGACGAGGAGGAAGCTTACCGCATGGAGGTAAGAAGCTAAACCCTAGTTTTCGTTTTTTGGTCATGTCGCACGGACATCGTGCGATGAACAACGTCGTCATCGCACGAACATGCGACTATATAACCATAGCCGTCGCATGAGATGATAATAGAAGCCTGTTTCGTGCGATAACTCTGAAGACAATAGTATTTTTACCTAAAAATATACAGGTGTTTACGTTTTGCAACAACTAAAGATGATAAAAATAGTATTTTTGTACATTTATATGCTATATTAAATTATTTAATTTACTTCAAAAAAACCAAAAGGTTTCACTTGTGAAATATACTACTTGCGAGAATAGTTGTTTTCACTTTCGAATATTTGTTTTTTTTAAGTTGCAAAAATTAGTTTTTTTCACTTGTAAAAATTAATCCTTTTATAAGACACTTTGTATAGGTCTCCTTCCAGTAGTCTTTGCTATTACTGGGGTTGAATATGAAGATGATTGGATATGGTTCTTGGAGTTATTAAATCTTCATTACTTGATCGTCAAATTACAATTTTGATCGTCATATATGTATAGCTCTTGATGTCTCAAATTCTCTCCTTATTGATATCATGCATATTATCTTTACCATTTTATAATGAACTTAAAGCATGTGTTGAGACGTACACCTAGTAATTTTAGGCTGAAGATGGTTTAGAAATTGAAACATGGCGCGTATTTGTCTGGTGAGACATTATTGAATACATATATACAAGAGTTCATGGAAGAATATGGTCAGAAATCTGTTACTTTTACAGAAACCATGCCTCTTGAAAAAATATGCATGCGAATATTTTAGAAGTTATCGATATGTTTTAATGTTGCATAATGCTACTAAATTATTTATGTTGGAATATTTATTGAACAATATGCTAAATATATATTCGGTCATTGTCTTAAGGTAGCCCGATAATTAAAGTAATTAGATTAATTATAGGTGAAATGCGTTGTGGACTTATAAGTATGGTAATCAGGTTGAATTTTGATACCGTGAAGGAGAGGGCCTAAATCTTAACGCTTAAGCATAAATTTATAACTCATGAACTAAACTGATTTTATCAATTTAGTGGATTGTGGTCCCTAATCACAGAGATGTATAAGTTATGGGCTTTATACCACTAGCGAACTGATGACGCTACAGATGAAGCAAGCAACTTATGAAGTAATTCACAAACCCACTACTTTCACGACGATAAAAATGGGAGGGGGGTGTTGGCTGGATGGATCGCCATGTTACAATAGCAACAAACCTGAAAATTTTGATTTTTTGATTTTTTTGCTTAATTGTTAATTTGTTAAGTTATATTTTTTTCTGATTTGTTCCACGTGTAAAAATGTTTGGGCATGATGGTTTTTATATGTGCTTGAATATTTAAATTAAAATGCATGATTAACGTTTTAGATTCTGTGAGGTGGATGATATAATTAATTAATCGACCTTCCGGAAGGTTAATTGATCTCCTTGAGGATTCTAGAATTCGAAAAAGTTTAAAAGGTTAATTTAAATTCGGATATTACAGGTTATTAGGAAAGTTAATATTTGGATTTAATTAATCATGAACTTGAGAGAATTTACTAAAAATGGTCTTTGTGATTATTTAATTTAAGTAGGTGAAATCAGACCTCTGGAGGGCTTCACCGGTACTTTGGAAATTGAATTAGTCATTGTAATTTTTTAATTTTAAGACGGTGAAATTAGCCCACTGAAAGGTTTTCATTGATACTTAGAAAAATTAAATTTTAATTTAAGTAAGTGATATCAGCAATCTGTAAGGTTTTATTATTACTTAACAAAATTAAAATAATGATCATGGTAATTTTCTCAAACTCATAAAATGTGCGTTAGTATGATTTACCCTCTGATATCATATTATCATAGTATATTATGTTTTAAATTAATATATCATATTCAAGCATGTTAGTTATTATATGTTAAGAATCTTATGTGTTGTGTGTTATTATTATTTTTATTTTCTAGTGAATTTATTGGGTTGAATTCAGTTGGGGAATAAACCCCTTATGCTGGATGACATAGATTTTTACCAATAGAAATAGGATATGCTACTGCATTTGTTTGTTCGAGAATATGACCATGGCTTATGAAACCCCAACCAATTGCTCTTAGTCAAGAAAGTACACATGAGAAAACTAATGAGTATGAGATCTAGGAAAAGTCTAATAGGTTATGGATGACAATTATGATTTAAAAAAAAATCAGTTATATTTCGTGGGACTGTCCTACTAGATGCTACCATTGGTACCGATTTTCTCATGAAAGTCGAGAAATCATTTACTAAGAATGACAAGGTATAGGTGTAACATTTCATTAATGATCTCTACACAAAAAAATTCATTAGCAAATGTAAAATCCGTGAGCACATTATGATAATGTCTATGATTTCTCAAAATCTAAAGGCAATCGACATAGACTTACCTGAGAAGTGTGTGGTGGGGTTTAGTTTTTCAGCTTTTAAGAAAAGTTTAAACATTTCCAGTTCACTTATAATTGCATACGAAAAAAATAGACAATCAACGAATTGATTGTACACGTTGCACAAAAGATAGAAATACTTAAAGTGGTAATGCTTGAAATGAACATGGTGTCGTCCAAGAAGGTGATGAGGCCTAAGCAAAACTCTAATAGCAAAATACCATGCAATGACCCATTTAAGAAGAAAAAACCAGAGGATTCGACGATTGGTCGATACTTTTTCTGCAAGGAGACAAAACATCTCAAGAAGAACTGTGAAAAAGTCCGAGCTTACATGCTTAGAATATATAATCTCATATCTTTGGTTGTTTCGGAAATAAATTTTGTTTCTGTGGAAAAAATGTATGGTAGATTGACTCGACTGCAACAACTCATGTCTGTATTTCTTTGCATGGTACGTTAAAACAGAGGAAGTTAAGTGAGGATGAACGATCCATTTTCACAGTAGATGTAAGCTCATGCCCTGTGTTGGCAGTTTTTAATTCAATTTTAGAACTTTATACTTGACATATATTATTTTTAGAGAATGCATGTTTGTTCCTATTTTTCGAAGGAACTTAATTTCCTTTCTGGTTTTAGACTTTTATGGATATTCTTGTCTTATGGGAAACAATAAATTTATTATCTCTTTTAGTGATATGATTGTTGGTCATGGAAGTTTGATAAAGGAACACATTTATTTATTTATTTATTTATTTATTTATTAAATATTGTTAATAATCATAAAATTTTCATGAATGCACAACTTGTGCCAATTAAAATTACTAAATCTGAAAACTTGTCTAAATTGTGGCCAATCAGTTATGTCATATGTCTAAAGTTATGATAGATACGATTTTAGCTGAAGATTTATTGAGTCTCATATACCACTCTAATTTCAGTACATATATCCAGTGTATCAAAGGAAACAAACTAAAATAGAAAATGTTGTAGCATATAAAGCGAATGAAGTCTTACAATAATACATACCAATATCTGTGGACCATTTCTAAAAGAATGATGGAGCATGCAACATTACTTTATATCATTTATAGATGACTTCTCTCATTTTGGATACCTCTACCTCCTTTATGAAAAGTTTGAGATCCTAGACAAGTTTATAGCTTTTAGGACCGAAGTTGAAAAACACCTTGGTAAGTACATTACAAGTGTTATATATGACCCTAATGGTGAATACTATGATAGATACGAAGAATCAAAACACCATCAATGGTCATTTAAAAAAGTACCTATAAGAATTTTGCATAGTCCTTCAGTATAAAATGTCGGGTTCACCCCTCGTACATAGTGTATATGAGACAAGGGATTACATACATGAAAGGAAAAAGATAAGTGGTTGTAAGTATCTTTACAAAACCAAACACAATTCCATGGGTAATGTGGAAATACATAAAACATGGCTTGCAGTAAAAGGCTATACTCAGCATGAATGAATTGGTTTTAAATAAACCTTCTCTCCAATATCAATGGAGGATTCCTTTAGAACAATCATGGAAATAATTGCACACTTTGATATTGAGTTTCATGAAATGGATGCAAAAACCGTGTTTCTCAATAGTAATACTGAAGAAACAATCTATATGGTACAAACAAGATACTTTATAGTATGTAACTCAAAGAATCTGGGTTGGAAGCCCAATAAATTCATTTATGGGCTCAAACAAACTTCTCGTAAGTGGTACCATAATTTTTTTTAAAGTTAATAGTCTATTTTTAATTTAAGGTCAACTCAGTTGAGGATTATTTGTATTAGAAGTTCAGTAAATGTAATTTCATATTCCTGGTATTATATGTCAATGGCACACTGCTTACCTCAAGCAATAAGGAATTATTACATACCAAATAAGTTTGCCATGAAGAATCTCGGTGATGCCATTTTGTGTTAGGAATCCAAATACAATGGGATCACTCTCGTAGTATTCTTGGATTATAAAAAAGGCATATACTAAAAGTATGTTGCTATTTTACAGATTGGAAAACTACAAAACCTTGAGCACCCCTATAAAACAGGGTGATAGAGTATGTCTTGGTCAATATCAAAAGATAAAACTTGAGATTGAGGAAATGAAAATATGTTTTGGCAGTTGGGAGTTTAATGTATGCTTAAGTTTGTATTAGGTCGGACATTGACTTTGCTGTTAATATATTGGGGAGGTATTCAAGTAACCAAGGAATGGATCACTTGAAGGCAGTGAAAATGATACTTTGAAATCTGTAAGGAACAAAAAAGTACATGTTGACATATATGATTTCGTAAAGGCTGGAGATCCTTAGGTATTCCGACTCAGAGTTTGGTGGATGTGTAAATACACTAAAATAACTTTAGATAATATATTCTTATTGGTTAGAGGTGAAATATCCTGGAAAAATGTAAAGCAAACATTTATTGCATCGGGCACCATGACAACACAATTTGTTGCGTGCTTTGAGGCATCAAACCAGTCGTTGTGGCTGCGTAATTTTATCAGTGCATTGTACATTTTACAAGGGATAAAAGTCCCATGAGGTTGCATTGCAAAAACAATTCCATGGTGCAGTACTCTAACAACAACAAGAGATCGTCTAAATCCAAACACATAGACATAAAATTATTATATGTTAAATAGAGCATTTATATGGTTCGAATAAGTATAGAGCACATCGACAAAAACTCTATGATAACATATTCTCTTGCAAAAGAGGTATTACCTAAGATTTTTTAGAAACACACCATCAATATAAATGTAGTTGATTTATATGATTATAGTTTAAGTTCGAGTTTTCTAATAGGAACTGATGATAATTACGATATTGTATACATAAAGATTTATTGCAATATATATGCTTGGTTGTATCTATTGACATGTGTTATTTTAATATATCTAAATAAGTAGGACTAGTTAAGAGTAGATATATGATGAGTCCGAATTCTGCATGCTCCCCGGGCAAGGACAGATCAGTCCAAGGCCTCCGGACCGGACAGACCACTTCGAACGCTCTGACCATAGGACTGTTCGAACTATGAAAAAAGTACTAAAAAACCTAAACACTACTTGACTAAGCTACTTGCTCTCCTACTTAGAGCTCATGGGTCTTTGAACATGACCCGGGTCCATTAAACATGACCTGAAAGCCCATAAGGGCCCAAACATCAGGGTATAAATACCCAACCACCTGCATTAAGTGTGGGTAATGAGAATTAACTACTACCAGGCTGCTTAATTATCTCTCTACTCTCTACTCTCTACTCTAAACACATAACACCCACACACTACTATAAAACACCAACCAAATTACTAGCCTACCCTCAGGCGATTATTATCCACACCAAATTGGCGACCACAGTGGGAGGAGAAGGTGCCTGAATCAAGCATTCAAAACCAGCAAAGAAAGTCTGTCCGAATGAATCCGGACAATCCAGAAGCACCACCAGCTCTGCTCGAAGTGGTGGGAGAGAACGATGAATACACTATCGAAGAGCGTGATAGGCTAAAGGATGAAATAGAAGCTCTGAGGGCAGAAAAGGCTAAGATGGGCGTGAAAGAAAAGTCCAAAGCATCGGTTGCTCATCACACCGATAACCCCAGAGAGCATGAGTCTTCAAAGACTCATGTGACCACCAAAAAGACTCATGCCAGCTCTAAAAACTCTCACCGGTCCAAGCCAGTGGAGAGTTCTGACTCAAGCACAGAATCTTCTAATAGCTCTTCAGACGATGAAGGAGTTGAAAAATCTCTATCCTCAAGCAGCGATGAGGGTCGAACTAGAAAGAAACAAAAGCAGATCAAAAAATATTCAAGGAAAAGGGATAGACATGGAAGGATGAAGAAGAATATTGGTAAAGGGTCATCTCACAGCCGGAGGCATGTGGACCGGATGCTAATGGATCCTTTCGCTTTCCACGATAAACCAGGTATCTTTTCAACTCCTAATGAGGATACTGTGTTCAGTCGTGGAAGGAATTGGAGGCAATCTCCATTGTCTTCTAAAATTCTATCCGGAAACCTCCCCAAGAGGTTTGACAGCATCAAAATAGAGAAGTACGATGGCAGTACTGATCCGGACAACCATCTGGAACAATTTAAAAACTTCATGATGAAATTTGACGACGATGATAAACTACTTTGTAGGGCATTCTCCCAATCATTTACGGGGAGTGCTCTAAAATGGTACAACATCCTGCCTAAGGGTTGTATTAAAGATTTCGATACTTTTTGGGTAGCCTTTCGAAGGTAGTTTGTAGGGAGTAAAGAGCTAAAGGGCAATGGAGACACAATAATCCATTGTGCCCAGGAACCAAATGAATCATTGAAAGAATATATAAGCCGTTTTGTGAACACCAAGAATGGGTTGGCTGATTGCTTCGAACAGGTAGCAATAGCATCCCTAAGACAGGGTTTGAACCCAGGCAATCTAGCTGATTCAGTGACCAGAAAGAAGGCCATGTCTGGAGGGGGGGTTGCTGAATCAGGTTGGCAAACAGATAAACATTGATGAAACGAAGAAAACCAGGGTGCATAGGCAGGTGAGGTCTACCCCGGTGGCACCAAATCTCAATCAGAATCAGTCCGGGAATAAAGCAAGAGAGACCGGACAAGGGCATGGCAGGGCAAAAGCTCAGTCTCAGCCAGCTGCTCCTGCTCAAAGTCAGCAATCAAGAAATAAGAGAGGGCCATGGGTCCAACCGGAGTGGTTCGCAGAGTTAAAAGAAAGTGTGGCCACTATTTTTGATAAAACAAAGGAAGAGGTGCATTACCGGAGGCCGGCTACACTGCAGTCTCCCAGAGAGCATCGTAATAACTCCTTTTGCCAGTATCACAACGATATTAGTCATACCACTGATGACTGCATAGCATTGAAACAAGAAGTTCAGAACTTGATTGAGAGGGGAAAGCTAGGGGCTTACGTGAAAAGAAGAGGAGGTAACAGGCCTGACAACACTCACCGGGTTGGTCCAAGTAATGCTGCTCTGGAGGGAGCCATGGTTATAATTGAAAGGTTTGACGTGGAATCTGAATACTTGGATCCTGATCCAACTCGAAACAGAGTGGGTACAATTGAGGAATGTTCTAGGTCGGTCTCCGGACTCGTTAAGTTTTTTGAGTAACTTACAATTTTCGGAAGGGACACTATGAAAGCTCCTACTGCTTCTTCGAGGAAGAGGCACGTGCATACTTTAGCCTCCCAGCTAGAAGGAGGCATGACTTCTTATCAGTCACAAAGCTCATTCCCCTTCATTGTTTTTGATGAAGATGATTTAAGAGACATTGCTGGCCCTCATGAAGATGCTGTTGTCATAGGAGCATCTATAAGGGGCAACGACATAAGGAGAATTCTGGTGGATACTGGAAGCTCAGCCAATATCATTTTCTTAACCACATACAAAAGAATGAAAAATCCAGCTGTAATTCAGAGTTCGGACAGATCAATTGTGGGCTTTACAGGCAGCTCAGCAGATGTGATCGGAGAGTTCGAAGATGAAGTTCTATTGGGCAAGGGCCCTTTCAAGAAAATGGTTAGAATACTATTTATTGTGGTGGATTGTCCCACTTGCTATAATGCTATTCTAGGGAGGTCTTGGCTCTCTAGGATGCATGCAGTGGCTTCAACAGTTCACCAGTGCTTGAAATATGCTGTTCAGGGACAGGTTGGAGTCGTCCGGAGCAGTCAAAAGATTGCAAGATAATATTATGCCACTGCCCTGGCTCCTCGAACGCTGGGGGCAGTCCGTATTAACGAACAATAGCAGTTTGAGGGCCTTTCTGGGGGTGAGGGTGAAATTGATGACCCCAGAGAGACCCCTGGAGTATTGATACCGGTTGAAGAGGTAGAAACACACTGTTTGGAAGATGGGAAAAGTGTCAAGATAGGGTCTAAGATGCCACATGTTTTGAAAGATGAAATGTTAAAGTTTTTGAAGAACCATCAACACGTTTTTGCTTGGTGCAATGCTGATGTTACTGGGGTTCCATTAGAAGTAATATCACATCACCTATCTGTCCGGAGAGACGTAGCACCAGTGGTTCAAAAAAAAAAGCTTTTTCTAAAGAAAAGGCTGATGTCATTGTGCAAGAAGTTGACAGGCTCACAAAGATGGGGTACATCAAGGAATCTCAATATCCTTTGTGGACTGCCAATCCGGTTCTGGTAAAAAAGAAGAATGGCAAGTGGCGCATGTGCATTGACTTCACAGATCTCAATAGAGCTTGCCCAAAAGATTTGTATCCAGTCCCCCCGATTGATCAGTTAGTAGACTCCACCTCTGGGAACAAGCTGCTTTCCTTTATGGATGCCTTCTCCGGATACAATCAGATTCAAGTAGATCCGAAGGATCAAGAGCATACCACGTTTGTCACTGACAGAGGTCTTCATTGCTATAAGGTGATGCCCTTTGGTTTGATAAATGTTGGGGCTACTTATCAGAGATTAGTTAACAAGGCATTTGCTGATCAGATTGGAAGAAATATGGAAGTATAAATTGATGACATGATGGTGAAGAGTGTGGATGAGCAGTTGCACTTGTCCGATCTCCAAGAAACTTTTGCCAACTTGGTAAAAGTGAATTTGAAATTAAACCCAGAAAAGTGTGTGTTCGGAGTGCAGTCCGGGAAGTTTCTGGGCTATATTATAAGTGAGCATGGAATACAACCCGACCCGGACCAGCTCAATGCTCTTTTCCAAATGGAGCCACCCAGAAATATTAAAGAAGTACATCGGTTAACGGGGAGATTAGCTTCCTTAAACAGATTTATCTCAAGGTCTTCGGACAGGTGTGCTCCTTTCTTTCAAACCTTGAAGGGTGCAAAGGGATTCGATTGGACCCCACAGTGTGATGAGGCTTTCAATGAGATCAAGAAGCACATGTCCTCCCCCAAAACTTTGTTTAAACCAGTTGATGGGGAGACGCTCTTCGTATATTTGGCAGTTTCAAGTTATGCCATCAGTATTGTGTTGGTAAGAGAGGTCGATGGTCATCCCCATCCAGTGTACTATATCAGCAAAAGCTTGATAGATGCAGAAAGGCGTTACTTGAAACTTGAAAAATTAGCATTAGCCCTGGTGATAGCTGCCAGGAAGATGAGGCCTTATTTCCAGGCTCATCCCATCATCGTCCTGACTTCTTTTCCCCTGAAGAATGTCCTCCAAAAGGCAGATATTTCGAGCAGGATGACTAAGTGGTCAGTAGAGTTGGGGGACTTCGACATAGACTTTGCTCCCCGAACAGCAGTCAAGGCCCAAGCTGTGGCTGATTTTTTGGTTGAATTTCACTCCGACAAGGATTCAGAGCAAACTACTGACATCAAAGATAAAAAGGTATGGGTCGTCCGAACAGATGGTGGATCTAGCACTATGGGATGTGGTGCAGGATTGTGTTTAACTTCCTCATATGGAGACAAAATTTACCAGGCTATTTGTTTTGCTTTCAGGGCATCTAATAATGAGTCCGAATACGAAGCAGCTATAGCTGGTTTAAAGTTAGCCTACATTTGTGGGGCTAAGAGGGTCAAGCTACTAAGTGATTCCCAGCTCCTGATCCATCATGCCCAAGGCCAATCTGAGGCTAA
Organism: Limnanthes douglasii subsp. nivea; assembly: GCA_036936605.1. NCBI lineage: Eukaryota > Viridiplantae > Streptophyta > Magnoliopsida > Brassicales > Limnanthaceae > Limnanthes > Limnanthes douglasii. The sequence continues at coordinate 10,270,481 of JAUPFV010000001.1, read as the reverse complement.
GAAGGAGCAACTTGTGAAATATTTACTCCTTCTAAAAAATGAAGCACTTAAGTTTAAAGGTGTTGTCTATGAGCACATACCCCGGGCAGAAAATGAGCTAGCAGATTCATTGGCAACCATAGCATATACGGAGTCATATCCATGGATCCATGTGCTCGAAAGCCCCTCCATTCAACTTGGTAAGTGTAAAGAAGAGGAAATTTTTGAAGTACAAGTGAAACAACCTCAAGACTGGAGGTTTCCTCTCCTGCAATATCTCTCCGACGGTGTTGTACCTCCGGATAAGTCACTAGCCAGAACTTTGAAACACAAGGCTCGTGATTTTATCATATTGAGAGACGTGTTGTACAAAAAAACTTACAGTAAACCTCTCCTGCGCTGTTTGGGGTAGAGCTGTTACCGGGTCGGGTCGGACCGGGTTTCGACTGGATCGAGACCGGATCGTTAAGATACCGGGCCGGTCCAGCCCGGACCGAAAAACCAAGGGAGCCAGTTTTGATGACCCGAGACCGACCCGGTAAGGTGACGGACCGGTCTGGCCCGGACCGATATGCCAAGGGAGCCAATTTTATGACCCGAGACCGACCCGGTAAGCTAATGAACCGGTATGGCCCGGACCGGTCTGGCCCGGACCGGTAGACAAAAAAACCTAGTAAAAACCTAGTTTATCTTCTACGACCTCTGAAATTACTAATTCCAGAACAAAAGAAAAAAGTAAAAACAAACTAAAACTAAACTAAAATAAAATATGGTACTATTTAGTATTATAAGATAACACTGTAAATATACATTTCGCTCAATACTACTATATTATATTTATAATACTAGTGAGAAATTCAGTATGAGAAAACATTCTCTTCCCAATTTTTTCATTGTCTCTCTGATTTCCTAGATCGAAACACAAGCACGCCAACAGTATGATTCTCCACGAAAAACTACAAAAACTATAGATTTAAACTTCTATTTGGTGCCGAAATCTCTAACACAATTACATTCCCGAACTTCACTTGTTTTGTGTAGGGTTTGAATCACTTGGTGGAGCTTGCCTTAAGCTCGTCCCAATACCTGTCTCTCCAACTTCACTACTTCTGCCGCCGTTGTTCAATCTCGTAGACCCTGAAACAGAAACAAGTAAATATTTGAATTTCTCTCGTAATTTAGAGAGCAAAGAGAGGACATGCAAAAATGAACAAAAAGCAAGGTTGAGAAAATAATCACAACTCTGCGGCTCGTTTTCATGCTTCTTTATCTCTCTTCTTGCTTCTTTATCTTTTCTTTTCAGACAAGAAAAGGAAAAGAAATTCCGATTGCTGTATGTAATGGAACTGGAAGTGCATGTTCATTTCTATATAGTCTCTGCTTATATACATGTCCGAATACAGGTAGTTATTTTCTCTCTCTCATGTCATGTGAGAATGATTAGTGGGTAAATTATTCTGTCCATGTGGATAGCTATTTCCATGTACAGTGATATGTCAAACAAATCAAGCTAAAGTTGATCGAGAAATATGTATAAAGATCTAACTCTGAAACTTCCAAGTAAAAGAAGAATATTATTGTAATAAGATCTGGAAGTGGGTTTTAGTTTAAGTGAAGAGCATATGTATAATGGGTTTCACGCACAGGATCCAGAGTTATATTTAAAGGAGGCTAAACTGAAAAGAGAGAGCTCATCCAATAAAATACATCATCCACCATTGCAATTTGATGATTCCCTTGGTTCTCAGTTCTTAATGACCCAAACACACTCTGAATATTCTCAGTCAGAATCAGACGATAAGCACGAGGCATATGCAATTTAAATCTTAAAAACCCACTTCACAGAATTCAAAAACCCACTTCACAGAAAAAACATAAAAACCCTTTTAAGGAACTTCCAAGTATAAAAAACGAGTTAAATAAAACATATCAAAGTAAACTGATGGATTGGGAATTTCAAAGAAAAAGACTAAAATTCATGTGCATTTTGATGTGAACCAATGCTATCAGATTCGAACAACACTAAACTACAACAACAACGAACTGCATAACTGTAAATACATGTTAGAGACTACGACACTGACTTAGACAAACTGAGAATTGGGTACTGAATATTTATTAAATCACTAGGTAATGCACATAAGTATACCAGAAGTTAAGTTATAAGGCACCTGAAATAGACACTATACATTGGAAATATTGAGAAATCCAAACATGTCATGAAGTATCTCCATTCGAATTGTATTATGAAACAAAAAGCAAAACGAAATCTCACAAGGATGACCAATTCAGTAAAAAATTGAAAAAACAAGATATATTTCACAGTATGCACCAGAAGTGAAGTTATAATGCACCTGAAATAGACATTATGCAGTGGAGAAATTCAACCATGTCGTGACGTAATCTCAATTCGGATTGCATTATCAGAGACGTTGTTTTAAGGACAATGGGTGATAGTAATAATGACAGAGCTTTGAATCTATATAACCCAAATCAACCAGAAAAGAAAACTAGACCTCTATAAACATACTCATTCAACCCTAATTCCTAAATCAGAACATTTAACAGATCAACAACACTCCAATCGAATCAAAACATGCATTAAAGTGAAGAAACTTGAAAATGATTCAAGCATTCTACATTTCATGAACAATATCACTAGACAACTAATCATACATAAACCAAATCCATATTTCAATAACTTTCGAACCATTTATGATGAGGTACAAATTGAAGCAAGAAATCATGTACCTGGAACACCAGAACTTCGATAGAAGGGGTCAAGGGGAAGACTGAAGTGAAGAGAGAGGTCATGTTCTTCGTTACTAGCTTACTGAGTTACAGAGAGAGGTCTGCGAGTCTGTGTTGTGTTAGGGTTTGGGTTAGGGAATTTTTTTTTTATATATACATCCCATATCGGTCTGGTAACCGGGCGGACCGGTCCAGACCGGTAAGAAAATCGGGCTCAATTTTTGGCCCCCAATCCGCCCCCTAAATTATTCGGACCGGTCCCAGGCGGGTTATCGGGTTGGGAGGCCCAATAACAGCTCTAGTTTGGGGGATGAAGAGTCTCAAGTAGTCCTCTCCGAATTGCATGATGGTGAGGGATCAGACCATTGTGGGTTTAGAGCTTTAACAAGAAGAGTTTTACTCTCCGGTTACTATTGGCCATCAATCATGAAAGATGCTAAGGAATTGGTAAGAAGGTGTGACCCATGCCAGAGGCACAGCAATGAAATTCATGTCCCTGTCATTCATTTAGAATCAATTTCTGAGCCTATTCTTTTTGCTCGATGGGGATTGGATTTAGTAGGGCCTCTCCCTGTGGCATCCGGAGGACGCAGAACTATAATTGTGGCCATAGACTACTTCTCGAAGTGGATTGAAGCAGCCTCTCTAGCAGGAACAATATCAAAAGATGTTATAAAATTCATTCTATCCAACATCTGTTGCAGATTTGGTGTTCCACGAAAGATAACAACAGACAATGGGCCACAGTTCGACAATAGGGAAATGGAGAGCTTCTGTGCCTCAAGGGTTATACAACATTGTTTCTCTTCACCTTTCCACCCACAAGAAAATGGGCAAGTTGAAGTGGCTAATAGAACTATACTCTCCGGTTTAAAGAAGAATTTGGAAGGGGCTGCTAGGAAGTGGCCTAGTTATCTACAAGAGGTCTTGTGGGCCTACCGGACAACACCTGGGACTGCAACACAAGAATCACCCTTTTCTTTGGTCTATGGGATGGATGCAGTAGCTCCCATAGAAGCAACTCTCCCCTCCTTTCATGTTCACAACTTCTCCGAACACGCTAACGAGGTGGCAATCAGAGGTCAACTTGATTTGATAGAAGAAAGACGAGTTAAAGCTCACCTTAGAGTTGCACACTATCAGGGTTTGATGAGAAGCAGGTTTGCTTCCAAAGTTAAAAGAAGAGATTTCCAACCAGGGGACAAGGTGTTAAGGAAAGTCTTCTTACACACTAAAGAAAAGCTGTTCGGAAAGCTGGCTCCAACTTGGGAAGGTCCGTACATAGTTGTTGAAAGAATTAAACCTGGAACATATTGGTTGGAAGACAAAGATGGTAGAGTCATGACTCATCCTTGGAATATTGAGCATCTCCGGATGTACTTGGAATAGCGTTTGTGTAAATATTTACTTGTTTAAACATCCATGTAAATATTTGGGGGCATACTCTTTCCTCCCTGGTGGCACGGGGAGGTTTTAATGAGGTGTCCGGGCTTTTGAATAAAATTTGATGCCTTCTTAAAAAATTTCTAAGTTTGTTAAAGTTTTGTCCCTTGTCACACTATCCGAATTGAAATATCTAAGGGCTATTTAAACTCTAGCCGGAGAACTTAAACATTCTTACTATGAAATAACTAAGGGCTATTTAAACTCTAGCCGGAGGACTTAAACACACTTACTATGAAACAACTAAAGGCTATTTAAACTCTAGCTATCGAAATTAGCACAAACAATAAAAGAAGATGATAGTTGTACAGAACAGAAATATTCATTGAAATAACTTAAAGTGCCTTGGCCTTCCAAGGACTTTTCAAATTGTCAAAAAACAGAACAGAAAACCTATCCGGTCAGTTGCCGGACACAATTACAAAAAAAGAATGCCTTGGCCTTCCAAGGACTTTAGTTTGGATAATTAGGTAAAAACTGAATCATGAATTAAGGCTGAGCCTTGGAAGATGGCTCACCTTCATCTGTCTTTCCTTTCCCTTTGAGATCATTCTTCTCCTCGTCAACTTTCTCCCCGGTGTGTTCTTCGTCATCTGAGGAATCACTAGAGTAGCCATACCTGTCACCTTCGGCCATCGTGTGGTAGGGAAGGTCTTCAGGCTCAACATGAAGCCATAAGTCCCCTAGGTTCCTCTTCGGAAACTTTTCATGGAAAAGTAGAACCATGTCAGACCTCACCTTGGCAAGCAGTTGCTCTTCGCTTTTGATCATCTGGTTGGCATAAGCATCGATCTTGGCTTGGATATTAGCCTCTTGCTCCCTTAACAAAGTAGTTTTCTCCTCGGCAGCCTTGGATACTGTATTTTCAAGGGCAATCTTGTTGTTGGTCAAGTTGGAGATGATTTGGTCTTTGGCCTTGGATTCTCCATTTGAGGTAGCAAGGTCTTTCTCCAGACCGGACAGTTTTTCCCGGAGGTCTTTAATGGTCTCCTCTAAAGTGGCGACTGTTGTGGTGCTTGCCTTTTGGCTTCTCTTCAGCTCCTCGGTTTCTTCTTTTAACATGGTAGCATTGGAGGTGGCAGTGCGAAGGTCTTCGGACAGCTTCTCCTTGTCAGACTTAAGGTCTTTAATGATGTATGCCTGACTCCGAACTTTTCTCTCCAACATAAGTACGGGCTGCACGTTGCTTAACAAGGAGTGGTCTATAGCATCCCTTTCACTAGAAACAATGAAAGTCTTACTATTAAAATTGACTGTGTTGGAGCTGCTCGGAGGAAGTTAAGGCCCTGCAAAGTCATATCTGGGGAGATTGAGGAAGTATTCACCAAGCTCACCAAGACCGGTGATGTCTACTCCATCAATGTTGATATCTCCCCCTCAACCTCATCTGTGTGAAAGTCACCCGGAATCTCCTCAGCATGCGTTGGGTCTGCAGGATCAGCTTGGAAAGAAGGCTCCGGAGCCCGGAGAGAAAGCTCATCTCCCTTAGATGTCTTTTTCTTCTTGGCCTCCCGGTCTGTGCCTTCGCTTCCCTGTTTACGATTCCTCTTGGAAGCCCTTAGAGGTTTTGGGAGGTCCGCTTCCTGCTTTTCAGTCTCTTGCTCCACCACCTGCAAGAGAGCAGCATCAATTTGGCTCTGAACTGGCCCCTCCGAGTCTGTTGGAGCATCCTTCTCAGCATCAGCAGGGTTAGCACCACCCACCACCTTCTTGCCTTTCATCTTGCTCGGGGCTTTGGCCCGGCCTGGCAGGAAGAGTGTCCCATCTAGCTCATGGGTCCTCTTAAGAACAACGTCCGGAGGAGGCTGAGTGGTGAGCTCCTCCCAAGTCAAGTCTCTCCGACCCGTGGTGTTCCACAGGTGAGACCTTGCCAAGTTGCTACTGGTGAAAGCAGCGTGGAATCGGTTCCCCCAGTTCTCAGCAGCCCAGGCATTAATCTTGCCGCAAGTGACCTGCCCGGCTTTCAAGTAGTCACTAAACTCCTTGGGCAGTTCTGCTAAGACAAAAGCAAGACAAATTAGTACAAATTAAGTCTAAAAAGAAAAGAGAAGAGAGACAAAAATATAAAAGCAAGATACTTACGGTCACTCCTCCATCTGCTTCTGAGGAGGCTTGGGTTCTCTCCGGATTTTATCTTCCTGTCGTTCTCCCAGGTACCACTAACAAATAGGAACTAAGTCCTCCAGTTCCTCTCCGCCTCCAACAGATCGTCCACAGCCTTGAAGTCATCCCCCATATTGAAATGGTAAAAGGGGATGTGGTGGTTTCTGCAAAGGCTGGCCACTGCAGCAAATTCCTCCATTGGCAGAGGGATCCCAGACAGCCTTGATGCCATGATGCATGACATAAGGGTATACCAAGCATTGGGGCTCAGCGGGCTCGGATAGAGTTTGATCAGATGGAAGTATCTGACAATCTCTGGGTCTAGTGGGAACCTGAGCCCCCAGTTGAACAGCTCCGTGAACATGACCACTTCACTCAACTTGCAATCCATGGGGGTCTCCGGGTGTATAGGAATCCTGATCTTTACATTTTCTGGAATGCCCCACTTTGTACGCATCCTGCCCAGCTCAGCAGTGTGGATGAATGCGTAGTTGATTTTTTGTAAGGAGAGGAGGTAATTAACGTTGACCTTGTGAAAACAAGGCCCTATTTTTCCTTCTAGGCTCTCCGGCAGATCCGGATGCCTCAATTACAGCTTCTCCTTTCCCTTGTCCTTCTTGGCAACTATCTCTTTACTGGTCTGACCGGAGGGCTCAGACTCAAATGGGGCCTCTTCAACAGAGTCCTCCATCACTTCCTCCATGATTGTTGAAGGGATTTCAGCAGCTGTAGTGGGGGGAGGGTTCAAACTTGACTCAGCCTTGTCTCCGGACTGATGGGCCTCAGTGCCCCTTTGATTTCTGCTCTCCGGTAGAGTGTCTGGAGCAGAAGTTTCTGGTTGGAGATTTGGATTGGGGCCCTCCGGTCTGGACAACCTGTCCTTGGGGGCTCTAATAGGCACCTCTGATCCGGTGCTACTGTCCTTTGCCCCCGACCTTGAGGTAGTGTTTTTAGTCCCCTGGCCTTTAACCAACCGGCCTTTCCTCTTGTCGACCAACTTCTCAGGAGAGTGCTCCGTATCCGATCCCATTGCAATAAAGGGAGAAGGTTTTCTAAGGCTAGTGGCTGTAACTCCCGGCTCGACAGCAGGCTCCGATTCTTGAACTGACGAACCAGAGATTATGGGAGAGAGGTTGGTTTGAAATAGTTTTCTAGGCTTAGTGCCTTTGGAAGAAGAAGAGCCTCGATCTGATCAGAAGCAGAGGTGATTGGTCTATCAACAGGCGAGGTGGGTAACCCTGCTGCGATCCGTCTATCTCTTTCGACTTTTTGAGCCTTCTCTAACTCAGAAAGGTTGAGCCACCCGCCTTTGACAAGAGCGTTCCTCGCTGTAAACATAAACTATCAAACAAAGTTTTGGCTTTAGAGAGAGAAAGCTTTGAGAGATTTTGCAGAGTAAATTTGAAGGAGATGGTAAAACAGTAGAAAGTGAGTTTGTATTTATAGTAAATCTGAAAAAGGAAGTTGATTCCTAGGAGAATTCAAAAAATTTGGCAATGATTAAAAGACGGCGCTAATGTCACCACCTTTAATTAAAGAGGTTGATTTTCGAAGAAGGTGGGTTCGAAATTCAAGGTGAAAAAACGGCTGAAGCAACCAATCAGAAAGCGACACGTGTCCCACGAACTCTGGCAAAAACTATTTTGAATTCGTGAAGCTTTATCTGTCCGGATAAACCCATAGCCCAAATTGACCGACCTGTCCGGATTAACTACCCCTAATGTCGGACTGTTTTTCAGGTCTTTGACAAGAGTATTTGCACAAACACCTAAAAAAGGGGCTCCTGATGAGTCCAAATTCTGCATGCTCCCCGGACAAGGACAGATCGGTCCAAAGCCTCCGGACCGGACATACCACTTCGAATGCTCTGACTATAGGACTGTTCGAACTATGACAAAAGTACTAAAAAACCTAAACACTACTTGACTAAGCTACTTTCTCTCCTACTTAGAGCTCATGGGTCTTTGAACGTGACCCGTGTCCATTAAACATGACCCGAAAGCCCATAAGGGCCCAAATATCAGGGTATAAATACCAAACCACCTGCATTATGTGTGGGTAATGAGAATTAACTACTACCATGCTGCTTAATTATCTCTCTACTCTCTACTCTCTACTCTAAACACATAACACCCACACACTACTATAAAACACCAACCAAATTACTAGCCTACCCTCATGCGATTATTATCCACACCAATATATATGATTAGAATTCATATTACTCTTAAATTGTACACCATAATTGGCCCAAGTGATTGATTATGGACAATAATGTGAGTATTGTTGCATCCCAATGTTCACATTACAAGAAAGAGGTATTTAGTCCTTTATTGTTTATTGATCATGTATGGGGCTGTATCATTCGCCTATAGATAATAAATTCCGGGATCCTATTAAAGTTGAATATATTCTTCATTAGCATATGGCGGTCTAAGTGGGAGATTGTTAGAATATTTTTGGATCGATATGCTAAATAATATTCGGTCATTGTCTTAAGATAGTCTAATAATAAAAGTAATCTAATTATTTATATTATACATAATTGATTGAGTATTGAGCCTATAGGTGAAAATGAGTTGTGGACTTATAAGTGTGGTAAACGGGTTAAATTTTGGGCACTGTGAAAGATAGATCCCAAATATGAACACTTAAACCCAAACTAATAACTTCAAGACTAAATTGATAACATTCATTTAGTCGGTTGTGGTCCTAGATCACAAAGCCGTATAAGTTATAAGCTTCATAAAACTAGGGTTTTAGTGTATTTTCCTATAAAAGGAATGATTGGGATTCAAACATTCATTTAGTATAAATCCAAAAATATCAATCGTCGTTTTTAGTGAGGGAAGCCTAACGATGTTTTTCAGGAACGGTCTTGTAGAACTCTAAAGCATGATTCAAGAATAATAGAATTTGAAGAAGGATTTAAGGTAAAACAGTAAGTCTTTTCGATTTATTATATAGTAGAAAAATATATTGAGGGTTTAAAAATTTCCACATATTTGATAAACTGTATTGAAGTGATTCAATCAGTTCTAATCATCAAGTTAAAGAGTTTTATAGTTGTCTTATTTTGGAGTTACTCAAAAAAATTAGGATTTTGCTTATAACTAAGGTATCAAATCTTTATAACTAAAGATCTTAATACCAATATTAAAATATATCAATCATGGATTGTTCGACCGTCTTCTAGAATATTTTTAAATTCAATCTGAACCCGTTATAGTATTTGATATTTTAATTTACAAATATTTTTGTTGTATGTGAAAAATTCAAATGTTTCCCTTATTTACATGCATTAGTTTCTATACTTATTAATAAATGAAATGTTTCAATAATGTTAAATCATATTATTACTCGAGTTTTTATAGAATAAATTGTTTAAATGACATATTACCTTAACTACATTTTGTGAAACTTCTTAGTTCAAGTATATATCTTCTTGTTCTTCCACCTATTTTGAAAGTATATATATATATATGAAACCTAAAAAGAAACATATTTCATCTAAAGGTGAAAATTTGATACAGATAAATAAAATATGGACGTTATAAAAAATATGGTCATCGCAAAAGATCGTGTGAAAAAAATATATGTTATAATGTTTTTTATTTATTGAATATGTTTTTTTTTGTATTTGTGAAAAAAATATAGGTTATATATAAAAAATAAGTTAATTTTAGTTTTAAAATGTACTTGTAAACTTGTAGTTATTACTTGCAAAAATTCATGTCAATTTACTTGCGAATTTGTTATTGGTTAAAAATAATGCAATATTATTTGAGAAACCTACATACATTTGGTACTATTATTTTAGGTTAATACACTTGTCAAAACTAGCTATTTTTCTAGTTGTGAACTTATTAGTTTTGAAAATTTAACAATATAAGTTACAAAAGTATAACTTGCAAAATATAGGAAACTGAATTTGCAAAAAGTGGTTGTTTTTACTTGAGAAAATTAGACAAAATTGTTAAGAATATAAAGCCCATATAAATCCCAAGCCCGTTAGCTTTTTTATTATAAATAAGAGCATATGTTGTACTAACTGATATACTTCTAAATAATACAAAAACCCTAGCCGTCTAGCGGTTTGTTTCTTTTGTTTTTTCTTTTACATTTCTTTTGTTCTTTATTTTACATGGTATCAGAGCCAGAAGTAAACTGATTGCGGAAATGTAACAATCTTCTATTTCGTAGATTTATTAGGTATTTGATTTCGTATTAGATCCAATTGATAAAATTATCACGTATTTGATTTCGTATTAGATCCGATTGATAAAATTGTAAGTGGAATTTATCGGTGAAATTGGGGCTTAGAAGATATCAAAATTGCAAAAGTATTGGTTAAAAATATTTTTTGGTAAAATTGCATTGTTAACTTATTAGTAAAGTTGCGTCTCGGGAACAATCAGAATTGAATTAAGAAAGATTGGAAAATTGCACTGTGTAAATTATTGGTAAAATTGCATAAAAGCATTGTTTGGCAAAATCAGAAGAGTAGCGGCTGAGATTATTGTGTTTTGGTAATTTGGTTTGCATAAAAGCATTGTTCGGCAAAATCAGAAGAGTAGCGGCTGAGATTATTGTGTTTTGGTAAAATTGCACTAGTTAAATTTCAAGTAAAATTGCACAAAAGTATTGTCCGGCAAAGAAAAGTTATGTCCGATAAATTTGGTTTGTTGAAGTAGTGGTAAAATTGCACAAAAGTCCGATGAAATTGCAGAAGAGTTATTATTGAATTATTAGTAAAAATTGCATCGTTGAATTACTGACAGCTCCACATCACCCTCTGGAATGGACCCTCAGATTCTAGAATCTTTTAAACAGTTTTTTGCTTCTAATCCTGCTGCTATGTCTACGTTAATATCTCACACAGGTCTGTCTACGTCTTTTGCTTTAGGTATTCCTTCTTCTTTGTGGATTTTAGATTCTGGGGCATCTCGTCATATGTCTCCCTACAAGCCATACTTTGCTTCTTTGTCTCATGTTTCACCAATATCAGTCTTTTCTGCTTGTGATACATCAATATCAGTAGAGGGCGTTGGGTCTATTTCTACTCCACATATATCACTTCCTGATGTTTATTATGTTTCAAAACTTGCCTTGAATCTTGTTTCGGTTAGTCAGTTATGTAAATCTGGTCATTGGGTCTTATTTTCTGATTCCGTCTGTGTTATGCAGGATCAACGTACTCAGAAAGTGATTGGGATAGGCCGTAGATTGGGAGAGCTATATGTCTTGGATGAAGTTAAAGTCGTTAATGTTGCAGCTTCTAGTGTTGATTTGTCTTCTTTTCGTTTGAGTCCGTCGTCATCTGATTTTTATCTCTGGAATTCTCGTTTGGGACATGTCTCTGCATCGCGTCTAAAATTTTTAGTCTCCACAGGTGTTTTAGGCCATATAAACACCTGTAATATCTCTGACTTTAGTGGATGTAAACTTGCCAAATTTTCAGCTTTACCTTTTAACAAAAGTGTCTCTTCTTCCATTGCTCCTTTTGATTTAATTCATTCTGATGTCTGGGGTCCATCTCCTGTCTCCACAAAGGGTGGTTCATCCTATTATGTATCTTTCAACGATGATTATACTCGATATACTTGGATTTATCTTATGAAACGGAGATCAGATTTTTTTGGAGTTTATAGAGAATTTCGGACGCTTGTTAAGACTCAACATTATGTTGTCATAAAATGCTTCAGGTGTGACTTAAGAGGTGAATATACACCCAATGATTTTACTCAGTTACTTGCATCTGATGGTACCATACATCAGTCTTCTTGCACTGACACCCCTCAGCAGAATGGTGTTGCAGAAAGAAAATATCGTCACCTTGTTGAGACTGCTCGTTCTTTGCTTTTATCTGCTGAGGTTCCTACTATTTTTTGGGGAGAAGCAATTCATACTGCTCTATATGTGATTAATCTAATACCCACTGCATATAATTCAAGTCTGTCTCCCTTTCAAAAATTATATGGACAACCTCCAGATTATTCTTCCTTGCGAGTGTTTGGATGTACATGTTTTGTCCTCCGTCCTCATGTAGAACGCAATAAATTGGGTCCTAAAACCGCAATATGTGTTTTCTTGGGTTATGGTGTTAGACAGAAAGGTTATCGTTGTTTTGATCCCACCAGTCAGAAACTTCATGTCTCTCGATATGTTACATTTCTTGAGCATATCCCATTTTATTCGATTCTGGCGAAATCACATGATATAACTAGTACCAAACTTCGGAAGATTGATCCTTTTGAAAATAATGACAACATACATGCTGAAATTGATGTGCCTGGTAATACTCCTATGACAGATGATACTAGTTCTCCTCCATCAATGCCTGAATCAGTTCCTTCTTTTGGTGAACCAACATATCCGCCTCTTAGAAGATCTACTCGCCCAAATGATACTAGTTCTCCTCCATCAATGCCTGAATCAGTTCCTTCTTTTGGTGAACCAACAGATCCGCCCCTTAGAAGATCTACTCGCCCAAGTAAGTCTACCAAACTACCAGATTTTGCGTATTCTTCTTACTCAGCTCATTTTGCCTCTTTCATAGCAAACATACATGATTTATATGAACCCCAGTCATTTAAAACAGTTGTTTATGATCCTCGTTGGCAAAATGCAATAGTCGAAGAGCTTACTACTCTTTACCAAACTCATACATGGGATATAGTTAAGCCTCCATCCGGTAAGCATATAATCGGTTCTCGATGGGTTTTTAAAATTAAAACAAAATCTGATGGATTTGTTGAAAGATATAAGGCTCGTCTTGTAGCAAAAGGGTATTCACAGAAGTATGGTATGGATTATGATGAAACATTCGCCCCAGTGGAAAAAATGACAACTGTTCGTACTCTTATTGCGGTTGCTTCTGTTCGCCAGTGGAAAATCTTCCAACTCGATGTCAAAAATGCATTTTAAAATGGTGATCTTCATGAGGAGGTTTACATGACCCCTCCTCTTTGCTCACCAACCAGGTGAAGTTTGTCGACTTAGGAAAGCTTTATATGGTCTCAAACAAGCTCCTCGTGCCTGGTTTGAAAAATTCTCTACGGTTATAACTTCACTTGGTTTCCTTGGTAGTAATCACGATTCGACCTTGTTTATCAAATGTACTAGTGGAGGACGAATTATTTTATCCCTATATGTAGATGATATGATCATTACAGGTGATGATATTGATGGCATTGCAACACTAAAACGTGATTTGGCTCAGCGTTTTGTGATGAAAGACTTGGGACTATTACGATATTTTTTAGGTATTAAGGTGGCTCACTCTCCAAAAGGTTTATTCTCTCTGAGACAATTATATATCTGATTTATTCGAGTGAGCGCGACTTTCTGATAACAGGACGGTAGATACTCCTCTTGAAACCAATGCTCGGTATTCTCCGACTGATGGCGTTCCTTTGTCAGATCCAAGTCTATATCGAACTCTTGTAGGGAGCTTGGTCTATCTTACAGTTACTCGGCCAGATATAGCTTATGTTGTTCATGTGGTCAGTCAGTTTGTTACTGCTCCTACATATGTCCATTGGGGAGCTGTTCTTCGAATATTGAGATATCTTTGTGGCACTCAGTTCCAGAGCCTTTTATTTCTCTCGACCTCTTCACTTGAATTGCGTGCCTATAGCGATGCTGATTGGGATAGTGATCCTCATGACCGAAAATCTACTACCGGTTTCTGTATTTTCCTTAGAGATTCATTAATATCATGGAAAAGCAAGAAACAAGAAGTTGTCTCTAGATCGTCTACTGAAGCTGAGTATCGTGCTATGGCTGTCACCATATGTGAGATTGTTTGGGTACGATGACTTCTTGCAGATATAAGGGTTAATGTTACTAAACCAACTTCCCTACATTGTGATAACAAAAGTGCCATCCAGATATCAAAGAATTTATTTTTTCATGAGAGGACGAAGCACATTGAAATAGATTGTCATTTTCACTCGACATCATCTTCAGATCGGCACCATCTCGCTTACGTATGTTCCATCAGCTTTGCAGATTGCTGATATTTTCACAAAGGCTCAGTCCACAGCGCGGTTTCGTTTTCTTTGTGACAAACTCTCAATGCTTATTACTGTTGCATTGTAAGTTTGAGGGAGGGTGTTAAGAATATAAAGCCCATATAAAGCCCAAGCCCGTTAGCTTTTTTTATTATAAATAAGAGCATATGCTGTACTAATTGATGTACTTCTAAATAATACAAAAACCCTAGCCGTCTAGCGGTTTGTTTCTTTTGTTCTTTCTTTTACATTTCTTTTGTTCTTTATTTTACAAAAATAAACTTGCAAACGTAATAATTAAGAATAAAAAAAATATACTTTATACATAATGACTAAAGTTTGAAACCATATAAGTTTCACATAAAAAAGTATATATGTCAACTTAAAACAAACAAGCTTCTACTAATATCTGATAATGTTTGGATGGTTTAAAAATGAATAAACTCTTTCAGATCTTCTAATAGATTAAACGTCACCACAATTATTTTTCGTGAAACCTTACCATTCTCAATGAATTCCATTACATACTCACATAGAAAGATCCCACAATCAACAAATCATTTTTTCTTCTATGTAATGTTTATTGGGCTTACCATCTTCATTGTTGGTGTTTTTTTTTGCATTAGATTATTTTTTAGGAAGTATGTGTATTATAAAAGTCAAGCTGCCAAAAATATTGTTTATTATTTTGTTCGGAAAAATATGAAATTAAAGTAGTAGTGTTATGTTGTAAATATTTGACAAGTATTTGACCATCTTTTTTGTCGGTTCAGTTGCGTATGTCGTTAGAAGGTTGTAATTGGTTATAAGTTCACTGTTTAAATCTATTATAACCAAAATCTATAGTAATTCCACATTTGTTTTTTATTGATTAATTTATGTAATATAATACATATAATAAAATTAGTTGTTAAGAAAAATCTAAATCATTCATTTTAAATAATTATTTAACTTACCGATTACATGACTTGATATGTAGATTTTTTTGCAACATATAAAAACTTTTTTTTTCATCTTGATATGAAATATAAATTTCATGATTATGAGTTTCTGAAAGCATGCAAATGTATCAACAAATTACGTGCATAATTTTGGAGAAATTGAAAAAACTTTTTAAATGAAATAGTTTCTAAAATTAGTATAAAATTAATTGAAAAATAATGAATAGAATGACTTGGAAAATATAGTAAACAATTACAAAAAGTATAATCAAATTTGAATGGAAAAACTTGTAACAAATATTACAAAACAACTAAAGAAAAACCCAAAATAGAACAAAATCAATAAACACACCGAAAGTGGACCAATTATTATAAAAACTAATATATATATATATATATATATATATCACATGATAATCTAGTTGTTCCTCAATTGTTATCTCCAACATATTTGAGAAGTTCAAAAAAGAGTTTTATTATTTATAAAACCATACGACTGAATTCTCTTGTTCACTCATTTTCTTTGACTTAAACAAATTTTTGACATCATCAATTAATAGTTTTTTTGTTTCATTATTGATTGATCAATCAAATTTTACATTCATTTTCTTATTAACTATTGTATACAATATTCTGGTCATTTTTACAATTCTTTTGCTTGTTGAACTATTAAAAGTTTTTTATTTTGTACTACAACTTGTATACATATTGAATCTTTTTGTTATGGAGCCGGTAGAACTGTTTGACATTCTTCTTTTTGTGGTAAATTTACAGATGTTGAGGATATTTTTGTTTTAAAATTGGTATAGGTTTTTTATTTGAACTGTGTCGTTTGTGAAACATTTTTATGCTTTGATTTTTTGTTGTTGTGGAACTGGAGCATTATTTTTCCCACATTGTGTACTTCGTTGTCTTTTCTTTGTTTGACCTTATTGTCAATATGTCCTCCATTTTTTTTGCAATTTGTGTTATCAACCGACCAATGTACTTCCTTAAGTGTCAAAACAGGTTGTAGCATATGAATGCAAGAATTTGGCGACTAAAAACGTTTTGATTTGATGCATAGTTTTCACAAGTACCAATTTTTGCAAGTAAAAAATAATTTATATTCGTGAGTAAAATGTGTAATGTTATTTCACAAGTAAAAAACTTTTTAAATTATATATTTAAAGTTATATTTAAATATCTATTATTTATTGTACAAAGCAATATATAATAACATTAATAGAAAGAGACCCAAATATAGTTGTATGTGAGAGGTTATGGTTGCTACAATGATTTACTATGTCGAAGACTTCTAAAAAAATAACGAATATAATTGAGAAGAAACAATAAGAAAAAAGTTAATTACCCCAGTTTAAACGTGTTACACAAACAAACCAAAAAGAGAGAGTTGGTTGGTTAATAATGTTTGTGGTTAATATACTAACTTTAGAAAATGTAAAATAAATTTTGAACTAATTAATTCATATATTAATATTTTATAATTGTGAAATTATTTTCTCTTGACCACACATAACTTGGAAGATAAACAACACACATGTCACAAATAATACTACGATGTCTCAAACGGTTAATAATTTAAAATACACATGAATTAAAGTGACGTTTTTTACTTGAAAAAAATTAAACACCAAAATACAAAACACAAACAAAAAACGTTTATGAATAGTGGATGACATGTACTTGAAAAATAAAGAAAAATTAATTACAAAAAATAAAATCAAACAACCAAAACATCAAAACACAGACACGTAATATTTCTAGAGTAGTGGACGACACGTACTTGCAAATATAAAGCAAAATTAATTGCAAAAAACACAATCAAACACCCAAAACATCAAAACACAAACATAAAAAAATTCATGGGTACTAGATGACATTTACTTACAAAAATAAAGCAAAATTACTTTTGAAAAACATAATCAAAAACCCAAAATATCAAAACACAAACACAAATAGTTCATGGGTACTATATGACATGTATTTGCACAAATAAAGCAAAAAATACTCGTGAAAAACATATTAAATACTCAATACATCAAACACAAACATAAATAGATCATGGGTACTAGATGACATATATTATAAAGCAAAATTACTTGCAAAAACTACAACCAAACACCCAAAACATCAAAACACAAACATAAACAGTTCATGAGTACTAGATGACATGTGCTTGCAAAAATAAAGCAGAATTACTAACACAATAAAACATCCATAACATCAAAATATAAACATTACTTGGACACTGTAAGACATGTACTTGCAAAAATAAAACAAATTTACTTGCGAAAACACAATCAAACACCCAAAACATAAAAATATAAACACAAAACACTTCATAGGTACTGGATGAGACGTGAATGCAAAAAACACAATTAAACATCCTAAACATAAAAAGCACAAACATTTTTTTGACACTGGATGATATGTAATTGTAAAAATAAAACAAAACTACTTGCGAAAAACAAAATCAAACACCTAAAACATCAAAACAGAAACAAAAAATAGTTCGTTGGTACTGGATGACATGTACTTCTAAAAATAAAGCAAATGTACTTGTGAAAATATAGCAAAACTACTTGTGAAAAATACAATCAAACACCAAAAATATCAAAACACAAAATAGTTCATGGTGATATGGTATTGCTTGCGCTTTATAATTCAAAATTACTTGTGAAAAATACCAAAAACAAAACTCAAGTTATTGGACACTACATGATATTACTTACGAAAAATAATTCAAAATTACTTAAAAAATACAATGAGACACAAAAAACATCTAAAAACCCAACTTACAATTTTTTTAATAATCATCTTTACAAAATAATTGATAAAACATAATCAAGTAACAATATTTAGATTTAAATATATAAAATATAGAAGTATATGTAATTAAGTTACAACTTTGTAAAAAACGATAATCATTTTATATAAATCTTCGGCAAAAAATTAATATATAAAAAAACATCAAAAGATAGTTTAATAAAAAATGATAAAAAGTTAAAAAATATAATTTTTTTTTGAAAAAACTGAAACCAATTATTTTAATTGAATAATTATTAAAAATAATTTTACTCCACATATATATTAATAATTTAAATTTTTTAGATAATAAATAATAAGTGAAATAATTTATGTCCAGTACCAGTTTATTAACTTTTTAAAAACATAAAACATTATAATATAATATATAATCAATATATAAAAAAAGTGAAATATACTTCTCATTATTTGGAGGCTAACCATTATATTTTTTAGTTATGTATCCGCTCTTTAGTGGTTCTAAATTTGTTGTTTTTATGCTATTTCAGATAACATTACTAGTTCTAATTTGTCATCGCTATATCCGGTCTTTCTTGTTATTATTTTGGGATAAAAAATCTCTTCAAACTAAAATTAAGCCTTTTGATTCTAAAACTTGGAAAATAAGGATTACAATTAGAGAAATTGCTGAAATTTTTATATCTTGGAAAATCGGTAAAGGCAAAATTGAATTCGAGCACGAAATTGGAATCATACCCATCCTTTTATATCTCTAAACTGAAATGAAGATAAATACTCGTACAAACTTGCTACTGTTAATGAATTCTGGCATAATAAAATTTGGATGAATTAAGTCACAATGTCCTTCAATCTGACATAAATAGAATCATTAAACTTAAAATTAAGAACATCATTATTGACACAATTATCTGGACTGATTTACAGGGTGGCTTATTTTCTCTTAAAGATACATGAAACAAAATTAGGCATAAGAATGATAGATCAATAATTAACTACAAAATCTGGAACAATCATTCTCCAAAGAAATGTTCTTTCATTCTTTTGGAGAATTCTTATCAATTACATATCTATGGACTTTATCCTTCAAAATCGTATTTTTAGCATTGCTTCTAAATGTCAATTTTGCGAAGACTTAGAAAATATAAATCATCTTTTTGTTTCTTGTGATATATCTTGAAATATTTGGACCTAATTTTTAATCTTTTTAATATTGATATAATAAAAATACGTCTGTTAGTCGCACAATTAATCTCTGGCTTACCTCTACTAATACTCTTAAGTATATTGGACTATCTTTTCCCTCCCTTGTCTGTTGATCAATTTTGCATACCAGAAACAAGACCAAATATAAGGATTATATCCCATCTTCTACGAATATAATTATGAAAATAATTATATTAATCGCAAACTTAGATAATGCCAATATTTTAAAATCAAAGCATTGGGCTGGTGACCTCAAAAATTCATATACTCTAAATTGTTTTAATCACTCCCCTGCCCCTGCCCCTACTCCTCACTTATATATTAAATGACATCCTCATAAGATTAAGAAGATTACAATGAATTGCGATGGTTCTTGTTTATCCAATGGAGAATCAAGTGGTGGTTTTGTAATTAAAGACGTCAATGGCTCTCCCTTGATTGCTAAATGTACCATTTTTAGTAAGAACTCTCCTTTAATTGCTGAAACCAAAGCCCTCATTGAAGGTCTTGTTTACTGCGAAGCTCATAATTATACCTTCTTTCATATAGAAATTGACTCCAAATTTTAGTTAATGTGTTATTGGTAAAGCCCTTTGGTATCTCTTCCCATTCATCTTGATTTGCAGACAACTGATCTCTCATTATAGGAACAATAGACATATTTTGAGAGACCAAAACCATGTAGTCGACTGGGTTACCAAATGCTGCAACTATTCTTTCTCGCTTGACTATTTCCTTTTCAGTTAGCTGCCATCATCCTTTTCAGAGAGCCTAAACCTATGATATATTAGGACATTAAACTAACTTACTCTCTTATTTCTAACCTTGATGGCAGGTTCACACCTAACTTACCTATAATTTTAAAAACCTCATCTCCTTTAGGAAGATTGCAATTTTAAAATTAAGTTTTGTGATCAAGCTTGATTAATAATTAGCTTAGCTAGTATTCCTTTATGATGTCAATATTGACTTACCTATAATTTTGAAACCTTTGGGTGCTTATTAAAATTATTGATTTTAACTAAATTTGTTAGATTCATGTAGACAATGTTTATGATTTCACACCTATTATCAACTCTTCTTTTGTTTATAAAAAATGTTCCATAATCTTGTAAAATATTTGTTGATATTCAAAATTTAAAAAAATCTTACCCCATGCTAATATCTTTTATTTGAGCAACTTGTATCACTTTTCCTAATTATATTTAAAATGAAAAACAAAAGGACAGTGACCTAAGTTAGAATAAAGGAAAGGAGAGAGTCAACAAAACAAACAAACAAAATAAAGCAAATAAGAGACAGAGTGACATCTCTTTACACCACTACAACACCACAACACCACTCTCTAGTCTCTACTAATCTTCGTCTCCTAGTACTTGTTCTTTTTTTATAGTTTTTAAAAACTCTTCTATCTTAAAGTTCTCAAATTTAATCACACATAATCTGTACTTGTGCTTCCACTTAAAAAAAATATAGTTGTGTTTGGTTGGTGAGATCGACAGAGAGTAAATGCCTTTCTTACACAAGAAACAACCACATATGTCCCTACCTTTTTCTTCTTCTCAACAAACCAAAGCCAAAGTAGGTTCTTTTACATGGTTAGAGAGAGAAACATATATAGTTAGAGAGAGAAAGCCATTACAGACATGCACGTGGTTCATTTCCTAATTTTGGCAACCCAAAATATTTATAAAGAGAGAGTTATTAATTGGGTCACTCACTTGCTTCCTTTTCAGGCAAGGCAACCACTAAAAGTCTAAAACACTCGGTCTTCATCGACGTTTTCACTTTTCTTTGCCCATACTCTTCTGCTTCTTGCCTCTCTCTCTAGAAATTTCTTGCATTTGATTGAAACCCAGAAAAAAATTCAATGAAAACCCAGATCTTTAATTTGGTTGTATTGGGTTAATGGGTGTTAGTGTTAGTGTTACTGTGTTGGTGTTCGTGTACTAAACTTTACGGTTGAAAATTTGTGTTAGATCAATCGGGTCGGGTTTAACCGAGAATGCCAACTGGTAAAGTCCGGATCTTTAAACGAGCATGAGAAGGATTGTGTGTACTTTTCTACTGTTCTTGTTCATCATTACAGTCTCCAAGTTCTCTCAAGCTACAGAGAGAGAAATTTTACTTCAATTCAAAGGGAACATCACTCATGATCCTTACAACAGTTTGTCTACATGGGTTTCTTCTAACAACAACAACCCTTGTCGGGATTTCATTGGCGTTGTCTGCAATCCAAATGGGTTTGTAGACAAGATCGTTTTGTGGAACAGAAGCCTCGGTGGAGTTCTGTCACCTGCATTGTCTGGTTTGAAGTCCTTGAGGGTTTTGTCATTGTTCGGAAATAAGTTTACAGGTAACATTCCTTCGGATTACTCTCAGTTGCAGACATTGTGGAAGATTAACTTGAGTTCGAATGCTTTGTCCGGTTCGATTCCTGAGTTCATTGGTGATTTGCCTAACATAAGGTTTCTTGATTTGTCGAAGAATGGTTATGTCGGAGAGATACCGGTTTCGCTTTTTAAAAATTGTTACAAAACCAAGTTTGTGTCTTTGTCTCGTAACAATCTGTCCGGTTCGGTTCCTAGTTCGATTCTGAATTGTAGTAATCTTGAAGGGTTTGATTTCTCTTACAATGCGCTCAGTGGTGAGTTACCTAAGATAGGGAACTTGCCAACACTACAGTATGTGTCTTTGAGAGGAAATGTCTTGATCGGTAGTGTGCGAGAAGAGTTATGGAAATGCAAAAGATTGAAAATTTTAGATCTTAGCAGCAATTTGTTTACTGGGTTGGCTCCGTTTCAGATTCTTGAATTCATAAACATGACTTATTTTAATGTTTCCGATAATCGGTTTCGAGGAGGGATTCCGGAGCTTGGTAGTTGTAGTGAGAGATTAGAGTTTCTTGATGCTTCTTCGAATGATTTAGACGGAGGCATTCCGATTAGCATTGTGAATTGCAAAAGCCTGAAGCTTTTGGATTTTGAGTACAATAGGCTTAATGGAAGTATCCCGGGTGCGCTTGTGAATTTACAGAAGCTTTCCGTGATCAGATTAGGTAACAATTCTATAGAGGGAAATATACCGGAAAAGATCGGGAATATGGAGCTACTTGAGGTTTTGAATTTGCATAACCTTAAACTCCGCGGCAACATTCCCGACGATATAAGCAATTGCACAATTCTGCTTGAGCTGTGAGTCAAACATGATTTTTTTTTTCGGTCTTGAGATGGTATTTTTTTTATCTTAACAATATTGAAGTTTTTGAAATGTTGCTGTAGGGATATTTCTGGTAATTCTTTGGAGGGAGAGATTCCGAAAACTCTAGACTACTTGACAAATTTGAAAATCCTAGACCTCCATCGAAACCAGCTTAGTGGAACCATTCCACCGAGCATTGGAAACCTCTCGAAAATCCAATACCTTGATCTTTCACAAAATGTACTTTCCGGTTCGATTCCTTTATCGCTTGGAAATTTGAAAGAGTTAACGTATTTTAATCTCTCATATAATAACCTATCCGGTACGATACCTTCTGGTTCGACAATTGGCGAGTTTGGTGCTTCCTCATTCATTAACAATACTCTTCTGTGTGGTGCTCCTTTGGAGACACCTTGCTCAGGAAACAGCAATGCCTCCTCCGGTCATGCTACTAAAAGTCTACTCAGTGTTTCCGTCATTATTGCTATTGTGGCCGCTGCAATGATCCTTACCGGTGTTTGTGTAATTACGATAATGAACATGAGGGCTCGTAAGAGAAGGCAGTATGTCGAAGAAAGAATGGTTGTTGAAAGCACACCACTAGGCTCGACTGGTTCAAACGTTAGCATTAGAAAACTCGTTCTTTTTAGTAAAAGTTTACCCTCGAGATACGAAGATTGGGAAGCTGGCACGAAAGCTTTAATCGACAAGGAATGTCTAATAGGGGGAGGGTCGATAGGAACAGTCTACAAAACTACTTTCGAAGGCGGGGTTTCAATTGCAGTGAAGAAGCTCGAAACTTTAGGAAGAATCAGAAACCGAGATGAATTCGAGCACGAAATCGGACGGTTAGGTAATCTAAAACACTCAAATCTCGTTGCGTTTCAAGGTTATTACTGGTCATCAGCAATGCGGTTGATTCTATCCGAGTTTGTTTCGAATGGAAATTTATACGATCATCTGCACGGTTTAAGTACTAGTACTAGCAGTGGCAATAGTGAATTAAATTGGCCTAGGAGGTTTAGTATTGCTTTTAAAATAGCTAGAGCTATTTCTTACCTTCACCATGATTGTACACCTCCAGTTCTTCATCTCAACATTAAATCAACTAACATACTATTAGACGGACAGTACGAACCCAAGCTGTCCGATTACGGTTTAAGCAGACTACTTCCTGTTTTAGACGACAACTACGGTTTCCACAATGCAGTTGGATACGTTGCGCCGGAGTTGGCTCAGTCTTTGAGAGTTAGTGAGAAATGCGATGTTTATAGCTACGGAGTGATTCTCTTAGAACTTATTACCGGAAAGAAACCAGTAGAGAGCCCGAGAGCACACGAGGTGGTGATTTTATGTGAATATGTTAAAGGTTTGTTAGAAAGAGGGCGTGCATCGGATTGTTTTGACACGAGTTTAAGCGGCTTTGCTGAAAATGAAGTGGTTCAGGTTATGAAGTTAGGTTTGATTTGTACATCGCAGGCTCCGTTGAGAAGACCGAGCATGGTTGAAGTAGTGCAGGTGCTTGAATCTATCAGAAATGGAATGGGATCATATTGAACATTTTAGCATGACTGGGCTTGTTTTGTTGTTTACTACTTGTTCTTGGGATAGATAGTTTAGGTGAAGATCATCATTCTTTTAGTATTGATTTCGTAATGCCAAAAATTGGTTGCAGAAATTTGTAATTCATGTAATAAAATGATCCATCTATCGTACCGGCTTTGTGGTGTCGATTGTTTTTACCTTATCCGACCTGATCTACTGATTTTGTTCGATCCAATGCCAACATAGTACAGAGACTTTGCGAATAGTATATCAACAATGAGCTTTACAGGTTTCAGAAACTTTGCGAATCCGATCCATAACTACAGAGATATCATTTTCGGACAAAGTAGTAAAACAGAAACCAAACCATCCTGGTTCAATACAGTGACAACAAGATCCAGGTAATACATTAACCTTACCTATGTTCAACAGTTTTTTCCATAGCTCAAGCTCGCCTTTCTCACTATAAGAAAGAATGAACCCTCTTAAATCTGCCCAACAATAGAAACCACCATTACTCGATCTGCATTCGATCCCAAGCTCTTTCAACCCGGCTACGAATTTTCCGTACATCTCTCTAAGCTTCTCTCTGTTTGTCTTAATGAATTCTCGAATAAATTTAGTATCAGAAAGTAGAGACATAAGCATACATTGAGTCGGAGCTGAAAGAGACGAGAACCTAGTCAGCTTTCTGGCCGCGGCTAAAACATTTTCATTGAAAGAGTAAATAACACCGGCTTTAAAGCCCGGAACGGATAAGTCGTCTGATAGTCCATATACAATATGGACTCTGTCTTTATCGAGATTTTCGACATCGACGATTTCTGCCATGCTGATAAACTCTCCGTTCCCGTGAGTTGACCCTGCAAATAGTTCGTTAGAGATTATATGTATGTTTTTTTCTCGAGCAAAGTCGAGAAGGCTGTAAAGATTTTCCCTGCTGGAAAGGTTTCCGACGGGATTTGATGGATTTGAAACTATAATCCCTCGGACTTTGACTCCGCGTTTTTTTGCTTGGTTGAATGCTCGATCGAGTGTGGTTATGCTTAGATTGAAATTATCAGAACTCCTGCACTGAACTTGAATGATTTCTGTACCAGTCCGCCACTTTACATCTGTGTCGAAACTGCATGCAATTTTTTGAGCTTTCAGGAAAGTTGAGAAGAGGGTTTAAAGATTAAAACGAGAACTATCGAAATAGTGGTGTTACACACAGATAGTGAGCCCAACTCACTGCCAAAGACCTGCATTTCCCTCACGATGTGGGATATCTTAAAAGATGACCCGTCACACGTAGGACTGGAATCGAACATCACCGAGCCAAATATCTAGAGGAAGAACCTGACTCTGAATATATATAGTAAGGTTTGAGCACAAAACTTTATCTTAATGCCCGGCTCGAAATATTTTTAGAAAACTTGAGCTCGGCTTGTATATTAAGTATTTTATTCAAGTAATCAAATTTACCATAAAAATAAGATCTACAAAATCCATTGGTATAAAGAAATCTAAGCGGCTCACGAGCTCGATGGTTGAGCTCCCCTCGATATAGAATACAAACTATATATTCGGCTTGCATTTTTCAAGCTCGGAACGAGCCAAAGACGAGCTTGACTAACTGGTTTGATAGCCTGCCCTACTCACACGGAGTGGGGTCATTGTTAGTCGATTGCGAATGTATATCGGGTGACTGACTAGTGATCTCGGAATATCTTAACTAAGTGGTACAAAGGATTTACCCAGGGTAGTACGGCGTAGGAAGAAGAAATGCATTTCCTTGGTCCGCTAAGCAAAAGCTTAGAATTTCAAGAGCAGATTCTGCACCAGCTGTTAATACTATTTGCGAAGGGACAAAAGATACGGCTTTTTCAGTAGTTTGAGACATGAACTCTGCCACGGCCTGCAGGAGATATGCATCAGAGTTTGTTTCCGGAGAACTGTATAGTATTTATTATATTTCCTGCGAATTACTGATTCTATCCTGTAATCAGCTAATAATCCCAAAACCATATCACACCGAAAGGATACGTCGGATCCTTGATTATATAGACATAAAAGTTGATAATTTCCAAGCCAATTCAACAGAAAAGATTCTACGTTTTCTAAATCAATATCTGCAAGGCGTTCGGAAATCTAGTCCCCTAACTACAAAACAATGTTTTATACCTCCAACTTCAACCTACTTGCGTCAATCACCAAATCAAAAGTATCATCATGTTTCAAGAATGACTTGTTAGAGTTTCACCTTAAAACAAGTAATGTCAAATCGGTAATCCAGGTGTGTTTCTGAAAATCAAAACATTGTCCCAACATAAAACATTCAAGAACTGCTTCGCCTCCGAAATGGTTAAGAAGCTCAAAACTCGCAAGATTATCTAATTCCACTAATATCTACACCTACGATATCACTAAGAGATTTCTGAAAAATACCACTTGCAGTTCTATCAATCCACCAAATGGCTGATAAGTAGCAATCTTGCTGAAAATGGCTTCCTTGGAATTCTCAGCAAACCAATCCTCAATCAAATCCAATGATAACTACACAAAACCACACACACACACAAAAAGCTTAACAAAAATCGCAATAAAATGTTTAGCTGCTTTTATAGGTTCAGGGTTACAACTTACAACCCACCTTGTTCTCAGCTAAACCAAGCTGGATAACACCACCCGGATTACCAAACTCATCATACGGGTCATCCTCGACCCGTCTCAACAACACCGAGTCACCACCGCTCCTCAAGATACTATTGACACGACCTGACACAGAAACCGGTCCACCGATACTTCTCGGTGACAGAAGCACCCGAGACAGAGACCGAGCCAACCCAGGAAGCTCCGTAAGCTGACCCACCGACCACGACCTCGTTGGAGACCCAGACCCCGAAACGGAACCGGAGCCCGGAGAGGGAGGCGGAGGATCCTTTTCATCCGGGTCGTCGTCGTTACGGCGGTGTTTTATGTAAAGTTGGAAAAAGTAGAAAAGCGCACAGGGAATTACAGAACCCAAAACCAGACCTCCTCTCCCATGAACAACACCTTGTAATGGGACAATAACTCTCATGGCGGTTCCAGTTGTACGGGTACTAGTTGGTGATTCTGTTTCGGGTATGCGTTTGGAACCGGCTAGGGTCATTGTAGTAAAGTCATGAAGAACCGATTGCTAAAACTGATTAAACATTTTTAACAAATAAAAAGTGTTTAATTTCTACAAATGGATTATTGTCCTATAGGCTCTCTGCATGGGAAAAGTTTAGGAGGATTAGTGGACCATTTTTTATTTTATTTTTCGGGTTATACATATTTTGGTATATTCATTTGATATTATAGTTTAAAAATAGGTAATCGAATGTTGTTGCATGATTTGAGGAGATTCTTCTTTCTTTTATTTTATTCCTTAGTATCTTTATAGTTAATTATGGAGTATACTAAGTTAATTATGGAGTAATTTGGTTTTGAATCCATGATTTGAGGAGATTCTTCTTTCTTTTATTTTATTCCTTAGTATCTTTATAGTTAATTATGGAGTATACTAAGTTAATTATGGAGTAATTTGGTTTTGAATCCGGTGACACTATGGTAAATTTATATGGTAAATTTACATGCTTAAATCAAGAAATAGTCATTCGACTATCAAGTTTTCTTTCATTTAGTCCCTCGATTAAAAAATCATCGGTGAGGGTCTCTTGACTATCCCATTTTCTTTCATTTAGTTTTTCGATTTTAAAATCATCGGTGAGGGTCTCTAGACTTGGCAAAAATCTTTGAATTTAGTCCCTGATTTTGGATTTTTTTCTTAGATTCAGGGACTAAATTTATAGATTTTTCAAAGTCCACAGACCCTCACCGGTGATTTTGGACTAAATGAAAGAAAATGGGATAGTCGAGGGACCCTCACCAATGATTTTTTAGTCGAGGGACTAAATGACAGAAAACGTGATAGTCAAGAGACTAGACAGCAATTTAAGCCAAATTTATATATGTTCTATAGTTGTGATGTTTTTTTGTTGGATTACACATGGACTTGGGACAATTTTAATAATTTTTTTTATCAAATTCTCAACTATTTTATTATTTTTATTAAAAATATTCATAGATATATGTTGATAGATTATTTATATTTATATTTTATTTATTTTTTGAATTTTTTAGAAACCCAAATTCTAAACACTTCGATTTTTGATTCGGAACTCACAACAACGTTAAAGTATGTCATACAAGCTTCATGATATAGTTTTTATTTGATTTTGTTGTTTAGTTTGGTAGATAAAAATTAAATTTTCCAGGGTTTAAGTTGTTGATTTGGTAGGTTGTTATTGGTTGTGAGTAAAAGATCTACCTTTAGCATGCACTTTTGTGATGAATGGTGCAAGGTTTAATGTTTTAGACTCTAACGGTTAAAGAGTTTTGGGTTTCGTGTTCGTCGCATGACTCACGCGACCAGGATCTATGGTATCGCGTAGGTTATGCGACAAGGATCATTGTCTGTCGTAAATATTAATTAGGCACAAGCCAATCCAAGAATGTATACATGTGTAGAAATTTGATAGTTTGTTATAATGTTTACTCGATTTATATAGTGTTTTACGTTTGTTTCATTACATGTTTTGTTGATTGGATTGGTAGTTTTTTCTACGCTTATATGATGCGTATATAGTTTAAACTTGATGATTTCTATACTATTTTATCTTTTTTATTTGTTCGTAAATCGGGTATATTTTTTATTTATGGACATGGTGAGAACAAAGACCATAGCGAGTAGACAGTGGGGTCGGGATTCGTCCCCAGTAGTATCAGAGGCACAACAGGTGGTTCCTAATGAGCCGGGTCACGTATTATACGATATATGCGTCGTGAAACATCTGATGATACGAGTCATCATACAGGATGGATTGCGGCTGACAGTAGTGCTGTTGGATCGTCTTCGCAGCCAGCGTCTGATGACGAGTTTGAACGAGAAAAGCCCACGTCTCCGACTGTATCCCAATTACATCATTCACGAAGCGAGGCGTACAATGTTTTTTATGCCGATGTAAGTTTTTTTACAATTTTAGTATTTAAAACCATACTGCTTTAATTTAGTGTCACCTTTATTTCAATTTACTACTTTATTATTTATAATATTTGTGTTTATTATATTTTGGAGGCTAAAATAAATTTACGGTATTTTTTTTGATGTACGACAACTTTTAGAAGTAAGAACTGAATTGTAATTAGACTAGAGTACGTAAGACGGTTTTGTGTACTGTTATAAATTTTTTTAGAATTTAAATCATTTCGATTGAAAAAACATCTCTACACCAACACAATCAAAACTCAGTGCGTAAAAGTGAAAATAAATAAATATTTTTTTTATTTAATTTTTATATTAAAAAATATTTTTAAAAAAAATATACGGATTACTCCACCAATAATATTTTTTGTATTATCTTAATTACCATAATTCTTTTTATTTATTCATTAATTTTATTATGTTTACTTATATAAGTATATTCTATTTATTTACCAATTATTCTTATTAATTTTTGTACATCCTTGTAACGTGAATTTGCATCATTAAAAAACTGTCAAAATTATTCTTTGGAGCTGTATATCGAGATTTTTCCAAAGAGTTTTATCTATTTATGTATTATGCCATTATTTATTCCATGAAATTGTATATCATAAAATCTAGTAAAACCTAACATTTTACATCATAAAACTTAAAAAAAAACAAAAAAAAAAACTTAAAACCCAAACTCACCCATTCTTTTTATCTAACTTTATAAAATTTAAACTCATGACCGAAATAGTAGAAGAACTTGTTCATATACAGACGAACATAGACATGAAAGAAGTATACACTATTTTTATCTTTGTGTTTTTAAAAAAAAATGTGATTATAAAAAAACTAAAAAATGCTCGATTTCGCCACACGATGGCGTCTAAATGGTGTTCGTCGCTATCGTCCTAGAGGAAAATATGATATTTCCCTCTACTACATATATGGTAGACATAGTAACATAGACACCATGGTCTGACGGACACGATGACCTTGTCGCCACACCTCACCACGCCCCAGTGGACACGGGCAATAAAGGCAACATGTATACCATGGTGTTGGTGGACTCGCCTGTAACATATTTTTTTTCTGTACGATTTTAGTATAGTTTGATTAGTTGTACTAATGAGTGGTTTATTTTTTGTTTAATTTTAGAACGTGGAAAAAGAACACAATTGAATCGACCTAATTTCAAGCATGTATTAATATTTTATATATAACTTAAATAATTATATACTCTGCTTTATTTATAATTCTAATAATTGTTAGTGGTTTAATAAGCATACACAAAGTAAAAAAAAGAGTATTTTAATAATTTTGGTTTAGTTTTAGTTTTGATTTCCTCACTTTTAGGTGAAAAATATATATTTTAGAGAGAGAAAGTAGAGAGAAGGAAAAAGAAAAGAAGATGAGAGAAAATAATGATAAGTTCATAGAGTAATTTTTTTTATAGGTGTTTCTTTTGTGCAAGAATAAAAATGACAAAATTAATAACTTCACATAGTAATTTTGATATATTCTAGTACCACTCCACGAAGTAATTTTGTCCGTTTTGTAGCAATTTCTTTATAAGATTAGTAAATAAATATAAATTATTAGGTCAAATAACTTAATGGATTTTTTTAGACTGGGTATCCAAATTCGAGCTAATCATTCTCTTATGAGAAGCCACCTATGTATTAGTAAATACATGCAACAACTTTGCATGCTAGATGGTTGGAGCGTGTCTGCATATTTTTTTTTTGTTTTAGTGTGCAACATATCGTGGTAAGTTTGGTGTGGGTCCGAAGGCTTAAAGAGTATGACATGACTCAATGAGAAAAAATAAATGTGGCAATGAAATAGACAGCATGTTTCAACATAAAATATTATGAAGATCCGAGATAACGCATCATTAGGCATGACATAACCTTTTCGTCAAACTAGAGTTTGATAAGGGCATAATTTATCCGGACCTAAGCGGGTCGGAAAGATTAAGGGAATATTAGCATTGATGTATAACTTATTAATATATAATTACATTTCTAAAACTTAATTCTACGTTATGTGGTAGATAAATCGGGTCCGTTTTGTCAAATATTGTCAAATATCCAGCGCGATAAAAAATTTCTTGTCAAATATTGTCAAATATCCAGCGCGATAAAAAATTTATTGTCAAATATTTGTTTATGCTTTAGAATTCCGAGGAGATTAACCGTTTATAATGGCCCACAATTTAACATTAGAGAAATTATAGCTCTCTGCTCTTGTTGAGGAATTCACCAATGTTTTTCAACACTATTTCATCCAAAATATAACAGACGGGTCGAAGTAACTAATTGAACAATCCTCGATGGCCTCAAGAAAAATTTGAAAGGTAAAACCAAGAACTAGCCAAATTATTTGCAAAAAGTGTTATGGGCATACTGAACCACTCCTCGCACCACGACACGGGAATCACCATATACACTAATTTATGGGATGGATTCCATGACTCCATCAGAGATCACTCTTCCCTTTTACTGGGTTGAACATTACTATGAGGATAATAATGATAATGATGAGGGCATATGAGTCACACTCGATTTGATCAAAGAAAAGAGAAGTCAAGCAAACTTAAATTCATTGCATTATCAGACCTTAATGCAGAGTAAGTATGCATCAAAATTATGTCGAAGAGAGTTTAACGTCGATGCCAAGGTTCTAAGAAAAGTGTTTTTGCACACCAAAAAGAAGAGCCTCGTGAAATTGGCTCCAATCTGGGAAGTTCTGTACCTCGTGATAGAAAAGGTAAAGTCGGGGACGTATTGGTTAAAAGATAAAGAAAGAAGAGCACTTCGGCACCCTTGGAATATCAAACATCTTAAATTGAAATTAGAATAAATATAAATATGATGTAAGTCTTTTCCTTGCTGTACTAGTGTTAATCAGAGACACACTCTTTCCTACACTGGCGCATGAATATTTTAACGAGGTGTCTATATAAGTCGATCTTTCAATATAAGTTTTTGCCTTCATGATTTCTTTAAGGGTTTGAGGTCCACATATAATTTTTAATAAATTTGGACCCGTGAGATCTTCTAACTTTCGTTGGTCAACATGTGATTTTTTATAAAATTTGGAAGGTCTTCCAACTTCGGTTGGTCAATATATAATTTTCAACAAATTTAGACCCCTAGGATCTTCCAACTTCGGTTGGTCAACATGTGATTTTTAATAAATTTAAACATGTGACGTCTTCCAACATCGGTTGGTCAACATGTGATGTTTAGCAAATTTGGACCTGTAGGGTCTTCCAACTTTGGTTTGTCAACATTTAATTTTTAATAAGGTTGGACGTGTGAAGTGTTCCAACTTCGGTTGGTCAATATAACTAACTAGACGTATCTTTATTTTAGAAACAGATCACTTCTAATTTTAGATTAAGACTTGAGTTATATATAAAAACACTAAGGTATGATATTAGTATAACGACCGTTGTGTTTCCAAAGCCAAAATGATAGGCACGGTCACAAAAACTACATGGCCTGAATGGCTAGAAACTCCTTATGATATAATAATAAAATGATAAAACAACAAAAATAACTAGATTGGCATGAATGTCCAGAACCTATCTGCATCATCCAAGGAGCTACTATCAGAAGTTTCCATAGTCGACCAAACTGAGGACGACTCTTCACTATTGTCTTCTCAAACAACTCCCTCGGGGCGACTCTTCTCGTGAACCAATACCAGATGAGACCCAATTTCTAGATCCAAAAACCTTTTATGAATCTCCCGAATCAGCGCGAATTTGGCATTGTTTCTTGAGTGGTCATGGTTTCTACTCATTCTGAGGCAAAAACATTGAATGCGATTTTGTTTTCTTTCACCAATTGAGTTCGGAGAATCTTAAGATCTTTGGTCTCGCATTCCTCGACTTGAATTTTAAAAGAGGCTAACTTTTGAATAGCCTGGTCTCGTTTTGCCTTTACCGCATTTTTGCTGACTTGCAAGGTATTGATGCTTTTTTTCACGGTTGATCGTTATTTTTTGCCAAGTTTTCTTCTTTTCCCGAAACATGTTGCTAACAAATTTACCCACGTAGTGTCATGATCAAACCATTATTGTGTATCGACCTCACGCTCCCTCACATAGATATCCTTTTGTTTAAGATGATTTTCCAGCTCGTATATCCAGAGTTATGCTTCTGACAACTGTTTCTTCAATTTTTTTTATATTTCCTCTTCGTTACAACAAAGGGGCCCAAATTGTTTTACAAGGAACATTTGAATGTCTCTGATCACCTCAGTTGAAAGGACCTAGAAAACGACGAATTGTGCGATAAGTCTTGATCGTTCGGGCTGCCATATTAAAGGACGAAAAGCACGGGTAGCAGATTCTCTAGTACCACGATGGGTGAAAAGTCATTTCTTTACTCTGGTGGATCATCACGCTGCTCAATAGATGGATTTTCAGCCACGAGAGCGTTGTTCACCACTTTAGGTTCTCCTCGGTAATGTTTTCCTTGGGTTGTTTGATTTTGGGTTGGATAAGAGCTTGACTATCCTTTTTTTGATACTTTCCTTATCCTTTATAAACTCTGCGTCTGAAGATAATGGTTTTATTAGCCGAGTAGCCGAGCCGATATATTGTTCGAATAAAGTAAGAATGGTTTCTTGCTTGGCTACGGAGGGCTCGATTGGAGGGTGATTTCAACCTTGGTTTGTTTCTTCTTAGTTGCTCGTGCCTTCTTTTTGCTTCTCATTCTTCTACCACCATCATTTTCCTCTTCTCCTCCCAAGGTTTGTCATTCTCGTTAGCCTTTCTTGTGTTGGCATCTCTTGTTTCAGCAACATCGACATTTGCCGCCGTTGTTTCAAGGTCAACATATCAGTCGGTCTGATGTCCATTATAGACTCGTTTTTTGGTTAATGATTGGGTGATATTTTACGATTGATAAACACAAATTGAATGTCAGGAGCATGTAATCTCTTGATTAATGAGGCGGGTTCAAGAGGAAACATCAATTGTTTTGTACTTAAATTATCTCATGAGGAACACCAAGTAAGGTTGTTGATAAAGTTCACGGGAACGAAGCATCGAGGAAACTCGATCCTTTAGTTTTGCCGAGCCCAGTCACTCAAGCGAGCAAAAGTTTTTTTAGCAGCGACTAGATATTCTTTCTTCAATGCTTGCAACCTTGATTTAGGAACTGTCAACAACGGAGAGCCATACTAACGTAAAGAAAATGGTAATTCCAAGCCTTATCTACCTCCAACATATCATCCACAATCTTAATGTTATTCCTAAGGGTAATATAAAAGAAAGGTTGTTTTGGTACATTAGATATACTAGTGGTTTCCATAAAATCTTCCATTGACATCAGTATTTTAGATAGTCGGGACACCATTATGCAAGACATCAATGTAAACCAGGATTTAAGCCTAGATTGGCTAGGACAAAGCTCTAATAGCTCAAAATATCTCACTGTTTCAGGTTCCAAAGAAAACCAGATTATCCAATTTAGTACGTCGGCGAATAACACCGGTTTTCCATCTTTCACCGACAGCAGGTCTCCCCCGGGGTGAGGAAACGAATATTGACGCAAGATGGAATTCCCCAACCTGCTATAAGATCCGATGTTTCACTAAGGTTATAGTAAAGATACTTTTGAGTATACAAAGCGACTATGTGTTGCCTCATTAAACCATTGTGATAACCAGATAACACCGCGACTATTTCCAGAGCTAGAGGTTCATCATGGTCGAAGACCTTATCTACTTCGGTGGTATCGGCAGATGGTTCTTCACCCTCTCTTTGATTAAAAAGGTCGAGTCAGTTCCAAGATTGTTGGGAGCGTTAAAGGTTGTTTTTTGTTTTTTGAAGACCGAGGTTTTCATCTTTGTGGTCCCTTTGGAGACGACCAACTCTCTAAGGGTGGTAGTAGTAACAGCGCAGTTGGTACACAATTCGGTTGGGGTTTCTATAAGAATTTCCCCTCTTAAGCTTGAGAAACAATAGCAACAAAATCGTTACTAGTGTGGGTCTACTCTTTGGGTTGAGACATCCCATGTTGCATTACACCCCTAGTAGTGGTAACTGTATTAGGACTGGTGTAAACCCCAGTGATGTTTGAGCTTATCTTCACATACTCGATTTTGTGAGGTGATAATTCAGAGCTAGAATCTCCTTATGGCCAAGAAGCGTGAGTGAGGGTAAATTCTTAGTCACTTGGCGGGTTCAGCATGGTAATCCTGTTCGAATGCAGAAGCCTTTTCGATGCTAGAGGACTTGGTTTTCCTAGGTTGAGTGTTTTTCCCGGACCGACGAGCAGTTGTAAAAATGGAAGGGGTCGGATGAGAGGTAGGATTATTCATTGCTTCAAACAAACGCCTTCGGTTATGGTCAAATTCCCCGTAAGGAAGATTTCTTCAGAGAATTACCAATCACTCCTACTGCTCGGTATTCGTCGTCCCTCTCACCGATGGATACCAGTCAATAGCACTAAACATTTTTTTTCATAAACTGAGGTGATAAAATACTTTCTCTCTAGAATATCCGAGATGTTGATTTTTTTTTTTCTCTCTCTCTCTCTCTCTATAAAATGTCTGAAAATTATTTGTGAGGCAATGATGAGTATATATAGATAAGTCTCTCCTCCAACGGCTATATTCATAGGGAAGTGGAAGAAATTGTGCTACAAGAAGGTTAAGAGTCGTTTTCGAACTTATGATTGACATGCACCAAATAACCAAAGGACATGTGTAAAGTGCGATATGACTACTACAAAGATATTGGGTCTAGTCTAACCGGTAGCCCGGTTAGGCCCAAACGCTTCTTTCCCCAAGTAGCGCCCTAGTGTCTCGAACCGTATACTATGCGTTAACATTTTCAGGTCGGGATTATTCGAGGCAACCTCAATCCATAGTCAGCAGTTTCCCGACCTGAGGGATATCCACTAGATACTGACAACTTTTGAATCGAGGTTAAACAATATATTCTTCGCTCGAATTTCTCGCAAGGACTAGGTGGGCTACTAATAAGGGCGTAATTTATCCGGGCCTAAATGGGTCAGGAAGATTAAGGGAATTTTGGCTTTTATGTATAAGTTTGTAATAGAGAATGACAAAATAAGTTATATTGAAGGCTTATCTTGTAATAATAAGCATATGAGTAGGTTTAGTGTAATAAAAGGGTGATATATACTAAGATGGGTCAACCATGTGGGTTTTGGGCTCATCACCTTTACTATATAAAGAAAGATTACCTTATCGAGGAAAGACGAACAATAAACATATTACAACTACGTTTTGGTTTTTTTTTTCTATTTCCCCTGTTTCTTTCTCTAAAACTCAGTTCCATAGTTATCTAGTAGAGATATCGGCTCCAGATATTTCTGGAGCAATCAGAGTTAAGCTTCTGTCGATCGACCCAAGCTTGCTAGTTGGTTTTACTGAAGCGAATAAGTTAAGATATATGCCATTGCTTCTGTAAAACCAGCGAGTTTTGAAATGTTAAGTATGCATAACTCTGAAGGGGTACACACGCATGGCCAAGGAGGATCTCCTACTCAAGCAGATTCAAACAGGGCATAAGATAAAATTATTAGAAGACAAAAAGTTACATCTACATGGTGAGGTGCAATTAGGTAGCTCTCACAGTAATCATTACTACGTGTATATTTAGTGTATGAAGTCAGGAAGCAACTGAAGCATTAGAAGTTTCCATACTTAGGTGGCGTGACTTTTAGATTTATCCCATACAAATAAAAAATATGCCAATAAAAAATGAGGTATATTAATCACTAAAATCTTCCTACCACAACGTAAAAAAAACAAATGGCTCGTAACAAACAATAGATCTTTGGTTGGAATGGAAAATAATAATTTGTTATTGCTCTCGCCACATAGTTAGTTTTATTCATCAAGTATGCGGTGAAATAGTCAAGGTAGGTTTTGCGTATCAATTTTCCAGGTTTTTCAACCGATATACTACATGTATCATAAATAAAGTATATAAGGTTTCCCATGTGCATTATAATATATTTTGCAAGCATGATAATATAATTTAGAATTTATTGTCTAGGTTGGTATATCATAAAAACAAGCATCTAAAGTATAATTTCACTGAAATCTTCTTGCCGCGATATAAAAACAACAAATATGTAATCACAAAATTAACAGAAGAGTGGTTGGAATGATAAAAAAATTGACCAATGCTTTGACAACATAGTTAATTTTATTCACCATGTTTGTGTCAAAATAAGTAAGGTAGGTTTTGCATAACACGTTTCACACATAATATATATAATGTTTTACAGGTGTATTACACAAGATTTCACAAACATTAATATAAAATTTAATATTCCTAATCTAGATTAAAAATGATAACAACAAACAACTGAATTTAATATTGGCCAAAGCTATTTCCTCCATGTTAATTTTTATTTCCTCCATCATTCAAACTTTTAAAAATGCTAGTGACTTGCTTTTACCAAATTACCCTTATTTTTATTTCAAATTTAACACTAGATGCCATTGATCTAATAGATAGTCTTATATGAAAAAACACACCAATAACCTAACTTTAATCCAACATATATGATTCCACTTCTAAAATTAACCCTAAAACAAAGAACTTCAATTTTATTGAAGATTAATCATGGAAAATGAAGAAACCCAAACTAAACCGGAACGAACAAGGTAATTTAATCTTTGTTTTGTAATATTTGTTTTGTAATCTTTGTTTTTTATGTTTTACCATTTCGAAACTTCTTTTTTTCAGCCAAACCCGATTTCTGCAGTTCTGAACGAAAAACAACTGATTCTGAGACAGTATCTCAGAATCAGTTGTTTTGTTCAGAAGCAACTATTGCTAGCCAAAAAATTTAGATATTAGCGAAAGCATGTGATTCCGAGATGGTCTCTCGGAGTCACATGCTTTCGCTAAAAAACAGAATATAAAAGAACAGTCATATGGTCACAAAATCGAACAAAACTCGAAAACAGATCCAACCAAAAGCATAAACCCTAATCGAACCATAAATCTACCAAATAAGAACCCTAATCGAACCCTAAATCTACCAAATAAGAATCCTAACCTAACAAGAAGAGCCATAGCCAAAAGAAACTGGAAAACAAAAGAAAGTAGAAAAATGAAGAGATTAAGGGTTTGAAAAGAAACTGGGAAACAAAAGACAGTAGAAAACTGAAGAGAGAGATAAGTATGGGTTTTTTTTTGAATTTGTTAATGGGTAGGATAATAGAATAAATGGTTAGAATAATGACGTTCTTGAAAAGGAAAGAGATAGAATAAATGGGTAGAAAGACAAATATGTAATTTCCTTTATGGAGGAAATAACAAGATGAGGTTATTTTCAAATTATGGAGGAAATAAAAATTATCATGGAGGAAATAGCTTTGGCCTTTAATATTTTACCAAAAATTCCATTCTATAACAAAACAAATACCCAATATTTAAAAAAAAAGCAATCGCTCAGAGGTATGCTAGTCAAACATATTACACCATTTATTTTGTAAAACAATATATATATATATATATATATATAATTCGTCGGTAATAATATGCGATGGCGCATTATTCACCAACATAACCTCCAATACTTTTGGAATTTCAGTGCATGCATCTGGCGGTTTTTGCTTGATTGCGCAAATCAGTTACACCGGTTTGTTAAATTATGAAAAATTAAAAAAAAAAATATGTTTATATTATATCGGTAGTATTCGGATTAGATGGTTGAAATAAAGGTTGTTATTGATTTTGACGAAATCGGATCAGACAGTTAAATTTATCGTTTCGAATCGGACCGAACCGTTAAATTTTTTATTCTAATTTTTTATATCGGACCAGACCGCTAAGTTTTTAGTTTGGTTTGGTTTTGTTCCGGTTCCGATTTCATCCGATTTTTGATTCAGTTCGGGTTCGATACGGTGCGTTTTGGTTCGGTCCGATTTCGGTTACGTCTGTTACGGTCCGATCCTATTCGAGAATAGTTCTTTAAAAACATCAATTATAATTTAATTTCAATTTTTTTATTTAATTAAATGATATAAAATTTAAAGTTTAGAAGTTAATTTTTGATTTTTTGAATGGATCATTATCTATTATTTAATAATAATATAATATAAAAAATAAATTTTAAAAAAACAATGTGCTCTAACGATTTTATAAGATTTTATCATTTCGATTCCGAACTAGTTTTTTATCGTTTTGATTTCTTGTTTTTAAAATAAAACCGTAAATCAAAACATTAAAAATCAATTCGATTCTAATCCAAATTTTACCGTCTCAGTCTCGGTCCGATTTCAAGTTTTCTGAAACCTTCGACAGCCTCGTTGAAATTATGAGATGTTCACTCCATAACTGAGGTTCGAAAAGTGCCCCAAGTGCGAATCTGAAAGAAACAAACAAAAGGGAACATGGAGTAATAATTGGAGGAACTCTGTTTTGTGGTTCTCAACTTGTAAGTTGTTGTTGTTTTTTTGTTAATAATTTCAACGAAGAAGCAACTATGTTTACGTTTGAATCAGTCCATGGATGCTTTTCAAATGATGTTGATTTATTGTCCTATATCATTTCATAAAATTCCAACGGTTGTCGTTCTAATTATGAGAATATAATTAAATAAATAGAAAAATTAAATGTAGGATAGATTTTATGACTCTTTCTATGGTGTATATTCCTTATATCCATGGGAAGATAATGAAATTATATATTAATTTAAGATAACGAATTTATAAATACAAAATATTGTATGTTTTTTTTAGGAATCCGTAGTTGCTATTAGAATATAATGGGTGCATACCGGGTAAACTCTTGGTCTGACGCAATAGTCTGCAAACCAACCTCAGAAAGGAAACTACACAAGGTGACATGCTCACCCGAGAAAGTGTATGTAGAGGAAATCAAACCCATGACTTTTGGTCACAAACACACCTTATTTAACCAACTCGGCTATCCCTTGGAGGCATTAGAATCTTTATATTATGAAACGCGAGATTTTTTGTTTACTTGTTTTCTTTATAAAAAGCATTAAAAATAGTAATTGTTTATATGTGTATATACACGAGCATGGGATGAGGATTCTACTAGTGATTCAAGTAGAAACATTGTGGTGAAATGAATATTTTGAAGAAATTCGAAGTTTTTGATATGTAAATGGAAGGTTTAACCGTTGGTTAAATATCTATATTATATAGAAAGTTTAGGGTCTTTTTTTTGAAATACATTAAATAATTTTTTTTTATTATTATATATGCGGTATTAAGAGAAGTGATATCAATAGGTGTGAAAGAGAAAAATCGATGAAAATCGACTTAAACATAGGTTACACAAATACAACAAAATAAAACAAAAATACTAAAATTGATAGGAAAAAACAGATTAAACAATAACGTCTCAAGCGGGAAAATATAGCAAACCAACAAAGTGGATGAATACTTCAATAAAAAATAAGTTAGAAAATCAGATGGGAAAGATTGACGATACAATTTTGGTATCAAAGAATCTGAAATGGAGGTAAAAAAACATACGATAAGATGCTGGAGAGGACTAGCTTCATTTCCCACCAGATTTGGTAAAAAAATGCATCAAAGCAGCCATGCCAAAAGTGACGTAAACTGGATGGAAACGAGTTGGACGCCTCTTAGTTCCAAGAGACCTAATTGTTATTATGCCTTAAAAAAATCAAACTTGAAACTTGTGAAATTCAAGATACTCTGAATGAAATTACAGTCATTGATGATATGA
The DNA here is from genome assembly GCA_036936605.1 of Limnanthes douglasii subsp. nivea. Lineage (NCBI taxonomy): Eukaryota > Viridiplantae > Streptophyta > Magnoliopsida > Brassicales > Limnanthaceae > Limnanthes > Limnanthes douglasii. The sequence continues at coordinate 10,229,739 of JAUPFV010000001.1, read as the reverse complement.
TTAATGATTTTATATGTGAAATTTCGTAAGGCACAATTTAGGGGGTGTTTAAACCCAACTCAGAAGCTTATCACGGATGTTCAGTTTACCTTGAATAACAAGCCACATGATGAAGAAAAAAGTAAGGAATATTAAGTTTATGACATACTCACCCGACCACCTAACACTAGAGTTAGACGTATGAATGACGTTTTAGGTATCCCTAATAGTGAAATTAGTGATTCCTCTCTTAGCGAACCATCATTGGACGTCATTGTAGAGGATGCTGGGAGGAGGGAGAAAGATGATGAGATGGTTGATATCGTGGAAGGTTTGATGGTTTATGCACTGCAGACATTAAATGAGTTGGCTAATTCTAAAGACCATCCCGAATGATATCGGAAGCCTTAAGGTTTCTCCCTAGACACGACTTTCGAATAATACTATGCTATAGTAGTTGACCAAAGAGGTAGAGAGCAACCACGGGTCAAACCAGAAGGAGGTATTCTCATTGTTATGAATCGCAAACCTATACAATTTGCTAGCGAAGAGCCTAATTTTAAAATATGTATTCATAGTCAATGAGAGAGTAAAGTCAATCTTTAAATACTAAAAGCTTTTATCTTTAATATTCTCAGAGTTAATCATGTCACACTAGATTGAGTTTTTGTGTTTACAAACGATGTACCACAAATATTTGAGGATGGTCGCCTGATTTCAGGTAATTAGGTTTAAAATTCCAAGGTCACTCTCTAACAACATCAAAGTGACAACAAATAAATCCACTTTAGCACCTGTAACCTTCATATCTTGACCGAGAGAGTTCTTTAAGAAATCTAGCGAGAAGAATGAACATCGAAGACCAATAAACTTTCCTCGCAAAAAAGCACTGATTTTATGAGCTGAAGCCTACCCACATAAAAGAAATATTTGGAAGTCTTTGAGGTAATACAGGTAGAAAGTTTGTCTAGAATTAGTCAACAATAATTATGGGAAAATCGACGAGGGAAAATAAGGACTCCAAGATATTTTATCGGGAATGAACCTACGCTAAAACCAATGATATTGATCAAATTTGTTCTAAGAGTGGGGCTAAACCCATAAAGGAAGATGTCACTTTTCTGAGGGCTAAATTTAAGGCTCGTGAGATCATAGAATTATTTAAGACCATCATTGATAATATTGAATGAATTAATGTATCCGCAACATAAATTCATCAGAGCGTTTGCGAAGTAGAGGTTGACAATCTTAAACTTGTGACATTTCCAATATGGATTGAAGTTCCCATCATTATTTTTCTCTTAAAAGATATTGGAGAGAACTTGCATGACCAACACATATAATAAAATATAGAAGGGGTTACCTTGAATAAGACCATATCTACCTTTGAAATGCTCGTGGGGGGTCATCGTTAGTATTAACAATATAGGAAGGGTGACAATACATTGAATAATCAAGATGATCATTTGTTTCAGGAAATGCATGGTCACCAATATGTCAAGAATAAGATGTGAGTGAACTTATCAAAATCTTTCATCATGTTGATTTTAAGAGAGACCCTTGGACCCTTATAGTTAGTTTGGTAACCCATATGAGCTCTTGAGAGAGAAAGATATTGTCCTTGATAGTAGTCCAGCTACAAAAACTTATTAAGCTTTATCAATCAGATAAGGGAAAGAGTCTTTAATCTTGTCGTCCATGTTCTTAGAAATAATATTTTAAACCACATTTCAACATTCAATTGGCCAAAGTCCGCGACAATAGAGGGGTATTCCTTCTTAGGGGTTATGTAAATGATTGTAGTGTTCTAAGAAGTCTCAGATGACCCGTATAAAATAGCATTAAAATTCTATCACATATGTTTTTGCTGATGAGGTTCCAGGATTGCTTGAAAAATCTCGCGTCGAAGCTATCAGACCCTGAGGGTTTATCGTTATTAATACTAAAAATAAAATTTTAAATTCTGTGCAAGTAACCAGACGAACCATCAAAGAGTTATCATGGGTATTCACCTTAGAAGAAATAAGCGGGGAGATACAAGTGAGCCTAGAGTAACCCAAGAGAGACCAAGTGCCAATAAGGTTGAAAAAATAGTTGACCAAGATGCTCTCCACCTCGTTTGGGGAAATGAAGAGGTTCCTATTACCATTAGTGATAGAGGTAGATTTATTTCTTAGAATGCATGTTTTAATATTGTTATGAAAGAATGTGGTATTATGGTGCCCAATCTTGAGTCAAGCCTCTTTAAACTTCTGTTAGTAGAAACATTCAATGACACGACTAAGGCAGATCTAGACGAAAGATTCATAAATCTCAGTAGAGAACCGATAACCATCAGAGAAAAATTAAAAATACTCATAATCACATAGATATTGAAGTTTACCAAAAACCAAATCGATTTTAAAGTTTACCAAAAACCACCTGCAACAAAAGTGCTTCTAAAAATTCCCACGAACACATAAAACACATACAGCGTGAACAATTAGTTATTTTTAACATTCAAAACTCCAACTCAAAAAAATCTAACAACACATATATTTATTTTTTAAAGACGAACAAAATAAAATCCATGAGTGTTATTTTTAGAGTTTTGTTTAAAATAATTCCTATTTTTTCAACCAAATTACGTGTAATTACGTAACTGGAACACAATTTCTTTTTGGCAACCAAATTACACGTAATTGCGGAACATGAACACAATTTTTTTAGATTTATTTCACAACCAACGTCTTACTTATGAAACTATTTCCTTTTTATTTACGCAACATATTTGCACAAAATTCTGCAACGGAACAGAATTGTTTTTTCGTAACCAAAAATCATATTTATGTAACTTTTTGTTCCTATTTATGCAACATATTTGCACGTAATTCTATAATTAAACATATTAAATTTTGTATTACCAGATTACACGTAATTTCGCAACGTAACACATATATTGTTTCGCAACCATATTACACGTAATTCCACAACAAGAACACAATTAATTTTATAGATTTATTTTGTTACCTAAAATAAAATGAAATATATATTTCATGGATTTAGTTTTGTTTGTTGTAACAAGACAAAATCAACTATATTTTTAAATATCGTTTTAAGGCTATGATTTGAAAGATATAACCTTTTAAAAACAAAAATTAAGAGAGAGAAAAATGGTTAAGTGATATATTGGTATTAACAGTAATTTGAAGTGATTATCGATACTTTTAAATTAAAACGAAGCAAATTCTGTACTTTACCAAATCTTAGGGGTTATCTATAAATAAGTTTGATGTTGAGTGGCTATTGGTAAATTACCATACATAATAATATTTTTTGTCATAACATTCAAAGTCACTCTTTGGATGGTTAATATTTTAATATTTATTAAATGTTAATTAGTAATTATTTATATTAAATGTTTTTAAAACCTATACAAATTAATCAATTTTTTATTTATTTATTCATCGATAATATTTTATTATTTTTGTAATCTAATCATTATCACTAAAGTTATTATGGTTCTGATCATTGTGACCACAATATTAATATTACTATCGTCATTATCGTGAATCATCATCGTTCGTTGTCAATCACTTATAACTAAGATGGCAAATGTGACAGATCATAGTGGAATACAAAAGGGATCACGACAGAATTTTCATGGTATGAACGATAATAGAACATGACAGGATACACGTCACGACCATCACAGTCACGGTAACAACAATGTCACGATCGACATAGTCAAGACAAAACATTACATGATTCACGTCATGATCATCAATTTTATATTATTTTTATAACATATATAGTACAAGTGTTGTTATTCTTTGATAAACAAATTATTATATAATTTGTATATTATAATTTAAAAGTAGTATAAAGTTATTATAGTTTCATTATTATACTTTGATTATCATTATGGTTTGATTATAAGTACTACAAGTGTTGTTATATTTTGATTATTAGATACTCATAATAAAATAATTGTTATAGTTTGTTTATTTTTATAAGTAGTGAAAAAATTGTGATAAGTTGTTACATTATGAGATCAAATGATAATAAATAATTTATTGATATAAGTCTTTTACAGTTTATACTATTGCAAGTCATAAGTTGTTCAAATGTTCTCAAATTGAACTACCCTATTACAAATGTCATTCATCTAGCCAAGTTTTATCTTTTGATTCAACATCTTCATCATCACGTCCTGCAGTAGTAACTTCACATGCATCCATAATATCTTACTCATCGTCTTTCTAAAATTCATCGAAGATGTCTTTTGGATTTTTTTTATGTTTATACTATTTGTCCTGCCTCATGTGATCCGCCGGAGTCTAGTCATTGATTGGAACAAGCACTCTAAGTGCCCTGCATGTATATCTTATTTGCTTAGTCATATATTGCAGTCTCACCTGAATAAAAGCACATTCACTTCCCATTGTATATATGGGTATTGAAAAAATCTCATTTCCTAACCTACAAAGAAATAAAAAACTCATCCTCTTTGAAATTCTACCATCTTAAGATATCAAGAGGTTTTTGAGGTCACACTGATGTAACTTATATAGAGTGTTCAAATATTTGGCCACTTCATTATCAACTTGAGGAGTTTCTCTTTTCACCGTACCGTTTAGCATTTCCATTTCCACATAGTTAGGGAGATTTATGTCTTTCCCCGTATTACTAATACGATTATCCGCCACATTTGAAAATCTAGAATTTTTATGTATCTTGTATTTTTAACGCATTTATTATATATTATATAAAGATAAGCGTTAATTTCTTGAATATATAAATCAGGGTCGTACATTACATCAAGAAGTTGTATGGCTTTATAAAAATGCTCAACTAAAAAGGTAAAACCCGACCATTTTTTAAAAGGATAAAAATTCATCCAATAACATAAGTGTATGGGATGTGATGAAAATACTTTATAATTTTTTCTTTGATATGGGGTACTATTTCGTGATATATACTTTTATCTTTATATTTATCCATATGCATGGAATGATTAGTAATATAATAAAATTCCAAGTGAATGCTAGGAGTATATTGCATAAAAAATGTTTTAGCTGTATCTTTAAACATCCACAAGAAGCTTAACATTGAAGCATAATAAAGTCAATTTTGATCTTTAAAAAGGTGTATTTGGATTATGTCTATTACAAAACATAATAATCTCATGTATATACTGATAATGGTGAAATTTTCCGGAATAAATAACCAGGAGTTGATTACGAATAAAAGATACTTGGTGTGGTTATTAATGTATTTATGATCTTTTAGAGGCCAATTTGTAAACAATGTATTTAATGAGGGGCCTCATTAATAATAAAATCAGCCCACTAAGGATATTAATGGGTCCACCTTACTTTAGTATAAAAGGTGACCCACTTTCTTGGTAGGTGGGATATTGAATATTATTCTATTCTCTTTGCACCTTCTCTCTCTACACTTTCTCTCTCTAGTCACATCAGACTCAAGATCCGAAATATTCCATAAGTCATTTATTAACACATCATTGGCGTCGTCTGTAGGAATCCGTGATACCAAAAAAGAATTTTTTTTCTTTGAAAATCACGCTTGAAAGATGAATGACGAGGCTGTGGGAGAGAGGGTCGGTAGAGAAGTAATCTGAGCCATTTCGGTATCCGAAGGCGAAGAAGCCCCCGGTCGGGGGCGCTACAACCAGGGTCGGGACAAACGGTCGACCCTAATCATGACCCGAAGACAGCTCCTAGAAGACATTGCCAGGCTGAACACCGAAAGAGAGCGGGCACTAGACGAGAAAAGGGTCCGGGAAGGAAAAGGCAAAGAACCACTCTTGGAGGACCGTGAGGAGGGCAACCCCACTGTTGGACCTCGCATCGAAGCCCGACCTGTCAGGTATTATCGAGAGCCTCATCCCGAGGAAGGGAAAAATGCCAGAGTGCAACGATACCCAGAGGACCATCACGGCGTGTCCGCTGACTACACCTCAGATGACTCATCGGGCAGGGAGTACCGACGTCGGGAAAGAGTCCTACGCTCACATAAAAAATCATTCCCGACGCCTTCGAGGACCCAGGACAGATTCCCCGAAATACAAAAAGGGTAGCACTGAGAAACGAACTCCGGTATCGTTTGAGAAGGAAGAAATGCCCGCAGCCAGTCGTGAAGAGCGAGCAGCGCTGCCTCAAGTACCATGGTAACCATCGAACAACCAGCACCAAGGTTACCGAACCAGCAACCAGTTTATCAGTCCAGGGGACGAGGGACTCTACGGAGTTCAAACAGAAGGACTCGGAGGCGGAGCTTTCCGGTTCAGAGTTAATTGGAGAGCCTCGCCATTGTCCGATGATATATTAGCAAGGCAGCTCCCGAAGCGATTTGATATTTCCAAGCTAGAAAAGTACGATGGGAAGAAGGACCCAGATAATCACCTGGAGGCCTTCAAAAATTTCATGCTGAGTTTCGATAATGATAATAAACTTCTGTGTAGAGCATTCCATATGACCTTCCGAGATCGGGCGTCCAAATGGTACAAACGTTTAGCACAAGGTTGCATCAAAAACTTCGGGATGTTCTGGACAATGTTTAGGCAGCATTTCGTTGGAAGTAAGAGTTTTCGAGCCAACGGGGACACTATGATGAATTGTAGACAGAGGTTGGGGGAAAGCCTTAGAGAGTATACCCGACGATTCATTGACGCCAAAACCGACCTAGACCACTGCGAGGAGAATGTGGCGTTGACCGCGTTTCGTTTGGGCTTACTCCCGGGACCTATGAAGCAAGTGGTAACAAAGAAACATGCATTCACTTTCTCCGCACTTCTGGCTCAAATAGAAAAGAAAATATTGATCGAAGAGACCGAAGCGTCCGAGCTGGCAGCGCAAATTCAGAAAAGTTCCCAAGCATCAATAGTAATAAGGCAGGGCACTCAATCGAGCTACGCACGGGTAGTCCAACCGGTCAGTACAATACATCCGACCCATCCAGTATCCACCAAACCTTCGGCCCCAACAAGGCAGAAACCAAAGCAGACGAGTCAGACGACTTCGCGACCCATGTCAAACAAATGGATCCGGCCTGCTTACTTCACAGACCTCACAAAGTGTGTATCGTCGATCTACGAAAAAACAAAAAAAAGCGGGATGTACCGAAGGCTGTTCCCGATACCGACGCCTCGGGAACAAAGAAACAACCGCTATTGTCGCTATCACGAGGACGTGGGGCATGATACTAAGGACTGCATTTCCCTGAAGAAAGAAATACAGATGCTCATAGAATACGGAAACCTTCTAGAATACGTTAAGAAAGCACAGCAGAGTACGGCTTCGAAGGAAGTCGTGATAATTCCGAAGCCCGAAACCACAATGACCATTTCAGAGGTAACCGACCCTTTCGATGTTTCCATAGAATACCTTGACCCCGAAGCAAACCGCAACATCATCGGGATCATCGAAGAGAAAGCAGAGGAAAACGTCGGTAATGTAAGAAGCCTTTGTGAATTTTTTGAATCCCTAACTATTTTTGGGGGAGATTCTATGGCAGGGACCACACACTCTTCTAGGAAAAGACACATCGTAAACTTAACCACTCAGTTAGAGGCTCGACCTTACTCCCAGTCCAAAAGCGTCCCATCTCCGATCTTGTACTTCGACAACGACGACATGAGAGACATAGCCGGCCCTCATGAGGATGCCATTGTGATCGGGGCAGCCATTGCGGGGGAGGAAGTCCGACGCATCTTGGTAGATACCGGAAGTTCGGCCAACATAATCTTCGCATCCACTTTCGCCAAGTTTAGGACGCCGCCGGTCATAACACGGTCAGACCGTACCATAGTCGGATTTACGGTGTCAGCAGCTGACGTTATAGGAGAGTTTGAGGGCGTCGTCCAGTTGGGCCGCGGCCCGTTCAAGAAGGAGGTTACCGTTTTATTCATGGTAGTAGACACACCAGCTTCTCACAACGCAATTTTCGGCCGATCGTGGATATCGCGAATGCATGCGGTATCTTCTACGATCCACCAGTGTTTAAAATACGTGGTTGGAAACAACGTGGGTATTGTCCGAAGTAGCCAAAAAGCAGCGCGGGAGTGTTACCGAGCCGCATTGGTACCTAAGAAAGACCAAGAGATGGTTCAAGCTCGGGAATAGAAATCAAAGGGGCTCGCCCCAGGGTCGTTACCTGTTGATGATCCTAGGGAAGCCCCTAGCTATCTGACTACCGACGAAGAATATGAACGACACCTATTCGCCGAAGGGAAAGTTCTACAGATCGGGGTGTGCTTGACGCCAGTCTTCATGGAACAGTTACCGTCTCTACTACGGGAAAACCTAGATTTGTTCGCATGGTGCTCAAGGGATGTAACCAGGGTCCGAGAATCTTTTGTCATTCACAGACTAACTATCAACAGAAACGTCAGACCGATCTCCCAAAAGCGTCAGGCTTTTTCCCCGGAAAAGGCAGACATTATCTTGCGTGAAGTCGAGAGAATGATCAGCGTCAGGCACATAAAGGAAGCGAGTTACCCGTTATGGACCTCCAATCCCGTCCTGGTTAAAAAGAAAAACGGGAAATGGAGGATGTGCGTGGATTTTACCGACCTCAATCGAGCGTGTCCGAAGGAACCTTTCCCGATGTCGAGGATTGACCAGTTGGTAGATTCGACTTCAGGGAATAGGTTACTTTCGTTCATGGATGCATACGCCGGATATAATCAGATCAAATTACACGCTGCGGACCAGGAAAGCACCACGTTTATAACAGGCCAAGGACTGTATTGTTACAAAGTCATGCCGTTCGGGCTGAAAAATACCGGGGCAACATACCAGAGGCTAGTTAACAAAACATTTGAGGGTCAAATTGGGAGGAATATGGAGGTGTACATCGATGACATGTTAGTCAAGAGTGGCACGGACGAAGCTCATCTTGCCGATCTGCGAGAAACTTTTGATAACCAACGGGGTATAAACCTCAAGCTCAACCCAGAAAAATGCTCCTTCGGGGTCCTGTCGGGAAAATTTCTAGGTTTCTTTGTTAGAGAAAAAGGGATTGAAGCCGATCCCGTCCAGCTCCGAGCTCTGACCGACATGACCCCGCCCAAGAACATCAAGGAAGTCCAGATCCTAACTGGGCGTCTGGCAGCTTTAAACCGTTTCATTTCTCGTTCATCTGATAAGTGCGCTCCCTTTTTTCAGGTCTTGAGACAAGCCAAAAAATTTGTGTGGACATCCGAATGTGACGAAGCTTTCTTAGGGATTAAACGATATCTATCGTCCCCGAACCTCTTAACAAAACCCGTAACAGGCGAGACCCTTTTTCTTTACATTGCGGTAACTGACTTTGCGGTTAGTGCGGCCTTAATCAGTGAATCAGGACCAACCCCTACAGCGGTCTACTTCGTAATCAAGAGCTTGCTGGATGCGGAAACTCGGTATTTAAGGTTGGAGAAAATGGCTCTCCCCTTAGTAACAGCAGCACGGAAGATGCGCCCCTATTTTCAAGCCCATCCTATTGTAGACCGAACCTCGTTTCCACTCAAGTATGTCCTCCAGCGACCAGATATGTCCGGGAGGATGTCCAAATGGTCGGTCGAATTGGGCGATTTCGACATCAACTTTGAACCACGGACAGCCATTAAAGGCCAAATTCTGGCCGACTTCTTAGTAGAGTTCCACTCCGAACGTCCAGATCAGGATGCGCCATCTGAAGAGGTCGAACTAAATGAGTGGACCATCCGCACCAACGGGGGGAAAATGTCAGTGGCTGCGGAGCGGGGATACAGATAGTTACCCCAACAAGAATTAGTATGCACCAGGCCATTCGATTTGGTTTCCATACTTCGAACAATGAGGCTGAATACGAGGCTGCTCTGGCGGGGCTATGGCTAGCGCAAGTATGTGGGGCAAAGCAGGTACGCCTCGTAAGTGATTCCCAACTTTTGATAAACCAAGCCTCGGGAATTGCGGAAGCTCGGAAAGAGCATCTGGTCTAATACCTAGCAGCACTCAGAGTGCTGGCGGCCTCATTCGTCAAAATCACATACGAACACGTCCCGAGAAGCGAAAACATGGTGGCAGACTCCTTGGCGACAGCTTCCTGCTCAAGCAACTATCCCTGGGTAACCGAGCAAGAAAACCCATCTATCATCAAACGACAAGAGCTTGATAACCGACCTGAAATTGCATGTCAGGTATCCTCGATAATAATATCGGATTGGTGACGTGATATCATCGCCTTCTTAGCCGAAGGTAGAGTACCTAGCGATGGTACCAGCGGCTCGGAAGGTTCGCAATAAGGCCCGAGGTTACATTTTATTAGGCGAAGTACTATACAAGAAATCATTCAGCCGCCCTCTGCTCAGGTGCTTAGGGGTCCACGAGTCACAAATAATTGTATCTGAACTACACGACGGTGAGGGTGCGGCACATTGCGGTTACAAGGCCTTAATTAGAAGGATTTTTCTCGCAGGGTTTTATTGGCGTACGATAACAGTAGATGCACAGCTAATAGTGAAAACTTGCGACACGTGTCAAAGATTCGCAAACGCGATAAACGTTCCCGCAGCTCCTCTGGAATCCATATCCGAAGGACTACCTTTTGACCGATGAGGAATCGGCCTGGTCGGACCACTACCAATGGCATCGGGCGGGAGACAGATAATTGTCGTGGTAGTAGACTATTTTTCAAAGTGGGCCGAAGTTGAGCCGCTATCGGCCACCAAGACCAAAGACATCATCAAATTTATCTGGTCTAACATATGTTGTCGGTTCGGGGTACCCCAGAGGCTCACCATGGATAACGGACCACAGTTCGACAGCGGAGAAATGAAAGCTTTTTGCACAACGCACAGGATCAGGCAATGTTTTTCCGCTCCGTTCCATCCTCAAGCAAACGGGCAGGTCGAGGTCACCAACCGAACCATTTTGGACGGACTCAGAAAGAACCTCGAAGGAAAAGCTGGTAAGTGGCCGGACTACCTACATAAAGTGTTTTGGGCCTACCGAACCACCCCCCGGACAGCAACCCAGGAATCACCTTATGCTCTGGTATATGTTATGGATGCGGTTACCCCAGCAGAGTTCATTTTTCAATCTTTCAGAGTCAGTACCTATGAGGAAAGCACAAACGATGACAGCAGACGACTAGCTCTCGATCTTATAGAAGAAAAGTGCAGTCGCGCTCAGTTGAACTCTTTGCACTATCAGACCTTGATGAGAAGTCGATACGCATCTAAGGTACGCCGTCGGGAGTTTAAAGTCGGTGACAAGGTTTTGAGGCGCGTTTTTATGCAAACCAAAGACAGAAGCCTCGGAAAGCTCGCCCCGAATTGGGAGGGACCATACGAAATCGTAGATAAAATCAAGAGCGGGACATATCGCCTGCAGAACAAGCTTGGGCAGCCTTTGAGAATACCGTTGAACATCGAACATCTAAAGTTGTACTTAGAATAGCTATAAACATCTGTAATTCGTTAGACTTGGTCTATAAGAACTTATTTGTCGGGGATGCACTCTTTCCTACCTCGGTGGCGCGAGAGGGTTTTAATGAGGCATCATGAACACCCGACCCCCTTGATTAAATTAATCGAAATTTGATTTTGCCTTCCAATCTTTGAAATGCTACAAACTTGATCAGCTGATGAGCTGGTCGGCGTTTGTCCCTGCAATCTTGGATTGCGCTACGGAACCTAGTTTGGTTTTTCAGTTTCCAAACTGATCTAGATTTTACGATTCCCGATCCTATCGGGAATTTTCAATATTACATTGATCTATAGAACCTACTTTAGTTTTTCAGTTTCCGAACTGATCTACATTTTATAATTCCCGATCCCATCAGAAATTTTCAATCTTACATTGATCTACAGAACCTATCCTGGTTTTTTAGTTTCCGAACTGATCCACATTTTATAATTCCCGATCCCATCAGGAATTTTCAATATTATATTGATCTACAGAACCTACTTTGGTTTTTCAGTTTCCGAACTGATCCACATTTTATGATTCCCGACCCCATAAGGAACTTTCAATATTATATTGATCTACATAATCTATTTAGGTTTATCGGTTTCCGAACTGGTTCACAGAACCGTTATGGTTTGCCTAAATAAAAACATCAAAAATATTATGGCAAGAACTACCGATCGCATATCAACATAAAAATTTGATTGTTCACATGGGATATTGTTAGGGGACCCCGCGGCCCCCAAAAGTCATACAAAAAAAGCAAAGTCAGATACTTAAAACAACAAGCACAGAGCGTCCGGATCACTCGCCATCCTCCTCGGACTCAGTGTCGTCCGACTCGTCTTCACAAACGACACCAGCAGGGCGGTCCTCCTCCGGCACATCCAGCCACATCGTCCCGAGGTGAAGGTCCGGGAAGCGGTTGTGAAACGATAGCACATACGCGACCTTAGCGTCGGCTGCTTGTTTCTCCGCCCACTTCTTACACTTGTCCGCAAAGGCAGTCTTCGAAGCTTTCAGCTTTTGGACCTCCTGAGTCAAGATAGCAGCGCGATCTTCCCCGGCTTTCTTTGTCTCCTCCACGACACGGTTGGCTTCTGCAGCCCGCCCCTCCACCAGTGCCTGAGCCGCCTTGGCCTTCTCCACCTCCTCCGTTAGGCCAGCAGTCTTTGCCTCTGCGCCCCCTAGGTTCTGGCTCAGCTCGATCGCCCTACGCTCCTTCATGGCCGCTGGTATGAGCAGATTGTACAAAGATAAGGCCAGTCCGTCAGATCCCTGCAGCGGGAAAGTATGCGGACTTCCAAGCATCGTTAGCACCGGGAACTTCGTACCACTCGACGAGGCCGCGACCGGGTCCGACGTTTTGGATGGATTAGCATCATCCGGAATCACCACTATGGGATCAACCGTTGAATCGCCCTTTGCACCGACGTACTGATCAAATAGCTTTGGCACGGTGACACCGTCCGCACCAGCGACGAGCCCACTCTTTTTTTGGAGTGCTTGGGCTTCTTCGACTTGACCCCCTCCGCATCGACTCGACCTTTCCTCTTCTGCACCGGAGCCTGGGCCTGATCAGCCGCACCACTTCCAGGGACGTTTCCCTCCTCTCGAGTCACCGCACCTGCCTCTTCAGCCCCAGTGTTGTTTTCCCCAACCTCGTCGTCCGACTTCGGGCGCTTGCTAGGCGCCTTGTTGCGTTTTGGGAGATACAGCTGGGACCCGGGCGCGTCGGTCTTCGCGATCAGATCCTCCATGCTCGGGGGCTGTCGCAATTGCTCGATAGTGAGCACCTCTGACGAGCAACGCCAGAGGTTGCTCATGATCAGGTTGGTGTCTTTGAAGGTACAGTGCATCGCCCGACCCCAATGCTGCCTAGTATAGTCTTTCAGCACTTGGAACGTGGCTTCACCGGCTTTTGAGTAGTCTTTCTTCAGCCCCTGCACAAACTCCTTCGTCACTGCACAAAGAATCGGACTTTAAAAAAAATTAATATATATATATATATATATAATATAATTACCATCGGGGACCCAGGTTCGGAGCAGCTGCCTCGGGTTCTCCTTGCTGTAAGGCAGGCCGTTTTCCCAGCAACCGCTTAAAAATACGAAGCGATGCTTCCAGCCCTTGTCTCCCTCGAGAAAGTCGTTAACCATCTTCCATTTGTTTGCCAGGGAAGAATAGAAGAACGGGGACTTAGGAGACTTGGACAGACCAGACATTGCTATGTATTCTTCCATGGGCATAACCCGACATGACAGACGCAAAGCCATGATGCACGACATCAAGGTATACCATGCATTGGGCGTCAGTTGGGAAGGGCATATCTGAACGGTGCGGAAGTAAAACGCGATTTCGGGATCCAGGGGGAACCGAAGGCCTCAATTGAATAGCTCGGTAAAAATCACTATCTCCCGCGATCGGACATGCACAGGGGTCTCCCCGGGGACCGGAAACCGAACAGTAACGCTCTCGGAAATCCCCCAGCGAGTCAGCAGCTCCTTATGCTCGGCCGCCGGAAAGTAGAGGTACTTGCCTTCGAAAAGAGAAACAACGTCCTTTGAAGGAAGCAAACGGAAGTAGGTAGTGGTAATTACAGCCTCTACTTCCTCGGGAAGAGGATCATCAGGAGGGTTAGCAGCGTTCCCAGCAGCAGCAATGCTAACCTCTGCGGGAAGAATATCCACCTCCGACTCCTCAATATTCGAGTTCGGAGCCTGATCAGAGCTTTAGGCAGCGGCAGCGTTTGGATCCGACGACCGTACCCGAGAACTTGTGGGACCAGCACTGCTTCTAGTATGCGCCAGATTAGCTGCATCCTGTTCCCGACGAGCGCGCTCGGGGTCTAACTCCTCGGGCGTCAGCCAACGCTTATTAAGACCTAAAAACGTTATCGCAGTATTAAGACCAGTCCGGTACCCTCGAATGGAGGGAGTAAGCTGAACCATTTCGAGATAATTACCTCCTGAGGGAGACGTAGGAGGACTGTTTTCACCCATAGTTAAGAACTTGGTCTTGTGAGCGCATCGGGGCGGTAATGGAGGCGAAGTGATGTACGAGTTGACAGACGACGGGGTCGGATTCTCTGACCGAACTACCGGAGAACGAGGGTTGCTGCTACTAGAAGAGATGACAACGGTTTCTGAAGATAGACCAATCTCAGGGGATAGAGAGCCGGGTGGTTCGGGAGAAAACAAGGATTCGGCGGAGATCGGAGTAGCTGAGCAGGGTCGTGGGGCTGCGGAACGGGAGTGAATGGTTTGGAATTAGATCCCCAAATCAAGCCAGCGCGTCGGTATTCTTCGGCTCGGTCACCGATGCTCGCCCACTCTTTGAAACCGAACACAGGTTTCTTCTTTTTCTTGGTTGATGGCTACTTCGGATGTCTGGGTTTCATAAAACAAGCATTTCCTCTCTAGAAAAGTTCGGACAACACTTTCTCTCTAGAATGCCTCTGAGAGAGATCAGGATTTGTAAGGTATTTATATGCGACATTGCATGACCGGGGAATACCAACCGACAAAAGCAGCGGGAAGGCGAAGAGTCTCCCTAAGAAACTATGCTGGCAAGAACGCGTCGCGTCAACGGATGACACGTGGCAACCATCTTCTGACAAGGGTTTACCTAGCTTCTCGAACCAAAAGGTAAGATGTGCCTTTTCAGCCTGACTCGCCGCGAAAGCCGGCCCACCACGATGGGCCCAGGAATAAAGCCCCGAGAAGGCACGGGAGCCGATCCATTTAGAACTATGAACCCCGATAGGGTGCGAGGCGAATAGCACCCGAGCGTTGCCTTCGGACAAATTCGCTAGAAAGTGCTGCGGGAGGAAAAAAGCATCCACAAATCAAACTGGGACGAAAAACGTTTTAAAATGCCCGACGCGGAGGAGAAGCGAAATTCGTCCGAAGAAGGATGGCCATCGACCCAGAGTACGGGAGACCGCAGTTGCTATGTTTAGGCTCTGCTATGAGTCTCCGCTCCCGATGCTCCCGAAGACTGGGGGGCTACTGATAAGGGTGAAATTCGCCGGAATAATTAACCATGGGTTGATTATGAATAAAAGATACTTGGTGTGGTTATTAATGTATTTATGATCTTTTAGAGGCAAATTTGTAAACAATGTATTTAATGAGGGGCCTCATTGATAATAAAATTAGCCCACTAAGGATATTTATGGGTCCACCTTACTTTAGTATAAAAGGTGACCCACTTTCTTGGTAGGTGGGACATTGAATATTATTCTATTCTCTTTGCACCTTCTCTCTCTACACTTTCTCTCTCTAGTCACATCAGACTCAAGATCCGAAATATTCCATAAGTCATTTATTAACACATGTGATGAAAATACTTTATAATTTTTTCTTTGATATGGGGCACTATTTCGTGATATATACTTTTATCCTTATATTTATCCATATGCATGGAATGTTTAGTAATATAATAAAATTCCAAGTGAATGCTAGGAGTATATTGCATAAAAAATGTTTTAGCTGTATCTTTAAACATCCTCAAGAAGCTTAACATTGAAGCATAATAAAGTCAATTTTGATCTTTAAAAAGGTGTATTTGGATTATGTCTATTACAAAACATAATAATCTCATGTATATACGTATAAGCATGTACAAGAAGATAATATATAGAGTTCAATATAGTTTCTACATCTAAAACTAGTTTTTTTGTATGTGTTTCCACTAACCATAATAATTTTTCACCAATCATTTTTAGGACTCGAGGTCGAGCATAGTTAGATCCTATTTTTAATAGGATTAATATAATCCTTAACTATCATACTTATTCCACAATTTTCAACCAATTGAAATATATAACATAAACATATAGTTTTCAACATTTTAGAAAATGCAGGGTTGCAATAAGATTTAAGTACTCAATGGCTCTTTTGTTCGTAAATGCATTATCAAACGGAATAGACATAACTTTATGTTGAATTTCAAATTTATTCATACACTATAATATAATATCTCTGATTACAGTAGTGGTGTGATTGCTAATAGAATGAAAATATATAATTCTTCTTTGATGTATTCATTCGGAATCCATCAATGTAACGTAACACAAATTATATCAAAACTCACTAAATGTTGTTATATCAATAATCAAAGATAACATAGTATCATGAATTATTGTTTTATGTTTTGTATAATATTCAAAATTTTATGATCTCATAGAGCTACATGGAATATGTGTGGCTCTTGGGTTTACCCTATTACGCGTCCAATTAACATATCTCCCCTTATCACCAAAATTTAACGATTGTGAAGTACCGATAACATATATCATAGTTTCTTCCCTATATGTACTTTGATTAAAAACAAAACTATTACCGGTTTAAGAATCTATGAATGTATTACATTATTCATAATTTTTAGAAGGATAAAAAATGTTATGTTTAACTAAGTATCTCAACTTACCCTCAGCGCAGCAATTTGTTTTTAGACCCTTATAGTTATATGATTTTTTAACAATGAATACACTTAGTTGAATTATCATCAAGATTCTCAGTCAAATGGTCTCATATCCAATATGTTTTCTTCATATTCTTAATATCACCATTAGTACTACATGTGATAGATTTGCTATAAGAGGAATAATGTGTTTCAGACCTTGAGGTTTCTAGACCAATATATATGGGATCATGAATATCATGAAAATAATTTAGTTCTGGATTACCCGGAGGGTAAGGTTGGACATTAGCCCCATGACCATGTTTAGCCGGGGCATTTGATCTTTTTCCTGCCATTTAAAAGATTTTTTTAAAGTATGAAAAACTAGAAAAATAAAATAAATATAAAATAATAGCACAAATAAATAAAATTAAATAGTATACCAAACACTTAAATTAGCAATGATCCTCCGCCGTCAAGCAAACTTTATTAAATAGATCGATTGCGAATTTTGATCAAAGATTATAGAAGAAGATCTTGGTTGGAGAGATTATGGTAGTAATTGGATTTGAGAGCCTTTAGAAGAAAAATATATTTTTGAGGGATAATCTGAGAGATCAATAATAAATGAAGGATTTTTTTATATAGAAGAAATTTAAAAAAAAAAATCGGATTAAATCGGATATCCAAAAATATGATGTTTTTTGTTCATTATTCTCACAACTATCTTCATACTTATCACACAATAACTATACTTTAAATATTCTTTTCTCAATCCATATTTCTAATGGCTTGGAAAGGAAAGTCTAAAAAAGCATGAACAAATGTCGGCGAAACATCCTGAACGAGTAGAAGAAGAACCGAGATGGATTCATCGCTTATATAAATATATATTAGAGAGTATTGAAGAATGAGCCAAAGGCGTAAATGATCTGACGCCAGTGATAATCACTATTAGCTCTGATATGCTTTTTGATAATGACAAACTTGAAGACATCTTGGTATGAGAGTGTATATAGATAATCTTAGTGGGGAGAGAAAAATTGGTTGGTTAGTTTTTACCAAATTTAGATGTGAATTGTATATCGAAATATTACAACAATTTTATGAAACTGGAAGACTAATTGTGAATGATATGCGAGGTTTGGGAATGAGATGCAAAATGAATAATTTGGATTATACATTTTTTTAAATTAAAATAGCACAATAATTAATGACGTTAACAAATAACATTTATGATAATCCTTTAGGTTCCTTAACATATCCCCGTATTAACTGGCCTTATGATTGGCCTATACCGTTAATTGGAGCAGGTGATACACTGAATAATGTTAAAGAACGACCACTAGTTTACAACCATTGATTCAAACTTGTCGTTTCGTGAGATATTTATAACTATTGTTATAACGATTATTACAAAATAAATTTACCTAGTTTGATCATTGGCTATATGAATTTGAGGGTTTATGGTTTAAATTTACCTTATTCAATGATAATAAGTCATTTGCCTAAGAAAAATGGGATAGATGTTACTCGATGAATTCCTTATTCTATTTAGAAGATTTCTAATATATGAATGAAATCTTTTTGAAGCCAAAAGATATATTATGGGAATGGAGATCTCTTGTCAAACTAGTAGACCTATCGAAATTTTAAGGTTAATTTGTCATAAATTTTGGTATTTAATGAGATTACCAACACACGTCCTCCGTGTACAGGTTGGTGGATGCAAATCATGCACGTTACGATGCAAGCGCCTCAACCGACCACTTCCAATATTGGTAGTTCTTATCATCAACCTCAAGGGATGTCAGACTGGTAATATATAAAATGTATGTATTCTAAAAGAGTGATAAATTTGAATAAAATCGAGACTTAAAACACGAAAAACTGAAATATAATCAAGACTTAAAACAACACAATTGGAATAACGTCAATACTTAGCTTGGTGAATTACACTCCACCCAAACACGTCACGACAATTACATACGACTAATGATGCATATGATGGAATTGGATGGGTTCATAGATCCTCATCCACCACCATATTCCTGTCAAGATCCTCCTCCGGTACCATAGTTAGGATGACTTAGTTTTTTTGTATTTCATTGTATATTTTTTTTTTATATTTTTCTAGATTATTGTATTAAACATCGTTTTTATTTTGTCCACCTAATCTTTTATTTATTTATATGAATATTCAATATACATCTTTTGTCAATTAATATATTTTAAATTTTATATTATTATTTATGGTAGTACAAATAGTATATATATACGTACATGATTCAAACAATTTTAAATGTATATATGCAAGATCTAATAGTTGAAATATCAAATAAACTATTTAAAACATATAAGGATATTAGTTGAAACATCTAATAAACTATATAATATATCTAATATTTTCAAGATATAAATACCTAAAGATTCTAACAACCTTAAATATATATATATATATATATATATATATATATTAAAGATCTAATATAAATAAAGATCTAATAAATTATTTGAAATAGCTAATAACTGAAAGTTTTAAAGATCTGATAAACTATTAATTGAAAGATCTAATAAACTATATAAAATATCAAAATAAAACTAAAAAATATCAAAAAAATATCTTAAATATTGTGTATATGATATACATATTTTAACTTATTTCATTCGACTGAATTAACGCATAAAAATTAGTTTTTAATAAACCTATTAAAAAATATAGTAAAGTGTTAAATATGGTAGATTTTGTAACGATAAAAAATTATAACTGCATAACTATTTAAAATATGTCATACCTACAGTCACGTTGTCATCTCTAACTATAACAACCACGGTTAGACAATGTTACTGACCATCACTCGTGATGGTAAAAAAATAATATTTTTTTTAAATTTATTTATTGAAATATTTAAACATATTAATATCTAGCCTCAAAATAACAACAGAGATGTCATTTTGTTTTAAAAATCATATTAAATATGTTATCTAACTTAAAATAAAATTAATTATAGTATTTTGAAATTATAGTACAACATTATTATTTTTATTTGATTGGAATTTTTTAAATTTGTTTTTACATTTCTATTTATGTTTCAAATCCTAAGATAAAAATAATATTGTTAAAAGCTTAACAATGTTTGATGTATTAATATGGTTATATTAAGATTTAATTAGTATTTATTATAAAATTAATATATTTTTACTTATGTACTCTACAACTATAACTAAGAACTTTGATTTAAATGATTTTGACTAAACTTCGACTGCTCAATTACATGAGATGCCTTTCATTTTATTCAATTTATTTTAGATTACCTTATTCTCTCTAAATTTTATTTTTTTGATATTGAACAGTTGGAGCATAATGTTTTAATTAACTTCAGTGTCACCGGCTGTGAGACCATTTTGTATCCATAAGACCTTTTATTAACAAACCAATTAAGAGTTCTTTTCTAAAAATGATAAAACATAGATAAATACAAGGTGATATACGACTCTTTATGAAAAACATAAAAATAGAAAAATACAAGTTGACGTACAACCCTTGACAACACATCAAGTATTTCTAAAATGAGATGTTAGGGTTCGAGAAGGACGAGAACCTCATGTAGCGAGCTTTCTTAATGAAATTTTGAGGTAGTGTCCTAACACGATTTAACTCTTCATATTATCCACTATAAGCTGAAGATCAACGATAACTCGTGTGACTATATTAAGAAGTTTATTAAATCTTAAGGATTGCAATGATCTGGTGGCCTAGATCATCATCCTTGGTATGTTGGTCAAATATATTATGAAGTATAATTTTTTTTATCTTTGGACAACTTATAGCCAATGTAGAGTAGCAAATAAATATAGAGGATACCATGTGATCAAGGATGTTGGGAAGTCTGAACTCGTATATTTTATACCATCAAACATATGTGCAACCCGAACTTCTTCATGTCACTCATATTCAATCAGGAAAACATGTGAAATCATCTCATTGAAGATCTTTGTTTCAAAACCGAAATTCTTGAAAGGATAACAAAAGTCCTACAAGATTAAGCCTTTCAACAAAAAAAGGTTTGAATATCTAATATATTGATCTCACCGAATATATAATCACGATCTATGATCAAGCTAAAGATTTAGTCTGGCTCCAAAAATAGAGAAGATATAGACTTCAAATGACTATCAACATTGACTATCAAACCTGAGAGTGCATGACTCTGAACGATGAGATTCAGAATCTGATTGACAATGTCAAGCTTATAGAATTTTCCAAGGGTTGAGTCTCTCTTACTTTTAAACAAAATCTGAGTCATCAGTCGAGGGCACCTATGGCCAAGCCCCCTCGTGCAAGACCCAAAGTTGCAGCATCATCGGAAGCCAAAATTATAACATTTTATTAGACATATATGCATTCTTAGATCCTTGTCCAAATAGATAAATAGTATGAATAACCATTTTCCTTAGAAAGTGACATATGTGATGATTTTAGGGTTCAAAAAATAAAACAGACTTTCATTCAACTTTACAGGGTTGGATTCCCTCCTATAAATTACGACTATAACGATTTGGAGGGAAAGTAGTACGACCCCATGAAGATGTACTGATCATCAACGATAAAATTGCGGGAGCCAAAGTCAAAATAATAATGTTTGATACATAAAACTCTAGTAATATCTTTTCAAAAAATAGTTACGGTAAAAATTTGAGGAATAACATAACTTTCACCCACTAAAAGAGTTTTGACGAGCTTCAATAAAGTCGAGACTCCAATGCATATCGAGCTATGACTAGACGTCACCACAAGGGGGTTGCAAAAAGGAAATACAATGCATCCTAATGATAATATAATGTTATCAATCTTATAATGCTATATTTGATTAACCGTGGCTCAGTCAGATGCACGCTACCATTTTTACTATGTATACGTGCATACTTATACCGTTAAAGAAAAACTGCGATATAAAACGTGTTGCAGAAAATGATATGTTATCTCTCTCGCTCCTAATAAATAATAGTTGATCGGGGCCCAATCATATACAATATAGACAATTCGTGGGAACACCCTCCCTCCCCCCGAGCGCATAGTCAACCCTAGGGTAACTGTGGAAAAAACATAGAATATGATGAAAATTATGTGATAAAAGATATGTACAAGGGGTTATATGAACACAATAATTAATATATTTATCTAACAATTTGATGTTTTTGTCTAGTATACATCAAATTTTATAAGAGTACCAGTCTTGATAGTTAAAAAAAACTATAAATTAATACCAATTTTCAACCAATTAAGTAGAGAATAAACCATTCTCTTATGAGAAAGTTGGGGTTGTCATTGCTAAGGTTAACAAATTAAGCTAGATTGGCCACATCAAGAAAACCTTTTACCTAACTGGACCACAAATCGGATCCCTCGTAAAAAATAAAAACGGAAAACGAAACATGTGTGGAGACCACCGACCTCAATTGATCTTGCTCGAAAGATCCATTCATGGTCCCGAGAATTGACTAATTGGTGGATGTCACTTTAGGAAATAAGATTTTGTCATTCATGGATATCTACTTAGGGTACAATCAAATCGACATGCGTCCTGATAACAAGGAACATACAACATTCATGACTGAACGAGGTTTGCTCTACTACAAGGTAATACCTTTAAATTTAAAGAGTGCAAGTGAGACATATTAGCGATCAGTAATTAAAAATTTCTCTTGCCACACTGGGCATAACGTGTATGCATAAATTGGTGATATACTAAGGAAACTTTGGCAACCTTCGAAAAGTCAACATAAAATTCAATCAAGAAAAATATACGTTCAGGGTCAATTATAGAAGTTTTCGGTTACTTTGTCAGCGAAAAATGAATCGAAGCAGACCCAACCCAACTAACTAATCCAGTAGCCAAGGAGCCACCACAAATAATTAGAGTGTCCAAATCTTTACAAGAAGGTTAATTATTTTAAACCTATTCATTTCCAAATACTTTAATAGGTGCGACATATTTTTCGAATACTCATAGATGGTTACTTTTACTGGATGTCTGAATGCGACGGTACATTCTGAAAAATCAAGAAACATATGTCGTCATTTAATGTCTTCACATAGCTGAACCTAGGTGACACTCTTTACCTCTAATTAGTATCTTGTGTTCACATATTAGTTGAGTGTTAGTAAAAAAAAGAGCCACATGTCGAACCAATTATTACATCAACAAATCCCTCAAAGCTACCGAAACTCGATACCTGTAATTGGAGAAGTTAACACTAAGTCAATGGTGGTTTTCATAAGATTATATCTTCAAATCTATATGATTGTGGTCCGCACATCTTTCTCGTTGAGAAATATCCTCCAAAAGCCCGACATACCAAGAATATTAACATGTTGGTCTCTGAAGCTGAAATACATTGGCATCAAATTCAAACCACACAATTTCGTTAGAGTTCATGATCTGCCAGAATTCCTTACCAAATTTCACACTGAAATGCCTCCCCCACATAGGAAATTCCAAATCGATGTGGACAGTCTGAACTGGTGGATGCTCAAACAATATGTAGTATAGAGCTTGTGTTCAGCTAATGCCTCATTTGTGGGATTTATTATATCAAATTTTCAAATTTAGATTACATGTCTCAAACAATGACACTGAATATGAAACAATAATTTCAAGGCTCCAACTCGCTCATATTTTTGGGCATATCGTGTAAGACACCAAATTTGAAGCAAAAAATATGGTGATACAAGTCACTCATATTTGTAGGGCATATTAGTATGATATTGAATATGAAACAACAGTTACACAGCTCCAACTCACTCATATTTATCAATCAAATAAATATACACTTATCCTATATATAGAAAAACTACATGTTATGACTTTAAATTTTAAACAAGTACAATTTAAGGAGGTAAACTAGACTGAAAATATGATATTTGATACCATTGCTTCTTCTAGAAGATCTGAAATCTAAACTATGTGTACTCATATAAGAAACATCTACCATATTCCAAGCAATATAAGCTCAACATTCTAAACCATCCTATAAATTTATGGATATTGATAAGCAATCATATCAGTGAACTTCAATCATCAGAGAGCTCACGATACCTCCGTGGTGATAGATTATTTATCCAAATAGGTGGATGCAAAACCATTGGTGAAAATTTGAGGCCAAGAAGTTATACATTTTATCTTAAATAACATTTGTTGCATGTATAGGGTCCTCCGAATTATAACTTGCGATAATATTTTGAGGCCTAGAATAAGGAAGTAACTTTGTTTTGCAAAACCAGAGGCATTCAACAAAACTTCTAGGTTTACTTCCATCCTCGGGAAAATGGACAAGTTAAGGTAAGTAACCAAACCATTGTGGGTGATATGCGTCATCTTTTTTAGGGTTCTTCAGGGAAATGTCTTAATTTTCTCCAAACAATACTATGATTTTACCAAACCACCCTAAGAAGCACATATAAGAAATCTTCATTTGCTCTAGTCTATGAGATAGAGCCAATGGTCCTATCATAAATATTTTTATCTTACTTCTGAATAAAACAATATGATAAAAGAAGAAATATGCACAATCGCAGAGCCGAACTAGGCTTAGTCGAAAATAAGTTGATCAAAATACATTTATGAATAAAGTACTACCGAAGGGAGAAAATCTATGAATCTAATATTCACGTTCATGAATCCTAAATAGGGGATAATATTCTTAGAATGGTTTTCATTCAAACGAAAGATAATTCTCTCAAAAAGTTAGGGCCAAATTATGAAGAACTTTACAATATGACAACTAAGATAAAACCAAACACTTGTAAGCTAATAAATACCAATGGACATCTTCTTCCACACCCAAGAAATACAGAACATTTAAACAATTGAATATACTCTAGAGTATATTTTATTTACGCCATTTAAATATATTTTATAGTTGTAAGCTTTTTGTTTTTTTAGTATATCTTTTTATATATTTGTTGGTCTTCTTTTTCTATTTTGATGACACATGTATTTTTAATAAGATATCCTATTATAAATAAAATTTTATATTATCTTGATCTACGTGCTCCTATATTTTTATGTTACAAGGTTGAACGAATACGTCATCACATCAAAATATGCTAAATGACTCGAGAGTTATAACGTAAAAAATGACTTGTGAGTCACATCATCAAAATGTGCTACGTGACCCTAAATTCATAACATAAATTAACAACGTGTGCCATACCATCAACATGTACCAAGTGACCTGAGATTCAGAGCATTTAATGTGTAAATGAGCTCCCATACCAGAGCACCAAATGTGCAAAATAACACAAAAAATCAGAGCATCTAGTTTGTCTAGAGTGAGCCAAATCACCATGTGCACAACCTTCGAGCCAGATTTTCGAGCCGATGATCAACATTTACATTTAGCACCGATTACCCTGAAAAAAGTTCGGTACAACCGTCGTTGTAAGAAAACACGTAAAAAATATCTAGGCGTCTCACTAACGCACTTACAATATTATCACATATGTAAACTAAGTCAAAAAGGAGGATAGTCTAAACCAATCGGAAGATATCCGAGCTTAGAAACTTGTTTGAAATAAACGAGTAATAAAAAGACGTGTTTGTACTAGACAAGCATCAGTCAGTATGTGTCAATATGTTGTCTATCTCTCGAAAATGAAACAAATCCTTTATTGGTTCTACCGTTTAAAATTTGATAAACAATAATATTCAATTTTTTTTATTAATGTTGAAGAAAAATTACAAATATAATTATATTTTTAAATGAAGCTTCAAAAAATATATTAGGTAACGTTAAACCTTTTAAAATGCTTCATAAGATGATGCAACTTTCTATAAATAAACTACAAAATATTTTGGGTTAATATTGTATTGGGCGAATCTCAAGTCAATTTCAGGTTAAAACCTATGGTTAGTTACCGGAGGTGGTCACTTGTTTTAAAACAACCACTTATGTTACGATTATATCAAAACAACCATTTTGTTGCATCCGTAATCACTTTTGTTGGTTTTTTTCTTCTATATTTGGTCATCGTGATGGATGAGAAATAAACATAATAAAAATGAATGTTTTATCTCTTTTATTTTATTTTATTTTATTTTATTTGTTAGCGTACTGAATTTATCATTTTTAGATAAGTTTGTATAAATGTAATATCATTTTTATTTTATTTTAATAAAATAAATGTAATATCATTTTTATTTTATTTTAATAAATTATTAAAATATGATATTTTTAATGTGAAATAGTTATATAATTTAGTGGTAGTTATCTAAATATATTTAGTCAAGTTTTCCAAATAAAAATCTAAAAATAAAAATTTTGTGTTTTTTAATCAATATTTTTTAAAGTTTGTATTTTTAGACTGTAACTCATATTGTTTTTTGAAAGTACCATCGACTTTTTTTAAGATGAATAAAACTACATTCATGAATGATATTTTTATGATATCCAATTTTTTTGCGCGACATGGCTACGCACATCTCGCATCTCCTATCATCAAGTAGTACATGTCTCGCATCTTTCCAATTTATCACACCTTGTCTCGCATTTTTTGTATCCACATTTCATTATGCCTTGTCTCTCGTCTCTCGTCTTTTCCTCTCCATCACATCATGTTTGGTCTCACGTCAATTAAAAGTATAAATTATCTTTCATTTTAACAAAAACATCTAGCAAACTATATAAAGAAGGGAAAATAGCTTCTCCCATTTAATATACTTCTCAAAACATAACAAGAATAATTCATCTGAAAAAATGAATGCTTCGATTGCTAAAAAACTGGTAAGGGTGAAGCAAAACAAGTCATGCGGAACAACAAAACCTAAATCGATGGCTAAATATTAGCTAAATAAATTACTAAGAAGATTATTTCGATTTATTTTTTAGGTTTATGTATCTTTCAACAAAGACAAAATAGGGAAAAAGAATAAGAATTTGAAAAAGAAAAGAGGAAAAAATGAAGCAATTGGGAGGAGGCGAAAGAGGAGGTTTTGAAAGAGAAAAGAGGAAAAAAGGGGAAAAGAGATCGAAAAAGAGAGGAAGAAATTGAAACAATAAAGAGAGGGAGAGATAAAAGAATAAAACACGTCATTAAGCACGTGAGTAAGAATATTTGAGATATTGAAAAGGGTTGACATTATGTGGTAATTAGTAAGATTAGCTGTATTTGGTAAAAATAAATGATACTTAAAGTATTAAATAGAAAATATGTTTGTTTCTATGTACATATTGGCTATTCGTACTTCAAATAAAAGATAAAAAAATATTATTATAATAAATGAATCTAGATATTTATTAATTAAATTAAACACCATATTTTGAATTATGTTCTCTTTAAAATATAATAAAATAACTTCTTAAAAGCTAAATCAAATATTTCAAAATATCTCTGAGTTAAGAAAGAGCAAGGCTAAGGTCAGACCTTTTTTTCTTATAATGTGATTCTCAAATCCTAATAACTAAACTATCCAATATTATAAAAGTTCAAATTTCAGCTTTAACTCATATTTTCTTTATGTATTTTTATCGCCACAATTTATATTTTATCTTTCGGTTGGTGCTTAATAGTTATATATTAATTAAAATGATTATTTCAAAAATATTGTCAGCAGAGACATGGCATCCACACAAGAGAGCTAAACTACATTAGTTGAAAATAATCTTGTTCTCTCTATTATTGAAAGAAAAAAAATTGAGATCTCAAAAGATGGTTGATTGATTGAAGATATACATAATCACACGAAATCTTAAGTAAACGGATTTAACTCTCATGTTTTGGATAAGAGAATTTCTAGCAAATTAAATATTATATAATATTAATTATAGAAGAAGAAAACTATATATATATATATATATATATATATATATATATATATTCCACTTAGTTTTATACTTTAAATACAAACCCAAAAAAGGAATCTTGAAAAAAATGAACTAATGAGAAATTAAAAACAAAGGAATCAAAAGGATGAAGATGATTGTGTTTGATTTATTGTTTTTCCTAAAAAATCACTCTAATCTCGCCAGAAAACAAACATGATAACACATTTCCTCATGATATAAAAGCAAGCTCTTTGTTCTTTTGACCAATCTTGCTAGGGTTTAGAAGAAGGTTTCGGGGAAGTAAAGATAAATTTATATCAGTGGCATTACTTTAAATATTGGAAATCTCATATTAAAAATTAAAGGTCTCATTATAGTAGAGTCTTATTATAAAAAAAACATGTCACAATATAGTCTAGCCCTATACGAAATACTTTCATACTTTTAATAAGTATTTTGGAATATAACAATTACTAAATTAACCCTAGTTCTAAAATTCACCGTTTTAACTTAAGACTTAATTTTACATTTACAAACCCTTACCTTTATTTTTTTTCCAGAAAATCATCAATATTTTCTCTTAGACCAATCTTCGTTCTGATTTCTGCCCAAAACCTTACTTTATTCACAATGATATCTTCTTATTTTTTGTGATTCTTCATTCATTCAATTTTTTCTCTCCAATATGCTATGCTACTTGATTACAAAACCTATTTGGATTTCACAAGGGTTTTTAGTAGTTAGGGTTTTGTATTTTGCATACCCTCATCAAACCTATCATTTTATTTTATTTTTTATTTTGGGATTCTAGATATAAGGTTTGGGGTTTAAGTTTTTGAAGCTCGTACACTTAGGATTATAATCAAGAAGTATGTTGATCGAATGAAAATGAAACTATAACAAAGAGGTTTTTACATTAGCGACTAGATGATATTTCGGTAGACAACTCGAGTTGCCGATAAAAAATCACCGACCAGAGGTTTATTTTTCTGTTCAAATCCTTAAGCATTATTTTGAATATACGTATATCAAAATCATATATGGCTATCTGAATCCTTGTTTGTTGTTGTTGCAATTTATCTGTTTTTTACGTTATGGGAATGAAGTTTAGGAATTTTTTTTTGTTTTGTATCAATCGAAGGGTTATTTAATTTTTGTTTCTAAAAATGCTAAATATTTATGATTTTTTATAATTATCCTAGAAAATTTACTTCTTAGAAGCTCTATATGAGTCCATGGAGATAATGATTGACCACTTTATAATTATGCTAAGTTGTGAAATTAGAGTTAATTTTTTATAATATTTTCAAAACATGGATACTTATAATCAACTACAAATTGAGTGAGAGAGAATGATGCCATAACGATATTCCTGCATTTGAATTCACCTTAACTGAAAATAATTGGTCTCACTACCATTTTTAGCAACAAAGATCGCCACACAAAATACCATGCACTTGTTACCAGTAGTTGTGTGTCTTTATATAGTTTTCTGTAGTTATCCTAAATTGTGATTTTGATGTTTCATACTATGGATCAAATTGTTTGTTTGTTGATGTTTAATCCAAATTTAGTTGAGAGAAAAGTTGTCAACACTCAAACTCCAAAGCTGCAATATTTAATTACTTTGTGAAAAAATAGTCTATTCTCTTATTATCATATGTTGCTAGAGAGTATGAAGTGACGAAAATATGTTGAAATATATTGAATCATACAATATGTCTATTATACCACAAAGATTGTTACCTTTAATAATCAGTACTACTAAAATATGTAGTTACTTACTTTTTAAGTTGTCCATCTTAGTAATGATTAATTGCGTTAATAATCGTGTTCCTCTTGACCCTATTTGCTCGAATCCTTTGGATATACTTGGTTCTTGTGTTTTTTCAATTTTTCTGAAAAATATTCAATCCTGCAAACAAAACTGTATTTGTAAGAACATGAGATGAACATAGCACAAATACATAAAAATAAAGATTAAAATAAGAACTAGTTTTTTTTGGTTATTTGGTTTTTCTAACCACCTAGAACGGTATAAAAATATACAGTAGCTTGAAAGAATCATATAATATATTTTTATGTATGAATCAATTATGTATAACTTTATCCTTATTACATCCATACCCATATTTTAGCTATGTGGTGAGGGACCATATCATGATTATTTTATTTTATTTAGTTTACTCCCTAAACTTATTAGTTTTAGACTTAAGTGTTGATATTTGGGTCTAATAATCACAATGCCAAAATTAAAGTCATGCTCCACACAATTCCATCCATGATGGGTTTTCATCTATTAGTCTAATTCTCAATTATCTTAATTATCCAATTACTTATTAATTGGATCATATATGGACAAATGATTAGATACATCATTAAGAATACTAATCCATACATTTCGAATAATCTCCCACATGGTTCATCATATGCTACTAAATGATGTATTTACTTAATGGATGTTCCAAAATCTATTGTTAATAAATAAACTGAACAATCTGATACATAAAAATGAATGATAAATGACTAAAGACATCTTCATTATAATTTTAGCAATTAAACGCAACAATAATTACATTATCGTCATCAATCAATCACATACATCAATTATGGTGTGCAACATAATAATAATATAAAAGGTAATCACACATATTTATTAATTGGTCTTACTTAAGTATAGATATACTTAATGAGTTAGAGAAGTTAACAAAATTAACTGAGCCATATATTGCAATAAACCATAGTGTATAAAACCAAATAACACACACACACACATATATATATATATATATATATATATAAGTCGATTTCTATTACAAACCTTCTACTCAAATTAGGATCCTCTCAATCAACAACCATTCTTATGGCGTGTTCCTGAAAAAATAAAGATAATGCTACTTTTTTAAGAGAAACTGCTACCATTGAGTTTGTGCTGATGTGCTCTATACTCATTTGGCATTTTGAACTCTCTTTTTAATATCAATGAACTTAATATCTATACGTTTGGACTTAGCCAAACTCTTGCTACTTATTTCTAGAATTACTATCATAACATAGCCCTACAAAACTTTGTATACCTTATTCAGTGACTTATTTATGTAGTCATATTGACTCGTTAAACGCATTCAAACATTCAATAAATTCCACTGTCGTAGAGAGGATACATCTAGTGTTGATTTATAATTTTCTATAATATTGTCCCTCCACTAATAAGAATATACTACCTAAAATGCTGCCAAATGTTTACATGTAACCTACTAAAATCTGAGTTGGGGTACGTAATGATCTCCACAATATCCCAACTTCTCATATGGTAACTTGTGTAATTTTGTTTGTTGTTTATACCAGAGATTACTAATGGCCACTTCTTAATTTTCCATCTCCAAATTACTTACATACCATATAACAACCCAAAAATACAACCAATGCCAAACCTTGTACAAAGTTGAGCATATATCAGACTCCCAACTAACATAGCATATGAAACATTTTATATTTCCTCAGTCTTAAAGTCCGTTATTGTATATTAACTTATACTTAATTTTTCATCTTTTATGAGTATTTCAAGGTTTTACTAAAAATATGAACTTACTCTTACTGAACCTTTCATTTTCACAGTTCACAACCGAGTTCATCTCAAAACCAAGAAAGATTATTACCTTAAAGAACTTATGGCAGCATTGACGATAAGCTTGTTTAATACCATAAATGAATTTCTTAAGTTTATATATCATAGACTTTAAATCACATATCATAAAGTAATCAGGTTACACGATATAATCCTTTTCTTAATATTGTCATTAAAAATTAGTTCTTGGCATCCATTTGATGAATCTCTAGATAAAAATGTACAACTAAATATCCTGATTGTCCTAAAAGAGTCTTTTGATGATACCACAAAGAAGGTATTTTTAAAGTCAGTCCATTTATGATGAGTATAAAATTTTACTACAATGTGTGCTTTGTGTCTCTCTCTATATTACATAAGAATCTCGTTTGGTTTTGTAAAACCATTTACAACCAATCAAAAAAATTCTTTCAGGTAATAGGATAAACTCATATATCATATTATTTTGAATTGACTTATACTCTTCCTATATAGCATTGATCCATGACTAAGAATCAGAACTCTTCATACCTTTATAGAAGCACGATAAATCGTTTACCCTTAACCACGTGAATATTTATGTTCCATAAAGATAAATTATATGATCCATATATATAATATTCTTTTTATCATTAGTGGATATTTTTAAGGGTGCTTTTTTTTACTTTGCATTTTTTTAGGATGTAGAGTTTGAACGATTTTATTTTGTTCTTTATGTGGAAGATAAATATAATCTTAAGTGACTTAATATTTTTAATGGGACTTCACTAACTGGCATTGAAACCAAATCATATGATACATGGGCATTGATACACCATAAACCTTCATTTAGGTTGATATATGGCTTTACAGCCTACTTATCTTTGATAATCAATCCACCAAAAAAATTCATTTATGCCGATATGTTGGCTTCGTGTCCTACTTATTATTTATTGTCAATCTACCAACAACTTTCATTTAGACCAAAATGTTGGGTTTGTGACCTACTTATCTTTGATCACCAATCCACCAACACCCTTACTTTGGACCGATATGCTGACTTCATGACCTACTTATCTTTGTTAGAACGAATCCCTATAGATTCTTCCTCAAACTAAATATTTATTATTAAATTTCCCCAATCTCAACATCTTTAAAGAAGCTTAACATTCTCGTTTTAAAACATACTTATTTTAGGAGAGTCACAAAACATAAAATCCTTATGTATGTTCAAAATATCCATTGAAATAACAACTAATCTTTTTAGTGTTCAATTTATTTAGATTCGATAAATGAGGCCTTGCTTGAGATAAACATCCTCAAATACACACATACTTTAAAATAATCTTTTATCCAGTCCAAAGCTCATTTGGGGTCTTTATGGTTGCTATTGTGAGAACTGTACTAAGAATGTATAATGCACATTTGATGGACTAACCCTAAAGTGATAGTGGTAATGTTAAATGATGAATCATACTTCTCACTATATCTTCAATGATACGATTTTATTTCTCAAATACATCAATTTATGATGGGCAAACCCCATATTGTATTATGAGGAATTATATCACACTTTACTATGTACTTTATAAATTATCAATGATATTATTCTTCTAATCCGTCTTATCACAACGACCATATTTAACCCACTTAATTCTCTTACCTAGATTCTTTTCAACCTCGGTCTTAAAAGTTATAAACTTGTGTAGGGCTTCTCACTTCTTATGAAAATAGCAGTGGTACATTTTAATAAGGTAGGATTATGTTGAAGCACAAAATCAGTAACGAGGGTTGGATTTCTCTTAGAGGGGCAGTTTGGACCAAACATTTAAATTTAATGAATAAGAATTATGCTTAGTGACTCAACTAGGTCCATGGTACATTTCTTATGGGCATGAGGGCTCACAATATTAACCCACACATATGACCCGACCCGAATGGCCCATTGATCCAAAAAGACTAGAAATAGTTCAACAAACAACATTAAAAGGGTTGGAATTTTTTCTCTCTCTAATAAAATAAGGATCATATTCTCTCTCCACTATCTAACTGGAATTTAATACTATACCAACTAAATAATTTCCAAAACTACCCTTCGATCAGTTTTTACCACCACCAAATTGGCGACCATAGTAGGAGTGTGACATGCCTGAATAACATTATTCAAAACCATACTTGTAGATTGTACATCAGATTTATTTAAGGCATGGATCCCGACATGAAAATTCATACCCCTATTGAGAATGAGGGGATACGAGGTGATAATGAGCATGCTAATATATGACATGTAGATCATAACACAAAATAAAGACATATCATGCAAGAGGATCTTAATCAACTAAGAGCTGAGATTGAAGCTTTAAAAGCCCAAAACAAGTTGAAAAAGAGCTAAAGTGGAAGTCTTCCTTTGATGAGCTAGATAACATCCACAAACAAGATTAAAGTCATCAGTCCATGAAGGCTCATAAAGGTATAAAAAGGAAACATAGGGATAAGCAGTTGTTGAACACATTAGATGATGTTGGAAACTCAACCACATAATCTGACTCAGATATTTATTATTCCCCATGAAGTAGTGACCACTACCGTCAAAAGAAATAGAAAGTTTAACTAAAAAGTATTCTAAGAAAAATGATAGAAATGGAAAAGAAAAAAATAAAAAATATCAAGGCAAAGTAAATAGATCGACATATTACAATATTAGTCATTTGTTAAATGATCAATTCACTATCTAATCCATACCAAGTATCTTTGCCAACCCCGATGATGATAATATATTTAACCAAAATCACAAGTATAGGAAGTGGCCATTGTCATCAGAAATTCTTTTTGTTCATCTACCAAGGCAGTTTGATAGCCGAAGTCACAACTGTGAAGGATTATTGAATCAGGTTGGAAAGCAGATCAGAATGGAGGAAACCAAAAAGTCTAGAGTACCACGCCATAATAAATCTGCTCCCATAATCCAGTACTCATTCCCAAGTTATAGTCAATTACCATCCTAAAGACTCGAGACAAGGTTCACATCGGCCTAGATAAATTCAGTCAAATCAGGGCCAACAGTCTAGACCAAAGAGGAATCAGTGGGTCCAATCTGAGTTGTTTGCCGAGTTAGGTGAAAATATACCCACTATTTATTATAGAACCAAGAATGTTGTGCAATTCTGAAGGCTAGCACTAATTCAATCCCCTAGATAAAATCGGAACACTCGTTTTTGTAGATACCACGATGATGTTGGCCATGATACCCAATATTGTATCGCCTTAAAGCAAGAAGTACAAACCCTGATTGAAAGTGGGAAGTTGTCTGATTTTGTTAAAAATCAAGGGGCAACAAGAAAATTAATACGCCTAGCCTAGTGCAAGTACATCACATGTTACATCACCAAATGTTCAAAGATAAAGTATGGAAACATCTAAACAAGATAATATTAGGGTAATTGGCACATGTTTCATTGATACTTTTTTCGGGTATAACCAGATACAAATAGATCTAAATGATCAAGATCATACTACTTTCATCACTAACATGAGGCTTCATTACTACAAGGTAATGCCTTTTGGGTTGAAGAATGCTTGAGCCACTTATCAGTGATTGGTTGATAAAGCATTTACCAACCAAATTGGAAGAAATGTGGAAGTTTATATTAAAGATATGATGGTTAAAAGACCTAAAAAGGAGGATCACATCTTCTATCTTAAATAAAAAATTTGTAACTTGGAAGCCATCAACTTGAAGTTAAATTCTGTAAAATGTACCTTTGGTGTCCGATCGAGTATTTTTTTTGGGTTATATCATAAGTGAGAAATGGATTCAAGCTGGCCTAGACCAATTGAAAGCTTTGTTAGCCATGGATCCATCTCATACTACTAAAGAAGTTTAGATATTGACTGGAAGGTTAACAATGATGAGTCCGGAAATCTTCACCACTCACTGTAGAAACCGGACAGGGGCAATTCAGACAAAACTCACCCACTGAACCATCTGAACTGGACAAAAGTACTAAAAAATAATCACC
The DNA here is from genome assembly GCA_036936605.1 of Limnanthes douglasii subsp. nivea. Classification (NCBI taxonomy): domain Eukaryota; kingdom Viridiplantae; phylum Streptophyta; class Magnoliopsida; order Brassicales; family Limnanthaceae; genus Limnanthes; species Limnanthes douglasii. The sequence continues at coordinate 10,194,487 of JAUPFV010000001.1, read as the reverse complement.
TTTTGACTAAGCTAATTACTAATCTACTTAATAAACTAATGGGTTTTTGAATTCAACCCGGTTTAATAAGTTTAACCCGAAAGCCCAGGTTGCCTATAATTAAGGGTATAAATACCCAACCACTTTCATTAATGAAGGTAATGAACATTTAATACAACCATGCAGCTTAAATCTCTCATTACAAAACACCCAAACATTAAATACCTTTGAAACACCACAAAACACCTGACAAAATTACCCTCAGTATAAAATAATCCACACCAAATTGGCGACCACAGTGAGAGAAGAAGGTGCCTGAATCTAGCATTCATAACCAATAAGAAAAACCAGTTCTGACGAATCCGGACGAGCAGGCAGTGCCACCAACTTTGGCAGAAGTGGTGGGAGAAAATGATGAATATACGATTGAAGAGCGAGATAGATTGAAAGCTGAGATAGAAGCCTCGAGGGCTGCTAAAAGGGTAGAGATAGGCTTAAAATAAAAATCGAAAGTGTCAGCCGTTCACCACACTGATAATCCAACGGAGCATGACCCATCAGCAAAGACCCATGTAAGTACTAAAAAGACTCATGCTAGCTCAAAGAAGTCTCACCGGTCTAATCCAGTGGAGAGCTCAGATTCAGATTCAGAATCTTCTAGTAGCTCCTCAAAAGAAGATAGAGTTGAGAAGTCCCTGTCATCCAACAGTGATGAATTTCGTTCCAAAAAGAAGCAAAAGTTGGTTAAAAAGTATTCAATAAAGAGGGACAGGCATGGAAGTATGAAAAGGCATCTAGGAAAAGGGTCATCTCATGGCCACAGCCATGGCTGGAGGCATGTAGATCGGCTGTTGATGGATCCTTTTGCTTTTTATGATGAACCACATATCTTTGCAACTCCCAATGAAGATACTGTGTTTAGTCGTGGCCGGAATTAGAGACAATCTCCATTGTCCTCCAAGATACTGTCCAGAAACCTTCCTAAGAGGTTTGACAGTACAAAAATGGAAAAATACGTTGAGAGTAAAGATCCAGATAATCATCTGGAGCAATTCAAAAACTTTATGATGAATTTTGACGATGATGATAAGTTTCTTTGTAGAGCGTTCTCCCAGTTTTTTACAGGGAGTGCTCTGAAATGGTATAATAGCCTGCCACAGGCCTGCATCAGAAATTTTGATACTTTTTGGGTGGCTTTCCGGAGGCAGTTTGTTGGAAGTAAAGAGGTGAAGGGAAATGGAGACACTATTGTCCATTGTGCCCAAGAACCGAATGAATCTTTGAAAGAATATATAAGTCGCTTTGTAAACACAAAAAATGGACTAGCTGATTGCTTTGAACAAGTAGCAATAGCTTCTCTAAGGCAAGGTCTGAACCCTGGCAATTTGGATGATTCGGTGACCAGGAAGAAAGCCATGACATGGGGAGGTAACTAAATCAAGTGGGAAAATAAATAAATGTGGATGAAACGAAGAAAACGAGGGTGCATAGGCAGGTGAGAACAGCCCCAACTGCACCAAACCAGAATCAGAATCAGTCCGGGTACAAGACTAAGGAAGCCGGACAGGGTCCTCATAGGGCCAAGGCTCAATCTCACCCAACACCAGCTCAGAGCCGGCAATCCAGAAATAAACGAGGGCCTTGGGTTCAACCAAAGTGGTTTGCCGAGTTAAAAGAGAATATGGCAACCATCTATGACAAAACAAAAGACGAAGTACATTTCAGGAAGCCAGCTGCGCTTTAATCTCCCAGGGAAAGTCGAAATAATTGTTTATGCCAATATCATAAAGATATTGGCCATAACACAGAAGATTGCATTGCCTTGAAGCAAGAGGTGAAAAATTTGATCGAAAGAGGAAAATTGGGTGCTTATGTTAAAAGAAAAAATGGAAATAGACCTGATAATGCTCATCGGACTGGCCCAAATAATGTAGGGACATCAACTCCGGATGGGACTATGGTGATAATTGAAAGGTTTAATGTGGAGTCGGAATATTTGGATCCTGATCCAACCCGAAATAAGGTGGGTGTTATCACAGAACACAACAAGACGGTTTCCGGACTCATTAGATTTTTTGAGTCACTTACAACATTTGGGGGAGACACCATGACTGCATCAACTGCTTCTTCGAGAAAGAGGCATGTTCATACTCTAGCAACTCAGCTGGAAGGAGGCATGACTTCCTATCAATCGCAAATTCCTTTCCCTTTCATTGTTTTCAATGAGGATGATTTGAGGGACATAGCTGGTGCCCATGAAGATGTTGTGGTGATAGGAGCATCTATTGGGGGCAATGACATTAGACAAATTTTGGTGGACACCGGTAGTTCAGCCAATATCATCTTTTTGACTTCCTATAAACAAATAAAGAATCCAGTTGTGATTCAGCGTTCGAACATGTCAATTGTGGGTTTCACTGGAAGCTTAGCAGATGTGATCCGGGAGTTTGAAAAAGAGGTTTTGTTGGGCAAGGGCCCTTTTAAGAAGATAGTCAGAGTACTTTTCGTTGTGGTGGATTATCCCACATGTTATAATGCCATTTTAGGAAGGTCTTGGCTCTCCAGAATGCATGTTGTGGCTTCAACAGTTCACCAATGTTTAAAATATGTTGTGCAAGGACAGGTGGGAGTTGTCCGGAGTAGTCAGAAGGTAGCAAAAGAGTGTTATGCAACAACAATGGCCCCTCAAACTTTGGGGGCAGTACGGAGCAGTGAGGATTAGCAGTTGGAGGGGCCCTCTGGGGGAGAGGGTGAAATTGATGACCCCATAGAGACCCCTGGTGTTTTAATACCAATTGAAGATGTTGAAACTCACTCTCTAGCTGAAGGAAGAAACGTCAAGATCGGATCTAAGGTGACATCAGAACTGAAGAGTAAAATGCTATCGTTTTTAACAGACCATCAACATGTTTTTGCTTGGTGCAATGCCGATGTAACCGGAGTACCAGCAGATGTTATATCACACCAACTATCCATCCGAAGAGATATAACACCTGTTGTACAAAAGAGGAGAGATTTTCCTAAGGAGAAAGCTGATGTCATAGTTCAAGAGGTTGACCGGCTTACTAAGATGGGGCACATAAAGGAATCCCATTACTCTTTATGGACAACCAATCCGGTATTAGTAAAAAAGAGAAATGGGAAGTGGCGAATGTGCATCGACTTTACAGACCTTAATAGGGCTTGCCCAAATGACCTATATCCGGTCCCTCAGATCGATCAGTTAGTGGACTCCACTTCTCGGAACAAGTTGTTATCTTTTATGGATGCCTTCTCCGGGTATAATCAGATTCAAGTGGATCTAAAGGATAAAAAACACACTACTTTTGTTACTGATAGGGGCCTTCATTGTTATAAGGTGATGCCTTTTGGGTTAAAACATGCTAGGGCTACTTATCAGAGATTGGTGAACAAAGCTTTCGCTGATCAGATTGGAAGAAACATGGAAGTCTATATTGATAACATGATGGTAAAGAGTGTGGAAGAAGAACTACACTTGGCAGATCTGCAAGAAACTTTTGCCAACTTGGTAGTAAATTTAAATTTGAATCCAGAGAAGTGTGTTTTTGGAGTACAGTCCGGGAAGTTTTTAGGGTATGTGATAAGTAAGAAAGGGATACAGCCCGATCCAGACCAGCTTAGTGCTTTATTGTAGATGGAGCCTCCTCGGACTATTAAAGAAGTACAAATATTGACAGGGAGGTTAGCTGTTCTAAACCGTTTTATCTCAAGATCTTCGGATAGGTGTGCCCCGTTTTTTCAAACTTTAAAAGGTGCAAAAGATTTTAATTGGTCTCCACAGTGAGACCAGGCTTTCAATGAAATTAGAAAGCACTTATCCTCCCCCAAAAATCTTGTTTAAACCTATTGATTGAGAGATGTTGTACATATATTTAGCAGTCTCCGATTGTGCCATAAGTGCAGTACTAGTAAGGGAGGTGGATAATTATCCTCGTCCGGTGTACTACATTAGTAAAAGCTTGATAGATGCTGAAAAGAGGTTTTTGAAACTTGAAAAATTAGCACTGGCTTTAGTAATTGCTGCTAGGAAAATGAGACCCTACTTTCAGTCTCATTCTATCATTGTCCGAACGTCTTTTCCCTTGAAAAAGTTCTTCAGAAGGCAGACGTATCAAGCAGAATGACCAAGTGGTCAATGGAGTTGGGGGACTATAATATTGATTTTGCTCCTCGAACTGCAGTCAAGGCTTAGTCTGTTGCTAATTTCCTATTTGAATTCCATTCGGACAGAGACACTAAACAAGTATCAGGTGAAAAGACTAAGAAAGTATGGGTTGTCCGGACTGATGGTGGATCAAGTACTATGGGTTGTGGTGTTGGGATATGTTTAACCTCTCCGTATGGTGACAAAATATACCAGACTATATGTTTTGCTTTCAGGGCTTCTAATAACGAGTCCGAATATGAAGCTGCTATAGTTGGTTTAAAGTTGGCCTTAATTTGTGGAGCCAAAAAGGTCAGGTTAATTAGTGATTCTCAGCTTCTTATCCATCATGCACAAGTTCAATTTGAGGCAAAAAATAAGCAGCTAATTAAATATTTATTCATTCTTAAAAAAGTGGCACTTAACTTTAAAGATATCACCTATGAGCACGTACCCCAAACAGAAAATACTCTAGCAGACTCTTTGGCAACCATAACATATTTTGAGTCCTACCCATGGATTCACGTACAAGAGTTCCCACCCATTCAACTCCATCAGAGCAAGGAGGAGAAAATTTTAAATATACAAGTGAGTCAACCTCAAGACTGGAGGTATCATCATTTTTAATACATTTTAGATGGCATCTTGCCTCTGGAAAAAGCGGTAGCAAGAAAAGTGAAGTATAAAGCCGTGGATTTTTAATCTTAAGAGACGTTCTTTACAAAAAGTCTTTTAGAAGAGGCTGCTAGAAAGTGGCCAAGCTATCTACAAGAAATACTATGGGCCTACCGGAGTACTCCTGGGGCTGCTACACAGGAATCCCCATTTTCCTTGGTATATGGTATGGATGCTATAGCTCCTATAAAGGCAACTCTTCCTTCATTTAGAATCCATAATTTTTCCGAATAGGCTAATGAAGTGGCAATCAGAAGTCGACTTGACTTGATAGAAGAAAAAAGAGTTAAGGCTCATCTGAGAGCCACCACTATCAGGGATTGATGAGAAGCATGTTTGCTTCTAATGTCAGAATGAAGGATTTTCAACCAGGGGATAAAGTATTGAGAAAAGTCTTCCTACATACTAAGGAGAAGCAGTTCGGCAAGCTAGCTCCGAATTAGGAAGGACCATATGTGGTCATTGAAAAGCTTAAGCCTGAGACATATAGGCTTCAAGATAAAGATGGAAGGATCTTGAATCACCCGTGGAATATTGAACACCTCCGGTTGTATCTAGATTGAAAGTTATGTAAATATTTACTTGTTTAAAGTCCATGTAAATATTATGGGGCATACAATTTCCTACCCTGGTGGCGCGGGGAGGTTTTAATGAGGTGTCCAGGCTTTTTAATTAAATTTGATGCCTTCTTAAAAATTCGGAGTGGTTTGATTGATAGCTTCTTTACAACTTTCAATTCTAAGTATCACTGACAGACCGGATTGGTCTGGTGGAATGATGATCATTTAAACATTTGTCATCGAAGAATTTAAACACTCTCATCTTAAAACACTTGTAAAATTACTAGGGGCTACTTAAACATTAGCCATCAAAATTGGGCAAACATAAAACAATGCAAGAATTGTATAAGGAAAAATTGCCAGGTTAAACACCAGGGAATGATATTAAAACATGTAAAATGCCTTGGCCATCCAAGGACTTTGAAGTTTTAAAAGGAAAGGTTTATCCGGAAAAGAGAACGGTTACAAAAATGCCTTGGCCATCCAAGGACTTTAGTCTAACACAAGAATTAAAGAAAAATAAAAGATAGTTAAAACTTTAAAGCTGAGCTCCCTTAGATGTTCCAGCCTCATCTGGTTTCTTCTTGGGGTCTTTGGGTTCCTCACTAGGGCTCTCTCCGGTCCCTTCTCTTCTATCTTCTCTTCCTTCTTTTTATCATTCGTTTCCTCCTTCATTTTCTGGATGTTCACCATGGAATCCTATTTGTCCTGGTCATCAGATCCATACCCATTAGTGTCATCAGAAGAAACATTAAATTTATCACCTATTGACAGACTGTGATAAGGAATCTAGTCATATGGTACATACTTCCATAGCTCCCCAAAAGACCGGTTGAGGTATGTCTTATGAAACAACATCACCATATCCAACTTAACAGATTCATCCCTCTCTTCCATAGACTCCAATAATTTATCAGCATATGCGTCCATAGCATCGACTATATCTTGGGTAGTCGTTTTTTTAGACAGTTGATTTCATCTTTTCTCTTCTTAAGAAGATCTTCGAGATTTTTTTCTCTTCGGATAAATGTTGAATGACATCTTTAGCCTTAGTTTTCTAATCTTTTAAGTAATTGAATTTCTTAGAATTAGATGACTATAAATTAGTATAGTTAGACTGCAGCTTGTCACGATCGGATTTGGCTTGAACCGATTCCTCGTGAAGGGTCTTCATTTCCTTACCCAAACTTTCGACTTTGTTTTTCTCTGCCTCGACAGAGTTCTTCAAACATTTATTTTCATCTCGAAGGCACACGATATCCTTAACTTGAGATCTTACCTCCATCTCTAAGTAAAAAAATTAGCCTTACGTATACCAGGACTACATACCCCAGTTCATCATGTTCCTTAGACACTTTGAAAGACTCATCATCGTACGTCACAATATTTGTAAGGTTGATAGATTCTAGTAAAATCTTTTTTAAAATCTTCAAAGTTAAATTTTCGTATGTCATCCAGCTGATCATCACCTTCGAAGGATGGTCGGTTGTTTGTAGGAAGTACTGAGGAAGGAGGATGGAGAGGTACTTCTGCTTGAGGAGGAACCTCTGTAGGAGTGATGAAAGGAAGGACTTCAGATCAGAGGATGATATCCGAACCAACTGTGGTTTTCTTCTTCTTCACTTTCGTTTTATCACTGCCCTCCTTATTTTTCTTTTAGACCTTTTTTTTAACAATTTGAGAGTCTGATGGTTTCTCATTCTCTCTAACAATGATTGTGACAGCTTCAAACAGGGCCGCATCAATTTCATCCGGAGTCCCCGTACTCCCTAGTTCAGGAATAACTTGAGATGAACCATCTTTCTTCTTTTTTTGCTTCTTCTTCTTGTCACAATGATTGGGGGCCCTATTCCTAGCTGGTAGATAAAGTATACCGTCAGTCTCCTCAATATTTTTAAAAATTACAGAGGATCAGGAAGGAGTAGTGAACTGTTCCCACGAGAGCCCACAACTTGAATTTGTTCTCCACAAGTGGGCTCTCACCATGTTTGCTGGAGTGAAGCAGTTGTGAAATTCAGTTCATCATTTTTTAGTGCCCTATTGATTCAACTTTATGAAAGTAGATTTCTTATTTTCTAAATGTTGTGAAAAGAGCTTTGAGAACACTACAAAACAAATCCAAAGTGAGAGATAATAACATCAAAATACGGAAGCGAAAAATATCTTTAAAATTACTTACATGAGCTTTTCAAGTATCTTGTGAGCATACTCAGATCTTCTTTAGATGTGATTTTTCTGCCGTTTTCCAAAACACCACTAATAAAAAAAGAGTTGAGTCCTCCAAGGCTTGTCAGCTTCTAGCAATTCATCAACTACTTTATAGTCATTACTCATATTGAAATAATAAAATGGGATATGACAATTCCAGCACAAACCAACCATAACAGCTAGTTGCTCCATAGGCATCAGAATTTTGGATAACCTCGAAACTATGATGCTAGGTAACAACGTAAACTGGACGTTAGGGCTTAGTTGGCTTGGGCATAATTTTATCAAATATAAATACCTCACTATTTCCGGGTCCAAAGGGAACCGAAAACACCAATTAAGTACCTCAGTAGAAACCACCAACTTTCCAGCCTTGCAGTCCATCGAAGTATCTTCAAGCAGAAGTAGCCTTATTTTGATCGATTCTGGAAATACTCATTTTTTTTCGAATCACATCCAGTTTGGATGAACAAAAATACATGTATGATATCCTTTGTAAAGAGAGTAGATACTTGACACTGACTGTAGTAAAATTTGTCCCGACTCGCCCAACGAGACACTCAGGAAGTGGTTTGGATTCAGGCAATGCAACCTTACCTCTTTTTTCTTGTGTTACATTATGAGTGTCCCTAGTTTGACCCGGTTTTTGTAAAGAGGTGTCTTCACCAATATCATCCATATTCTTTTCCATTACTTATGTTCTTTGCTCCATTAGTTCACTAGGCTGAGTAGCAAGTTTCTCTTCCTCAATACGGGGGGGATCAGTTGATGAAACTGTGGGATTATTTCCTAGAATATCCCGTAAAGAAAGTTTAGTTGTGATAGTTTCTCCCATGATTGAAATTTGTTGTGGGGGATTGCTAGTATCAGTAGAAGTTTCACTTGGATTTTCCGTTTCCGTGTATAATAAGGGAGGTTTATTTTAAGCATTAGAAAGTTTGGTGGCTCTACAAGGAGTGCTTTCCCCAATATTCGATCCCATGGAAATGAAGGTTGAATGAGGTTTACGATTGCTAACTTCTTTTGTTGAGGGTATTTTAGTTGACCGAATAAATTGGTTAGAAGATATAGACGATTGGGCAAGAGGGCTAGGTTTAGAAATAATGGTTGTTTATCATCTTGGTCTGAAATTTGAGTCACGACTACTCCGTCTGGTGAAGCAGGTAGTTCGGCAGCGATTCTGGTTTGACTTTTCTCTTCTTCCAACTCGGATAGATTGAGCCAACCTCCTTTAATTAACATAGTCCTTGCTGTAAACATACAAAGTCTGAAAATATTGAAAAAGGACAATTAACGATGAGCAAAATAGAAGAAGATGAAGTTTGGGTTAAAAGATCTTCAAATTTGTAGAACTGTTTCTCACTCTAGAAATTAACAATGAAAAATTATTACTCTTATAAAGGTGAAGAAGAAACACTTCAGTGTTATTATAAAGAAGAGGAATCAAAAGTAATGATTAGAGAGGGCTATTAAATGTAGTTATTTTCCCTTTTTAGCAATAGATACAATTACCAAAGATAAAACAAGTCAGTAGGTCCAGTAACTACATGACACATGTCTTAATAGTTGAACAAACATCATTATACGGTTGGACATTTTTCGCTCACTAATAAATATAAGCATCTCTATTTTCTCTCTACTATCTACCTAGAATTTAATATTATACCAACTAAATAATTTCGAAAACTACCCTTCGATCAGTTTTTACCACCATCATGTGTAACGAGAGAAATCATCTATGAATGATACGAGGTACCTTTGTATATTTTCTGATTCCTTAGGAAATGATCCACATATATCGGTATGGATCATTTCGAAGACTTCTTTCACTCTATGTGCCCCTAGAATTTTCATTTTAGTCTGTTTCCCTTTGATACATTTGATAAAAGTACCGAACTTCTAATAATCAAGTGGGTTTAATAAATATTCAACAATAAACTTACTCATCCTTACTTCAGACATATATGACATACACTAAGCACAAACTTCATTTTATTTGATTGATGGTACTTTCACTACCACCGAGGTTTCAGCTCCTTATTGTATCATTCATAAAAATACAAACATGGGTGATATAATCCTATTAACCCATCATGTATTTCCTGCAACTGAAATTAAATTGATTTCTAAACAGACTAGATTTATGAGATTGTCATTATAATTTGTTTATGCTTGGTAATCTTTGATACTCATTTTTTAGATGCCCGCCCTCTTACAAAAGAAACATCAACCTGCATCAAGTGATTCTTTAGATTTTTTGCTTTTGTATCGGAAGCCTTATAAAATGCTCTAAGATAATTTCCTTTCTCCAGTTTCCCTATTGATAAATCACCTTATGCACCTTAGGACGTTCTTGTTTCAGCCTATCCTCCTCCTAGGTAGCATGAACAACTAGTTTACTAACTTTCAATTTCTCACGCGGTAAAAAACTGAAACACAAACCGTATGAATGTTTTTTAAGAATGTCAATATTAAGTGCCTTTAACTTTGAGGCGACTATTGACACCCCATAAATATATTTCCTTGTTTTCTTTTTGCCATTAAACTTCATGATGGAGAGTTGCATCAACAATATCTTAATCTCCAATTTATTACACAAATGTTTCTCAACTTCTTTGAAGGACTTAATTGCATTAGTGGTTTGAGCTGGGATACCCCGTGAAATTTCAAAGGTATTCATTATTTCATGATTGTCAAGCACAACATATATGACTTTTTCACGCCTCGAATTCTTTTATCTCATTATGAGAACTATTTCTAGTGAATGGTATGGCTTTTTAAATCCTTAATATCAGATTATGATCACAACAGTTCAAATGTAATTCTTTCATTCACTAGAAAAATAATAGTCCATCTAAAATTAGTCGGTATATTGCCTTATGGGTTTTAGGTATATACTATAATTTTACACATAACAAACAACACTTCGACTGCATGAGGTCGACGTTCCTCATTTAGTCGTGCCTAGAAGGCTCAATTAAGCTTCATTTCCCCTGATGCACCTCGACCTCTACTGAAGCTTTGGTCTCACTAGAGGTTTCAGAATCCAAATGGTAGGTAGTAGCTACTGAATTTCTACTAACTATTTTGAAAACATACTACCACCATCTTCCACATACAATGCCATTGATGATGTTTGACTTAGTTAGGACACTTAGGATGGATCTAGACTAATAATGACATCACTCACATAATAAAAAATCCTAGAGAGAGAAAGTCATCATTCAATGAATATAATGTTAAGAGTTAGGCTAAAATACTACCCTCTTTTAATAGCCCCTCATAAAAATGATTTCTAGCAAAATATCAAATTTTTCTACAATAAAAAGACGTCAAATACCTTTTAATTACAATGATACTATTAATGAAAAATATATATATTAAATATATTCACTAACATTTTGTTTTTTTAATATATTTAACTTAACAAGATTAAACATTACCTTTCTCCAAACTCAATGCTTTGTTCTTGCAAAATGTAGTTCATACTAAAAATATTTATTTTTTCATAAAAGATAATTTTCAATCAAATTTAAATAAAAAAGAAAATATCATAATAAAATTTTAATTTAACCAATCATTAAATATATAAAAAAGGGATTTTAGTTTTTTTTAATCTAAGAGAATTTCATTAATGAGAAACGGCCCAAAAGAAGAGAGGCCTACAAATGATAGTCTAAAAGAAAGTCTATTAGATTAACATATTGGCATAAAACTAAAACCAAAGTTAAAAAGGTAAGTTTAAAATTTTAGTTTACTCCATGGAGAGACCAGATGAAATAAATGAGGGAATTATGAGACCTTGACACCATAGCCATCAATCCAAAAGAATTCGTTGCCCAGAAATTCTACGCTTTAACCTTAAGACTGAAAGCTTGAGTCAAGGAATGCAAGGAGATAACCAACTTATAAAAAAATAACTATCTATTCCTCTCTAATTTCACATTAGACTCCAGCAAATGAATGTATAATCTTTAGTCATCCTTGCATATGAAACATATTCTTTTCAACGAAAATCTGAAATTAGTGAAATACAAGAAACATCCTGCTAATAGAGCAAATAACGATAGTGAAAGATTAATCAAGATTTCGATTAATGTAACGCGACCCTAAGCTTTCTAATAAAACAATGGCTAATAACTAGTTTGGGGCTTGGAACTGAGCAAAATTAAGCTTTTTTTACATCTTATAGTCCATTTAGCAAGCTAGTCGGCTACTCAATTTTGGACTCTAGAGATATGTTTGATGGTCATTGATGAATTTATTAGATTTCTGGAAATTGAGAGAAGAGGGTTAAGATACCATGGCGATTTTCCTTTAGCTAGAATCTTAATTAGTACTAAACAATCAGATTCAATATCGACGTTAATCCACTAGTTTTTCTTGCAGATTAAAAGACCTTCCAAAAGAGTTCTCGATTCTTCCATTAGATGAGATAGCTTGTCAAAAGTGTTACCAGCACCCTGGATGATTTCACCATGACTATTTCTAAAAACAAGTCCTCCGCTAGTCTCACCGTTACTAAGGCAAGAAGCATCAATATTCATCTTTATTTTGCCTTCAGCCGGGGCATTCCATTTGAGGTACAAAAGCTTTTTTTGTTTCCAATTGATAGACAACCAATAATAGAGCTAATATTTGTAGCATTAGACCAATGTTTCCTGGATAAAATGTTTAATCTATCTAAACAACAATAATTTGGTTAATAACATTTATATAAGTGTAAGCAGAGTCATAAATTCTTTTAAACTTAGACTTATTACGATTTTTCCAAATGACCCAACATATATCAGATGAAATAACATGAGTAATATGAATTTTTTATTTAGAGAACCATAACCAGTTTCCAATAACATACTATGAACCTTGATATTGCACAAGTCACCAAAATTCTTTCAGATTTACCATGAGTAACTGCAATTGACAAACAGATGATTAGTGTCTTCACAATTATTGCAAAACTGGGTTTAAATGCTAGATTGGAATACTTTTTCTACAAAATAGAGTCAATATGAATGTAATTCTTAATTAGTTTCCATAATAGAAACGAAAACTTCATGGGGGTTAAGACAATCCATATTTTCTTGAATAAGCTTGATTGATTGTAGTGTTGTCTAATTTTTTTCCAAGTTTGCTTAGTATTGAAGTTAAGATCATAGATAATCTTCCATATCATATGTCATTTTTGTTATTGATGCTGAATTCCTTAATCTGTTTGAATCCATTAGCATATAGAACTTCATCCATAGAACTAGTATCCCAAGAGTTATTCTTCCAGAAATATTTGAATTTAGCCTCCATGAACCAACTATTGTTACCATTACTATTATGGACAGTGAGAGGAGGCTGAATGTGCCAATCATCCAGCCAAACGTATATTATTCCTCTTCTGAGAAGCCATATGATATTGATTTCAGCTTTGTCCGTAATTCCTGAAAGTCTTTTTCAGGTTAGAGATTCATGCTTATTAGAGTCAGATTTTAAATGATGCTTATTATTACTATAGATATTATGCATAATCTGAGCCCAAAGACTTTTTTTTTCTAAAAAGAAACCATAGCTTTTGAGAGAAGGTATTCTGAATATCAAAAAGTTTTATGATATTTAGAACTCTTTCCTTGAAAGGTCTACATAGAGTAGTACATTTAGTCCAATAGATACTCTTATCAGTATAATTTTCTCTGCATAAAAACTTATTGAATGCTATCTCGAGTATTTTGATTATGCGGTTAGGAATTAAACTATTTTGCATCTAGTAATACATAATATGCATAAGAACAAAGGAAATGAGAGTAAGCCCGCCCTGGTAAGATAAATGCTCGCTTTCCCATTCTGAGATTTTAGCATTAACTTTATCCAAGATTATTCTAACGTTGTTTGATTTGTTGTTGCTGCTTAAAGTTATTCCCAGATAGTTAGTAGGAAGATTATCAACTGTGAAACTTGTTTAACATTCAAGGTTAATAATTTTTTTTGTTGTAATCTTGTTGAAGTAATTATCTTGGTCTTCTCTTTGTTTGTTGGTTAACGAGATACTTATTGATAACGATCCCAAAATCTTCTTAACTTGTCAATAAAATATTGCAAACCAATAGTGAAGATGAGGATGTCATCAACAAATGCTAAACTAAAGACCAAGTAATCTGTTCTAGTTGCATACTGTATTTTTTTGTTGGAACATAATAACTTATATAGTCCCCTAGTTAGGACTTCTTCCCCAATTATGAAGAGGCTTGGGTACAAGGGATCACCTTGTCTCAGGTCTATCTTTGGGTTGAAATAGCTAATAACATCCCTATTAATGATCATAGATATATTAACATCCTTGATTAGCTTGTTTATTAAGTTTACGAAATCAGTAGAAAAGCCAAAGTTAAGAAGAACTTTAGTTACAAATGAGTGGGATATTCTGTTGAATACTTTTGATATGTCCAATTGAATCATTATATTTCTAGATTTTGGCTTTCTCTTTAGATCGTAAATTAATTCCTTTACTATTAAGATATTATCATGGATAGACCTTTCTTTTACAAAGGCTCCCTGAGTATTAGAGATGATGTTAGGGAGAATTCTAGATAGTCTAGAATTAATTAGCTTGGACAAGATTCTATTTAGCATAAAAAAGTCCTATAGATCTGTAGTTACTCCAATAAGAAGGATTTATAGATTTTAGAATTAAGCAAAGACCAGTGGCAAAGATACCCTTTGAAATGCGCTGACCCGTCAGTCCCAACTGAACTTGAAGGGTTCATCTCATTGACAATGTTCCAAATCTCATCTTCATTAGTAGGCTTCATTAAAGAGTAATTTCCTCATTGGCGATGATATTAAGAATGTTGTCAAAGATTCTATCATTCAACTTATCCATCTCATCTTATGTGCTGTTGTAAGGATAACTTGTGAGGATGTTCTTAAAATAACTTTCAGCAGACTTGCCAATAGCTTCAGAGTCAAGGATTTATTTGCTACCTTCTTTAATGATTTTAATCGTGTTTCTCCTTTTTTTTGGAGATAAAAGAGTGGTAAACGTTTGCGTTACAGTCTCCATCTCTTAACCAATTACTGTAACTTTTTATATCCATAAATCCTCTTAAATCATTAATGATTGTAGATGAAGGCTGTTAGATTTGTTAAGAGAAGCTTTGGTGTTAGGATTATTAGTTATATAATGCACTGTCTTCATCTTCTTAACATTCTTTTCTGTGTATTTAACTTTGTTAAAGACATTAACAAAATAGTTGATGTTCCATTATTTTAAGACTTTTTTTAGTCTTCTTAACTTATACCAAAAAACTTGATTAGGATAAATCTTCATCTTAAGACTCTAATTCTGTTCAACAACACTTAGAAAGTTTTCATCATTTATCCACATATTCATAAACTTAAAAATTTTATTTTTGTTGTTAGAGTTATTAATAGTATTTGGAGAAGCAATAATAAGAAGTGGGGCATTGTCAGAATAAGTTCTGACCATGTGAAGAACTTGAGTCTCTTTGAAAATAGTAGACCAATCGTTGTTGAACATTGCACGATCTAACCTCTTCCATTTTGTGCTTTTATTCCAGGTTAATCTTGAACCAACGTATCCGACATCTTTAATTAGTATTCTCTCATTATATCATTCAATTCTTCCTTACTATTCTAACATAAGTCAATACAACCAATGCTCTTCAGAAGAAGCTATAACACTGTAATCTCCAACTGTAAGCCACCATTTGTTAGTGGAAGAAATTTTTTTGAGTTGATTCCATAAATACATTCTTTGAAGTCTCTGACATTTAGCGTAGACAATAGTTAAGTTAAAACTATTCTCTAAACCAAGGTAGGTAACATCAAGATGTAAACATTGGTCATGATTGATAAGAGGATCAATGTTAATATCCCATTTCTAGAAAATCCATATCATGTTAGATATGTTAGAAGTGTTATTAGTAAAGTCCAATCTACTAGCAATCCCTTCAATCTTCTCAATTTTAACCAATGGTTCTTGGATGGATAAAATATTAATTTTATCTTTGTTGATCATTGATTTCAGTATTAACTGTAGAGTTTTTGTACATATCTCTGACATTCCAACTAATGATCTTTATCATTATCAGATAAAGATTTATAGATTTTGTTTTTCCTAGAATATTGCAGGGACTTGATGATCAGTTCACTTGGCTTCCTCTGTTTTATAGTAGTTTTTGAGCTTTTTGTTCAGGATTTCAATGAATTCAAGATCAGATGGAGCGACTTTCAAAATTGGAGTGATCGGAGTGCTTCCTATATTTTCTTGTTCTGAAGTGTTTCTTCCAGAGCATAAGTCATAATCCCGAACAATTGTGTTTATAACCTTGTTCCAGCTTATGTAGAGCTTCGATGACTTCCATATCATATGGTGTAGTAGTTTCTTGAGTATTGATCTTAGATAAACTGTAATCTATTGAAGGTTCATTGTGTAAAGAAGTATTATCTTGAATTTTATTTCTGTTGTTACCTTCTTTATCTTTTTGGGTAGTTTCAATCACCATAGATTTAATTTTTGGTCTGTAAATCTTGTAAGCTATATGGTTGTTTCTGGACTCCTTTGAATTTCTATTTCTGGGTTGTAATTGGATTGATTGTCCTTATCCATGATCTATTTCTCTGTTTTCTTCTCTGAATGATGGTTTTGGGCTTTCTTGCACACAGAGTAGCAATGATTCATGTGATAAAAGAAATCACAATAGGGAGGAATATTTGTGTAACTTACCGATAACCAAGAACCATCATTCCTTCCGAATCATATCCATATGCTATGATTCATTTTTTTAGACGTCTAATTCAATCAGAGAAAAGCATACATTTTTGTATGCTCTATTTTTATCTGGAATAATTACCTTATAAGGATTTACGATAGATGAAGCTACATCATTTATAACTTTTGAGTTATATAGATATTCATGAACTTTTTTTATCATAACCCATATTAAAAAAATTGAGCTTTCATTCTTTACGTTGAAGTCTGATGTCAATCGTAGTATTCTCATTACAGAATCACCAAAACTCCAGATATTACGCGCCCAGAAATTGCAGATGGCCTCTATAAGATCAAATTCGAACAATATATGGCGTGAATCCTGTATTTCAACATTATAATCTCCTTTAAACTTAAACGAATTTAGAAACATATTCAAAGATGATCTTTTTGGTAATCCATTTATGAATTTCCCAACAAGAGTGGTTTTTGCAGTTTGAACAAGCCAATCTTTCACCTCTTGTGAATACTGGAATGAAATATGATCTTTTTTTTCATTGATGATCTCTGCTTTAAATTCAGACCAAGATTTATGTTCCTTTCGTTTTACTATTTCAGAGTATGATTTTTTAATTTCTATCTTAGTCGATGCATCACCTCTGACGGAAGAAGTGAAAATTCTTCTTCAAAAATTTGATTGTTGTAGATCTCCATAGATAGAGAAGAAACAACAGAAAAGATCAATTGAGAAGAGAATTCTAATTTAAGAGATGAAGAACATCAAATTTTCTATTTGGAAATCTTCATATTTGAATACGACTTTGACTTGTACATATAGAATTTTAGTTAGATGCAGATGATTTCAGAATTTAGATAGTTTTTCCAACCGACCTATAGTTTTCTGACTTGTGATTTTTGCCTCCATACGGTCAGTGAGAACCTAGGTACCGATAGGTGAACCACCAATGGACTTTACCATGCAGTACCATTGTACCATCTCATGCACCAGTAACACATCCATTAGGGACTCACTGTCACATTTTGTTGATTTTCATTTTCTCTTATTTAATATGAATTGTATGAGGGAAATGATATTACATGAATACAGGTAAGGGTATGGCTATATATACCTAGAACTGGTTTAAGTTTACCCAAAAAATGCAGTTGACTTTAGTTTAACTTTTTTATGTCAAAAATACCCTCGAACATCCATTTAATTACGTAACTGACATTAAGTAAAAAAACACTAAGCACATCCTAAATATACCAAAATCACAAAATAACATATTTTACTATCTTTACCCAAAAAAACACTTTGATTTAGTAGATCAAACTCCATGTTACTACAATTTTGTGAAGTTTTTCAAAGTGTTCTTGAACATTCGAAGTTGCCTCAAGAGCATTCAAACTCACTTCAAAAAAATTTGAACTTTTTGTAATAAAAACACAAAGTCAAACATGAATCAACCCGAACTAAAGTAAAAAAATATTTTTTTTCGTTCTGGTGCGCCTTCGCACCATCGGTTGTGAGGGCCAGAACCGATGGTGGGAAGGTGATGTACCATCGGTTCACAAGTCCAGCACCACCGGTTATGGGCTTGTGCACCGGTGGTACTGGTGGTCATGTACCACCGGTTCAGAGCCCTTGAACTGGTGGTTATGTACCACCGGTTCAGAGCCCTTGAACCGGTGGTTGATGGCCATATTTTCTTTTCTTTTTGTGTCCTCCAAACTCCTATTTTAACGTGTTTAAATAAAAAAATCTTCTTATTTAGTTTGATTTGTAAAAAGAAATAGGTATTGCACGAATGATACAGATGTATATGCTCAAGATTTGAGACTCGAAATATAATAAAACTTTATTAATTGATCTTAATATTTATTGTTTGTATTCATTGTTGTTTTATAATTTTTATAATTTTTATTGTTTATATAATTTATATAATATTTATTGATCTTTATAAAACTTTATTGTTTATATAATTTTGTATCTTACTATATATATTTATTAAATTTATATGAGATTTTAATATAGTGACATTGTTGTTTTATTAATTAAATAGTGATATATATACCAATATATAAGTTTAAATATTGTTTATGTATACAATATTTGTTATGTTACTATATATATTTATTGAATTTTAATCAAATTTTATTAATTAAAATTTAAATATAATTATATTTTAGATATTATTATTTTTTTTTAATTGGCAAAGATTTATTAATAAAACCATGGTTCTACAATTAGGGCCCAGATATAGTAGGCTAATAATAAAGAGAATCAGGCCCAGTTTGGCTAATTAACATATAAAATAGACTTGGCCCAATTAGAACTTCCACTCAGAGCAAAAATAGCCCCAAATCAGGAAATCAATTGGAACCCTAGCTTGCTTTCACATCTTCAGCTTCTCTCCTTCTTCGAATTCCCCATATTTTAGATATTATATATACACAAAACTCGTAAGTTATATGAGATTTTATTAATTAAATTTTAAATATAACTATATTTTAGATATTATATATATATATATATATATATATAATATCTAAAATATAGTTATATTTAAAATTTAATTAATAAAATCTCATATATATATATATAATTTTGTATCTTACTATATATATTTATTAAATTTATATGATATTTTATTTATTAAAGTTTAAATATAGATACTTTAGATATATATATATATATATATATTAAACTTGGTACGTTACTATATATATTTATAAAAAAAAGTTATATAAACTTAAATTTTTTATTAAATTTATTTTTTTAAATAATTTGTTTTGTGTCAAATAAAATTACAATAGACTTAATAGTTGATAATCTATAATATTTTAATAATTAATTTAATTAATTGATCATAATACTTAAATTAATTAATTTATTTGTAAAATAATATCAGGGAAACAATCTTAATGTTATTTTTTATTATATACTTTTAAATATTAAAATTTAATATCATTTAAAATTAAGGGTGAGTTCTTAATAATAATTTACGTGAATAATAATTTATATTATTTAATTTATTTCGAGTTTCATAAATTACAAAGTTTATATAAATATAATCAACCAATAAGTCTCCCAATTAATTTTAACACTTCAAACTTCTTGTGTTGTTTTATTTTTTTACTCTAATCATGTTATTTTATTTTAGAATATTATAAATAGAATTGAAATGTATAAATAATTATGATTTTTTAATTTTTATTTTCGAGATTGGATTAATACATTTTATTGTTAATAGTGGTATTTTGTATTTTTATTTTGCTGTTGTTATTTATCACGTGTTATGGTATTTCTATTTTTGGGACGATACTTTACTTCTAATTTAGATGTTTTGGATCAAAAGTGGTTTGACCGATGTAATCTTTTTTCACGGTGGTTTTGTTAATGCTTTCGTCGTCGTCGGAACTTTTTTCCAAAACTTTTGCAATAAATGATTCTCTTCACGTTGGTTTTGTTAGTGCTTTCGTCATCGTTGGTTTATCCCAAAGCCTTCGCAATAAATGATTCTTTTCATATTAGTTTCGTTAGTGCTTTCGTCATCGTTGGTTTATCCCAAAACCTTCGCAATAAATGATTCTCTTCACGTTAGCTTCGTTAGTGTTTTCGTTATCGTTGGCTTATGCGAAAGCCTTCGCAATAATTGACTCTCTTCACGTTGGCTTTGTTAGTGCTTTCGTCATTGTTGGCTTATCCCAAAGCCTTCGCAATAAATGACTTTCGTCACGTTGGCTTTGTTAGTGCTTTCGTCATTGTTGGCTTATCCCAAAGCCTTCGCAATAAATGACTCTCGTCACGTTGGCTTTGTTAGTGCTTTCGTCATCGTTGGCTTATCCCAAAGCCTTCGCAATAAATGACTCTCTTCACGTTGACTTTGTTAGTGCTTTCGTCATCGTTGGCTTATCCCAAAGCCTTCGCAATAAATGACTCTCTTCACGTTGACTTTGTTAGTGCTTTCGTCATTGTTGGCTTATCCCAAAAGCTTCGCAACAAATGACTCTTCACGTTGGTTTCGTTAGTGTTTTCGTCATCGTTGGCTTGTTGGCTTTGTTAGTGCTTTCGTCATCGTTGGCTTATCCCAAAGCCTTCGCAATAAATGACTCTCTTCACGTTGACTTTGTTAGTGCTTTCGTCATCGTTGGCTTATCACAAAAGCTTCGCAACAAATGACTCTTCACGTTTGTTTCGTTAGTGTTTTCGTCATCGTTGGCTTATTCCAAAACCTTCACAATAAAACTCTCTTCAGGTTGGTTTCGTTAGTGTATTCGTCATAGTTGGTTTATCCCACTTTCGTAATATATAATTTTTTTTATGTTGGCTTCGTTAGTGCTACCCTCGTTGGTTTGTCCTACACCCTACCCATCGTTGTTGTTCGTTGATTCATCCCACAATTTCGCAAGTCACAATAAATGATTCTTTTTATGTTTTATTATATTTCCAAACTTTATATTTTTGTTATTTTTCCAAAAAAATTTATATGCATTTTTTATATTTTTATATCTTGATGTATGATATTTGGTACGTATTATTCCACTTGACATAACGCCGTTCCTTTGATATACACCTGTAGTTATTAATTAAACTAAATTCAACCCCAAAAAATATATATCCCATCGTATTTCCTGACTAAACCATAATCTTTTCTCTCCGGCAATTGTCCCACTTCTTTACCGAAAAAATAAAAGTCCGTTAGGGGCAAATTCGAAGAGACTAAAAATTCCAAGGGCTACTTTATGAACTCAAAACAAGCCTTGCCGTTTCGAAACCCTTTACGTAATGCCGCTCCTCGCATCTGTCAATTTACAATCTTGTCCACTTTCCCTCGCATACGCACTCAGGGTATCGTCGTTTTAAACGTTACAGAATTCAAATATAATTACCGTTGTATAAATATAAATAATAATAAAAAAATAATAATCTCTAATTTATTTTAAATCCAATATATTTAAAAAACGCTATTTTAATTTTAAAACACGAGAATTAACTATTAAGCCGTTTCTTTTCTCAAAACTTTTTTGAAAAAAACGAAATTTGCGTTTCCGAGTCAGATTGAAATACAAACCCAAACCCAACCCAAGCACATGTTACTCATCGTATCCATACACATACGCACCTTGGTTTTCGTTCTGCTATATTTCTAGAGATAGAGAGAAGTTTCGTTTTCATACAGTT
The DNA here is from genome assembly GCA_036936605.1 of Limnanthes douglasii subsp. nivea. Classification (NCBI taxonomy): domain Eukaryota; kingdom Viridiplantae; phylum Streptophyta; class Magnoliopsida; order Brassicales; family Limnanthaceae; genus Limnanthes; species Limnanthes douglasii. The sequence goes on along the minus strand of JAUPFV010000001.1, from coordinate 10,172,996 downwards.
AACGAAAAAGAGGGAAGAAAATCGATATTGATATCGTTATGGATATGGATATGGATATCGATCAGTGGTTTGATGATGGAGAAATCGATATGAAGTACGAGTTAGACGCCCCTCGCTGGTTTGATTTCACTCGTGATGAGTCTCCGGCTGAAGGACATGAGGCCGAGCTCTGGTTCGAGACCGCCAAGGGCTATTCTTCGTCGGAGTCTGAGAACCGTTCTTCTTCTGGCTGTGCGGAGTCTGAGCTCTGCTTACAGAGCTCCAAGACTTCTTATCAGTCTGGTATGTTTCGCTCTGTCTATAGCACATTGTTCTCTTTTTTTGTTCCAGTGAGAAGAATTTAGTGTTGGATATCACTGATTAACCCTAGGTTATAAGCATTTGATTGTGAATATAATTTTTTGTGTATCATGATCAGTAGTATTCAATTTATGAAAATAACTAGTCATTCATCATTCTTCAATAGCTGTTCTACATTTGGGAATAACATGTCTTGTTTGTATGTATACCTTCAAATGTTGTATTCAATAGCTAGTTGATCGGATAAGACTTTTGTGTATATGTGTCTACTTTAGCTTGTAATGTATATATATAGAATACTTTACGTTTTGGTTGAAGTCTGATTTGTAAAACGTATTAACATTGTATAATAATCTGATTACGTTCGGAATTTCGTGTAGGATTGGGATGTACGAGTCAAAGGCCGTCTGCAAAACAAATGGGTAAAATAAAGTCTGCTGTGAAGCCAAATTTTCCTAGGAGCTCGACTTTGATGAAACCGACAGCAAGCCAACTAGCCAAACAAAAAAATTATTCAAGGTGATTCTTTGCAACCTTTATGTTATGTTGTGCAAACCTTTATGTTATGTTGTGCAAGTCAATAAGATTAGATCGTGTGTTTTTGGAAGAGGTATGAAACATAACCGGCTAAGCTTAAGAGATGATATGCATTAAAATCTTATTAATTTTTGGCTTGATTTAGTCGTGTGGTTGCTTATGTAAATTTCATATGATTTTGATTGAGTAATGCAACCACGTGTAGGGTGTAAATATAAACGGCTAAACTGAAGAGTTGATAAGCATATAAATCCCATTAATTTTTTGGTTTGATTTAGTCGTGTTGTTGTTTATTCAAGTATCATATGATTTTGATTCAGTAATACAACCACGATCACGAGTAGGGTGTGTTTTTGGAAGATGTATAAAATATAAATGGCTAAACTAAAGAGTTGATAAGCATATAAATGTCATTAATTTTTTTGTTTGATTTAGTCGTGTGGTTACTTATTCAAGTATCATATGATTTTGATTCAGTAATACAACCACAATCACGTGTAGGGTGTGTTTTTGGAAGATTTATAAATATAAACATCTAAACTTAAGAGATGATATGCATAAGAATCTCATTAACTTTTGGCTTGATTTAGTCGTGTGGTTGCTTATTCAAGTTTCATATGATTTTGATTGAGTAATCCAACAACGATCACGTTTCGGGTGTGTTTTAGGAAGATGTATAAAATATAAACAGCTAAGCTTTAGAGTTGGTATGCATATAAATCTCATTAGTTTTTTGGTTTGATTTAGTCGTGTGGTTGCTTATTCAAGTATCATGTGATTTTGATTCAGTAATACAACGACGATCACGTGTAGGGTGTGTTTTTGGAAGATTTATAATATATAAACATCTAACTTAAGAGATGATATGCATAACAATCTCATTAATTTTTTGCTTTATTTAGTCGTGTGGCTGCTTATTGAAGTTTTATATGATTTTGATTGAGTAATACAACAACGATCACGTTTAGGGTGTGTTTTTGGAAGATGTATAAAGTATAAACGGCTAAGCTTAGTAGATGATATGCATTAAAATCTCATTAATTTTTCGCTTTATTTAGTCGTGTGGTTGCTTATTGAAGTTTCGTATGATTTTGATTGAGTAATACAACAACGATCACGTTTAGGGTGTGTTTTTGGAAGATGTATAAAGTATAAACGGCTAAGCTTAGTAGATGATGTGCATTAAAATCTCATTAATTTTTGGCTTGATTTATTCGAGTGGTTGCTTCTTCAAGTTTCAAATGATGTCCACTTGTCTTGTTAAGTTATACTTCAATCTTCAAAAGTCTTTTACCCTTGTTTTCTAGGTATCAGCCACTTCCACCTTCAACTGTGATTGACAATCAAGCTTCTAAGAGGCAGAAGCTAGAGCGAGGTATACATCATAAGGTAATGGACATCTTTATGCTGTTTTTCCCCTTTTCACCGAGGTTTTCTGTAAGGATTTTGTGAGACAGAACTGTATTTTGGAGCCACATGAGCAAATTTACCAGTGATGGTGAATAAAGTTCTAAATATGCCGTTGTTCTTTGATGCAGGTTGGGTATACAATGCAACAAACCAATTTCATTCATAAATCAGCAAAAAAGGTTTTGTTATGTTATCCTTGTCGTGTTTTTTCTCTATAACGTACAAATTCTTTGAATCAATGTACAAAGTCCCATGTTTAGGGGTTTTATGCCACAAAGTTTTCCTATGCCACTCAACCTTTATATGATTCTTGCCTTTTTTCTTCAACGTACAAATTCTCTGAATGAACTTAATCTCGAGCTCTCTGCATTGCAATTTGCATGATGCTACTTCCAGCTAGGATGCAAACATGATGCAACTTAAATTAAGTGTTGTAGACTTCACCTCCACCTATGTATGAAAATTTTGCATGTGGAACAATGATCAATAAGCAAGCTGTGGTGGTTTTGCAGGATGGGGCTGTTGCTAAGAAATACTCCACGTGTGCCAGAATAAAACCTAATATCTCCATAGAGCCTAATGTCATTACAGCACATAGACCACAGAGGACTCGGTTAGTTTCTTGTTGCTATTCAATAGTTTCATCTAGAAGAGGTTCGAACTTACATATTAACCGACTGCAATTATTATTTCAGGTCTACAAATATGACAGTGTTGAAGCATGAGCCACCAACCACTCATAGTTTTAAAGCACGTCCCCTGAACCGAAAAGTTAGTACATGTAATTAAATATAGAGTTTTGTAGAAGTTGCTTCACTTTACAGCTGTAACTTATATATACTTGTGTTTAATAGATTCTCGAGGCTCCTTCATTGCCCCTCCTAAAGAAGAGCACTCCAAAGCTGCCAGAATTCAGTGTAAGCATCACCAGTTTCATTCTTGTCACTGATGAACCATTACAAACCTTTTTCAACGAACTTTTTACAGCTTAAATTCCTTTTCACATTGTTGCTTAGGAATTTCGCCTAAAAACCTTGGAGAGGGCCAAACAACACTCATCAGCTACTTCCTCAAATGCTCACAATAAGGTTTCACAGGTCAGATTCATTGAATGTTTTACCTTGGCCTAGTTCGAGAAAAATGATATTTTGTAATCATCCGTCATGGTCATAAATGATTTAAATGAGTCATTAGCTAGATCTTGTTCTCTTAAACGTATTTGCTCTAACAAAATTGAAGTCTTCGAACAGCAGAAGTCAGAAAAATCTAGTACCTTTAAGGTTGCAAACGCAGGAAACAGAGAAACTCATAGGTACATAGCATCATGTTTATCGCCGAGTTTACGATATTTCTCACTGAGTTCCATACAGTAAAGATATATAATTTTTCTAATATTTGAACTGGTTTCTCTACATTCTTAGACCAAGGCTTGCGGATTCAAACCAAGATGAAAGTGGCATGAAGTACAACTACGAAGTGGGTTCCTTACATACCAAGGTACCATATTCTAAAGCATTAGTCATCTGAACGTAACTGTGCAAGCAAATAACAGTATTTCCAAATATGGACTAATTCAACTCTGTTTCAGTTACTTTCAAGTAAACGTGACATTTCTACTTCCCATTTCAACAAACAGTACGCCACGGTACCTATGGTAGTCCATTCTTCATCGTATTTGTTTATTTTGTCACTAGTCTTGGTGGATCTTTTGTTGAGAAGTTTAATTCTGACTATGATGATGCAGGAAGTAAATCCCCGCGCCGGAAAGAAGGTTCAGCTTCATTTGCCAATAGAACATTTCAGCAAGGTAAGGTTTGGCATTCCTGGGTTGTAATTTTCCTGTAATTCCATCAAAGTATTTATTTATTATTGTCTATCTTTCATGTTACTGTGTCCAGTCGTGTTTATCTGAATTTACATATAGCCTTTCTTAGCCGATTTGTCGTCACTTTTTGTTTACTATTTAGCTACATATTTTTACTCTACTTTGGTGGCTACCGTATTGCTACTCATTTTTATGTGTTGTATGTAGCTTTCTTTAAGCTCTGAACTCAAACCCAATAATGGATCTCAGTCGAAGTTGCCTCCGCGTGTTTGTGTATCCATGAAGGTGCATGTTGGATCTAAACTTAGATGCTGCATAAATAATTTATTATCCTTTTCTATTTGGGACCATTCTGAGTTTATTGTTGTTGTTTTCCAGTACAAGGGCTCAAAAGAAAATAGATGGGATTCTTCCCAAGCAGGACATGAGGTGATCTTACCCCACCGTTCAATAACTTTCTGCATTTGGTTTACATTATACTTGGCGCCAGTGCCGTTTCACTAATCATATTTTAACTGAATGCTGCAGGCAATGCATATATTGAAAGAAAAGCCCCATAGTTTTCGTAGAAATAACGGGTGTCCTGAAGTTGCTGTGCAATCGGCTACAAAGCGGTAAGGAAGCTGTATTCCAGACATTAGATAGTTGCTATATGTGTATATACATATGTTCAAAGTTTGATTTGTGGAAAACAATGCGGGAAACAAAATGCCCATCCATATAAATCCTCTGTATACAATTTATGCATAGGTGTATGTGGTATTTACCGTTGGATGCTTATATTGTGTCAGGAGCTTGGGCAGCCGGCCGATTCATTAACAGTCAAAGTGAACAAAGCTCTACAAATTCGGCACAGATGTGTACAGAATTAACTTCTGATCGGCAACTACAACATATGGAAAAAATTTATCTTAGGTATAGGTTAGTGATATTACAGCATATGGAAAGAACCCCCAATGGTTTTATGATAGTGATCTTACATAGAGGTATAGAGTATTCAATAGTGTCCTTAGATCAAAAGTTCTTCACATTTATGAACTTAGAATGACAAACGCTATAATTTTTTTAATTTTTATATTCTTTTAATTTTTATATAAAGTTCTTCTTGAAGGCACGAGTACATATGGATGATTGATCTCTTTCTATCCAGTGGAACGATGAATCTCATCACTTTATTGATCTTTTACTGTTGAACTAGGAACAATAATTTGGTCAAGATATTTTGACAACTATTTTGATTATAATGAGGCCTTTTTATAATGGGATTTATTTTTATTATAATGAGATCTTTTTATAATGGGATCTCTTTGGGCTATAATGAGACTAAAAAATGACCAATTTACTTTAGATATAAAATCTCTATTTCAGTCTAAACTTTCTCTTTTCTCTCTTCTCCACAAAAAAAGCTCTCAAAATTAGTAAAAAGAAAAACTCAAGATTTCTCAAATCTGAACTCACAAACACGTTAAGGTATGAATCATGTACTTATTGATGTAATTTTTATGCAAGTTAGTTAGGTATTTTTAGTGATATTTAGAATTATAAATTCAGCCAAAAAAATCGAATTTTCATCTAAACATGTGTTAGTCTAGTGATTGTCGACGTTTTGGTATGTTGTTTGTTGATTTTTTGTCATTTTGCAGTGATTAGAGTTCTTGATATCGGCGTCGACGTCGACGAAGCGTTTCGCCCTCTTCCAACTCTCTATCTTACTTTCTTATCAATCTGGTTTTTCTCTGCTTGTTCTTGGACCGTTAACACTATCATACACCCATTATCCGGTATTTCTATCATTTTAATTATTATTTTTCATTTCGTTGGGTTTAAGAACTGATCTGAAATTACTAATCGTGAATTGAGTGATTTTGTGTTAACAGCAAACAAATAATTTACAGTGGACTCTTATATGTGTTTCCTCGATTAAAGCTTTTCAATTGACTCTATCTTTTCTCTTTGGACAAGCCTTTTCTTTCTTCATACCTAACAAGTCTTTTCTTTCTTCATACCTAATAATAGTTTCTTCTTCTTTTTTCCTCTTTTTGTTTGGTTTCTCGATCTAACAATGTAGAATTCCTAAGAGCTTGTTTGGTTTTTATAATTTATTTTACGTTTTAGGAAGAAGAAGAAGAAAAAGTTGGTTTTTTTGTTAGAACTTTGGTTTTATATATGAAAGGTAAAATGGTCAATTCACATAAACATAATTTTTTTATTATTATTTTGGGGTCTCATTATAGCCAAAAGGGATCTCAATATAGTCTTGCCCCAATCATTTCAGAAGAGTAACATTCTAGAAGAACTCATGACCAATTAGTTTAGGCTAATACATCCCCGATTTGCGAACATCATTCTTTTTATTAGGATTTGGCTTCTTATAATAAAATTGGTTTTTTTTATCCCCAATTTGGTTTTTTGTCTCTATTCTAAATTGGTTTTTTCTTAAAAACCAACAAAATGATGGTAAATAGACTAGTATTTGGCCAACCCCGAAATGAGAAAAAATAATGGAAAAGCGAAAACCAACAGGGTCAAACACGACAAAACAATAGAGTCAGAAAACAAATAAGTGAAACCAACAAACCAGCTTGAGAGAGGTGAATGCAATACAAAAAAGATGCAAAAGTTATATCGTTCCTCTCCCTCTAGATATGATAAATTATCGTGTAAAAAAAGCATGTCATTCCTCTCCCTCTAGATATGATAAACTACCGCGGCAAAACAAGCAAGCCATAAATGACGTAAATTAGAGAAGTCTAATTGGATGAATTTTTTAGCCAAGAAATCTTTATTATTAATTAAAGAGAACCTAAGCTTATAACTTGCGTGACCTCAAAAGCTCTGAGAGAAACCATAGTTATAAATGATATGATTGATAGATTCAGAACCAGAATTGTATAAAACGCAAATTGGAGAGTATTAAAATCCTAACTCAGAAGCTTTTCACGAGTGGTCACTTTGCCTTGGATAGTAAGCCAAATGATGAAAGAGTTCCGAATAGTGTTAAATTTATACCATACTAACCTCATCCATCCGACGCAGGAGATCAACGTATGAATGACGTTGTAGGTGTCTTTGATAGTTATTTTGAAGGATTCTCTCTTAGGAATCCATTAATGGGTGTCGTTGATGAGGAAGAAGGGAAATGATGAAATTATGGATCTCCTCGAGGTTGCTACAGTTTTTAGCACTTGTCGATCTAAATCGAGCTAGCGAATTCCAGAGCCCATTGGTTATAATATCTGAAAATTTAAGATTCTCAGCCAGCGTTGAGTCATTGATGATGGCTTACTTGTAATGGGTAACAAGAGAAGAAGATAGAATGATCGTACCAGAATGAGGTGTTCTCCTCATTCGTTGATCAACACCCTGAATAATTTACTAGCCAGAAGCCTAAGACATAAAATTTGCCTCCAAATCCAGGTTGGAGAGGAGCCTAGATCTAAAACTTAAAGTTATTGATTTTAATTTTTTTAATTTTGATCAAGTCGCACTAGATAGAGTTTGTGTTATTACTAACTAAAAATACAAAACTTTAAAAACGGTCGTATGATTTCAAAATTTTAGATCAAGATTAAGGACGACACAAGGGATCCAATTATTCATTTCAGATTTAATAAGTCTGTATCGTCTGCTCGCCTCTCTCGGTTTTTCGCCGTGTATTTAGTATTTTTTAGCTCTTTATATGTTTCTTTATATTTTTAGAGTATTTTTGAGTTTTTATATGTTTTGTTAAATTTGTAATATGTTTTTTTGCCTTCATATTCGTATGATTAATTCATTACTCTAAATTGTTTAGTGTAATTGTAAACTATAAGTTTCAGAGACTTGGAAATGCACCAGAACGATTTATCTTTATTCATAGGTTCTAATTATTTTTATAAGAAATACATGAAAATGTACAAACCACAAATAACAAACAGACTCAACTAACTCCACTAATAACAAGAATATAGGAAACATACTCAACTAACTCAACAATCTCTCTCCCAAACTAAATTTAATCAAGAGTTTCAGTTCACAACAATCATCCCAAATGCTTCTCTGATCCTTTAAAATGATGCAATCTTCAAAGGATTTATCATTATGTCGGCCAACTGCGCCTTAGTGTTGTAATAGACCAATTTAACGACACATTACTTTTTTAAATCTCTGAGAAAATGATATGGAACTCTTATGTGCTTTGACTTCTCGTTGTATGACTGTTTTTTTTGAAAACTTGATAGTGGACGTGTTATTTTAAAATAAAACCATATTTTCATCTTGTTCATGCCTGGAGTTTTTCAATATCCTCCTCATCCAAATGGCTTGATAAGCACATGTAGTTGCTGCTACATACTCTGCTTCAGTAGTCGATAAATTTACTATTAGTTTCTCCATTGAGGACCATGCCACAAGTGCTCTAGTCATTAAAATAACATGACCTAAAATGCTCATATTGTCCTTCATATCCCTCGTATAGTCACTACCGGTGTAGGTTAAGAGTTCACCATTCTGTTCACGTTGATACCATATCCCAAATTACAGAGTTCCTTCAAGTACCTCATGATTATTTTTGTAATAGAAAAGTGTAACTCATTAGGATTTTCTATGCAACGACTAACAAAAATTACCACAAACATCAAGTCATGTCATGCGGTTGTGAGATACATTAAGCTGCCCACAATTCGCTTATATAACATTGAGTCAACCTTCATACCAACTTCATCTCGGCCAACCTTTTGTCCAAGGACTATCAGATAACAAACAGAGTTGTAATTTTGCATCACAAACCTCTCGATCAACTTAACAACATATTTTCTTTGACATATAAAGATGTTATTAACATTCTATATCACTTCAATGCTAAGAACATATCTCATCTTCCCCAAATCATGGATGTCAAATTCATCTTTTATGGAGCGCTTGAAATCATTTAGCAATTCATTATCATTAATAGTGAACTACCATTAACATAAATGCTAAATTAGAGTTTTGTTCGTTAGAGCTGTCCTTCATTGACAATATAAGCCTCAATGCAAATGAACCAAGCTCTGGGCGTTTGTTTTAGTCCACAAAGAGCCTTATGCAACTTATAAATCATGTTATTCTTCTCTGTTACTTCATAACCTCGTGGTTTCTCTATAAATACATATTTCTTCAACTTATCATGCAGAAAAACATACTTAATATCGAGCTGATAGATTTTCTATCATCTTTGTGCTGCTACAACAATGATTATCCTCGTTGTATCCATTCGAGCCACCCGTACGAATACCTCTCTGTAATATATTATATATTCTTGATCATACCCTTTTACACCAAGTCGATCCTTTAATTGTCTACCTTTCATAGTTTATTTAATTTTATCTTGTAAATCCACATAACCCCAATAGCCTTGAATCCAATGGGAAGTGTAGTCAGCGATCATGTGTGTTTCCGTTCAATAGATTGTATCTCAGCATCCATCGTTTGTTTCAATTCTGATCGAGAACCTTAAAAAAATTGGATTGACTGATGAAGCCTCATACGACACACTTCATGCTTTTATAATCGAGATTTCTTCTTTTAACATCAGGGATATAAACATATCTCATACATCCAAAAACCCTAAATTGTTCGATTGATGGTTTTCTTCCACTTCATGCATCTTCCGGAGTCATGTCTTTTACAATGAGTGTATGAGACTTATTAAGAACGCGGTTCACTCATTGCACAAAATATGGCCTTCTATATTTTGGTACCTCATTCTATAATAAGACTGCTGTCACCATGTTCAAGATTTTTCGGTTATTGCATTCAATAACACTATTTTGTTGTGGCTTGAAGACGATGGTCATTTGTCTTTTGATTTCATGATCTCTACAAAGTTTATTGGACTCATTTAAGTTATATTCTTCTCCTTTATTCGTTCTTAGACATTTGATGAACAATAATGTTTGCTTCTCTACAAACACTTTGAATGTCTTGAACTGATGAAATGTTTTTTTATTTTTATAGCACTAAATATATCAATATTTTTATTGAGAAATGATCAATAAAGCTTATCAAGTACCTTATTTGATTGTTTGATGGTGAACTTATCAAACCATAGAGATCCAATTTCAGGTAAACACACAACCATCTTTTTACTACATAATATGTGAAGTCTCTCGTAGTTGAGATGCCCATATCGATGATGCCACAACTCTACCTTGTCTGAGATATCAACCTGTAAATATATCTCCTCATTTGTTTTGCCATTTGATTCACCCAGCTGAATAAATATCATATTAGCACTCATAAAGTACTCTACTATTTTTTCTTTTGAGGGATGAAAGATGTTGCATGTTTTTCGATCTCCTCATTTGAATAATACATCTAAACCCTTTTCTTCAAGTTCCCCAACACTTAGAATGTTGTTTTTAATTTTAGAATATAATACACATCATTTACTATATAACTTATCTATTAAGTATTATCTTCACCACTTCTTTCCCGCCAATTATTAGTTTGTGATTGTTCCCAACCTGACATTATGTGTAAAGATAGTGTCCAAATTTGAGAGCATAAATCTTTCTCCACACATATGATTTGAACATCCATAGTCGACGAACTACACATCTCCCATTCTAGTACCTTGAATTTGCACACACGCCATTAGAAAAAAATATGATTTTCTTCGATCTCTACAAAATGTGCTCCATTCTTATTTGGACATTCATATTGGAAATGTCCAAGTTTGTGGCAGTTTTAGCACTCGATTATTGATTCGTTTAATGATCGTCCTCTGATTTTGCCTCGATCTCTGTATGATCCTCTGTCTTTGCCTCTGAAATTGAGATCTGGATCATCGTCTTCATGATTGATCTTCTCAAATTTATTTTCATGTACGAACATAGAGCTTTGTTGTTCGTCGATCATCATCTTTTATGTATTTTTTTACTCCTCGATAGGACATATGTGAACTTGTCAGTCAGAGTTCAAAGTATTTTCTTAACAATCTTTGAATATGACATGTCTTTTTTATTGTTTCTTATATTTTTGAAGACATACATTACTTTTCTAAATTAATCATCGATGTCCTCTTCTATTCATTTCAAGAACCTCAATATATCTCTTTTAAGGTTTTGGAGAAGAGATCGCTTCACCTTTTCATTGCCTTCATACTTTCTCTTCATCGAATTCCAAATCATCTTGAATGTGTGATGCAAGATTTGTGTAAACACAACCCGATCTATTTCCTGGAACATGTAGTGCTTCACTTGATGGTATTTCATCTTAAGCTCGTCAAGATTCTTCTTCCGTGCTGCAGTCACTTTGATTTCCTCTGATGGTTTGGTGTATTTCTTCCACTAAAATCCACAAAACTTTGGCACGCAATAGGTTTTCCATCAGTTTAATCAAATGGTTATAATGAGCATCAAACTATGGAATCTTGGTGAGTGTTTTATCGTTACTCATCTTCTCTCTCTTGGATCACTTTGTTTTGCTCGGGCTCTAATGTCAAATGTAAACTGTAAGTTTCAGAGACTTGCAAATGCACCAGAATATTTATAAAACCACAAATCAAAAATAGAAAATAAACTTAAATACCTCTTCTAATGGCAAGAAAATATCAAAGCTGTGATAGTCTGAATGTTGTCGCTCTTGTCAAGAAGTGGTTTTTCAGCTTTGTCCCTCTTTACCATGTCCTCGACATTACTATGATGAGCAGTAGCAAGATATATTCCACCTACTTGTTCTATGTTAGCTTTATCAACTCATTTACTAAGCACATCAGCACCCTTGCGCGTGTAAAAAGTTGTTGTCTTTTCAGTTCCAGACTGTGCTTTGATAATGAGATAATTCGCCAGGATAAATAAGGGGTTGATCATAAGTATAAAATACTTGGCTTGGCTATTATTGTATTTATTATCCTTTAGGGACAAATTTGTAAACAATGTGTTTAACAAAGGACCAAAATAACAATAAAACCAGCCCACCAAGGACATTAATGGGACCACCTTACTTTACTATAAAAGGTGACCGACTTTCTTGGTAGGTGGGATATTCCACATTATTCTATTCTCTTTGCACTCTCTCTCTCTAGACTCTCTCTCTAGTCACATCAGATTCAAGATCCGAAATATTCCTTGGTCATTTACTCTCTCATCATTGGCGCCGTCTGTGGGAAACCGTGATACCAAAAAGGAATCTTTTTCTTTGAAAATCACGATTAAAAAGATGAATGACGAGGCTGTTGACGAGAGGGTCGGGAGAGAAGTAATCTGAGCCGTTTCGTTATCCGAAGGCGAGGAAGCCCCGGATCGGGAGCACTATGTCCAGGGTCGGGACAAACGATCAACCCTTATCATGACCCGAAGACAGCTCCTGGAAGAAATTTCCAGGTTAAACTCTGAAAGAGAGCGGACACTAGATGAGAAAAGGGTTCGGGAAGGAAAAGGCAAAGAACCACTCTTGGATGACCGCAGCGGGGACAATCCGACTGTTGGACCTCGTATCGAGGCCCGACCTGTCAGGTATTATCGGGAGCATCGTCCCGAGGAAGGGCAAAATACCAGAACGTAGCGATACCTGGAGGGCCACCGCGGCGTTTCCGCTGATTACACTTCAGATGACTCATCGGGCAGGGAGTACCGACGTCGGGAAAGGATAAGCAAACGCGCACATAAAAATTATTCTCGACGCCACCGAGGACCCAGGTCATACTCTCCAAAGTACAAAAAAGGTAGCACCGAAAAACAAACTCCAGTGTCGTTTGAGAAGGAAGAAATGCTTGCGGCCAGTCGTGAAGAGCGGGTAGCGCTGCCTCAAGTGCAATGGCAACCATCGAACAGCCAGAACCAAGGGTACCGAACCAGCAGCCAGAAGGTCATACTCTACGGAGTTCATACAGAAGGACTTGGAGGCGGAGCTTTCGGGTACGGAGTTAATTGGAGAGCCTTGCCATTGTCCGACGAAATATTAGCGGGGCAGCTCCCGAAGAGATTTGATATTTCCAAATTAGAGAAATACGACGGGAAGAAGGATCCGGATAACCATTTGGAAGCCTTCAAAAACTTCATGCTGAGTTTCGACAATGACGAGAAACTCCTGTGTAGGGCGTTTTCAATGACCTTCCGAGATCGGGCGTCCAAATGGTACAACCGTTTACCACAAGGCTGCATCAAAAACTTCGAGATGTTCTGGACGATGTTTAGGCAGCATTTCGTCGGAAGTAAGAGTTTCCGAGCCAACGGAGATACTATTATGAATTGTAAACAAAGCTTGGGAGAAAGCCTAAGGGAGTATACCATGCGATTTATCGACGCTAAAACCGACCTGGACCACGGCGATGAGAATGTGGCCTTAACCGCGTATCGCTTGGGCTTACTCCCGGGACCTATGAAGCAAGCAGTAACAAAGAAGCAAGCATTCACTTTTTCCGCCCTTCTGGCCCAAGTAGAAAAACAAATATTGATCGAAGAAACCGAAGTGTCCGAGCTGGCTGCGCAAATTCAGCAAAGCGCACAAGCGGCGGTCGTGATAAGACAAGGGACTCCATCTAGCTACGCTCGGGCAGCCCAACCAGTCAGCACCATACATCCGACCCAGGCCATATCCACCAAACCTTCGGCTCAACCGAGCCAGAAACCAAAGCAGATGAGTCAAACGACTTCGCGACCTATATCTAACAAGTGGATCCGGCCTGCTTACTTCGCGGACCTAACAGAATGTGTGTCGTCAATCTACGAAAAAACTAAGAAAAGCGGGATATACCGAAGGACTTTCCCAATACCAACGCCTCGGGAGCAGAGAAACAATCGTTAATGTCGCTATCATGAATACGTGGGGCACGACACTAAGGATTGCATTGCTCTCAAGAAAGAAATACAGATGCTCATAGAGCACGGTAACCTCCTGGAATACGTCAAGAAAGCCCAGTAGAGTGAAACTTCGAAAGAAGTCGTGGTAATTCCGAAGCCCGAAACTATTATGATCATCTCCGAGGTGACCGACCCTTTCGACGTCTCCATCGAGTACCTCGACCTCGAGGCAAACCGCAACATCATCGGGATCATCGAAGAAGAGGTAGGGGAAAACGTCGGTAAAGTAAGAAACCTTTGCGAATTCTTTGAATCCTTGACTATCTTCGGTGGAGATTCTATGGCAGGTACCACACACTCTTCCAGGAAGAGGCATATTGTGAATCTAACCACGCAGTTAGAGGCTCGACCTCACCAACACTTTAAAAGCGTCCCGTCCCCGATCCTGTATTTCGACGACGACGGTATGAGAGATATAGCCGGCCCGCACGAGGATGCCATCGTGATCGAGGCGGCCATCGCGGGGGAGGAAGTCAGACGCATCTTGGTAGACACGGGTAGTTCGGCCAACATAATCTTCGCGTCCACTTTCGCGAAATTTAAGACACCCCCGATCATCACGCGATCTGACCGTAACATTGTGGGATTTACGGGATCGGCGGCCGACGTCATCAGGGAGTTTGAGGGCGTCGTTTAGTTAGGCTGCGGACCATTTAAGAAGGAGGTCACCATTCTATTCGTGGTAGTAGACGCACCGGCTTCCCATAACGCAATTTTCAGCAGATCATGGATATCGTGAATGCATGCGGTATCTTCTACAATCCATCAGTGTTTGAAATATGTGGTCGGAAACAACGTGGGTATAGTCCAAAGTAGCCAGAAAGCAGCACGGGAGTGTTACCGAGCAACATTAGCGCCTAAAAAAGATGAATAGATGGTTCAGGCACGGGAATAGCAATTAAAGGGGCTCCCCCGGGTTCGTTACCTGTTGATGATCCTAGGGAAGCTCCTAGCTATCTGACTACCGACGAAGAATGTGAACAACACCCGTTTGCTGAAGGAAAAGTTCTGCAGATCGGGGTTTTCTTGTCGCCGATCTTCAGGGAACAGCTATTATCTTTACTACGGGAAAATTTAGATTTATTCGCGTGGTGCTCAGGGGACGTGACGGGGGTCCCGGAGTCTTGTGTTATTCACCGGCTAATAGTCAACAAAAACGTCAGACCTATTTCTCAAAAGCGTCGGGCTTTTTCTCCAGAAAAGGCAGACATCATTTTGCGCGAAGTCGAAAGAATGATTAGCGTTGGGCACATAAAGGAAGCAAGTTATCCGCTGTGAACCTCTAATCTCGTTCTGGTAAAGAAGAAAAACGAGAAGTGGAGAATGTGTGTGGACTTCACTGACCTCAATCGGGTATGTCCGAAGGACCCTTTCCAGATGCCAAGAATTGACTAATTGGTGGATTCGACTTCGGGAAATAGACTACTGTCATTCATGGATGCGTACACCGGCTATAATCAGATCAAGTTGCACTTAGCAGATCAAGAAAACACCACGTTTATAACGGGTCGAGGTCTGTATTACTACAAGGTCATACCGTTCGGGCTAAAAAATGTCGGGGCAACATTTTGACGATATGTTAGTCAAAAGCGGGATGGACAAGGACCACTTTTCTGATTTGCGAGAAACTTTCGATAACCTTAGGGGTATAAACCTCAAGCTCAACCCCGAAAAATGCTCCTTCAGAGTCAGGTCAGGCAAGTTTCTAGGTTTCTTTGTTAGCGAAAAAAGGGATTGAAGCCGACCCCATCCAACTCAGAGCTATTACCGACATGACACCGCCGAAGAACATCAAGGAAGTCCAGATCCTAACTGGGCGCTTGGCAGCTTTAAATCGTTTTATCTCTCGTTTATCAGACAAATGTGCCCCCTTTTTTCAGGTTTTGAGACAGGCCAAAAATTTTGTGTGGACGCCCGAATGCGACGAAGCATTCTTAGGGATTAAGCGATATCTATCGTCCCCGAATATTTTAACAAAGCCTCTAACAGACGAGACCCTTTTCCTTTACATTTTAGTTACAGATTTTGCAGTTAGTGCGGCTTTAATCAGCGAGTCGGGACCAGCCCCTACAGCGGTCTACTTTGTAAGCAAAAGCTTACTCGACGCGGAAACACGGTATTTGCGGCTGGAGAAAATGGCTTTAGCTCTAGTGACCGCAGCACGAAAAATGCGTCCATATTTTCAAACCCACCCTATCGTCGTCCGAACCTCGTTCCCGCTCAAGTACGTCCTCCAGCGACCGGACATGTCCGGGAGAATGTCTAAATGGTCGGTCGAATTAGGAGATTTCGACATCAATTTTGAGCCACGGACGGCCGTCAAAGGCCAAGTTCTAGCTTACTTTTTGGTAGAGTTCCACTCCGAGCGTCCGGATCGGGATACACCATCATTAGAGGCCGAACCAAATGAGTGGACCATCCGCACCGACGGGGGGGCAAATGTCAATGGCTGCGGAGCAGGTGTGCAGATAGTCACCCCAACAAGCATCAGTATGCACCAAGCTATCCGATTTGGTTTTCCTACCTCAAACAACGAAGCCGAATATGAAGCTTCCATGGCTGGACTCAGGCTAGCACAAGTATGTGGAGCAAGGCAAGTACGCCTAGTTAGTGATTCCCAGCTTCTAATAAATCAAGCCTCAGGAGTTGCGGAAGCCAGGAAAGAACACATGGTTCAATACTTAGCAGCGCTGAGAGTACTAGCTGCCTTGTTTGTCAAAATCACGTACGAACACATCCGGAGAAGCGAGAACATGGTGGCAGACTCCTTAGCAACGGCTTCATGCTCGAGCAATTATCCCTGGGTAACCGAGCAAGAAAATCCATCCATCATCAAACGGCAGGAGCTTGATAACCGACCTGAAATCGCCTGCCAGGTTTCCTCGGTAACAATTTCGGATTGGCGGCGGGATATTATCGCCTTCCTAGCCGAAGGTCGACTACCCAGCGATGGCGCCTCGGCTCGGAAGGTTCGCAACAAGGCCCGAGGTTACACGCTAGTAGGCGACATACTATACAAAAAGTCATTCAGCCGTCCTTTGCTCAGATGTATGGGGGTCCACGATTCGCAAATAATTGTATATGAACTACATGACGGTGAGGGTGCGGCACATTGTGGTTACAAGGCATTAATTAGAAGGATCTTTCTCGCAAGGTTTTATTCGCCTATGATAACAGCGGACGCACGGAAAATAGTGAAAACTTGCGACACTTGTCAAAGATTCGCAAACGCGATAAACATACCCGCAGCTCCTCTAGAGTCCATATCAGAAGGACTACCCTTCAACCGATGGGGAATCGGCCTTGTCGGACCTCTACCAATGGCATCTGGCAGGAGACAGACAATCGTGGTGGCAGTAGACTATTTTTCCAAGTGGGTTGAAGCTGAGTCGTTGTCCGCTACTAAGACCAAAGACATCATCAAGTTTATCTTGTCCAACATATGTTGTCGGTTGAGGGTACCCCATAGGCTAACCATGGATAACGGACCACAGTTCGACAACAGAGAAATGAAAACTTTTCGCACAACTCACAGGATCAGACAATGTTTCTCCGCTTCATTCTATTCTGAAGCGAATGGGCAGGTCGAAGTCACCAACCGAACCATCCTAGACAGACTCAAAAAGAACCTTGAAGGAAAGGCTGGTAAATGGCCGGACTATCTACAAGAAGTGTTATGGGCTTACAGAACCACCCCTCGGACGGCGACCCAAGAGTCACCTTATGCTCTGGTGTATGGTATGGACGCGGTTACTCTGGCAGAATCCATTTTTCCATCTTTCAGAATCGGTTCCTACGATGAAAACACAAACGAAGACAACTGACGACTCGCTCTTGATCTCATAGAAGAGAAACAAAGTCGCGCTCAGTTGAACTCTTTGCACTATTAGACCCTGATGAGAAGTCGGTACGCATGTAAAGTACGCCGTCGGGAGTTTAAAGTGGTGACAAGGTTTTGAGGCGCGTCTTCCTGCACACCAAAGACAAAAGCCTCGGCAAGCTCGCCCCGAACTGGGAAGGACCATACAGAGTTATAGAAAAAATCAAGAGCGGGACATATCGTCTGCAAAACAAGCTCGGGCACTCGTTAAGACTACCATGGAACATCGAACATCTGAAGTTGTATTTAGAATAGTTTTACAATGCTTGTAATTCGTTAAACATTGTCTGTAAGAACTTGTTGGTCAGGGATGCACTCTTTCCTACCTCGGTGGCGCGAGAAGGTTTTAATGAGGCATCATTAACACCCAACCCCCCTTGATTAAGTTAATCAAAATTTTCTTTTGCCTTCCAATCTTTGAAGTATTACAAACTTGGTCAGCTGACGAGATGGTCGACGTCTGTTCCTACTAATCTTGATTGATCTACGAAGCCTTCATGGGTTTTTTCAGTGTTTACACTGATCTACATTTTAAATTTCCCGACCCTATGTGAAATATTTCAATTTTACATTGATCTACAGAACCTTCATAGGTTTTTCAGTGTTTACACTGATCTACATTTTAAATTTCCCGACCTTATGGGAAATATTTCAATTTTACATTGATCTACAGAACCTTCATAGGTTTTTCAGTGTTTACACTAATCTACATTTTAAATTTCCCGACCTTATGGGAAATATTTCAATTTTACATTGATCTACAGAACCTTCATAGTTTTTTTAGTATTTTACACTGATCTACATTTTGAACGTTCCCGACCCTATGGGAAAGATCTCAATCCTATATTGACCTACCGAGCCTTAGTAGGTCTTTCGGTATTTAATTGTCCCGCATCTTAAATCCCCCGATCCTATAACAAATTTTTCCATCTACATTAAGCAACCGAACTTTTTTTGGGTTCTGACAATCAAAAAACCAGTTATCAACTACAACATTCACAAGTATATACAGTACGAGGGCAATAAACGGATAAAAGGAAATTCTGATTGCAAAAATAGACAGGGGACTCCGCAGCCCCCAAAAATTCATAAGTCTTAAAAACGATAACTACAAAAAAAAAACGTCGAGAATCAAGCTTCTTCTTCCTCCGACTCGGGGTCATCTGACTCATCATCTTCGATGCAAACTCCTGCAGGACGATCACCTTCGGGCACGTCCAACCACATCGACCCAAGGGGAAGGTCGGGGAAGCAGTTGTGAAAAGATAGCACATACGAGGCTTTAGCATCGCCTGTTTCTTTCTCCGCCCACTTCTTGCATTTCTCAGCAAAAAGTGTGTTGGTCGCCTTCAAGTTAGTAATTTCCCGTTCCTGGGCTGCGGCACGATCCTCCCCGGCTTTCCTAGTATGCTCCAAAGTAGCCTTGGCCTTCTTGAGCTCTTTTTCTGGCAAGTCCCGAGCCGCCTTAGCACCCTGCACCTCCTCTTTCAGACCGACAACTTTTGCTTCCATCTCTGACAACTGTCGGTTCAGCTCCCCAGCCCGACATTCCTTCAGAGCCAAGGGGACTAACATGTTGTACAGGGACATAGCCAGCCCATTGGTAATCTGCAACGGAAACAAGTGCGGACTACCAGGTACCAACAACACCGGAAGCTTCGTTCCGCTTGAGGAGGCCGCGGCATCTGTGGGAGATTTGGGGGGGGGGGCTAGCATCATCCGGAATCACCACTACGGGATCAACCATCAAGCTGCTCTTAGCCCCACCATACTGATCAAACAGCTTCGGCACGGTGACATTGTCAGCACCAGCAACCGCCCCACTCTCCCTCTTGGAGCGCTTTGGCTTTTTCAATTGAACTCCCTCTGCATCGGCCCGACCTTTTCTTTCTGCACCAGCGCCTGGGTCCGATCGGTCTCACCACCTTCAGCAATATTTCCTTTCTTTTGAGCCACCGCCCCTGCCTCTTCAGCCCCGGTATTGCTCTCCCCGACCTCGTCATCCGGTTTTGGGCGCTTGCTAGGCGCCTTGTTACGTTTCGGGAGGTACAATTGGGACCCTGGTGCATCTGTCTTCGCGATCAGATCCTCCATACTCGGGGGCTGTCGCAGTTACTCGATACTGAGCACCTCTGACGAGCAACGCCAGAGGTTACTCATGATCAGGTTGGTGTCCTTGAAGGTCCGGTGCATCGCCTGCCCCCAATGCTGCCTAGCGTAGTCTTTCAGCACTTGGAACGTGACTTCACCTGCTGAGAAGTAGTCCTTCTTCAGCCCCTGCAGGAACTTCTTCGATACTGCACAAGGGATCGGTCCACATTAATATATATATATATCAGGGGATTACCATCGGGAACCCGGGTTCGGAGCAGTCGCTTCTGGTTCTCCTTGCTGTAAGGGCGGCCATTTTCCCAGCAGCCGCTCAGAAATACGAAGCGATGCTTCCAGCCCTTGTCTCCCTCAAAGAAATCGTTAACTATTTTCCATTTGTTTGCCAGGGAAGAGTAGAAGAACGGGGACTTTTGAGATTTCGACAGGCCAGACATTGCGATATACTCTTCCATAGGCATAACCCGACCAAACAGACGCGAGGCCATTATGCTGGACATCAAAGTGTACCACACGTTGGGCGTCAGTTGAGAAGGGCATATTTGAAGGATGGGGAAGTATAGCGCAATTTCGGGATCTAGGGGGAACCGGAGGCCTCAATTAAACAGCTCGGTAAAAACCACTATCTCCCGCGATCGAATGTGCATGGGGGTCTCCCCGGGGACCGGAAACCGAACAATAATGTTCTCTGGAATCCCCCAGCGAATCAGCAGCTCTTTGTGCTTAGCAGCAGGAAAGTAGAGATACTTGCCTTCGAAAAGAGAGACGACATTACTCGAAGGAAGCCAGCGGAAGTAAGTAGTGGTTATGACCGCCTCTACCTCCTTGGGAAGAGGATCCTCAGGGGGATTAGCGGCATTACCTGCAGCAGCAACACTAACCTCCACAGGTAGAATATCCACCTCCGATTCCTCAGTATTCGGTACCGGAGCCTGATCAGAGCTTAGGGCAGCGGCAACGTCTGGATCTGACGGTCGGACCTGAGAATTAGTGGGACCAGCACTGCTACCGGTGTGTGCCAGATGAGCCTCGTCCTGTTCCCGACGAGCCCGCTTGGGGTCTAATTCCTCCGGCGTCAATCGCCGCTGATTAAGACCTAAAAAAGTTATTGCAGTATTAGTACCAGTTCGGTACCCTCGTATGGAGGGAGTGAGCTGAACCATTTCGAGATAATTACCTCCTACGGGAGATGTTGGAAGACTGTTTTCCCCCATAGTTAAGAACTTGGTTTTGAATGCGCGTCGGGGCAGTAAAGAAGGTGAAGTGGTGTAAGAATTGACGGACGACGGGGTCGGATGCTCCGATCGAACAATCGGAGAGGTAGGGGAACTACTGCTACAGGGAATGACAACGGTTTCTGGAGTTAGAGTGATTTTAGGGGTTAGAACGCCGGGTGGTTCGGGCGAAATGAAGGATTCGGCGGGGATCGGGGTAGCGAGAACAAGATCGTGGGGCTGCGGAACGGGTGTGAACGGTTTGGAATTAGAACCCCAAATCAATCCAGCACGTCGGTATTCTTCAGCGCGGTCACCAATGCTAGCCCACTCTTTAAAACCGGACACGGGTTTTTTCTTTTTCTTGGTTGATAGCTGCTACGGATGTCTGGGTTTCATAAAACAAGCATTCCCTCTCTGGAAACGTTCGGACAGCGCTTTCTCTCTCTAGAATCCCTCTGAGAGGGATCAGAATTTGTGAAGTACTTATAGGCAACGCCACATGACCGGAGAATACCAATCGACAAAAAGCAGCGGGAAGGCGAAGAGACTCCCTAAGAAACTGCACTGGCTAGCACGCGTCGTGTTAACGGTCGACACGTATCGTCCATCTTCTGACAAGAGCTCACCTAAGCTAGCTTTCTCACACCAAGATGCAAGATGGGCCATCTTGGCCCGGTTCGTCATGAAAGCTAGCCCACGATACTAAGCCCAGGAAGAAACCACCAAGAAGGCGCGGTATCCGACCCAGTTAGATTCATGAACCCAGTCAGGGTGCGAGTTAAATGGAAGAAAACATCCGAACTTAGCCCTCTCACAAGATTTGTTAGAGAGTACAGCGGGAGGAAGAATGTCTCCACGAACCCGACAATGCGATAAGTGTTTTAAAGGCCAGATGCTCAGGAGAGAGGAAATCCGCCCGAAGCGAGGCAACCATGGACCCAGAATACAGGGGATAGCGGTTATTGTGTTTAGGATCTTTTATAAGTCTTCGCTCCCGAGGCTCTCGAAGACTGGGGGCTACTGATAAGGAGATAATTCGCCAGGATAAATAATAAGGGGTTGATCGTGAGTATAAAATACTTGGCATGGCTATTATTGTATTTATTATCCTTTAGGGACAAATTTGTAAACAATGTGTTTAACAAAGGACCAAAATAACAATAAAACCAGCCCACCAAGGACATTAATGGGACCACCTTAATTTACTATAAAAGGTGACCCACTTTCTTGGTAGGTGGGACATTCCACATTATTCTATTCTCTTTGCACTATCTCTCCCTAGACTCTCTCTCTAGTCACATCAGATTCAAGATCCGAACTATTCCTTGGTCATTTACTCTCTCATCATGGTTGATGTATCACATCAAGAGCCTTACAGAAAGAAACAATTCCTCTTTGTTGAATTGTAGATGGCTTCTGAAGTTCTTCAGAGTATATTTCTGCTAGCAGATTTAAAACACTACAATCTTCTACTTTTAATTTATTATTCTTTCCTTTATTTCCCCAACCATCACCCAAAACTCATCCAGGTTCCATTACAAAACCTAATATTTTAATGTGAGGGTAACAAAGATTGAAATTTTCCGAGATATAAAATAATTATTCCAAAAAAGCATTTAAAATGTAAGGTATATGAGGCTTTATATAAGAGCTACTCAAAACTCTAAATTAGAATACAAGGAATAAAATAAAATCAAACCATATTACAATTAGATTTGATTTAAATAATATAAGTGTTAGAATATTCAGTGTATTAAGTTTCCTTGTATAGGCCTCTAAGTTCTCTATATATTGAGAGCCTTACTATTGGTCAAATCTTGAATTACATCTCTAATGCATCAATAAAAAAAAGGGAACATTTTCTAATAAACACAAAACCCTAGCCGCTTCCTGCAGCTACAGTTGAAATGCTACGTAGAACATGTGCCTGTTAACATAGTATCAGAGCACGTGCGATTCTGGGAATTCTGAACATCCTCAACAAAGGGTCAAGCTACTAAGTGACTCCCAGTTGCTTGTCCACCATGCCTTGGGCCTATCAGAGGCTAGAAAGGAACAATTGGTCAAGTATTTGCTCCTCCTCAAAAATGAAGCGTTAAAGTTTAAAGCTGTTGTCTATGAGCACATCCCCCGGGCAGAAAATGAGCTAGCAGATTCATTGGCAACAATAGCATATACGGAGTCCTACCCATGGATCCATGTGCTTGAAAGCCCTTCTATTGAACTTGGTAAGGGTGGAAAAGAGGAAGTTTTTGAAATACAAGTGAATCGACCTCAAGACTGGAGGTCTTCTCTCATACAGTATCTGTCCGATGGTATTGTACCTTCAAATAAAACACAAGCCAGAACCTTGAAACACAAGGCTCGTGGTTTCATTATGTTGAGAGAAGTGTTGTACAAAAAATCCTATAGTAAACCCCTCCTACGTTTCTTAGGGGATGATGAGTCACAAGTGGTCCTCTCCGAATTGCATGATGGTGAGGGATCAGCCCATTGTGGATTCAGAGCTTTAACAAAAAGAGTGTTACTCTCCGGATACTATTGGCCATCGATCATGAAAGATGCTAAGGAGCTGGTAAGAAGGTGTGACCCATGCCAGAGATACAGCAATGAAATTCATGTACCAGCCATTCCTTTGGAGTCAATTTCTGAGCCCATCCCTTTTGCTCGATGGGGATTGGACTTGGTTGGGCCTCTCCCTGTGGCGTCCGGAGGGCGTAAAATTATAATTGTGGCCATTGACTACTTCTCAAAGTGGGTAGAAGCAGCTCCCCTGGCAGGGACAACCTCGAAAGCTGTCATAAAATTCATTTTGTCCAACATATGTTGCAGATTCGGTGTCCCACAGAAGATAACAACAGACAATGGGCCACAGTTTGACAACAGAGAAATGGAAAGCTTCTGTGCCTCAAGGGGTATTCAGCACTGCTTTTCTTCACCTTTCCACCCACAAGCCAATGGGCAAGTTGAAGTGGCTAATAGAACAATACTGTCCGGTTTAAAGAAAAATTTGGAAGGGGCTGCCGGGAAGTGGCCTAGTTATCTACAAGAAGTCCTGTGGGCCTACCGGACAACACCTGGGGCTGCAACACAAGAATCCCCCTTTGCCTTGGTCTATGGAATGGATGCAGTAGCCCCCATAGAGAAAACACTCCCTTCCTTTCGTGTTCATAACTTCTCCGGACATGCTAATGAGATGGCAATTAGAAATCAGCTCGATTTGATCGAAGAAAGACGGGTTAAAGCTCATCTTAGAATTGCACACTATCAGGGCTTGATGAGAAGCAGGTTTGCTTCTAAAGTTAAAAGGAGAGATTTTCAACCAGGAGATAATGTATTAAGGAAAGTTTTCTTGCATACTAAGGAAAAGCTCCTCGGAAAGCTGGCCCCAACCTGGGAGGGTCCGTATACTGTGGTTGAAAGAATCAAGCCTGGGACTTATTGGTTGGAAGACAAAGATGGCAGGGTTTTAACTCACCCTTGGAATATTGAACACCTTTGAATGTACTTGGAATAACACCTGTGTAAATATTTACTTGTTTAAACATCCATGTAAATATTTGGGGGCATACCTTCCCCTCTTCGGTGGCACGGAGAGCTTTCAATAAAATTTGGTGCCTTCTTCGAAATTATCTAAGTATTTTCAAAATTTTATCTCTTATCATACTATCCGGACTAAAAGATCTAAGGGCTATTTAAATTCTAGCCGGAGAGTCTTAATACTCTCACAATACAATAAAACTACTTAAACTCCAGCTATTTAAACAAATAATGAAAGAAGAGGATGGTTGAGCAAAATAAAAACATTCATTCAACAACTTAAAATTGCCTTGGCCTTCCAAGGACTTTTTGAACAAGTTTGGGCATAGTACAAAAAATCTGTCCGAATAATACGGACACCATCACAAAAAGAGTGCCTTGGCCTTCCAAGGACTTTAGTTCGAATAAAAGATAAACAGAATAACTTATAAGTTAAGGTTGAGCCTTTGAAGATGGCTCGCCCTCATCTGCTTTCTTGCCCTTGATGTCGCTCTTCTCTTCGACTATCTTCTTGCCCTTGGGATCAATCTCTTCTTCACCTGGGCTCTCTCCGGTTTCCTCTTCATTATCAGACGAGGACTCACTGGAATATCCCTCGTCAACCATATTATAATATGGAAGGTCGTCATCATCCACATAGCGCCATAAGCTCCCTAGTCTCCTCTTCGGGAATTTTTCGTGAAATAGGAGAACCATATCAGACTTCACCCTTTGAATCATTAGCTCCTCGCTTTGTATCATCTCCCTAGCATAGGCGTTGATCTTGGCCTTGATTGTGGCCTCTTGGTCCCTCACCAAAGCAGCCTTCTCTTCAGCAGCCTGAGTCACTGCATTCTCTAAAGCGATTTTGTCAGTGGTCAGGTTGGTGATGAGCTTCTCCTTGGCTGTAGTTTCTCCCCTTGAGATTGTCAGGTCCTTCTCCAGTCCGGACAGCTTATCCTGAAGATCTTTTATGGTTTCTTCTAGGGTGGCAACTTTTGTGTTGTTTTCATTTTGCTTCTTCTTCAGCTCCTCATTTGCCTCTTTAAGCAAGTCAGTATTGGTGGTGGCAGTACAGAGGTCTCCAGACAGCTTTTCCTTATCAGACTTGAGGTCTTTGATAGTGTCTGCTTGACTCCGGACTTGCCTTTCCAAAGTGAGCACTGGCTGTACATTGCTACGTAGAGAATAGGCTATAATATCCTTCTCGCTAGAAACCATGAAAGTCTTACCGTTAAAATTGACCGTGTTGGAGCTACTCAGAGGGATGTAAGGCCCTGCGAACTCGTCTCTGGGCAGGCCAAGAAAATATTCACCAAGTCCACCCAGACCGGTGATGTCCATTTCATCCAAGTTAAGCTCTCCCCCCTCAACTTCATCTGTATGGAATTCCTTTGGAATCTCTTCTTGAAAGTCCCTTGGGATCTCTTCGGCCAGTGTCGGGTCAGTAGGGAAAGAGGGCTCCGGATCCCGGAGAGCAAGCTCATCTCCTTGGGAAGTCTTTTTCTTCTTGGCTTCCCTGTCAGCACTTTCACTTGCTTGCTTGCGAGTCCTCTTGGATGCCCTTGGAGGTTTTGGGAGGTTTACTTCCTGCTTTTTGCTCTCCTGCTCCACCACTTGTAAAAGGGCTGCATCAATTTGAACTTGTGTTGGCCCCTCTGGATCTGTTGGGGCCTCCTTCTCAGTATCACCTGCCACCTTCTTGCCTCTTCCTCTGCCCTTCATTTTGCTTGGGGCTGTGGCCCAAGCAGGCAGGTAGAGTGTCCCATCCAGCTCGTGGGACCTTCTCAGCACAATGTCTTCATCAGGCTGGGTGGCAAGCTCTTCCCAAGTTAGGTCTCTCCGACCTGTTGTGTTCCACAGGTGGGACCTTGCTAGGTTTCCAGTGGTGAAGGCCTTGTAGAAACGGTTCTCCCAGTTCTCTGCAGCCCATGCATTAATTTTGCCACAGGTAGTCTGTCCGGCCTTCAGGTAGTCCCCGAACTCCTTTGGCAGCTCTGTTAAAACAAAAGAGAAATTGATTAGTACAAACTTAATTTAAAAAAAGAAAAAAAGAAAAGAGAGATTCGAACAGAAACTTGAAGTAAAAAACTTACGGTCACTCCTCCATCTACTCCTGAGAAGGCTTGGATTCTCTCCAGCCTTGATTTTCTTGCCGTTTTCCCACGAGCCACTGACAAACAAGAATTGGCTCCTCCATTTGCTCTCCGACTCCAGGAGATCATCAACAGCTTTGAGATCGTTCCCCATGTTGAAATGGTAGAAGGGGAACTGATGATGCTTGCACAGGTTGGCCACTGCAGCGAACTCTTCCATAGGAAGAGGGATCCCTGATAGCCTAGATGCCATTATGCATGACATCAAGGTGAACCAACCATTGGGGCTTAACTGTGATGGGCAGAGTTTGACCAAGTGAAAGTAGCGCACTATCTCCGGGTCCAGTGGGAACCTGAGTCCCCAGTTGAATAGCTCCGTAAAGAAGACTATTTCATTCTTTTTACAATCCATCGGGGTCTCTGGATCGATGGAAATCCTTATCTTTACGTTCTCAGGGATCCCCCACTTTGTGCGCAATCTACCCAGATCTGAAGTATGGATGAACGCATACTTGGTCTTCAGCAAGGCCAAGAGATACTTGAGCTCCACTTTATGAAAGCATGGCCCCACTCTCCCTTCAAGGCTCTCCGGCAGGTCCGGATGCCTCAGATATAAGTTTTCCTTGCCCTTCTTGGCAGCAACAATAGCAGTATCAGCCTGTCCGGAGGACTCAGACTCAAATCGGACCTCCTCAGTGGAGTCCTTCATTCTCTCCTCCATAATTGTTGGGGGAGCTTCTGTAGAAGTAGTCCGGGGAGGATTGAAGCTTGACATAGCTGGCCCTCCGGACTGTTGACTGCCCGTATTCATTTGACTTCTCACCTCAGGTTGAGTTTCTGAGGCAGAAGATTCTTTGGGAGGTACTGGGCTGCTGGCCTCCGGACCGGACGGCCTCTCCCGAGGAGCTCTAATGGGTGCCCCAGACCCAGTTTCACTATTTTTTGCCCCCGATTTAGAGGGAGTGTTTTTAGAGGTTAGCCCTTTAACTTACCGGCTTGGCCTCTTGATGACTAATTTCTCCGGGGAGTGGTCAGAGTCAGACCCCATGGCAATAAAAGACGATTTTTTCCTAACACTTGTAGCAGTAACTCCCGGTTCAACAGCAGGGATTGACTCCTGAACTGAAGAGCCGGATATTATGGGAGAAAGGGTGGATTGAAAGAGCTTTTTAGGCTTGGTACCTTTGGAAGAGGATGAGCCTCTGTCAGATTCAGCAACAGAGGAGGCTGGTTTCTCAACAGGCGACGATGGTAGCCCTGCTGCCAGTCGTTTCTCCTTCTCGACCCTTTGTGCTTTCTCCAACTCCGAAAGATTGAGCCAACCGCCTTTGATCAAAGCTGTTCTTGCTGTAAACATAAAACAGCCAAGGAAATTTTCGTTCTAGAGAGATAAAGCTCTGGGTGAAAATGCAAAGTGAAATTTGAAAGAGATAGTGAGACAGGGAAAAATGAATGAGAATTTATAGTAAATGTGAAAAAAAGGAGTTGATTCCTAGGAGAATCCGAAAAGTTGGGCAATGATTAAAAGGCGGCGCTGATGTCATTATTGGCAATTAAAGAGGTAACTTGTTAAAGAAGGTGGTGCGAAATCCAAGGTGAAAAAACGGCTGGAGTGACCAATCAGGGAGTGACACGTGTCCCATTAACTCTGGCAAAAACCGTTTGGAATTCGTAACGTTTGACCTGTCCGGGTATACCCATAACTCTCTCCGAATTAAGAACCACTTCCTGTAATCGGACAGTTTTTTAGTTCTTTAACAAGGACACTTGCTCAAACACCTAAAAAAGGGGCTCCTGATGAGTCCGAATCCAGGACATCTCCCCGGAAGGGCAGGTTAGTGTAAATTCTCTCCGAATACCGGACAGATCATTTATACCGGACAGATCATTTGAACCGGACAGATCACTTCGAAGCAATATGAGCCTAAGGCTGTTCGAACTATGACAAAAGTACTAAAAAACCTAAACACTTCCTGACTAAGCTACCTGTCCTCCTGCTTAGAACTCATGGGTCTTTAAGCATGACCCGGGTCCATTAAACTTGACCCGAAAGCCCATAAGGGCCCAAACATCACACTATAAATACTCAACCACCAGCATTAACTTCTGGTAATGAAAATTAACTGCTACCAAGCTGCTCAATTATCTCTCCACCGTTAAACACCCTTACACTACCGTTAAACACCCTTACACTACCGTTAAACACCCTTACACTACCGTTAAACACCCTTACACCACCTTTAAACTCCACTTAAAATTACTAGCCTACCCTCAGGCTATTTTTATCCACACCACAAGCATTATATGTACACAAAAAAATTTCCCCCCTCCACAATTTGGAATATGAGAGGATGACTACTACTGTCGGTTAGTGTTTTCATCATTTAGGAAATAATAAAACATTTCAGCTCTGACTTCTCTTACCATATCCTTTCAGTAAGTCTTTTTCACGTATCCTTTCTCGATAATATCTCTGGCACATTTTCAAAGATGAAAATACCGTAGTCGAGGGAGCCTTTCTCTTGTTGTGGAATATTTCTCACGTTTTTTTACTTTGAACCCATTCCTTGCCCCTGATAGGTATTTTCTCTCGAGACAATCATAATATTTTGTATCAGGTATTAGGTACAAATAAACTCTCTGGACACAGAATTATAAACAACTATCAGGGAATAGAGTTGGCAACAACAACTCTCATGTAATAGAGTTGTCAACAACTCTCACGTAATAGAGCTGTCAACAACAAATCTTCGGTAATATAGCTGCTAACAACTCTCAGGGAATGGATGTCTGAACAACTCTTGCAAAATAATATTGCAAACAACTCTCACCTCCAAAGGGATAGAGTTGAGACAGCTCTCAAGCCATGATGTGAATGGCATCTAGATCTTAGGACATGATGCGAATTAAATGATGATATATTTGCGGTAGCTCTCAGGAATTAATGCGAATTTCATACAACCCTCATACTTTGTAGTATGGTAACAATTAGTAATCTTACCAGCGGATCACGTGTCTTTGTTGTGTAGTCTAACGCATGTACATGAGGTAGTAGTGGGTTGTAGTATGTTGCCATCTTGGCGTCTATATTAATAACGAGCAACATCCAATGGTTCATTGTATCCTTCTTAGTGCTACATACTGGAATGAGCAAAATGTTCGTGTCTGGAGGCATTAATTCTAATACATCGTCAACTACATTTGTTATTTCCTTTCCTTCTACCAGTTGGTACTGCATTAAAGTAAAAGTAAAAGTACATTAGAACAAGGACGTGCGAGGTGTTGGTAGTTTATAGCTACACATACCGTAGCCATGCCAGAAATTTGTATGGCTCCATATTTGGCTTCAGGGAAATTTTTGCATGGAACCTTCCATTTTACTGTTATAAGGCAACTTTAGAATCCAAGTGTCTACAATCCATGGGGAGTTGTTTATTAAATACAGTATATGAGAGTTGTTTGAAAAAAAACCGGGAGTTGTTTGCTAAGTGAATACCTTATAGTCTAGGTCCTTCTCGAAAGGTAGCTCCAATAAATTACTCGCGGGCACTTGAACTCTGTAGGTAAACTTGGACATTGGTAAATACCATATATTTGGATCTTCCCCATCTTCCCTGCCTTGAATTTGAAGTACTTTGTGGTAAATACCATACATTAGGCAGCATGTCATCCCCCCCCCCCCCCCACTGTATGTTCTCTTGACTTTAACATATAAAGGTACCATTGTCAAATTATAAAAACAGAAATACACATCTTTATGTAATTGTTATTTAAAAATCCACTTACGCATAATCTACGACGACCAATTCCGTTGACTGCTCTAGCATAAGCGCAAGAGTTCGTTGAGAAAATTTATTTATCGCATCCTCTGACATATTCGCCAGAGCCCGTTGTATCATATCATCGATTTCAAGATCATTAATTTCATCTAAAACTAATTGTTAAAGTTGCGAGTAATAACCATCAAAAAATATATTTGTTAAACGTATTGTGTTATCGTGTGTATCAAAAAACTTTGGAACTCCACCTTCTCCCTTTTCCGGTTGATTTGGTACTGGTCCCACAACTGATGCTTGGCTCAGTGGTTTTGACTTTGCATTGAAATTTTTTTAGACATCAGCCATGTCTTCTTCTGGAAGTTGGACTTGTAACGGTGCTT
The DNA here is from genome assembly GCA_036936605.1 of Limnanthes douglasii subsp. nivea. Classification (NCBI taxonomy): domain Eukaryota; kingdom Viridiplantae; phylum Streptophyta; class Magnoliopsida; order Brassicales; family Limnanthaceae; genus Limnanthes; species Limnanthes douglasii. The sequence continues at coordinate 10,142,123 of JAUPFV010000001.1, read as the reverse complement.
CTTCCTGGCTGAGCAATTCTGACTTGTTACATGGATGGGCAGACTCTGAATCTTCCCCTATAACAGGTTGTGTATCTTTGGTCTGTGTTAGCCTTTCACTCTTTTCCAAGGATGGGCGTTGTTCTCCTTAAATCTTTTGTTGTTGTTCTGGTTGTTATTCTCCTAGAATTTCTTGTTGTGTTTGTTGTTGTTGTTATTGTAGCTGTTCACCTTAGTTCGGTTGTTGCTGTTTTTATTGTGGCTGTTGTTGTGGTTGTTGTCGGTCGACATGCTGTTTCATATCAAACTTGACAGTTAAGTGTAAACCTGAGAGGTTTAGCAAACAACTCGCAGGCTATATAGTGAAAACAACACGCATACATTTTTTACAAACAACTCTGAGGTTATGATGAGAGTTATGAATTTAAGGACACAACTCTCATAATATTTATACACACAACTCTCAAGTTATATAGTAACATAGAACTCACAGGATGTAAAGTCACTAACAATGATGAGTCCGGATTCTGTTACCTCTTCGGACAGGGACAGTTCGGACAAAGACCATCTAACCGGACAGGGCAGTTCGAACCCCTCATCCATTTGAATGTTCGAACAAGGACTAAAGTACTTAAAAACCTAATCACTTCTTGACTAACCTTCCTGCTCTCCTACTAAGAGCTCATGGGTCCTTAAACTTGACCCGGGTCCATTAAACATGACCCGACAGCCCATAAGGCCCAAACGTAAGGGTATAAATACCTAACCACCTACATTAAATGAGAATAATGAAAATTAAATACAACCAGGCTGCTTAATTCTCCCTCTACTCTCTACTCAAATATTAAATACCTACAAAACTTCCACAAACTCTAAACAAAAGTTACGAACTTACCCTCAGACAAAAATAAACCACACCAAACAACTCTCATCATATTTAACCAAACAACTCTCAGCTTACAGTGAGATTCGTGTGCAAAAACCTCAAAGTACTAGACTCTGAATGCTACTTGAGAGTCGTGTGTGGCTAAACAGCGCCATTTGTTTGAACACACTATTTTGCGGATTGTTTGTATATATACCACGCGAATTGTTTGAAACCCAGAACGCAGATTAAGATGCAAGATGTGTTTAAATACATACATGCTGGTTGTTTTAAAACACTAGACCTGCTAGATTTTGAAAAAAATAACTTAATAACCCAATATTTTTGCATATTAAGATCAACTTAAATCTTCAGGTCCTTCTACATCGGTAAGTCCAGACTCTTCAACTGCGACTTGTTTCTCATGAGATTCTACCTCCTTAGCTCTATGTTCTTCCCAACCTACTTCCTATGGCATGAGAGGTACAAGCTGTTGGTAATTCGAAATAGAGTCATCTGTTTCTTTCTCCTTTGGAGGACTCAGAACTGTCATTGCATCCATTGTAGATGCAAATTTGTCTGCCTGTATCTTCACTTTGTTTGTCTCTGTGTTGACAGATAACTCTCCCGGTCTTTGTTCATGTTGTACTGATGAATGGTTCCCAACATCGTCATTCTCCTCCGGTAGTACTCTATCATGATCTCTGGCTCCGGCTTCCTGCATTTTCCCATCCTGATTCGGGTCCTTTTTCTAGAATTTCAGATGGCACAAGTGCCAACGGATCAGTGGACACGGCTTCTGCTGGCAGTTTCGGTAGCCTTTCTTGCTTCTCTTTTTCAGGCCTTCCGAGGGAGAAAAAAGGAAAAGAGAGAGCATTGTGGAGTTGTTGTTCTTCTTCAAGTCTTGCTACCTTTAACCTTAACTCTTTAAGCTGCGACGAGAAAGCCATAAACATTATAATTTGTTCAGTGCGGGTTAATTAAGGTTATATATATATATATATATACACATATAATTAATTCTTTCGCATGTTGGTCGATCTTGCGCTGCTACTTATTCTTGTCGGTATAAGTCTTCAAACGCTTGGACGTTGCTTTTGCTCCAGTTTTCTCTGGAGTAGCATATCTCTATGTTTGAGCATAAAACGACCCATTGTTTCACTCATAATATCATCGGATACTTCCTCGGCCTCCGTTTGGGTTATCTCCGTTGGTGTTGATGGAATCATTGTTCTGGTGACTCCTTCTGGTTGGTCTGTGGTTGGGATGCCCTAATTAGAGTCTTGTCGTGCGTGTCTCACCCTTTTCCTTATATTGGGGGATGTACTTTTCTTCCTTTTAATCGGTCATTCTTCGTGTAAAACATGTGCAAGATTTGTATCTTCATTACTTGCTAGTACTCCAAATGCTTATATTTCAGCCTCTGTTTAACAAAGGGGAGCCTCCACAACCTACAGATGAAAAAACATAAAAGTTATTACATGGATGCGAGTTGTTTAATCCCAACTTATAACCTGAGATTTGTTTAAAACTCTCACATCCTGGGAGTTATTCATAAATCACCTCAGGTTTGTTTACAACTTTCATATCCTAAAAGTTATATACATCTAAATTACATGAGAGTTGTTTGTATCTCTATTATCTGATAATTATATATATATATAATCTGGGAGTTTTTTTTTATTAAGCTAAGAGTTGTATTGTATACATATATATTTCATACCTCATCATCTTGCAGCAGAGGCAACCTTCCAAGAAGCTTAAAGGTCGATTATTTAGACTATAATCCCCACCATTTGAAGAACCTTGTGATCAGATTTGGCTTTATGAGCTCTAACCCAATTTTTGTGTGCTCCATGACAAAGGGCTGCATTGGGAAACTTGTGATCATCAGGAGCTCTATGGAAGTGTGGTAATATTTAATTACACATAAACAATATTATGACTAGCAGTGCGACACAACCGATAACTTTATCGGGTTTTCCTTCCGCAACACAACTCTTGATCAACTGGAGAAGCTTCAACAATATTGATCTGGACCAATCATATTCGTTTATATAGTCGAGATCTTTGATAAAATACAGTGCATTCCAGCCCATTATATCTCTAGAGACTGAGTAGAATAGCGTTGAACAAAACAAAAATCAAGAACCTGACAACATCGTCCAGCTCATGCTCCCCCCTTAGCTGATGGCTTTTGCTATACCTTCTTGTAAGATCCACCACAACATGTTATGTCAGTGTATCTGAACATCCTGCTCAGAGTATAAACTATATTCATGCATACCTTTATAATGTTGTTCGATACGGATTTAGAATTTGTCGGCCCTATCTTCTTTTTCGTTTTACCCATGAAGTATGTTCTCATCATCCTTGAATCATTTTTCTCTCCATTTACGTATCTGGTTTGGAATGCGTCGACTTTCGTTAAAGCCATTTCCTCTGTGCCATGCTTAAGGCCAAAAGTGACCTTTACATCGTCTGTCGTTATGTTGACAAGCTTTGACCCTAACAGGAATGCATCTTGTTCAACCAAAAATATCTCTACAATAAATTGAATGTTCGCATAAAACTTCTTCTTCGGTAATTGCCCCTCCCAGAATTCAAATGTTGCCTTCAAAAGCGTGTAGAATGGTGTGCTTCTCGTAGCTTCGATGTGGGCAACTATAGTGTTGTTCTCTCTCAACAGTTTCAGAAGACTCAACAATCCCGACCTGCGGAAGCTTAGTTTTGTGGTAATTGTTCGTGAAAAAAACAACAACATAAAACCAGCCAACAATGCTCATCTAGTATAGTTCCAACACAACTATCCGGTATGAAAGCACAAACAACTCCCAGGATACGCTCCAAGTTGTTTGCAAAAAGTACTCATATATTTTAAAATAACTGGCATGATTCAACATTGAAACAACACTCATACATTTTACCAAAACAACATCAAAATAATATGTTGCAAATTATGTTATGATAAACATGTAGCGACATGCGAATTGTTTTATTTTTCACATGCACGTTACCAGGATCTGAGAAATTTTGAAACAACACCAAAACCAACAAACAACTAAAGGTAGATCATTGACTACACATCAAAATACGCACAAAACGATTAACATTACATGCAACCTCTAAAGCTATTATGTAGAACGATAAATCCCAAAACTACAATACTTGCACACTATCTTAACTACGTGATTGCATTACAAATAAGCAACGTCGATCGTCAAAGAACACCAACAAGCACTTGAAAATCCAAAAACGCAAAAAAGAAAACTACATTTCGCTAAATCGAGACGTGCCTGCTTACTGTGGCTCGTTATTTCTTCACCGGCCGGCGTGAACTAAACGAGGACAGTCGAACGACTACTGCTTACTTGTCTCAGGGATGACTAGACGATCGACGGTTGGGAATCGACGAAGAACGTAAAATGTTGGTAGAGGAGGGTTTCTGGTGTGAAAAGAGTCGAATGGTTTTTTTTTCTGGTTACCAAAAATATAAGCCTTGTTTTGTGGTTTATGGGTCTAAGAAAGAAAAAAAATGGATTTAAAAAAAATACGTGTATATATAGTCGGGGGTATTTTTGTCCAATGTTTAGATGGAGGTATCAATTGATACTATCATGATTTCAGATACTAGTAGGTAATTAGGTAGTTGCGTGAGTATTACCTTGTGCTTTTCTCTATATTCTAACAATATTATTTTAATAGAGTAAATGAAATTTAATACGAAAAATTATAAGTATATGTAAATTCCTTAACATATTAACTTTTTTATAATATTAATTTTATATATTTTAAGTCTTTTTTCCTATCTCTAATTCTAAAATATCAATCAGAATCGAATAACCGGTACACGAAACACTTACTATCTTACAAAATTTTCACCTGATGACAGCTCAAGATCTTAACCAAAAAATAAGGTTGTAATTAGAGCGGGGAATGTGCGGCCACTAGTGCCTGGGCGTGGCGTTCCTAGTGAGCCGTTAAGAGAAATGGCTAAAACCCCGACAATGAGGCTTTGTCCTTTAGGTACTTGTTGTAAGAGACTTCTGACATCTTAGACAGACGACCTGTCAGTAGATATTTAATAATTTCTGTCTTTCTATGCTCTAGATTTATCACACAAGCAGACAACTGTAGTTCTTCAGTTAATTATGAATTTCGCTTTTTGGGTCTTTATTGATTATAGTATAATTCAAGGCCAAAGAAATATGAGATTTTGAATTCATAACATAACATAACATGTGTTTAAAGTTTTTTTTTTAAATATGATAATAATAATGATTTAAAATATAATTTTGATCGATAGAATTAATAATTTGTAGAGTGAATTAATTATTTTATTAATTAATAATAAAACATATATCATTAATGCTGAATTGAAAAACGAGAACGAAATTTGTCATGAAACATGATAAATTTTATTTGAAATAGAGGGCGGAGAAAGTTTCTTAGTAGTAAATTTCGAAAAAGATAGTTGAATTTGTGGAGTAGATGAGTTTGTGACCAAAAATTTATATGTTTGACCTTTTTTATCGGTGCTTTTTTAGTTTGAACATGTCACAACGTCATCTTGTGTGGTTTACTTTCTAGCGTTTGGATTTGGATGTTGATTTACACGTTGTGTCGTATCAAAAATTTACCCATACGTACTCATTGTGCCATAGTTACGAGTTTCTTCCGAAAAAAGTAATATATAGAACTTAGTAGACTTTCAACTATTGATATGAACCGTCCATAGTTGTTGGTAGTATATTTTTTACCATTCTTTTATAATAGAGTTATCAGACAAATGAAATACTGTTAAAATCGATTCCAAATCGAACCGATACAATTAACGTGTGACGTCGATAAATTGGTAAAATCGATACTGAATCGAGTCAATAACCACCGACGAGATATTTGAAGATTTGTTTGTTGTATTTTTCGACACAATAAAAGATGTAAAATCGTTAGAACCGATTGTTATTTTTAAATATATTTTTTATATATTATATTATCAAAATTATTTAGATAAAAATCTATTAAAAAAAATTAAAAAATTAATCTAAACTTTAATTTTTATATCATTTATATTAACAAAAAATCTAAAATTCAAATTGTAATTGAAATTAACTTTTTAAATAGAATGAATTCGCAGACCAAATTAAAACATACAGTGTCGAAATCGAAATTGCTGAACCGAAACTGGACCGAACCGGACCCGACAGAACCAAACTGAACCAAAAATTTAAAAGTCCCCTTCGATTCATCGATCAAATTCGAACTTGATAGACAAAAGTACTAGTTCTGATCCGTCAAAACCTATAACCGTGCTAACCGTAGTTAACTTTTCTTCTTTTAATACTATTTTAGTAGTATCATATTTCCATAAAGACAACATAAGATAATGTATAGTACAAGACTGAAAATAAAATCAAGAGATGAATCTTATTAAAACCGATATATCTGCATTAAGATAACCTATATGTGGTGAAGACATGTGAATCTATCTGAACGACCACACTCTCTTTTCTTCTCTTTTTTTTTCTTTCTTCTACTTCAATACACAAAAATATGGAGACCCAAATCCAAAACCCACCTCGTAAAATCGCTCGTATTTCAGGTTCAGGCAACACTCTTAATATTATTATTATTATTATATATATATTTTCACATGAGCATCTATTTTTAACTCGAGAACTAAACTCTTTAGTACATTGTCTTGTTTCATTTCTGTAATAAGGGACCGGCCAATCAAGTTTTGGTGATAATTCTTGGGACATGGAAAAAGAAGAGGAGGTGATTCGAGTTGGGTTAGGGTTAGGGTTAGGGTTAGAGGCTGAAGTTGGAAGTGGTTCAGGAGCTAGCTCACCTACATTTATGAAATCTTGTAGTGGGTTCACTATGTTTCAGTTACATGAGTTACATTTACAGTCTGCAATTTACAAGTATATTGAAGCTGGTTTGCCTGTCCCACATCAGCTTGTGCTTCCTATATGGAAGTGTGTTGCTGCTGCTCTGTCTGATCTCTCTGGTGGTCTCAATCAACTCTATCCAAGCTGTAAGTAGTAATAAAGTGTATTTAGGCTCACAAATTGAACGAGACTAACTTATATGATGTTTAACTATATGGTTTTGAGCTCTATATTGACAGTGCTTTATATCAACTTTTGGAAATGGTTACAGTCATGGGTCAAGAGGCTTATAAATGGGACGCTAAGCACGGAGTAGATGAGGAGCCAGGAAGATGTAAGAGAACAGATGGTAAGAAATGGAGGTGTAGCAAAGAAGCAGTTCTTCACCACAAGTACTGCGAAAAGCACATCCATAGAGGCAAACACCGACGTTCGAAGAAGCTTGTGGTAGGAACGCGTGTTTGATATATGGAATAACTTCTGAAGTCTTCTATCCCGTAATTTCAAATTGAAAGTTTTTGTTGGTTTTCTAAAAATTTCAATCGGATAAAATCAAAAGAAGAGTCCTAGAGGAGGATAATGAATGTTATATTGTTTAGGTTCCTCAAACAAGAACGTTACATATATGATTCGACCAAAAAGAAACTTTTTAAGTATCAAAAGTTAATTCTTCAAAATGGATTTTAGTACAAACAAATCAATAAATGATTATTTTAAAATTTTGAATTTTAAAAAAAAATTCAGAGTAACAAATTTAAACGATTATTTTAAATTTTTGAATTTCAAAAATTTCTTGGTTTCATCAACTTGATTTTGGTCACTTTCAAAGATCGACATGTCATCTACATATAGACAAATTCATAACTCATTTACTATATGCATCAAATTTTCTATAAACAAACTTGTCTGCTTGATTTAGAATTAAACCATTACACAGTATCACATTATCCGATTTTTATGCCAATATTTAGGTGTGTGTTTTGAGAATATACGAATATTTCTTTAATTTTCACACTTTGTTTTCACAATCAGGCATAACAAAACTCTTCTGGTTATTTCATATAAATCTCCTCATCTAAATCACCATTGAAGAATACAGTTTTGACACCCATTTGATGAACTACAAGATTGTAAACAAATGTAAGTGTTATTAATAATCTAATAGTGAAAACCCGTATGAATCAAAGAAGTCATTTCATTATCTTTGCGTAAAACCTTATATATACAGTTTGAATTTATAGTTTCAATGGTACCATATACTCTAATTTTCCTTTTAAAAATCCATTTTTACCAATTATTTGCAACCATGAGGTAAATCAATCATTTCTCATGTATTATTGTGCTTGATAGAATCTATCTCATCTTAAATAGCTTATTTCCGATGCAACATCCTTTTATGCCATAACTTCACTAAAAGTCTTTGGATCATCCTCAATAATAACATAATATCGATATCGATTGTCAATTTTATCTCATGGCCCTACAATTAAATAAAGATGAAAAATATATCCAAAGTACTTAACATTTCTAGCTCTAGTTCTTCCCCGTGATTCTGAAAGTTCACATACATAAACAGTTACATCTGATACATCTTTAGTTTGAATGGAATTCATATTGAAAGAATTCTGAATCATGTCTCTAGATCTAGATGTAAATGTAAATATTTCTTCATCAAATATTGCATATCTTGACTATATAATTGTGTTCATAGACACATAGTCATTAGATTCTAACACATAGAACCTATACGCAATAGAATACTCAATATACCCAATATATATACAATTTCTACCTCATTCCCCCAAGTAATTCCTTTTAGGTTCAGTGAGCCTTACAACTGCTCTAATATCCTAGATTCTCAGATAACTCAATATCAGAGAATTTTTATACCAAAGAACATATGGTGTAATCTTTTTATTTTAGTAGGAATTCTGTTAAATAGTAACAGATTGTTAACATAGCATCACCTAAAATCATTCACTTAAACCTGAATAGGATAACATGTAATTAACTATTTTTCCAAAGTCCTATTCTTCCTTTCGGCCACACCATTTTGTTGTGGTGTATAAGGATCCATGGTTTGATGTATTATACCAATAGACTGAAAATATATCAAACCATAATATTCACCTCCACTATCCATACGTATTCTTTTAATCAAATCATTTTTACGTAGTTCTATTTCAAATTTAATCGAATTAAATTTAAACCTTATAATGGAAAATTGTTACTCAGTTATATGTATCAATTATAACAAATCTCTAATTATAGATGCAAGATTGGACCATTATCTATATAAAAAAAATTGTTTAGCAAAAATCATATATTATACATGAAATATATATATATATATATATATATATATATATATATCATTACCATGTAGTTATATATTCTACATGAAATACATGTGAAATTGTTTGGTACAAATATACATGCAATATATGTATCTCTACTTACCTTATATTATAATATATTTCATACACCGCAGGATCACTTACTAATATGGAAAGTGTTATTTAAAATATATAATTTTTATGTTGAAATATATTTGAGCCTTTATAACAAGAATATCTATGAATGCAACATATGTTATTTACATATTTATAATTGCATGAAAATTCTAAATATACAAACATGGTTTATGAATGAATGCAAATTAATTTCTTTACTCGAGTAAGTATTTGTTCAAATGGGTTTAAATACCAAGTGCATGCGAATTTCGTTTGTCTGTATATTTAGAAGTTATGTACACAAATTTATATTTAAAAGTACTTCAAGTATAATGCATGCAATTCTCCAAACAATTTTCAAAACCAAGTGCATTTCTAACTAGCATGCAACTGTTATTTAAAAGTATGTACTTTACTGCATTTCAATACATTTTCATGTAAAGAAACTTCATTATCATCATAAACTCGTTATTTTCATTGCATTCAAACAAAGTCATAAAACTTAAACTTGTTATTTTATTTTCATGCAAATAAAATCATAAAAATAATGAAACCATTTAAAATATTTAAAATATTTTTCTTACAGACAAATAAATAGACTACATGCAAAAGTAGTTACTATAAATTTAAAATTCATTTCCAAATCCTTTCTTATAAATGTTGTCATGACACAAATGTTTCGACATCTCAAATTTAATACATGCATGCAACATCATACTAATGTGGGATCAGTTTCCTAAAATTAGCAATTTGTTTAATCTTTGATTTTATGCAGATACAGTTTTTCACTTATGCAAATATGTTCTCTATTTATTTTATCTAACAACTGCATGCAAATACATTCTGAATTTTTATTAGACTTAAAACTGCATTTTATTAATGTAAAAAAATGCAATTTCTTAATACAAATTAAAATGTATACGCATATGCATTAATTTATAAGCACGAAAGTAATTTAAGACAACATACAACATAGTATTTAATACATTTAATGTATTATATTATTTGCTTTTAGATTAAGATTCAAAAAGAAATTAAAACAACATTACGATTTGAATCGACATAGATAGTGACTTTAAAATCTAAACAAATCATAAATTTAAGAATTTGAAAATATAAGAACTCAACTTTATGGAATGCCTCTGATGCCACTTGTTAGAAATATCATAATTCTAATTAAACTTAAGACACCCATAAGTAAGACCCATCATATAACAAAATGTAAAAACTTACAGGATGACGATATTGTTGTTTCTAGACTTTGAACTTGATTGTAATACTTGATTATGGATTCTTTTAAGAGATGAGAGTAAATCTCTCTAGAAATTTGTTCATGATGAATCATGTTCTATAAATTTCATTTTTTTATTTCAATATTCATACACATAATATTTCAATCTTTTGTAGGAAAACGTGTTTAATATACATGATAATTTCTGAAATTTTCTATGAAACAATTTAGATTGAAATATTTTGGTGGTTCTTTAGAAAAACATCAATCAGATAAAATCAAAAAATTATTTTAAACAAAAGAATGAATGTTATATTGTCTAATGTTTCTGAACGAGAAAAAAAAAACATATATGATTCGACCAAAGAAAGTTTCAAATTATAAAAATAGTTAACTGTCCAAAATGGGGTTTAACTCAAATGAGACAATAAACGAATATTTTAAAATTTCAAATGAAATTTTAGAATATCAACATCAACTTAACTCCAACCAGGGGATCTGCTCCTTGTACGTCGGAAGGGTCTACCGCCCCTTAACCCCGCTAACCAAAATATCATCTACCAAGTCTGCACTTCCCACTCTCTAACTTGTTCGATAAAATATCATGACTATATTGGTTGACTAGTCAATCTAATTACACTAACATATCTAACACTTGTGGAACTGCCAACAACTACAAGTTCTATCACCTGAATATATAAAAAAAACATGTTTGATATTTAAGAATAACTAAATATCAGCATAAACTAGATGTTGAATGTTCAATCTAGATACAGTTGATTTTAGCATAAAAGTACTTCATTGTAGATTGATGCATGGTTACTTATTGGAATGTTGCTTATTGAGATTATTGTTCGTGTTCAAAGTATCAAACACATTATTGAAATTTGTTGGTTTCCATATATCTAACATGGTTATTTAGTAATAAATATCTAACTTTTACTTTTTACATTCATGAGATCTAAAATTTTAAATAAGAAATATTTTGAATTGGTCAATTAAATATAAACTCAAGTATATAATTATATATTATTTATTTTGGTGAATTCGATAAGTTTTAAGATTATGTTTATATGATTATAAGGTAAAATAAGTTATGTGAAATATTTTGTGGAGGATGCCTGAGATTTAAGAGGGTTAGTGGGAGTTTGTACAATAGTGCATGGAGCTAAAAGGTGCTGGAGAATAAAAATAAAGGTTGTTTTGGTTATTAAAAATAAAGTAAGGAGTTAGTTAGAGCATCATATATTTATGGTTTTAACTTTATAATGTATTTCCAACCTAAAGCTCTAAATTACAATTGGCACATTAATCATGGGATTCAACCTATACAATGTTGACTTTGAACAGGTAAGCTCCTAATTTTTGTGACAGAATCGAGGGAGAACTAAAACTTTGAATTATTTTTCTTTAAGTGAAGCTTAATTAGCTTGTAATCATAAATTTTAAATGTTCATGTCAAACTGTTAATCCGTCGAGCTGAACTACAGAGTCTGTTGTGGTTGGATTTGTGCGAGTCTTGAGGTCTGATATCTCAAGACTTACCTCATTGAAAACCTTTCGTTAGTCCAAACCTCCCATTGAAGATAAAATGTTCAATTTTGTCGAAGGGAAAATAGTACGAGTATAAGTAATATTTTCTCTATTTGGTTTATGCAGAGACTTTATTGAGTTTAACATTGACAATAAGTTGAGAGAGATTTTTTTTAAAGGACTATTTTGGATTTCTTGTGGAGGTGTAAGAATAGCTCTTTTAGTCATTTCAAACTATAAAAAAGACTACTTAGTGATCTCAAGTAGATACTTCGAGACTTCATGATTTGGTATGTTTGATAATTTATTTTATTGAAATTTATGTCTAACCTGAAATTTTACACTTTTTGGAGGTGAAAAAAAAACGAAGTGTTAAAGTGTTGAATGGAAATGATTTGCATACTTTCTAGGAGAGTGAATACTTGCTAGAATTGGTCAGAGTCATGTGATAGTTTTATTATTTTCGCATATCTCTTGCATGTTGAAGTCTTTCTATCTTGACCCTCAGATTTTTATTTTTATCCTGGAATTTGATCTGTAAAATAATTTAACACGTTGATTAAAATTTTTAAAGGCTATGATTTACTTATGTTCTTTTTAAATATTCTTCTTACTTTTTTTATTTACTTTCTTTTAAAAATTTCCTTATTTTTACTCTCTCTCGAGCTTTTCTTTCTCATTTGGTTTATTTTTCCTTCATACTTACAGTTCGTCACTTTAATCTTGTTGCTCACTTTTTATTTTTTCATATTATCTTATAACAATGGTTAGAACAGGAAATCTTCAAGCTTATATTGATGAACATGTAGTGCACTTCGATAGTCAAAATTATAGCTTACTGGTTCACTTTATGCATGTGTTTTCTACGAGTGATTCGTTTCATGATGATGAATCCTATGATAAATTTTTAATTTATTGTCATTCTCCTATGAATCTATCTGTTTCTTTTACTCGCAGTGTTACTCTTAAAATTCCTTATATAAATCATATAATCTAAGCTGTTCATTTGTAGGTAAGATCGCCATATCCTTTAAGAAATTATATTCATTTTGAACTTTGTAGAGCTAGTCATGCTGTTAAATTGTGCAATTTGGTACTTCTTATAACACACATAGATATAGAATTCATCTGCTCCAGCTTCTATGGATGCCAAAAAGGCTTATGATGTTACACAAGAGAAAATTTGATTTGTGATAAATTATTTGGCCCTACCAAAACTAACTTGATACATATATGTTTACGCCAAAGAGGACGATTATCCCAGGAATTTCGAGAGTGTGAAATTCCTTTTGATGTTCATATGTGATTCTTAAAACAAAGGGAAAACTCTTCTAGATACATTAAAATAAGAAGTAGTCATTTTTAGTTTTGTTTCAACCAACTTTGTACCGATGTATAGATGATGTTAATGGTCTTCATTATCATTTACCGTCTCGTGTATAAAAGGTTTAAGGTTCAATATTTTTTGGCATTTACCAAAATATTGATTAAGAAATGTACTCTTTTATTTTACTTTACCATAAATCAAGTTCTACTCTTACTGATAATCTTCCAAACTCTGAAAAAGTATAAGAAAGAAATTTTCTACGTCTCGAGTGAATGAGAGACTAACCAAAAGAAGGTATAACACATATGTTTCCCATGTTTAGATACATGAATGTTTGCATTTTCTCTTCTGCATTTGGTTTTTCTATATTTTTTCCCTTATTCATAATTCTTATATATAACTAGATTTTATGCATACCTTATGCCTTTTATATAGGTACATATTCAAGGACCGAATTCTTCAAGCTAGGGAGAAGTATGTTAGGATTGTTAAAAAGATTGTAACATGTTTCTAGGATTACATGGCCATCCTGGTTCCTAGAAATTTCATGGAAAGTGGGTTGTGGCCTAGTCATGCTGATGTAATTGAACCTTCAGTCTTAGGCGTGCCAACTGAGACTGGTGTTGCTGAAGGAAGGGTCCTTCATGTAAAGAATTTAAATATTGTTGCTTCTTCAGAATCTCTTAAAGTTGATCATTCGAAGATGAATAAGGTTAATGTTAAGAGATCTCATGTTCGGAAGCATATTCAGAGATCTGCAGTGTCTAAAGCCCAGATGACTGGAGAAATTCAATGTTTTTAGTAAAAAACCATACTATGGTATCCAAAACTAGCACTTGCAACTTAATAAAGTTTTTTCTAATCAAAGTTGGCAGGATTTTGGGTAATGAGGATTTTGATTTATGAACTTTAGGTTATAAGATTTTGGTTGATGGTCGAAAGTTGACATCTTCAATTTCTAATATCATCGCAGCAAACTATTCTTCTCACGTCTCTATCTTAGAAATTGTGCTAGTTACAGTTTTAATCATTGCACTTTCTGATCAGACATGCCTTGTAGTTATTGTTAAAACCTTCGTTCCAAGATATGTTGTTGTCCGCGATATGCTTTATAAGGGAGATTTTAATTTTTTTACAATATTTTTATTTAATAAATATATGTATTGTTATACGTAAGGGTGGTTTCAAGAATGTGAAAAAGTTTCTTATTTATATTACGAATGAGAAAACAGATATCTATAATATTTCTTAAGAATTGAGCCTTTATGTCATCTAGAAGAAAATAACTCTTAAAGTTACTGTGAAGTCTAGTCATTGTTTGAAGGAAAGACTGAAGTCAAAATGCAATAGTAAAAATTATGTTGGAGGATATGCAACAAACAAAAGCACGACTGAAAAAATAATTGATAAAAATATATTGTTTAATAATGTAGTTTCTGCCTTAGTTTATGAAGATTCTTCATCAACTAGGGCATATATTTCAAGCAATACTCTCGATGCATCTGATAAAACTCTTTAATTATAGTCATGACAATTGGTTGGTGGTACTTATACTTTTACTAAAACTCCTCATGATCATACACTTAGGTTTTTCTCTCTAGAGTAAGTTTGAGAAGTATTTAGTAATTTTATTACTTTGGCTCGAATAAGGATCCTACCAAATCATCTTACTCATATGGAGTTAGCCATGAAGCAGATACAACTAAAGTTTGAAGTAAGTTCTACCATTTTTTATTATGGTTTTTATTTATTTATATTTTTCTAACTTTAATTTTGTTTTTTAGTCTTTGTACAACGCTCTCATTCTAGTGTATCAAACTTATGATATTCTATTCCTAGTTATTCATGACCTTCAACTATTAATGTAAGTTGTAGCATAACCATATCTGAGTGAACCAAAAATTGAAGGCTAAATTACAGGCTAAAATTATAGATGAAGATAAGTTGAAAATTGACATTCAGGCTAAAGCCCAAGTTTAGATACACTTGAAGGTTGTGCTTCAATATAAGGAAATAGCAAAGAAGAAACTTAAAACTAAGCTGGAGAGTGCTGAAAATAACATTTCTTTTTCTTGTAAGTTTGGAACTTATATCAAAGACGTTTGTTATGTCTAAGATATGATTGTTGTAGTTATATCATTTAAGTTGGGAAATTATTATGCGAAAGTACAAACATAATAAAATATTTAGATCGTTGATAAAAAAAAGCATGATGGATTTGTGAAAAGTAATTTTTTTTAAATGACAAGCTGTAGAAAAGTATGAATTAAACATTAACCTAAAAAAGTATTTTGGCTGAAATACTTAAGTCTGAGTGTCTCGACTGTATTGTGTTTCAGAGTGAAGTAGATGATTGGGTTAAAGAAGTAATGTAAGTAGCTAAAAATAATTTGGTTCTTACGTTTCCTGAATATATTTCCGAATTAAACTTAAATTCATTGTGGTATTATGTTCCTCGTAAGAAAATATCGTATGTGGTGACAATATTCCTCTTTTGACCGTTTTAAAAGGTGAATTTTTAGTTGTTGATCTTCTTCGTGAAGTTGAGAATAAACGAGTTGGTGGCGCCTTTGCTTTGGGTGTTTCAAAATTAAGAAGTCTCTTATGTTGCTGCTGTAAATCTAGTTGATCCTCCTATAGCCCAAGTGACTATTATTATTTCTTATAAGTAAGCTGTAAATCTGGTTGATCCTCCACTAGCCCAAGTGACTATTATTATTTCCTATAAGTAAGCTGAAGTTTTTGCTCTTGCTACAAAGACAATAGTTTTAGGTTATGCCGATCAACATATTCTTCTTCAATAATTTTATTTTATTCTATTTTTATATACTGTAAGGATTTTTTTAAATAAAAATCCCCACCTATTGGAAAATTTTGAAGTAACTTGTACTTTTTTATCTTGTTTTTCCTTGAGAGTAGTATAAGTAATTATTATTTTGGTTCTTTCTTTTTGTTTGTTTTTTGGAAGAAATCATTGTCATGTCTAGACTCTGTTGTTCCAAACGAAGTGATCAATTATGAAATCAAAGACTTTTGAGAAGGAAAGTGTGAGCTCATTTTTTGGATTATGGCCAAAATTATCCGTTTTTTTTAAGGGTTCATGACTCCATGATATGATTAGGAATACTTTTAAATCACCATATATATAATTGTTGGATGAAAGGGGTACTTGTAATTCCTGTAGTACCAATGATTAATTTTTGAATAATCCTCGAATTATCTGTTTTATTTATTTGAGAGGTGCTAAGACTCTTTGAAGTGATGAAAACTACTTTTGAGATAATCAAAGACTTATAATATTTATTTATTTTTATAGGTGTTGAGACCCCTTTTAAGTACTGATGAATACTTTTGAAATCATCATATACTTATCTTTTTTGTTTAATAGATAGAAAAACTTCTTAGAGTCTTGGGTATTACTTTTACAATGATCCTCCCGGGTTGGATTTGTTTTTTGCTTAATGAAGTTAGAAGTTTTCTAGAGTTTTTGATGATAAATCATATGTGGATTTGTAAATAAATAAAAATATCTTATTAATATTGGATGTCTTATTAAAAACTTCTCACACCATCGAGGTGAAATAGAGTACACCTAAAATAAGAGTTTAATAAAATTTCCAACAATAATAAAGTTATAGACGTATTTTAGCTGACTTGTACAGCTTCAGAGGTATTATATTTCAAGGGTGTCGAAGTTTATTTCCTTCCTCATCTGGAAATTTGTACATTTTTTGCTAAAACATTCTATTGTATATGGTCTATTTTACTTAGGACATAGCTTACCAATTTTATTATCTTTTATATAAAATAATAATCTTCTAAGGACTTTATCTTCCATCTTAAAACCTCTGAAGCGAACTTTGGAGTTGTATATATTTCTCATCAAAGTTTTGTATTGGTCGGATATTAAGTGAGTTTTTAATTTTTATTTCTTCAGTCACATAAAGTTCTTTATTCTTTGCTTTAGAGTTATTTTGTTATTTTGGGTGGTACTACTCTCTCCATTCCTTACACCAAAGAAAAATTATTTTGGCTTTGTAGATCTCGAGGTAATTCTATATGGCCACAAAAATTACTGTATGAAAAGGAAAATTCCATGTCGGTCATTCTATTTGTTATAGTACCTCTTATTGTTTTGTTGGTAACATTTACGTGACCATTTTATTGTGGATAAAAAGAAAAAAAAAGAAATTTTGTGTTATACCTATTGTTGTGCAGAACTAATTTAGTATTTTATTTTAGAATTGAGTTTTATTATCTATTGTGATGACTATTGGTATCCTATATCTAAAACATATGTTTTGTTTGAGGAATTCAATGACGTATTTGACCTTGAGTTTTACAAATGGTTATGACGTATTTACGCTACCATCATAAATTTCTTTCCTCCTGAATGTATATTATGTTGTGTTTTAGCTATTAAAAAAGGTTGAATATTAAGTATGGTAAACTTCAATGGATGGTAAGTGAGATTCCCATTTTTTTGTACGAATAAGAAAATAAATTTGGTTTTAGATAATATAAGGTATTCAACCCTTAAAAAATACTATGTGATTAAAACAATTATGTTGGATTTATAATAATTAAGAGTATTTGGAGTATTAAAAAAATATGGGATGGTAAATGATATTCCCATTTTTTTTATTGTAAAATTAAAATAAAATTGGTTTTTGATATATAAGTTACCTAACCCTTAAAAATACGTTAATATAAAACCATTTTATATTTGTTGGGAAAATCTTAGTTCGTCTGAGGCAAGAACCAAGGTGTTATCGATATCATTTGAAGAACAATTTACGATGTTTGAGACAACAAGGTGATCTGAAGCAAGCTGAACCAAAAAATGAGAGCTGGACCGAAGCGAATTCCTCTACATGCTAGGTCTCTTATATTAATTATGTTTTCTGTTTTGTTCGTCCTATATTAATTGGATTTTTTCAATTAAGTTTTCTATATTAATTAGGTGGTTCCTATATTAAATTATTTGAAGTCTGAAACAAAATATACTTTAATGTGGAGCATATAATAAAGAATTAGGGTTTCCCAAAACTTATAAATAGTAGAAAATATGCAATGCAAGGGTGTGACGAGACGAATATCGCGAGCAACATATTTCATAAATGAGGAAAATAGCTCTAAGTCTTTTGAGGGAGAAGTGAGGGGAAGATAACAAAGAGTAATTAAGTCTTTTGTATTTGAGAGTTTTTATGTAATCAACTTTCTTATAAAAGAGTGTTTGTTGCTCGTGGATCTAGGATAACAATCCGAAAAGGGAGATGGCTCCAACAAATAAAAACAAAAACAAAGTAAATAAGAATTTTAAACGGGCTCGCTAGGCCAGTCAACCTTAGTGCCAAGAAATAAGAACTATAGGTCGGAAAGCATGCAGTAAGATATCGTAGAGGCAAGGTTCAGAGAGGATATAAAAATTATAGGATTCCTCTCACACCAGACATGGTAGACAACAACACCAAATCAGACACATCAACTATGTCGGAATCTGGAAGGAGGCCAGTTAGACGCCTCATGGATTCAAAAGATCCAGTTGTTATTGTCGCTTAAAGAAAAACCAAACTTGGAACCAGCGAAACCCCAAATGCTATGAGTGTAACTATAGACATATATGATATGATTAATGGTTTCTGCGGTGGAATTGTATAAGACCATTCGGGGGTGTTTAGACCATAGCACAGAAGCTTATCCCGAATGGAAAGTTTGTCATGAATAGCAAACTAAAGGATAATGGAGTGGCAAAAAATATTAAATTTATGCCAAACAAATCCTTCCTACCTGACACGTGGAACATACGAGCAAATATATTGTAATTGTCCTTCATAGTGAATTTGATATTACCCATCTTAACTAGTAGTGGACGTCACTATAGAAGATATTAGGGGTATGAAGAAAATGATGAGGTGGCTAATCTCCCGAAAAAATCAATGATTAAAAAAACGGATATATTTTATATGAATTAACCAATTCCGTATAAATTATTTGTTGCTAGTCTCGAATAGCATGAATTTTTTTTTTTAAGGATAACACCATGTTTGTTGGGAGGATATAAGATTTTCTCACTAATATTATAAATATTTTTCCATAATGTATTTATTTAAATTTATTTTTATACAAAACTTAGACTACAGTTTTCTGAAAAGAGTTTTTAAATAATCAGGATATGGTGGTTACTGAATTGTTACGTTGATTTTAATTTGGGGTCGGAATCTTTTATTAAGCCAATATGTTTAGACCAAGCAATCTTAGCTAATACTTTAACCAAAATAATTGGATTTGAATGTTTTTGTTGAACAAAAAGTATTGGACTTACGTGGACTCCAATTTAAGCAAATTGGTACACGAAGCACAAAACTTTATTGTAATTTTGAAAGCATTACACGTTCTTGAATTGATTAGAAAGTCAATGGACATGGCCCAGAAAGAACACTATTAACCGGTACCAACAAGCAGACTATAGATTCTGATTTATCGGCTGACATTTCACCAAAATTTTATATGATATTTTACATATATTTTAGTTCGACTTGATATTTAGTACAATTAAAAGTGTGGAGGAATAGTTAAATTAGAATCTAAATATTATTAAAAATTTGGTGTAATTTGATAAAGACATAAATTATATTTATTAAATATAAGTAGTTTTATAATTGATATGCGATTTAAAATATTCGATATTTAATCTAATAAAAATATTTATACATGGTTCTTTCTTATATATAAACATAGCCATAACTTCGATCACCATCACCTGTAGACATATGGATATATTGATATAAGAATTACATGTTACGAAAAGATATCCGGTTAGAATCATGGGTGCGAGCAAGATCAATAACTCACTTACTGTAGAGTAGAATATCATTTTTATTTAGGTCATTTCGGAGTTAGTGGCGAAAATAAGGTATTGTTGATCCACTGTTATTAGCAGCAATACTATTTCGGCACCATCTTAAAACTATTCTCATTGTTATTAGTAGCAATTCACTTTTGATTGGTTCTATTAAAGGCTTTGTGAACATCAAGTACGACAGTAACAATGTTAACGAAGTCTTGGAAAGAGTTTTGGGAATTAATGTTTAAGGTAAGGTGTAGAGAGATAATTAAGGAGTGTGCTAGCAGTAAATTCTGATTACCCTCATTAATGAAGTTAGTTGGGTATTTATACTAATGTGGTGATTCATAGACCTTCCGGGTCGGGTCATGGGCTTAGGTTTAGTTTAAAAACCCATTAGCCCAATGGACAAAAAATTATACTATTTGGTGAACTCATATATCTTCATTTATCAGTTTATCTTAAGCATTTATCTCATCCACTTAGTTGAGTCATAATCCACTAAGTTATAATCCACTAAGTTATACTGTTTGGTGGGGCATGGTATTGGGTATTTCATTTATCTTCATTTGGTGGGGCATGGTCTGATCCACTCATATATCTTCATTTATCAGTTTCAACTAGTTGAGTCATAATCCACTAAGTTATACTGTTTGGTGGGGCATGGTATTGGATATTTCTGAACAGCCTTCCGGATATATACCATGGTCTGTGTTAATGATAATCTGAACTCATCAGTAGTCCATTTAGTTCTTGCAAAGAATCTTTGGAAAAGCTAATTCGAAAATCTAATACTTAGAAAGTATTCAAGGTGTTCATCCGAAGATATTATCTTTACAGTTACGAATCTTAAAAGTCAGTTTCTTGAAGTGGGACATGTGTCGATATTTGGTTTGACCTCTCATCCGTTTTTTCTCCTAGGTTCATGTACCTAGTGGGTTAAAAAAGTAACTTAGGGTGTAACCCCCATAATTTCTAGCCCCTAATCATTTATCTGATCGATTTGTCTTCCCCTAGGTAAACTCATATATCTTCATCTCTATATAAATCAGTTTCACTGTTTCATTGTATTTGAGAACACAAAAAATTATAGAGAGAGAAAGCTTGATAATCTTCTTAAATTGTGATTGGGTAAATTTATGTTCACAACCATAAACGCATTGGTTAAAGGAGGTTGGCTAAATTTATCTGATTTAGAGAGAGCAAGAAGAGACGCAAGAGTTGCAGTTGGACTCAATGCCTCTCCCGATGGAGAAATAAGTCGACCAAAAACAAACACTGATCAGAGCTCATCATCATCAAAGACATCAAAGGTTTAAAAAAAAACCTTTTGTTCCAACCCTCTCTCCCTTACAAGCAGGGTCCTCAGTTCAAGAGGTCCAAGACCCTCTTTCAAAAAAGAAGGAAGTTTCCAGTGTCAGGAATCCTTCACATTTCCTAGTCATGGGCTCAGATGCTGAGAAAACCACTGATCGCAGGGTAACTCGTCTATCTAAAGAAAAAAAATACTCCTTCTTCTTCGAAACCTGCTAGTTGGGAGACAACAAAGCCTTCAACAGATATTAAACCGTCTGAACAGCAGTCGAACGTGATGGAAGAGACTATGGAATATAGTATGAAAGACACTCTGTTCGAGACGTCCGGACAGACAGGGGACACTACAGCATATCGGAAAGAGAGATGAAAAGTATTTATTCCCAACACTGAGTCACTTTCGGAGTGTATGGAAGGGAAAGTTGGACCAAACTTCAAAAGATTAGTGTGAAGTATTTGATAGCCCTTCAGAATATTGCTTACGTATACCCTCACACTACTGAACTGGGTCGGATCCGAACAAAACAGGGCATCCATAAATCTATTAAAGTGAGAATTCCAGTCACTTCGGAGACCCCAACGGGCTGTAAATCCCATGAATTAGTGGTATATACTAAAGTGCTCAGCTGGGGCCTTCGGTTCCCCTTGGACCTAGAAATTTTCAGGTATTTCCACCTGATAAAATTATGTCCAAGTCAACTGATCCCAAATACATGGTTTACATTACTGGCTCGTATAATGGGGTCTAGGTTGTAAAACATTCCTCTACCCATGGAGCAATTTGCTATTGTGGCTAGTCTATGCAGAAATCATCACATTCTCTTTTACCACTACAACCTGGGCAATGATTTCAAGGTGATAAACAATATGGTTGGAGTCCAAGAAGCCCTGGAGGACTCAATTCCTTTTCATCAGTAGGTGTGGGAGAATAGCAAAAAGATAAACTCGACCACAAACCCTAGCCAGCTAACGAGCCGTTGGAAGAGTTCAAGTAATACATGATCGTATTTTTATTGATTTCTTAAATGTTATATCAATATTCCGAATTGATTATTGTGTTTTGTTGTAGTATTGGTTAAAAGGTTTTTGGAGCACCTAGAAGCAGGAAAGACTACCTGTATAAAGTTAAATGAATGGGCATCGAAGAAATAGGGAAACGGTTTCCATAATTGCTTTAGTTCTTGAAAGTTTGTGAGGTCTCACCTTTGGAACACTTCGGGGAGTAAGGACCTTACTTGGGAGCAATTGACCACTCATCCTCCTGGTAATGTTATTTTAAAGAGGACTGAGGCTAAGGATGGCAAACGTGTCTTGTCTTCCCAGAAAAAATTCCATAGTCACCTGGACAAGATTAAGAATAAGAAGAAGAAGAAAACCAAAGTTGACCTATCTCAACAAGTCACAGAAGGGGTCTGTTCGGAAAACCAATGAGGAATCAATGCTACTTTGCTGGAGGAAGTTGAAGTTACAGTTAAAGAGGCCGGTGGATCAGATGATCCATCTCAGATCACAAGGAATGATCATAAGAGACGCAAGGCGAGAAGTGATGAAAAAGTTGCAAAGGAAAAGAAAGTTAGCATGTTGTTAGAGATAATTCTGCGTCCTTCCAAACTCCCTCCTCCTATTCCTACTGATTCTGCTCTGTAAGAATAAATTACACCTAACCTTCATTCTTAAACACTCATTCCTGTCCGACCAGGAAACTGCTGAATGAGATGTCAATCTGGATGTGTTTCAGAACATGTATTTTAGTGATCTGGACAAGGGAAACTTCGTGGAGCCTTATTCTCGTGCCAATACGGCCAATGCTGTAACCCATAACGGTCATACATGATATCAAGCAAACAAGACACTCTGATTCATTCCCTCTTAGGTTATATTCGTCCGATATTTGACCTAGAAATGCAAGTGAGGGAACAAACAACTACCATAACCTCCATGACCATAAAAACTAGGGTTTAACGAATAGTCTCTCTACCGCTCAACAAAGCATAGAATCATTAAAGAAGGAAAAAAAGAACTTAGCTGCCAAACTGCGCAAGTAAAAATATGCTTAAAAAGATCTCCAGACTAAGTATTTCGGACTGGAAATTTCTTCTTCTAACGTGATCAAAACTTTGAATGAGCAACTAGATGCTAGCGTTAGTACTGGCAAAACTTTATCCGAAGAAAAATTCAACTTGAAGAATCTTATGAAGGAGAATACATATGAGAGTGCTTATTTAGTAAGCAAGAAAGCCCAAGAGATAGCTGCAGGAATAGAGAAGTATGCTTCTAGAGTGGTGGACTCTTTGGAGAAGATAGATGATGGGGTTAAATCTGACATGGCTTTTTTATTTCACGAAACTTTTCCAAAAAGGACTTTTCGTCCTTTGTGGAAATATGTGTCGTATGAGGACATCCCATTTCATAAAATGACGGCTTGTGACAAGTATGGTTATTCTAGCGGAGAAGATTATGAGGAAGGAACCGGTGAGATCTCAAGCGTTGAGCTCAAGAGTCTAAAAAAATGATGGTGATGAAAAAACCGAAGGGAACAAGCTTTAAGGTTATAATGTTATGTTATGTGTTTTTTTTAAATTAAAGTCCTTGGACGGCCAATGCATTTTGTTGTGTTGTTGTTTAATTCTTGTCTTAAAAGTCAAAGTCCTTTACTAGTCAAGGCATTTTGTTGTGTGGTGGATCAGATGTGTTCCAATCAAGTATTAATATTTCATCTTTTTGTATGAATTCTATTTCCTTCTTTCAGTTAATTTTTTAAGTAGCTTTCAATATTTACGATTTGTTAAATGTGTGTTGAACGACTCTAATCACAAATGTTTAATAAATGTGATTTTTAAGAAATCTGATCACCTCAAAGATACTTCATTTGAGAGTCGCGGTGCTTAATAGATATTTGATTTATCTGATCATCTCATACTATGATCATAAAATTTTCACCAGACTTTTGAAGAAGGCATAAGATATTTTTAAAAAAACCTGAATACCTCATTAAAACCTCCCTGCGCCACCAGGGTAGGAAAGAGTATGCCCCCATAATATTTAAATTGAAGTACAAGAAAGGTAAATATTTAAAAGAGAGTTTATTGAAAATATAACTTGAGATGTTCAATGTTCCATGGATGCTTTAATATTCTGCTTTCTTTGTCTTGAAGTCTATATGTCCCTGGTTTGACTTTTTCACATACCACATAAGGGCTTCCCAGTTTGGAGCCACCTTTCCAAACTATTTTTCTTTAGTATACAAAAAGACTTTCCTCAAGACTTTGTCTCCCAACTGAAAATCTCTTCTTTTAACATTTGATGCAAATCGGCTCCTCATTAAACCCTGATAATGTGTTGTTCTCAAATGTTCCTCGACTCTTTTTTCCTCAATCAAGTCCAATTGGGTCCTAAATGCCATATCCTTGGTCTATTCGAAATAGCCTTGGATTCAAAAGGATGGTAGAGTAGCGTATATGGGTGTGATTGTATCCATCCCATAAACAAGAGCAAAAAAGGATTCATGTGTAACAATCCGATGATTAGTTCGGTAAGCCCACAATACTTGTTGCAGATAACTTGGCCACTTCCCTACAACTCCTTCCAGATTATTTTTAGCACGTATAGGATTATTCTGTTAGCTACCTCAACTTGACCAGTCGCTTGATGATGGAATGGAGAAGAAAAACATTGTTGAATTCCTCTGGAAGTGCAAAATATTTTCATGTCTTTATTATCAAATTGTGGCCCATTATCTGTGGTGATCTTATGGGGAACCCCAAATCTGCAACATATATTGGATAAAATGAATTTTATAACTGCCTTAGAAGTGGTTCCAACTAAGGAAGTTGGCTCTATCCACTTAGAGAAATAATCAATTGCAACTATGATCGTTCGATATCCACAGGATGCCATGGGAAGAGGCCCAACCAAATCTAACCCCCATCTATCAAAATGTATTGGTTCAGATATGGACTCCTTAGGAACTGCTGGTATATGGATTTTATTCCCATATTTCTAACAACGATCACACCTTTTGACCATATCTTTAGCGTCTGCCATTATGGTTGGCCAATAGTACCCTGCTAATAAGACTCTTCTGGTTAAGTCCATATAGCCACAGTATACAGAACCTTCCCCCATCATGTATTTCAGATAAAACATTTTGAGATTCTTAAAATCCCAAACAACGCAAGAGAGGTCTGCTAAATGATTTCTTATAAAGAACTTATTTCAATACCAGGAAACCACGAGCTCTATATTTAATTTTCTTAGCTAGAATTTTATCCGGAGGCAAAATCCCATCAGAAATAAACTGAAAGATATCTTATCTTCAGTCCTTGGTTTGAATGACAAATATGCTTATACTTTCTTCATTCTCTTTACCTTTTTCTTGGCCTATTTGTATTGATGGACATTCTAGCATCAGAATCCAAAGGTAAGATTCAGAATAAGCTATGTTGCTAAAGAGTCTGCCATAGTGTTTTCTGATCTAGAGATATGTTCATACTGGATACTCTTGAAGTTTCCAACAACTTCTCTCAACATGAGCAAATATTCATTCAATTGTTCCTTATTTGCCTCAGATTTCCCCTGAGCATGGTGAATAAGTAGTTGGGAGTCACTCATTAATCGGATTCTTTTCGCCACATATAAGGTCTAGCTTGAGTCCATTTATAGCTGCTTCATATTCAGATTTATTGTTGGAGGTTCTGAAACCAAAATATATAGCCTGGTACATAGTATCACCATAAGGACAAGTTAAACAAATTCCAGCCCCACACCCCATAGTACTAGACCCGCCATTAGTTCGGACTATTCATTCTTTCTTAGACTGGTTTTCTTGCATTTGTTAGGGGCACCTATCAGCATGAAATTCTACTAAGAAAGCAGCCACTTATTAGGCTTTAACCATCGTTCGAGGTGCAAAATAAATATCATAATCACCCAACTCAACTGATCACTTGGTCATTTTGTTTGATACATCAGCGTTTTGGAGAACATTTTTCAAGTGAAAAGATGTTCAGACGACAATGGAATGAGTTTGGAAGTATGGTATCATTTTTCTTGCCGCAATTTTGTCTGATGATCTCGAAATAAATTTGTTCAACGCAGCCAAGCTCCCGTTTAATCTTTGAACTTTTTTATTGCTCCGAGGAGGGCCCATGGATAATAAAGCATTGAGCTGATCTGGATCAGGTTGAATCCCTTTTTTCACTTATAACATAACCCAAGAACTTTCCAGACCGGACAACTAAAACACACTTTTCATGGTTTAATTTTAAATTAACAGTCTCTAAGTTAGAAAACGTTTCTTGAAGATCGAATATATGTGTATCTTCTTCAAGGCTCTTCACCGTCATATCAGCTATGTAAACTTCCATATTTCTGCCAATCCTGACTAGAAAAAGCTTTATTTACTAACCTTTGATAGGTTGCCCCAGCATTTTTTCAATCCGAATGACATCACTTTATAACAATGAAAACCTCTGTCTCTAATAAAAGCAGTGTGATCTTGATCCTTCGGATCTACTTGCATTTGGTTGTACCCTGAAAAAGTATCCATGAAGGATAACAACTTGTTGCCTGAGGTAGAGTCCACCAACTGATCTATCTGATGAACATGATAATGATCTTTGTGACATGCCATATTAAGATCAGTGAAGTCAATACACATGTGTCATTTGTCATTCTTTTTCTTGACCAAAACAGGATTGGCAGTCCATAATGGGTACTGAGATTATTTGATGTAGCCCATTTTGGTCAATCGACCAACTTATTGAACAATTACATCTGCTTTTTCTTTAGAGACAGACCTTCTTCTTTGTAGAACCGGTCTAACATCAACTCGTACAGATAACTTATGACAAATTATATCAGCAGACATTCTGGTAACATCATCATTGGTATAGGCATTCCGGTAACATCATCATTGCACCATGCAAATACATGTAGATTATATGTTAAAAAAGATAATAGCATGTGTTTCAAACTTGGTGCCATCTTGGTACCAATTTTAACACTTTTTCCCTCAACTAGGGAATGAATTTCAAATTCCTCTATATGTATTATGACATTAGGAGCCTTCTTAGGATCATCAATTTCATTCTCATCGGGAGAGCCAAGGCCTCCACAATGTATTTTAAGCACTGATGGACAGTAGAGGCCACATCATGCATTCGGGAGAGCCAAGGCCTCCCAAATATCGCATTATAAAATGTTGGGTAATTCACCATAACAAACAATACCCTCACCATTTTCTTAAAAGGTCATTTTCCCAACAATACATCTTCCTCAAATCCTCGAATCCTCAAATCATATCTGCCGAACTCCATGTGAAGCCCACAATGGTTTTGTTCAAACGTTGAATAACCGAAGGGTTTCTCATCTATTTGTAGGAGCTTAAGAATAAGACGTTTGCCAAACTACCTGTATCAATCAGGATTCGACATATATTATTTCCTTCTTTCGATGCCCCTATGACCCCAACGTCTTCATGAGGTCCTGCAATGTCTCTTAGGTCATCCTCATGAAAAAATTTGAAAGGAGCTAGAGTTTGGTACAGGTGTGTGGACATCCTTCCGTCCAATTGGGTGGTCAAACTGTTGATGTGCCTCTTCCTTGAAGAATTAGAAGGTGCAGTCACAGTGTCCCCCCCCCCAAAAAAAAATAGTTAAAGACTCAAAATACTTAATCAAACCGGAAACAGTAGCAGTCATGCCCATTATCATCCCCACCCGATTCCGACTTGGATCTGGATCAAGGTACTCAGAGTCTACATCAAATCTTCAGTAATTACCATAGCATCCTCATGCCTAGACATTCCAGGATGGCTCAAAAGAGTAGTTTGGGAAGTGTTGGCATTGGATTGTGTATTATCCGGCCTGCTCCCCCTTGTTTTTTTAACATAGGCCCCCAACTTACCCCTTTCAATGAGGTTCTACACCTCTTGCTTCAAAGCTATACAATCATGGGTATCGTGACTAATGTCATTATGGTACTTACAGAAGTGGGTACTCTGGTATTCTCTAGGAGACTGCAACGCTGCTAACTTTCTAAAGTGTACTTCATTTTTAGTTTTGTCATATATTGTAGCCACGCTTTCTACCAATTCAGCAAACCACTCAGGTTGAACCCAAGGTCCCATTTTATTTTTAACCTTTTGGTTTTGGTTCTGTTTGGACTGATTCTGCCTTGATCGGTTAGATCCTTGTCTAGTTTCCTTCGATCTATAACCGGACTGATTAGCAGCTTGAGGTGTTGATGGTGTAGTGGTGGACCTAATATGGCGAGGCACTCTGTACTTTTTAGTCTCCTCAACATTGATTTGTTTCCCCACCTGATTTAACAACCCCCTAAAAGTTATGGCCTTCTTCCGAGTCACTGAATCAGCCAAGTTGCCCGGATTCAAACCCTGCCTGAGGGACGCAATCGCAACTTGTCCAAAGCAATCTACTAACCCAGTCTTTGTATTCACAAATCTGTTGATGTCTCCTTACTCATTTAGCTCATGAGCGCAATGGATGATGGTATCCCCATTACCTTTAAGCTTCATTCTTCAAACGAATTGCCTCCAAAAAACAACCCAAAATATGTCAAAACATTTTATAGATCCCTGAGGGAGACTATTATACCATTTGAGGGCATTCCCCTTGAAGGTTTGAGAGAAATCCCTACACAGAAGTTTGTCGCCATCGTCAAAGTTCATCATTAAGCTTTTAAATTGCTTAAGATGGTTGTCTGGATCTTTTCTCCCATCATATTTTTCCATCTTGGAGTTGTCAAACCTTTTAGGAAGGTCTCCGAAGAGTATTTTTGCAGATAAAGGTGATTGTCTCCAGTTTTGGCTATGACTAAACACGGTATCCTCATTTGGAGTAGCAAAAATACCTGGTTCAGATTGGAAAGCAAAGGGATCAATCAGCAAAGGGATCAATCAGCAAACGGTCAATATGTTGATCAGCTGAACCCTTCATTTTCCCTTGATACCTTTTGAGCATGCCATGTCTATCCTTTTTTCTTTAATGTTTTTTTAGTAAGCCTTATTTTATTTTTTGACCGTCCTTCATCACTACTGGATGAGACTGAATCTTCAAGCTCTGTATCATTAGATGATCTGTTGGAGGATTCTGAAGTGGAGCTCTCCATATGTTTAGATCGATGCATTTTCTTGGAGCTGAGATGAGTCTTTAGGGATTGTTCGTTCTCACCAAGATTGTCAGTATGATGAAGCACCGACACACCAGATTTTTCTTTAACTCATTTCTCTGCTTGTTTTAGCGCTCTGAATGCCTCAATCTCAGCCCTCAATTGATTGCGCTCCTCAATAGTATACTCATTATTTTATTTTGATACTTCCACCTCAGGAGGTGGAATATTGTGTGCATTTGGATTCATCCGAACTACTTTGTTTACCGGTTTGAATATGAAATTCAAGCACCATCATCTCCCACTGTGGTCGCCAATTTGGTGTAGATTATTTCTGATGAAAGGGAAGTTTTAGAAAGAGTTTTGGGAATTTAATGTTTAAAGTAAGATGTAGAGAGATAATTAAGGTGTGTGCTAGTAGTAAATTTTGATTACCCTCATTAATGAAAGTAGTTGGGGGTATTTATACTAATTTGGTGATCCATGGGCCTTTCGGTTCGGGTTATGGGCTTAGGTTAAGTTTAAAAATATATTAGCCTAAGAGACGAAGCGACTAACTACTAGCTGAGTCATAATCCACTAAGTTATACTATTCGATGGGGCATAGTATTGGATATGTATGACATCCCTTTAGATATATACCATGGTCTGTGTCAATGAATCTGAACTCATCAAATATAACAGCATTTCTAGCTGTTGTTTTCATTGCAGTAGTGGCGGCCCCAAAAACCGCAAAGAGTGACAGATCAGAGCCTTGCCCGATAAACGTGGCCATAACTTCAATCACCATCACCCCGTAGTCATATGGATGCTGATAATAAGAATTACATGCTATGAAAATCTCTCCTGTTAGAATCATGGGTGCGAGTAAGATCGGTAACTCACGTACTGTAGAGTAAAATAACATATCCATCTGGGTCGTTACGAGGTCCGTGGTGAAAATAACTTATTGCACAAAGGAAAGCATCCATTTAAAGCATATGAAATCATTAAAACTCCAACTATGCTGAAATTTGGAGACGTTTAGGTATCTGCTAAGATGAATAGAATAAGCTCGTCAACCATGATTAGAGCAGCAATGTATTCGTGAAACAGATATTTCCTTTTCAGTCCAGAGATAATCGCGCTTAATTCCATGACCGGTCGTACCTTTGTAGATTTGAACATGATCTGCACCGAATAATTGAGATAAGCTAAAAACTATTTAGTCAATCCATGAGAACCCATAGAGCCTCTCATTAGTTTTTCATGGACTCACCATTAGTTTTGTGGTGAAACATTGGACGTAAATGAAAATTACTGAATTTAGGTTGGCAAGATCCAGATGGAGATTTCTCGAAGGGAGGTTGCTCTATGGGTAATGCTCTGATTCGAGTGGATAAGCGCTAGAGTTTTTTGTGTTTGGATTTCGTCTCAAAATAAGTGTTGAGTTCTGGTTTCTTCGTATTAAACCCACGTTTTTGTTTAGTTAATTTTGGGCCTTTGATTAAGGCTTAATTTTGTGTATCTTCTTCTAAACTTGGTCTTATTGCAAATCCTTATGAATTCCTTTCTAGCAATAATATTTCTCGATTAAAAAAAATATACTGAAAAAAATAAAATTGTTTGATGTTTACGTATTTTGTTTTTTCATTATAATGTTTAATAAGTAGCTTCATACATTTTAGCCAACTAACTACATCCCTCTCAACTTTCAATACATAATTTTTTTCTTTATGACATTTTACTACGCTCCATCATTTCTACCATACTTTTCGTATTAATCTTTTTCACTAATCAAGCTCCGCGTAACTACTATTCCAATTTAAAAGCTCTCGACTTATCCAATTAACCTCATTCCCCAACTACATATTCTTCTCCGATCATTGTTACGTCAATAAAAAACGTTTTTACATAAAAACACGTCACTATATTTTTGCCATTAGTAGGAATCTGAGATCTTAGTAAGACAATTTCTTCAAAGCATCATTTCAAATACATATCACACCTTTTACTAATTTCCTAAGAAATAATAAAAATAAAAATAAAAAATCAATGCCACTCTCCTATGTATGTTCAAAGCCAACAATTATTCCAAAGCCTCCTATTGTGGCTGAGGGACCTGCTGCTCCCAGCATAGACTTCCAGCAACAACTGGACCATATGAGAGATGACCACCTATCAGAGATAAAAATGATTCGTGAAATAGTGGTTGATATCGGTATGGTGGGCCGTTTACGTTATGTGGTTCATCATCCTAGGGAGAACGTCGACGTCGAAGAAAAATATAATGCAATTTCTTCAATGCTAAAGATCCGATGATAGGATCGTACCATGCAAAAATATGTATATCGCTCTAACAGTTCAAGGTTGATGATCCCACGAGACACCCTCATCTTAAGTCATCGAGTAGAGTTGAAAAACACCGTGATCGTGCTCAATCTAAGAGGAGGAAGAAATCACATTCTTCTTGTTATCACAATGAGAAAAGGAAGTAAACACGTGTATTTAAGCCTTGCTTGATGCTACAAGATAAAAAATAGAAACCTATGATATCCACCGACTCTCCATAATGGAACAATCGAACTAACAGAACCACTTGTGAATAAGCCAAACCAGAAGAACCCTTTAGTGGTTCCTCTAACATGTCAATAAAGTTTTTATTATTCACGACTATGACTGTGGACTTTTGCTCAAGGTTACGAGCCTGCAAACAAAGAGAATTTTAATTTCACGCATACAACCTAATAATGGATTGGTCAACCACAACAAATAGTATAACCTTTACCTAGACTGATAAACCAAAGCTACATTGGCTCATTCCATGTTGAACAAATGTTCAACTTTAATGAATCTCACTTACACTAGAGATATTGTATGAAAACTTACCTCCAAAAGTATGATGGAACCATAGATCCATAACACAACATAAAAAAATTCTAAAAATGAAATGTTGGGTTTTGAGGATATGATAGGCTCGTAAACAGAGCATTCTCTATGACTTTTGAAGGTATCGTTCTGACTTGGTTCAACCAGATTCCTCCAAACAGCATCTAAAAATTCAACATGTTATGAAATACCTTCATGGGACAATTTATTGGATCCAAATTCATTAAGATAGATATTGACAACATTAATCATTGTAAGATGTACTCAAATAAGAGTCTTTGAGAAGACACTCAAAATTTTATCCAAACAAAGAATAATTTGTAATAGTGTCATAATTTAATGGTTTGTGTGCTTTACATACAAAAAATTATGCCAGAAAATTATCATGAAGAAAAAATCCATGAACTTCAGGGCTTGGTTAGCTCAGGCGAAGGAATATATTAAAATGGACGAGAATATAAAGCTCAAATTCTTGAGAGTTCAAATGCATATCCTTTTTATTATTCATTGGCGAATGCTAATGAGCCTCTCATAGTGACAGAACTTCAGATATCAAAGCCTTATTCTGGAGTTCATGCGAGGTTGAGAAAACATAATTATGACGCAAAGCTTCTAAGGTAAGCTAAAAAGTTACATCAATAATAACCATAATAATAACTACACAAATAACAAAACAACCGAGTATTTTGACCAAAAACCCTAGAGAATGTTGATCTCTAAAGAGATAATAAACAAGAATAAATTATATATGTTCCACAACTATGTGAAACATTATATTCGAGTCTGTTTTGTTATAAAGAATTAATTAAAACCATTGATTAATAAAGACAAACTGTTATAGTTTGTAAGGAAATTCAGCTCAAACAAATCATAAACCTCAATATACAACTATACATCGACAATAACAAATTGCGATAAAAAAAACAAAGTAATACAGTATTTGTGGAATCATCAATATATCTATATAAACTCATATATCTTATATTCAGTTTTGATGATGATTTAAAATAATCTTTTTATTTAAATAAATTATTATTTACACCAAAATAAAATAAAATAATAATTTATACTTTTTGTAGGTATAATAAAACGTCATTATGGTACGTTTATTCTATTGATTGAAAAAATGACAAAGTTTTAGTAAATGGTTACACTTCTTCAAGAAAATGAACCCTAATCTAACTTCTTCTTCGTCTTAACCTTGGTGGATCAATCCTTGATTCATGGAGGATGATGAGCTTTCAGCAGCGCTCCATCGACCTGATGAGCTTGATAAGAAATTTTCTTTGCTGGACAAGGTTTCTGATAACTCTAAGATCAGAGATAATCCGATATTTGAACCTGCAACCAGTAACAACAGAGATTCAGGCCCACGAAATATATTCGCTGATCTATTTATAAACAAGGAGGTACATTCGATTCACAAAGATGTTAAAAGATCTTGTGTTAACGATCAGGTGGAAATTCAATTTAAAGAAGATGATTTGTTTGCTCTTCGATCGAAATCAAGATTTACTTTAGTATGAAAATTTACGAATGGGAAGCCTAATTACTTGACTGTTAAGGAATTATTGGATGGATTTAGATTTAAAGGAGAGTTTAACGCCTCAAGATACGATTTTACACACATCTTCATTGAGCTCACAAGCTGGGATGATGTTAAAGCTATATGGAGAAGAAATGTTTGGAAACTGGGGAATAAAATTATGTGAATTTTCCTATGGTCACCTAATTTTAACCCTAAAGTAGAGAACCCATCTACTCCTATTCAAATAGACCTTCCTAATCTACCAGAATTCATGTATTGTAAAGCTACAATATTAGAGATTGCTAAATCTCTTGGGAAACCTCTAAGTATATGAGTACCAGATAAGAATAGAGCCATGTAGAATTATTGCAGAATATGGGTTATACTTGACGTTTCTAAACAACTACCCAAAAGAATTAGAGTGAGTTTTGGGACTTACAGTTACTGGCAAGAACTGGTCTTTAGCAAAATTCCTGAGTATTGTCTTGAATGTTCTCATATGGGTCACTCTGAGAACAATTGCAAGAAAGTTGCGCAAATGAAGTCAGCAAAATTAGTTGCTCCCTCCAATCCTTCATATATAAATGAATCTTTAATTCGTGCATTTTAGGTAAAGAAAGATAACCATGCTGTTAAATCCATCATTGTCAATGAAAGGGAATTTTCAAATGATAAGGTTGAAAAGAACAAGGAAAGAACTGTAATCTCACCTGGCGGTCTCGATAGTATTGATCTAATCGGTGCACTACACATGCTGGACATAGAAGTGAGTTCTAAAAAAGAGTCCTCATCTCAACTGCAAATGCTGTCAATATCCGCTCCATCCAAGCACACATCAGGAAGTCTTCCTTCTTCCCATGTCCACAAGCAAAGGAAAGTTGAAGTTAAGAAGTTCAAGAATGATAAAAATTTGAACACCAATGGGAATAATATCCTCCAAACTTTTGCAGCACAAGAATGCTGTAAAATTAATAAACATTCTAACTGTCAATAAACATTCTAAATTGGAATGTTCGTGGAATTACGAACAAGCTTACTCAAGCCAGAATAAAGTCGTTGAAAAGAATTAAAAGATTAAACTTTGTTGCGATTCAAGATCCTATGGTTAGTGAATTAAAGATTGACTCTATAGCCAAAAACTTGGTTTTCAAGGCTATGCAAGCAATATGAGCAACAAGGTGTGGGTAATGTGGTCTCGTGACTATATGGTGGACATTGTTATTAATGAGGAACAATTTTTGCATCTTAAGGTGAAGCACAACTATCTGCCTAGGGAGTTCCTTGTTACTGTCATTTATGCCAAGTGTACAAGAAGTTTACATAAGATTCTCTGGGATAATTTAAGAGAGGTGGAGGAAGATGACAATGTATGGTTTCTGTTTTGGGATTTTAACACCATAGCAAATCCTACTGAACAACTACATTGTACACTAAACTGCTCAGCTAGCATGGATGACTTTAATGCTTTTCTACTCGACTGCAATCTTATCGACGCTGGCTATTCTGGTCACAAGTTCACATGGCCAAATGAGAGACAAAGAACGAGACTCGACAGGGTGCTTATCAATAGTAAATGGTTATCTTAATTTGATAACACCACTGTATCACATTTAGCTGAATCATGTTTTGATCATTCTCCTATTTTTATTAAAATCTCTACGTCAACTATCAAAAGAATGTCTATGTTCAAATCTTTAAATATGTAGTGCAGGCATGATGAATTCTACAGTTTTGTAGAGAGTTGTTGGTTTATGGACTACAATGGGACCCTTATCTTCAAATTCTGGGAAAAACTCAAGAATCGTAAGGCCAGACTCAATGTATTGAATAAATCTGTCTTTGGGAACATTTTTGACTCTATCAGTCATCTTGAAGAAGAGCTTATTACCCTGGAATCAAAGGCTGCTAGTACTAATGACTC
The DNA here is from genome assembly GCA_036936605.1 of Limnanthes douglasii subsp. nivea. Lineage (NCBI taxonomy): Eukaryota > Viridiplantae > Streptophyta > Magnoliopsida > Brassicales > Limnanthaceae > Limnanthes > Limnanthes douglasii. Next base: position 10,106,233 of record JAUPFV010000001.1, on the reverse strand, counting down.
TCAAGACAGGGATAAACTAAAGAAAGCTAATAAAGAGATGCTACTCCTACTTGATAGGGAAGAGGACTACTGGGTTCAAAAGTCTCATACTGAATGGTATAGAGATGGTGAGAGAAATACAACCTTTTTTCATAATTATGTCAAGAGGAGATTTAAGAGATCTAAGATTGATAGAATCTGGACTGGTGACAAATGGGAAGAGGAGGAAAAGGCAATTGGTGAGTCTGCTGTAAGTCATTTCAAGGCAATTGGTGAGTCTTTATTGATGGTGATCTTCCTATGGGATAATTTGCTACGATTCTCTGTTTGATCCCTAAAGGTGTGGCTCCTAAAATTTGGAAGGATTATAGACCTATCAGCTTAACAACATTCCTAAGAAGAATAATATCTAAAATCATCAATCTCAGGCTTTCTACATTGCTACCTAATCTAGTGTTTGTTAAACAATAGACGTTCACTAAAGGTAGAAGCATCTATTAGAACACAATGATTGTTCAGGATCTCTCCTTGGATTTAAACACTAAAACTAAAGGAGGTAATGTCCTGTTGAAGGTGGACATGGACAAGGCTTTCGACAGACTTGATCATACTTTCTTACTTAGTGTTCTACATGCTTTTGGGTTTAGTGACGAGTTTGTGAGGCTCATCGAAAAGAACATTACTAATTGTCATTTCTATGTATTGGTGAATGACATATCTCAGGGATACTCTAAGTCTAATAAGGGTCTTAGACGGGGTGACCATTGTCACCCAGTCTGTTCATCTTGGCCCAAAAATACCTAATTAGGAGCCTTAAGAGGAATACTGCTATGAAGGTCTTAACAAATTATAAAAACAGAGGAGAAGTAAACTTATCTTGTCTTTGTTTCGCTAACGATATTCTGATTTTCTATAATGGTTCATCTGATTCAGTCAAAAAAATAATGAGAGTCATTAAGCAATATGAAGAAAGCTCAGGCCAATTAGTAAACAAGGAAAAGTCAAGGTTTATTACTGTTAAGAAGTTTTTACTCACCAGTTTAATAAGCTTAAAAATCTTCTGGGCTTTAAGCATTGTCACCTCCCCTTTAAATACTTGGGAGCTGTTATCAACAAACAAAAAACGCGTAAGTGATTACGACAGCCTAATTTCCAAAACTATAAATAAACTTGCAGAATGGGATCACAAAACTCTCTCTGTTGGTGGAAGATTAATATTAGCAAAAAATGTTATATTGACGTATCCTATGTTTCTTTGTCAGCACTCTGAAATTCCTAAATCTACTATTAAAAGACTAGAGACCCTTTATAACATGTTTCTATGGGGAACAAACTCCTCTAGAAACACTACTCACTGGTGTAAATGGTCCAAGTTTAAAAATTACGAGGAGGGAGGTCTAAATCTCAGAAGAATAGAATATATGACTGATGTTTTCTCTGCTAAGCTTTGGTTTGCTTTGAGGAAGCAAGACTCTCTATGGGCAGCTATTATCAAAGCTATATACTTCAAGAACCAACATCCTATGTTTGCTCATTTACTTCCTAAAAGCTCTATTATATGGAAGAGATTGTGGAAAATAAGGGACATGGTTGATAAGTTCATTTTTTGGCACGTTGGAAATGGAAATGTGGACTTAAAGCTGGATATTTGGTGCTCTAAAGATGCTATCACTAATCTAAAAGAGGTTAAAAACAGAAATGTTATTCCTACTTCTATGGTTAGTGAATACTGGAATGTTGATAGTTGGAATATACCAAAGCTTATGTCTGTTTTGAATCAAAATCAAATTCAAAACATATTCAAATTTGGTTTGAACAGATCTGCTCAAGATACTATAAGTTGGACTATCAGTTGGGGAATTTAATACTAAGACAACTTAGAACGAATTTAGAAAAAAAGGAACCATTTTTAACCTTTATGCTAAAACGTGGAACAATGTAACTCCTCTTAAGCACTCCTTCATGTTGTGGAGGACTCTGAAAGGTTGGGTTTCCACCGATAGCGTCCTGCAAAAGATAAATCTACAGTTAGCCTCAAAATGTAGCCACTGTAATAGCTACGAAAGCATAAGTCATGTTTTTGTAAACTGTCAAAAAACATGGACGGTTTGGAATTACTTTGCAGCCCATCTCATAATTCATATCTCTAAATCCATGACCCTTCCTCACTTGGTAAGGTCATGGTACTGGTCTACAGATAAAAAGGTTCACATTCGCACAATGCTTCCTTCAATAATTGTATGGGTGATTTGGCAGGTTAGAAACAAAAAGAAGATGGAAAACTTGGAATCTAGTTTAATGGATATGATTAATACCATCATATTCATTATCACTAGTATGGACAGATCGAGATTTACTTAAGAAGAAGCATTGAGGTAAGGATGTTCTGGTTGGATTTACTATAGGAAGGGTTTTCGATTTTTGGGGCTAGGGTTTGACATGTGAACGAACTATCTACTCCTCGTTTGTTTTAATTGCTGGTGCAGATGTAATGGGCCAATTTTATTCAATATACAAGACCCTTTCAAGAGTCCATTAAGAAAAAAAAACGTAATTATCGTGAAATTTGTAAGAATACAATTTTTGTTTTAAATTCTCAAATTCTAAAAATAAAGTGAAAACTCGGGTATACTATACCAATCAGATATCCTCTTAAGGAGGCTCTTGATGGCTCCAAGATTCTGATCTTCGTCGGTCTCCTTTCCGGCTTTGTTTTTCCCCGGTGGCTTGCCTGAATCGATCCCCTCTGTTCTTCAGAGCAGTTCCATTTGTTAAGTGGCTTGGAATTTGTTCCTCTGTTTTTCGCCGGATTATTGTTTCCGTTCATCTGGTCTCTGTTCTTTGAAGTTTCGCTCTGTTCTTCAGAGCTTCTCTGATTTCTGGTGGATTGTGTCAAGAAGGGCTTTGTTCTTCAAGAATTCGGTTATTTGGTTGCTGGTTTCTTGTCATGTCTTTTAACCTTAATAACGAAGAGTACCCCGCTCTTCTTCCAGATGTTAGCAAGGATGAACTCAAAAACATGAAATCGTTTGCAGAAGTATTGTCCCATGTTAAAGATCGTAGTGTGTCAAATCCAGAGTTCGTGAAACTTGCGGATGATCATAATGTTATACAGTTTGATAAAGAAACTCAAGAAATGCTTCTAAAGCAGTCTAAATCTATGCTAATTGGAAAGTTCAGTCAAGGTATACCGAAACGTATAGTGTTCCAATCATTCATAGAGGCCTTTAAGTTTAAAGGTTCATACTCTTATGTAAGTTTGGACTCAAGACAAATTTTGATCGAGTTTACTCTGCTGGAAGATGTGACAAAGTTCTGGTCGAAGCCATTCTGGAATGTCGATGGGAAGCTTATGAGGGTTTTAAAATGGACCCCTGACATAAACAAGAATAAAGAAAGCCCTATAGTATTGCTTTGGGTTTGGTTTGAAAACATGCCTGAGTATCTCTACAATGAGTGGATTGTTGGGGATATGGCTGCTTCCTTAGGCAAAGTTCATAAAACGTTTGTGCCTAAGTATAATTGTGCTAAAGCCAATGCTTCTTATGCTCAGGTGGAAGCAGATGTTTCAAGATTGCTTAAAAGGAAGTTGTGGATTGGGTTTGGAGAGAACGAAGGGTGCTGAGTTGGTGTGAGTTATAGAAATGCACCTGATTACTACTTTAATTGTTTTCACTAGGGGCATAAAGAAGATGATTGTAAAAAGAATGGTTCAAAAATTGAAGAAAAGAAAATTAAAGAAAAGCCTAAAGAAGCCAGTCAGAATTCTGATAAAATTTCAAAGAATGATATTCAATCTGATAAGTTTGATACATTCAAATCTGCAAAGGAACAACCATTCGTTAAAGTTTACAAGAGAAGACTAAAGTCGATCATAACTGCTAAAGATAAGGGTATGGTTTCATGGCAGTCTACCAATCCATGTAGTCCTTATTTAGCTGACACTGCCTCCAATAAAGAGCTTGATATTATTGGTGCTCTTCAAGACTTGGATCAGGATATTAATTCTCAAAGTCAGAAAGCCCAACAGGATTCTCCTCAAGAGAACAACGTGGGTAGCTATAACCCCTCTCCAAAGGCTAGCTCTTCTGATCAGGATTTTAACACTGTCATCAATAGGAAAATCATGTCAGCAAGGAAAAACAGAAATGTCAAAAGATTGTCTATTAACTCTCTTTGTAAAAGAGAGAAGTCCTTAATCAAATCTTTATCTGAAAAAAACTATGGAATCCACCAAAAAAAACAAATCTCGAAAACTCGAAGACTTTGATTGATATTGATGATAAAAGTGTCTTTAAAACATAGCACCTAAGGTTCTTTATATAGAGGAACCCATAGAAACCCTAAAGCATAAAATAGGAAGTTCCTAGAAATAAGGAAAATTACTAGAATCGAAATAAGGAAAATTACTAGAATCTTAACTAGAAAAGAAAAACACTAAAAAAAAGAAATATCTAAAAAATAAGATATCTAGAAATATCTAGAAGATGTCTAGAAATATCTAGAATAAATTAGGCATTGTAACCGTCTCCTGCATCACTTTATCATTAATACTCTCAAAAGATTTGGTTTCTCTGATAATATTCTGGTCCTTATCAATATGCTCATATCTAATGTTATGATTTCTATCTTGATTAATGGAGCTAGCATTGGTTATTTTCCTCAGTAGAATGGTTTAAGACAAGGAGACCCTTTGTCCCCTTGTCTTTTCATTCTTGCTGAGGAAGCTCTGCTTAGAGGGCTGTCTAATCTTTATAATACTAATATTAGCATGAAGTACTACTTAAAATCAAATTTTACCTTACCTTGCTTGGCGTTTGCAGATGACATTATCATCTTCTCCAATAGTTCTTCATCTTCCATTAGCTGTCTTAGCCATCTGCTTGACAAATATCAACTAGAATCTGGTCAACTGATAAATAAAGAAAAGACAAAGCTGTTTACCTCGTCTATCTGCACTAATGATAACACTTCCAGAATCAAAACAACAACATGTTTCAACATTGAGCAAGCTCCTTTTACCTACTTGGGCATCACTATAGCTGCAAATAACAAAGGGAAGCATTATTTACCTTTCTTTAATAAAATTTATAACAAAATATATGTCTGGGATATGAAGAATCTCTCGTTTGGGGGCAGACTGTCCCTTATAAAGAATGTCCTCTATCCTATTATCTACTTTTGGATGCAAAACAGTCTGATCCCCAAAAGCATTATCACCAAAATTGAGCATTGCTTAAATAAATTTCTATGGAGATCTAAATATAAGGATAAAGCTATTCATTGGTCAAACTGGAGAGGACTTTGTAGGCCTTTTGATGAAGGGGGGTTGAATGTCAAACTTCTGTCTGACATTCAACAAACCTTTTCTTTCAAACTCTGGTATCATTTCAGGCAAAGAAATTCTCTATGGTCTGATCTAATGCATAAAACTTATTGTAGCTATGCTCACCCATTAAATGCTGACTATAATGTTTCTGATTCTATAATCTGGAAAAGGCTCTGTGCTATTAGGGGTCAGGTTGATCAATGTGTCAGTTGGAGTCTTGGCAAGAGAGACATTGATTTTTGGAAAGACTCTTGGCTGAACAAGTCTCCTATTGCTAATAATTACAGTTCTAACACTTGTTTTCTCCTTGTTAAGGTGAACTCTTTTTGGAAAGAGGGTACTTGGGATACTACTACTCTCAGTACTTTTCTTTCTATTGATAATCTAAACCTTATTTCCAGTACCAAAATCTTACAAGATCAAAATGATAAAATTGAATGAAAGTTTTCTAAAGACAAAAGTTTTAATACCAAGGCAACCTCGGAAAACATCAGATTTGCTCATACTAAACTATTGATTTTTAAGAAAATCTGGCATCATTTCATTCCAACTAAATTTTCGTCTCTTTGTTGGAAGCTTTTAAAAAATTATGCACCCATTGACAATATTCTTTCTAAAAGACACATTGTGATTGTTTCCAAATGCCAGTTTTGCTGCAACTGTGAAGACAAAAACCATCTCTTCATAAGTTGCAGCTTTGCCTGGTCTATTTGGAATTATTTTGGTATTCTGTTTAGAGTCCCTGTGAGACGTTTCATGTCTCTCAGCCATATGTTACATTGTTGGTTCTGGTCCTCTCATTGTTCCTTTCATATTACCCACGTAGTCCCTCAAATAATAGTTTGGGCTATTTGGGTAAATCGAAATCACCACAAGTTTGACAAAGCCTATGATAACTTTTCTGGTGCTGCCAATAGAATTTAAAAAGTGATTCTTGGCATAGACTCTAAGAATTTGCTTAAAGCTAAGCACTGGACTATGGTTACTGATGCAGGTGCTTTTCTAGGATGTCTTACAATAGGAAGGGCCAAAGCTAAGTACCTGAAATGGACGCCTCCATGTGCTGGGAGACTTAAAATCAACATCGATGGAGCTAGTAGCTGCATTGGAGAAGCTTCTGGTGGCTTGGTTGTTCGAAATAGTCAGGGCATCATCATCGTTGGAGCTGGTTTCCTCTTTGGCAAACTGAGTCCGCTTCAAGCAGAGAGTAAAGCTTTGCTGGAAGCGTTGATTTTGTGCAAGAAGAATGGTTGGTGCGAGATAGACATGAAGTCGGATTGTCTCACCCTGGTTAACAACGTAGTCTCTGGAAATGATTCGAACAACCCTATAGTTTCGATTTTTCGTAATCTGATTCCTTCAACTATGAGTTTTCGCCACATCTCTTGAATCCAAAATGCAGCAGCAGATTGGATCTCGAAATGGGTTTTGTTGGAAAAATCCAATCGCCATTTCACCAATGTTGATACTCCTGTTCCTTTGCTCGCGATTATCACTCTGGAAAGTTTGGGTGTGGGTTACATAGACCCTAGTTAGGATTCTCTCCTTTTCAAATCAGATGAGAGAGGGTACTTTGGGTGAGCGTCGACCATGAAGAAAGAAGATGATTGTCTTCTGTTCTCTGGTGCACTGCACCCGGTTCATTTCTCCTCTTCAAATCTGAAGAGAAAGTACTTTGAGTGAGCGTCAACCATGAAGAAAGAAGATGATGGGTCTTATGTTCTCTGGTGCACTACACCCGGTTCCGACCTTTTCTAATCTGAAGTGATATGGTTCTTTGGAAGTGCTGTTACGAAGATGCATCAGAGGTTTGGAGTTGCTGTGGTGATTCTGAGGTATGAAGATTTTGGTTGAGATGTTGAAGAATGGTGTTTGTCGAGAGGTTGAAGAAGAGAGTTCTGTTTGGTTTCGATTTAGGGTTAGTTTCTGATTTGGACTTTTTTCCCTAGGTCAAATTGCTATTGAGCCTCTATTTTAGAGTTGTCTTCAAATTGACCCTCTTATTCTGTAAAACTCTCAAAAAAAATGAAAACTCGGGTAAAATATAGGAATATATTAAGGGGGTTAGGCTAAATTAGGGCCCAAAAAATGTTAAGCATTCCCAAAATTTAGAGAATCTTTTTAATTCAATAGTCAAAGACGATTTTACCCTTTGACCAAGAATCTTTATTTTTATCTTGTAGTGGAATGTGGGTATGGTTAGCCAATTGTGGAAGAACACAAAATTTCTCCTTCAAACAACCCTCTTATACTCTAGTCTTAACAAAAATTTCAAAAACTCAAAAACTCCAAAAAATTCAAAAACTCCTAAAATTTCAAAAACTTCAAAAACTCACAAATAAACACTTGAAGCTCCAAAAAAGCATCACTTTTTTTTATAAATTCGGAATAATCGAAGGATGGCCTCTGAATGTGAGAAGGTTGCTGAGGAGCATGGGACTCCAAATATGGTAGTTGTTCTAACCAACTTTTTTATAAAAGTTTATATTTTGGTAGACCTTCTATATTTAGAAGTTAGAACCCGAACTCCCCCGCCGGTTGAAACCCTCCAAACCGCCGGGGATGAAGAACACTCAAATGTGGAAGATGAAGATTCCCCGCCGGGGGAGACCGTGCCCAACCGCCGGGGGACACCATGTCCACCCGCCGGGTGAGACAGCCATACCCGGCGGGGTTGTGCCCCTGCATACCGGCGGGGAAACTCCAATTTTTTTCCCATAATCGAATTTTGAAGTTCAGGACTGTCCCCGCCGGGGTCTGAAAGTTCAACCGGCGGGGATGACAACCTCCACCGGCGGGTTTGGCAACCTAAACCGCCGGGGCCAAGACCTGTTTTTAAACTCCAATGGAGTTTGTTTTAGACCATGAGCCCCGGCGGGTGGGGAATTTTCAACCGCCGGTTGACTACATCCCCGCCGGTTGGGACATTTTCAACCGCCGGTTGACAATGTCCCCGGCGGTTCAGACCATTAACAACCGGCGGGGACCGAATCTTCATTTAGTGTGACTTGTCTAACCGTTGGGTTGGGGTTTTGGCTTTTTTTATCCATGCTCGTATTTGATGCTTCTTTTTTAACATGCATAGGGTGATGAGTCAAAGGATTATTTGACTAGTTCGTGCATGGCAAAGGGGGAGGAGGAGGAAATACCGGTGCCTTGCTCCGTCGATTATAGCGAGCTGTTCAACACCAAAGGACAGTACTACTCCCGGGCAGACCTTATTGAATGGGTTAAGGAAACCGCATCGGATAACGGGTTTGTGATTATTTTACGCCGATGCGATAGACACGATCGTAAAACTCCGAGAGTAGAGTTTGTGTGCAAAATATCCGGTGTTTACACAAAACTCGTAGACCCCAAGGATCTAAAGAGGAAGTCTACCGGAACGAAAAAATGCGGATGCCCGTTCGCCCTTAAAGGAAAGAAGATGGGTGATGATTTGTGGGGAATAGAGGTTGTGTGCGGCGTTCACAATCACGATACTATATCCTACAAAGAAGGTCATTCCTACGTGGGACGGTTTCAAAAAAAAAGAGATGGATTTTGTGGTTAGTTCGAATAAAATGGGATCCCGTCCTTGTGATATTCTTGGTGGAGTGAAGAAATTGAACCCTAAGAATTCTTCTACAATCTGCACCGTGTACAACGCAATACTAAAACACCGGAAGCTCGAGAAAGGTGGTCGGTCGCAATTCCAATACTTGTTGGGTGAACTAAAGCGACTAAACTACTACGAATTCCATAGAAAGTCCGAAGACGGAAGCGATATCATATGCGAGCTTTTTTTTGCGCACCCGGTTAGTTTGGATTTGTTACGGACATTTCCGAACGTCATTATAATGGATAACACGTACAAGGTGATCAAATACGGGATGCCGTTGTACGAGGTCGTGGGTGCGACTTGTACGGGGAAAACATTCTACATTGGATTTGCTTTTATGCCGAGTGAAAAAATCGAGGCCTACAAGTGGGTGTTAGGATGCTTACATTCGTTGATGGTAACTCACTCCATCAAATTACCATCCATTGTTTTGACGGATAGAGATTTGGCGCTTGTGAATGCGGTAGAGGAAGTGTTCCCCAATGCGACGCACATGTTGTGTCGATGGCACATCAACATGAACGTCCTAGGAAAAACAAAAACGATCATAAAGGAGAAGGTAGTGTCCAATGCCTTTTTGAAAGTGTGGAACGGAATGATGTTGGCGGAAACGGAGTTAGCGTACGAGAACTACCGGTCGGAATTGCACCGCTATTTCAAAGACTATCCGAAAGCGATTGAGTATACCGAAAGTTGGGTGGGGCCGTACGGTGAAAAGTTTGTCACGTGGAGAACTAACAAGTGGATGCATTTTGGTAACCAAACCAAAAACCGCATGGAGAGCGCTCATTCGAGTCTCAAGCGTTTCATCGGTACGAGCAAAGGTAACTTTGAATCTTTTTGGTTGAAGTTGCATACTTTGATTGAATTGCAACACGGGGACATCAAGGCTTCCTTCGAAAAGAGCCGGTTGTTGGCCCTACATAAATTCACAAACATTGTGTACGGTCAAGTAAAAAACAACATCTCCCACCATGCAATGGGAATTTTGGCCGACGAAGTCGAATGTGCCCAGAACATGACAATCGCACCGGATATGCCTTGCGGTTGTGCCATACGAACTACGCACGGCATGCCTTGCGCCCACGAAATCTATGAGTTTGTTGCGAAAGGGATAGAGGTGCCACTTGAGTTGTTTCATGAACATTGGAAGAGGTTAGACATCCTAGTTCGTACCAACCTCTCGACGAATGAGCAACTTAAAGCAAAGCTTGACAAGCTAGTATCCGATGTCATGGCGTCCAATGACGAAGCATGGATAGAGCACATTTATAAACAATGGTTTGCCATCGTCCATCCCGAAACAACTAACATTTTGGAGCCGTTGGTTAAGCAAAAAGCGCGCGGTCGTCCACCTAACAAACGTAAGTTATCTATTACCGCCGATGATACATCCACTAAACGCGACAAAAGTTGGCACGAACATGTACTTAAGGAAGAAAATGATAGTACGCCATCCTTGCTTGGAGACTTCAAACTTCCAACCGAAACCTCGAGGAAAGGGAAAAAAAGGAGCCTAAACGTGGTTCGTCGACCACCCCCGCTCGTACGAAAGGTAGCGCTATTCCAACGCAAGCAAGTGGTACAATGCTTAGTAGTGGAACGGTGGGTTGTAGGTCAAGCTCTACGATGCCGGTGAAGGCAAGTTTTGTGGACCCCAAAGGATACATGAACCAATTCCCGAGCTATTTTACGCCTTTCGTAGACTCCATTACCGATGTTAAATCCGATGGGCATTGCGGGTACCGCTCGATAGCGTACGCCTTGAACGGGCAACAAGATGGGTGGAGGTTGATAAGGAATGCCCTTTACAACGAGCTTATGGATTACGCATCGGTCTACGTAAAGATTTTTACTAGCATAGAGGATTTGATTGATGTTGCGGAGCGTGTGAAATGTTCAAGCGATGTGGGAACTAAGGACCATTGGATGTCCATGCCCGAGATGGGAGTGGCAATCGTATCTGCGTTTAACTGCATACTCCATTTTGTTGGGGTATTCCGAAATATGGATGTCGGCTTCACTTTTCTTCCGCTAAGAGGTGCATCTCCTCCAATGCCAAACCGGTTGGAAATCGGATTGGGTTGGGTCAACACCAACCATTTCGTGAACGTAAGTATTCATACAAGGGGTACGTCAATGGTAATTTTAATTTCAAGAAATTTATTTTATCGTGTTTTCGTTTTGTAGCTTGGAATTAAGGCGGAGGCCCCATGTGCTAGGATACATCATTGTTGCCTAAAGTTGCGTTCACCAGAAGCTGAAGGTTGGGCATTGCCGATTGCATCTCGTTGCAAGAAATACGAAGAGCTTAAAAATAATTACCCCGAAGTAACCAATTTATCCGCTTTTGCTTGATGACTAGACGATTGTAACGAATGTAAACCCTGGATGGTTTTTATGCTTTTATGGTTTATATGTTTGGATGTTTTTTATGTTGAAAACAATAACACGTTTCCATTCTTAATATGATGATTGCATTACAACATTGAAAATATTGCATTAAAACATTACACTTTAATTTAAAGCATTGCATAATTAGAAATACATAAGCACATAACGAAAACCAAATGATAGATAAGCTAACTCCGGGTTAGCATTGCACGTTCGGTTTTACGGGGTCGGATAGTTCATCCCGAATCCATCAGAGTCACTACTTTCCTCGGGAGATGAGTACGTTCGAATGGCGCTGGCTATTGCATCGGGTATTTCGTTCTCGACCCGCTCTATCGCTTCCGACACCATCTCCTGCGTAATTGTAGTCTGCAATCCCATGTCGAATACCCTTCGGACTTTAGTTCGGTCTTCCCAAGGAAGTGACTCGATATTGAAAGTCACTGTTTTAAGATAAGCTAACCTATCGGCGACTTCTTCGCGTGCACGTGGTCGGGGCATTAAACATCCTGCACACGATGCCTCCCTACCCTGGTTGAAGAATATTCTACACAGAACCGCATCGACGAAACCAAGAAACTCCTCTTGCATCGTAGTTTTGACGTAGTCGAATGCGCATAGTAGGCTTGCATCTTCGTACACATTCCAGCTGGAATCATCCATTGTTTTAACTTAAGTGTTTAGTTTCATCGAAGGGTTACAGTATTTATAGAGTTCATAGGTGGCGCAATCATACAAATAGTGGGCGGGAAATGCTCTTGTTTACCCCGCTTATTATTTGTTGGCGGGACATTTTTTGGCGGGACATTTTTTGGCGGGAGTTTATGTGGCAAAGTATTTGGCGGGAGTTTAATATCTATAAAATAAATTTCCTCCGCACACAACAAGATAAACCCTAAAATAACGTGTCTCTGGAACGAGTTCGAATATCAACTCAAACATAACAACTAAACATAACATAAACAACTTAGCATTACATAAACAACATAACACATAACACATATAATAAAAACATAACATGTTACAACAACATTAGGCAACATAAATTATAATAACACGTTCGAATACGACACATTGCACTATTAGTAGTCGTAACGCACGCTGTTTAAAACATCGTCGCCATCCTCCCTTGACATAACCATATCCTCCACATATGCTACCATATCCCTAGTGATATAGTCGCAGACGGTCATGTCCCAGACCTTTACCGCCTCCTCTTTAATTCTTCGCGGCATGAACAACAACTTCGTGAGGGGCTGCACAAAGAGGTAACGTGCCTTGATTTCGTCACGGCTGCGCACAACGACACCTCCAGTTTCTAAATAGCCGTAGTTGTAATACATATGACACAAAACCCTTTCAAAAAATGCATCACTCCTATCTTGACCCAACTCAGCCCGGGAATCCTTGACTGCTACAAGCATGTAGTAGTCTTCATTAGCGGTAAACTCCATTTGTTTCTAAGTGTTTGATGGATGCCATGTTGCTCGTTAACACTTGTGTATTTATAATGGAAGTATATCGTTGGCGGGAGTTTCATTTGGCGGGAGAGTCATATGGCGCGAATTATTTTTTGGCGGGGGCTACAATTATATTAGGTCCCCGCCGGTCCATGACTTGTAACCAGCCGGTGCAGAAATTTCACACCGGCGGGCGAACAACCCATCCTCAAAAAACTGTGAGGATGGGTTGTGGTTATATTCCCCGCCGGGTCAACAATTTTCACCCGCCGGGTGAATACTTCCCCGGCGGTTGAATATTTATCAACCGGCGGGGGGACGAGTGGAAATTGTTAAATTTCCACTCGCTGCGAACCGGCGGGGTTTGGGTCTAGCCCCGCCGGTTAAGAATTCGACCCCGCCGGCGGAGTAATTTTCAACCGCCGGGGAAGTATTCACCCGGCGGGTGAAAATTGTTGACCCGGCGGGGACGGTTTGTTTTTAAAAAAAAATGTCAAGTTATGACATGGTTTTTTTTTTTAACTTAAATTAGTTGAAAGTGAATGAATATATTGATTCAATTAGGTAACTTAAAGTAAACAGCAAGAACGAACTATAATTAAACAAACACAATGTATTCGTAACTTCAAACTAAAATACAACAACAAAGTTTTTAAAGAAAAACACTAACCCAAATGTCAACAAGTTTAACGTAACGTAATGTTCAAAACTAGAACAACAAGCATAATAAAAATCTAAGCATAATAATAAGAAGCCACGGTGCGGTAAGCTCCATAACCTTCCTCCCAAAAGCCACTATCTCGTCATTCGAGTCGTCTAACGGCCGAATACGATTAATCGTATTCACCACATCGACCGCCGACGTCTCCGTAAGAACCCGAGGTGTGATATTAAACCACCCATACTTCTTCACGTACGCCTTGTACTGGGGGGACGAGGTGTGAGTACTCCCTTCCAAAGGCCTCGAATACCTATCGATCACGTATAGGTGCTCCCTCCACTGCGTCCAATGCCTAACCTGAACCGGATACCGAAGATGGTCTCCTCTACCAAGACCGGTTCTAGCAACGAGGGGGTCGAGCGGCTTTTCTTGGATCCAACCGAATTGGCGCATCACTCGGTCGGGGTGATATGCCTCGCTCACCATCATTAGGCGAATATGGTTTCGGTACAACCCTATTGCCTGCTCCGGCCATACCTCACGGACATCCTCGTAAGGTCGGAAAATAACCTACAAATAAAATTATTTCAACGTCCAACATTTTATATAAAGTAGATTTATTTAAATAAACGTAAAAAAGAGAACTTACATCCTTTTCTCCTTGCGCCGCAAGGATCTCACGGTAGTACGGCTTCCCCCGAGCTAATGATACCGTGATTTTTTTCGGCAACCACGCAAGCATCTTCGGATCTGTCGGGCTATAACCACTGTTTACTGGCGCGCGGAAGACGGGGAAGTGGTCATAGACCCAACACTCGAACAAGGCTGAGAAGCCGACCAAGGTCTTCAAGGAGTGCTTCGAGATGCCTCCCAAACTCTTGTACAGCCACACCAACGCACAAGTCCCCCATGCGTACTCACCAACCATCTCTAAGTCCTCGAGGGCTAGAAGGAAATCGCACTGGATGTTCTTCTGGCTCGTGTTGGTGAAGATCGTACACCCGAGGAAGAACATGATATATGCCCGAGCTGCTGCCTCCTTCATCTCCGGAGTGCAGGCGGTGTTCGAATCTAAGTACGCTTCCCCCGAGAATGTGGTCCTAAGCCATCGGAGGCCGAATCCGCTCCCGTCATGCGCATCCATTTCCTGCTGCACATCAGCAGCCGAAACTCCCAACAGGTCCCCATACCGTGCATACGTCGCCTCTATCGGATCAGGCCGGAAGAGGTCAATAATTCTCCCCTCAACCGGGAGGCCCGTAATGACATACACGTCGTCCAGTGTCATCGTCATCTCCCCAAAGGAGAACTGGAACGTGTTCGTCTCCTGGTGCCACCTCTCACCGAAGACCTCCGCCAATTGGACGTGGTTGTTGAACCTCGGTAAATGCCGCATCAAGGGCCAAAATGGTGTCTCCTCCAGGTAGGCCCTAACCCCCACTTGTTTGCTAAGGTCCCACTGACCAAGCAAACCATACTTCGACTGCACCGTAATGCCCGAGCGCGCCTGTAAAAAAATTCAAAATTAACTACAATGTTAAAAAATGAATTTAAGTAAACAAAATAATAATAAATTAATTAACTTACATCGTTTTTGAAGGCGTAGTACGCCTCGTGCTGCGCATACTCGGGGAAGAGAAGCACACTATTTTGGGATAGGAAAAGATTTTTCCATCCCTCCGCATCGGTTGGAGGCCCTTCGGCACGGACCTCTCTTCGAGGTGGTGGCAACGGGACCTCCGCTTCCTCCTCCTCCTCGTCCACTAGGGCACGCCGTCGGATGGGGAGCACCTCTCGTGGAGGAGAAGATCGTCGACTGGGGCCTTCCCTGGTGGCATCGTATTTCCGATGCCGCAACGATCGCTCGGTCGGATCCTCGCGCTCCTGGCGCACCTCGCGGTGGGGGCGAACACGCTCTGTCCGATCCCCATGTTCCGGCCTAGCGTCGACCACCGACCGTCGGCTACTACCTTCACATTTTCTTGCCGCCTTGGCCGCCTTCTCCTTGGTTAGGCGAGGTGCTTCGTGTTGGCTGCAAAACATTAGACAAAAAAGTTAGAAAAATTTCTAAAATATACATGAAAAGAGGTAACAACAGGTCTTCCCCGCCGGGTAAGGTATTTTCACCCGGCGGGTGAAAACTAAAATATTTAGTTTTTAGTTTTCACCCGCCGGGTGAATCGGGTTCCACCCGGAGGGGACCAAGAACAAACCTAGGAAACCTAGGTTTGTTCTTGGTCCCCGCCGGGTGAAGGGCCTTCACCCCGGCGGGTGAACAAGAACACCTGCAAAAAAAAGGGTTCCCCCGCCGGGTATTAGGCCCTTCACTCGGCGGGGGAACCCCGAAACAGCCATTGAGGACAACCCAAAAACTCGAAAAACTACCTAAATCAGCCACAATCAACCTAAACTAGCATACCCTAGCATTACTAGACAACTATAAACAACATATAACACCAAATCAGCCACAAACAAACCTAACATAGCATCAAAATCAAAAAACCTAACCTAAACCAAATATAGAAAGAAAGTACATTTAAGAGTAAAAACTTACTCTTTTCCTTTGCCCATTGTAGTTCTTGAGTTGTTGTTGATGTGTAGAGATCTTCAGATTTGAATTTGGGGCTGATTATGCAAGATTGAAGAAGTTTGGAGTTTGGAGAGGTTTTAGGGTTTTGGGGCTGATTTTGGGTTGGAGCTGATTTTGTAGTGGGAATGGTTAGTGTTTAGGGTTTTAGCTTAGTAAAAAAACGAAAGGGTTTTTGGGTATTAGTTTGTGGCTACTTATATTTTTGATGGATATGGTTAAAATTGGGGCTGGTTAGCCAATTGGGCTCCAATTTAGTCATACCCTATATTAAGGTCGTACCTATTGCTTGATTTCATCGAAAAGAAACAAAACCTTGGCTGCTTACCATATAACCTTTACGGCTTACCCTATTTCCTTTTTTTTTTACCGTACATTACATATTACTATCACTATCAGAAACAAAAGTAAAAATACGGCTCTAAAAGGTTTGCCATTTTTTAGGTGCGAAACTGAAGAGTGAATAATTTTAGTTAAAAATTATTTTAAATGTCAATTTAATTTTATAAATATATTACTATACGAGCGCACGTAAGATGGAGTACAGGATAAGCTAATCACCGACAGTGTGACTAACTTAAATCTCGGACACCTAAAAATCTATATCAATGTTTTTATTCCATCCATTTTAATCCAACGGTCCAAAATCATAACTCACAACTAATCCCAACCTCCACCGTCCGATCAGATCCATTCACCCCCAAAGGCTCAAACGTCATCTTCTTCCCAAAAACCTCAGATCTGCCCAAAACAGACACTCCACTCAAATCTCACGACTCTCTCACTCTCTCTCTAAAACTTTTCTAGAGAGAGAAACAAAAAGTTCAAACACCAATGGTGGAAGCACAGACATGGACAACAAGGAGAATGAGCAACCCCAGGTTCGACACAACCACCACCAACCACCACCAAGCGGTGGATATGCCGGGAACACCCACCGGTGACGAGAGACAGAACAACAACCCATTCTACACCACCGTCGGATCTCCTGGTATATCAACGGCTTTGATCATCGCATCATGGTTCGCATCAAACATCGGCGTCCTCCTACTAAACAAATACCTACTCGCCTACTACGGTTTTCGATACCCTATCTTCCTCACCATGACCCACATGATCTTCTGCTCCGCCTACAGCTACGCCGCAATCGAATTTCTCGAAATCGTGCCGCGTCAGCACATATCATCCCGCCGCCAATTCTTCAAGATCTTCGCGCTCTCCGCGATTTTCTCGTTCTCCGTCGTTTGCGGAAACACATCGTTAAGGTACATTCCGGTGTCGTTTAATCAAGCAATCGGAGCTACAACCCCTTTTTTCACAGCCGTTTTCGCTTTTCTAATCACTTGTAAAAAAGAAACCGCCGAGGTATATCTAGCGTTGGTTCCTGTCGTGTCGGGGATCGTACTAGCTTCAAACAGCGAACCTCTGTTTCACCTATTCGGGTTTTTAGTCTGTATCGGGTCGACGGCAGGTCGAGCATTGAAATCAGTAGTGCAAGGGATTTTACTAACCTCCGAATCGGAGAAGCTTCATTCGATGAATCTATTGCTCTATATGGCTCCGATGGCTGCTTTTATTCTACTTCCGTTTACTCTCTACATCGAAGGGAATGTAGCTCATGTCACCATCGAGAAAGCTAGATCCGACCCGTTTATCGTGTTCTTGCTTGTTGGTAATGCCACGGTGGCGTATTTGGTGAATTTGGCTAATTTTTTGGTGACCAAGCATACTAGTGCATTGACCTTGCAGGTTTTAGGGAATGCTAAAGCTGCGGTGGCTGCCGGAGTTTCGGTGATGATATTCAGAAACCCGGTTACTGTAATGGGTGTAGCCGGATTCGGTGTTACAATTATGGGTGTTGTTCTTTATAGTGAAGCCAAGAAAAGATCTAAAGTCACTACTCATTGATCATTGATGATGAAGAACTCGGGTCGGGTCAGTTTTTTTTTTCTTTTGCTTATAAATTTTACTCTGTTTTGATTATTAGGGTTTTGATGGAAATTGTTAATCTAAATGATAAATTTGGGTCAGAACTGAAGAATTGTGATATGGATTTGTATAGGAGGATAAAAAGTGGAAAACTTTAGGGTTGTGAAAGAGAAGAAACAACAAGTGTTTTGTCTCTTTTGCTTTATTCCTGTCTTTTTTTTGTAACATTACTTTTGTTGATTGATTCTATTTGGATAAACACAGATAAAGACTGATTCGGAATTATAATTGTATGTTGAAGCATATCTTGAAGCATATCTTGAAGCATATCTTGTTGTTTTTCGTACATCTATATTGTTTGCTTAACAAAAGAGAGTGAATTTTGTTTCCTTTTTCGGTTTGGACTAGCCTTAGCCACTAGGAAAATACGGATGAGATTCTCGAGTGTTAGTATATCCACATTGCCGAATTTAGCGCCACGAAGGAACAATCCTTCTCACTTAAGAAGTTTTTTTTGTCAGCGAGACATGTTTGCTTTGAAGTTTTTGGTTGGTGAGTTAGTGTGATATCTCTATTCGTAACATGGTTGTTGCGCCAATGATCCAATGCTGTCTACCCCAAATGGAGATTTAATATCTAGGATTAAGGCAGTTAGCATAGTTCACGTACTTGTCTTGAGAGAGTAAATGATGCAGAGGAAGATCGAAAGTAGGAAAGATATAAATGGAACTCTAACCCTATGATAACATTACTGAAACTTTCAGTAAAACAAATGCTCTATTCAATAATAGCCGACTAAGAATAGTGTACGAGACTCTTGTATAGGAATATAAGACAAACCCTAATCCCAAAGTATAGAAACCCTAATCCCAAAGTATGGAAACAACATATACGTAGTAAAATAGAATCCTATCAAATCTGGATGGGATCCTTAGAATCTGGAATTTAGGGTTCAGGGTTGAAAATTCGTGAGGGGGCTTTCAACCTCCGTCACGCCTCAGATAATAGTTGGGCTTGTCAAGACTTTCAGTTTGACGTTCAATTTTAGTACCAATTTAGTCCGATTCTGGTTCGCAAGTGAAAAATAAGATCCATTTGCGTTTGTCCATTAATGTCAGATAAACGTGGAGCTCCGCTACTTACGTAATATATATCTTTCTTAGAAGAACATAATAGAGATTGTAATCTAACTCTCTTTTTTCCGGTGTCGATTTCTCTAAATAAAAATTAATTGATTTCTATGAACAGCATAATTCTTGACAAGTATGAACAGGCATCATTGTAGGTAAGTTCGTCTGCCGAGAGCCCCCGTTTAGATGTAAAATAATATTACAAAATATTTGATCAAAACCAAAAGTTTAGGTTAGAAATGCATCAAAGTTTGCTTAAAAGGTGTTGTGGGTGTTGAGACATCATTCTCAAACTAATTAAAAGCATACTTTTAACTCAAACTAATTAAAAGCATACTTTTAACTCAAACTAATTAAAAGCATACTTTTAACTAAGTTTAATGTGTTAGTTGGTACCAGGTCATTGAGATTCAAGTTGCTGGAATGGTTGAGTTTGGTTAGACTTTAAAAAGTTAAGTGAGTTGGATTTGTTACTTTTTTTTCTTCTTTTTAAATATTTTGGTAAGAATTATGATGTTCATGGAAAGAAGATGTTGGTTGGCTCTATCTTCTTCTTTAAGGTGATAGTTTAATTTTAATTCCCAACCAAATCTATCTCAACCTAAAGTTGTAAGTCTCTCCAAATTTTTAAAATTTTAATCATTTTTTGTTTTTGATAACATAATCAAAATTAATAGCTTGTCTATGGTTGTTAGGTATGAGACAAGTTAGTGGAGAAAAGCTGTGGCCTGCTAATTTCTTTTATACACAACAAATGTAATTACTATTGAATACAACAAATGTAATTACTATTGAATGAAGATTTGCTACCATAAGAACATGTAATCATGGTCTGATTGTAGTTTACCATCATTCCAAATATGTATTTTAGTTTATGGAGAAATCTTATGCTTAAAAGATTTGAGAAGATATTAAGAGAGTTATCTATTTTGAATAAGAATTTCATAAAACAAGAAAATATAAATGAAAATGAATCATTATTTTACGGTCATTAAAACTATTGTCCAAAACCTATTTTTAGCTGGTAAATTTTTTATGTCTAATAATGAGTTAATCACATAAACTTTGTATGGTTTGGATGCTAGGTAACTTCTGCACTACTTTATTATTTTGGAGATAAAGAGTGGATTAAATCAATCACTAGCTAAAAATACAAAACAAACAAAAACAGCATTTGTGGCTACCTCATACAAAACTCCGGATTTAAGATGTACCTTCCAAGAAACCAAAATCATATTTTTTATTCTCAACCCCTTTTTTTTCCTAATATGATCGATGGTTTAAACTTCTCAATCTCTCCAATGGAGCAATTAATTCCCGTACCATCTCATCTCGAGGTTCAATCCCTACCACAAATTCATACCTTCACAAAAAACAACAAAAACTCTAACAATGAATCGATTGAGAATCAAATATATCAAACCCTATCGAATTTCCTTCCCTTTAGAAGTCAAATCCAGAAGCAAGATCTCAAATAATCAACAATCCGGTATTTGAAGTCACACAAAAATGGTCAAGGGAAAGAGATCAAGATTTCAAGCTCGAGAAATATTTTGCTGCGGTCCGTGGAAAACAAAGACGAGAATCCTTACATGAAAAGGTGATCAAGAGGTCAGAGAAGATAGGGGTGAGCAAAAACCGAAAAAAACCAAACCGACCGACTGAACCAAACCAAAATGGTTCGGTTTGGTCGGTTTTTTAAAACTAGTCTTCAAGACTACATCGTAGTTCAATTCCAAAAAACAGATAAGCCCGCTCTTCTTTCTTTGGCAAAATTTACTTTAATAGCAAAGTTTTCATTCGAAAAACCCTCGTTGAAAGACTATAATATCTACTTAAAGTCTTTCAAATTTGCTAGCCCTTGAAATGTAGTTATCTGGGACTATATAAATTTCTTCATTGAATCTGATTCATTTGAAGATGTAAAAATCTTATGGAAAAGATCTGTTAGGACTATAGGAAATCTTACTTTTAGGATATTAAAATGGTCGCCCGAATTTCATCCCAAAATTGAGTCACCAATATCTCTAGTCTGGATAACAATGCCCAAATTGTCTGAAATGCTATACAATAAGAACATTGTTTACCATATTGCCAAAGCATTAGGCACTCCTTTGCCAATATGAGTTCCAAATACTAATCGAGCCAGTTATAATATGTGCAAAGCTTGGACTTTAATGGATGTGTCGAAATCTCTCCCCAAAAAAAGTTGGATAAGCTTAGGGGAGAGAGATGGTTTCTGCCCGGATATCACCTATGGTGATATTCATGCATACTGTAAAACATGCAAACATATTGGTCATATTAATTCAAATTGCCAGAAGGAATTCTTTAAAAACTTAAATCAGAATGAATTGAGGAATAATCAACATGTTCAACCAAATAAAACTAAAGAAATTTAGAATATGAAGGTTAAATCTATTATAGCTAATTCAGAAACTTACAATCTTGAAACTTCTATTGATAAAGATACTGAAAATACTGTAATTAATTTAACCAATATGGATAATCCCTTTAATCTATCTGATAAAAGTAAATAGATAATTGATACAACACCTCAACATCAATTAAATTCTCAATCTGAATTAATTATGAATCAAGATAATAAACCTCCTGATATCACCAATACTGATGTGATTGAAGCAATTCAATCCATCAATATTGGCAATTCGTTTAATCCACTCATTTAAAATACATTAGATAACGAACCTGAATCTCTTAGTCTCCCTGCCTCTCCAAGTAAGAATTAGTTACTGAAAACAAGCTTAATAAAACAACAAGTAAGAAAACTATCAGAACTAAAGCTAAAAGTCTCAAGTGCAAGCTTATTAACAAACCTCTGAATATCAAAGGATCTCTTAGATATAGGTACTAGGTACTATCATATGAATTTAAATCTATAGTGAAAGCTGAATATATTGATCTCATTGCTCTTTAGGAGCCAACGATATCAAGCTTTAAAATTAATATAATTACTAAATACCTAGGTTTTGATTCCAACTTAACAAATATTAATAATAAAATTTGGTTAATATGGAGAAACAATTATAAAATTCAAGTTAAAATGAACAATGACCAATGCTTGAACACAATTATAACTTATCCTTCAAGCATTGAAGTGATGGTCACATTTGTCTATGCCAAATGCACCAGATCACAAAGACTGATTCTTTGCGATAACCTGAGACTAATTTATGAAATTAACTTACCTTGGCTTACAGTAGAAGACTTTAACATTATTACAAAAGCTACTAAGCAACTAGCATATTTCTACAATTTGTCACAAAGGGATTGAAGAATTTAATAATATGATTATGGACTGTCAACTTGAAGATCCAGGGTTTTATGGATCTAATTTTACTTGGTCTAACAATTGAAAATAGAAGAGATTAGATAGGGCATTACATAATGCCCTATGGAGAGGCTTTTTTTATATTACTAAGGTGAATCATCTGGCCAGAATTGGCTCAGATAATTCACCTTTAGTAATATATGTTTCCAACAATTCATTCATACCTAAACCTAATTTCAAATTCCAATATGTGTGGTGCTTGCACCCAGAATTCATTAAGACAATAGATAATAATTGGAATGAATCAATAACTGGTGATCCTTTATATATATATTATGGCTTAAGTTAAAAATATTAAAAATAGGCCTAAAAATGGAACAAAAAGGTCTTTGGCAATACTTTTGACAGTATTGCCAAAACAGAAGAAGATGCCAAACTTTATGAGAGAACCCTTCAAGATAATCCTAATTCTGAAAATAATAAATCTCTTAATAAAACTAGAGCCAATCATTTGTCATTTCTTGCCAGAGATGAAACCTTCTGTCAGTAAAAGAGTGCCACCATCTGGCTTAAATATGGTGATAAGAATACTCAAACTTTCCAATATTATGTTAAAAAAGAAGGAAGCTTAATATGATTAATAGAATCATTATAGATGGCACTTGGACTGAAGACCAATCCCTAATTGGAGATTCTGCTATTCATTATTACAAATCTCTTCTTAACTGTCAACATAATACAATTAATAATAATCTTAATGTTAACTTAATTAAGGAACTTATTCCTAAAACCATTACAGACCTAGAGAATAAGGCCCTCACCTGTACACTTTCCATAGAAGAAATTAAATCTGCAATAACTGACCTCAATCCATGCAATGTATTTGGAGTTGATGGATTCAACTCCAGATTATACTTAGAATGTTGGCCGATTATTAAATATGATGTGTATGAAGCTATCAAAGCTTATTTCAACTATTGTATCCCTCTTCAAGGCATCTTTGCTATTACATTATGGTTATTAGCTAAAATGTTTCACCTAAGACTTGGCAAGAATATAGGCCAATCAGTCTCTGTACAGTATTCAACAGAATACTGTCCAAGATAGTTAAAACTAGATTGAGAAAAATCCTTCCCAAAATCATTTCAATTGAACAAGAGGCCTATGTAAAAGGTAGAAATATTCAGGAAAATATCCCGATAACCCATGAATTACTTTATGACCTAGAAAAAAACAGAGGATGGAAAATGATTATTAATTTAGATATGTCTAAAACATTTGATATATTGAACTTTAAATTCATCTATCAAATTCTTAAAGCTCATGGCTTCAATGATCACTTTATCAGTCTAATACAAAAAGGAATAGAAGACATTAACTATTCTATTATCATTAATGGCCAATCTGTAGGATATTTTCCTTCTACCAATGGTATTAGGCAAAGAGATCCTATATCTCCTTACCTGTTTATCATTGCTAAAGATTTATGAATAAGAGGAATTAAAATGCTTATGAACAACCATCCTTCCATGCAATAATCTAGGGGCAGAATAAAAATTCATTGTCTATCATTTGCTGACGATATAATTATATTCACCAATGGTTCAATGAGTAACCTTAAGAAAATCGGTGAATTTCTAGAAATCTATCAATCTATCTCTGGACAACAAGTTAAGAAAGAGAAAATAAATTTTATAACTTCTAACCAAATTGATAGGAATAAGATTAATTGTATTGAAAACAACATTGGTTTCAAACATAAATCTCTTCCCTTTAGATACTTAGGCATACAAATAAATACTAAACATAATCTAATTTACTTTCAGAATCTTATACATAAAGTCAGAAGTAAAATTACTGATTGGAACTCAATCACTCTCTCGTTTCGTGGTAGACTAATTTTGATTAAATCAGTGCTACTTGTAATACCTGCTATCACATGCAAAGTATAACTCTCTCTAACAATGTTATTGCCAAAATTAATGTTATAATGATTAAATTTCTACGAGGATACAGTGAAGATAAGAAAAACATAATATGGTCTCAATGGAATAACCTTTGCAAACCTTTCGATGAAAATGGCTTAAAAATAAGGAGTCTTAAAAATATTCAGATTGGTATTTCATATAAACTTTGGTATTCATTTAGAATTAAAAATTCACTATGGGCCAAATTATTACATTCTATATGCTGTCTGAAATGCATCCCCTGCAAACTCAAAAGAAACAAAATGTATCAAAAGTTTGGAAAAAGTTACTCAATACTAGAGATACAGCTAAAAAATTCATTCAGCGGATCCCTGATACTGGCAACATTGATTTTTGGGCTGATAAGTGACATAACAATATACCATTAATCAATCTATCATTAAATAATAACAATATATGGTACAAATAAGTTAAAATCAAATAATTTTGGTAAAAGAATAAGTGGAATATACTTAAACTCAGAAATAATGTTTTTCAACACCATATTGACAAAATCTTAAAGATTTTAATTCATCCAAATATAGAAGACAAAGAAATTTGGACACTCTCTCCAGATGGGAGGTTCTCATTAAAAGTAATTTGGGATGTTATAAGGGCTAAACATAAAAAACTATAGTCATTAAAAGAATATGGAACAACATTTCTCCCAATAAATTTTCTTTCATTACTTGGAAAGTTTTAAATAGATTAATTTCAGTTGATTCAGTCCTTCAAAAGAAGGGATTTCATCTCCCTTCTAAATGTCAAAACTGTTTCAATAATGAATCGATAGATCATCTTTTTGTTATGTTTAAGTTCTTGGAATGCATGGTTATATTTTTATGATCTGTTTAATATAATATTAAGTAAACATATGACCATTAAACATGTTGTTCATAGTTGGTTCTCTTAATCTGCCAAACATAATCATATTAGGACTATTATCGCAACCCTTATTATATGGTCAATCTAAAAGCTTAGAAATAAAAGTAAACATGACAACATTAGTTACAAGTCTAAGTCCATTATTGGCAATATTATATATTTGGTTAATATGTTAGATAATTCATGCTACATTAACTATAAGCTCTGGTCTGGTGACCTGAATGTAACTACAAAACTACATTGTTTCAATCATTTAAAAAAAAACAGACCAAGAGTATATATGTTAAATGGCATCCTCCAACATTAGGTAGATTAAAGCTGAATTGTGACGGTGCTTCTCTCTCAAATGGAGAATCAAGTACTGGTTTTATCCTTAGGAATCATGATGGTAGTATTATAATTTCCAAATGAATAACAATAGGCAAATGTTCCCATATAATAGCAGAAACTAGATCTCTATTAGAAGGATTAATATATTGCAAACAAAATAATTACAGTAAAGTTGATATAGAGTTTGATTCTTTAGTATTATTCAATATGATGAGCTTTAATTCTTATCCTTGGTACTTAGAATTAGTTATTAAATGCTGTAGGAGTCTTATTTCTTCTGCTATGATTATAAGAAATATTGTTAGAGAACAAAATTTTACGGCTGACTGGATGACCAAACCTACCATTAAAAATAAATCTAACTGTCTCTTTCTACCTTCTAATAGCCCTGTTGATCTTAAGACTATTATTCACCTTGAAAGAATTGGAATTGGATACCTAAGATCAAACACATAACATGTTGGCTGTAACTAACAGGAAGCAAAGAATCCTTGACCATTATTTTTTTTACTTTTTGCAGGTGTAATAACAACAAAATAGCCAAGGATGAAGGAGCAGTGTTATAGTCATGGGCTTGAATCAACGGAATGGAAGAAAGATAGAGATGATGAAGCAATAAGATTGAAGGACAGATAGGCATAACTCTTATAAGCATGAGAAGGAAATCTACAAGAGCCGATCTCAACAATGTAGCTTGAATAAAAGCAATGTTATAGCAGTGATTACAATGTGTTAAATCACCTGTAAGAAAACTTTCAACATTGTAAAACTTGATTTCAATATCAATAAAAAAATTGATGGTTTAAAAAAGGTGGTTTATTGGAGTGAAAGCTAACTCTCATATCATAAAATAATTAGTAACATAATAAAATTACAAAGCATATATAAAGATAATAACTCTATTATGGATAATGGTTATATATATAGAAAATAAAGAAACAAACAAATGTTCACAGTTTAATATTTACAAAGAGTTTAAGTCTTTATATATATAGAATAATAATTTAATGGACTAGTGGGCATAATATCCTATTAGTAGTGGGCATAATATCCTATTAGTATAATACTAACATTTTCCTTTACATTTATAATGCAACAAACATGAGTATTTCGGTCACAAACAAAACAAAACCGAGTCGCACAAAACAAAACCGAGATGCGATTGAGTTTTCGTGAAGATACTAGCAACATGTAATGTTGATGGAATATATGGAAGCAAGATGGTTCTGAGTTGAAGATGTTGACGAGCGAAGTGATAATCAATTTCAATATGTTTGTGAAAAACAAAATTCTTTCCAATTTTTGTTATCATAATGTAAGAAAATGAACTCAATAATTTTAACCCTCATATATGCAAGAAGCTACCACAACCAAACAATCTCACATATAGCTAAAGACATAACACGATACTCAACCTTAGTAGAAGATCTGAAAATAACTTATTATTTCTTGCTTTTCCATGAGATTAATGAATCTTCAAGGAAAACAATGAAACTAGTGGTGGATTTATCATCGTGAGAATCGTTATCCCAATTAGCATCGTTATAAGCACACAATTCGAGTGACGATATCGAAAGAAACAAGAGACTCTAGAATTGAGTGCTATAAAGATATATGTTCGACATAACTAGGAGTAGTACAAACTTACATACCACATGAACCACATGAGCTATATCGAGTCGAGTATCCATAAGATAAACGAGACTTCCCACAAAAGTATTTTAAAGAGTCGGGTCTGATAGGTGGACACCATCAGTAGAAAAAATACATAACATTATTTTCAAGAGGGGTGTTCGTCGTCCTGTTATTAGACAATGACTCTCACTTAAATAAATAATATATATATTTTATCTTAGAAATGATATATCCTTTGTGAGACTTAACCACCTCAATACCCAAAAAAATAACGCATCAATCCTAAGTCTTTCATGACAAATCTATGAACCAAATCACGCTTAAATGCCTCAATACCATCAAAATCATCACTTGTAATAAATAAAATATCATCTATATTATCTATATATAGAGATAAAATAATCTTTTACGCACTCGTACTTATGATAAATAAAGTCAGATCATAATTGTTGGCAATAAAACCAATACAAATAATAATAGTAGAGATTTTTTTACATCTGGCACGAGGATCTTGTTTGGGACCATATAGAGCTTTCTTATTCGAAAACATTCATCTGGCTGGTGAGAAACACCCGAGAGATAAGTCATGTAAACTTCCTTATGAAAATTACTATTTAGAAAATCATTTTGACATCCAATTGGAAGATCTTGCTTTGTCGAATGATATTGTAGCAAAAAGAGTATGAATTGTCATCATTTTTACTAGTGGGGCAAAAATCTGATCTTACCATACTTCTACAAGTATCATTTTTTACAAGACGAGCCTTATACGTATCAACAGACGCATGAGACTTTGTTTTGACTTTAAAACCCAGTGCGAACTAATTATCTGTTTACGAGGTGCACGTACCATATCCCGTGTATGAGTCTGATAAAGAGAAGTAAGCTCTTCGCCCATCTCATTTTGCCAATGAGGATCAGAAATAACATATTTACATGATTGATGTTCATATAAATAATGTATACTTGCTATGGAAGAAGAAAATAAAACCGAGTAAAAAGAATAAAAAGAATCTGCCATATTGGTAAATTTATTTTTGCATGTAGATCTCATGAGAGATAGACAAATCTGTTGTATCACCGGAGGAGGAAGCAGACTCAAGAATTGATGGAGCAAAACTAGTATAAATTGATGTAGATGTCTTATAAGTTGGTACATTAGTGTCAATGAATATGTCATTGACAATTTCAAAAGGATCAATAACTTCAAGTTTGTCTTTGTTACTGGTGAGTTTGATTATTTGGAGTAGCTTTAGTTAACTAGAGAAGAGTAGTTTTAGAGAGAGAAATAGATTCTAGAGAGAGAAAGTTAAAGAGTACAAGTGTTCTAACCCAGAAATCCAACCCCTTTATTAGTTTAGCTTTGACCTTTATATAGAGGCACAAAGACTTAGCTTACAACTGAAAACAATTATATAAAAGGGTAAATTGCACTCTTAATCCTTAACTAATATACATATTCCAAATTCCTTTTCTAACTTTACCACATGTTATATAACGTTCTATTGTTTATACTTTTAGTCCCTGAATTTCGATTTCCTTATCGGTAACCCCCTTAGTTCTCATGTCAGTAAATGAATGAGAACTAATTAACTTCGAATCTTGTAAAAAGCAATGGTAATTTCCTCTTCCACAATTCGATGCAGCCCAATCATTCTGATGCATCGAAACATGTCCTTAGACAACCATATCCAAAGTTAAATTCAAAGTGAAAGAAATAAAGTTAAGCGTCAAATCTATTTCAAAACTCATCATAACTCCCTAGGGATAGGCTTACACCTAAGCTCCTAGCATGAAATATGTTAATCCCATAACCACGAAACCCTTTCAAATTCTACCCAATCAACACAAACCTTTTTCCCTTTTGCACACGTCTTTCGTTTTCCTATAAATTCCTTAGCATCTCACTTTTTGTTTCATAAACAAAAATCCTTGAGAGAGAAGCATAGAAAACCTCCCAAGTTTTGCTATCTTCAACGATTTGTTCAAACTTTTGGATCACTTCCACCAGAAAATTCATATTTTTCGATCAATCTCTAATCAGTTTATGAGAAAACATCCAAGATCCAGAAGATCGAAGGACAGAATTCCCAAAAAAACCAAATCCCCAACACCTTACATTAATTTCGTCTTCAGAGCTTACAATTAATTTTGCATAGGCGAAAAAGCAGACGAATATAGAGCTACTGGGTTGATAAGAAATACTCCCCTTGGAACATCCACAAAGACCATGTATTACGGTAATTATGATCCCTCTAAAGCTCCTGTCTTTTCACCTTCACCTATCACAAAAGAGAGTCAGTATTCCAAAACTCGAACGCCCAGAACACCTCGAATTTATACTTCTAATACTAAATTATCGCCTCGAATTAGTGGTGAATCAAACAAATCTGTTTCGAAACAATATGAAGCAACACCTTCCTCAACTTATCCCCACAAGATCCTAGAAAAAGAACTTTTATAGCCATGATAGATGATGCCGATGTTACATGAAATCCTTATACCAAATTTTCTCCCCTGAGGGAGATTATTGAGGAAGCCTCATTAACTCAACAAAATCACTCGAAGAACCTTCCACAACTGAAAGACGAGGCGTCAAAAATAGAGGAAGTTGATTCCGATGCTAATCAATCAAATAATGAAACTGACTCTGACGAAGAAGTCTCAAAAGAATCAGAGAATGCTACAGAGAAGAAGGTCCGCAAGCCAAGGAAAAAATGGCTCTGATTACTATATCCGATGAAGAAAGAGCAAAAAGTGGTAAGAATTTGAGATCTCTCGATGCTGATTATATTATTGAATTGAAAAATGTTTCATATATATACTATTAAGAAAGCCAAGCATCGGATTTAAAGAAACAATGGGGAATGAGAGACAACATTACCTTTCGACTTCGTAAAAAAGGGGAAACACCCTTAGACTGTAAAAACGACGAGCTGGTAGTCTATCCTGAAATCATAGATTGGGGTCTTCGGTTCCCACTAGACCCTATGATAGTTGAGTACTTCGAACTTCTAAATTTTTCCCAAATTTAGTGACACCAAATCAATGGTTCACACTCATGTCTGTAATCATGGCCTCTCTCTTGTTTACTATTTCAATCAACATCAAAGATTTCATATATTTGACAAAATTTCCCAATGGACCAAAGATTCTATTTTACTATCTTACCTTAGATGATAATCTAAAGATGATCGATGACCTTCTAGAAGCAGACAAGTTTTGGAAGCAAAAATTTATTTTCATCTCTGGAGCGTTTTAGGTAATAAAGAGATATTTGAAGCCAATCCATCCAAATTAAACCTCGTTTAGAAATCAGTCGTAAGTATTATAATACTACTCTTCTTGAAGTAAATATTATAACTGTTGGTACCCTTATTCATTGTCAAATTATATGTTTCTATAAGAAATTCTGAGGAGCTATGCCATTCGTCGAGCAAGAGCCAAGGAAATATTCATTAAACTTGCCACTTGGGCTGAAACAGAGTGAAACAATGCTTTCCAAACA
Source organism: Limnanthes douglasii subsp. nivea (assembly GCA_036936605.1). Taxonomy (NCBI): domain Eukaryota; kingdom Viridiplantae; phylum Streptophyta; class Magnoliopsida; order Brassicales; family Limnanthaceae; genus Limnanthes; species Limnanthes douglasii. Next base: position 10,075,546 of record JAUPFV010000001.1, on the reverse strand, counting down.
ACCTTCCAACCAATCAAGCTTGCAAAATATTAGTCCATACTGATTGCAAGGTATTCTTACCCATTCACAACAAATGAGACAGCCACCTACCCCAAAAGAAAAAGGAAAAAAGGACAAAAAGGCAGCTAGTACATCTGGTCTAGTCCTTCAACAAATCCGAAACCCAAACGCTCAAAAAGAAAAACAAAGTAAAACACACTTTTGACAATTGAAGAAGCAATAGAGAGAGAACCTTCTCCAAAAAAGAAGAAAACTGCTACACCCTCGAAAAATAAAAGTTCCACCAGTCCTCAGAAGAAAGGTAAGTAGAAGATAGTTGTAACCATCGAAGACACAGTATCTGATGATAATGAGGTCATAATTGATGTGATTCAACAAATTCCTCAAAAATAAAAGGTTCAACTGGTGAAGATGTTGCAATTGCTGTTAAAGATAATCAAAATGATGATCACTTCAAACCCGATAGTTTCATCAACTTCAACTTCAATCCCGCCATTTATGGAGCTCTCGAGACCTTTGTGCATGTTATGGCTCAAAGTCGACTCAATGAGTGAGAATAAACCCAAACTCGAGAGCTAATCCATAAAACGACATTGGTTCGAAAAATTGTGCATTGGGTATGATAAAAATGAAGTTTTTGAAAGCTAAAAACAGAGAAAAATCAATATACAATTTGTTTTTAGAGAAATAGAAAAATGCTTTTATATTTTGAGTAACGCTTGCTTTAAGTTGTAAAGTCAACAGATGAGACCAATATCAATACTTTATCTTTTTATCTTAAGATCAATACACTTTGTTTATGTTTTTGCGTCTATTTGTGCTAATAGGTTGAGTATGTTTGTGTCAAGACCAATAAAGGTGTTTTTTTAGTGTAGTTCATGCGTAAATATAAGTAAAACATGATGACTAACTAAACCTATTACTAATCTTCATTATGTTTATGTAAAAACTAAAAAGGAAAAAGAAGGAAAAAAGACATAGTATATCAAGGTTGGTGAATCGATGGTTCAAGTGCAGTGCCCAAAAATGGTTTAAACATCTGTAACGACATAATGTTTTTAGCAAAATGTAGATTATTTGATTCTATTTCCTCAATTTGTAAGAATTGGCTTTATGCGATATGGGTTGTGATTGGAATTCTTATTTTCTTTGTTTATATTACCAAGATACAATCTAAGAAACTACGTTTTTAAGATAAAAAAGAAAAAAAAACCCGGAAAAGAACATAAAGAAATCAAATGAAGTAAATCCAAAATGAAAGTAAAAAAAACTATTTGTGTAATGTTTATTAAACTGATTTTAGTTTCATTAGGAGCTCTAGAAAAAACCACGTGCAAAACATTCTGACTGGATGTTTTGAAGTCGTATGACTAAATGAAAGGAAAAATGGTAGTCAAATTTTTTGTTGACATTGGATAAAAGTTAATAAAAATTATGATATGTTGGGAATATGGGTATCACATATTCCGTCTCCATATATAAGTATGAACACTTCGACACACTAGTATACTATTGCCCGTTTTTGGGTTCGAAGATGCTCACGGTTTTGCTTTTGGTCCACTTCTAAAAGGCATCATACTAGTTGAGATATGTTCTTACTTATGTACCACTGATCCTTCCTATGTTTAACCGATGTGGGATGTGAGACTTAGGTCGTTACTTAACATGTATTTACCAAATATAGTCATTATGCGTTAGTTTTCAATTGGTTTTAAGTGATTTACTTTAAATAATGGAAATTTTTGTACTTAATTTGAAGGCTAAAAACCATGTCAAGTGACTGGTGTTTGACACCTATTGCATTCGTGCCACTAAGCTTCCTTCGTCCCCAAAACGAGTCATTGTTGTTTCAAATCGTTGCATTTTTTCTACTGGCGCGTGAGGATGACACGTGTCACCCCATTGTACCCATGTTTGTTGCATATACGGTCAAACCTTTAATCCTTCTAAAAACACCATTGGTTACTAGTTTAACCTTTTTACTCTATTTTTTTACTCAAATAGATTTACCCTCTTTACTTTTTACCCCAACTCCTTTATTTACATAGTGTTAACCCAACCCCTTAACCATTTATCCCATATAACTTACTGGGCCATATTGATTAAGAATATCCGGACCCGTTAATTGTTTAGACCCAAATCATTGACTGACCCAATCCTGAATCCCCCCCAATCTTACAATCCTAACATTTTCCCTCCCGAATTCTATTCATAGAAGCTTAAATAACGAGAGCCATTCTCCCCATTCAGTCACGGTCACTCACTGTCTCTCTCCCTCTCTCCTTTAATCACGATTTCCATCATCAAGCATATTTTCTCACTCACTCGTTGTCTCTCAAACCCCAGATCATTTCATTGTTGTCACCACTCACTTTATCTCAAGACCTAGGTCTATATCCTAATTTCCCTATTTGAAAACCCTAAGTATTTACTGACGCCTAAATTTCGAACCCCAACAATTTCGAATCGAGGGTTTGGTTAGGGCTATAATGGAAAAAACTTCATACCAAGGTAAGCTTCATATTATATTCTCTGTTTCCATTTAGTTTCGTATTCATAGTTTCATTTGTTATTCATGCGTGTTCTAATTTCTGTTTTTTTTCTATTTTAAGTGTTAACAAACACCTTTTTGTTGTGGAGTACCATTATGATGTTTAGATTAAAGGAAAAGGGTTCTGAAATACGTTGGAGAGAAACGACAACTATCGATTTCATCAACCCAGATAGGTTCTCTATCTTAAAGCTACATAAGATTCACTCATTGATCAATGCAGCGGGAACTGGTGGCCACTTCCAGTTTTCCTACAAGCTCCCTGGTGGAGGTCACAAAATCCAACTAATAAATAGTGATGCAGAGGCATATGCAATAATGCATAAGTTGGATGAAACCAAGTTAATGAGCATATATTCAGATAGGACACCTTCTTTAGAAATGATGTCTCTTACAAAAAGAAAAATAAAGTTAGAAAGAATACCTATTGTTGACGTAGAAGGCACCAGTAGCATTGTACTTAGGAGTGAACCTATAGATATTGGTTTAAGTCAGGGTAGAGATGCTGTTGAAAATAATTTTGTTGAAAATGATGCCTTAGAAAATGATGCTGTTGCGATAGATGGTGGTGCACCTAATCCTAATATTTTTGAAAATAATGGTGGTGCACCTAATCCTATTGTTGTTGAGAATACTGAGGAGGTTGATTAAGATGAGGCTTTTAAAACATTCATAGATGAAATATACAGTTGGTGTGAATGTTGATAGGATAGAGGATAACGTAGAGGTTGCTGTGAATGATGGTTTGGATGGTCAGAGTGAGGGTATTAAGTTTGTTGTTACAAATGATTTTAATGTTGATAGGGTAGATGACAATGTGAATGTTGTTGTGAATAATGGTCTAGAGGGGTAGGGTGAAGGTGTAGAGGCTGTAAATTCAGTTGCTGTTAATGTTGATAGGATAAAGAATAATATGAATGTTGTTATGAATGATGGGTTAGAGGGTCAGTGTGAGAGTGTAGAGGCTGTAAATGATTATGTAGGGGCTGGTATAAAGGGTGAGGGTGCAGAGGTTGCTGTAGATCCTGGTGTTGCTGGTGGTTTAAAAGGTGATGGTGTAGAAGATGGTTTAGATGGTGAGGGTGTTGAGGCTAGTATATAATTTAAAAATGTAGAGGCTGGTATATATGGTGAGGGTGTTAAGGGTGTTTTAGATGATGATATGGGAGATGGACTGGAAACTGATGTGTTTGTGATGCAGTTAAGGGTGTAGTGGATGCTGATGGTGTTGGTGATGCAGATGGGGGTGCAGATGATGGCTATAATATAGAGAGGGGTGCACAGGCTGCTGAAGGTGGTAACATAGAGGTTGGTTCACATGCATGAGATGTCTTAGAAGGCCTGGAAGCTTCGTTATTTTCTGGGGTGGAGATGATGCTGTTTAACGAGGTGCAAGAAAAACCACCACAGCATGGTGAGTTTTCTAGTGACAGCGATGATAGTGCCGATAGCAATTACGTCCAGCTGAATATAGCCCAACTGAAAGGGACGATGAGGAGGTATGTTCTGATGGAAGTTTAGACAACGAGTGTAGTACAGAGGAAGAATTTGTAAGCTTATAAAATTTGACTAGTCCCGATACAGAATAATAAGAAGAAGCTACCGCTTCGAGGAGGACTAGACCTAGATAGTTCAAGCCAAAGATAAGAACTTTCAGGCCATCCAGTTAGTTGGAGTATCTTCGATTGGCAGTTAGCCTTGCATTTAGCTCCGTTAAATATTTTAAAGAGGTTGGGAAAAAGTACAACATTAAACAACGCCGTAGTTTAAAAGTGTACAAAAATGATAAGGTGAGGTGCATTTATAAATGTAGTTGCAAGCTGATCTTGACTGGTCTGTCAAGAGTTTGATAGCTGAGTTGGCCAAGGATTTTTTGGTGAAGATCACTAGAGTGAAGGCTTACCATGCAAAGTCGAGAGCGCTAAATATGATTCTTGCTGATGACAGAATTCAGTACATGAAGCTTCGACAGTACGGTGAAGAACTTATACGGACCAATCCATGGTCTACGGTGGCTGTCAAATGAAACGATTTGATGTTCGAAAGAGTATATGTGTGTCTAGAGGGGTTGAAGAAGGGGCTTGATACTGGTGTAGGCATGTGCTTGTGCTAGATGGTTGCTTTTTAAAAAGACATTTCGGGGGAAAATTGCTTGTTGCTGTTGCTGTTGACGGAAACGACCAGTTGTGTCATCTTACTTGGGCAGTGGTTGAGAGTGAAAATAGGTCTTCTTGGAAGTGGTTTCTAGACTTGTTAGCAAATGATATTAATATACACAATCGAGTCAGCTTCATGTGGATTTCAGACAAGCAGAAAGGGCTTGTTCCAGCCTTGAAGGAGTTGTTCCAAAACAATGAACATTGGTTCTATGCTCGAAATCTATACGTCAATATGATGAAGGTATTCCCTAGCAGAGAGGAACATGTATTATTTTGGGCTTGTGTTAGGTCTTCATTCGCCCATGAATTTGAGTTTCACATGGAAGAGATAAAAAAAATACAACGCTGCCTGTCATGAATGGCTATCACAGAAGCTTGCGTCTGAGTGGAGCAGGGATCATTACAGAGAAGAAAAAAGTGTTTCATGCAAACATCTAAAGGGATTATAAGATTGTTAGAGGGTATAAGGGAGCAAACAGTGCGTTGGATTTTAAAGAAAATCAGCCAGCTACCAAAGTGGGATCAACCGATTTGTCCATCTATTAATAAAAAACTTACCAAGAATTACAAGCTTGTTGGTGACTACAACGTACTTCCTTTCGACGGACCAAAGTTTCAGGTTGAAGAGAGAAGGGTCCAATATAAGTTTGTGGTCGACTTAGATGCTTGTGAATGTGTTTGCCGTAAATGACAGCTCTCTGGCATTCCATGTAGCCGTGCTGTTTGCTATATCTGGCTCATTAGTGGTAACCCGGTGGATTACGTATCTAAGTGGTTTCGTGTGGCTACACAAAATGCCATTTACGCTAATTTAATTAACCCAATTAATGGATACCAACATTGGCCAATGAACCCTCTACAACCTGTCCAGCCTCTACGGGTTAAGATAGTACGAGGAAGGCGTCAAACTGCTAGGAGCAGGGATCCCTCCGAGAGATGACAACCTCCTTTGGAAGATAAAACATCAAGAGTGACAAGGTTGTCTCAGAAGTACAATACCCCCGGATGTTCCAACTGTAAGATAGCATGACATAACAAAAAAAGGTGCACCTTTACTCCTGGTCAAGCAAATGCTGCAGCCACTTCCACAATCAATACTATTTCTACACCGGTAAGTCTTCTATAATACCATTGTATATATACAATATAATGTTATAATTACATGTTTATGATGGTTGTGATGTTTTTGAAACTTGCAATTTTTTATTTGTTGATGTTGTCTCTTTTTTTAACAGGTTGAATCCACAACCCCAACAACTGTTGCTCAAACTCCAAGATATACTAGATTCCCGGTAAGTTTCAGATGCTTGTGATTTTATTTTTAGGTTGTTGTGATGCTTGTGCTTGTGAGTTAGTTTTCTTTTTAGTTTCCATCTTGGTTGAATGAGCTACTTGTGACTTTATTGTTGTTTTTTATGTTATCTATTTTTAACAGCATGAGGAGCCTCTTTAGGGAGTCAAGGCACATTAATGCCTGATGTAAGTTCTATTTCTTAGCGTGGTCCCAATTTAATTTTCTGGTAGTCTCATTACTTTAAATTTTACATTAATATTTTTTTGGTTGGTGTGTGTGAGCAGGATAGCGTGATCCATTGTCTTGAAAGAAGGGACAACTATTTGGCCAGACACACTACCCCACCTGTAAGATTCCTACGCTTTAATTATTAAAGTGATTTTGTTATTTTGCCCATTATCTTGCAAACTTGTAGTTTTATAATATATTTTAAATTACAGGTTGGTACTTTATATTCCTCTCAAAATAACATAAGTTCACCACATAGTGGTTGGGTCAGTAGTGGAAGTATACAAGGGTACAAGGAGGCTCTTAAGTTGCAAACCAGAGGTAAAAAGAGAAAGTTGCCTCAAACAGCTGCAGGTCCTTTCAAGCAGCCCAAGGTAAGTGGACCTTTATTATCTGCACCTCGTTTTTACACTGTAATAACACATGGTGCTGCAACATCTGCTGGTGAGTCTGTATTAGTAGCTTCTGGTGGATCCACCGGAAAATCAGGCAACAAGGCAGTGGAAACTAGTGGTTCACAGGCGTCGGTGGAAGGTAGTGGTAACAATGTTGTTAATATTACCCAACCACAAGATTAACTTAAAGGGTTTTTTGTGTTATGTTGAAGGGTATTTTGTGTAGATTGCCGATATTCTAGGTCTTTTTTGTAATGTGTTGTATGTTATGCACAAGTTACGACTTCTCTATTTTAAGGTGCTTATGTTGTTGTTTATGCACTCAAGACTTAATTTCATGGTTTATGTAATAACCATACAATTTCTGGGCTAAATTTGTGTACTCATCTTTCTCTTTGTTTGTGGTTTTGTTGATGTTGGTATGAAAATTTATGTATCTATTTTTTTTAATCACATTTTTTTTTGTGGTTTTGTTAATGTTGGTATGAAAATTTCGCTGGCAGTATGGTTGTAAAATGAATGCTATTCACTGTTGTTAGTTAATGCTTTTCACAACCATTGAACTAGTGAAACCATTGATGCTATGTCTGGTTTTATTGGTGGTTCTGATCTACCGCTTCTCTGGTTGTTGAGATCAAGTTACTTAGGCTGCAACAAGTAGTCTCAGTTTAAGTTGTATTTACTTACATCAAATACAATCCTAAGATAATTCTTCACAACAAAAACCAATACCAAAACAACAAATTTCATTTCTATCACAATTCCATTCAAATTCCAAACAACATAATTGAAATTAACTTTCATATTCCAAGAGACATACACAATAATTTACCTACACCTGATACATAATTCTTTAGATACATAGACTAAACCACACAATTACCAACAAACAGAAAACTAGACATATAATAAGAACCTTAATTATCCAATTCTTCATTTGAATTGCTGCTTCCATCTTTTCAACGTTGCTTCAATAGACTATCAATCACAGTCTGTGACCTAATGTTAATCACTGGATCGATCCATCTAAAGTATTTGCAGGATTGAACTTTATGATAAACAAAAATCGGTTAAGAGGAGACGAAATACTGAAGCTTAGAAACCAAGCATCAGACCTTTATCGAGTCATCGTCGAGAACGGAGCAGAGACCTCCATTTGGCATGACCCCTGGCTCTTCCCGAAGTCCCTCGTCAATCGTTATGGCCTTTCAACTCAGAATCTCTCCAGACTCAGTAACATTCAAAGAGTAGAAGACCTTTGCAATAACGGCAGGTGGATTCGGCCCGCGCACGCCAGACTCCCAATCGTAATCTTCAAAACCACCTTAGCAAAATCAACTTAGCTCTTAGCAAACTCCCTCTCGCCACCTCTTCTCCTGAAACCTTCATCTGGATCCCAAACAAATCTAAGCCATCATTTTCCATTAGCAACATCTATGCAGCCTTTAAACCCCAAAGAGGGAAGGTTCCCTGGGCCTGCTTAATCTGGCACAAGTACTCCATCCCCAGACACTCCTTCATTACCTGGCTAGCCATCCACAACAAGCTCACCACCAGGGATAAGCTTATTATTTGGGGTCTGGACTCCCCATCCTCTTGCATCATCTACAATAACTATCCGAAATCCATCGGCCACCTTCTCACTCTCTGCCCATACTCTTCAGGCATCTGGGAATTCTTATCCCACAAACTCCTCCTCCCCCTCCCTCTTCTTCCTGGCAGCAATGGCTTGCAGTTGCTAGTTCCTGGAACCCCTCAAATGACAGACGAAGGCCATTATGGAAGATAACTTTTTGTGCCACAGTCTACTACATTTGGAGCGAAAGAAATAACAAAATATTCAACAACAAACAGACTCCCTACACAAGTATCTCTCACCACGTGCTATCCGACCTCTGCTACCGCTTTAAAGGAACAAAAATCCATTTGACTGGATAATGTATTGTTGCTCTCAACTTTGTAATTACGAAAGTAAAGTTCTTTTAAGAACAGTTTTAACCTGTAATAGGTCATGAGCCCTCTGAACCTCTGCACACTTATATATATATATATATAAGCTTTTTACAAAAAAACAATAACCATTAAAGCCAGAAACAATCTGTTTCACTGTAAAATAAAACTTACCCCGTAATTACAACATCCACTGAATCTTCTGCCAGGATTCGGGACTGTCCACGCTGTTTTTGTTATGCTTGGTAGCCCATGTTCACAAAATCCTAAATTAGATGGGTGTTTTGAGGTACTAGACGAGAAAGACATTGTTAGGTTGGTTGAAGATAGATAATTCGATACAGAATGACGAGTCAGGGTTTGTAGAAGAGAGGCAAATCAATTTAGTAGGAAAAGCCGAGAAGAAATGAATTAGGGTTTTAAATCACTCACGAAGGTGGCTACGATGAAGAAGGGAATTAAGGTTTTAGAGAAGTCAATAAGCTGGCTATGGTGAACGTAGAAATTTAGGGTTTGAAACAAGACAAGAAGCAGTTATATGTGGTAAATGGTTAAGAGGTTGGGTTAACAGTAGATAAATAAAGTAGTTGGGGTAAAAAGTAAAAATCTATTTGAGTAAAAATTAGAGTAAAAAATAAAAAGTTGAAGTAAAAATGTTAAACTAGTAACTAGGGGTGTTTTTGGAAGGATTAAAGGAATGAGTGTCTATGCAACAAACATGTATACATTGGGGTCACACGAGTCAGCCTCATGTTAATTTGCACGCGCCTATGGCAAATGTAAAACGATTTGAAACAAAAATAGCTCGTTTTGGAACGAAGGAAGGTTAATGACACGAATACAACATATGTCAAACACAAATGATTTGACAGAGTTTTTAGCCTAAATTTGAAACACTCACGTGAGAAGGTAGAAGAACAGACATTACTTTAAAGGTTTGAATAACTAAGATTCGCCACTTTATTTACTTGACATAATCATGAAACAGGTGAACGAATGGGGATAATCCTAAGTGGCTGAACTTTTTGTAAAGTGAAACTAAACCTTTCTTCCATGTCCAAACTTTCAAATGTCTCTCCATTCTCAGGTTTCCAATCAAATGAATGAATAAGAGACCCCAACATCAGTGGCAACATCCTTGTCGCAAGCGACATTCCTGGACAAATTCGCCTCCCGCTACCAAACGGAATAAAAGTAAAATCATTGCCTTTATAGTCAATATTTGATTCCAAAAATCTCTCGGGGATGAAACGACAAGGTTCCTCCCATAAATTTGGATCTCTTCCTATAGCCCATACATTGACCAATACTTGTGCGTCCGCCGGGACAGTATAGCCTCCGATTTTTATGTCGGAGCTACTTTGATGTGGGACCAACCACGGAGCAGTGGGTCGCAAGCGAAAGGTTTCTTTGATGACTGCTTGCAAATAAGGTAAATATTGAATGTCAGATTCTTTAACAATATTTCCTCGGCCGATTTTTGCCTTGAGCTCTCCTCTAGCTTTTAAAAGAGCCTTTGGATTGCGGAGAAGTTCTGACATTGCCCATTCTAAAGTTGAAGAAGTTGTGTCACTTCCGGCAAGAAATAAGTCCTGTTATGCAACACAAGATTTTCGGATTATAATTGCAACAGCTAAACATGACAATAGATAGTGCCATAAATTGGTGTGAAAACATCAAGCAACTATTGAAGTATATTGATCGCCTAGTTTGTTTTAGAAAAAGGTATAGACCGCTTACCATAAACAAGTGTTTGATATCATTAATGCTTAGTGCTTCACTATCTTCTTCCACGATGTTAAGAAGAGAATCTAACACATCACAAGTTGTGGCTGCTCCATCGTTTTTCTTCCTCGCCATCAACCGTTCATTAATAATGACATCGAATAAATCAAGCAACTTACGAAAGAAATACACATTCCTCCTCTTCACACCTTGCAGGTCAATTTTCCTAAGAAAAGGATAATAGTCGGACAAGTTAGGAGTCCCTAACATTTCCATTATAGACCATACTAAATTCTTTAACCCTTTATCCGAAGCAGAGTCTATAGAAGCATTAGCCATATCCATTGAGAAAATCGTGTTTGACAGTAAATTAAGCATGGTGTTGAACGCCGCTTCTCCTATATCCAGAGCTTGGCCTGAAAGACACCGTTTTTCAGCGTCTTGGAGAAGTTCATGGACCTTTTTGTGCCTCAAATCCTGATTGACATCGAGTTTTTGAGTAGTGAAAATATAAGAGTTGCATATTTTTCTCATGTTTCTCCACTGGCTTGAAACTTGTAGGCAAGCAATTCCTGATTCGTGGTGATTTAGAGCTTTGGCTGCTTCTGGTATTTTTCGGTTGCAAAAGTTAAGATCGTGTACTTTTAGAATCTCTTTGGCAAGAGAAGGTGAGGATATTACTATTGTTGTGACATAGCCAAGTTGCAAACTAAGTATAGGTCCATAGATTTTCGCTAGGTTCGCCAGTGACCAGTGGGGTCTATGGCCGAGTTGTAATATATTTCCAATGATAGGAAGTGGTTTTGGCCCCGGTGGAAGATTGCTGGAACTTGAGCTAAACAAACAGAAAAGTTGGAAGAGAATAAGAGCTATCAAAATTGAGAGTAAAGCTAAGAAGAAATCCATATTGTGAAGGGCTAATGATAGTTTAGAAACCCGTAACAAAATATATAAAGGACTTGTATAAGTCTGGCTACCAGACAAGAGATAATGAAAATTTATTGCAGGCCGGTAAATTAGATGCATGTTTGTGTGGTCCTCAAGTATTTATATTTCTCGACATATTGAGAATAGGTCCATGTACTTCTCTAAACGGCTTTTCTTATACTATCGGTATTTTTACTTCTCAACATTTTGGTTGAGAAATCAACTCCGGCGAGATTAGACTAAAATATCGAGCAAGGATGTCAGGATCGATATGCTATAGCTTTTTTCTTTTTACCATGTTGTCTATATTTGGCATGCCTTTTTTATTAGAAATTTATGGTATCCTAGTCATATTGTCAAAATGACCTGTTCATCTTTAATATCTTCTACAATGTCAGTTTTTAGAATTTGAGGGTTTGAGGGGGTGGATGTGGTACTGGTACCACAAATTCAGAAACAGAATCTGGTGGATCTACCGAGACATTCTCTAAAGGGTATCAAATGGTTTCCTTAAACTGGGTCAGATCCTCAATATTAAAAGTCGAACCGATTCCTATATCTAGAGGAAGCTCCAGCAGATACGCATTAGGGTATGTGCGTGCTAGAATTTTAAATGGACCACTATTGCGGGCTTGTAATTTTTTTTGCGATTCGTTTTTTAAACCGCTGAAGTTTTACTCAAACCATGACATAATCCCGAACTGAATTTTTATGAATTTTACTATGAAAATTAGGAATAGTTTTATACTTTTCATTACTTTGATTGATCTGACTATAGATATCGGTATGCAAACCGTGAAGATGTTGTGCGAACTCTGCAATAGGTAAAATAACATGCCATGACCTGATATTCGCCAACTAGGAAACGTAGTAAATTACCTAAACTCTGATTAACAAGATCTCTTTGGCAATCTGTTTGCGGATGATAGGTTGTGGAAATTGTAGCTTAGTCCCCATAATATGCCAAATAGTTTCCCACTTTAGATATCGGACACTATTATCTTTGGCAGTCAGTGCAGCCTAACAATATCCGCCAAGAAAATCTTTGCCACTTTAGATGCATCGAATTTTATAGAACATGAGACGAACCGAACAATTTTTGAAAACCTATCCACGATAACGAAAATAGAGTCATAGAGCATCCAAGGACAAAGTCCATGTTAATATCTTGCTAAGGAACATGTGAGACATGGAGTGGAGTATACAACCCCGTGTTTTGCTTTTGTTTTTTTGCTAGCTGACAAGTTTTGCAACGTCCTACGATTTTTGCAACATTCCTTTTGAGACTTGGCCAATAAGATCTGTCTTCTACTAGGGCGATTGTTTTGTCCAATGACCAACAATGCCTCCCGCATGCATTTCCAAAATAAGAAATTCTATCATGTATGTTCGAGGGATGCAAAGCTTAGAATTTTTAAAGTGGAAGTGCTTGCGAAACATAAACTCACGATTACACGATTCATCTTCTAAAAGACTAACATGTATCCAATACCACAAATTTTTTATTTTTTCTGTTTTTCTTTTCATTCTTTCTCTTTTGTTGCAAACTTCAACTTGTTATTAGTGAATACATAAATTTTGTTACAACCAGAGTTTGTTAAACTATTAAGTCTCCTTTTAAAAGTGAACATATAAATTTTATTTTCACTTCCTTAAATAGTGTTCATAGGATATTCTGCAACATACAAGGGGTATATATATATATGTTATCCTTACTGCTAAAATCATAGTCTCTAGACTTAGTGTATTTGATGGAGTCAAGTTTTCTTGTCATGGTCAGTTTTTCAACACTAAAGAGCCTGAGTCTCTAGTGTTTGTCTCATGTTATGGCCAATTTATTTATTTTCTTAAGATGTCTAGTGTGGCTAGTCCTATTAGTTTTTTTAGTGCAACACAACGATGACAAACGCAATTACCTACAAGCTGTTATGAAACAGTGTAATATATTTCTCACATTATCATCTTCCAGTTCTTCCTACACATGATAAAATAGTATACTTGATACATAAAATATTCAGTTGATGCTGGACAGTAATAGATAGATGGGAAGGTTTGGAATCACCCCAATGAGCTTTGCACTTAAGGCTTCGCGCCTAAGTTTAGAGCTTCACACTCAAGGCTTTACGCCTGAATTTTTCTTTCGCAGGATAAAGTACTCATTTTCATTTCTTAAAATCGAATGTTGATACAAATCACTCTTGACCCTTTATAGATGAGATAACAAGAATCTCTAATGTCTACTGTAATTTCAAAGACACATAAGTTTCTAACTTATTAAAATGCGTAATAAGAGCTCCACATTAATTTCCACTCTTTCAAATTCCAATACTCTTAGAATTCCTCTAGAGTAGTTTTAGGTTTTTTTTTATTTTTCTGTCTTGCATTGTTTCTCCTCGGCTGGGAAGAAATCAACTCCGACAAGATGACACTGAAATATTGCGCAAGGATGTCAAGATCGATATGTTGTAGCTCTTCCTTTGCAACCCAAGTGTTGTCTGTACTTGGCATGTTCTTCCATTTGATCAGAAATTTATGGTATCCTCCTTGCCTTGTTAAAACGAGCTGCTCATCCACAATATGCTCATCCATAATATCTTCCACAATGTCAGTTGTTGGAATTTCAGATGGTGGATGTGGTTTTGGTACCACAAATTCAGAAATAGAAAATGGATATGATGGATCTACCGAGACATTTCGCCAAAGGGTATCAAATAGTTTCCTTAAACCGAGTCAGATCCACAATATTAAAAGTCGAACTGATTCCTATATCCGGAGGAAGCTCCAGCACATACACATTAAAACCTGAGTGTGCTAGAATTTTAAATGGACCACTGTTGTTGGATTGCAATTTTTTTTGCGATTCCTTGTAGAAACCGTTGAGGTTTTACTCGAACCATGACATAGTCGCCAACTGAAAATTATTTAAAAATTAAAATGAAAATTAGGAGTAGTTTTATACATTTCATTGCCTTTGATTGATCTACCGATGGTTATCAGTGTGCAAACCGTGAAGATGTTTTGCGAACTCTGCAATAGGTAAAATAACTTTTCATAACCTGATGTTTGCCAACTAGGCAACGTAGTAAATTACCTAAACTCCAATTAACATGATCAGTTTGGAAATCTGTTTGTTTGCAGATGATATGTTTTGGAAAATCTCAGCTTAGTCCCCATAATATGCCAAATAGTTTCCCATAAATATCTAATAAACCGTAAATCTCTATCAGACACTATTATCTTTGGCAGTCCATGCAACTTAACAATATCCGCCATGAAAAGCTTTGCCAGTTTAGACGCATCGAAACTTTTAAAACATGGGATGAACTAAACCATTTTTGAAAACCGGTCCATGACAACGAAAAGTAAAGTCATGATTTCCCATAGTTTTAGGGCATCTAAGGACAAAATCTGTGCTGATATCTTGCCAAGGAACATGTGAGACATATAGTGGAGTATATAGTCCCGTATTTTTCTTATGTTGTTTTGCTAGCTGACAAGTTTGGGAACGTCCGACGATTTTTGCAACATCCTTTTTAAGACTCGGCCAATAAAATTTGTCTTCTACTATGACGATTGTTTTGTCCCTCCCAAAATGACCAGTAATGCTTCCCGCATGCATTTTCAAAATAAAATATTCTCTCACGTATGTTCGAGGGATGCAAAGCTTAGAATTTCTAAAGTGAAAGCGCTCGCGCAACATAAACTCACGATTACATGACTCATCTTCTGAAATACAAACATATATCTCACCAAAATCTGGATAATGTTAACACTCCTCCTTTAATGTTTCAAACCCGGTAATCTCAAAATCTATTGTTTGGAGAGCATAAATTCTACAGTTGAGAGCATTTGTGGCCCTGGTTTCGACATGAGATTTATGTGTGAGCATAAAAGTGTAAGCTTGAAGGAACTAGACCCATTTTTTAT
The DNA here is from genome assembly GCA_036936605.1 of Limnanthes douglasii subsp. nivea. Lineage (NCBI taxonomy): Eukaryota > Viridiplantae > Streptophyta > Magnoliopsida > Brassicales > Limnanthaceae > Limnanthes > Limnanthes douglasii. The sequence goes on along the minus strand of JAUPFV010000001.1, from coordinate 10,060,390 downwards.
GGCTTAGATTCAATTTCTTCTTTGAGCTTAGATATCTTAGTGCTTGATGATTCGAATATAAAATAAACTCGTGTGGCATTAGGTAGTGACACTATTACTTCAAGGCTTGCACGACCGCACATAATTATTTATCGTACATTAAATTTTTTGTTTTGATTCATCTAGTTTCTCACTAAAGTACGCAGTCAGATAACCTTCTTGACTAAAAAGTCCTATGATTCCTATGTTGGAAGCATCACATGACACTTCAAATACCTTTGAAAAACCAAAAAGCCACATCACTAGAGCCTCAACCATTATTGACTTTATCTCTATGAATGCTTATGCGACTGATCTACTCCATGTAAATTCTGTTATTTTCAAGCAATTAGTGAGGGGCACCATTATAGAACTGAAGTCTCAAATGAAGCACCTATATAATGTGGCCAACCAGTGAAAACTTCGAAATTCATGAAATTTTTTTGGGTTCTGGCCAAGTAACTATGACCTTTATTATTTTTGGATTAACTTTCATTCTTTCCGAATATATAACAAATCCTAAAAAACCAACATGACTAACCATTCATACAATCCATCTTTTGGGTCTATCACTTGTGACACGTGGTTAGTATGAAGTTCCCTATAATTGTTATATATTAAAATATCATTGAAGTAAACAACAAATATTTTATCAATGAATGGTTGAAATGTCTGTTTCATTACCCTCATGAAGAGGTTTGGTGCGTTTGATAGACCAAATAACATGACTAACCATTCATACAATCCATCTTTTATTTTGAAGACAGTTTTCCATTCATCTTTGGGACGAATTCTAACTTGGTGATACCCACTTTTAAGAACAATCTTAGAGAATATGGTAGTTCCCGCCATCATATCTAATAAATCGTCAAATCAAGGGATAAAGAATCGATACTTGACAATGATTTTGTTGATGGCTCTCATGTTCACACACATCCGCCATATCTTGTCATTTTTAGGTGTTGATACGGTTGGTACAACACATGGGATGAGGGTGCCTCAGATAAAACCTTTTGTCAGAAGCTCGTCTACATATCTTTTCAAGTTTGAGTGCTTCTTTGGACTCATGCAAAAGTGTGGCAGATTCGGTAATGTTGCTCCCGGAATGAGCTCAATAGCATGTTGAATATCTTAAAGTAGAGGAAGATCTTGGGGAAGATCTTCATGGAACAACTATTGTATTCTTCTATGAGAGGTTTTACTTTTAACAGTACATCATTTAGCAAAATTGGAGTGTCTTTTACAATTAAAAGAAACTTGATAGGGATGTCTTTGGTCTATACATAAAATTTCTCGAATCAACAACATGAAGAGGCTTTTGTAACAATTCAGATTTAATTTATATGTACTTGATACTTTCTTCGATTTTAGTTGCAAAGGGTTTAACGCGATCTTTTTAACATTGTGAACGGATGAGCATGTTTTGCATCTGTCTGAAATCGTTACATCTTGATCATAGATCCACGACCTGCCTAATAAGATGTGACATGCATTCATAGATACCACATCGCAACAAAAATCATCATTGTATGATAAGAACTTGATAGGTACCTTACATTAATGACTAACAACGATAGTTGAAGTGTCGATCCATGACACCTGATACAGTTGAGGATAGACAATCAGATTTAGGCCAAGATGAGAGACTGTCTGAGCGGATACAATAGTAGGGCAACTCTCATTATCAATAATCAGCTTGCAATTGTAATAATAATTTTTAAAAGAGGTAAATATAATTGATGACCTGCGTCTATCAAGTGGTTATATGTTGAACCAACGAGCGTCTTACCACTCCCAAACTAGGGTGCAAATTCACATCTTCGTTGAACTCTTGATCACTCAAATCCAAGTCTGGTTCATAGACTTTATCTTCGCAATTATCTGTATCTCGTACTCCGTTGATGGTGGTTGCTTGTACTGTTCGAGATGCTACTTTCGTAGGACAGTGGACAACAAAATAGTCGTAACCTTGACACTTAAAAAACTATTGATTCCTTTTTTCCTCGACTCATAGAGGTGTATGTAACATTAACAACTTTGTGTGTGAATTTTACCTTGGATGACAATGCTCGGGAGCCCCGGATGGGATAACAATCTTGTTGGCACTTGGTGTACTTAATGAAGGTATCATTCTAAATCTTTCAGTCTAGTGTCGCAACAGTATGCGTTATCAGTTCTTTCCAAATTTCTTGACGGAGCCCTTTTCTGAAACAAGAAAGAGTAACCGAATCATCCTCAGTAACATTTCACCTCTACATTAATCCCTAAAACTGAGGAATATACTATGAAACGGGCAAGCTACCCTGATAAGCATCTTCTATTTATCAAGCAACTACTGTTGATAGGACAGAGGAATATATTTTTCCCTAAGTTTGTCCTTTATATCAGTCTATAAAAGGATCTCGGGTTCCATTACTCTTTCTACATGTCTTTCAAAATTAGTCCAACATAATTTGGCTTGTCCCACAAACTTCATTTACGTGAATCTAACCTGTTGAGCTTGAGACAAGTTATATCATTCAAAAAAATAATCCATGTCGGATAGCCAATCAAGAAAAACTTCAAGATTTAACTGTCTATCAAAACAAGGGGCGTTTACCTTCACTGGTTTTAGGACTTTCTCCTCCATATCTTGGATATTATTTCGTGAATTATCCATTCAAATATTTCTCCAAGTTTAGAGTACCCTACTACCTCCAACATTTCTTTCATCATCTCCATTTTTGGTTTCCAACACTATGAATCAGGCATCGAATATTGTGTGCATCTGGACTGACTATTCTTGAACTTGTGTGATCGGATTGCTTAACTTTTCTAGCACTTGAGCAACTTAACTTGGGTTAGATATATTTTTTGGCTATGTAAGAAAAATATAGATAGGCCTTTCGGCTCTAATACCAAAACTGACGTAAGATAGTAATATATAGATGGATAGGGTTGGAATCATTCCAACGAGCTTTGCGCTCAAGGATTTACGCCTAGGTTTAGAGCTTCACACTCAAGGCTTTACGCCTGAATTTTCCTTTCGCATGATAACGTAAGACTCATTTTCATTTTTTTCAAAATCAACTGCTGATACAAATCACTTTTTTCAAATGAAGGGACTAGGTCCCTCTTAAAAACAAAAAATGTAGATACACTTAGAGACAGCAAGTATGAAAATGATAACTGTCATTTCATAAGATAAATATGGAAATGATAACAGTCATTTCCTAAATCAACATGTGGAAATGATAACGGTCATTTCAAAGATCAAATGTACACGGTTTGTCTCTTATATAGACAAATTACTAACGGTTTGATCTTATCTTAGTAACTGACTTAATAACACGTGTCTGTTCAATGTTTATCCAAATCTTTAATTTTAAAAGACACATAAGTTTCTAACTTATTAAAATGCATGATAAGAGCTCCACATTAATTAGACTCTTCAAAATATCAATACTCTAAGAATTCGTTTAGAGTGAGTTTGGGTCTTTTGATTTTTATGTTCTGTGTAATTCAACCAGTTCCTAGCTGTAATACATAATGTGGACTGCATACACCATCTTTAAACAAATATATTATATTTTAGAAGAAGTTACTTCATATCCAAGACGGAAACCTTACACATATACACCTATAAATTTACCATGTTTTGCCTTGTGAAGTCACACGTATAAGGTTTGTAATTCATAATCCTAATCATCTGAACTCAATCATTATAACCCAACCTTTTTTACTAATACACGTCCTATGAATACCAGGGCCACAAATTGTATTCTGAAGCCTAAAAATTTCTACAATGGTCTAACCATTTCCATTATAAACCCACATAGAAAACTAACTAATTTTAAAGAGGCATATTCTAATCCTAACTGGCTGAGGGAAATGTAGACTGATTTTCAAGATTTACAATCAAACCAAACTTGATCAATGACACATTGGGTCCCTTACACGAACATTGTATGATCTAAATGGATTTATAAGCTCAAATATGAGGTTGGTTGTTCTTTGCAATGGTACAAAACCCGACTGATTGTCAAAGGCTTCTATAAAACTCTATGACTGGATTGTGATCTTTAGCTTAATGATTAAGTTTTTGATACATATACTAGTTTTGAGCATTGATGTGTCCAAGAACTAAGATATACGCCATTTGACATCAACAATGCATTTCTTAATAGCTTTTCACATGAGACAGTTTTCATGTCACGGTCTCTGAAGTTTGTGAACCCTCTAAATCTACAACATTTGTGCAAGTTACATAAGTATATTGATGAGCTCAAACAAGTCCTAAGATCTTGGTTCTCATGAGTGAGAGATGAGCTACTTGGTTGGGGATTCCAGAATTAAAAGTCAAACAATTCAATAGTTTTTTACACTATCATCCGTGTAATTTTGATTATCTTAATCTACGTAGATGACATAACTTTGACTGAGAACAGGTCACCGGATCTTCATGTTTCATCAAGTAACTAAAATTTATGCTTTCTCTAAAATACATGTCCAAACTCCATCTATTTCTTGTAATGGAGGTTGCCACGGATGACACTGGATTCTATATAACTCAGAGCAATTATGTAGAGAACTTACTTGCGCCTGCTGCCATGAGAAACTTCAATCCCTACGATACACCAATGATTATTAGATAATCTTTTTATCTTCATGATGATGACCTACTTCTTGACCCTACAAAATATAAAATCTTGTTAGATTCGTACCAATACTTGTTAAACACAAAGCCCGATGTAACATTTGCGGTTAATAAAGTGTTGTAATTTTTAACAGCTCATACAACTATACATTTCAAAATTGTAAAACGAGTGTTGGCCCGATGCAATTCTTCCCTTATCAGTAGACCTCCAGTTCTTGTGAAAATGTTTGAGTAAGGACTGTAATTTTCCAATGCTTCGATTTATCCAACTTTACTTCTCTCATCAAACTTTTGATGCTTTTGTTTATTCTTCATCTGATTTTGTCGACCTAAATTACAAAGAATTCTTATCGTGATGCCAAGAATTCTCTGACACACCTAATGAACTATGTTTCAATCGTGATGCTAGTTGTTGATTGACGTGGTTGATGCGTGGCCTTTGGTCTGACATAAAGATGATTGGAAGCGGCACACTCCTACACTAGGCATTCATTGCCTCTACCCTATGCATTTTATCCATAGGAAAATCTCTCTTGAGATGAGCTGCTAGGTTATACGCTGAACCAGAACCTCAATCAATTGTCACCATGTATTATGGTATCCGGCCTCAAACCAACGGTTCCACCGACATGACAATCCCCTCAAGTATTTCTTCTCAGCCACCAGTCACACTTTCTCGATGTTTGACAATGATGACTACAACATTGCAATTGGAAAAGACGTTGTGTCCTCGAAAGACAAAGCTTCAAAGCGCAAGCGAGCTCCTAAATTTGTAGAAAAGACTCATGGCCAAACTTCATCAGATCTTTCGGTTACTCCGTCTTCTACACCACAAGAAACTCCACATCATACTCCCGAAATCCTCCTCAGAAGTTAAAGAAAACTAATGCAGCTCATGAGGCAAAAGGTCTCTCGAACCTATCCAAGAGGTAGAATCACGTGCTTCGACTGGAGAGCCTGTAGATGTAGACCCAAATATTACCAATATTGCTCAATCCAAAAAGAATTCTAATGACGGAAATTACAACTCCAAGAAAATGAGATAACCAATCAACTATCCACTAATTTAAGCTCATTTGGTATAGAATTACCTTTTAGCTTTAAATTCTTTTCACATCCCTCATAATGATTTTGTACACTTTATGCATAACTTTCATGATTTTTGCACGTTTTTTTTATGAAAATACAAATGTTTGTCTAAAAATATATAAAATACTTCGTATCGATAATTACTAAACATAGTAATAGATAAGAAAAATTCATATATTATAATAAGTTGCTCAGGTAAAATTATAATAAATTTCTTACGTGAATTTTTTTTGGGTATAAAAAGCGCTTAAATTAATGAAAAAATGTACATGGGTTTCAGGAGGCGGGTGCCTCGTTACAAGGAGAAATATGAAATGGGCTGGAGAAGGTTGTTACAGAATTTTAAAATTACACTTGTATTAATTTGAAGGAGAACAGGAGTAGCCGGACTATCCTGTGAAGTTGGCTTTGGTTCCTTTGAATCGGTATCTAAGGTCCGATAGCACATGGTGTGCTATACTGGAGAAGGGGGATTGCTTGTTGTTGTAGATTCTATCATTCCTTTCCTTCCAGATGAAGTAGATGGTGGCACAGAAGGCTGTTTTCCAGTGGTGCTTTCGGTTATCCTTCAAGGCATTCCATGTACTTGCCTGCTCTAACCAATGCGGCCATGGGGAAAGTGGGGAGGGGAACAGTAGTTTCTGGGCGAGAGATTCCCAAATAGCGGTAGAGTAATGGCACTGGGTTAGGATGTGCTCTAGATTTTCAGCCGATGTTTCACATAGGACACAGGTCGGGGGGGGGGGAGTCCAGACCCCAATAAATGGCTTGTCTCTGGTGGTGAGTTTGTTATGGATTGCAAGCCACGTGATGAATGAGTGTCCGGGGATCGAAAATTTGTGCCAGACTAGCGCAGACCAAACGACCTTATTTCTGGTGGGCTTAAGGGTTTTGTAGGTGCTGCTAATGGTGAATGTATGATGAGGTTTTTTGGGGAGCCAAATGAATGAGTCTTTTGAAGATGGGGAGGGGGGGGGGGGGGGGAGGTTTTGGATGGCAGATATTATTTCTGTGAGGAGAGGGTTGACGTTTCGGCTTGGGGCTCTGGCTTGGGGAGGCCACGTCCAGCTGCCGTTTTGAAAGAGGTCTTTTACCATTTGTAGGTTCCGAAGGCGGGATAGGTTTAGGATGGACGGTCCGTAACGGTTGGTTAGGGAGGTGGGGAATAACCAGGGGTCATGCCAGATGGATGTGTCTGCTCCATTGCCAATTATGACTTTGTAGAGATTTGCTGCTACTTTCCAAAGGTTGAGGATTTTCCTCCAGATCCAGCTATCATTTGGTGGAGTGGGGATTGTCCAAAAGCAGTTGTTCTTTATTTTTTCCTACAGTATCCATTGGGTCCATATGGAGTTCTCGTTTTTTGTGAGAATGGACTAGAGGAGTTTTAGGGCGGCCGCCTGATTCCAGGTTTTTAGGTCTGGGATCCCAAGACCGCCCTCCTCTTTGGACACTACTACCCTTTCCCAAGCTATCTTTGCACCTGCTATCTTCATTTCTGAACCTGACCAGAGAAATCTGCGTAAGAGCTGGGATAGCTCTTTGAGGACTCTGACTGGGAGAATGAAAATTGAGGACCAGTAAACTTGGCTAGCGAAAAGAACTGAGTTGATGAGCTGAAGGCGTCCGGCGTAAGAAAGATACTTTGTGGTCCAAGAGTTGATTCTGCTGGTGATTTTGAGGAAGAGGGGTCTGCAGTCGTTGTATGTTAGGCGAGAGGTGATGAGGGGAACTCCAAGATAACGGATAGGGAGGGAACCTTCGTTAAAGTTGAGGTGGGAGAGGATTTCTTGTTTGGTGCCGGGAGAGGTACCAGAGAAGAAAATGTGGCTTTTGGAGGGGTTGAGTTGGAGACCAGATAGGGTTGCGAATTCTTTCAGTCCTTCAAGGATGAGCTTAATGGAGAGGAGGTTGGCTCTGCATAGGATTAAGAGGTCGTCTGCGAAACACAAGTTGATGATACAAAGCTTTTGACATTTCCAATGAAATCCGAAAGATGGATGCAGGCTTTTTTCCTGGAGAATGCTGGAGAGTACCTGCATTACAATAACAAAGATATACGGGGAAAGCGGGTCTCCTTGCCTGAGACCTTTAGCTCCCGGGAAGAATTCCGAAGACTTACCATTTATGCCAACGACGTAAGAGGGGGTGGTTATGCATTGGATGATCCAGTTTATCATGTCAATGGGGAAGTTCATGGCAAGTAAGATGTCAAGGACGAGTTCCCATCTGACATTGTCAAAAGCTTTTTTAAGGTCAATTTTGAGAGCACATCTGGGACCTTTGCGGTTAGAATGATACCCATGCAGGAGGTTTTGAGAGAGAATAATGTTGTCCACAATTGATCTTCCCGGGACAAAGACTGATTGGGAGGGGTCAATAAGGGATGGAAGGGCTCGCTTAATACGATTTGTAATGATCTTAGAGATTGTTTTGTAAATGACATTACAGCAGGCTATGGGTCTGAAGTCAGTCGGGTGGGTTGGCGTGTCTATTTTGGGGATGAGAGCTATTAGGGTTTTGTTCCAGTTGGGGTCCATTTTCCCTTTGGTGAAGAAGGATTAAACCCCTTCACAGACATCATGACCTACTGTTGTCCAGCAGGTCTTGAAAAAATCTGCGCTGTAACCATCAGGGTCCGGTGCCTTGTCACTGTTAATCGAAAAGAAGGCTTGCTTGATTTCTTCATTTGTGATGGGTTTAGTCATGTCCAGGATAAGGTTCGGGGGGACCAAGGATTTGATAAGATTCCTTATTCGATCTGGTCTAGGGTAGTCTTTCGAATTATGGGAACCTAATTGGTTTCGAAAGAAATTGAAGAAGGTGGCGGCAATAGAACGGGGGTTAGAGCTTAAAGAGCCGTCCTCCTTTTGAATAGAGAGGATCTTATTCCTTGCTCTATGGGCTCGGATGCTGTTATGGAAAAACTTAGAGTTCTTGTCCCCTAGCTTAAGCCAGGTTTCTCTGGATTTTTGCTTAAGGAAGGATTCCTCAGCTCGACTGAAAAAATGTAGTAGTCGGAAGCCGATATTTTGAGAGAGATGAAAGTACGGTTCGAGGGGTAGCTAAGGAGGTTTTCTTGGGCTTGGGCTAGAGTAATTCTAGCCTTCTCAACACGGTCACTAATATCGCTAAAAGTAGTTTTGTTTAGGGTTATTAGAGATGGGACAAGTCTAGCGAGCTTGGAGACTAAATTTTCCATTGGGGTTTGATGCGTAGGGGTGATCCAGTTACTGAGGACCAAGTCCTGGAATCTAGGGTGGAATTTCCACATGTTCAAATATTTGAAAGGGCTTGGAGAGGTTACGTAAGGAGCGGAAAGATGAATAATTATCGGGGTGTGGTCAGAGGTGAACGGGAGGTCATAGTGCGCAAACGAGTTAGGGAAAGAGTCGTCCCATTTTGCGTTTATCAACGCCCGATCAATTCTAGAGGAAATTGGGTTATTCTCTTGTTTGTTGAACCAAGAGAACTGGAATCCAGTGGAGCGGAGTCATCCAGGTTACAGGCCCGACAGCAGTCATTGAAGGATTCAATGGAACAACTCCATCGAGGGTCTTGGCTGGTTCTCTCCAGGGGATTTCTAATGGCATTGAAATCCCCGAGAACAACCCAAAGGGAGCTTGCGATGCTATGAGCTATGGACCTTAGATTGTTCCAAAGGGGAAGCCGGTCCGAGTGGTCATTAAAGCCATAAATAGCCGTAAGATTGAACTGAGTATTTCTGGCGGTCCAAACTAGCGAGCAGTGGATGGTCTGGGCCGTTATGCTTAATATGTTTAACTTGTAGACACTAGGGTTCCAAGCGATCCAGATTCTACCTAGATGGTGATGGTCATGGTTTGTGCGAAAGTGCCAGAAAGGTAGCATGTTCCGCATAATGGTCTCAGCGTTAGGGGCTTTGACCTTAGTCTCCAAAAGGCATATGCCATTTATACTATTCGAAAAAACTAGATGTCTTACGTCTTTTTGACGCACTGAGTCGTTTAACCCTCGAACATTCCAACATGCAATTTTCATTCAAGTCAAGATAATAAAGTAAAAGGAAAAGTTAATACATCTTGGGGTTTTCCCCATACATACTTGAAAAAGCCGCATTTCCGGCTGCTTTTGGTCTTGGCGAAGTGATCTCGGTTGAGGATGGTTCTCCTTCTTCATGTCCTATTTGGGCTGGTGCTGGGGTGTTGCTGGCGATGATGAAACTTTTGGTCCAGCTATTCTGGACGGTCATTTGTCTAAGAGTGTCCGGGGTGGGTGTTTCGCTGTTGCTTGAGTCCGATAGAGTGATATGAGGTGGCTTGAGCATTGGTTCTTTTCCAAGTCAGTGGGCAGGGAGGCCTGAGGAGGGAGGAGGGTCTGCAGCCAGGTGACATGCTGCTGCCGCGTGTCCAAAGGAATAACATCTGTTGCAGATTGTGGGAAGGCCTTGGAATTCGACTTGGATGACATGGTCTTTGCCGAGGCAACGGATGGTGATGGAGGAGGGGAATTTTGATGTCGCATGCATTATGATACATATCCGGGCATAATTTAATCTTGTTCTGTCTGCTGTCTGGCTGTCTACGTAGATGGGAGTTCCTACATAGCTCCCCAGAATGCCTAGCCCTTTCTCCGACCATGGCTCATGGGGCATTCCGTGGAATTTGACCCAGAGGGGGATGGATTTTAATGCCTCTCTTGTCAATGTTTCCATCGGTTCCCATCGCTTTAGGAAAACCGGGTGGCTGCTGAAAAACCAGGGTGCCTTTTCCAGAACTTCCGTAGCGTTGTCGGCAGTAGAGAACTTGAAGAAATAGTGGCCGGATGGCGTCGGTTTGCATTCTTGTAGACCATAGGTGCTCCAGACTTGGCTTGCTAGGGTTTGGACATGGGATACGGCTCTTTTCTTTGAAAGAAAATAGCCCGAAAGACACCTTGCCCAATCTTCTTTGCCGCCTGTTAAGGCATCATTTGGGAAGACTAAAGTGCCGTTGTCAACGTCAATGTCCTCAGTTTTTTGGATCTTCATTGGGGAACGAGGGTCCGGTTGGGCGACTATATGAGCCCATGATCTTGTTGATGCTCCGGGATGGTGGATGTTTACCATAGAGGCTGATTCAGCGGCGAGGTGAGGGGTAATGGTGCTGGAGTTTCCTCGGGTGTGACGGAAGGCACTGTTAGATTTCCAAGGACCTAATAGGTCGGGGCGTATTCCAAGGGGACGGTGAGCTTTAGAGGGTCTTGAGAAGGCATGACCCTTGCTGTTACGGCCGGGAAAGGATTCTGGGAAGGAGGTTGGACTCGGGATTGGGTTTAGTTTAGGAGTTTGAGATGAGGGCTGGGCAGCAGTGTGAATTATTGTGGAGGGCTGGTTCTGGTTGCAGAGGGGAGATGCTTTGGTGGATTGGGATGCATGTTGGAGCGCGATGACGGCGGTTGAGAGGACGCTGGTTTGAGGGGGGGGGGGGGGGTGTGGTAGAAGGGTGGAGGGTAGAGGGGAGAGCATTGTTGAAAAGGTAGAGGTTTGTCACGGACGTGGTTTCTACTAAGGAAGGAGGGGGGGCTAGAGTCAAGAAGCTGGCTAAGGAGGGGGTGAGTTGGTTGTTAGGGTTTTGGCATGCATGCATGGGAAAATTTGCTGCATGCATGCATGCAGCCAGAGAGGTAGGTTTTGGCAGAGGGGATGAGGCCGAAGTACTGGAGAGTGGGGATATCTGTATCGGTGAAGTGGTGATTTGGGTGGCGATAGGGGGTGGGTTCGAAAGATCAGAGGAGGATGACCGGAGCAGTCCTGGAATAGGGGCTGTCTCGCTGCCATGGTGGCTCGGTTTGGAGAGGGAGTCGGGTGAGACTATTGAGGGGCGAGGTGTGTCTTCCAAGGCTGTAATGGCTTTGAGAAGGCGGTCATTGCTTTCGAAAATGGCTCGTAATTGCTGGTCTCTAGTCGGAGAAGGGGAGGGGCCGATTTCAGAGGGGTCTTCTTCTTCGGAGCTCTCAACAACTATGATTTTGGTTCCCGAGGGTGAGAGGGACAGCGGGGATACTTCCCTTTCCCTCATCTCGGTATCACTTGACGGCTTGGAAAGAGGTTTGCGGTTAGGAGAGAGTGGTGGAGGCGAGCCGTGGACGGATAGCGGCAGCCCATGCATGCCGGTGGATTTTGGCGGGGAGGAGGAGGAGGGTGACGATGACCTGGTTTCCAAAGACAGCAAAGTGCTTGGGCTGGACGGTCTCGGGGAGGCGGCTGACGGAGGAGGCGCTGCTTTCTCATTGAATCGAGGGGTGATTTTTCGGTTTGACCGCCTGGAGGAGGAGCTTCTCCTAGTTTCCACCATTGTTGAAACTTCTGCCGAGTGCGGTGGGAAGATAGGTAAGTGAGATAGCTCTCCGAAAAGGGAACAAAGAGAGAGGGAAGGAGAGGTAGAGTAAAAAAGATGGTAAGTGAGGGAGAGAGTAGTGTTTGAGTCTGTTTTGTGGTTCTGGCTATCAAGATTTGAAGGAGGGGCAAGTTTGTTTGGTAAATCTGGTGAGCAAGTGGAGAGGAAGAGAGGGGAGGTTAGATCGAAGCTTTATTGACTGTGAGAGATGGTGTCAGATGGATGAAAGAGGGTGGAGAGGTTTGACAGAGGAAGGAGTTAGAGATGAGGTCGAAAGAAATGCCAGGGGAGCAGTTTTCTTTGTGGTTGAGAGGTGGGTGGTTTTAATTTTTTGGAGAGGTGGAGTGAGTGGGTGAGAGGAGTGTGAGGAAGTCTGGTTTTATGGGGTTGAGAGGAGTGTGAGGAAGACGAAGAGATTGAGAAGGCAGTAGAGAAGGGGTAGTTGGTTACTTGCACGGTTTGAGTTACCATTAATGAGGAGAGAGAAGAGAGGAGAGAGGCAAGAGCCATTAATGCGGCTCTGTAAGCTTGGTTTTTGTGATTGGCTGAAAGAGGAGTAAATGCTGGGCTGCAAAAGGAATAAGGGGTGAGGTCAGAGGGCGAGGGATTGGTTCGAGGTAGGGTAGAGCTCGCCAGAGAGGGCTGTCTCGGGGGTTCCGCCATAGACGGCGCAGCTCGCAGGATTTGCGGGAGGTAGTTGTACAGGCAAAAAGGGTTTGCTTTCATTACATCTGTGTTGGAAGACGGAAGAGTGGCTGGAGAGTTTAATGCTCGATGATGAGGCATGGTATTAAAATCTTGCTGAGATACGAGGAGATTTTGGAAGGTCAGCCTTAACTGGCTGTCTGAGACCTTACTGGAGAACTTGAAGACTCCATTAATTGAGCTTGGAGAGTTGTGAGTTTGGTTGTTTGTGTTCCCGAACCCACTGGTAGGTAGAGAAAAATGATGGCTTCCCCATCTACAAGCCAAGAACCTTGTAGTGGGGAGAAAAACAGGTTAAAAATGGAGATCAGGATGAAAAATTGGTATAGTTTTGAAAATAGTTTGCTGTGGTTTCTAGAGAGCTTCTCTCTCTAGAAACTAGCCGTTTTTTTGTGTAATATATTTTCTTACGTGAATTGCATTAGGTTGAGTGCAAGACACACTTTGATGTTGAGTGTAAGAAACACCTTTCCCTTGAGTGTAGTGTTGAGGTTGAGTGTTTAACTATCCATAAGATCTTAGATGGTGGATCCTTGTCTCCACCATGGTTCTATAAATAGTGGAGCTCTCCCACCATCTAGAGTATCAGACAAACACACCAAGAATCAAAGTTAGAGATAAAATTAGAGTGAGAGAAAAGAGAGACAAGAATGCTTTATGGAGTGTTAGAAAAATATTTTCTCTTGTTCTTCTTATTAGATTCTACTGAGGGTGGTAGATTTTCCACAGTAGAGCTGAGCACCAGCTACTTTGTTTTCTCGGTACAAGCTGAGGGCGCAGCTTGCTTTTTTTGAGCACCATTCTCATTTTCTGCTCCGTCCTCCACTAGCCAACTTGTGTTGTCGTTTGAGTTGTAAGAGTGTTCTTGTAATATTTCTCCTTTTCTATCTATATCAAAGTTGTTTGTTTGTTTTAAAGAGAGTGTTATTTTTATATTTTCCGCCAACAAAGTGGTATCAGAGCCACAAGCTCTATCCAAACTTTTGTTTTTAAATTTTCAACATATCGGAAATTTTGTTTTTAAATATTCAACATATTTAAAAATATGGCAAATGGTGTATCATCCTTCCAAGTTCCAACACTCAACAACAACAACTACGACAATTGGAGTATCAAGATAAAAGCTCTTCTTGGAGCACATGATGTGTGGGATGCCGTCGAAAAAGGTTTTGACGAACCCGAAGATGAAGCAAGCCTTGCTCAAGAGGAGAAAACAACGTTGAAGGATTCAAGAAAGAGAGACAAAAAAGATCTCTTCCTCATCTATCAAGCATTAGATGATGATGGCTTCGAAAAAATTTCAAGAGCATCTTCCGCCAAGCAAGCGTGGGAGAAATTACAAATCTCTTACAAAGGAGTCGAAAAGGTGAAAAAGGTACATCTCCAAACATTAAGAGGTGAATTTGAATCCTTACATATGAAAGCTTCCGAATCTATATCGGAATATTTCTCAAGAGTAGCAACCGTTTTTAATCAATTAAAAAGAAATGGTGAGAAGTTAGAAGATGTGAGAGTAATCGAAAAAATACTCCGCTCGTTGGATCCTAAATTTGAGCACATCGTCGTGACGATTGAAGAAACTAAATACTTGGAGAAAATGATGATCGAAGAACTCCAAGGATCATTACAAGCCTATGAAGAAAAGTACAAGAAGAAGCAAGAGATCACCGAGCAACTCCTCAAAGTAGAATTGAAGGACATGCATGCAAATCAAGGAGATGATAGAAACCAACGTAGCCGAGGCAGAGACAGAGGCCGCGGACGAGGTGGTTATCACGGCAGTTAACGTGGCTGGAATTACAACAACAATAATTCCAACTACAACTACGAGAAACGAGAAAGCTCAACACGAGGTCGTGGAAGAAGAAATCCGAACTCGAGGTATGATAAATCTCAAATCAAATGCTATAAATGTCAAAGGGTTGGACATTATGCTTCCAAATACAGAGGCCCCAACAATAGAGTTGAGGAGAGGGCCAACTATGTGAAGGAGAAAAAGGAGGAAAAAGATATGTTACTACTAACATACAAAAACACTAATGAAGGTCAAGAGAACACTTGGTATCTTGACACTGGTGCAAGCAACCACATGTGTGGGAAAAGAAGCATGTTCGTAGAGATCAATGAAGAAGTGAGTGGAAATGTCTCTTTTGGAGATGATAGCAAAATATCGGTGAAAGGAAAAGGTAACATTCTTATTCGTGCAAAAGATGGTAGTCACCAAATAATTTCAAATGTCTATTACGTACCTAGCATGAAAAACAACATCTTAATCTTAGGACAACTACTAGAAAAGGGCTATGATATTCATATGAAAAATTATAGTCTTTTTCTAAGAGACGACAAAGGAGACTTAATTGCTAAAGTCCAAATGTCAAAGAATAGAATGTTTCCTTTGAATATCCAAAATGATGTTGCAAAGTGTCTTAAGGCGTGTTACAAAGATTCGTCGTGGCTATGGCATGTTCGATTTGGGCATCTAAACTTTACAAGCTTAGAGTTATTGTCAAAGAAGGAAATGGTGAGAGGGTTACCATGTATCATTCATCCTGACCAACTATGCGAAGGATGTTTACTTGGAAAGCAATTCAGAAAAAGCTTTCCAAAGGAGTCAGAGTCAAGAGCCAATAAACCTCTCGAGCTTATTCATACCGATGTGTGTGGTCCAATCAAGCCAAGCTCTCTAGGTAAAAGTAACTATTTCCTTCTCTTCATTGATGATTTTTCAAGAAAAACCTGGGTATATTTCTTGAAACAGAAATCCGAAGTCTTTGGAATATTTAAGAAGTTCAAAGCAATTGTGGAAAAAAAGAGCGGAAATAAGATCAAAGCCATGAGATCTGACCGAGGAGGGGAGTTCACATGCGATGAATTCCTAGAGTTTTGTGAAGCACATGGAATTCGTCGCCGCTTGACAGTTCCCAGATCTCCTCAACAAAATGGTGTGGCTGAAAGGAAGAACAGAACAATCCTTGATATGGCGCGAAGCATGCTCAAAAGGAAGAAACTGCCTAAGGATTTTTGGGCGGAAGCAGTGGCATGTGCGGTGTACTTGTCCAACCGATCTCCAACAAGAAATGTTTGGGGAAAGACACCACAAGAAGCGTGGAGTGGAAGAAAGGCCGGAATTTCCCACTTGAGAGTATTTGGAAGCGTAGCTCATGTCCATGTATCACACGAACAACAAACCAAACTCGATGATAAAAGCAAGAGTTTTAACTTCATCGGTTACGACTCAAGTTCTAAAGGTTACAAGCTTTATAACCCAAACAATAAGAAGGTTGTGATAAGCCGAGACGTGATAGTTGATGAAGAAGACGAATGGGATTTTGGGTCTCATACAAATGAGTTCACATTTTCCCCCAAATTGAAGAAGATGAGCAGACACCAAATGGGCAATCAGAAGATGTTGCTACCCAACATGTTTCACCAACAACAACTACTCATGGAGACTCACCACATTCATCATTGTCAAATGACAATCAAAATGAGAGAGTAGTGGAACGTACAAGAAACCTTAGTGATCTTTATGAGGTAACCGAACCAATGGATAACATTACATTGTTTTGTCTCTTTGCTGATTGTGAGCCAGTAACATTTCAAGAAGCTGCACAAGAGAAACAATGGAGAGACGCGATGAATGAAGAAATTAGAGCCATCGAGAAGAATGACACATGGGAACTCAACTCACTTCCCAAAGGGTGCAAGACAATAGGCGTCAGATGGTTATACAAAATTAAGAGAAATGCTAAGGGGGAGATTGAAAAACACAAAGCGAGGCTTGTTGCAAAAGGCTATAGTCAAAAGGCGGGAATTGACTATAATGAGGTATTCGCCCCCGTTGCCCGATTAGAAACTATTAGACTAATAATTTCTTTGGCAGCTCAAAACAAGTAGAAGATACAACAAATGGATGTAAAGTCAGCATTTCTCAATGGCGTCCTTGAAGAAGAAGTCTACATTAAACAACCATTAGACTATGAGATCAAAGGCCACGAAGATAATGTGTTGATGCTAAAGAAGGCTCTTTACGGGCTAAAACAAGCACCAAGGGCCTGGAACATTAGAATCGACAAGTATTTCCAAGAGAACGGCTTCAACAAATGTCCGTACGAGCACGCTCTTTACACCAAGATCAAAGATGGAGATATTTTAATTGTGTGTCTCTACGTGGACGATTTGATCTTCACCGGAAGCAGCCCGATCATGTTCAATAAATTCAAGGAAGTAATGACGAAGGAATTCGAGGTGACAGATTTGGGGCTCATGGCGTACTACCTTGGCATTGAAGTTAAGCAACAAAAAGATGGAATTTTTATCTCACAAGAAAGCTATGCTAAAGATATCCTGAAGAAGTTTAAGATGGAGAATTGTAGCCCAATAAGCACACCCATGGAGTTTGGAGTCAAAATGTCCAAGCATGAAGAAGGCGAAAGTGTGGATCCGACATTATTCAAAAGTTTGGTAGGAAGTCTACGCTATCTAACTTGCACGAGACCGGATATTCTTCATGCAGTTGGATTGGTTAGTCGCTACATGGAATCTCCAACAACTACTCATTTCAAAGCTGCAAAGAGAATCATTCGCTATCTGAAAGGTACAATTGATTTTGGATTACTCTATTCCATTTATAATGATTACAAACTTGTTGGGTATAGCGATAGTGATTGGGGTGGAGACATAGACAATCGAAGGAGTACAACTGGATTTGTATTCTTTATGGGAAACATTGCTTTCACGTGGATGTCAAAGAAACAGCCGATTGTCACGTTGTCCACTTGTGAGGCGGAATACGTTGCTGCTACTACATGTTTTAGTCATGCGATTTGGCTTAGAAATCTATTAAAGGAGATAGACCTAACATAGAATGAGCCAACTAAAGTGTATGTCGACAATAAGTCAGCCATTGCCTTAGCCAAGAATCCAGTATTCCATGATCGAAGCAAGCATATCGATGTTCGCTACAACTACATAAGGGAGTGTATTTCAAGAAAGGATTTGCAAGTAGAATATGTGAAGACACAAGATCAAGCTGCTGATATTTTCACCAAGCCACTGAAAAGCAAAGACTCCAAACGATTAAGGAAACTACTAGGGTCACGGGATCAAGTTTAAGGGGGAGTGTTGGATCATAAACTTGATCCACTTAAAGGGCCCAACCCACTCAAAGGGTCCAACCCACTTAATAAGACCCATCTAGAAAGAATATTCTAGAAACATTTGAATTAATATTTAGTAGTTTAGGTTGAGTGCAAGACACACTTTGATGTTGAGTGTAAGAAACAGCTTTCCCTTGAGTGTAGTGTTGAGGTTGAGTGTTTAACTATCCATAAGATCTTAGATGGTGGATCCTTGTCTCCACTATGGTTCTCTACGTGAATTGCATTAGGTTTCGCTTTTGAAATTATAACAAGTTGGAATCTTGTGTTTAAATGATGTTTTCTCCACATCCCTCCCAATTGTTTTTAGTTTTTTTCTTTAGAGC
Source organism: Limnanthes douglasii subsp. nivea (assembly GCA_036936605.1). Taxonomy (NCBI): domain Eukaryota; kingdom Viridiplantae; phylum Streptophyta; class Magnoliopsida; order Brassicales; family Limnanthaceae; genus Limnanthes; species Limnanthes douglasii. The sequence continues at coordinate 10,042,101 of JAUPFV010000001.1, read as the reverse complement.
TTTGGAAAGTTATTTCAATTGCGAAACTGGTTATAGTTTCAAATGAGAACTTGTTATAGTTTCAACAGCGTAAGCTAACATGATAAAACTAGACTTAAAAAATCCGGTACAATTTTAACTTTAATACACCATAGCTAAACTTAGTATAATGTCAAATGCAAAATTTAGTTTTTTCAAATTTTTAATATTAACTTTAAGACTTTTACTAACGAATATGAACGAAATACTCATTCATTTCGGAGATCGAGATTTCTCCTAGTATATATAATCTAAAATCTGTTTCTTTATGAGAAAAACTAAGGTTCTTCAACACATATAATATAATATAGAGAAATGACACACTAAGTATCTTTTATCAAAACCTATTACAACCTAGTACCCAAAAATGGGTTAATGCTCACTTAATACCCATCTCATCTAACATATCCACTTCTAATACCTTATTTTTTTTAATACCATAATTACCCTCAACATAATATATAAGGGTTAATTTGTGAAAAAGGGTCCATTTTAGCTTCCGCACCTTCTTTATTACTTTTGATTTTTGAATTTCAAATTTAGAATTTATTAGCTCCTTTCTCTCTCCTCTCTCCTAACCTAACAAACAACCCATTTTTCAAGAACGTCTGTTCATTTCAAAAAACCTAGGCTAATCACACCAGCTCCGGCGACACTATTGAACCACCGCCTAAGAATCGTAACCACCGGCGAACCATATAAACACCTTCGGAGAGGCTTCCGATCACCATCGATTTTTGGACACTTTTTCGTTGACTCTAACAGAGACAAAGACAGTGGCCTTGCTCCGTCATCCGTGAAAAAGCTCGGCCTCCTAGCTCCGGTTTTGCCTCGTTTCTCAGCCTCCTAGACCACCGGTTTCCAACCTTCTAACCACTGTTATCGGAGCCCGACGTTACAGCTTTCAGGTTAGTATCGGACCTGAGTTTTCAGTTTCAAAATCGTTTTCCATTTTCGAAATCGATTCTAGTCTCTCATATAATGTACGTTAATGGCAGGAAACCTATTACCATCTGCTTCTGGTCGATTCAAAGCATCCATACCGGCTCCGATAACATTCCGGTGAGGAATTTCATTTTTCGACCTCTGTTTTAAAACCCTGCTATTTGTGTATGTTACACTTTGCGATTTGTCGCCTGCAATTGTACGTTAGAGGTTGCTAGATCCCTGCATACACCCTGATATGTTGGATGTGTTGGGAGATATCCCCTGACTGCATACACCCTGATATGTTAGTTATGACAGGTTGCTATATTTGTTGAAAAATAGACCATGACTCCATATACCCTTATAGTTTAGGTACGTGATATTGCTAGATGTTTTTCAACCAAATCAACTTCGTGCATATACCTTGATATGTTAGCTATAATAGTTTGCTAGATGTATTTGATAATAGATCATGACTCCATATACCCTGATAGTTTAGGTAGGACAATTTTCTATATGTGTTCAAAACTAGACCACGTATCCATATTCCCTGATATGTTAGTTAGTGGATATTGCTAAATGTTTCCAACCATTTTCTCTGACTGCAAACACCCTGATATGTTAGCTATAATATGTTGCTAGATGTGTAGGAAAACAGACCAAGAGTCCATATACCCTGATAGTTTAGTTATGACAGTTTGCTATATGTGTTGGAAAATAGACCACGATGTATATACCCTGATATGTTAGTTACTGGATATTGCTAGATATGTTCAACCATTCACTAATATCAGTAACACATTCAGCTGTTCTACACCAACGTTAAACAAACTAACCAAAACTCCTACATTTCAGGGTACACAATGTCAAAACCAAAAGTTTCAATTTTTAAATTTGGTACGGAAACAGCTATTGTTCCACTGTCCGAATTCGAAAACTTCGAGTCTTTTCAACAGTACGTTGAGCAAACATGGCAAGGGCTTGTTAGAGGCAACTACAGCATTACGTACTCTTGCGGTGCTCAGAATAATTGTATGTTTAATAAGGAGACCGATTTTATTGGGTTGGAACGTTACCTTGATGTTGAGCGTCTGAAGAATGTTAGTTTTCTTATCGAAGAACATGTTGCTGATAAGGGCTCCGCCATTAAACGTAAACAACCTGTTCAAATATTCGAAGAATCCTCTCATATGCAACAAACTAGCGGTGAAAGCAGTAGCTGTTTGGCCATTTCAACCCCCCAAAAAAGACATCTAGCTACAATGGGATGGGCAGAAGCTATCATCGGTGTTGGACAGTCTTTTCCAGATGGTGCTCAAGGTCTGAGGTTATCCTTATCCCGTTATGCATTAGAGAACGGTTTTGCGCATAGGTACATGCACAATACCTTTAGCAAAATCACTGTTTATTGTGTAAACAAAGATTCGGACGGCTGCAAATGGCGGCTTTATGCTTATGTTGATTCTAAGACTGGTTTGATGACAATTAAAAGATTTGTCAGTACCCATACGTGCAGTCCCGTATTCACAAAGAAGAAAAGCAGGAATCTGTCGTCCGATTTGATTGCTGATGAAATTCATGATTCTCTACGGAACTGCCAATCCGTAACAGCTAAGACTATACAGTCCACCATCAAGCAAGACTACGGTTTAGACATTTCATATCGTCTATCTTGGAATGCGTTGGAGAAGGCCCGTCGTGTTGTATTTGGAGATAGCAATACCTCTTTCGGATTGCTAAAACCATACTTCAAGAGACTAAAGAGTCGTGACATCACTACGGACTGTCATCTGGATTTGGCTCCCGGCAATGTTTTCCGTCGCTGTTTTATAGCGTTTGTGGCGTGTCTTTAGGGTTTCCATTCGTGCCGCCCTCTACTGTACGTTAACGGAACCCACCTAACAGGGAAGCATGGTGCCGTGTTGCTTTCAGCAGTGGCAAAAGATGGAAACAATGGTCAGTACATGTTTCAATATACATTTACTCTGATACATAGGTTAACATAGTTTGCGATTTACTTACACTGTCTGATAGATTAGGTTACATACCATGCTATTTTAGTTATTATTGATTGCTAGCTTAGTTTATGGATTGTGATAGATTAGGTTACATACACTGTTCTATGTTTATTATTACCCAGGCGACCTTGATGTAGTTTGTTAATGTAATGATGTTTTTAAGCTGTATCTTATTCGTTTCAGGTCTCTTCCCCGTAGTTTTTGGTATATTTGGTAATGAAGACTCAGACAACTGGTTTTGGTTTTTGGAAAGTTTAAAACTTCATCTGTTAGGGCACCAAATAACTTTCATTTCAGACTGCCATGCTGGTATTATTGACGTTGTCGCAACTCTTTATCCTACTGACTACCACGCTTATTGTATCTTCCATCTAATCCAGAACTTGAATAAAGCTCTTGAACACACTAACAGAGTCTACAAGAACAATATGCTAGTGATGTTTAAGAGCTGTGCTTATGCCCCGACGGTGGAACTTTTTAATGAACGTTTTGGTCAGTTTGTGCGCCAAGGCGGTGAGCGTATTGGCAACTTTGTAAGAAATCTGCCACCAGAAAAATGGGCTCAGGCATATGTAAAAGGCAAACGGTATGGGGCAATGGCATCAACCGCTGTTGAATCGTTCAATTCCCAGATTAAAAAGTTGTGCCATCTGCCTATAGTTGAACTGGTCGACCGGATTAAAGCTCTTCTTATGACTCAAATGTCTCGAAGTTTAGGAGAGGGCCTGAGTTGGAACACACATTTGTGCCCCGAGTATGACAAGATGTTTAAAGAGAATGTACAATGCAGTCGAACATGGTTAGTTCGCAAGTCTTCTGCCGCTTATTTTGAGGTTTTATCAGACCCAGTCATGGTGGTCAACATACTTGATTTCAAATGCACATGCGGCTCTTGGCAGAAAGAATATTTCCCATGCGCTCATGCGTTGGCTGCAATTGCATCTCTAAACGAGGATCCTATGACGTTGGTTGAACCGTTTTTCACTACCCAAAATTACCGGTCCAGCTATTCATTTAACATACCGGCTATAACAGAGTTTGGTGAATCCAGTACTGCAGATTGTGATGGAGAGCCCGTGGTGATGCCCCCGAACGTTAAAAGACGATATGGGCGTCCGAGGAATAAGCATATTCCATCAAGAGATGAAGTTTCCAACAGCCAGTCCCGTTGTGGTCGATGTTCCAAATCGGGGCATAATAGGAGGTCATGTGATGCTCCGTTCTAAACATTATTTACCGATTTTTTTGTAACATTTTACATCTAAAAGATAAGCACTCCTTATCTTTCGACTTATGTTTTTTGTACACTTTTAACATTGACATGTACCATGTCTGTTTGTTTGATACTCTGATATCTATTAAGAGCTATATTGCTATATACGCTGTTATAATCTGATAGACAAACTATGTAACATTGATAGATCGTGTACATCCGCCAGATATATCAATTTATGTTTTCTGTTTTGCTGTACATCCATCTGATACATTTCTTACATTTGTTTACGAGGTCCTTTACATCTTCCCTGCCTGATTCATCTCAAAGATAAGCACTACCAGAATCATTTTGACTTATGTTTTTGTACACTTTTAACATTGACATGTACCATGTCTGTTTGGCTCAGACTCTGATATCTATTCAGAGCTACATTGCTATATATGCTGTTATACTATGATAGATAAACTATGTAACATTGATAGATCATGGATTCTACATCCGACATATACATCAATTTATGTTTTCTGTTTTGTTGTACATCCATCTGATACCATTCTTACATTTGTTCATGAGGTCCTTTACATCTTCCCTGCCTGATTCATCTCGTTATTTAATATCCAGATATATTGATGACATAAATATAACATAAACAGTGGTTGATAGATAAGGTAGCTTACATATGATAGATTAGGTCTACATAAACTGTTTTTTTTTAATTTTACCCTAACTCTGATATGTTAGTTTTCATATAATGCGATTCCATGAGATAACTGCTATTAAAACTGCTTCTGTCAACTGCAACATATCATATGATACCAGTTTAAGCTAGAGAACGGAAAATGCAATCAAACGTAAACATTAACATAAAATCATTCACTGCTACATATCTTCCAAATACACCAACCCTGTCAAAAAATGAGACTACTGCATAGGGTTGGTGAAAGTTACAGTCCAAAAAAAGCATAAACAAACATTAAAAACAACAAAATAAAAACCAAAAGTACCATGAAACTACATCAACATGTTCAAACCTAGTCAGAATCGTCTTCACCAGATGCGTCCTCCTCTTCTTCTTCCTTTGCTTCCTCTTCTTCCAAATCTTCGTCTTCAGAAGCCTCGTCGTCTGCCTCATCTGAACCGTCATCATCTTCTTTGTCCCACTTGCAACTGCTCCTACGTCTCTTCCTGGTTGGAAGTGTTTCTTCATCAGACTCATAGCTGTCGTTGAACGACCAGGAATCCCATGAACCATATGGGTCTTCTTGGTCCTCAGACCAAACGGACCAGTCATCTTCTTCATCATCTGAGTACTCCAACGTTGTGGTACGCTTGTACGCCTTGTTGTCTGCGTAGGCGTCAGTTGACCACCCGTTGTCGCCGGAGTTAGGTGGTGAGAAAGGTGAGGAAGGTGCCATTTTCGAAGGTGGTTTGGTTTCAACTTAGGGCAGAGTTTTGTGGGTTTTTTTTTTTGCTTTGCAGGGAAGTGTGAGAGGAATAGGTTCAAGTATCACCCTCTATTTATAGCAAAACACAATGCCCAAGGCTGAGTCCCATTTAGCAACCATACTTACCTTCACAAATTTAATGGCACACGTCTATTTAATGCATGTAATCATTCAAGTCCATCTACCTTTGTCTTTTCAACTTTCAATCTAACCAATAGGTTTAACACATTTACTTCTAATGAGTAATTGGTGTGGTTAAAAGTCCTTTCAAAAAATTAATTTTACTCATCTACCAATAACCATATCCTCCAGTCCATATATATATTTCGTGCATCACTAATATGTTATATGAGATTTACGAGTAATTTACACTGGTAGATAAATTATATTTAAAATTTAAAACCTATCTGGACTAGATAATTAGTCTGACAGATATGTAAAAGTGTACTATATCGTTCGTAACAAAAAAATTTAACAGGCGGACATTCATATATAGTAGATAATTATTCTGACAGATATGTAGTTCGTGCTACGATAGATACTTGATTATAACCCCGGTGGATAAACTGGTAGACATTGCTATGTACTTGGATATAAGTATGATAGATAGTTTATTAAATCTCTGATAGATAAGAAGGTAGACATTGCGATATAACTTACTATTACTCTTTCATATATAGAACATAAAAAATACTAGCTACATCTGCCGAGGTATGAAATTGATTCATGCAACGAATGGGGGATATGCCAAGGTAGTTTATAAAAACATTGGCGTACATATTTACTTGGGTTTAAACCTGATTAAAAAAGAATTTCTTATAGATCTACATACACCACCTGTTTATTATTCTGATAGTTAAGCAAGTACACATTGATAGATGTTTAGTCAAGCCTGATAGGTAATAATAAAAACTTTCATAACGACTAGAAATCTACTCTGAAGGATACAACATATATAAATTAGTAGATTCAACACTGAATGATGTAACAGTGATGTGAAAATGTGTTTTTACACGTGAGTTTTCTACTACCAACATAAATCATATTAGTTGTCTAATTCACCCATTGCTAATCTATCCGAATCATAAAAATGGGTACCAAAAAATAAATTACATACTACCGACGTTTGTTTGTGCTACTATCATTCATGAAATGCTTAAATATTTTAGCTCTTGTTTGTGCCGGAATTTCCTCTCCATATTCCCGCGGAACAAACCCTCTTGTAATGATGTCTTCTACGTACTTACAAACAAAGATACCGCAGTCAAGGCTGTCCTTCTTTTGCTGTGGGATATTTAACACGGTCTTTATTTTGTATCCACCTTTTACATAAGGTATGTATTTCTTCTTCATGCAATAGGTCAGCTGCAAAATCAAGTAATCCATAGGTACTATGCGATTAACGAGTAGCAGTAATTGCTATGTATTACTATATACATTGATAGATATAGTATTCGAAATTGCTAGATAGACAACCAAAATAGGTTACTTGGAATTTAAATTCCTTACCAGAGCATCAGCTGTGTTTTTCGTCTTATCTGGAATGTGTTTGCTCCACGGCAACAGTGGGTTGTAGCTTCTGGCAGCCCCATTCTCCATGTCTATAACCAGGAGCGTCTAGTGGTTCACTCCGGCCGTGTTTACGGTACAGAGGGGAACAAATGCAACATATGTATCTGGTTTCATTGTTTAAAAAACGTTGTCCACAATGACAGACAAATCTCCCTTGAGAGCCAGTGTTCCCTGTAAAATTAAGTCATTAATACCGGAAGTATATGTCACCAATCTAAAATAAATAATTCCCTTGGAACTTACATTTGCAATCCCGGTTATTTGAATGGTGGGGACAGGAAATGAATACTTATCATCAAACCCTTTCACAGGGACTTTCCAATCTGAATCCTTTAACAGCTTATATATCCAAGCATCTATTACATATCAAATCATAATTACAAGCTCAAATCAGTTGAATGACAATTACTGAAAAGAATAACCAACAGTTTATTGGTTGACACATTGATAGATGCTGCATTTAATATTGCTAGACGTACAGAGACACGTTGCTAGACTAACAAGTTTACTATGATAGATTCAACCTGAAACCTTATTACCTTGAAGTCAACTTGAGTTTCGTTAGGCAGTTCCATTATCTCTGACACACTAATGGAAAGCCTGTATGAGAACTCTGCTGTTGGCAAGTACCATACTTCTGGATCTTCTTGTTGTTGTACCTGTTTGAGGGTCAACACCTTCTCGTACTCACTTACATCGATAAGTTCCGTTGTCTCTATCGGGAACAGCCAATCTACGACTTCAGTCTGCTGTTGTTGAACCTGCGTCGGAGTAAGTAAGTTGAACCCAGGCATTTCATCAACGGGCACCTAAAACAAAGCATCATAGTAAACTGTTAACATTACTTTTTTAAGGTTTATTGATAATACAAAAGATCTACTTACGTCAACGTCTGTTTGTTCTTCCTCGATGGAGTCCAGTGTACGTCTCTTCTCGTTTGAATTTTCAACAGCCCTGTCAACTTCTGCGTAAAATGATTGAGTGCAGTCTACAAAGCTATCGTCAACCAACGGTGTAACCGATCGGACAATCAGATCCTTAGATGCTGCTTTCTGTTGTTGTGGTGTTGCGTACGAAGATGGCTCAACCTGTGACACAATCTTCTCTGCGGATTGGTCTTCTCCGTTGAAAATGTTTATCACCGTTAATGGAGAGACAGCTTGCGATAGTTGTTTGCACTTTGCTGCTTTTCCACTCCCAGTGAATGCCAAGGTCTTTACATTAGAGTGTCGTGTGTCTTCAGGCTGTGCTGTTACCACTTCCTAACAACATAACATTGGAAACCATACATTGCGAGATTAGCACAACTATCATTGATAGATGATATTCAAATAGGACTACGCTATTTAAGCCGACCATACATGCGATTTGTTTGCAATGACCGGTGGGTATTCTATATATTTTTAATCAATCAGGCTACATACATATTGGGTTTTCGATTTGTCAAACATGCATCAACTAATAATCATTGAGACAATCATTCAATGTATGGTCGTACACTATACAGATACTGTAAAACCAATTTTTTCATACAAAAAACAACCCAGATACTGTAAACGTTTTCCAACCTAGAGTTTAAAGCATTCCAAAACAGGCCAAAACATAATTACTGACAATTTATGAATCTTAAGTATTTTAAAATTCACTTACATCTTCAGCCACATTCTCCACCACATTGTGAGAGACAGGTTCTGGACCCTTTAGTTCAGTGGCTGCGATCTCCATCAAGGCAGTTGCTACTACTATTTCATCTTCTCCTTTCTCCTCACCTTTCTCCGCATTCTGTCCTTGATCTACGGTTTCTGGAAACTCCTCCAACTGTTATTTCATTGTTTTCGTTCCTTCGTTGGAACCTTCGTCCAACAAATCAATTATGTCCACCATCAACTGCTGTTGTTCAACCTCGTTGTTTCCAACTCCGGGTCCCTGTGCAGGTACCAAAACTTTATTTTGCGCACCGGCAGCATGAGTTAGGGGTGATAATTCTTCTGCCACCTCCCCTTTCCCATTACCAGCGTCACAACCAGTTGTTGTAGTCCCTTTCGGCTTCCTAGACACATCAACAACAATAGCTTCCGGTGTAGTACTCTCTTCCATTGGTTCAACACGTGTTTCGGATTGAACACCCCCTCCATCAACTTCTTCCTTCTCCTCCTCCGATACGTCCCTTTCTTTTTCCTCAGCTTTGTCAAGCTCCTGTTGTTCTTCTGCTGTTTTCTCCCCATGAACATCCTCTTCTTCTGTTGCTTTTTCTGTGTCAGAAACTGTTTGGTTCCTCTTCGGGCCTTTTCCATGCCTCCGAGATTTGTAAACCAATGTTTCCTTAACCACTTTCTCAGCAACGTTTGTATCCACGGGTTCAATATCGTCCTCATCAATACGACAAAATGGCATTGATAAGGTCAACAGCAGTTGGTCATCCTCACCATCCACTCTTTCACCTCCCACCTCCAGCTTGTGTTTAAGCTCCTCCAAATCTTTCTTCAAATTTTCCACCTGAATCAAACGAGCATATGAAATAGTTACATTATTTAAACAATGATAGATACAGCATATTATCGTTGATAGACACCTTATAGTTATGTTTGCTAAATCTATACATTTCATATGTTCATTTTAACCAACATATAGAGGTTATCTGTACTTAAAAAACATGGTAACACTAACCTCTTCGTTTCTTTCCTCAAGCGACGTTTTAAGCCACTTGTTTTCAACTTTCAACCGGCACAACCGGTTTCTTTTTTTTTCAGCTTGTTGTTGTCACGCAGCACCGACTGCGACAACACTCCAAAGCTTGGTATAATACTAGACCTACATTTGTTTTTGTTTTTCAACCTCTCCCCTTTGCTTTTACCAACTATTGCCTTCCTCTCCACAATGAATTCCCCCAGTGTAACATCATCATCAACCTCAGTCATCGAACTTCTTCTCTTCTTACTTCCAGCTCCGTCATCTACCTTCCTTCTTGTACTTCTGTGCGCAACAGATTTCTTTCTTTTCCTACTCCTCTGTTCGCTTGTTTCTCCAGCAGCTACGCACTGCCTCCGCGAATCATTTACTCCATAAACAAAACATTCAGACGCTGAAAACACCAACTCACCGCCCACAACCTAACAAATACAGTATAATATATATTGAGCAGCAAAATATTAAAATGACTACTGCGAATTACTGACAATTATGATCTATGAACATGTTGAAGTTATGACGTTATGCTACATGGTATGCTATTTGTTTGATATTTTTATCGATATATATGTTTATTTATTTTTGTCCTAATATTAATTGTTGCTATTAGTTTGTAAGAACCATGTGTATGCGATTTGTTTGACACTACAACATGGACATTGATAGGCGCGTTACATACCTCATCGTCCCTGAGCTCGCTGACCATCTGGATCATTTTGAATGTCGACTCCTTGCCCTCTAGTCCCCACCACTTGTAACATCTAGGGATTATGTTTGGCCTTGGTATGTCGACGTTCATCGAAATATGCTCCATCAGAAATGGCTGCAAAGAACATAACTAACCATTAAAAAAACAGTTTCGTAACAGACATGTTGATCATAATCCACTGTACTTACAAAAAGCAGAGTAACGCATCCGATAACTCTTCCAGGATGCCCGGCCTTAATACATTTGTCCAGTGATTTGTGAAGCTTCTCCAAGATGGCTCCAGACCAGTCATAGTCGTTTATCTTTTCGAGATTCTCCACGTAGAATATTGTTGTCCACCCGACTACGTCGCCAGACACTGAAAAGAACAGTGTCGAGCATATGAAAAGTATCAGGAGCCGAGCAACATCTTTCGCTTCATCCTCCCCTCCTTCACTGACTGCTTTCTCGATCGCTTCCTACAAAAATAAACAACATCATACCAAGCATACAGCAATAACAAATAAAGGCATCTGCCCCTAATACGACATTGATAGATATGATCCAATACATTGCTAGATGCATAAAACCAACCACCAACGTAATATACAGCTAACACCCTGCAGCATAAACTAAAAAACAACTACATTCTAACACACTCTATTTACCTTTATCAACGCATTGGAAACTGATTTGTCGTTTGTTGGCCCGCTCCTCCTCGTCCTTGGGCTCAAAAAATATTTCTTCATCAAAATCGAATCTAACTCAGCTCCATCAGCGTACCGAGCGATAAATGCGCCTGATTTGCTCGTCGGCATCTCTTCGTTACCGTGTTTCAGGCCAAAGATCGCCTTAACATCTTTCTTCGTCAGCCTTACATGCTTTTGTCCAATCTTGAAAGCCTTTCATCTAACATCGTATAAACCACAAATCGCCTCGATCAAGTAGTGGAACTTTTTAAGCTTCAGAACCTCGTTCCTCAAGTCGTACGAGGTTTTGAGGAAGGTGTAGAAAGGGGTTCCTCGAGCAGCCTCGATGTGTTCAGCTTTAATTATAACCCGTGTCAGTACGTTGATTATGCTAACCAACCCCGACCTGTAGAATACTCCTGCTTTTGTCATTTTGACCTGTTAACGTTTACATAATAAGCTAGTTAGTAATACCATGGTAACTAAAACAATAAAACTAAGCAGCCACTGCATTATGAAGATTGCTACAAGTGACCAGAATCATATACTACTCCCCCAGACGTGCTGTCTGACAGGTCAACTATTAACAGACCCCGATAGATAATGCAACCCAGATTGCTAGATGTCTAACAAACCTACGTAAACTCACAGACCTTTGAACAATAGCCTTATAGCTAAGATAGACGACGTTACACGTTTACGATTCAACCAGGCCGCATTCAAATCGATGGCGACGGACATCACTACCAACACAACTATCACCTAACGTCGTCAGGCCGAGCAACAGTAAGAAATACCCTTACTGACTACCGGAGTATTAAACGTCAGACATCATGGACTATCAATGTAAAACAACCCTCTATTCTAACTACCGGAGTATTAAAGGTATTCCGGCGAAGTTTATACATCGACGCATATGACTCGATCAGAGAAGAAGGTAGACAGATACCTGGTTCGGTTCGAAGGCGTACGGAAGAACAGAGACAGTGGTCGACGGTTCCGTTCGACGAATACTTCGTTGCAGTTGGAGGCTCGTCGGTGGTTGCTTGAAAGATCGGAACAGAGACAGTGGTTGCTTCGAAGGTTAGTTGTCGCCGGTTTGTTGTCGCCGGTTACGTTTTGGTTTAAAAAAGTCTTTTAGGTTCCCTCTCGTGAAACGTGTTTCTCTCTCTTCAAATTTAGAAATGTGAAAGTGGGGGGAATTGGAACCTAAAAGTATGATTAGAAGGTGTAAAAAAAGTGGGTTTCAACCAAACAACCCCTTTTATACCCTAGAGGGTATAATTGTCCCAAATATGGTTCTAGGTATTTTATGAAACTGGTCCAAAAACGGGTATCATTTTGGTATATCATAGTTGAGGTATTTAGGGGTACTTTCCTCTATAATATAATATAAAATAATATATATATACATAAACACTTTGTATGAAATATTTTAGAATTGAGCGATGAATACAGATTCGTTGACCAAACCATATTCTAGGTTTGGTTCAGGGGAAAAAAAGGTTATTTATTATTAAAAATAAAATATGGAATAATATTTTCATCTAACGCAATAATTCAGAATAAGTACAAAAATTCCTTTACAATATTACCAATAATAATAAGATTTTATAAACATTATCATAAAAAAATTATATTTATTTGTTCAAATTTTGACATTAATGTAATGGAAATATGCTAATTTCCTCACAAATCACTTCTAAATTGGTTTGAGGTAAAAATGGGTTTTTGGAAAAATACACAATTTTCATGCAATGAGATCAAAAGAAAAGAAAAGAAACACAAAAAAAAAAGTGAAATCAAACACACAATTGTTAACGGAGTTCAGCAAATTATGCCTACGTCTCCGGATATGCTGCAGATCAATTTTATTTGAAAGACATAGTGACTGTGCCATTTTCGATGCGTAAACAAAACAATCCTAGCTTTTTGGTTTTTGTAGAGACTGAAACACGAAGAAGAAAAAACGTTTATAATAATGTGTATTTATAACTCCCTAAATTATACTGTCTTTTTAAATTCACTCCAGGTCTTTTTAATGTGTTTAGCACTTGCTTCATCTTCACTGCCCTTTTCATCATCGTTAGCTTCACTGTCATTTTCATCATCGTCAGCTTCACTGTCCTTTTCATCATCGTCAGCTTCACTGTCTTTTCATCTAACATGAGGAAGGTAACATGTTTAGATAAAATAAGCTATACATGAGCTCAGTTATATTATTTGACCTAACAATCTCCCACTTGAAGACTGATTTCAACCTGTCTTCACACCTTAATCTATACAGCAGATCTTTCCGGTCTTGTTATTCTTGTAGACCAACTGAAGCTGGACACAACTTCAATTTTTGAATGGCTATTGTCTTTGTCAACATATCAGCTGAATTCTTACTTCCTTGGATCTTTTCCACTATTAGCACCTCATCTTCCAATAAAGATCTAATGAAATGATAACGAAGGCTGATGTGCTTGGTTCTCGAATGAAATGTTGAATTCTTTGCCAATTGAATAGCACCCTAACTATCACTATGCAGAAAGTTGTTCTTCTGTTTGAATTCCAACTCGGTTAACAAACCTTGAAGCCATATCATCTCTTTACTGGCTTCGGTCACTACTACATACTCTGCCTTTGTAGTTGATAGAGTGACAATTTTCTGTAACTTTGACATCCAACTAACAAGTGTAGTTCCCACAATAAATATATAATCAGTGGTATTTTTCCGGTGATCAACTTCACCTCCAAAATCTGCATCTACGTAGCCTTGTACCTTTAACTCACCCTTACCAAAGTACAAACACTTTTCTGTGGTACCTAGTGGGTACCTCAAAATCCAATTGGAAGGTTCCCAATTAATTTTCCATGGGTTTGACATAAACCTACTCACAACTCCAACTGCATGACTAATGTTTGGTCTCGTACAGACCATTGCATACATCAAACTTCCAATAGCTGAGGCGTAAGGAACCTTAGCCATGAAGTCTTTTTTCTTCATCCATCTTAAGGGATTGATCCTTGGATAAACGAAAATCACATGCCAATGGTGTACTAACTGGCTTCGCATCACACATGTTAAATTTCTTCAAAAGGTGATCGATATACTCTAACTCGGATAACTGCAAAACTTTTATATACTTATGTCTTGTGATTTGCATTCCAAGAATCTTCTTCGTTGGACCCAAGTCCTTCATGTCAAACTCTTTTGACAATTTCAATTGTTGCTTCAATCTTCTAATATCATCCATATCTGAACCTGCTACTAAGATATCATCAACATAGAGTAGCAAAATGATATAACTGGACTTACATCTTTTCAAATAACAACAGTGGTCCGCATTACACTTCTGAAAACTCTCTTTGTGCATAAAACCATCAAATTTCTTGTACCACTGTCTTGGAGCTTGTTTTAGACCATACAAACTTTCTTCAGTCTGCATACCATGTTTTCTTTCCCTTATTTTAAGAAACCTTCTGGTTGATACATGTATATCTCCTCATCCAAATCCCCGTGAAAAAAAATGCAGTCTTCACGTCTAACTGTTCAAGATAAAGGTTTTCAATGACAACAATAAACAACACTGATCTAATAGTATTGAGCTTCACAACTGAAGCAAACATATTGGTGTAATCAATTCTTTATTTTTACGGGAACCCTTTGACAACTAGTCGGGCTTTGTATCTCTTAGATCCATCATGCTAATCTTTCACCTGATACACCCGTTTGTTATGAAGTGCCTTCTTACCCATTGGTAACTCAGCTAGGTCCCATGTATTATTTGAGATTAAAGACTTCATCTCATTTTTTATGGCAAGCTCCCACTTACTAGCATCACTGGCCTGACAAGCTTCATCATAGCTTTCAGGTTCCTCCCCCCCCCCCCCCCCCATCGGTAAGTACATATAGTTCAAGTATCTCCTGTTGGGAACATGGGGTCGAGTAGATGTTCTCAAAACAGGAACTACCTCAGTCGGCTGTAGGGTGTCGGACTGCTATCGATCAGTCTGTCCAACTGACTCTCCTTGCTGAGGGGTTAATCCGATCAGCTGTATTTCTTGACTATCTGGGACTCCTTCGATATCTGCAAATACTGATTCGTACGGATTTGAGTCATTTACTTGGGTTTTATGTCTATCCTTGTACATCACCATTTCATTGAAGATCACATCTCTGCTTCGTATCATCTTCCTGTTTTCCTCATCCCAAACACGATAACAAAAAACTCTTAGATGTGATAATTTTATATCCTTACCACTCCATACCTCCTCGGGTATTCTATGTTCTAAGGAAACCAATGGGCCTCGGTTAACCAGGTAAGCCGAGGTGTTGATCGCTTCTGCCCATAACTACTACGGTAAACTAGACTGTATATGAATGCTTCTAACTCTTTCTGTCAACGTTGTGTTCATACATTCGGCAATAACTACTAGGCGTACCTGGCACGATTCTCTCCATCCTGATCCCATGCTCATAGCAAAACTTCTTGAATTTGGTGTCCTCATATTCACCACCATTATCGGTACTCAGCTTTTTAATCTTCAAACCTGTCTCATTCTCAACCATAGATTTCCATCTCCTAAAAACATCAAATACTTCAGATTTATCCTTTAGAAAATAAACCATATATTTCGAGAAAAGGTCACGAAATAGTGTTCCCTCCTATAGATTAAAAAGTTGTTGGCCCCCAAACGTCAGAGTGAACAAGCTCTAGCCTTTCTTTCTTTGAGGTTCTGCCACTCGTCTGAAACTGACCCTTTTCTGTTTTCCAAGTATGAAATCTTCGCATGTGTCTATATCGACTGACTTAAGAATTGGAAGCTTCCCCTTCGAGTACATAATTTTCATACCGTTTACACTCATGTGGTCAAACCTCTGGTGCCAAACGTTTGGAGGTTCGTTTCCTGCTGCTATTTGCAATTGAACAGCTCGTCTCTGATGTCTTGTAAAGAGTACCACTATTCTTTCCACGAGCAACTATCGTTTCTCCCTTTGAAATCTTCCAATTTTCACCATGGAAGATCGTATATAGCATTCTCTAGCCAACTGCCTACTGATATTAAGTTCTTTCTTAGATCGGGGATATGTCTGACATCTTTCAGGTCCCATATAGACCCATTCAACTTAATTTTCATGGTACCTTTACCAATAATATCATATGGTTGATCATCACCAAGATATAAGTTTCCAAGGTTACCAGTGACATATCTCTCGAAGAATTCTTTCTTCGCAGTCATGTGAAACGATTCTCCAGAGTCTAACGCCGAAGACTCTTCCCTTCTTTCTAAGGAGCAAATTAACGCATCGTCTCATTCTCAAGTGATATTTGCCTCTGTCTTCTTCTCCTTGTCCTTTGGTTCTCTCTTGCACTGAAATTTATAGTGCCTGATCTATCTACAATTCCAATACTCGATGTTTCTCAACCCCTGGGAATTTTTAGGACTCATAGACTTGGATCTCCAGTCTCTAAATTTTCCTCAGTAGTTCGATTTACCGCGTTCATATTCTCTGGTTGGGTTTCTTCCTCTCGACTCTGTATGTAAGACTAAGGAGATTGATGACTCACCTAATTCTCTCATTAGAATCTCTTTACTGAGAACTAGGTCATGAACATCATCAAATTTCAACTTATTGCATCTTGACGAGCTACTTACCGTCGTGACAGTAGCATTCCAACTATCTGGTAGTGCAGACAAAAGTATATGTGCTCGTATTTCTTCATCAAAATCAATTTCAACTGAACTGAACTGGTTTGTGATTGTATTGAATTCATTGAGGTGTTGAGCTACCAACGCGCCTTCCGTCATTCGTAAATTGAACAAACGCCTCATCAAGTGAACTTTGTTAGACGATGATAGCTTCTCATACATACTGGAGAGAGCCGTCATAAGACCTGCCGTGGGTGTTTCCCTTATGATGTTAAAAGCAACATTACAGGATAACGTCAATCAGATGACTCCAAGAGCTTGTCTGTCAAGAAGGGTCCATTCTTCATCTTTCATACTCTCTGGTTTTTTCGCTGAGAGGGGTTGATAGAGTTTTTTCTGGTATATATTGATGAGTTAATATTAGCTTTAGTAAATTGTTAGGAAAGAAATATAGAGAGTTTTTAAAAAGAGAAAGTTCAAGTACAAATGATCTCAAGAAAAAGTGTTCAACCACTTTATTAGAGTAGCCTTGGCCTTTATATAGAGGAGTCAAAGACTTAGTCTGAAACTGAAATCCGTTACAAAATAGGACTAATTGCTGTTTTGTCCTTAATAATTATACATAGTTACAAATACTCTCTAAAACTTACATCAATTACAACTCAAGGAAAAAACTTACATTACTTATAATTAAATCCTTAAACTTATATTATTTACAACTTAGTCCTCAAAATCCTATTTCCATATCAGAAGCCCCCCTAGTTCTCATGTCAGTAAATGAATGAGAACTAAAATATCTTCGAATCCAAATATCTTCGAATGCTTTTCATATGCTATGTAACCTATTATAAAATAAACTCAAAGTAGTCATTCGAAACAACTCTTTGAAGAAATCATTCAAAGTGTCAACTAAGGGCCATCATTCGAAGCGAAAACTTGGAGCAAACATTTGAGCGTAATTAAAACAGATACCAATTAACAATGATGCTAAAATCTGATAACCTTTCAAAGAAAAAAATCTCTTCGAAACCCTAGAAACAAAAAATCTCTCCGAAATATTGTGTAAATAAAACATCCTCAAATCCTTTCGAAAATAACACTTTCAAAAGTACTCATCAACTTCTATCCACACAATATATAACCGTTTCATATAACCGTTCAGCCCATCATAGCCCTATAGCTTTTAGATCCATAGCTAGATGCCTAGCCTGACAGATGTCGAACATCTCATCATCCTACCGCTTTGTATTCCAGCCTATTATCATCAAAGTCTTTCTGAATTCACACGTCTTCATTTTTTTTATAAATTCAAGCACCATTCTCATTTTTCATTCTCATCACACAAACCATTGTAGAGAGAAGTCACAGCTTTTGGCTACCTTCACCGTGTTCTTCCTTTTTCTCAGTGTTCTCATAAAAAAAAAACCTAACTTTCCGATCAACCTTCATTTGGTTTATGAGAAAGAAACCAAAAACCAAAAAAATCAAAGGCTATTCTACCCAAAACACCAGAATCTTCAGACTTTGACAGCAACTTAGTGTTCGGATCGTACGACTACTTCTGTATTATACAAAGAGCTGAAGAATATAAGAAAGAAGGATTAATCAATAGCCTTCCAGTTGGAACAACCACTAAAACAATCTATTACGGTAATTTCGATCCAACTAAAGTTCCTGCTCTTTCTCCTTCTCCCATAGTTGAAGAATGTTCCTTATCCAAAATCCTAGGCCCTAAAACACCTCGAACCTCTTCATCTCAAAGTAAAATTTCTCCTCTGATTAGTGTAAAATCCCCTTTAAAACAAAAATCAAATATTCCCTCTTTGAATCACTCTTCAATAACCAGAAAAAAAACTTCTATTGCCATGGGAGACGAATCAGAAATTATACGAAATCCTTCCCCTTCAAATCCAAATACTGAAAACCCTCCTCAAAGAGAAGTACTTGAGGAACCTCCTTAAACAGGTAACCTTTTACCAGAAGCTGTTAATCCAACATCTCAAAATCCTCGAGAAGAAACATCAAAAGCCAATGAAGCTCGTTCTGAAGCTGCTAAAACCGATCTCAAGGTTGAATCTGACGATGGGAATTCTGCAACTACTAATAAGCCTCAAGAAGAAAAAGACACTTACTTTGTTTCCGAAGAGGAAAGAGTGAAGATTGGGAGAAACTTGAGAAATCTTGAAGATAAATACATCAGTGCTCTGAAGAAAGTTCGTTATATATATTACAAGGATAGCCAAGCTTTAGCTCTTCGACTACCTAAAGAAGGTGAAACTCTCTTGGATTGCAAATCTGACGAGCTAATAGTCTATAACGAAATCATCAATTGGGGTCTTCGGTTTCCACTGGATCCTATGATCGTGGAATACTTCGAACTCCTTGGCTTATGCTCTACCCAAGTGACACCAAATCAATGGTTCACCCTTATGTAAGTGATTATGGCATCTCGACTATCTCAAATTCCAATCAACATTAAAGACTTCATCTCCTTGACTCAATTGTCAAAAGGTCTGCAGCTTCCCTTTTACTACGTCACCTTGATGGATGACCTCAAGATCATCGATGACCTTTTAGAGGTCGACAAACTCTGGAAGCAGAAATTCATCTTCATATCAAGAGCATGGGAAAATGGGATATAAATTTATGATGGCAACCCTTCTAAATTAAATCTCGTCTGGAGAAGCAACCGTAAGCACTTCGAAATTTTTACATTCTCAAATAATTTTATGTTTTAGATTTCTCTTTTCTTAATTTTCCGCATGTCTAATTATTTCAGAAATCTTAAGCCGTTACTCATCACGTCGACCAGCTCCCAAAGTGATTTTCTAAAAACTTACCGTTTGGGCTGAGAGAGAATGGAACAATGCGTTTTACACTGCCTTTCAGCCCATAAATTTCCTTATCTAGTCATATGTTTCCAATCTCAGAAGGTGCCTTACCACCTCAAGACTCGATGTCAGAGTCGGATCCGAAGATAGTCTGTAAACGAATAGTTCAACCCGATTGCAAAGTCTTCCTTCCCATTCGCAACAGATCAGAGAGTCATTTTCCAAAAAAGAAAAAAGAAAAAGCCATCATAATGAAGAAAGGGAAAAAGGCAGCTAGTACATTTGGTGCTAGCCCTTCAACTCCATCAAATCCAAAGCCTCGAAAAAGAAAAACTGCAGAACAAACTCTCTCACCCATCGAAGAGGGAAACGATCAAGAACCGTCTTCAAAGAAAAAAAAGCTTCTTCCGGTTCCCATTGAAAGAGAAAGAAACAAACGAGAATTACTCCGTATACATTGGTTGACGAAGATGAAAACACTGCTACTGGAAACCAACAAATCCCAAAAAACCCTTCGGTCGAAGAACAACCAACCAGAGAAAACCTTGTGATTATCATCAAGGATAGTGCTACCAACGAAAATCAGGCTACTGCAAACTAAAATTATGACATGTTCATTAATTTTGAGAACACTAAAGCGCTTACTGGTGAAAACAATCGTGCTCTTCAAGACATTCAAAATCATATGCTTAACTTTAGGAGTCCAACACCAGCCAAAGCGTCTCCAGAAATTACCTGTTCTCATACTCTTATCATTTCTCTAGATATGATTCAAAGTTCCAGCTCATCGGAATTTTGTCTTCTTCCTCCAAATCTTGCAATCGTTGTCGTACTTCAACCAATTACCAATCTTGACACTGCAGCAAAGGCAATTGCTTCCCAAGTTGAAGATTCAAAAACCCATCTAAAGCAATTGGCTAAAGGTATGCTTTATTACAAAGAAGCATACGAGGCTGAGAAATTGTTTAGAAAAGTCTTGCACGACAAAGTGGTTGATCAATTTCACATGTACGAAGTAGCAAGGTCCAAACTCATAAAAGGTGCTCTTTTCATGAAAAATCATCTGTGAGCCACACATATTGCTGATAAAGAAGTGTTGAAGGCTTCTCATGAGAAATAAATGAATAAGCTCAAAAATGACCATGCTACTGAATTGGCCACTGAAAAATCCAACTCTACTGAGCTACATAATTCTCTTACTCTTTGTGAGACAAAAAATAAAAAGTTGACCAATGAGATAGCTAAATTGAAGAGGGATTTCAAAGTGGAAAAAGTTGTTGCGATAGCTGTTGCCAAAGCTGAGCTTTCAAAAGACATGTTAACTACTATCAAAATCGGAAAAGAAGATGCAACCATCCTTTTTCTTCGAGAACTTCACACTACTTACCCAAAAATATACCTCACAAGTTTTTAGAACGACATTCCTATGGAGAAACTTCCCAGTGAAGCTTTCGACCCTATCCCCGATTCGTCATCCGAAGATGAAGAGGAATCGTCCGAAGGGGAAAAATCATTTGATTAACTTAATCATATTTTTTGTGTTTGACAAGTTAAAGAATCACTTTTTGTACCTCAATGAATTAATCTAATTGGCAAACAATTTATTTTTATATTATCTTCACATGTTATTCAATGCTAAATTTTAAAAACAAAAATATTAAAAACTGTCATCTTACCACCTTAAATAACTTAACGAAATTGATGAATATGGTAGCTCTTCGAAACATTCTAAATGTGTAGTTAAGATTTAGTAGCTCTTCGAAATTTTTTGAGTGTGCTGTTATGCTTCCACTTCAAAATAAAATCATAATGTGATTATTAAACATGGTTGTTTCTTCGAAAACTGTTATAAACACTTCGAAACATTCTACTCTTAACCAATCTCAAATATGATCAGTCTCTGATGATTTGTTAAGATAGTTTCAAAAATGTGTAAATGTGTAAACAACCATTGGCAAAAAACGAACTTTATTGATAATATGTAAATATACACGACACCTCGTTAAAACCTTCCCGGGCCAACATGATAGGAAATAGTGCGCCGAAAAAAATTCCAAAGTACAAAAACATATCTACTCCCAGTAAAGCTTCAAGTGTTAGATATTCCATGGATGTTGAAGCGTCCTGCCCTTGAATCACAAAGATGATAGAAACCTTGCTTTATTCTTTCAACAACCATATAAGGCCCTTCCCAGTCCGGAGCCATTTTTCCGAGGTTCTTCTGCTTTGTGTGCAAATAAACTTTTCTCAACACCTTATCTCATTTTTTAAATTATTTTCTCTTCACCTTCGAATCAAATCTATTTCTCATAAGAGTTTGATAATGAATTAAATTCAGATGAGCTCGAACTCTTTTTTTCTCAATCAGATCCAAATTCACCCTTCGAATTTCATCATTAGACCTTTAGAATATTGAGCTATTCTAAAAGATGACTTCATAGATTCTACGGGGCTGACTGCATCCATTCCATATGCCAAAGCAAAAAGAGCCTCTTTTGTAGCCTCTCTAGGAGTTGTTCGATAAGCCCAAAGTACCTCTTGTAAATAGTTTGGCCATTTTCCTGCTGCCCCCATCAAATTTTTCTTCAAGCTATTCAAAATTGTTCTGTTTGTCACTTCTACTTGTCCATTGGCTTGAGGATGATATGGCGTCGAAAAACATTGTTGAATTCCTTTAGAAGTACAGAATGAAGCCATCTCCCTGTTATTAAACTAAGGGCCATTATCTGTTGTAATCCTCCGAGGAACTCCAAAACGACAGTTCACAATAAATTTGATGACGTCCTTTGCTTTTGTCCCTGATAGTGGTTCTGCCTCTGCCCACTTTGAAAAATAATCCACCGCTACAATTATCATCTATCTTCCACCAGAAGACATTGCCAAAGGTCCCACCAGATCAATCCCCCATATGTCAAATGATATTGCCTCGGATATAGACATAAGCGTTACTGCTGGTCTGTGAATAACATTAGAAAATCTCTGACAAGTATCACAACTTTGAACTAACTTCTTAGCATCATTCATGGTTGTAGGCCAATAGAGCCCTGCAAGTAAAACTCGACGCGAGAGAGCTTTGAACCCGCAATGAGCTGACTCTTCACCATCATGCAATTCTGATAATACCTCTTGCGATTCTTGTTTACTTAAACATCGTAATAATGGCCTGCTCAATTCCTTTTTATACAATATAAATCATCCAGTACTATATATCCGAAGGCTTTACTTCTAAACTGTTTGGCCAATTGTGAATCATCTTGTAATATTCCTTGAGTAAAAAATCTAAGGATATGTGATCGCTAATCGCCTGGGATTACATCAGACGTAACTAAAAATTCCTCTATACATTCACATTGACTAGATTGAGTTGCAATTGAAGGATTTTCTTGTAGTAAAATCCAAGGATATTCTTCCTTATAATCAGCATTTGCTAATGAATCATCCACCATATTATTTTCTCTCCCAATATATTCCACAACAACATTGTCAAACATAAGCAATAATTCCGAAGTTCCCGAAGATATAAAATCAAACGATCCTTTCTCGTTTTGGAAAATCCAGATACTTGATTTTCTAATAATTGAGAATCTGTTTCCAAGCACACTGAAGTTGCCCCACAAATGTTTGCCAATCTTAAACCTACCAAAGCATCTTCGTATTCAGCTTCATTGTTTGAAGCATGAAAACCATTTTGATTGAATTATTATCTCTCCCGTTAGAGCTACTAACTAAACCCCAACACTGCACCTTGAAATACTAGATCCTCCATCTGTTCGGACAATCCACCTCGAATCAACTGGTATGGCGTCATTACTTTCTTCTTCATCCGATTGGCTTGAATGAAATTTAACAAAAAAATCTGCCAACGCCTGCGTCGTTATTGTTGTTTGAGGTGTAAAAAAAATATAATAGTCCCCCAACTCCACTGACCATTTGGTCATTCTCCCTGAAATATGAGGTCGTTGTAAAACATTTTTCAAGGGTAATGAAGTTCAGACTTCAATAGTATGAGCTTGAAAATATGGACGCATCTTCCTAGCAACAATCACCAGCGCTAATGCCCATTTTTCTAATTTCATATATCTCTTTTTTGTTGCCACCGAACTTTTATTAATGTAATAGACCGACTTCGGAACTCCTGGATCTTCACTGATTAACACTGCACTTAGTGAAAAATCCAATACCGCAATGTACAAAAATAATTTCTCCCCATTTCGAGGCTTTGACAAAATTTCTGGTGATAACAACAAGTTTTTTATGTTTGTAAAGCTTCTTCACATTCCGATGTCCATTCAAACCTGGTAGGTCCTCTTAACACTTGAAAGAAAGGAAAGCATTTATCAGAAAATCTTGAAATAAATCGATTAAGTATTGCTAACCTTCCTATCAGAATTTGCACTTTATTGATAGACCGAGGATAATTCATTGTTACCAAAGCTTTCATTGTTATGGGTCAGCTTCTATTCTTTTTTCACTGATGAAAAAACCCAAAAACTTCCCTTATCGAACTCGGAAGGTGCACTTCTCACGATTTAATTTCAGCTTGATTGCCCTTTAGTTCAAAAACGTTTTCTCTAAATCATAAAGATGCACTTCATCCTTTGATCTTTTTATTACCATATCATCAATATATACCTCCATATTTTGTCCGATCTGAGTAGCAAAAGATTTATTCATCAATCTCTAATAAGTGGCTCCAACATTTTTCAATCCGAAGGGCATCACCCTATAACAATGCAGGCCCCTATTAGTTATAAAAGTTGTGCATTCTTGATCTTTTGGATCCATTTGGATTTGATTATATCCTGCAAAAGCATCCATAAAATTTTAAATTTTGTTGCCTGAAGTAGAATCCACCGGATTCGCCGTCCACAAAGGATACTGTGACTCACTTATGTGTTCGACCTTAGATAATCGATCCACTTCAACAACAATTACTTCTGCTTTTTCCGAGGAAAATGCTCTTCTTTTCTAAATAACCGGCTTAACCTTCACATCTATAGCCAAGCTATGACTAATTATCTCAATTGGTACTCATGTTACATCCTTTGTCCTTTCAGCGAAGACATCAACATTTTGGGATAAAAAATCAAGAAATTGTTGACGTAGAAACGGGGTCAATAAAGTTCCAATTCGAAGTACATTCGCTTCCGAAAAAGTAAACTCCTCTATATCTCCACTCACCGTTAAAGACCCTGGTGTTTCCCTCGGATCGTCAACCCTTTCTTCCAAATCTGAAAGTACCCCTTCTAACTGTTATTCGCGCATTAAATCTCCATTAATGGACCCTGGGATCCGAAGTGCAGTGGCATAACATTCCCTCACAACCTTCTAATCACCTCGAACGACCCCAACTCTATATCCAACCACATACTTAAAACAGTGATGAATAGTAGACACAACTCCATACATTCTTGAAAGCCATGATCTTCCAAAAATAACATTATAACTTGTGGGGCAGTCCACCACCACAAAATTACTTGGACTTTTTTCTTAAATGGTCGTTTTCCCAAACTCACCTCACCCTCAAATTCTCCAACAACACGAGCTGTTACACCCGTGAATCCAATAATCGTTCTATCCATTTGAGAAATCTGAGGTGGATTTGTCATTCTATGATAGGTGGATTTAAAAAGGATTTTAGCAGAACTGCCATTGTCAATCAGCACGAGTCGAATTTCGACGTCAGCCACCTCAGCTCCAATCACCAATTTTTTTTCATGTGGTCCTGCAGTACCTCGCAGATCGTCTTCATCAAACAAAATGAAGGGAATATCATTCTTCCCATACAAATGTGTAGACATCTTCCCTTCAATTTGAGTTGTCAAGTTGACAACATGCCTCTTCCTCGAACTATCAGAGTTTCCAGTCATTGAATAGCCTCCGAAAATAGCCAACGATTAAAAAAACTTGCATAGTCCCGTACACGTCCCTTTTCTACGGGCTCTTCGACCGTCATCAAAAGCAATCTGTTCGGATCTTTTTCAACATACTCAGAAGAAGAATCAAAATGCTTGGTTTGTGAATCCAAAATAATTAAATTCTTAGCTGGTGGTGCAACTTTTGAAGTTGATGCTCCATTGTTTTTCGATGCGTTCCCTTGCGACTTCATATAATTCAGGAGCTTCCCATTTTCAATCAAAAATTGAATCTTTTTCTTCAAAGAAATGCAGTCATTTGTAGCATGCCCAATATCCTCATGATATCTGCAAAACTTATTATTCCGTTCCTCCATTGGCCTACTAATTAGGGCTGGCTTCCTAACATTTACAAACCTCTTGGTCTTATCCTAGATTACAGAAACATTCTCTGTCAGATCAACATAGTATTCTGGTTTGACCCATGTATTTGGTCTAGGCCTGTTGTAATTGTTAGATGAAGTGTGATTTGAATGACCATCACTCTGAGGAGGAAAATTGTTGTTCTTTTGTCTCGACTGCTGATTTCAATTTCCATTACCATTCGAAGGTTGCCCCTTATTATTGACTGCATGTCCTGAATTATTCGGAGTGCTGATTGGTCCACCTCAGATTCCAGTCGACTCCTCTACTTTAATCTGATCCTCAACTTGAGCCATCAAAGCTCCAAAAATTAAGGATTATCTCTTTGTCGTCTCATTAGCCATATCCCATAGCAATAACCCTTGGCAAAAAGCTGTTATCGTCACATTTTCCTCACAGTTGTCCAAACTAGCCTTGGTCAACACAAATCTCTTTGTATAATCTTTTAACTTTTCTCCAGGTGCCTGCTTGCACTAAATAATAGTATCACCATTTTCTCTTATCTCTCTGCTTCCCACAAACTGCCTTCGAAATGTAGTATAAATATGTATAAAATTTGAAATGGACCCCCTCAGAATCCGATTATACCACTTAAGAGTTGTTCCCTTAAAAGTCTGTGAAAATGCACGACACACCAGCCGGTCGTCATCTTCGAAGTTCATCATATAGTTCTTGAATTGTTCAAAGTGATCATCGGGATCCTGCATCCCATCAAACCTTTCCGCCTTAAAAATGTTTAAACGCTTCGGAAGCATCATTGAACAAATTTCACTCGTCAATGGAGAATTTCTCTAGTCAATACATTGAACGAACTGATCATCCGTACCCATTGTAACATATAGATTCCGATCAGTTTCTGCATACTGATTCGAAGTGTTCCCTTCGAACCATGTAGATCGAGGAACATTATACCTTTTAGATTTAATATCCTTTTTACATTTCCTCGACTCATCTCTATCTGATTTCTCTTTCGAAGAACCTCTGTACCTCTTAAAACAAGAAAATAAACTTTCTACCTTATCGTCACTAAAGGTCACATATTTTTGCATATCTTTTTTCTCTTTACGAGATGAATTACGGTCTTTAACAGACACAAAATACGTTTTTTTATGCTCAGATTTAGCTTGCCGATCATCAAAAGATCGATCTGATTGACCTTCCATCTCAGTATTTTCTATTTCCTGTCTAACCTGAGATCTAAGCTTTGCTGAGTGTATCTCTTGTTCCATTCGTTCATACTTCTCATTTAATGCATTAATTTTATCTTAAAGTTGATTCATTTGCGCCTTAATATCAGATTGAGCTCGGATCAGAGACGATCCATCAGTTATATTTCCATCCCTCTGTAAATCATCTTTCATAGTTTCCATCGCTGACCGAAGCGTAGGATTGCTCTCAGGATTCATCGTTTGAATTTTAATTTGAAAATACAACTAGATTGTATCAATTTTGAACAAAATAAGCCACTGATTTTTCTTATTCAGTCCCCAGTGGAGTCGCCAATTTGATGAGTTAATATTTCGCTTTAGTAAATTATTAGGAAAGAAATCTAGAGAGAGAAAGAGTTAGAGAGTTCTTAGAAAGAGAAAGTTCAAGTACAAATGAGTTCTCAAGAAAAAGTGTTCAACACCTTTATTAGAGTAGCCTTGCCCTTTATATAGAAGAGTCAAGACTTAGTCTCAGACTGAAATTTGTTACAAAATAGGACTAATTGATGTTTAGTCCTTAAGAATTATACATAGTTACAGATACTCTCTAAAACTTACATCAATTAAAACTTAAGGAAAAAACTTACATTACTTATAATTAAGTCCTTAAATTTATATTATTTACAACTTAGTCCTCAAAATTCTATATCAATATCATAGGTAATCTTCAATCTCCATCTTCCAGAACCCAAAATCGACACCATCAAATTTTTCGAGTCTCACATTTTCTTCGTCTATAGCCATTGCTTCCACTCAAATCTGACTTCTTTTGGATCGCTACCAGCCTGGCTCTGATATAGTTGTAAGGGAAATACGCTCTTTTCCTGGTAAATCACTTCTAAATTGGCTTGAGGTAAAAATGGGTTTTGGAAAAATACAGAATTTTCCTACAACCAGATCAAAAGAAAATAAAAAAAACATAAAACAAAAGTGAAATCAAACACACAATTGTTAGCGGAGGTCAGCAAATTATGCTTACGTCTCCGTACCTGTTGCAGATCGATTTTATTTGAAAGACACAGTGACTTTGCCTTTTTCGATGCTTACACATAAAACCCTAGCTTTTTGGTTTTTGTAAAGACTGAAACACAAGGACGAATTTGTTTTTACATTTGTGTGTAATTTATAACTCCCTAAATTACATTGTCTTTTTAAATTCACTCAAAGTCTCTTTAATATCTTTAGCACTTGCATCATCTTCACTTTCCTTTTCATCATCGTTAGCTTCAGTGTCTTTTCATCTAACATGAGGAACATGTTTAGATAGAATAAACTACATACGAGCTTAGTTATATTATTTGACCTAACAATTAAATATCACAAAAATGCTTTTGCGTATATTTCCATCGCTATATCTTGTGATATTAATTACTATAAATATAAATTTAAGTCATATATAGAAGTTTCTCGTATCTGAATACATCCTAAATATTAGAGCATGAACTAGTCCATTGACTATCCATTTTCGTGACAAATAGTCCCTTGATTAAAAAAAAATCCAGATTTAATTTATTGACTATCCATTTTAGTGACATATAGTCATTCCACTAAAAAAATCATGATTTAGTCCGTTAATATTTATCACGAAAATAGATAGTAAACACACGCGGATAACTAACTTTATCTAAAATGGATAGCAAACATACTAAATCCGGATTTTTTTAGTCGAATGATTACTTATTACGAAAATAGATAATCATGAAAATAATTTCTTTTCAAAGGCTCGATATTATTACAAAAGATTTGAGTTTTGTGACGTCATATTCCTTATAAGGAAATATGTTTTCGCTCTAAACTTTTATATATAATTATCTTTTAACTTTAAACTATTCTCAAATCCTTGATACATAGGACCAATCTAAGTCATGGACTACTAAATAAAATACAATGGCATAAAATACAATGGCGTAATAAAGGTCTCATTCCCGTTTAAATATTCAAAAAATAAAATATTTTAGATGATATTATAATATTATATTTATCAACCAATCTAATTTATAAAAACGTAATAGTATGCATTAATTTTTTTTAATTTTTTTTAAAAAAAATTGTCTATCATTTAAAAATTAATTTTATTTTTGAAATTAATTTTATTTTTTTTACCTAAAACTTTAATATTCTATTTATTTCTCTATTTTCTCTTTCCATCTATATATATAAGCATTTTGTTGTTTCAAAATTATGACACCAAGAATTCTTTTAAAATGGTGTGTTTATAATAAATTATAACTGAATTTCACAAATTTTTCACCCATCTATAATTTTTGGACAAATTTTTTATAAAATGGGTTATTTCACATGCCAACACTAAGAAAGCTTTGGGTGATTGAAATATAAAATTATAAACTCTAACTAGTTCACAAAATCATTGTATTTCTCTCTCTACGTATCGAAACAAACTCTAACTTAGTTCATACGATTCAAACTCTATAACACTCATATACCAAACAACAAACTGAAACAAAAGTAAAAGTAAAGTATATAAATCGATAAATAAAAGAAAAGATAAGTTACCAATAACAATTTGGAAAAGATTAAAAATACTAATAACCATATTGATTTTCAAGTTTACAGATAACAACCTCTCACACAAAAAATTCATAGAATACTCATTAGCACACATTTTAACATAATTACGTAACTAGAACAAAGTTATTTTTTATACCCCAATTACATTTAATTTTGCACCCTCAAGAAAGTCCAAATTTTTTAACACAAATATATACGTATTTTAGAAATTACAAAAACTTTAATTGTTTCACACTTAATTAACATTTATTTTCAGAAAAAAATTGTATCTTGGGTTTTCAGACTGATTTTGCACCATAATTACACATAATTTTGCACCCTTAACACAATTTATTTTTACAAAATAACTTTTTTCAACACAAAAATACACATATTTTTGAAACTACCAAAGAAAGCCTACTTTTTGTCGTAGTTACGGGTGCAAAATCATAGACTTATGATTAGACTTTTTTCAAAACCAATTAACACTTTTTTCACAACCAATTAACACTTATTTTCAGACACAAAAATTGTATTTTGTTTTTTTTCACATAATTAGACTTATTTCACACCCAAAAGTCTTATTTACGCAACTATTTTCTTTTTAATTTCCTAACACATTTGTACATAATTACGCAACTAGAACAAAATTGTTTTTTTGCATCCCAATTACATATAATTATGCACCTCAATTTCTTGTAAATTTTCACCCTTAACATAGTACAATTTTGTTTTTTTTAAAAACAAGTTTTTTCACACAAAAGATGCACATAATTTAACAACTACAAAAAGTTAATTGTTTCACACCCAATTAACACTTATTTTCACAAAAAATAAGTTGTACTTTGTTTTTCCGCACTAAATTTGCATCATAATTACACATAAATTTTCACCGTTAACGAAGTCCAAATTTTTTAAACAATATTTTTCAATATAAAACTGCACATACTTTTAGGACAAAACCAAGTTATACTTTGTTTTTTTCCACAAGCAACCTTATTTCACAATCCAATCAACATAATTACGCAAGCAAACAAAAAAAAACAATCTCTTTAATGGATCTAATTTTGTTCGTCTTAAAAAAATAAAACAAATGATACTTTCAATTTTTTTTAAAGCTACGGGTTGAAATGCACAACATTTTAAAATAAAAAAGATAAAAAACAGTTAAGAGATATATTGATAATAAAATAAAATCTAGATGATTATAGGTAAATGGATCTCCTTTCAGAAATCTAATAAAACCCGGATAAGATATACAATAGCCTTTCATAAAATTATGTCACTCGTTTTATTAGATATATCTAAAATTTGAATATTAAATAAAAATCAAATACATTCAAAGCCAATCTAAATTTTGTGTTTTTTATGATTAGAAAAACTAATTTCTAGATCATATAAATCCAATGACAAACGAAAAAAATGTTAGATTCAAAAGGAACGAAAATTATAAAAATCAATATACACATTACACCTTTAGTATGATTCTAATATTATTTCAATAAATTTTAAAATAATCGGATAATAAGTACGGATTTTTCTTGGAATGGCCAATGTTTATAGAAGAAACATAATTATGGATCAAAAGGTTAATTTTTTTTAAACTACCATTAATTCTTTTTCGAAAAACACATTATCTCAATCATTTAGGTGGAATTCGTTTTTAGCGTAGCTCAAGCATATACATAAGAAAAACATGATTACTAACTGAACATATTATTAATCTTCAATATGTTTGTGTAAAGACCAAGAAGGAAACAAGAAAAAAAACCCAGAGTATATCAAGGTTTGTGCATAACTCGTTCAACTTCAATGTTTTACGACATAAGTTTCCCAGTAAAATGTAGATTATTCATTTATATTTCCTCATTTGGTAAGGATTGACATTTTTATAATAAATTTGGTACTTTTTATTTCACGAATTAGGGCAGAAAAGGTACACAATCTGAAACCAGATTAGTACTAGATTACAAATGAATAATTATTCTAAAGAACAAATATCAAAAATAGAAACTCATAATTCAAGCTAATTCTTCACGTAACAGCGCATTCTGATTTTAGTATTTAATAATTATGATTCTCAAGAATTGGGTTAGATTTAAACGTTGATTCGCTATCCAAAGCTGCCTCGTTCTGTTCTCCATAGATATGGATAAATTTCATATTAGACGAGAATAGTTTGCGACGACAACTCGCAATGCATTTGAGAAACCATGGAATTCTTTTATAGAGAAACATCTAAGTGAGTATGATTGAATCCGTTTTAATATCAAGCTGGTTGATTTCTTTGGAGTAGTACATCTGTAAACCATGGAACAATAATCTACATTCAAATACAATAGGAGTTCATTTACCATATAGATGACCGTAACCAAATAAAATATTGCCCTTGCTATCTCTGACCGCCCCACCACCACCGCATTCACCTGATTGACTGCAGGTACCGTCTGTATTAAGTTTAAATCTTCCCAATTTAGGACTCACCCAGGTCATAGATATAGGAATTCTAGGCTTATTAATATGGTTTGGACATCAAATAAAAGGACCAATCTTGTTATCCCTACCCCAACATTTTATTTTCAATGGTTTAGCTCTATCTAGTCCAGTCTGAATGTGAAGAGTATAATAAATCATAGCTTCATAGTTGTAATTCTTGTCTTCATGTTTCCTTTTGTTCCTTGTAAACCAGATAACCCAAGGAATAATCGGTGGTAGAATAGAACGAAGGTGAATTTCATTATTAGATGACCAATACCATGGCCTTACTAGATGAGTAAATGTCATATTTATTGTGATATAGATGTTGAAATATGCTACAAAATATGACCAAACTTCCCAAGCTTGTTGACATTCAACAAAAAGATGATTAATTGTTTCAGTACGATCACATTGTTGACATTTTGAGAATAAGTGCATTTTTCTCTTCTGAAGAGCTCTCCATAGAAGAAATGAGCATTTTCGGAGAGTGACAGAATTCCATGTTTTACTATAAAGGTTAGATCTATTACTTTTTTTTCGAATTGTATTCAGTATTCTCTAGTTTAGTAATATTCCAAGCTCCATCTTCCCAAAATTCTTTGACTTTACAGCCTTCAAAATTAAGTTTGTCTTCATTTTCAGAAAATGTGGCAAATGGTAGTAAAGAACACCATTTGTCAATAAAACATATTTCCAACTCTAGGATGCCACATTATGAATTTTTTAACACTATCTCTAACCCTCTATAGTCTACACCAGATTTTAGAACACTTAATAGGCTTGAGGGCATTCAAAAGATGAAAGTTGCTGAAGTACATAGCCTTTATCAACTTGGCCTAAAGAGAGCTTTTACTTCTAAAACTAACCCATAGCTTAAAGAGAAAACTTCTTCCAAGTCCTTAATTTTCTTCAAATTTAATTCACCTTCTTAAAAGGGTTTACAAACCCTAGACGATTTGGTATAATTAAACTTATTATAGGATAATTGAAACTTATTATAAAGGATCTCAATCTTTTTAATTAATGACTTAGGTATAATTGAAGTTTGGATAGTAAATATAGGATAGGCTGCTAGAACAGATTGAATAAGAATAAGCCTACCTTCAAAAGAAAGAACA
This sequence comes from Limnanthes douglasii subsp. nivea, assembly GCA_036936605.1. Classification (NCBI taxonomy): domain Eukaryota; kingdom Viridiplantae; phylum Streptophyta; class Magnoliopsida; order Brassicales; family Limnanthaceae; genus Limnanthes; species Limnanthes douglasii. Next base: position 10,008,779 of record JAUPFV010000001.1, on the reverse strand, counting down.
GTTTGATCCCACTTAACAATTTTATTCCTGATTTTTACCATTAAGTCTTTGAAATTACTAACATTATATTTGTTGCTAACTGTTGTCCCTAGATACTTATATGGTAAGAATCAGCGATTGAAACCCAAAGTGAGTTCAAGGCTACGAGTCTTTTGAGGTGAGAGCTTGTTAGATACAATTACCTTTCAGTTTTCTTTATTTATCAGTCGACCATAAATTTCTTCATAATGATTCGGTAGCTTCAAGATCTTGGAGATAAAAGAAGACAATCCATTGCAAAAAACTAGAATATCATTAGCAAAGCAAAAATAAGGTATGTTCAAGTTACCTCTTCTTTTATATATAGTAGATGTAAATTGTATAGATAGCCTTTTTAAACCCCTTAGAATGAACTCTTCAGCCAGTATAAACAGATTGGGTGATAATGGGTCACCCTATCTTAACCCTTTGTTAGACTTAAAGAAACCCTTGAACTCCCCATTAGTCATGATAGAAAAATAGTTGTTATCTATACTCTTCTCTATAAGCTTTAGAAAACCATAACATAAACCAAATAGAACTAACACACTTAGAAGAAATGTATGATCAAGTCTGTCAAATGCCTTGTCCATGTTCACCCTATGTAGAATATTACCCCCATTGTTTTAGTATTAAGGTCACCAAAAAGCTCTTGGGAAATCATGATGCATTCATGAATGCTTCTACCTTTCAAAAAGGCCCATTGCTCAGCTGAAATTAGTTTATGAACTAAAACTGCAATTCTTCTATTAATCAATTTATAGACAGTTCTATTGAAAAGATTAGTCCAACTAATAAGCCTGAATTCCTTCCATTGTTTAAAAGAATGGGTTTTAGGAATGAAACATAGGACAGTAGCATAAATACCATTTGGAATAGGACTATCCCTGAAGATTTCCTTAATATCTTCACATAGATCACTTTTAATGAAGGGCCAACAAACCTTGTAAAACATCCCATTAAATCCACTAGGGCCAGTAGCTGAGTTAGGGTTTAATTCTTTAACAATAGAATATATTTCAGCTATAGTAGAAAGAGCCATCAACATCTCATCATCTTCTTCATTGACAAGTCCAGGGATAAAGTCCATGATCAAATTACAATTCTAAGGATTAGGTAGATCAAATTATCTTCTTCTTTAAAATGGCCTACTGGAGAGTCCCCAATAGCAATAGGATCGTCAATCTATTCAGTCTCATTCCAAATTCTGTTTATTTTGTTTATTTTATTATTATTTTTTCACAAAGTTGTGAAAGAAAGCTATATTTTTTTCACTATCCTTAATCCAGGAATAATGAGTCTTCAATTTCTAGTACTCCTCTTCTCTGGCTAGCAGGCTTCAATGAGTTTCTTTAGCAGCATCAAGAAGTATCTTATCTTTATAGGATTTGGATTTCTGATAGTTAGACTCTTTGCATATAATTTATTCCTCAATCTGCTTGATATAATCAAATATATTCCCAAAAACTGTCTTGTTCCACCCTTTAAGTTTAGCTTTTAATCTTTCTTAACTTGCATCAATTTTTTTGAATATGAATCCCGTAAAACTCCATAGCCCAACTAGCTTTAACACACTTGTAGAAATCATTATGTAACACCCACAAATTCAAGAATTTTAATGATGATTTGATTTTGGTAAAATTTGAGGAGATAGATACTATGATAGGTGAGTGATTATAGCATGTTTTAGAAATGTGAATGACTTTTGTGACATTAAAGTTATTCAGCCAAATATTGTTGTAGAGAAATATGTTCATCCTTCTCCATTGCCTACCATTAGTTCATGTGAATTTATTGCTGATGTTAAGGTGAAGAAATTAGTGTTCATTAACAATAACCTCAACCACGTAATCTTCCTTCTATATAATCCACAACTTATTGTTTATGTTATTTTTATAGCCTTGAAACCCAAGTTTTTTAGCAATAGATTCAAGTTTAGAAATACTTATCATTAGTTCTTGAAGAGCCATAAACTCCAGCTTCTCAGACCTTTTAAGTGATTTAAGCCTGGTTAAAGTTTCTTAGTTTCCAAGACCACGAAGATTCCAATTCAGGATTGTAATGATCATTAGATGATTTAGAAGATTTGGCAACACCTTTGTGTTGCACAAGTTTTGAAGAAATAATACCCTCTAAGTTCAATATTTTCATCTTTTTAGTCTTCTCGTGCTCTATCTTCTTGAAGTCTTTGTTATTCACAAAGGTTATATTTACAGGCGAAGAAGGAAAATTACCAGTAGTCTCCTTAGTTGGAGATGAGATTCCAATCAGAGAGTTCACAGGGCTGTTGCTATTTTGATTCAGAGATCCCAATTCAATCATATGTAGAGCTTCAATGATTTCTGAGTTTTCAACACCCAAAGTTAATTGTATTTGATCATTAGAACCAAAACCCTTGCCAATAGATGACTCTTATTATAATTCACCACCAACATTATAATTTATACCATTTGAATTTATCTTTATGTTTATGGAGTCTTTATCATTGTTAACCACAAAAGATTTTAATTGTTGAACATGTATATTGAAAAGATCAGAGGAATTCAAAGGCTCAAGTGACTTGGATTTATAGGCTATTAACTGTATAGCATTGCTTGAATCACTTACTTTCTTGCACACTTCATGAGAGTGGCCCAAGTGAAAGAAACATTACAGTGTTCCGGGTAATTATCATATACCAAATCTTGCCAGAAATCATTAGTACAATTTTTTTTATAATTTCTTAGGATTGGCTTAGAGACGTCCATCACGACCCACATTCTACAAAAATTGAATCTAGCATGATTCTTAGGTGGCACCCTGACATTTAGAGGAGAACCAATGGTCGTTGCAATTTCTAGGATAGTGTTTTCGTTATACATAAATTCAGGGAGATTGAGTAGGTTAATGTATACAAAGATAGTTGGATTTTTATGGTTTGGGTTAAAATAAAGACACCATTTAAATAACCTCATCGTTTTATCACCAATTAGCCAAACACTCATTTGCCAAATGTTCTTTAAGCCCCATTAAAGAAAACTCCATAAAAATATGCCTAAAATCCAAACATAACAGAATGAATTTAAATAACCAAGATTTGTACTCAATTTAAAACACTCGTATGAAAAGGTACAAGAACCCATATTAGTTTAAAGTTTGGATAACTAAGATTCGCCGCCACTGATTTATATTTGACATAATCATGAAGCAGGTAAGCGAATGGGGATAACCCTAAGTGGCTGAGCTTTTTGTAAAGTGAGACTAAATCTTTCTTCCATGTCCAAACTTTCAAATGTCTCTCCATTCTCAGGTTTCCAATCAAATGAATGAATAAGAGAGCCCAACATCAGTGGCAACACCCTTGTCGCAAGCGACATTCCTGGACAAATTCGCCTCCCGCTACCAAAAGGAATAAAACTAAAATCATTGCCTTTATAGTCAATATTTGATTCCAAAAACCTCTCGGGGAAGAAACGACTAGGTTCCTCCCATATATTTGGATCTCTGCCAATGGCCCATACATTGACCAATACTTGTGCGTCTGCCGGGATAGTATAACCTGCGATTTTTATGTCAGAGCTACTTTGATGTGGGACCAACAACGGACCGGTGGGGCGTAAACGAAAGGTTTCTTTGATGACTGCTTGCAAATAAGGTAAATGTTGAATGTCAGATTCTTTAACAAAATTTCCTTGGCCAATTTTTGCCTTGAGCTCTGCTCTAGCTTTAAAAAGAGTCTTTGGATTGCGGAGAAGTTCGGACATTGCCCATTCTAGAGTTGAAGAAGTTGTGTCACTTCCGGCAACAAATAAGTCCTGTTATACAACACAAGATTTTTGGATTATAATTGCAACAGCTAAACATGACAATAGCTCGTGCGACAAATCGGTGTGAAAACATCAAGCAACTATTAGAATATATTGATTGCCTAGTTTGTTTTAGAAAAAGGTATAGCCCCTTACCATAAACAAGTGTTTGATATCATTAATGCTTAGTGCTTCACTATCTTCTTCCATGATGTTAAGAAGAGTATCTAACACATCACAAGTTGTGGCTGCTCCATCGTTTTTCTTCCTTGCCATCAACCGTTCATTAATGATGACATCGAATAAATCAAGCAACTCACGAAAGAAATACACATTCCTGCTCTTAACACGTTGCAGGTCAATTTTCCTAAGAAAAGGATAATAATCGGACAAGTTAGGAGTCCCTAGCATTTCCATTGTAGACCGTACTAAATTCTTTAACCCTTTATCCGAAGCAGCGTCTATAGTAGCATCAGCCAAATCCATTGAGAACATCGTGTTCGACAGTAAATTAAGTGTGGTGTTGAACGCCGCTTCTCCTATATCCATAGCTTGGCCTGAAAGACACCGTTTTTCAGCGTCTTGTAGAAGTTCACGGACCTTTTTGTGCCTCAAATCCTGATTGACATCGAGTTTTTGAGCAGTGAATATATAAGAGTTGCATATTTTTCTCATGTTCCTCCACAGGCTTGAAACTTGTAGCCAAGCAATTCCTGATTCGTGGTGATTTAGAGCTTTGGCTGCTTCTGGTATTTTTCGGTTGCAAAAGTTAAGATCATGTACTTTTAGAATCTCTTTGGCAAGAGAAGGTGAGGATATTACTATTGTTGTGACATAGCCAAGTTGCAAAGTTAATATAGGTCCATAGATTTTTGCTAGGTTGGCCAGTGACAAGTGGGGTCTATGGCCGAGTTGTAATATATTTCCGATGATAGGAAGTGGCTTTGGCCCCGGTGGAAGATTGCTGGAACTTGAACTAAACGAACGGAAAAGTTGGAAGAGAACGAGGGCTGTCAAAATTGATAGTAAAGCTAAGAGGAAATCCATATTGTGAAGCGCTAATGATAGTTTAGAAGCCGGTAACAGAATATATTAAGGACTTGTATAAGTCTGCCTACCTGACATAAGATAATGGAAATTCAATGCTGGCCGGTAATAGCTTGTTAGGCAAAAAAAAACCCATTGGCAACCAAATTGTTAGGTTTAAATTAGGTGCATGTTTGTTTGGTCGTCAAGTATTCATAGTTCTGAGAATATTACAAATAGGTCCCTTTACTTCCATAACCGCTTTTCTTATACTAAATTTATACTTCTCACCATTTCCGGCAGAATAATTTTTTTTGGTATAAAAAACTGTAAAATATATATATAAAAAAATGGTTACATGAGTTAGAGGTTCAAAAAGTCTGACTACATAATGGGTAAAACCTTAATAAGGTAAACGAGAGCTTAAGCTTACAATAAGATCATACAAATAAATGATTGTTACAAGAGAAATTGGACATTTGTGTCGTCGTAGCGGTAGCGAAGGTCTGACAGAATATGGTGAAAAATGCTCGAGCTTAAGGCATGTTTGTTATTGAATATTCGAGCATTTATTTCGATCCAGATGTAGTAAATAGTCGAGCAAAAGATAGTCCTCCAGATGAAGCCTCTTCCATTGTTGGAAGTAGTCCAAGAGCACGCCTCCTCGAGCCACGAGCCCCAGGAGGTGGGAGTTGAAATGAGGAGTAGTTTTCGAGCTAAAGCCTCTCATATAGAGGCTCAAAAGGAGCAGAAGATGAGGAAATGATCAAGACTTTCTTGACAATTTGAGCAAAGAACACAAACGAGAGAAGTCTCGAGGCCCCATGCAATAAGTTTGTTCCTAGTGGTGAGTTTGTCGTGGATGACCATCCAGGAAATGAAAGAATGCCTGGGGATACAGTATTTGTTTTAGATTAATTGGGCCAAGTCGACTTTGTCTGTAGATGGTCTGAGTGCAGCATAGGTGCTACTGATAGTAAAAAGCGGCTTGGACTTGTTTGGAATCTAGAGAAAAATGTCATTAACCTCAGTAGATGGAGGAGAGTACTAATCGAGTTTCGAATCTCAGCAAGATGGGGTTTCATCCGTCTACTAGGAGGCCCTAACATACGATGGCCATGCCCATCTTTCATTGCAATAGAGGTATGCCACTCTAGAGATATTCCGCAAGCGAGCCAAGTCATAATGGTTTGGTTTATGTTGGGCTAATGGTAGTTTTGTAAAATGTTTTTGTAAGTTTTGGGTGTTTGGTTTAGTGTGATGAGTAGTGAGATAACTAAGGAGCCTGCTAGTATTAAATTCTGATCACCCTCATTAATGAGAGTGGTTGGGTATTTATTACCTTAATTATTGACATATGGGCTTACCGGGTCACGTTGTGAAACCGGGTAGAATTTAGAGACCCATTAGTTTTTAAGTAGATTAGCAAATACCTTAGTCAAAAGTTATTTACATTTGTCATATTCGGATTTATAGTGGTGTGCTATGGTCTGAATTATCCCCGTTCGGATTAATAGGTAGGTTGTGACTGCAATATCCGAACTCATCAGTAGCCCATTTTTTAAGCCTCGCAAAGCATCTTTGGAAGGGTTAAAAAAATTATCAAGTCAAGATCAATTCCATCTGATCTGCCTACGTCGTCCGAACTGAAAAACTTCCTTTCACAAACAACCTAGTTCAAATTTTATCACGACATATTTTTTCTTTTCAGAATGCTAAAAGTTTTTTCATGAATCGTGGGACACGTGCCAACATCTGGTTTGACCTCCCAGCCGTTATTTTTCCTAGATCGTCGTACCCACTAGGTCTAGAAAGTTACCTAGGTTTTGATTTTTCACACGTTGCGCAACCTTTAATCATTGCAAAAAACCCTATTCAACTTCTCCTTGGTAACTGTTGTTTTATACTATTATATATATATATATATACCTTTTTACTATTCCGTTGTCACAACCAGAATTGTTTATCTTCATCTTCAAATTGTTCTTCAACGATATATGTTCACAGCCAGAAGCGCCTTAGTTAAATGAGGTTGATTGAACTTATCTGAGTTAGAGAGAGAAAAGAAAGTAGAAAGAGAAAGCTGTATCGCCGTCGGTCTCCCTGTTTCTCCAGGCGAGAAAAGTAATCAGCCAAACCAGGACGCCGATCAGGGGTCATCTTCCTCAAGAAACCCTAGACCCAGAAAACTTCCATTCATACCAAACCTCTCACCCCTCCCTTCTGGTTCGTTTGTACAAGAATCTCAACACCTCGTTTCCAATGAGAAAGAAGTTTCAAGCACTAGAAAACCCTCACCGTTTATAGCGATGAGATCTGATACAGAAAAGACACCAGAGAGGATAACTCCTCGCCGGACCACTCGCCAAACAAAAACCCAATTAACACCATCATATTCAAAACCCTTAGGATCAGAGGTGGCTAAAGTTTCTCCACAGGCCAAGCCCTCAAGACAGCAACCTCTACCAAACATTAGGCCATGAGAGGAAACAAGTGCACAACCACCCGAACAACTTCCGATCAAGGAACCAGATAAACATTCTTCAAAGACAACTGAAAAAGTTTCACAGTGATGGAAGAGAATATGAAGGACAATATTGAAGAGGCCCCTTTTGAGACCGAGATGTCAGGTCAGACAGGGGATGCTGCCTCAGAAAACAAAGGTAAAAGTAAAATTAAAGTTTGCATGACCCATCCGGACTCTCTTCCAGAGTGCCTAGAGGGTAAAAGAGGCCCTTGTTTTAAACATGTCAGCGTCAAGTATTTGCTAGCTTTGCAAAATATTAACTATCTCTACACCCACACTGCCGATTTAGGTCAAATCCGGACCAAATGAGGGATTCCAGAGTCTGTAAAAGTGAGCATACCAATCACTTCGGATACCTCCATGGACTGTAAATTGAACGAGGTGGTAGTATACACCGAAGTGCTAAACTAGGGACTTTGGTTCCCATTATACCCAGAGATTGTCAAGTACTTTCACTTGGTCAAACTTTGTCCCAGTCAGCTAAGCCTCAATGCCCGGTATACACGCCTAGCTTGCATCATGGCGTCTACACTGTCAATGATCCCTCCTCTAATGGAGCAGTTTGCTGTGGTAGCAAGTCTGTGCAAGAACCATCAAATTTCTTTTCTACTACTACAACACGGGGAATGATTTCAAGGTTGTGGACGACCTACTAGAGTCCGAAAAACCTTGGGTGACACAGTTCTTTTTTGTTAGTGGGACATGGGAGAATGGTAGGAAGATAAAAGCCAACACAAAACCTAGTTTGCTGACTAAAATGTGGAAAAGAACTGGAAAGTTTCTCCTTCTTTTTCTTTTTTACTTCTTAAACTACAAATTTTCTTATTCTGACTAATTTATTATCTATTTTCAATTCTGCCGACGAAGTTCACCAGCCACTTCGAAGAAGGTAAAAAGATTTGTGCAAAGCTCAATGCATGGGCTTCGGAAAACTGGGGGAATGCCTTCTACAATTGCTTCAAGTCGGGTAATTTTGTGAGGTCTCAACTGTGGAACACCACATGCCGAAGAGACCTTTCATCGAAAGAGCTAACCACCCCTCTTCATGCTGACGTGATTTTGAAAAGGACAAAAGACAAAGACGCCAAACTGTACTTGCCTTCTAGGCTAAGCCCCCAACAAAATGAAGAATAAGAAGATGAAGGCTACACTAGACCTGGCTCAAACGGCTATGAAGGGAACTGGTTCGGGGAACCAGGATGGTATTGATGTGGACTTTCTTAAGACGGTAGAGGTCGAGTTAGTGAGGGAACTTGGAGGGTCAAAGAACCCCCCAAGGCCTCCTAAAACGAATAGAAAGTGCAAGGCCATCAATGATGAACAAGCTTCCAAGAAGAAGAAGGTTACTCTGGGGGAAGAGATAATCCTTCGCTCCTCGGAAAACCTACTACCAGCTCTTGCTGACCTTACTCTGCAAGAGGAAATCCCAACAGACCTCCAGTTTGGACAAATTGTTGGTGGAGGAAACGATGAAGTGGAATTTTCTGCTCTTCTAGACATCGGTTTGTACTTTAATGATTTTGACAAATGTGATTTTGCAGGTCCTTATCGTTACTCTAGTTCCTCCAACATGGTGACTTACAATGGGAAATTCTTTTCCATATCCGGAGAACGGGTTACCTTAAGTCATGTTCTCCTTGGTTATATCCGGCCAGTACTCGATCTGGAGAGGCTGGTAAAAAGTCAAACCAACATTATCAACTCTTTTACTTCTGACGAGCAATGTCTGTCAAACAGTCTTCTAAGTGCTCAACAAAGGATAGACGCACTAAAGAAGGAAAATGAGGATTTGGAAACCAAGCTAACCGCATGGGAAGCAGCCAAAACTGAGTTACAAACCAAGTACTTTGGTCAGAAGACTTCTTCCTCACAAAGCCTCACAACTTTGAAGGAGCAGTTGAAGACTAAGGATGGTGCTATCCAAACCCTAACCAACGAGAAGACTAAGTTGGAAGGCACTATTTTGGAGATGAGCAAGGAAAAAGAGGCCCTGGAGCGTCAGCAAGAGCAAACCATCAAATTAGGTATTGAAGAATATACCAATGGAGTAGTAGACTCCATATAAAAAGAGATGATGGGATCAAATCTGACATGGTGCTGTTGATGAGTCCGGAATTCTTCACCACCACTCAGTGTGAAAACCGGACAGGGGTAATCCAAACAATTATTACCCACTGAGATATCCGGACAGGACAAAAGTATTAAAACACTAAACACCTTTTGACTAAGCTAATTGCTAATATGCTTAATAACCTAATGGGCCTTTGAACTCGACCCGATTTCACAATTTGACCCGAAAGCCCATGTGTTCATAATTAAGGGTATAAATACCCAACCACTTTCATTAATGAGGGTAATAAACATTTAATAGAACTAGGTAGCTTAAATCTCTCACTACAAAACATCCAAACATTTAATACCCTTGCAATACCACAAAACATCTGACAAGATTCCCTCAGTAAAAAATAATCCTCACCAAATTGGTGACCACAGTGGGAGGAGAAGGTGCCTGAATCTAGCATTCAAAACCACCAAGAAAAACTAGTACGGATGAATCCGGACGAGCAAGTCGTGCCACCACATTTGATAGAAGTGGTGGGAGAAAATATTGAGTACACGATCGAAGAACGAGACAGGTTGAAAGCTGAAATAGAAGCCTTGAGAGCTGCTAAAAAGGTGGAATTAGGCTTGAAATAAAAATCGAAAGTGTCAGCCATTCACCACACTGACAATCCAAGGGAGCATGATCCATTAGCAAGGACTCACTTGAGCACTAAAAAGACTCATGTCAGCTCAAAGAAGTCTCACCGGTCTAACCCGATGGAGAGCTCAGAGTCAGAGTCCTATAGTAGCTCCTCGAATGAGGATGGGCTTGAGGAGTCCCTATCATCCAGCAGTGATGAAGGCAGGTCCAAGAAGAAGCAAAAGTTGGTTAAAAAATATTCAAGAAAGAGGGACAGGCATGGAAGGTTGAAAAGACATCTTAGTAAAGGGTCATCTCATAGCCACAGCCATGGCCGGAGGCATATAGACCAACTGTTGATGGATCTTTTTGCTTTCCATGATGAACCAGGTATCTTTGCAACTCCTAATGAAGATACTGTCTTTAGTCGTAGCCGGAATTGGAGAAAATCTCCATTGTCTTCCAAAATACTGTCCAGAAACCTTCATAAGAGGTTTGACAGTACTAAGATGGAAAAGTATGATGTGAGCAAGGATCCAGATAATCATCTGGAGCAATTTAAAAATTTTATGATGAACTTTGACGATGATGACAAGTTGCTTTGTAGAGCCTTCTCTCAATCTTTTACGGAGAGTGCTCTGAAATGGTACAATAGCCTACCACAAGGGTGCATCATAAACTTTGATACATTTTGGGTGGCTTTCCAAAGGCAGTTTGTTGGAAGTAAGGAGGCGAAGGGAAATAGAGACACTATTATCCATTGTGCCCTAGAGCCAGATGAATCATTGAAAGAATATATATAAGTCAGTTCGTGAGCACAGAGAATGGATTAGCTGATTGCTTTGAACAAGTAGCAATAGCTTCTCTGAGACAGGGTTTGCACCCTGCCAATCTGGCCGATTCGGTCACCCGGAAGAAGGCCATGACGTGGGGCGGTTTACTGAACCAGTTGGGAAAGCAAATCAATGTGGGTGAAACAAAAAAGACTAGGGTGCACAGGCAAGTGAGATCTGGCCCAACTGCACCAAACCAGAACCAGAATCAGTCCGGATACAAAGCTAAGGAAGCCGGATAGAGTCCCAACAGGGCCAAGGCTCAATCTCACCCAGCTCCAGCTCAGAGCCATCAGTCCATAAATAAGCGAGGACCTTGGGTCCAACCAGAGTGGTTTTCCGAATTAAAAGAGAACGTGGCAACCATCTATGACAAAACAAAAGATGAGGTGCATTTTAGGAAGCCAGTCGCGCTTCAATCTCCCAGGGAAAGTCGTAATGCTTGTTTTTGTCAATCTCCTAGGGTGCTTATGTTAAAAGAAGAAGTGGGAATAGGCCTGATAATGCTCATCAGATCGGCCCAGCAAACAATGTAGGAACATCGGCTCCGGATGTCCCCATGGTGATTATTAAAAGATTCGATATGGAATCAGAGTATTTGGATCCTGATCCAGCCCGAAATAAGATGGGTGTTATAACAGAACATACCAAGACGGCGTCCGGGCTCATAAGTTTTTTTGAGTCACTTACCATATTTGGGGGAGACACCATGACTACACCAACTCCTTCTTCAAGGAAGAGGCATGTTCACACCCTGGCTACTCAATTGGAAGAGGCATGTCCTCCTATCAATCCCAAATTCCTTTTCCATTCATTATTTTTTATAAATATGATTTGAGGGACATAGCTGGTCCTCATGAAGATGCCGTGGTGATAGGGGCATCGATTGGGGGAAATGGCATTAGGTGAATTTTGGTGGACACTGGAAGCTCAGCCAATATCCTCATTTTGAGTTCCTAAAAACAAATGAATAATCCAACAGTGATTCAACGTTCGAACAAGTCTACGTGGGTTTCACTGGAAGCTTTGCGGACGTAGTCGGGGAGTTTGAGGAGGAGGTTTTGTTGGGCAAGGGCCCTTTCAAGAAAATGGTCAGGGTACTTTTTGTTGTGGTAAATTGTCCCACGTGCTACAATGCGATCTTGGGAAGATCTTGGGTCTCCAGGATGCATGTTGTGGCTTCAACAATTCACCAATGTTTAAAATATGTTGTTCAAGGACAAGTGGGAGTTGTCTGGAGTAGTCAAAAAATAGCAAGGGAATGTTATGCAACTGCACTTGTCGCTAGAACTTTGGGGGCAGTTCAGATAAATGAAGATTAGAAATTGGTGGGGCCCTTTGGGGGAGAGGGTGAAATTAATGACCCCAGAGAGACCCCTAGTGTTCTAATACCAATTAAAGAGGTTAAAACTCACTCTCTAGCTGAAGGAAGAAGTGTCAAGCTTGGATCTAAGATGACATCAGAATTAAAAAGAAAAATGCTATCCTTTTTAACAAACCACCAACAGGTTTTTGCTTGGTGTAATGCTGATATGACCGGAGTGCCTGCGAATGTAATATCACACTAACTATCCATCCGAAGAGATGTTGCACCTGTTGTGCAGAAAAAAGAGCTTTCTCTAAAGAAAAAGCTTATGTCATAGTTCAAGAGGTTGACCGACTTACCAAGATAGGGCACATAAAGGAATCTCAGTACCCTTTGTGGACAGCCAACCCAATGTTAGTAAAAAAGAAGAATGGAAAATGGCGTATGTGTATCGATTTTACTGACCTCAACAGGGCTTGCCCGAAAGATCTGTATCCAGTCCCCCGGATAGATCATTTGGTGGACTCCACCTCTGAAAACAAGCTATTGTCTTTTATGGATGCCCTCTCCGGTTATAATCATATACAAGTCGATCCGAAGGACTAGGAACACACTACTTTTGTTACTGATATGGCTCTCCATTGTTACAAGGTGATGCCTTTTGGGTTAAAGAATGCTGGGGCTACTTATCACAGGTTGGTGAATAAAGCATTCGCTGATCAAATTGGAAAAATATGGAATTCTATATTGATGACATGATGGTAAAGAGTGTGGAAGAAGAATTACACTTGGCAGACCTCCAAGAGACTTTTGCCAACTTGGTAAAAGTTAGTTTAAAGTTAAATCCAGAAAAATGCATTTTTGGAGTACAGTCCGGGAAGTTTTTGGGTTATGTGATAAGTGAGAAAGGGATACAGCCTGATCCGGACCAACTTAATGCTTTATTAAAGATGGATCCTCCTCTGAGTATTAAAGAAGTACAAAGATTGACAAGAAGGTTGGCTGCTCTAAACAGTTTTATCTCAAGGTCTTCAGATAGGTGTGCCCCATTTTTCCAAACTTTAAAGGGTACTAAGGGCTTTAACTGGTCTCCACAGTGCGACCAATCGTTCAATGAAATAAAAAAAATTTTATGTTCCCCCAAGACTCTCTACAAACCTATTGATGAAGAAACATTGTACATATATTTAGCTGTGTCCGAGTGTGCTATAAGTGCAGTACTGGTAAGAATGGTGGATAGTTATCCTCGTCCGGTGTATTACATCAGCAAGAGCCTGATGGATGCTAAAAGAAGGTACTTGAAACTTGAAAAACTAGCACTGGCTTTAGTAATTTCTGCCGAAAAATGAGGCCCTAGTTTCAGTTTCATTTTATTATCATCCAAACTTCTTTTCCCTTGAAAAATGTTCTTCAGAAGGCGGAAATATCAGGTAGGATGACCAAGTGGTCAGTATAATTGGGTGACTATGATATTGATTTTGCCCCTCGAACTGCAATTAAAGCTCATTCTGTTGCTGATTTCCTAGTTAAATTCCATTCGGACAGAAGTACTAAGCAAGCTGCAGGTGAAAGAACTAAAAAGGTATGGGTCGTCCGGACAGATGGTGGATCAAGTACCATGGGTTGTGGTGCTGGGATATGTTTAACCTCTCCGTATGGTGACAAACTATACCAGGCTATAGTTAGGTTAATGAGTGATTCTCAGCTTCTTATCCATCATGCTCAAGCTCAATCTGAGGCAAAAAAGGAGCAGTTGATTAAATATTTATTCATTCTTAAATAAGTGGCAGCTAACTTCAAAGATATCAGCTATGAGCATATAACCAGATCGGAAAATACATTAGCAGACTCCTTGGCAACCATAACATACTCTGATTCGTACCCATGGATTCATGTACAAGAAGCCCTATTGGGGTAAGGAAAAAGAAAAAAAGTTTAAGTATACAAGCCGTTCAACCCGAGGACTAGAGACATCCTCTTATTCGATACCTTACTAATGGCATTTTGCCTCCGGAGAAATCTATGGCCAGGAAAATGAAGTACAAAACTCGTGGTTTTTTATTCATAAGAGTTATTTTATACAATAAGTCATTTAGCAAACCACTCTTGCATTGTTTGGGGGATGGAAGAGTCCTAAATTATGCTATCCGAACTACATGATGGTGAGGGGTCGACACACTGTGGCTATAGAGCTTTAACCCGAAGGGTTTTATTAGCCGGATACTAGTGGCCATCCATAATGGAACATGCCAAGGAATTGGTAAAGAAGTGTGATCCATGCCAAAGATATGGAAATGAAATTCACATCCCAGCTGTCCCCTTGGAATCGATTTCTTAACCAATACCTTTTGCTCGTTGGGGACTGGATCTAATAGGGCCTCTACCGATGGCATCCGGAGGGTGCATAACCATTATTGCGGCCATTGTTTATTTTTCGAAGTGGATAGAGGCAACCCCCTTAGCAGGGACTACTTCAAAAGTTGTTATAAAATTTATCCTATCTAATATTTGTTGCAGATTTGGGGTTCCACAAAAGATAACCACAAATAATGGGCCACAATTCGATAACAAGGATATGGAGAGTTTATGTGCCTCTAAGGGAATTCAGCATTTCTTCTCTTCTCCTTTCCACCCACAGGCGAATGGTCAAGTTGAAATGACGAACATGACCATTCTGTCCGGTCTCAAAAAGAATTTGGAAGGGGCTGCTGGAAAGTGGCCAAGTTATCTATAAGAAGTAGTATGGGCCTACTGGACTACTCGTAGAGGTGCTACAGAGGAATATCTGTTTGCCTTGGTATATGGGATGGATGCAATTGCTCCTATAGAGGTAATTCTTCCATCGTACATAGTCCACAGTTTTTCCAAACAGGCTAATGAAGTTGCAGTCTGAAGTCAAATGGACTTAATAGAAGAGAAAGATGTTAAGGACCATCTTAGAGCCACCCATAATCAAGGTTTAATGAGAAGCAGGTTTGCTTCCAGAAGCAGAAGAAGGGATTTTCGACCAGGGGATAAAGTATTGAGAAAAGTCTTCCTACATAATAAACAGAAGGAATTCGGCAAGTAGCTCCAAATTGGGAAGGGCTCTATGTGGTCATTGAAAAGCTTAAGCACGAGACATACAGGCTTCAGGACAAAGATGGAAGAATCTTCAACCACCCTTGGAACATTAAACACCTCCGGTTATATCTAGAATAAATGTTGTGTAGATATTTACTTGTTTCAAGTCCATGTAAATATTAGGGGCATACTCTTTCCTACCCTGGTGGCGCGGGGAGGTTTTAATGAGGTGTCCGAGTTTTTCAATAAAATTTGATGCCTTCTTAAAATATTCGGAGTGATTTGATTTACAATTTCTTTAAAGCCTTTTAAATATCTTTGACAGATCGTATTGATCTGGTGGAATGATGACCATTTAACGTTTGTCATCATAGAATTTAAAAACTCTCATCTTAAAATGTTGTAAAATAAATAGGGGCTATTTAAACCTCAGCCACTAAGATTGAGCGAATATGAAACAAAGAAAGAATTTAGCAAAGTAAAACCACCCGGCTAAAACCGAATGATGGTATTAAAACATAAAGAATGCCTTGGACATCCAAGGACTTTAAGTTTGAGAGGAAAAGTTTGAACGGACACAATCCAGACACAATTACAAAAATACCTTGGCCACCCAAGGACTTTGGTATGTCATAAAGATAAAAAAACAGAAAAATAGTTAAAACTTCAGGGCTAGATTCCCTTAGATGTTAATGTATCATATTTTTTATTCATCAGGTCTTTGGGTTCATCACTGGAAGCCTCTCCGGTCTCTTCTTCCTTATCAGTAGTGTCATCAATACCACTGGAATAGTTTTTGTTATCACCATCCACCATCGTGTGAAATGGGATATCTTCATATTCAACACACTATCATAGAGTACCGAGTGTTCTCTTCGGGAATGTTTGATGAAAAAGCAAGACCATGTCAGATTTAACTTCGGCGAATCTATCACCTTATTGGTGTACGCGTCGACCTTGCCTTGGATCGTCTTCTCCTGCTCTTTCACTAGATCCTCCTTCTCCTTGGTAACCTTGGACACAACTTCTTCAAGAGAAGTCTTGTCACCGGACAGGGTTTGGATAACATTTTCCTTGGTCTTCACCTCTTCCTTCAAAGTGAGGAGATCTTTCTCCAAGCCAGAACACTTGGTTTGAAGCTCTCTGTTAGCCATCTCCGAAGTGGCCAGCCTGGTTTCCAAGTCTTCTTTCCCTTTCTTTAAGTCCTCGAGCTCTTTCCTCAATGCTTCAACACTTTGGTTGGCGTTAAGAAGATCACTGGATAAGCTCTCTTTATCGGTATTAAGTGTGTTGATAAGGGCATACTGATTTCGTAATTGCCTCTCCAAGTTGAGCACTGGCTGAATATGGCCCAACAAAGAGTGAGTCACCGTATCGTTCTCCCATGAAATAGTGAAAGACTTACAATTAAAGGTCACCATATTAGAATAACTTGGGGGAAGGTAGGGACCAGCAAAGTCATCTTTTTCAAGCTCTCCAAAGTAAAGACCAATATTTTGGAGGCCACTGATGTCTACTCCATCAATATTGATATCCCCTCCGGTACCCTCTCCGGCGTGTAAATTACTTGGGATTTGCTCTGCCAAAGTGGGGTCTGTTGGGTCGACTAGAGGAAGAGACTCCGAAGGTCGGAGGAAAAAATTTTCCCCCAAGGAGACCTTCTTCTTCTTGGCCGACCTCTCTTCACTGTTTGGTCCCCTTTTTCGGTCCTTCTTAGGAGCCTTTGGAGGATCTTGAGGTCGCCCTACCTCCCTAATAATCTCATCTTCAACTACTTGAAGTAGAATAACATCAATTCCCCCTTGGGCCTGCACTCCCTGACTCGACGGAGCGATCTCCTCAACAACACCCTGGACAACCTCTGCTGCAGCTTGTTTTTTCTTGCCCTTCTTTCCTTTCATCTTGCTTGGGGCTTTAGCTTTGGAGGAGGATAACAACCGGAGGGGATGGTGTGGTCATCTCCTCCCAAGCAAAGTCTCCAGCCCGTTGTGTTCCAGAGGTAGGACCTCACTAAGTTGCCGGAGGTGAAGCAGTTGTGGAATGCGTTTCCCCAACGTTCAGCAGCCCAAACGTTTAATTTGGAATATGTAGCCTGCCCCTCCTCCACATAGTCGGAGAACTCTTTTGGCAACACTAACCAAAGAAAAAGAAAAGTAGTTCAGAAACAATTTTTTTACAAAGTAAGAAAGACAAACATGATAAAATATTTACCTGAGCTTTTCCATCTTCTGATGAGCATGCTAGGATTAACACCAGCTTTGATTTTCCTCCCATTTTCCCAAGTCCCGCTGATAAACATAAATTGGGTCTTCCAATTTTTCTCTGACTCAAGTAAGTCACCCACATCCTTAAAGTTGTCTCCCATATTGAAGTGATAGAATGGGATATGATGGTTCTTACAGAGGCTGGCCACAGCAGCAAACTACTCCATTGGAAGTGGTAAACCGGAGAGCATGGACGCAATAATACAGGCGATAAGAGTGTACCAAGCGTTGGGACTCAGCTGGCTTGAACAGAGTTTTATCAAGTGGAAATACTTGACAATTTCTGGGTCCAAGGGAAATCTGAGCCCCCAATTAAACAACTCGGTGTAGATGACAATTTCATTAAGCTTGCAGTCCATCGGAGTCTCTAGTGTGACTAATATCCTCACCTTAACAGATTCAGGGATCCCCCACTTGGTCCGGATCTGGCCTAACTCAGCAGTATGAGTATAGTCATAATCAATATTCTGCATGGCCAGTAGATACTTGACATTGACCTTATGGAAACAAGGACCCACCTTACCCTTCAGACACTTCGGTAGATCCGGATGTTTCAGACAGACTTTCTCTTTGCCTTTTCCCTTTTTATCAGAGGCGGCATGTCCGATCTGCCCGAAAGCTTCAGTCTTGAATGAAGCATCTTCAATACTGCCCTCCATCACCTCTTCCATCACCGTGGAAGGTTTATCGGGGTTTATTAATGGGAGAGTGCTAGTGGGTTGCTCAGCAGGTTGTCAGGACGGTTGGGCATCAGCCTCTCTTTGGAATCTGGTGTGCATCGGGGGCTCAATTCCGGAGGGCTCAGTATGGGAGCTGGTTTTAGTGGCCTCAGGTCCAGAGGATTTGTCTTTTGAGGCTCTGATAGGTGCCTCCGACCCGGAGACTTTATCTTTGGTCCTAGACTTGGAGGGCCCTGACTTTGCGGACTTGGTTTGAGAGCCAGTTACCTGACCCTTTACTAAACGGGTTTTCCAGCGAAGATTAAATTTTTATAGAGACTTCTCAATATCTGACCCCATAGCAATGACCGGGGAGGGTTTTCTTATACTTGATACTTCTTTCTCCTGTGCAACAGAAGGCTGAGACTCCTGAACCGAGGAGCCTGACGGGATGGGCGAGAGGCTTGGTTGAAAGAAACACTTGGGTTTGGCACTTTTGACAGAGGATGATCCTCGATTATCTTCCGAAGACGGTGTGTCGGGATTACTGATTAGAGATACTAGAAGACCCGCAAAAATACGTCTCTCTCGCTCAACGTTTTGTGCTTTTTCTAATTCTGAAAGATTTAGTCAACCACCTTTCACCAGAGTGTTTCTCGCCGTGAACATAAACCTACACAAGAAAGATTTTGAGAGGAGAAGAAAAAAGCTCTGAAAACAAGAAATGACAAAGTGATGAATATGGGGAAATAGTAAAATGAAGTAATTTATACTAGGGAGGCAAAAAGTTACCAATACCCAAGAGAAAACGAAAAGGAAAAAGTAATGATTGAAGGCGGCGATGACGTTATAAACATTAAATGCAGAAGTTGCTTTTTGGGATTTATGGGAGCACCGTTCTAGGAAGAAAACAGCTGATAAGACGAATCAAGGTGTGACACGTGTCCCACGATCCAGCGCAAAACTCTTGAACTTCTGAGAAGTATTCAGTCCGGATAAACCCTGTGTGAATATATGAACAATCCGGAGAATGTTGTTATTGCCTAAGAAAGTTTTTTGGTCTTGCCAAAGACCTTTGATAAAACCTAAAAAAAGGGCTACTGATGAGTCCGGAATTCTTGACCACCACTCACTGTGAAAACCGGACAGCGGTAATCCGAACAATAATTACCCACTGAGATATCCAGACAAGATAAAAGTATTAAAACACTAAACACCTTTTGACTAAGCTAATTGCTAATATGCTTATGGCCCAAAAGCCCATGGGTCCATAATTAAGGGTATAAATACCCAACCACTTTCATTAATGAGGGTAATGTATATTTAATACAACCAGGCACCTCAAATCTCTCACTACAAAACATCCAAACATTTAATACCCTTGTAATACCACAAAACATCTGACAAGATTACCCTCAGTAAAAAATAATCCTCACCACTGTTGCTCCATGAGACCTTCCCTAAGAGAACCCTTGGCCCCTTATGGAAGTATATGGAGTACGAGGAAATCCCATTTCATACCTTGGTTGATGGCGAGAAGCACAACTATTCTAGTTGATTTGATTCCACCGATGCTGAAGATGGTACGGGTGAGAGTTCAAGTGCTGAACTCAAAAGTCCCAAACAATATGGTGGTGAAGAAACATCCGAATGGAACAAGACTTAAGGTTCTATCATGTATTTTAATCAGTTTTTTTTTAAAATCAAAGTCCTTGGATGGCCAAGGCACATTTTGTACTACCGTTCGGTTTAAGTCCGAAGAGGTTTAATTTGTCCAATTTCATATTTTTTAATACTTTACTTTAAATCTTTCATGGCTAATGTTTAAGTAGCCTTTATAATTTTTGAAGTATTGAATTGAGAGTGTTTAATATCTCCAATGACATGTATTTAATAGTCATAACCAACCACCAAGTTTATCCGACCTACTAGAGATCCGAGATATTAAATAAGTGATTTATACTTGAATTGAATTGAAGTAAAATCATACCAAATTTTTGAAGAAGGCATCATGTATTATTGAAGAAAAAACCGGATACCTCATTAAAACCTCCCCGCGCCACCAGGGACATGTATTTAATAGTCATGACCAACCACCAAGTTTATCTGACCTACTAGAGATCCACGATATTGAATAAGTGATTTATACTTGAATTGAATTGAAGTAAAATCACACCAAATTTTTAAAGAAGGCATCATGTATTATCGAAGAAAAAAGTGGACACCTCATTAAACCTCCGTGCACCACCAGGTAGGAAAGATTATGCCCCATAATATTTACATTGGTATTTAACAAGTAAATATTTACATAAAAACTTTATTCTAAATATAACCAGAGATGCTCAACATTCCATTGGTGCTTCAATTCTCTTCCTTCTTTATCTTGAAGCATATATGTCACAGGTTTGACTTTCTCACAGACCTCATAAGGGTCTTCGTACTTTGGAGCCAATTTACCGATCTGCTTCTCCTTAGTATGTAAGAAGACTTTTCTTAATACCTTATCCCCTGATTGAAAATCTCTTATTTTGACCTAGGAGGCAAATGTGCTCCTCATAAAACCTTGGTAATGTGTTGTTCTTAAATGTGCTTTAACCTTTCTCTCTTCTACCAAGTCCAGCTGATTCCTAACTATTGTCTCATCAGTCTGTTTGGAATAGTTATGGACTATGTATGATGGTAAAGTAGCCGCTATGGGGGTAATTACATCCATTCCATATACCATGACAAAATGAGACTTTTATGTAGCAGCCCCAGGACTAGTTCGGTAGGCCCACAATACTTCTTGTAAATAGCTTGGCCATTTCCCCGTAGCGCCCTCTAAATTCTTTTTTATCCAGATAAAATGGTTCTGTTTGCAACTTCAACTTGGACATTTGCTTGCAGATGTAAAGGAGAAGAAAATCAATGCTGATGTCTTTATTATCAAACTGTGGTCCATTGTCTGGAGTAATATTTTGGGGGACTCCAAATCTGCAGCATATATTGGATAAGATAAATTTAATGACAGCCTTCAACGTGGCCCCTGCCAAGGGAGCTGCTTCAATCAATTTTGAGAAATAGTCAATAAGGACTATAATAGTTATGCGTCCCCCGGATGCCATGGGTAGAGATCCAACTAAATCCATCCCCCATCTAGAAAAAATGTATTGGCTCAAAAATAGACTCCATAGGTACTGCTGGCACATGAATTTCATTCCCATACCTTTGACATGGATCACATTTCTTCACCATTTCTTCAACATTTGCCATTATGGATGGCCAATAGTATCCAGCTAATAAGACTCTCCGGGTTAGTGCCCTATACCCACAGTGTGCTGAGCCGTCCCCATCATGCAGTTCTAACAAAAAACTTGGGATTCTTCAAACCCCAAACAACGTAGGAGAGGTATACTAAAAGATTTTTTGTAGAGAATTTCCCTTATCATAAAGAAACCACATGCCTTATATTTAATCTTTTTTGCCATAGCTTTACCCGAAGACAATGTCCCATAAGAAATATATTGAAGGAGACTATATCTCCAGTCCTTAGGTTGAATCACATGTATGCTCATGCTTTCCCCATCTTCTTTGTTCTGACCTAGCTGTATGGACGAGCATTCTTGTATGTGAATCTAAAGGTAGGACTCAAAATATGTTGTAATTGTGAGAGAGTCTGCCAGTGTATTTCACCGATCTAGGAATATGTTCATAGCAAACACTTTTGAAATCTGCTGCCACTTCTTTCAAAATGAGTAAATACTTGACCAGTTGTTCTTTTTGGCCTCAGACTGACCTTGAGCATGGTGGATGAGCAATTGAGAGTCACTCATTAACCAAACCCTCTTAGCTCTACATATGAGAGCTAATTTAAGACCAGTTATAGCTGCTTCATATTCTGACTCATTGTTAGAGGCCCTGAACCCAAAGCATATAACTTGATACATTTTATCACCATATGGATAGGTTAAGCAAATTTTAGCTCCACAGCAGATAGTGCTTGATCCACCATCAGTTCGGACCATCCATTCTTTCTTAGATTTATCTCCTAAAGTTTGTTTAGAGCTCTTGTCTGCATGGAATTCCACAAAGAAATCAGCCACTGATTGAGCTTTAATTGCTGTCCGGGGGCAAAATCAATGTTATAATCGCCCAATTCTCCTGACTATTTGGTCATTCGGCTTGATATATCTGCCTTTTAAAGAACATTTTTTAGCGGGAAAGATGTCCGGACAATAATAGAATGAGATTGAAAATATGGCCTCATATTTCTTACTGGAATCACTAACACTAGTGCCAAATTTTCCAACTTTAAATATATTCTCTCAGCATCCAGCAAACTCTTACTGATGTAGTATACCGGACGAGGATAATTGTCCACTTCTCCCACCAATACAGCACTTATAGCACATTCTGGTACAACCACGTATACATAAAGCTTTTCTCATTGAATGGGCTTCAAAAGAGTCTTTGGTGATGATAAGTGTTTCTTTATCTCAACAAAGGCCTGGTTGCACTGTCGGGACCAAGTAAAGTCTTTAGCATTTTTTAATGTTTGAAAAACCGGAGCACACTTGTCCGATGACCTTGAAATAAACCTATTTAAGGCAACCAACCTTCCGATGAGCCTTTGAACTTCTTTAATATTTCAAGGAGGATCCATTTCTAATAGTGCATTAAGTTGATCCAAATCAGGCTGGATACATTTTTCACTTATTACATAACCCATAAACTTTCAAGATCAGACCCCAAACACACATTTCTCCAAATTTAATTTCAAATTCACAGCGGGTAAATTAGCAAATATTTCTTGAAGATCAGTTATGTGAAAATACTCCTCTAGGATTTTAACCATCATGTCATCTATGTATACTGCCATATTTCTACTGATCTGATTAACAAATGTTTTGTTCACCAACCTCTGATAATTAGCCCCAACATTCTTTAACCCGAAGGGCATTACTTTGTAGCAATGAAGACCTCTATCTGTAACAAAAGTAGTGTGATCTTGATCCTTCAGATCCACTTGTATCTGATTATACCCTAAGAAGGTATCCATGAAGGACAACAACTTATTTCCAGATGTAGAGTCTACTAGCTGATCTATCTGAGGGACAGGATAAAGATCCTTTGGAAAAACTCTGTTAAGGTCAGTGAAATCAATACACCTACGCCATTTCCATTATTTTTCTTGACTAAAACCAGATTGGAAGTCCATAGAGGATATTGGGATTATTTGATGTGCCGCATCTTACTCAGCCGATCAACCTTTTGAACTATCACATCTGCTTTTTCCTTAGAAAAAGCTCTTCTTTTTTGTACAACAGGTGCAACATCGCTCCAGATGGACAACTTATCTGAAATAACGCTTGCTGGTACTCCAGTTACATCACTATTACACCAAGCAAACACATGCTGATTGTTTAGCAAAAAAGCCAACAACTTCTTATTTAACTCTGGCGCCATCTTGGAACCAATCTTGACATTTTTACCCTTTGCAAAGGAGTGAGTTTCAACTTCTTCAATGGGTATTATAACACTGAGAGCCTCTCTCAGGTCATCAATCTCACTTTCCTCAACAAAAGGCTCCAGTAACTGCTAATCTTTATTTATTCGAAATGCCCCCAATGTCTTAGGAGCAAGAGCTATTGCATAACACTCTCTGGCTATCTTCTGACTTCTTTGGACAACACCTACTTGTGCTTGAACTGCATACTTTAAACATTGATGGACTATTTAGGCCAGAACATGCATCTTGGAAAGCCAAGACCTCCCAAAAATCGCGTTGTATGATGTGGGGAAATCTAACAAAAACAATAGTACCCTCACTATCTTTTTAAAAGACCCTTTGCCCAACAACACTTCTTCTTCAAACTCCCCAATTACATCCGCAGTACTACATGTAAAACCTACAATAGTTTTGTTCGAACGTTGAATAAAGACCAGATTTCTCATCTGTTTGTTGGAGCTTAAGAACAAGATGTTTACCGAACTGCCTGTATCTATCAAAATTCGGCGTATATCATTCCCCCTATAGATGCTTCTATGACCACCGCATCCTCATGGGGTCAAAAAATATTCCTCAGATCATCCTTATCAAAAAATATGAATGAGAAATGGGATTGTCACTGATGGGAAGACATTCCCCCTTCTAATTGAGTATCCAAACTGTGGACATGCCTCTTCCTTGATGAATGGATATGTGCAATTACAGTATCCCCTCCAAAGATGGTTAATAACTCAAAATTGATCAGCCCAGACACTGTATTGGTTTATTTTGTTATCACTCCCACCATTTTCCGAGTTAGATCAGGATCCATATACTCAGAGTCCACATCAAATCTTTCAAAGTTTATTATTGCCCATTCTTGAGGAGATGTTCCAGGATTGTTTGTAGGACTTGTCTGAGGAGCATTGTCAGGTCTGTTTCCACTTCTTCTTTTAACATATGCTCCTAGTTTGCCCCACTATCTAATATTATGTACTTCTTGTTTCAATGCTATGCAGTCTTGAGTATTATGGCTTATATCATTATGATACTGGAAAAAACAAGTGTTTCGGTTTTCTCTAGAGGATTGCAACGCCGCCGGCTTTCTGAAGTATACTTCGTCCTTAGTTTTATCATAGATTGTAGCTATATTTTCTCTTAACTCTGCGAACCACTCAGGTTGGACCCAAGGACCCCTCTTACCCCTTGATTGTTGGCTTTGGGTCCGGTTCTAGTTAGATTGAGTTTGCTTAGACCGGTTAGATCCTTGTCCGGTCTCTTTAGCCTTGTATCCGGACTGGTTAGCGGCTGAAGGAGCTGTTATGGTGGACCTCATTTGACGGTGCACCATGGTCTTCTTTGTTTCTTCCACATTAATCTACTTTCCCACTTGGTTTAACAAGCCACCCCAGGTCATAGCTTTCTTCTGGGTTACAGAATGAGCTAAGTTCCGAGGATTCAACCCCTACCTTAGAGTAGAAATTGCCACCTGCTCAAAGCAATCTGCTAATCCATTCTTTGTATTCACAAATCGACTTATATACTCTTTCAAAGAGTCGTTTGGTTCTTGGGCACAATAGATAATAGTATCCCCATTACCCTTCAATTATTTACTCCCAACGAATTTCCTCCGGAAGGCGACCCCGAATGTATCAAAGTATCTAATACACCCTTGAGGTAAGTTATTATACCATTTAAAAGCACTCCCCGTAAAAGTTTAGGAAAATGCTCTACAAAACAGTTTATCATTGTTATCAAAATTCATCTTATTATTTGTACCTGTAGTCATTTTATAGTACAATTGCAGACCCCACACGCTTTAATTCCCAATTATTACATCTTTAGTCCTTACATTTTATTTTCTTCCTATTCTAGCTACTTCTTTGATAGTTTATACAATTTTCCCCTCACACAATTTCCTCTTTGCATTTTCCTCCTATCGTACTTCTTCTTTACAATTTTCTCCTATAATGTTTCTTCTTCACAATTTTATCCTTGTCTTTTATTCTCCCTTATCAGTAGCCCGCCAGTCCTAGTAAAAGTTCTTTTACTGGTACTGTGAAGGATTCTCCATTTATTCATTTCAAATCTCCTCGAATAACTCTTCTTCAGGCAGAGTACGAAAATGTTTGATACCCTAATAATTTGCCTCGAACTTTTAAAGCCCAAGAATCTTCTTCGAAAATTTCATTTCTTCGAATTAATCCTGATAACTGGGGCCCCCTAATCCTTGCACCATTTTAGCCACATGAGCCCCTCGATATTCATTTTGTCAACGCGCCAAAACTATCAATTTCAAGGCTAAATGGGGTGCCAGGATTAACTTATCTATCATGACGTCATCACCCGAAAATGCTTGTCAGCGTATCTTTTTAGAAACGCTTCATATTCCCAAGACACTTTCTGACTAGAGAACCTCTGCATCTTCCCCTATGGTTTATGTGTCAGTACAATTTGTACCTATGTACCCCATAATGCCCCTAGGCAAACACCAGAAAAAGTCCCCGGGCCTGGTATATCCAGAAGGCCCACCTTCATCTATAAATACGGATCTCCCCCCTCATTACTCCAACTTTGTGTTCAAACTTTTCTAGAGAGAGAAAACTGGCAAATAAACCCCGTCGGATTCCTGAGTGGTTTTTGATCAGCAAAAGGTTCGAGGAGAGAGTTGTTGCTGGGGAATACGTGAGGCCCAAACCCCAACCATCTGTTACTACTTTTTTTGGTTCTTGGCCTCCTTCAGCAGATTCAACTGCTATCATTCCCCTTGAATTCGCGCGACAAAGCCTACGTAGTGATCCTAATCCCCTCGGAAGCATGGGTAAAGATAGACAACACAAAGATAAGAAGAGTTCACAGGAGCGAAAACATGCTAAGGAGACGTCGCTGGTCATTCGAGAGCCTGTTTCCACAACAGCGGTCGAGAGTACTCCCTGGATATCTACCAGCCCTCCTCGGACATCTACCATCCCTCCTCGGATGTCTATCATCCCTCCTCGTAAAAAAGATTCTGATGAGTCAAGTCTGCCCTCTATTCCCTCTATGACTATTCATGGGACTCGGTTTTCTCCTTCGAAGACGATCATTACCGAAAAGGACATGCAAAACAGACGAGGAAAAAACCTAGATGCCAAAGGAAAAGAAATTGCAGCAGTGTCCCTCGAACCGAAAGTGCCCGTAATCCCCTCTTTAGGGTCCTCGAGCAACACGACCTCCTCTTCTCAAACAATATCCGAAGAGCCAACTCGTCGGATTGCCCCAAAATCCAAATGAGATATTATGCTACCCTTATAGCTGGATGACATCGCCGGTTGCAATATTCGGGGCATCGAAAATAAGCACATGGTAGCTCTGCACAATATCAAATACAAGTAGTTTTCACAAGTCGAGGAGCCTATGTTGAGGACTCGATGGTGCATTCCCTCCTATATTACGATAAGGTTCCCTTCGGAAGGTGAGACGCCTCTGTCAGTGAGGGACAATGAGTTAGTAGTGTATACTGAGATCATGAACTGGGGGCTAAGGTATCCCTTAGACCCCTTCTTTATCGAATATTTGGTGAAGATAGATCTTTGTCCTTCCCAAGTTGGCCCCAATATGTGGTTTACCCTGATGGCCTGTATTATGGCCTCTAGGCTCTCAGGTCACGAATTTTTGTTAGAGCAGCTCATCGGCCTTGCGGGTCTGGCAAAGAATCCTTTCTTTCCATTCTATTCGTTAACTTTCAACCGGGGATAAAAAGTCTTAAAAGATCTGTTAGAGGCTGACAAGAAATGGAGGCAGAAATTCGTGTTCTTCTCCGGCTACTGGGAGACAGGGTCAGAAGCCACCCCCTCAAATACTCACAGACTGTGTCTGATGTGGACCAACAAATGTAAGTTTCTAGCCTTCTGAGCTACTTATTCTGCATAGAATTTTGCTATGTTACTATACTTCATGTTGGCCACCTACTTTTTGCAGCTATGACTGGGGTATCGAAGCCCTATACCAAATATGTTGAAGGTGCTACTAACGTGTTCACCAAACTCCACATGTGGGCCAAAGATCACTAGGAGAACTGATTTCGACTCTGCTTCACGGATAATAATCTAGCCAGGAGTCGATTGTGGAGGCTCACCCCCCTCAGCCGAATTAGCATGAGAGGATTGATGGCTCCTCCATCGGAACGAGAAGTTATGGAGCGCGTGAGCCAAAACGATATAGTGATTTATCTTCCCAAACGCTCTCGTTCGAAGAGTCATCTTGGAGATACTGACGAGAAGGTTTCTACTAAAGAGCAACAGTTAGGTCGTGAAGGGATAGTTAACATTCAGGAGCTACCTCCCTCAATCAATGTTGTGTCATCTAATTCTAATTCTCCACCCACTGCTTCCATCCTTCCACCAAAGAAGGGCGCCAAGGCAAACGAAAAGAAGAATAAAGCTATCCTAGAGCCCATCCTAGAATTATCCGAAGATGGTGAAACACCAGATGATAAATAGGAAACTGCTCAGGCTGACGAGATTCAAGAAATATCAAGTGAACCTGAGAGAGGAGGTGGTGATTCACCCAAAGAACATACACATCAAACACCAAGCTCGCCTCTTACTGAAGCATCAAGCCCTGTCCCCCTCGAAAATAGTCCAAAGCTTGCACCTCTCCCCATTCTTTGGAGCAATCCTCCTCAGCACATTGACCCAGATACTCTTGGTGGTGGGTTTTCTGATTTTGACTCTACAGCGTTAGGGTCTCCGACAAGCTCCTTCGAAGTTCCTCTGGACGATGAATTCTCGCCAAATATTCGACGAATGCTGCATACCTCAGTTAATAGGGGAAAGAAGATGCAACACCTTGAGAAATGGAAAAATCATTACAAATTTAAGTCGTTGTTGGCTGCGTCTCAGCTCGAAGAAGCCAAGAAACAGCACACAGTCATAGAGAGCCAAACAGATGCTTTTTATGAGCGTTTATCTGCCTCCAAAAATTATGTGTTGATGCTGGAGAGGTGCTGTCAGGAAGAGAGGGATCTGTATAAGAAAAAGACCGATGCCCAAGAAAAATTGTTAGCTGAATACAAGAAAGGACATCGTCTAGCCTGTGACAGATTCGAAGAATGTACTGCCAGCTTTAAAAAAGTGAAAGAGGATCGGGATCAGTTAGTAAAGCGGGTTGAAAAATTCCCTAGACAAGTCGAGGAGGAAAAAGATAAAGCCGTGAATGCTTATACAGCTATGTGCACAAGTAACTTAAATGTCGGGGACGCCATAACTCGAGCATGGTTAATCACCCAAATCTATGTTGAACATCCTGAATATGATTTGGGGAGTTTTTGGAAGCTTGTCCCCCCGGAACTTCGTCCTCCCAAGATAGTGGTGAGCGATAGAGAAGAATCAGAAACAGAGGGGAGCGTCTCATCGAAGAATTCAGACTAAGAAAAAATATGGTATATTGTGATATTTTTTTTGTTTATGGCCTTATGGGGCTCTTTTTGTAAGTTGGTTAACTAAGGCATGCTGTAATATGCTGACTGTCTAAATAATGTTTGTATTCGTGTTATCATACCATTTGTGTTTTTCCACTTGTGTCACGTAATTGATCATCATTAGGCGAGGCAGAAATTTAAGCTGGGGCACAAAATGTTGTGACCTAAACAATAAGTCGAAGAGATAAATACTTCGGAACACGACTTGTTGTAACCCATATCAATAATTTGAAGAGAATAATTCGGGGCACAAACTAATGTGACCCTCAGAGTAATTCGAAGAGATAACAATTCGAGGCACAACTTGCTGTGACCCAAATACTAGTTAAGGCAAAGAATATCCGAGGTACAAACTATTGTGACCCACATAATAATTCGAAGAGACAACAATTCGAGGCACAACTTGCTGTGACCCAAATAATAGTTAAGGCAAAGAATTTCCAAGGCGCACACTAATGTGACCCACATAATAATTCGAAGAGATAGCAATTTGAGGCACGGCTCGCTGTGACCCAAATAATAGTTAAGGCAAAGAATTTCCAAGGCACACACTAATGTGACCCATATAATAATTCGAAGAGATATCAATTCGAGGCACATCTTGCTGTGACCCAAATAATAGTTAAGGCAAAGAATTCTTTGTATTAAGCAGCTCATAGAAACACCTCATTAAAACCTTCCTGTGCCTAACAGGGTAGGAAAGAGAATGCCCTCGCTATGTTTGTTTACTGGAAGATACAAAAAGGTACAAACATACTTGCTAACTAGCTCCTCATTCAAGATACAATTTTAAATGTTCAATATTCCATGGGAGACAGAGATAACGCCCTATCTTGTCTATTAGCCGATACGTGCACTGTTTTAATTTTTCGGTGACCTCATAAGGGCCCTCCCAATTTGGTCCCAACTTACCCAGGCTCTTGTCTTTCGTATGCAAGAAAACTTTACGTAGGAATTTATCTCCTACCTTAAAGCCTCTGTGCTTTACTTTAGACGCATATCGACTCCTTATAAGAGTCTGATAGTAGAGGGACGTCAACTGCGCTTGTTGTCTTTTTTCTTCGACCAAGTCTAAAGCCAGTGCTCTGCTTTGGTCATTCGTGTCTGCTACATATGTTGCCACACGATGGAAGGGGAAAACAATCTCTGGGGGGACAATGGCGTCCATTCCGTAGACTAAGGCAAATGGATATACAGGCGCGGCCGTTCGTGGAGTTGTTCTGTAAGCCCACAATACTTCCTGCCAATAGTCAGGCCATTTTCCCACCTTTCCTTCCAAGTTCTTTTTCAAACCATAAAGAATCATGCGATTAGTCACTTCCACTTGCCCATTAGCTTGAGGGTGAAATGGGGTAGAAAAACATTGTCGTATGCCCCTAGAGACGCAAAAACTTTTGAACTCCTTGTTATCGAACTGAGGTCCGTTATCCGTTGTGATTTGCAATGGCACGCCAAAACGACATCAAATGTTTGACACAACGAACTTGATCACATCCTTGGATTTTGTTCCTGCTAATGGTTCCGCTTCTACCCACTTAGAGAAGTAATCCACCGCTACAATGATGGTCTGCCTGCCACCGGATGCCATTGGTAAAGGCCCGACTAAATCAATGCCCCACCTATCGAACGAGAATGCTTCAGAAATACTCTTTAAGAATAAAACAGGCTTATGGATCACATTGGCATAGCGTTGACACGTGTCACATCGTTTTACTAAATCTTTTGCATTTGAAGCAATAGTCGGTCAATAGTAACCAGCCAGAAACACCCGTCGAATTAATACGTTGTACCCGCAATGGGCAGAACCTTCCCCATCGTGCGACTCATCCTTGTTCAGACACCTTAATAATGGCCGACTCAGAGATTTTTTATACAGCATGCCTCCCAGCATGATATACCCATGGGATTTGAACCTGATCTTCCTAGCCTCGTACTTTCCGACGGGTAAAGTATCGTTTTCCAAGAAGTCAATGATAGCTGCCCTCCAATCGTCTGTGACCACATTACTTTCATCGTTAACGTTCATTGCTTACTCTGCATCAACTACGATCGAAGGATGTTCCTGAATTAAAACCCAAGGATATCCCTCCGTTCGTGAGGCGGAGGCCAAACAATCTGGGACAACATTTGATTCTCTTCGAATATGTTTATACTTGACTTCCTCAAACTCGGAACCAAATCCTTTAATGCTTTCAAATACTGTATCAACTTATCTTTTCTGGCTTTGGACTCTCCCGAAGCTTGGTTTATCACCAATTCTGAATCGCTGACTAGTTTAACCTTTTTGGCCCCACATATGTGAGCCAAATGCAAACATGCTAACGCGGCTTCGTACTCTGCTTCGTTGTTAGTTGCCTTGAACCCAAATCGAATAGCTTAGAACATAGCTATTCCTTCTGGAGAAATCAACTGGACACCCACCCCACTTCCAGAAATGTTCGACTGACCATCCGTTCGTACCAACCATTCTGTCTCGTCAACATGATCACCGACCTCTTTATCCTCTCTGTCCGAATGGAATTCGACCAAAAAATCAGCTAAGACTTGAGCTTTTATCGCCGTTCGAGGCTCAAATGTCATGTCAAAATCTCATAATTCTACTGACCATTTAGTCATTCTTCCAGAGATATCAGGCCTCTGTAACAGACCCTTTAAGGGAAAAGTTATCCGAACAACTATAGCATGTGCCTGGAAGTAAGGTCTCATCTTTCTGGCCGCCGTTACCAAAGCCAAAAATACCTTCTCTAACTTAAGATATCCCTTTTCCGCATCCAACAAACTCTTACTGACATAATAGATGAGTTTCAGAAGAGATTCTTCCTCGCGAAGTAAATCAGCACTGACCGCACAATCGGACACTGCTACATAGATAATCAATCTTTCCCCCACCAATGGTTTAGACAGAATAACAGGGGATATCAAACATTCCTGAATTTTACGAAAAGCTTCTGAGAACTCATTAGTCCAATGGAATTGTTTGGCATTGCGTAGTGCCTTAAAGAAAGGTGGACATTTGTCCGAGGATCGAGAAATGAACCTGTTCAATGCTGCCAATCTCCCTGTCAAGATTTGGACTTCCTTGATATTTCGAGGTGGAGTCATAGTGAGTAAAGCCTTTATTTGATCCGGGTCAGCCTCAATACCTCTCTCAATGATCATATATCCGAGGAACTTACCCGATCGCACCCCAAAAATACACTTTTCTGGGTTCAATTTCAAGTTGACCTTACTCAAATTATTGAAAATCTCTTCCAGGTCAGCAAAGTGATCCTCGTCTCGCAAACTTTTGACTAACATATCATCAATATATGCTTCAACGTTCCTGCCGATCTGGTCCTCAAAGGTTTTGTTGACCAAGCGTTGATAAGTTGCCCCCGCATTTTTCAAACCGAATCACATAACTTTGTAGCAGTATAATCCTCTCCCGGTTATAAACGAAGTACTTTCTTCATCATGAACGTCCAACCAGATTTGATTGTACCCAGAATACGCGTCCATGAAGGATAACAATCTATTACCTGAAGTCGAATTTACTAACTGATCAATACGTGGCGCCGGGAACGGATCTTTGGGACAAGCTCTGTTTAAATCTGTAAAGTCGACACACATTCTCCATTTGCCATTCTTTTTCCTAACTAGGACCGGATTCGTTGCCCAAGCAGGATAATGCGACTCACGAATATGGCCTATGCTCAATAACCTCTCCACTTCCAAAAGAATAGCTGTAGCCTTTTCCGGAGAAACGGGCCTCCTCTCTGGATAATGGGTCTAACATCGAGTCGTACCGCAAGTTTATGACATATGAACTCCGGTGGTACTCCTGTGACATCCTGTGCACACCATGCAAACATATCAAGTTTGTTTGATAAAAATGCAATTAAGCTCGCTCTGAACTCAGAAGGAAGTTTTACTACGATCTTCAAAGATTTTCCACTCTCAAATGCATGTGCCTCGGAATCTTCTTCCGGGACCAGAAATCCGGGGGTCTCCCTCGGATCATCACATGGGATGACTTCGGAGGGAGACCCCTTTAACTGCTATGCTTTGCTTGACCCCTCTCCTCGAACTCCCTTCGAGGATAACGCTATCTGGTTACACTCTCGGGCCATTTTCTGGCTACTTCTGATTATCCCGACATTGTTTCCTACCACATACTTTAAGCATTGATGTACCGTTGAAATTACCCCATACGTGCGGGACAACCAAGAACGGCCCAGAATAACATTATACAAAGTTGGCGCATCAACAACAATGAACAATACCTCCACCTCTTTCTTGAATGGCCCACGGCCCAACTCGACCACACACTGGAACTCTCCCACTACCACTGCTGTGGCGCCAGTAAAACCCACTATAGTTCTGTCGGACCGTCGGATAACTAGTGGGTCAGAAATTCTCCTGTAAGTGCTCATAAACAATATATTCGCTGAGCTCCCTGTGTCGATAAGTATCTTCTGAACTTGATCCCCAGCGATGCCCGCAGCGATCACCACCGCATCCTCATGCGGGCCTGCAACATTTCGCATATCATCGTCGTCAAAACAAATGATGGGGGAGGGTAATCGGTGCATTTGGGCTGACACCCCTGCTTCGATCTGGGTAGTCAGGTTGACCATGTGTCTCTTTCGCGAGCTATTGGAATTTCCTGCAATAGTGTCTCCTCCAAATATTGCTAGTAAATCGAAGAAAACACAAAGGTTATTCACCCTCCCCCTCGGAATAACCTCTTCCACCATATTCACATTGTTCCTCCCTTCCTTGGGATCCAAATATTCTTGTTCAATGTCAAAATCGTCGACCCCTTCGGATATTACCATGGCTGTGTCAGTGTTCTTTGCGACAGCTTTCACCACATCGCTCTTCTGGGAGTGCTTTTTGACATACTCTAACAGCATTCCATTCTCGATCAAAGCTTGCACTTCCTTTTTTCAAAGCTATGCAATCCTTGGTATCGTGCCCAATATCCTCGTGATATTTGCAATACTTATTAACGCTTCTACTTTCCCTCGGAGTCTGTATGGAAAAAGGCTTCATGAATGGTACTGTAGATCTTGCCTTGTCAAATATAGCGGCAACATTTTCCGCCAACTCCGCAAAATAGTCTGGTCGAACCCACTTATTCGACATGGGTCTTATCCCTTCATTGTAATTTTGCTGGTTGCCATAGTATTGTGGGTTCGTTTTCTGCCTCGGCGGATATTGACCCGTACTTTTGGCCTGAACATTGGTACGGGGCCCTTGGCTACTCGGCTCAGATCTTTGAAATTGATTCTGATCCAACTGATCCCCGGATCATTTCTCTGATTCCTGAGTCTCCTCAACCAGAATTCTCTTCTCTACTTGATCCAACAATGCACCAAAGGTCATTGCCTGACTCTCCGCCACCGTATCCTTCAACAATCCATGGTGTAGGCCCATCCTGAAAGTTGCAAGTGCCACCGAATCTTTTACAATACTCCATGCCCGTTTTTGTTTTGTCAAACCCATTGGTGTAATTCTTCAAGCTTTCCCCAACCTTTTGTCTGCAATAGATTATCGTGTCCCCGTTAGCTCAGAAGTTTTTGCTCCCCACGAAGTGTTGTCTGAAGACATTCGAGAACATGTCGAAATTCTTTATCGAGCCCTGCGGAAGCTTATTATACCATTTGGAAGCTACCCCCTTGAAGGTCTGAGAAAATGCTCTACACAGCAACTTATCATCGTCGTCGAAGTTAATCATGAAGTTTTTGAATTGTTCGATGTGATTATCCGGATCTTGCGTCCCATCGAATATTTCTAGCTTCGAGATGTCGAAATGATTTGGGAGGTTTCCCACCAATATGTTCGGGAACAGAGGAGAAGCTCTCCAATTGTGACCCGTACGATAGACATTGGATCTCATATTGTCATTTCTCGGAAAGTACAGCCCTTCATCGGATGTCAGAGTATATTGATGCTACCACTTCGAATTTCACGGGCCCATGTCTTCTTTTCTAACAGGAAACTTCACTTGGACATTAGCCTGACCATCCAACTGAGCACAGTAACTCTTCTCCTTCGGAGACTTCCTCTCCGATCTTCTTCCCCTTCGATAATCAGCGTGTCTTTGACCGTGCTTTTTCTTTCTGTGGTTTTTCCGAGGAGACGACTCCGACGAACTGTATCGAGAATAATCGCTCGAGTCAGGCGAATCCAAATGTTGTTTTTCTCTCCTCCTCGACGATTGTCGTTCGTACCCTCTGTATCTATCGTCTTTGTTCTTAGGAAAAAAATCGTTTTCACACTCCTCTTTTTCACCAGCTGGCTCCCTCCTTATCTCGGAACGAAGATTTGCCTGTACGGCTGACTTTTCTGCCTTCAATCTTTCGATCTCTAGCAACAGTTCATTCTTTCGAGCCAACAGGTCCGAGTCATCGAAAGTGTCTCCGACTCGCTGACCCCATTGTCCCTCGTACTCCATGTCGTTCCGATAGTCATCGCGCACTAGGTTCTCCTCGCAATCGTTGACAAAATCGTCCCCTTGCTCTTCCATAGTTTTCCTCGGAACATATTTTATTTCCAGGAAGTGATTGTCATCAGAATGATCTTCGTTTCCCACAGACGGCGCCACTGAAGAGTTTTGAGAAAGTCCGGGGGTGATTATGCGATACGAGAATCTCTTAGTGTCAATATAGGTGAATTCACTTTGTTTAGGAGCTGTTTTAGAGAGAGAAAATGGGAGCTTAGCTTAAGTAGAGAGAGAAAGTAATATATTATTCATCTCGGGATCTGTGAAGCGTGTGTAGTCCTTTTATAGTACAATGGCGGACCCCACACGCTTTAATTCCCAATTATTACAATTTTAGTCCTTACATCTTATTTTCTTCCTATTCTAGCTACTTCTTTGATAGTTTATACAATTTTCCCCTCACACAATTTCCTCTTTGCATTTTCCTCCTATCGTACTTCTTCTTTACAATTTTCTCCTATAATGTTTCTTCTTCACAATTTTGTCCTTGTCTTTTATTCTCCCTTATCAGTTTTGAATATAAAATTCAGGCACCGTCGTGCTCCCAATGTGGTCGCCAATTTGGTTTGGTTTATTTTGGGCTAAGGGTAGTTTTATAAAATGGTTTTGTAAGTTTGGGTGTATAGTGTTTAGTGTGGATAATTAAGGAGCATGCTAGTATTAAATTCTAATCACCCTCATTAATAAGAGTGGTTGGGGTATTTATACCTTAATTATTGACCCATGGGCTTACCAAGTCAAGGTTTTGAAATTGGGTCGAATTTAAAAACCAATTAGTTTTTAAGTAGATTATCAAATAGCTTAGTCAAAAGTTATTTATGTTTGTCATGTTCGGATTAATATTGGTGTTATATGGTCTGAATTACCGCTGTTCGGATTAATAGGTGGGTTGTGACTGCACGATCTGAACTCATCAAATAATGTTAGAGCCAAAGCGGTTGATGATGGAGGTTGGGAAAAACCATGTGTCGTACCAGATAGAGGTATCATTCCCATTTTCAACGAAAACTTTATAGTGATTTGCATCTTGATCACGCATCTTAAGGATCTTTCTCCAACTCCAACTGGTGCTACTAGGAATAGGGTGGGTCCAAATGCTTTTGCTTTTTATTTTTTCAGCAAGACTCCACTGTGTCCATATGGAATTTTTATTTTTGGTTAATATGGACCAGAAAAACTTGAGGGCGGTCGCTTGATTCCAATTTTTTAAGTTTGGGATCCCAAGGTCACATCATCTATGGGCAACGAAATCTTTTCCCATGCAATCTTAGCACTAGAGATCTTCTTCTCTGAGCCAGACCAGAGGAATTATCGAAGAAGTTGAGATAGTTCATTCAGCACACGAACTGGAAGGATGAAGATTGAAGACCAATAAACTTGGCTGGAGAAGAGGACTAATTTGATCAATTGGAGTTTACTAGTGTAAGATAGGTCCTTGGGTGTCCACGAGTTGATACGATTTTTAATTTTGAGAAACACCGATCTGCAGTCGTTGTATGTGAGCCTGGAAGTGATGAGAAACGATTCCGAGATAACGAATCGGTAATGAGCCCTCATTAAAACCGAGAAGGTTAAGGATATAAACTTTAGTGATGGATGAGGTCCCTGAGAAGTAGACATGACTTTTGTTTGGATTTGACTAAAGGCTAGAGAGGGAAGCGGATTATTTCAATCTCTTGTGGATAAGGCTAATAGATTCGGAGTCGGCTCTGGAGAAGATCATGAGGTCATCTGTGAAGTAAAAGTTGATAATTTTGAGCTTTCTCCATTTCTAATGAAATCCGAATGAAGGATTGAAACTCTTCTTGTAAAGGATACTAGAGAAGACCTGCATAACAATGACAAAAAAATAAGGGAAGAGAGGGTCTCCCTATCAGAGCCCTTTCCCTTGGAAAAAGCTAGTGGGCTTACCATTAACGCAGACATCAAATGAAGGGGTCGTGATACATTAGATAATTCAGTTAATCATAGAAATAGGGAAGTTCATGACAAAGAGGATATCAAGAACAATTTCCCATATGATATTATCAAATGATTTCATGAGATCAATCTTAAGGGAACATCTCGGCCCCTTATGATTGGTCTCATAACCATGCATTAGATCTTGAGTCAAGAGAATGTTATCAGCAATCGAGCGACCCAGGACAAAAGCCGACTGAGAGGGGTCAATAAGCAAGGGGAGGGCTAGTTTAATTCTGCTCGCAAGGATTTTCAAGGTTTTATTCAAGTCAGGGCTCATTTTTTCTTTAAACAATAAATATTTGACCCACACGCAGACATCTGGCCCCACAATCGACCAACGGGTCTTAAAGAGGCCAGCGCTGAACCCATCAGGACCATGAGCTTTGTCAATATCAAGGTCAAAGGAGGCTTTTTTGATCTCGTCGTCCAAGATGGGCTTTATCATATCAGAGTTAGGGCGGGTGGGACCGAGGTTTCGATGAGGGATTTGATTATATCGAGGCAAGGGTAGATTCCTTGGCTACGGGAGCCTAAATGATTCCAAAAATGGTTAAGGAAGGTGGTGAATATAACTCTAGGGATGGAGCTGGCATAGCCATCCTAGGTCATGATAGACATGATTTTGTTGCGGGCCGTACGAGCGCGGATACAATTGTGAAAGAACTTGGAGTTTTTGTTTCCAAGCTTAAGCCAATTTTCTCTAAATTTTTGCTTGAGGAAGGATTCCTCAATATGACTTTAAAAATGTAATTTTTTGCGGCCTGCCTCTCATTGGAGACTAATGAGCTGTTTTTTAGGTTTAAAGAAAGGTGTTCCTGCGCCAGAGCAAGGGTAATTTGGGCTTTGTCTACTCTGTGACTGATCTTACTAAAATCCCTTTTGCTGAGGGACGAAAAGGAAGGAATGAGCCAGCAAGCTTAATAACGATGTTCTTCATAAGGATTTTTCTACAAGGGAGGTTCCAACTAGAGGAAACAAGGTGCTAGAACCTCGGGTGATATTTCCACATATTAAAATATTTAAAAGGTTTAGGACTGGTCAAGAAGGGGGTTATGAGGTAAATGATGATGGGGGTGTGGTCAGAGGTACATCAGACGTCAAAATGAGCGAAAGAGTTAGGAAAGTAATTGTCCCAGAGACCATTGACAAGAGCTCTGTCAATTTTCGAAGATATAAGGTTTTTGATTCGGCAGTTGAACCATGAAAATTAGAAACCGGTGGATCGAAGATCATCCAGGTCGGAGTTGCGGCAACAGTTATTAAATGAGGTAATAGAGTTGTTCCAGGGAGAGTCCGAGGTAGATCGTTCGTGAGGGCTTCGAATAACATTGCAATCCCCAATAACGATCCAAGGATTTTCAAAATTAGTTTGGAAAATTAAGGGCAAGTCACTTTGGAGGGATTGACGATCAGACGACTCATTAAAACCATAAACAATTGTGAGATTAAAAGTGATAATTTTAACAATCCACTTGATGTCACAATGCATAATCTGAGCAGTAGAGCATCTTAAAGATATATTATAGATATTTAGGTTCCAAGAGATCCAAATTCTGCGATAGTGGTGGGAATAGTGGCTCGTAAGACAGTGCCACCAATGCAACATGCTATTTATAATAAGAGTTACGTTGTCAATATTGACTTTGGTTTCAAGCAGACAAATAGCATTTATGCTATTTGTATAAACAAAATCACGGACATCTGTTTGACGAAAAAGGTCATTTAAACCCCTTACATTCTAGCTAGCAATACGTATTTAAATAAAAGATATAAATAAGAAAAGTTTAAGGAAGACTAATACAACGTTGGGGGGTCTCAATACATACTTGTTCTAACCAATTTGTTTCCAAGTTGCATTCTAAGCGAATCTGTCCGGCTAGAATGAGGCCAATCTAACCGGCTGAAGAGTTATTGCTAGCTATCATAATGCTATAAGTATGCAGGACGAGACTCTTACCAAAATAGTTAATAATTCCTTTTAATAATTATCTTCAATCACAATATAGCTTAGGGTTAATACATTTAATATCTTTAAATAAAAAAGTAATATGAATATATAAAAATACTACTAATGAAATCATGCGGGTAGACTCAAATTTGAAAATCT
Source organism: Limnanthes douglasii subsp. nivea (assembly GCA_036936605.1). Classification (NCBI taxonomy): domain Eukaryota; kingdom Viridiplantae; phylum Streptophyta; class Magnoliopsida; order Brassicales; family Limnanthaceae; genus Limnanthes; species Limnanthes douglasii. Next base: position 9,969,131 of record JAUPFV010000001.1, on the reverse strand, counting down.
TATCTTTATCTACCTTATTTGTTATATTAAATATAAGACCATAAGGTAAAAGACAATTCTTAAAAGATGTGAGTAAAGTAGCAGGGGCTAGGCTAATTCAAGACCTGTTTTTTATAACGAGACCCGGTTATAGTGAGACATGTCTTGGCTATAACGAGATCCCTCTTAATTACAAAATTTACATCCATATAAATACAAAAAGTCCAAAATTTCACTACTTTCTCTCCTCTGAAACCCTAAACCTCTCCAAACCCATGATTTCCAAAGTCAAGATTTTTCAAATCCAACACCAAATACTTGTTAAGGTAAACATTTTCTACATCTTGGTGTAATTATTTGTTACTTTCCATGTGTGGTTTTCGAGATATTTAGAGTTTAGTATTCAGGGATAAAAATCGAATTTTCTTCTAGTTGTAGTTGTTTTCTTGATGTTTGAATACATGTAGGTGGTTAGTTAGACGAATAGGTTCGATTTGGCATATTTTTTGTTAGATTTGGGGTAGATTAAGGTAGTTTTAATATTTGAGGACATGTTTTCTGTTCTTGGTATTTCGAAGTACTGTTTCGTGCTTGGAAATACTGGATTCCAGGAAATACCCAGTCCAGGATCCGTGGGTTGGTCTGATCCACATAACGTAGATTGGAGAAATATTGGCACGATTTCGTGCGTGGATTTCCCCAGTCCATGCAATTGAATGCGTGGATCAATAGTTTTTCAAATTTTTAGCCCCATTTTTTATTTCGATGAATTGGGTTTCGTGTTATGATGTATTTCTCATCCTACATCGACGATTTCACAATTTTTTTTATTCATATTAAATCCGTTTTAGTAAATTATGCTTATTTAAAAACTATCCTGACCATCTTCTTGAAAGGGCCCTTGCCCAACAGAACTTCCTCTTCGAACTCTCCGATCACATCTACTGAGCTGCCAGTAAAGCCCACAATTGATCTGTCCAAACGCTGAATCACGGCTAGATTTTTCATTTTCTTGTAAGTGTTTAAGAAGAGGATATTAGCTGAGCTTCCAGTATCCACCAAGATTCGTCTTATGTCATTGCCCCCAATAGATGCTCCTATGACAACAACATCTTCATGAGGGCCAGCTATATCTCGTAAATCATCTTCATCAAAAACAATGAAGGGGAATGGAATTTGCGATTGATAGGAGGTCATGCCTCCTTCTAGCTAGGTGGCTAAAGTATGAACGTGCCTCTTCCTCGAAGAAGCAGTAGGAGCTGTCATAGTATCCCCTCCGAAAATTGTAAGTGACTCAAAAAACTTAATGAGCCCGGAGACTGTTCTAGAACATTCCTCAATGGCACCCACTCTATTTCGAGTTGGATCCGGATCCAAATATTCTGATTCCACATCAAATCTTTCGATTATAACCATGGCTCCCTCCGGAGCAGCATTACTTGGACCAACCCGGTGTGTATTGTCAGGCCTATTACCTCTTCTTCGTTTGACATAAGCCCCCAACTTTCCCCTTTCAATCAAGTTTTGAACTTCTTGTTTCAAGGCTATACAATCATCCATGGTATGGCCAGTATCATTGTGATACTGGCAGAAGGAGTTATTGCGATGTTCTCTAGGAGATTGCAGTGTGGCCGGTCTTCTATATTGTACCTCTTCCTTTGTTTTATCATAAATGGTGGCCACACTTTCTTTCAATTCTGCAAACCACTCCGGTTGAATCCAAGGCCCTCTCTTATTTCTGGATTGTTGACTCTGGGCAGGTGCAGCTGGCTGAGATTGAGCTTTAGCCCGGCCATGCCCCTGTCCGGTCTCATTTGCTTTGTTCCAGACTGATTCTGATTGGGGTATGGTGCCACCGGGGCAGACCTCACCTGCATGTGCACCCTAGTTTTCTTTGTTTCATCAATGTTAATCTGCTTTCCAACCTGATTCAGCAGCCCTCCCTAGGTCATGGCTTTCTTTCTGGTAACCGAAAAAGCCAAATTCCTAGGGTTTAAGCCGTGTCTCAAGGATGCTATTGCTACTTGCTCGAAGCAATCAGCCAACCCATTCTTGGTGTTCACAAAACGACTTATGTATTCTTTCAATGATTCGTTCGGCTCATGGGCACAATGGATTATTGTGTCCCCGTTGCCCTTCAACTCTTTACTCCCAACAAACTGCCTTCGAAAGGCCACCTAAAAAGTATCGAAATTCTTGATGCAGCCTTGTGGTAGGCTGTTATACCATTTTAGAGCACTCCCCGTAAAATATTGGGAGAATGTTTTACAAAGTAGCTTGTCATCATCATCAAAGTTCATCATGAAGTTTTTAAATTGCTCCAAATGGTTGTCCGGATCAGTACTGCCATCGTACTTCTCCATTTTAGTGTTATCAAACCTCTTAGGGAGGTTTCCGGATAGAATTTTGGAAGACAAGGGAGATTGTCTCCAATTTCGGCCACGACTGAACACAGTATCCTCATTGGGAGTTGCAAAGATAATCGGTTCATCGTGGAAGGCAAAAGGATCCATCAGTGTCTTATCTACATGCCTCCGGCTGTGAGATGACCCTTTGCAAATATTCTTCTTCAACTTTCAATGTCTATCTCTTTTTCTTGAATATTTTTTTATCAGCTTTTGTTTCTTTTTAGTTCGGCCCTCATCGCTGCTAGAGGACAAGGAATCTTCAACTCCATCTTCATCCTAGGAGCTATCACAAGATTCTGAGCTTGAGTCAGAACTCTCCACTAGCTTAGACCTGTGAGACTTTTTTGAGCTAGCCTAAGTCTTTTTGGTACTCACATGAGTCTTTGAAGGCTCATGCTCTCTAGGGTTATCGGTATGATGAGCAACTGATGCTTTCGATTTTTCTTTCATTCCCATCTTAGCCTTTTCTGCCCTCAGAGCTTCTATCTCGCTTTTCAATCTATCGCGCTCCTCGATAGTGTATTCATCGTTTTCACCCACCACTTCGAGCAAAGCTGGTGGCACTTCCGGGGCGTCCAGATTCATTCAGACTGACTTTTCTTGTTGGTTTCGAATGCTTGATTCAGGCACCTTCGTGCTCCCACTGTGGTCGCCAATTTGATGTGGTTAATTTTCATCTGAGGGTAATTTAGTAATTTGTTTAGAGTTTGTGAAGGTTGGTGTGTGTTAATGTTTTGAGTAGAGAGTAGTGGGGGAATTAAGCAGTGTGGTTGTATTTAATTTTCATTACCCATATTAAATGCAGGTGCTTGGGTATTTATACCCTTACATTTGGGCTTTATGGGTTTTCGGGTCATGTTTAATGGACCCGGGTCATGTTCAAAGACCTATGAGCTCTTAGTAGAAGAGCAAGCTGCTTAGTCAAGAAGTGTTTAGGTTTTTAAGTACTTTAGTCATAATTCGGACAGTCCAGTGAGCTAAGGGTTCGAACTGTTTTGTCCGATCCAGTGACCTTAGTCCGAAGTGTCCCCGTCCGGAGAGGTAGAAATATTGGGACTCATCAGGTGAGATGAGAGAGGTGATATCGTCTCTTTCTCTCACTAAAAGTGGCTTTTTTTGGCAGAATAATTTAGAGCGAAATAATTTCTATTTTTCATATCATTAAATAAATATTTTTATTAAAATTTTGAAGGTTACAAGACTAAAAGGTGAAGGCCCAGGACAAAAAATTCAAAACAACTAGCTCAAAATTTGGAGCTAAACATTTTTGCATTAAAGAACCCATTTTGCTAGCCAAACGACTGCTTGATTATGTTATATATATCTTATAGTCATACTACAAGTTATTAACTTCCTACATCATTCAATGAGGGGCCCAAGAACCAAGGATCTTTGTTTTCCATGAGCATTTCAATTAAAATAGCAGAATCTATTACTTATAAGTAAATCTAATAGTGACCTACATTATCCTATAATAAGAATTTTCTTACCATAGGTTCTACTAGAAGCCACTATTATATTACCCTGATTATATTTTATGGGACCCTGCCATTTAATTCTCAAGATAGAGAGCAAGAACCATATGTGTTTAGCTTATACCTCTCCCCAAGTGGTAGATTCTATTTAAGAGTTAGACTTTTCTAGGTTTGTTTAGATGTTGGATACATCCTAGTTTATTAACTACTTTAGAATATTTGGTCCAATAAGATATTTTAAACAGATTAGTACTGTCTAAACTTGAAGTAATGTATTTAATATGGTCTATGATATATTTGACAGTAACATTAAGATCTTGAAACTTAACTTTATTCCCAGACATCCACACGACCCAACATATAACTGGACGTATGATATATCTCATATAGACCTCTTTATCTATAGACCTATACCAATTTATTATAAGATGGGAGATTGCATTCCCAATTATGATACCAAATAAACCTGCACAATACATGTAAAATTCCCAAGAAATGTTACATTGTAAAAATAGGTGTATAATTGATTCAATGCCTCCGTAAAATTAACATTTTGTAGCAAGATAAATCTTATTTTTCTAGAGGATATAATCAACTAGAATCTAGGTGTTAACCAGCCTCCAAAATAGAAAATAATATTTTTGTGTTATTCCAAATTCTCTTATAAAAGTTGGATTTTGAACCTTTATTCTATCATGTTTTTACATTTATCTTTTAAGTTAATTCACCATTTTTTTAGATAGTGACTACTTCAGGGACTCATTTTTTGGTTATTTGATTAAGAATCTTTTTATTTTCTCAATGTCTGACGAGAGAACAAGATCCTTAAATTTCTCCAAATTCTAGCTTCCATCATTGGAGTAGTTATTAATTTTATTCTCTTGATACCAGGAATTGTCCTCTTTATTGGAAAGAATAATATAAGGTTTTGAGTCACACCATTTATCAATCCAGAAATCTATATCTCTTCTACAAATATGCCAATATATATAACATTCTCTAATTTCCTTGATGTTTAATAACCTCTTCCAGCCTTTAGAACTTTTACTAGTAACTTTAACTTGTAAATGATGATAAATCTTATAATATATTGAATGCATATATTTCGACCATAGTGATCTTAGCTCTAAATTGAAACCAAATTTTACAGGAGTAAAAAAGTTAAATTTCTTCCAAAGTTTTAATGTTTAAACCTCCGTCATCATAAGGCTTACATAAATAAGACCATTTTGAGAAGTGAATTTGATGTAGCCGCACAAGCCCATGGCTATATGGCCCATTTGGACAAACGGAAATGGGCTTTATTTGGGGATCGGTTATCTAAATTAGGCGTTGTGACCACTCAAATTGAACGCGTCGAGAAGCCCTCTCACGAAGGTCTTATGGAGTAGATAGCTCCAGAACAACTCCAATGACGCTTCCAAAATGGACGGTTCCAGGTCATAGCTTAACAATACCAACTGCCACCCCTATGCATACAGGTTCTAATTCATACGTCCCTAGTCACGCAAGTACTTCCTTGCATGTCAGGTGCTATCATTTTCATGAACTAGGGCACGTTGCTTTACAATTTCCAAAGTTACGACAACAGTCCCAACAATTGAGAGGTTTGTTCACTGGAGTTGCTGATTTTGATCTGGAAGGTGACCCACGGGTTGATGAGGAACTAGAAGATGTGTTGATGAGGTTCAGAAGGACCATATTATAAGAGGAAATATTGGACATGCATTGGTTAGTAGACGTGTCCATTTTACACTCAAAGCAAAAGATGAAGGGGATGATTGGCTACAAAACAATATTTTCCAGTCGACTCGTACTATCGGGGGAGAGGTATGCAAATTTATTATTGGTTCAGAGAGCTGCGAAAACGTTATTTTTGAAGAAGTTGTGCAGAAGTTGGGCCTGAAAACAGAAGACCACCCAAACCCTACAAGCTCGCCTCATTAAAAAAAGGTAGTGAGGTAATAATTTCTAAAAGATGTCTAGTGTCTTTTTCTATTAATAACTATAAGGATAAAGAATGGTGCGATGTCATTGTTATGGATGCTTATCACTTATTGCTAGGCCGACCATGACAATATGATAGAAGTTTCACATACGATGGTAGGATAAACTGCTATAGTTTCATATGGAATAAGATTAGATTCATATTAACACCAACTAAGGAGGTATCCCTAAAACCTGCACTTGTTGTATCACAGGTGTCGGGTAAGAACTTTTTAACTCGAAAAGTATTTATAGAACATGCTAGTGATATATGAATTGTCTATCTTTTGGTGGTTAAGGAATTTTGAGCTGATCGAGATACCTGAGCGCGTTTGAGCGCTATTAGCAGAATTTTTTGTTTTCTTTCCCGATAAGCTACCTATAGGTGTTCCTCTATTAAGAGACATCCAGCACTAAATTGACCTAGTACCGGGTGCTGGCCTACCAAACTGACTGCATTACCGAATGAGTCCAAAAGAGAATGAGGAGCTCTGTAGACATATGGAAGAACTGCTGACTAAAGGCGACATCCGTGAGAGCCTTAGTCCTTGTGTGGTTCCTGCACAGTTAACACCAAAGAAGGTTGTCTCGATAAGGATGTGTGTGGATAACCGAGCTATCAAAAAAGTTACAGTCAAGTATATGTTTCCTATTTCTCTCCTTGATGTTTTACTCTATTAGTTGAGTGGTGCTACCGTGTTTACGAAGCTGTATTTGAAGGGCGAATATCACTAGATTCGAATTCTCATGGGAGATGAGTGGAAAACAGCCTTTAAAACCCGAGAAGGTCTGTTTGAGTGGATGGTCATGCCATTCGTCCTTTTCAATGCTCCTAGAACGTTCGTGCGAGTTATGAACCATGTATTTTTCCCGTTCATTGGAAAATTTCTAGGTGTGTACTTTGATGATATTCTCATATATAGTACAATGGAGGAGCTGGACCTCCAGTACTTACGGGAAGTATTGGTTGTTTTGAGACGAGAAGATTTTTATGGGGAACTCGACAAGTGTTTCTTTACGACATATTCAATTCCTTTCATGGGGTATGTTTTTTTTAAAGGATGGCTTATTAGTGGATAAGTCGAAAGTGGCAGCAGTGTGTGAGTGGCCTATACCTACTTCTATCACCGAAGTCTGTTCTTTTCAGCGGCTGGTTTCATTATACAGGAGGTTCATACATAACTTCAGTAGTGGCATGGCTCCTATTACAGATTTTATGAAGGGCAAGACCTTTTACTGGACCCCTGAAGCAGCTACTGTGTTTGAAGAGATCAAGGTAAGACTGACCACTGAACCTATTCTGGTTATACCTGATTTTTCCAACAAGGTTTGAACTGCATTGTGATGCGTCTGGATTGGGTATTGAAGCTGTACTCAGCCAACGAGGCCGACATGTAGCCTACTTCAGTGAGAAGTTAAGTGGAGCTAAGATCAACTACAACACCTATACAAGGAGTTTTATACAGTTGTACGAGCTTTGAAGCATTGGAGTTCCTACTTGGCCTATAATGACTTTATCCTATACACCGATCATGATGCCTTGAAGCATCTGCAGAGTCAAGAGAAGCTCTCTTCTTGCCATGCGCGTTGGGAAATATTTACTCAACAATTTACCTTTTCCATCAAACACACTCCAGGGGAAGTTAACCGCGTAGCTGCTGCACTGAGCGGGCGCAGTGTGATGATTCTTATGGAAGGACAGGTTGTGGAATTCAAGATGATGAAGGATATACTGGCTATTGATCCATATTTTGGTCCTATTCTAGAGACATCCGCGTAGGTTGGAGAAAATATGGGAGACATTTAAAGGTTACTGATTGTACATGGGAGACATTTAGAGGTTACTGATTGTACATGGGAGACATAACAAGAGGCATGATGGTTAGGATCAAACCCTTCAATCTATATCTAGTCAGTTCTTCTGGCCGCATTTAAGGCGAGATGTTATTCGTTTTGTAGCTGGTCGTCGGGTTTGCCAGGTGGCAAAAGGTACATCCTCCAACAATGGTCTATACCTACCACTCCCAATACCATAGGGACCGTAGCAAACCTTCAGTATGGATTTTGTTGGTGGACTGCCAAGCAGTGGCAGAACCAGGAATCCAAGTCAGGAGGGGCTGAAGTATTACATAAACTAGACATGTTTTAATTTTTTTTTTCATTTACATCGTACTCTTAATTGATTTTTTAATAATTTGTGTGGATATATTAAAAAAACATTAATCCTAACATTTTTATTATTAAGAAAATCATGAATATTTATTGAAATCAAATATATAAAAAAAATTATACATTTGATTTATGGGGCATATGTCTAAATAATCTTAAGTTTATATATGAGTTAGTGCCAGTTATAGCATTTACATATGTCTAAATAATCTTAAGTTTATATATCAGTTAGTACCAGTTGAAACATTTATGTATAAAATGAAAAGGCTTCATACTAGTTGCGAGATGTTCTTACTTATTTGTCATTGATCCTTCTCATACCTATCCGACATGGAAATTTGGTCGCACATAACAAATTCTACCACTTTTACCTCCCCTCAGTTGACTTACCTAATGTTCCCTCTAATTAGGTTGTTTCATGATTCATATCTAAGTCATAAAGTTTTACAATGGATATATTTTTTCACTCATCTTAGAAGTTCTTTAGTGTCACTTCATTTAATCAAGTCACACAATCTTTATACACTATAATAAAGTCACTCCGTTGGATGAGCATGACTCATGGTTTATCGTCTTCGACATCCAAGAATTTCATCTATATCACGTTTTCGTCTCCGTATAGAGCTTTAATACCAACTGTTAGACCCAAATAATAGTATATCAACCACACACGAGATTAACTTCAAAACAACCAACCAAATAATAAAAAAACTGATTTATGAACAAAATAGAACCACAAACCTAATCACTAAAAAATAATCAACAGTAAATAAATCAACAACCAAACTATTTATATAAAAAGAACACTTCGTTGTGAAGAGTAAAAGACCACGAGACTTATGAAGATTCCACCAAAAAAACTTCTACTATTATGATAAGTTGAAGGTAAAAGCATATCCAATTCAATATAATAAATATCTACAACCCACCAACAATTTTAAACATAATAAACTAACAAAAAAAAGAAACAAAAAAAGTGATTTCTCCCGAACCATAGCATCAAATAACAATCCACCCTGACATATTGAAGCTTTATATGTCCCAAACATGCTGTCCAAATTTCAGCCAAAACCGACACCGTTTGACCATTGATCAAACATTTTAAACATAACTTCTTCAAAATTCAGAAAATAAAAATTTCCCCAATACTAATCTTCCTTAAGGCTAGGGGGCGCCCCATAGTAAATCCGCCCCTGCTGCCAAGAGCATAAAGTGGTAACAATTTTATGTTTGTGGTGGTTGATATGTTTTCTAAGATAGCCCACTTTATTGCATGCAAGAAAACCATAGATGCTGTCAATGTTGCTAATTTATACTTTCGTGAGGTCTACTGCTTACACGGCATACCCCTAAATATTGTTTCTGATCGCGATACGTGGGTTGTCGGGCATTTTTAGAGTTTTTTGTGGTGCCTCACAAACACAAAGCTGAGTTTTATCACCGTGTATCACCCGCAGACAGACGACCAAACCGAGGTAACTAATCGAATGTTAGGCAACATGTTGCGTACAGAGGTCTCCGGGACCTTGAAAACATGAGATTCCTCCTTTATCACGTTGAGTTTGCCTACAACAGGAACCACAAGTGCAGTACTGGGTATAGTCCATTCATGGTAGTCTATGGCTATAACCTACGGGGTCCTATCCATTTGTCTTTCCGTACGTTTGACAAGGTTCCAGCTAGGGTCGAGACCGCCATCGATTATCTATGGGAGATCTATGAGAATACACGCAAACACCTGGAGGAAACAACACAGAAGTATAAGGTTGCCGCAGATAAGAAGCGCCAATCGGTGAAGTTTGCAATAAGGGACTTTGTATGAGAAGTTCTCACCAGAGATTGCTATCTTGCAAACAAGTAGAACAAGTTAGCTGCAAGGAAGGTGGGTCCGTTTGAAATCATTGAGAAGATTAATCCCAATGCATACAGGTTAAAGCTACCCAACCACCTAAAGACCCATAACGTTTTCAATGTGAAGCACCTGGTGCCATTTACCAATGCTACTAAGGATGATGAAGCTGAGAATTTGTGGGCGAATTCTTCCAAAGAAGGAGAGGATGTTGTAGTTGCAGAATTCCATGGCTATATGGGCATTTTGGACAAACAAAAATAGGCTTTATTTGAGGATCGATTATCTGAATTAGGAGTTGCAACCACTCAAATCGAACACGTCGAGTAGCCCAATGATTTTTGAAAGAATCACGAGGGAAAAGACACTTATATAAAAGGCTCTCAAACCATATTTTTGTCGTCAGATGTTTTGGAATATAATTTGAGTTTTCCCTATAGTCTCTTACACTCTAACCTATGGTTAGAGATTATTTATTCTTTGTTTTCGTCTTCTTCTCTTTGTGTTTGTCATCGTCTATTCAACCTCATATCTCGGCGCTACCAGAATTGCTTGTTTACAATCATTAGAGACCCATAAGAATATGCTGAGCATCGTTTCTATAATGTTGATAACTGCTTTCGAGAGTAAGCATATTTTGTAGGTGATAAGTTGGTAAGACCATCAATAATGAATTGATAAGTATAAGTTTACCCTTAAAATTAATGATTTTACTGTCCTAATAAAGGATCTTATTCCTTATTTTAGTCACTAGTTCATCATAATGACAAATTTTATAACTTGTTTGAATCGGGACATCAAGATATTTGATAGGTAAGTATTCATGCTTAAATACAGTAAGATCTCCTTTTACATGTCATTCTAGCTTGAGCCATAATCAAATGAGTAATTATTTTGGTTTTATCCTTATTCATTAGTTACCCTGATGTTTTTATAATGCTTAAGAAACCAATTTATTCTTTTGATATTTGAGATAAATCCATTTTTAAATATGATTAGATCTTATGCAAATGACAAGCATGGTAAGACCAAGGAACTGCTTATCTTGTATCTCAATTCTCTGTTGTCTTCAAATAATATTTTGAGACCCCGAATTAGATAAGTTCTACAATAATAGAGAGATTAGTCTAACTCATTTTGTGGACATCAAATACCTTGTAATTAACCATTAATTGTAATTGAAGACCAGACTGAATTGATACTTGTCATTATTATAATCAGGTATCTATTTTGAAAACTAAAAACTTTTATGACCCTTACGATAAAGTTAAATGAAACCATGTAAAAGGATTTTGACATATCTAATTTGATCGGAATGTTTCCACCTCTGACTTTTTTTTTAAATCATGAGCTAAATCTTGAGTTAGTAATATATTTAGTAAATGTTCCTACATTTACCAAATCCTCCTTGCTTTTCAGATACTATTTAGGTAATAACTTGAATATTCTTTCATTAAAAATATTTTAAACGATTATATTGAATATTGTACATAAACTAAGCGGTCTAAATTCGTTTCAGGTTTGGGGGAAATATACCTTTGGTATTAGGTAAATAAAAGTTGCATAAATACCATGTGGACCTGTTTGACCAAGAAATATAACTTATGTTGCTGCACATAGATCCTTTGATATTATAGGCCAACATATTTGAAATAATTTACAATTAAATCGATCCACTTTAATAGTGCTATAGATGAGGATTTTTTTATTGAGTATGTAACTCTATAAGTTTTTTTTTTATTTTCTTCGTTGGAAATTATATTTAGTAATGATAGTTCCACAAATCTTTGGAGGAGATTTGTGAATAAAATAATATTTGTTAGGCCAAATTATTTATATCGGTTATTATGTGTATGTTTTTAGAGAGGAAAGTTGCATATTCTAGAGAGAGAAAGTCTCAAACAATCACTAATAAATCACTTCTCCCCAAAATAAGTCGTGTGCTTTTATAGTACATTTTTAGGGTCTCACATACCTAAACAAATTGCTAATTATGGTCCATTCTTCAAGTTAATTGTTTTTTTTTTAAATAGTCCTCTAATATCACATGATTATCAAATGCTCATAAAAGCCTTTTTTATGTCAAGTTACATACCCACTTTAACAAAGTCTTTTGGTAGCTTGATTATTCCCTCATCAGTAGCCCTCCAACCCTTGTGAAATATTCGAAGAAGGACTGTTGTATGACCAAGCTTATCCTCGTCGGACTACTTGACACTTTAACTCTCAATCTGCCAGGTAAAAAAATACTCCATCGGAATTTTATCTACCACTATTTTTAAAACGTGAGAGAACATCTCCTCGAATTTTGTCAACCGCTCATTTTGAACAAAGAATTCTTCCATTGATTTTTCCATTGAATTTATCCCTTGAGAAAAAAAACCTTCTTCTATTTTTCCCTAAAACTTTACTCCTTGTAGAGATAAATCTTCCTCGAATTTTGTTTAACCTATGTAGAAACAATCAGACAACAAAGATGCCATCAGATTAAACTCGACCTTCTGAGTGTCCAGATAAATCCTTTCTCCCAATTTATTATTTATTATTGATGCCATGATTTTATGACACCATCAATGTAATGTTTTCTCTTCTGTCAACTGTCGATTGGAATGCTCTTCGCCTATCCTTTTTATGACACAAATAATCCTACTAGCGGCGCGACCCCTCCCTCGGCACTTATTGACCTTAAGTTGGATAGTTTGCCCCTGGGAAAATGACCGTTCACAACCCTGGTGCACCTCATAAGGCCCATACCTTTTCAAATTATCTAGTTCCTTATTGATCTTATACCAACATTTTTAGAGAGATAAACTTCTGAAAAACAGTTCTAGAGAGAGAATAGCATGTTATGCTAAAAAAAATCCCGATCTTAGATTGGTTAATGGTTAGACAAAAAGCTGACGAAAGACGAGCAACTGGATTATACACCGACCCTGATCCCCAACTACCCGTTATCACATACTACAGTGTTTGGCCACCAACTTAAAATTTTACTGTAATGACCTCCTCGAATATCTCTTCTCAGCCCTCGAGTCATGTTTGCCTAGTAGTTGACAAGATTTACTTCAAAAAAATGGGAAAAGGCAAGCAGTCAAAAGGCTCTTCCTCGAAAAAGAAACGTCAATATAAAGAGAATAGGAAATCTAAAAAAGTAAACGTTCCAAACGTTCTTCTTCGGAGGTTACTGCCACTCCATCTTCCACACCTTACGAGTCTCCTCAACCAACACTAGAAATCCCTCCTCGAAAATTAACAAAAGCTGACGTGGCTTTGATGACAAAACGGCCCCTCGAACCGATTCAAGAAACCGAATCAAATGTCTCCCCTGTTGACCCTCCTACTGAAAATCCAATGGTGAAAATGTTTAGGATTCTATGGAGGGAGCGTTAGTACTGGTTGTTGAAGAAGAGAAACTAGCTGATACTTCCCTCAAATTATTGAAGAGAAAGAATTCACTGCTACTTTACTTAATACCAATGATGATAAAAAAACCAACTATCGTTACTCTTCAAATTGATAAAGAGAATTCTGTTCCAAAAAAATAGTGAAACCAAAAGAGGATAATCTACTTCCCCTGAAATTGATTAAGTACTTGGGAAAAATCTTTGAGTAGTCAAAAACAAGTATCTTTTGTCTTTCAATAAAGTTCAATACAAGTATTACGATACATTTGAAGATAAAAAACTGAGAACCTGATGAAGGATTCCTTCTATTATTTCTATTCGCTTTCCAACTGGTCGGGAGACACCATTATCGGTAAGAGATAATGAATTAATTGTATATACCGAGCTGATAAATTGGAGATTACGATGCCCGTTAAACCCTTTATTAGTGGATTATTTTGCTATGATTGAACTTTTTCTGACCCAAGTTGGACCCAACATGTGGTTAAGTATCATGGCTTGCATCATGGCTTCTAGAATTTTGGGGACGAGTTTTTCTCTAGAGCAGTTGATTAGCCTCTCATGCTTGGCTAAAAACCCATTCTTTCTCTTTTTCTCCCTGACCTTTGGTCGAAACCATAAATTAGTTAAGAATTTGCTCTAGGAAGACAAGAAATAGAAGCAATGATTTCTTTTTATCTCAGGTATTTGGGAAATAGGATTCGAGGTGACCATTAAAAATCCCTACAAACTATCCCTTATATGGACAAATAGAGGTATGTTTTTCTTTTACTTTCCTTCAAAATTTTCTTATGTCTATTCTCATACGTTTTTTAAAACAATATGTAGCCCTGACTAGAATATCAAAACCCTACGTTGATTTCGTTCCTAAGGAAACAACCATCTTCACATAGTTGAGTTCGTGGGCCAAAATTGCTTGGTCTAAAACATTCCGTCTTTACTTCACACCAACTAACCTTTCCAAGAGTCGCATATGGAGATCCAACCCATCAGAGCAGTTACTCCCTATAAACAAGAAGTTTTAGATCAGTTCTAAGCTAAAGATGTCATAGTCGTTTTCCCAACAAGATCCATAGCCAAGAGTCATCTAGACAAAGAATTTGGAGATTTTGTGGAAAAGGACAAGTTTATGGTGCAGAAACTCATGAAGATAATACCATGGTTGAAAAGGCCAAAGTTGAAAAACCCGAAGGGTCTAAGAATCTCCCCGCTCAAGATCGTCCTAAAACAAATGCCAACAAAAGTTGAAAGGCATCCTTGAAGAGATCCAGGATACCTCTGAAGCGGTTGGTTCCCCGGAAGATAAAGTTACTGAGCATGCCAAATCTTAACCAGTAAAGATAGTCATTGAATCTGACTCATCCCAGCTTCCACCAAACGATCAAATTGTATAATATCTTTTAGACCATATCCAAAATGTTGATTCTCCAACTTTGGTTTCTCTTGAGGGTGGATCTTCATCTAGCTCAGTTGAGATACCTCAAGGATATGAATTTTATGTTCGTATTCGCGAGCTGCTTCATTCCTCGGTTAGTATTGGAAAAAATTTGCAACATTTGTGGGAACAAAAATTATTATAAATCTGAAGCTTTGCTAACAAAATCAATGGTCGATGAGCTTGGACAAGAATACTCTACGCTTGAGAAACCGGCCGACGCGATTTATGAAAAAACTAGTTTTTGCTGAGGGTTATGTCATGCTATCTGGCAAGTACTGCCAAGAGGAGAGGGATCTTTACACTAAGCAGAATAAGGCTTAAGATAATATTCTCATAGCTTACAAGGAGGGGAATGACAAGGAATCAAAATATTTTGCAAGGTGCTTAAAAGACTATGAAAGGGTTGTAAACAAGAAACGACTTATCTTAGCCCAAGATAATAAAGATAAAGAGACTGTTGCTGAAGCTTACACTACTAAGTGTGTGAATAAGTTAAACGCAAGGGACACGACAATTAGATCAGGGTTGATCATGGAAATTCATGAACGTTACCCTGATTTGAACTTGGATAGTTTCTCGGAGGATGTTCCCGTCAAATATCGTCCTCTTGGGATATCTTTGGATGATGATGACATTATAGAATCTGATGAAGTCAATTCCTCAAGATCTTCATATTAAAACCCGTTTTATCAAGTCCTTATAATTTTTAGGCAATTTTGTTAAATTCCTCATATTATTCGAGGAAATTTTGTTAAAGCTCATTATTTTTATGGCAATTTTTTACTTATCTCCATTATTCCATGAAATGCACTAGGTTTGTTTCTGTTATGTTTTTAATAATTTAAGACCAACTTTTGTTGGAAGACTTTTAAGGTCTAAAATTTAATAGTTGAAGACCAACTTTGTTGGAAGACCTTTTAGGTCCAAAATTAATAATGGAAGACCAACTTTGTTGGAAGACCTTTTAGGTCCAAAATTAATAGTTGAAGACCAACTTTGTGGGAAGAGTTTTTTCGGTCTAAAATTAATAGTTGAAGATCAACTCTTGTTGGAAAACCTTTTAGGTCTGTCGTATCATAGAATGTTTATGATAACAGTTTCTATATATGAATTGGCTAATAGGACACGTCATTAATACCTTCCTGCGCCACCATGGTAGGAAAGAGTATGCCACCGATATTATACATAAAAACATATACTCATTACAATCACTCTAAATACAATTTAAGATGTTCTATGTTCCACAGATGTTTGAGATTTCTTCCTTCTTTATCCTTGAGTCGATACCTTCCAGGCTTCACCATCTCTGTTACTTCATATAGGCCTTCCCAATTGGGGCCTAATTTTTCGAGGTGTTTTTTCTTGGTGTGAAGAAACATTTTTTTTATTAAATTTGATCTCCAAATTTAAATTCTCTTCCTTTAACTTTGGAAGCATATCTACTTCTCATCAATGTTTAGTAATGTAATGAATTTATTTGTGCTCGTCTCCTATTTTCCTCGATCAAACCCAACTCAGTTGTCCTATTTTCATCATTAGACTCCTTAGAATTTGTTACAACACGATACGATTGGAAAATTTCTTCAGATGGTACTACTGCATCCATTTCATACACCAATGCAAATGAAGATTTTGTAGTTATTGTGTGAGGAGTTGTTCGATATGCCCAAAGAACTTCTTACAAATAATATGGTCATTTTCCAACCTTCTTTTCCAAATTTTTCTTTATCCCATCCAGAATTGTTCGGTTAGTCACTTCAACTTACCCTTTGCTTGTGGGTGAAAATGAGTCGAAAAGAATTGTTGTATTCGTCGAGAGACACAAAACCGTTCGAGTATTTATTATCAAATTGGGGCCCATAATCTGCAAAGATTTTTATTAGAACCCTAAAACGACAACAAATATTTGAAGTAATAAATAAATCATATCTTTAGCTTTTGTTCCAGCTAATGCTCTGCCTCGATCCATTTTGAGAAGTAATCTAGTGCCATAATTATTGTTTGTCGTCCTCAGAAGTCATTGGTAAAGGTACAACAAGATCAATACTCCATCAGTCAAATGCGAATGGTTTTGATATGCTTTTGAGGAACCCCTTATTTATGAATTATGTTAGCGAACCTTTGATAAGTATCACATATGTTGACCAATTATTTAGCATCGAAAGATATCGTTGGCCAATAATAACCTGCTAAAAACAATCTTCGTACTAGAGTTTTATACCCACAATATGCAGATCCTTCTCCGTCATGAAATTTTGATAATACCATATGTGATTCATTTTTTCCCGAATAACGGAGTAAAGGCCTGCTAAATTTTTTTTTTACAAAATTCCACCAAGCACCACGTAACCGTGAGATTTAAAACATATATTCTTAGAAAGTGATTTGTCAATGGGTAATTCATTACTTTCCAAAAAATCGATTATGTTCAGTCTTCACTCCTTCTCTTTGAAAAAAGATATTCAGAGGTCCTCATATACTATTCCAACCACTTTCTCCAAAAAAATTATAATTGAAGGGATTTCTTGCGTAATAATCCATGGGTAATCCTCCGAATATGAAGCAAGTTTTTAAAGAGTCTGCCACATAAATTTCTTATCTTCAAAGATCTTCATACCTGACATTTTCGAATGCTAAAGTTAAATCCTTTAGAATCTTCAAATATTTCACTAGATGATCCTTTCGAGCCTCAAATTGTCCATATTTATGATTAATAAGGAGTTGTGAATCACTTAGTAACTTGTATTTTTTAGCCTCACAAATTTGTGCAAGCTTCATTCCTGCTAAAGCCGCTTCGTATTCTGCCTCATTATATGTTGCTTTAAACCCAAAGTGGATGGTCTGGTACATAACAATTCCTTCTGGAGAGATCAACTGTACGTCATCTCCACTTCCCGATATACTTGATCCCCTATCTGTTCATACCACCCATTCTGTCCCAAAACTCTCCTCAGCAATCTCCATGTCCAATTGCTCAGAATGAAATTCTACTAAGAAATCTGACAGGAGTTGTGCTTTGATTGCAGTTCTAGGTTCAAACTTAATATCAAAATCTCCTAATTCAACCAAACACTTGGTCATTCTTCCTAAAATGTCAGGCCTTTAAAGCAAGTTTTTTCATGGAAAAGATGTTCGTACAATGATAGAATGATCTTGAAAATACAGTCTCATTTTCGTAACAGCAATTACTAGTGCGAGAGCCAACTTTTCTAATTCTAAATACCGTTTCTCTTCATCCAATAAACTTCACTGATATAATACACTAGTCTTGGGATATTCACTTATTCTCGAATTAACATGGCACTTATATCATAATCTAACATTGTTATATAAACATATAATTACTCCCCCGAAAACAGTTTTGTGAGGATTTCTAGAGATGAAATGTTTTCGTTAATTCGATGAAAGGCCTTAGAACATTCCTTTGTCCAATTAGAAAAATTCACTTGTCTTAATATGTGGAAAAAATGAGCACATTTATCTGAAGAACGAGAAATAAATCTATTTAACTCTGCCAGCTAGTCTGTTAATATTTGGAATTCTTTTATATTTCGAGTGGTGTAATAGTATTTAAAGATTTTAATTGCACTGGATCGACTTCAATCTCTTTTTCACTAACTATATATCCGAATAATTTTCCTGATCGAACCCCAAACGTCGAGTTTCTAGATTTAATTTCAATTTGACATTTTTTAAGTTAGCAAAACTTCTCTCGAGGTCATCAAAATGATCCTCATCCTTAAACATTTACCAACATATCATCAATATATACTTTAACATTTTTGCCAATTTATGCTTTGAAACCTATGTTCATTAAACGCTGATAGGTTGCCCTGCATTGTTTTTTCCCAAAAGGCATTACTTGATAATAGTGCAATCCCCTTCTAGAAATAAACGAAGTGTTCTTCTTTATCCCTCGAATCCATCTTGATCTGATTATACCCTGCATAATCATCCATAAAGTAAAGTAATAGATTCCCATATGTGGAATCAACCAACTGATCTATTCGCGGGACTGAGAAAAAATCTTTTAGATAACCCCTATTCAAGTCTGCAAAATATACAGACATTATCCATTTGCCATTTTCTTTTTGACCAACACTAGATTTGCCGTCCATAAAAGATATTGAGATTCTTGAATGTGCCCTACTCTGGATAAACGATCTACCTCTGCTACTGTTGTTTCAGGATTTTCTTGAGAAAAGACCTTCTTTTTGTATTATTGGTAGCACATTACTCTTGATTGCTAGCCTATGACAAATTATTTCAGCGGGAATCCCGGTTACATCTTTTAAACCCGGTTACATCTTTTAAACACCAGCCAAACATATCGAAATTGGAGATAATTTTGTACCGATGTTCAAAACGTTTCCCTTTAGATAAGTATAATCCTTATAACTCTCATCGGGAACCAAAAAATCGGGGGACTCCCTCATATGATCAATATGGGTTGGTTACAAGGAAGTTCTCGATAACTACTATATTTTTTCTGATTCCATCCCCCGAACTTTCTTCGAAGATAAAACAATACGATAACATTATCTGGCCATTTTCTGACTATTATTAACTATCCCAATATTATTCCGCAAAACATACTTTAAACATTGATGGACGGTAGACAATACATAATGCATCTTAGTTAACCAAGACCTTCCAATAAAAGCATTATAAGATGTTAGTGCATCTACCATAATGAATAATATGTCAACTTCTTTTTTAAAGGATCATCGACCCACTCCATCACCCTTTCAAATTCTCCAACAACTTCAGTTGTCACGCTTGTAAATTCGAACAATAGTTCGACATGACCGTCGGGTTGTAGGAGGGTTAATAATCTTCTTATGAGTACTCATTAATAAAATATTGACAAATATGCTCGTGTTAATCACAACTCTTTGTACTTGATCACCAGTTATCCCTGTTGCAATTACCACTGCATCTTCATAAGGCCCTGCCACATCTCTCATATCATCATTTTCAAAACAAATTATTGGAGAAGGATTTCAATATAAATGTGTTGAGGCGCCTGCTTCAAGTTGGGTAGTGAGACAAACTATGTGCCTCGTCTGAGAGTTGTTCGAATTTTCTACAAAAGTATCACCCCCAAAAAATGCCAAACACTCAAAAAATGCACATAAATCACTAATATTTTTTCTCGGAATAATCTCTTCAACAATACTAATATCATTTCTTCCCTCTTTTGGATCCAAGTATTCTGTTCCAATATCAAAATAATCAATCTCCTCGGAGATAACCAAAGCGCTTTCTTCCTTTGACGCTTTTTTGGCCTTCATATTTTTATGAGAATGCTTATTAAAAAAGTTGATTAGCTTCCCGTTCTCGATTAATGATTGTATTTGTTTTTTTAATGTCACATATTCCTTTATACCATGCCCAACATCTTCATGAGACTTGCAATATCTATTGTTTCTATTTTGCTTCGGAGTTTGTATAGGGAAAGGCTTTAGAAATTGTACTTGACTTCAAGTTTTATCAAATACTATTTCCATAAACTCGGTTAAATCCCCAAAATGAGTTGGACAAATCCACTTATTATTGGTCTAATACTGTGTTGTGTGTTATATGCTTGTAGATTTTATCCGGGCTTCGGAGGAAACTGACTTGATACTTTAAGTGGCATATTCGTTGGAGGAGACTCAGCTGTAACAAGAGATATTTGGAACTGGTTCTGCTCCGCCTGATCACAAGAACCTACTTCTGAAGCCTAAGTCTCCTCCACCAGTATTTGTTTTCCAATTTGATCAAGCAAAGCCCCAAACGTCACTATTAGGGCTGTTATCGGTCCGGTTCGGTCCGGGTTTTGAAGGAACCGGACCGGACCGCTAAGCTTATCGGTTCGGACTGGACCGGACCGCTAAGCTTTCGGTTCTAATTTTTGGAACCGAACCGAACCGCTAAGATTTCGGTTCGGTTCGGTCCGGTCCGGTCCGGTTCGGTCCGGTTCGGTTCGGTTCCGGTTTCGGTTCGGTCCGAGTTCGGTTCGGTCCGAGTTCGGTCCGGTCCCGTTTCGGTCCGGTTTCGGTCCGGTTAAAAAAATGAAATTAATTAAAAATTGATTTTTAATTATTTTTTTATTAAAATAAATGATATAAAAACTAAAATTTATAAATTGATCTTTCATTTTCTTAAAAAATTGGTAATTAACTATTAATTTTGGTACTATAATTTATAAAAGAATATATAATAATAATAAATAATCGGTTTTAACGGTTTTATTGGTCCGATTTCTTATCGGTTCTACCGGTTTATCGGTTTCATCGGTTCGATTCCGTATCGGTTCCTTCGGTCCTATCGGTTTTATCGGTTCGGTTCCTTATCGGTTCTATCGGTTTATCGGTTCTATCGGTTCGGTTCCTAACCGGTTTTTTGTTTCGGTTCCTTATCGGGTTTCGGTTTTTAGAATAGAACCGCGAACCGGACCGTTAAGGTTCGGTCCGGTCCTTATCGGTTCGGTCCCGGTCCGGTTCTCGGTTCCGGAGAACCGTTGACAGCCCTAGTCACTATTTGTCTTTCAGCCACCATATCCTTCAATATCCTTGTGAGAAGTCCCATTCCAAAAGCTTCCAAAGCCACGGGGTCTTCACAATATTCCATATTAGTTTTTACTTTGATGAAATGGTTGGTATAATCTTTCAAACTTTCTCAAAACTTTTTCCTATAATATATTATATTATCACCATTAGTTTAAATTTTGTTACTTCCCACAAAATGTGGTCGGAAAACATTCCAAAGAATATCAATATTTTTAATATAACCCTGCGGAAGCCGGTTATACCACTTCGAAGAAACACCCTTAAATGTTTAGGATAAAGGCCTGCAAAGCAACTTGTCATCATCATCGAAATTAATCATATTTGTTTTTTTTAAATTGTTTAATATGGTTATCGAGATCTTGCGTTCCATCAAACGTTTCCAACTTAGAAATATCAAAATGCTTTGGTATATTGCAAGAAAGTATTTCTGAGGACAAAGGAGATGATCGATAATTATGACGAGATATGTAAACATTGGCTTTATGGCCATCGTTTTCCATTGTGTACATACCCTCTTTGGAAGGAATTGCTTATTGATTGCTCACTCGATATTGAAACTTTTGGCTACCCGGCGGATTATGTGTGTAAACATTTTATTTCTTTAGATGGCCTTCAGCCTTACATATCGATTTCTATATTTTACTTTCCTCCTTGGAGAATAACGACTACGCCTCACAATCTTATCTTTCTTACTGTCAATTCGATGGTTGTCATCCGAATTTTCTTTCTCAGTTTCATTTTCCTCTCAAAACTCTGATCATATTTTCTTGAAGGCCATCATAGCTTCTCTTTTAGAATTTAACTTTTCAATTTCTTCTAGAAGTTCTTTTCTTCGAGCCACCGAGATTGACTCTTCCAAAATCTCACCATCATATTGCTCGACATGATGTTGATCAACCTCCATGTTATTACCGACGAGGTTCTTTTCAAATTATTTTTCAGTTATCAAATCATTATTCATATCTAGTTCTCATCAGATTTCCATCACTAATACTTCAAAACTTTAATAAGGTTTTGGAAAACGATTTCAGGTACCAAATCGCATCCCACACACTATGCCAATGATAGTTCCGGAAATCTTTGGAGGAGATTTATGAATACGATAATGTTTATTAGGCCAAATTCGTTATATTAATTATTATATGTGTGTTTTTAAAGAGAGAAGATCCACATTCTAGAGAGAGAAAGTCTCAAGCAATTATTAATCAGTTACCTTTCCCCAAAAGAGGTGGTGTGCTTTTATACCTAAAAGAATTGCTAACTGTGGTCCTTTCCTCAAGTTTATTGTTTGTTATAAATTAGTCATCTCATATTACATGATTATGAAATGCTCATAAAAGCCTTTCTTTATGTCAAATTACACCCCTAATTTACCAAAGTCTTTTAGTAGCTTGATTCTTCCCTCATCAAGTAATATTATGAAGCTCACCAAATTCCTCTTGATTTGTTTGATAAAATAAGAGAGATTTGAAGTGGTTCTCAGGATATTTCCCCAATTCTGCTTGATCCCTTAACGATGTGTCACCATTTAGAATTCCATTTATTTTTATTTTCTTCTCCTTTTGTTAACATAGTTATGAAATATAGAAGTGTTTCTATCACCATTTTTTAAACACTTGGTACTACTTTTCGTTGCCCAGTATAACTCTTCTCTAGCCAACAAATGTAGAAGGTTAGCTTGGGTTTTAGCTAACCTTATTTTATCTTATAGACTCTTAGATTCCTCAAAACATGTGTCCATGAATTTGAACTTTTCTTCTGCTTAAGCTATTACATCAAAGAGATTTCTAAAAATATCTCAATTTCATATTTGAAGCTAGTGTTTTATCCTTCTGAGTTTATTATTAAAATGAATATGAGATCCAGTCATTTTCTCATTATAGTTTAGTTCAACTGTCTTAAGGAAATCTAGGTGCAATTTTCCACAAATTTTGGAACTTGAAGGATGACTTTATTCTTTTAAGATCAATTGAGATAGTTATAACCAATAATGAATGACCTTAACCAATTCTAGATAAGTTCTTAATTGTGGTATTATTAAAACAATCCAACGAGGCTGAATTATATAAGCTCTATCAAGCCTTTTCCTTTCTATTACTAGACCAAGTAAATTTAGAGCAAAAAAACCCTCCATCCTCTAAATACCAATCAAGTTTAGTATTGTTAAAATCATCTATACTCCTTAAGAATAAGGTTGAGCAGGACATTTGTTCTTGTGATTTTGAAATAGCATTAGAACCATCCATTTATTATCCATTATTTTGAGTTATCTGCCAATTCTCTTAGGGAATTCCAAAGTACCATTGTTAGCTCTCTAATATTTTGTATAAAACACACTAACTAGAAACTTCTTATCCATGATAGAATGCTTTAATTTTAAATGTAAAAGGTTATCATGATTAATTAAAATCTCCAAAACATAGTTTTCTTTCCAAATAATTCAAATATTGTTATTATTGTTGGCACCACGGTCTTTATATCCAAGTTGTCTAGTTAATATTTCAACTTTGTCCATAGGATTCATTGGTTCTTAGATGGCTATAAAGTCCACTTTTAATTTTTTTTTTGATTCATTTGATTCTTTTTATAGTAGTTTTGTTACTCAAACCCCTCATATTCTAGTTCAGGTTTGAAGAACTAGAAGAGGGTCTACCTGACCCTTAAAATTATAGTGTCTTTGTATAAATTGGACCATTTAAATATTTTACCTTTATCTTCATAGGCTTCGTGCTAAGTATTTTTCTTATATCAGTTTCCCTTTTCTATTTTACCTAGGGTAGGAGATTTCGGAAGACCGCTAGTGGTCCTTTTGAGTAGGCGAGGCTATCTTCATATCTATATTGTCAATATCGTTGATCGATAAAAAAATTACTCCCGTTTTTAATTAATGTAAAAAATTTATAATCTCTTTGTTTATGTCCTATGAAAAAACATTTTCAAATTCTTAAACTATTTGAGAGTTATCAAAGCTATCGTTAGAAAATATATCTTTATTGTTGCTTAAATACTTTCGGTCATCGTTTTTTTTTGCTTTTGTAGGTTGACTAGAGTTTAATTGGTCCTTGATTTTTGGTCATTCATCTCTTAGAGTTTTGATATGCGAGTTCTGCTCAAATTGAATTCTAATATTCCATGTATTGGTTGTTTCCATTTAGGAGATATTATTTCCATTAGATATCTTATCATCTATAATGATAGATTTAATCTTTGGAATCTATATTCCATTTTGACCAATATGTTTATGTTTGTGGATGTTTGACGATATGGTATGAATTTGGTTTTTCCTTAGCCTCTGACCATTTTTGATTGGATTCACCTTCTTACATTATGATGCCTTATGCCCAAGATATGAAAACATTCAGAGCAGTAAGAACGCATAGCTCCATAGATTATATCCTTCCAAAAACCCTATTTTCTCCATAGTCTATCCATATTTTGATGATCATATCCTTCCAAAAACCCTATTTTCTCCACCGTCTATCCATATTTTGATGATCAGTTTTTTAAAACATCAAGTTCTATCTAAGCTTCGCACCAATCAATTCTTGTTTTTTTTCGTTAAGAGAACCCAGGCCCATAAAGGTTTTCCAATTAATTTTGCAATTTAGTTGATAGATTGTTGGAATATATTTATTTAATATATTTATAGACTAACAATAATTTGGACCGATATGCTAAATAAACATATTCGATTATTGTCTTAAGGAAGTCCAAATTAAAAGTAGTCGAGTTAATTATTTAATTAACTAAATTGGACTTATGGGTAAAAAGGCGTTATGGGCTCAAGTGTGGTAACCGGGTTGAATTTGGGCACTGTGATGAAGAGGGCCCAAATCTCAACACTTAAGCCTGAATTAATAAATCAGGGATATAAATTGAATTATCAATTTATTGGGTTATGGTCCCGGACACAAGGAAGTAACATAGGATGGGCTTTACAATGTTGGGCTTCACATTGTAAAATCTATAAATAAGGGGCTATGTTTAGGTATTTCATCACTCTAAACCCTAATCAGAAAAACGGCCGCTTCCTTAGTGTCTGGAAACCTTTTCCTTCTTCTCTAATCTGATTCTGCAAGTCTCTTAGTTTCATAAACGGAATCGCCGGAGAACGTGGAATCACTAAAGAACGCAAAAGAACTGTAGAGAATACTAGATGGATAGCAGCAGGCAAACCCGTAAGTATTCTTGATTTTATGTTTCTTCTATAGATGAATCTATCAAAAGGGTTTAACTTTTTCCGCGATTTGTTATATATTATTTGATGCGATTTCGGATAATATATAACAATTGGTATCAGAGCCAAATAAACCCTTTTTGGATTCAGTAGAATAATCAAATTGAGTATTGATAGATAAAAACGCATGTTTTTCGTAATCGTAAAGAATCCATGTCATTGGGATTATGTGTTAATTGAATTGGTAGGGCATGGATTTAGGGATTGTATGAAAAGCATGTTATGTGATTTATTGTATTGAAACACATGTTTTATTATCAGTAAATTGCAATTTTTATAGTGTGGGATTTTATTTTTATTTTTCGGGTAAAATTAGGGTTTATTGATGTCTGGAATTTTTCTCCCAAAATTAGCATCAAATCAACCCTAAAATAACGAATAAAATCAAAAATTATTGGGACAGTGGCTCATCGACAGCTTAACCCCTGATGTTAACGCTGATCGAAGACTGTCCGCTGATTATCACGGTAACCGAAAAAAAAAAAAAAAACTGCTGCAGCAATTTGCAGCTCGTTAGAAATTGCAGGGGCCTGCTGGAAATTATAGCAGAGACCTACTGCAATTTCAACAAGGGTCTGCTGAAAATTACAGCAGGGGCCCGCTGGAAATAACAGAAGGTGCCTGCACTGCTGTGATGATTTTTTTTTTTTTTTTTTTTTTTTGAAAAAAAAAAATTAATTTTTTTTTTTTTTCGAAAGTACATATTTTGTTCGGAAATATATATATTGTATGTAAATTATTTCACAAGTATGTTGTGTTTGGCATGCAATTTTTTTTGTATGTTTATTTGTGAATTAAATTGTGTGTGTGAATGATTAAATGACGATGCATGATTAGGGTTTCGTAGACCGGTAGGTGAAACTAAGAAATTAATTTAATCGGCCCTCCGGAAGGTTAAAATTAATTTTCTTAAGGATCATAGGCTTCGAAAAGTTCGGGGATTAATTTAAATTCAAATATTATCGGCCCTCCGGAAGGTTCACGTTTGGGTTTAAATTAATCATGAACGGGAGAAAATTATTGAAAATGGTCTTTGTGCTGATTTTAATTTTAATTAGATGAAATCGGCCCTCCGGAAGGTTTCATCGGTACTTAAGGATAAATTAAATTCAGTCTTACGATTTTTTGATTTTAAGTAGGTGAAATCGGCCCTCCGGAAGGTTTCACCGGTACTTAAGAAAATCAAATTATGGTGATTTTAATTTTAAGTAAATGACATCGGCCCACCGGAAGGTCTCATTGGTACTTAGAAAATTAAAATAATGATCATGCTATTTTTTTTCTCAAACTCATAAAATTGCATGTTAGTATGATTTGCCCTCCGGTATCTATTATCAATGAATTTTATGTTTTACATGTATTTGTCATATTCATGCATATGTTTTCAGTTATATGTCAATATGCTAGATGTGCTTTGTGTTGTTTGTTCTTATTAGAGTATCCATGGGTTACAATTTGTTGGGGAATCGTCCACCAACGTTGGATTGTTCGGACTTCCAATTGTGGAAGGAAGAAATGTTGCTGTTTTTATCTGTACATGATTACGACTATGCATTGTTAACTCCCAAACCATCTCCCCTTAGTCCGGAAAGTACACCGGATGAAACTAAGGCTGATGAAAAGTGGGAAAGGTCAAATAAGTTATGCATGGCGCTCTTGTTACAGGGAATAGCAGTAGCATTGCGTGGGGTTGTCCCTAAAGGTGTTACCACTGCCTCGGTCTTTCTCACGGAGATTGAGAAAGCCTTTGCCAAAAATGAAAAGGTAGAGATGCAGCGTTTGCTCATCGAGCTAGCTACCAAAAAGTATAATGGCAAAGGTAAAATTCGGGAGCAGATTCTGGGAATGTTGATGATTGGCCAAAAGTTAAAGGCAATCGGTTTAGACTTACCTGAGGAATGCATAGTGGGATTCATATTTCATTCGCTGCCAGACCGGTTTAAGTATTTCCAGTCCACCTATAACTGCATGCGAGAAAAATGGAATATCAATGAATTGATTTCCCACGCTGCACAGGAGGAGGAAAGACTTAAAGGCACAGCGCTTGAGGCTAATGTGATTACATCACCAAATAAGGCAGGACCTAAGCGGAAGGCATATGGCAAAGGACCGGGTCAAGGTTCGGTCAACAAGAAATGTATAAGGCCCTGGACAAGTTCATAACTTTTAAGACCGAGGTTGAGAAACAACTTGGTAAAAGCATTAAGACCGTTAGATCTGACCGTGGTGGTGAATACTATGGTAGATATGACGGATCGGGTGAACAACGTCCAGGTTCCTTTGCACAGTACCTAGAGAAGTGTGGAATAGTCCATCAATACACTATGCTTGGTTCACCTCGCATGAACGGTGTATCTGAGAGACGGAACCGAACACTAAAAGATATGGTTAGAAGCATGATAAGTCACTCATCTCTATCATTATCTCTCTGGGGGAAGCCATCAAATGTTCCGCTTATATACTCAATCGAGTACCCACAAAGGCTACTGTTAGGACTCCATATGAGCTTTGGAACGGGCGTAAACCTAATTTAAAGCATCTGCATGTGTGGGGTTGTCCAGCTGAGGCGAGGCCTTACAAACCTCAAGAAAATAAACTGGACCCAAAAACAGTTAGTTGTTTCTTCATAGGTTATTCCGAACATTCTAGAGGGTTTAAGTTTTATGATTCTCTCACTGGTACAATATTTGAGACAGGAACGGCCAAGTTTCTAGAGGATGTTGAGTTTGGGGGGAAGAATAAGGGAACATATGTTGATTTTGAGGAAGAATCCATAAAGATTCATGAAGGTTTAATAGGGATACTGAGATATCTGAAGATTGGGCGGTAATGCCAATCATTTCGATCCCATTAGAACAAGGTAATCCTCAAATTACCTTAATGCTCCACTTGAGGGTTCTAACCAGGATACAGAGATTCAGGTAGAACAAGAGGAACCTCAAGATAATCTTCCACAAGGGAATCAAAATGACATCGTTCATAATGATCAAACTCTACCTCCTCAAGAAGTGCAACAAGAGGAAATAGTGCCATTAAGAAGGTCCATTAGAGAAAGGAAGAGTACTATAGGTCCAGAATTTATAGTATATCTTCAGGAGCATGATGAGTTATGTGCTGGAACTGTAGATGATCCCTCATCCTATAAACAGGCCATGGCAAGCTCTGAATCTCAAAAGTAGATTGACGCTATGAAAGAAGAGTATAAATCAATGCAGGATAATGCGGTATGGGATCTTGTCCCATTACCTGAAGGGAAAAAGGCAATTGGTTGTAAATGGGTTTACAAAACCAAACGCGATTCCCTGGGTAATGTGGAAAGACATAAAGCACGTCTTGTAGCGAAAGGTTATACTCAGCGTGAAGGGATTGATTTTAAAGAAACTTTCGCTCCAGTATCGACGAAGGATTCCTTTAGAACAATTATGGCATTAGTTGCACATTTTGACCTTGAGCTTCATCAGATGGATGTTAAGACCGCTTTTCTCAATGGTAATATTGAGGAAACGATCTACATGATGCAAACAGAACACTTTGTAGAAAGTAACTCAAAAGATCTGGTTTGCAGACTTAAGAAATCCATTTATGAGCTTAAACAAGCTTCTCGTCAATGGTATCACAAATTCCTTGAGGTGATAGTCGGTTATGACTTTGAGATCAACTCGGTTGACGATTGTGTTTATCACAATTTCAGTGGGAGTAATTTCATATTTCTTATATTATATGTGGATGACATATTGCTTGCCTCGAACAATAAGGAATTGTTACACACTACAAAAAGATTTCTATCAGACAAGTTTGATATGAAGGATCTTGGTGATGCCAGTTTTGTGTTAGGAATCCAGATACATCGAGATCGTTCTCGTGGTATTCTTGGATTATCACAAAAGCATACATTAAAACTGTGTTACAACGTTACGGATTGGCAGGTTGCAAACCCCTAAGTACCCCTATAGCAAAGGGTGACAGACTTAGTCTGAGTCAATGTCCTAAGACAAAACTTGAGATTGAGGAAATGAAAACGGTCCCTTATGCTTCTGCAGTTGGGAGTTTAATGTATGCTCAAGTTTGTACTAGGCCGGACATTGCCTTTGCTGTAAACATGTTGGGGAGATATGTTAGTAACCCAGGATTGGATCACTGGAAAGCAGTTAAAAGAGTACTCTCATATCCGCAAGGAACAAAGGGGCACATGTTGACATATAGGAAGTCGGATAAACTGGAGATCATCGGGTATTCCGACTCGGATTTTGGTGGATGCGCAGACACATTAAAAAGCACGTCAGGAAACATATTCTTATTGGCTGGAGGTGCAATATCCTGGAAAAGTGTAAAGCAAACACTTATTGCATCGTCCACCATGGTAGCAGAATTTGTTGCATGCTTTAAGGCATCAGACCAGGCACTATGGCTGCAGAATTTTGTTACTGGATTACGCATTGTACAAGGGATAGAAATCCCTATGAGGTTATATCGCGATAACAATTCCGCAGTGCAGTACTCTAACAGCAACAGGAGCGCGTCTAAATCCAAACACATAGACATAAAGTTTCTGTCTGTTAAAGAAAGAGTACAGATGGGTCAGATAAGTATAGAGCACATCGGTACAAACTCCATGATAACAGATCCCCTAACAAAGGCGGTTTTGCCTAAGGTTTTCCAGGGACACACCATCAATATGGGTGTAGTTGATTTAGAGGATTGTTAGTTTCAGTGGGAGAGTTTGTAATAGGATCTGATGTTATATATTGCAGTATTGTGCACATTAAAGTTTATTGCAATATATATATGCTTGGAAATATTTATTGATATTTGTACTGTATTGGATCTCCAAAAGTTGGAACCATTTAAGAGTAGATATGTACGATTACAAGCCATATTACTCTTATGCCACGCTCCATAATTGGCCCAAGTAATTGATTGATAATGGTAATGTGATTACTGTTGCATCCTATTATTCACATTACGAGAAAGAGGTCTTTAGTCCTTTATTGTTATCAGTCATGTACGGGGTTGTACCGTTTGTCCATTGACAATGAATATAGGGATCCCATTAAAGTTGAATATGTATTCTTGAGTAGCATATGACTGTCCAAGTTGGAGATTGTTGGAATATATTTATTTAATATATTTATAGACTAACAATAATTTGGACCGATATGCTAAATAAACATATTCGATTATTGTCTTAAGGAAGTCCAAATTAAAAGTAGTCGAGTTAATTATTTAATTAACTAAATTGGACTTATGGGTAAAAAGGCGTTATGGGCTCAAGTGTGGTAACCGGGTTGAATTTGGGCACTGTGATGAAGAGGGCCCAAATCTCAACACTTAAGCCTGAATTAATAAATCAGGGATATAAATTGAATTATCAATTTATTGGGTTATGGTCCCGGACACAAGGAAGTAACATAGGATGGGCTTTACAATGTTGGGCTTCACATTGTAAAATCTATAAATAAGGGGCTAGGTTTAGGTATTTCATCACTCTAAACCCTAATCAGAAAAACGGCCGCTTCCTTAGTGTCTGGAAACCTTTTCCTTCTTCTCTAATCTGATTCTGCAGGTCTCTTAGTTTCATAAACGGAATCGCCGGAGAACGTGGAATCACTAAAGAACGCAAAAGAACTGTAGAGAATACTAGATGGATAGCAGCAGGCAAACCCGTAAGTATTCTTGATTTTATGTTTCTTCTATAGATGAATCTATCAAAAGGGTTTAACTTTTTCCGCGATTTGTTATATATTATTTGATGCGATTTCGGATAATATATAACATAGTATCCTTGTTGTTCATATATTCAAGCAAATTTGGTACATATAATCAAAACATGTCTCGTTGCAAATTCGTTATAAATCCGTTGCTACATATAATCGATTAACATATGCATAATAAATCAATCAAATACATTCAACAGATACCATACTCAAATAGCCAACCTTATTACAAGGTTTAAAGTGTAGACACAAACAGCATCATTAGCAACAACACTAAGAACGGAAATGGATTGGAACAACTCTAAGTGGTTGAGCTTTCTCTAAAGTGAGACCAAACTTCTCTTCCATGTCTAATTTCCGTAAGCTCTCTCCACTCTCAAGTTTCCAATCAAAAGAATAAATAAGAGAACCCAACATCAGATGCAGCATCCTTGTTGCCAAAGGTAACCCAGGACATATCCTTCTACCACCACCAAACGGAATCAGACCAAAATGATTTCCTTTAAAATCAACATCCGACGCTAAAAATCTCTCAGGTAAAAAACAACTAGGGTCTTCCCATAAACTCGGGTCTCTCCCAATGGCCCAAGCATTAATTAGTACTTGTGCGCCTTTCGGAATTGTGAAGCCACCTATTTCCGTGTCAGCTCCAGCTTCACGTGGGAGTAATAATGGAACTGAAGGGTGTAAACGAAATGTCTCTTTCACAATTGCTTGCAGATAAGGTAAACGGTGAATATCAGATTCTTCGAGAAAATTTCCTTTTCCTATTGTATCTTCAAGCTCGGCTCTTGCTTTTGCTAAAACTTCTGGTTTCCGTAGAACTTCGGCCATCGCCCACTCTAAAGTTGCCGAAGTCGTGTCAGTGCCCGCTATGAAGAGATCCTGTTCTTCAATTGCTCTTGTAAGTCTAAACGCTCATAAAATATTTGGTTGGACCACGTTTTATATATCATTAACAAAAAGATAGTCGAGAAAAGAAACTGACCGCTAATAAATGTCTAATATCATTAGAGCTTATCATGCCACTACCATCTTGGCTGAAATCAAGAAGAGTATCCAACACATCGTTGCATCTAACGTTCGTGTTCCTCATGGCCAGACGTTGACTTATAATCCCATCAAACAAAATTAGAAATTTACTAAAAAGCGCCTCTGTCCTTCTCTTTATGCCTTGTGGGTCGATCATCCTAAGAACAGGAAAGTAATCAGCCAAATTAGGTTTCCCTAGCTCCTCCATCACAGACCTTGCGATTTTGTTCAACCCTTTGGTATCAGCCACATCAATAGAAAATATCGTGTTGGATAACAAATTAATTGTGGTTTTGAACGCAGCTTCGCCTATATCCATCGCTTCGCCCGTAAGGCACCTTTTATTAGCATCCTCGAGAAGCTCTCGAACTTCCTTCTTCCTCAAGTCTTGCTTCGAATCCAGTTTCTGAGCGGTGAAGATGTTAGAGTTGCATATTTTTTTAATGTTTCTCCATTGGTTGGATACTGGGATCCAGACCATCCCGGCTTCATGGTGGTTTTGACTTTTGATAGCTTCTAGTATTTTTCTGTTGCAGAAGTTGAGATCGTGAGTTTTTAGGATCTCTTTGGCGAGGGGAGCTGATGAGATTACGATTGTTGTTACTTGGCCAAGTCGAAGACTAAGAATCGGACCGTGAAGTTTAGCTAGTTGAGCTAGGGAATAATGTGGCTTATCCCCTAGCTCAAGGAGGTTTCCGATGATGGGAAGTTGCTTAGGACCTGGGGGGAGGTTTCTAGTGGGTGGATTGAGCTTTCCAACGAGTAAACAGAGGAGAAAAAGAGCTATGATAATGGAGGTAAATGTTAGGAGAAACTCCATGTCTTGGATTCCTTGTAAGAGAGGCAGAAAGAGTTATTATCAGATAACTGTTAGGTGCGGTTATGGATAACTGGAGAGTTATCCAACCTACCGACAAGGATTGTCAGTGGATGACATATAATAACTGGAGAGTTATCCATAACTAGGGGTTATGGGTTCGGTTCGGTACGATTTCGGCGGAACCGGACCGGACTGCTAAGTTTTCGATTCGGTTTAGTTGGTCCAATTCGATTCGATTCCAGTTTTGATCCGAGTTCGATTCGGTCCGAATCCGATCCGATCCCGTTTTGTTCGGTCCGTTATCGGTCCGGTTCTAGCCACTCAACAAAAATTAAATTAAATTATAATTTAATTTTCAATTTTTTTAAATAAATAAATAACATACAAATTAAAATTGTGAATTAAATATTCGATTTTTATTAAGTATTGGTAATTAATTATTAATTTTGATAATATAATATAAAAAAAGTAAATATATAATAATAATAAATTAATTGGTTGTAACGTTATTGGTTCCATTAGTTTTATCCATTTATCAATTTTATCGGTTCGGTTCCGAACCAATTTTTTGTTTTGGTTCCTTATCAGTTTCGGTTTTTAAAATAGAGTCGCGAACCGGACTGTTAATATTCGATCCGGTTCTTACCGATTCGGTTCTCGGTTCTCTTAAAGCATTGACAGCCGTAACCATTTGAAAAAAATTCAAAATACCAATTATTATTTAGATTTTAAAATCTAAAACCTTTTTATGGTACAACATCAACCATTAAAATTATTTATTTTTAATGTTAAAACATCATATTTTTCGAATACTAGTTGAAAATAATTTTTTGAAGACGTATTTAATTTTTTTTAAATGAAAAAAACAAAATTCTTCAGTATTATTTTTTATTTTTTATTTTTTTTATTTTTACAAAGAAATTACATGTAATTACGCAACTATAACATTGTTGGTTTTTAGCAATCAAATTACATGTAATTCTGAAACTAACGAATGCGTAGGTTTTTTCAAAGTTATTTCACAACCAAAATCTTATTTACGCAATTGTTTTCTTCTTATTTCCGTAAATCATTGCACGTAATTCCACATAACTTGAATATAATTTTTTCCGTAACTAAAGTTTTATTTACGCTACTATTTTCTTCTTATTGACGCAACTTATTTGCACGTAATTTCACCACCGGAACACAATTGCTTTGTTGCAAATCAATTACATGTAATTCGGTAACTAGAACACGTGTTCTTTTTTAGACTTATTTTGCAACTCAGTTACATGTAATTACGCAACTAAAAATATTCTAAAAATATATTCCATGAATCTAGTTTTGTTCGTCTTAATTAACAAAACCAATATTATTTTTGGATACTTTTTTGAAGTTGTGATTTAGAAGATATGACACTTAAAGTTATATAAAAAAAATAAGAGAGAAAAATAGTTTGGACTACGAGATGGTTATCTGTACATACTGATTTATGACCATTTGATTATCCGGACGTTATAAGAACTTTGGATGGGTATTGATACGAGTAAATCTTTATCAAGAGTTCCAAAAACACATATTAGATCTTGAGGAGAGAGAAATGAAAGTGAAAAGAAGATTTATAAAGAGAAGGGAGAGATTTTAAGAGAAAGAAAACAATGTTACATAATTAGTTAGGATAATCACAAGAGATAACCATAATTGGAGCTCTTCTTATACATTATTATTTATTTATATATATATATATATTAAATATCAATTATAAAACAATAAAAGGTGAAGACACCCTTATTTATAGGTATATTGATATAAATGATTATTATCCGAGTATTATGGTCTTATGAGAACTCCTATAATCTTTAAGTTAGAATATAATGACAATAAAATACTAAACAAAATTGGAACATACTATTCGAATAATCTAATCTTTAAATACTTCATTCTTTTCATGCTTCATTTTATCATGGTTCAAGTCATCATGGTTTAGGTCATGTCATGTCGAAGAAATGGTTACCAAAAGAGATTATTTATTTGGAAAAATTATTTCGTCATAACTTCAGGTCATTCTCGTCATTTTGATGAAGTTGTTGCCGAAGGAGATCATTTATCTAAACAAATTATTTTTTCATAACTTTAGGGTCACGCTCGTCGTGCTTGCATAACCTTATGGGTTTTCAACCTCAGATTTGGTTAGTCAACCAAAATTGCTAATTTGACAATTATGTCATGTCACATTATGACCACTTGCATACCTTACGGGTTTTCAACCTCATGCTTGGTTTATTAACCATAATCGCTGCTTTGGCTATTACATTAGGGTACAATATGGTCACTTACGTAACCTTATAGTTTTTTTTAACGTTAGACTTGGTTTATTAATCATAACCGCTAATTTTTAATTATATACAACCCCATTTATATCATGTAATTGAGATAATGTGTCTTAAATCTTTTGTTTATCATAGAGATCAATCATAAATTTATTTTTATAAGTAGACTAATTTTTCAAGGGCTTATTGTATAGTCTCATTTTGTTGAAGAAGAACTTCAACGTCCTTTATCATTGAGAGTAAATGTACCCATAACAATGTAAATCTTGTTCCAAATATGCAAGTATATATGACTTAAATTTATTTGCATTCATGTTTAAGATCTTTTACAAAATAATATTTTTCTTCTTTTTCATTTTGTAGCAAACTCACTATATACATATAACTAAAACATATAAACATAATTCATTTTACAACTTTAAGTACACATAAAAATAATTTATAGTTTGAATAAATAATTTTCCAAATTATATACGACTACATATATTCATATAAAAATCTATGGACAAGCAACACCACCACACTATAACATAGCCACTCAATTCTTATAAAAAACATGTATATAATAAAACAATAGTTAGCATCACGTATACATGTTCTTAACCACATAACACTTAACAACAAAAATCACATGTTCTCCAACCAAAATATTACAGAATTATAATGTTAACGAGCAAAGATATTAAAAATCTTCAATCTTTTATATTTGAATTAGATTTCTCACTTCCATTGCTCGTCAATTTTATGAAATACAATAAACCCAATTCATGAATTTTGTAATGTACATGATACAAACAATTCATATTATACAAATTGAAAAACAAATATTCAAAACCCCAAACTTATAATTCAAATCAAAATAAAAATTCCCCAAAATTATACTGGAACACTGTATCCTATAAGACCGCCGGTAACAAAATATTACCAGACATATGAATTCGAAGAAAAATAAACTAATTGAAACAAGAATTTCAACAAACTTACATTCTTAACACGATTATTATACCATAAAAAACACAACCTCAAATCAAGTGTAACATTACCATTGCTTTTAATATTATAAAAAACACAAACTAACTCTTGTCAACCATCATATGCCACATTGAATCATACTGAATGAATATATATAAAATCAGATACATTACTAAAAAATATCAATAGAAAATTCATCAATGATAATGTCTAAATTCATTAATGGGATTTTTATAATAATTATAGTTTGGTATTACATAAATCGTACATGAAATCCTTTTTTACCTAATACCTCCATAGACGTGTATACACACTTATTTAATAGTAAATATTTCCTTATAAATCAAACCATAGTCTAATCCCGATATAATGTATAAGAAAATGAAGATGACCTAGTTTCTCATCTTCCTTTTCATATTATACAACTTCTAAAAGGAAATTTTGAACAAAATACACTCAATGACGAGGTAACAATAGGTAAAGGTAAATATTTTGAAAAGCGAAATTTACTCTAGAAAGCTTGATATCATGAAGGTCTAACCAATATTATATCACCTCTATTTTACAGTATACCCACCAAAGTTTGAACACACAACTTCATGCAGCAATACACAACAAATCACATAGGTTTTAATATGCACATCTTTGAACACACAACTTCATTGTTACCACATCTTTGAAACAAATTCTTTTTTTCATAAAGAAGACTTATCGAAAGATAAATTCACAATATAAATAATGGCATGCTTTGTCATTCATGCATGTTCTAATAAAATTACATATACTAATACACAAACATAAAATTTCAATTTTCCACAACATATATGTTTGTTTCTAACGCTATGCACAATCATAATATTGAACAATTAGATCATATTATGTCAATGTTATATCAATATTTTATCAAGATACAACCTTTATCAACAATATAGCTTTTGACTCAATAGATTTACAATACTAAATTAGTCAACTAAGTGTAAATAAAAAAAACTTCAGAAATCACGAACGCACGCAGCCTACAAATATTAAAAAATACATTTATAGATATTGAAAACATATAACATAGCAAATTTATGTTGTTTGTTATGTATAGACGCATAATTAACAAAAAAAATCTTTATCATTATCTGTAGACTACCAAGTTAGTTTCTTATGTATCATGAAAAAATAGATATATAAAACTTATTCTCGACTAAGAAACTCAGCTTATCAAATCGAAAACATCTTTCAGTTATCAAACATACTTATATAAAAAAATTGATCTTATTCAATCGAATTAACAACTCCATTTACCAATCAATAAATGGAAAATAACAAGTGTGATTGAATACCTGACTCTCGTAAAAAAATTAAAACTCAATTTTTTATCTATGTTTGTCACAGTTGCTAGCTCCAAACACATTTCTTGATGTCTAATTTACTCGACTTGACGCTCACTCA
Organism: Limnanthes douglasii subsp. nivea; assembly: GCA_036936605.1. Taxonomy (NCBI): domain Eukaryota; kingdom Viridiplantae; phylum Streptophyta; class Magnoliopsida; order Brassicales; family Limnanthaceae; genus Limnanthes; species Limnanthes douglasii. The sequence continues at coordinate 9,931,342 of JAUPFV010000001.1, read as the reverse complement.
ACATCATGAAGCTTAATTCACCTCATTCTTGTTATGATTCTAGGTTTTGAATCAGTGCGACGCTTTGTTTATATTTTCCCTTAATTCTTGAGAATCTTTATTTTATTTTATAAATTTTGGCTCCTCATACAGACTTAGTAGAAAATTAGATGAAATTAACTGTTCTTTGACTCTCGACTCCTTGTTTCACTACTTATTATATTGATATTTGATTCTCGTAGCACTCATTGACTTTTTAATCATCGTACCAATGTTTATTTCATCATTCATTGATTCTCGTATGAAGATTTACACCGTAATTAGCTTTTACTCATTATTTCTTCGATATGATTGGCCCTTACAATTCTTCTACTTACCACAAACGAGAACCTTTCTTTTTTTTTATGAAAAAATGCTTTGGCTACAAAAAAAACCCCATTTCTTCACAAATTCAATACTATTTTTGGTAAAAGTATAGGAAACCAACGTGTGCCCACAAACAACGCCATTGATAAGGGAGTGAATCCTTATCAAGAAATGCCAAAAACATATAGATTTGGAGAAGAGAAAAAAGAGAGAGATTTTTTTTTAAATAGAGATATTTTAAAATTATATATATTAGATATCAGATATATGCTAAAAATCACCATTGGTAACTCATGTTACACCCATGTATCATACTGGTCCATGATCTTCACTTTTGTCTTCCATCCATCCGACATATTTCAGAAATTTACATGTGAGCCATGAAAATCTAACACCTAGCACCCCAAAGATTCATGTTTTGTGTTACTACTGCTCCTCTAATTTTTTTCCCAACTATGTCATTCCCTCAGTCCAGTCAGCAATCTAATAATCTGATACCTCATTTTACTATTTATCATTAATTTTTTACCATTTACCAGTTATCTTGTATTTAATCTTATGTAACTTTAAGTGGGTTGGACCCGACTCAAACCTAACTTACCTAAAACAAACTTACCAAAACCCAAACCCAATACCCATTACTAAGCCCAAACCCTAATTACCCATTACTGAAGTCAAGACGAACAATTACATTTGCTTATGGTTTTATGCTTGCTTTCGTTATTTTCATTGTCTTTTTATCATCGAACCATTTTTCAAACTCATCTTCTCTTTGGTTTAAGAACATATTTGTTGTTAATGGTAATAATGCTAAATCTTATGTTTTCTTTTAATTTCTCCCATATACGACTAGATCCCTTAAACCTAATAACCCACTTTCTAAAAACAATACTACCACTCATAAACCAAACCTACTTCCTGAAGATACTAGTTATACTGAAACACCTACTACAGATAAACCAAAACCAAACCGAGTTTCTAAAACAAAACTTCCGAACAAAACTTCCGAACAAAACCCAGATTTGAAAAACATTAGTTTTGACCCACCACCGATCAAAGACAAAACAAACCTAAACCAGTGTTAAAAACTCTACCACAGAGTCACCCAAACCAAACCAAGATACTTCAACCGGTCTGAATTCTGTGGATTCTAATCAGATAACAAGTTCTGTTCCGCAACCCACTGTCAAGACCAATATGAGTTTGGATTAAGGGAATGAAGACAAAGACAAGAAGGCGATGGAGAAATGAGCGACATCTTTATTAGAGAAGCAAAACAATACAGGCGAGTGACATCTTTATAGGAGAAGCATTTATTGGTTATTGTATTTCCCAACTAATTATTCATATATTTCATGCTAGAAAATATTCGCTCAACACTTGCGGTAAGAACCGATAGTGAGAAAACTAGCTTCAAAAGTGTGTACACAAATCCATATATCTTTGTGTTTCTGTATGAACAATAGTCGTACATAGATGTGAGATACTCTTCCGATTGGAAAAGTTATCATCCATCTTAGCACATGAATTATAAGTCTTAAGTTGGCTAAACAACTCCTTTACATAATATCCTCAAAGTCATTTGGATAGAATCTTGTCAACCTCAGAAGTGATTTAGTGTCAAAGTTTTGAAATGAAGAATAATAATTCAAACATGCCACACAATTCGACAAATCAACATTTTCCGGTGTAAATCAATCACCAAACTCTTTTATTACAAATTCTATGACATGTAGAAAAAATTATTCTTGAAATAATTGAGAGTTGTAAAAAGTGGTGCAAGTCTTTTGGATCTATTATCTTTTACACACCGTGAATTAATGTCGGGCAAATCAATTTTCAAGATTAGCACAAAAATTTACAATTTTTTCATAAAGCGGTTCTCACCCATGATATCTCATTTGTTAAAGTTTTATTTGACTTACTTGGACAGGTTGCATCACGGTCACAATATATTGATCTCCTTTTGTAATGCTTGAGACAAATCATTGGTCAACGACAAAAAATCAACTATTAAGTGCAACATAAAAACAAAACTAAAAGTTTGCATGCCATTTAACGAACTTTTTGGTTCACCTTTTGAATATACGACACTTCTCAAATCTTCAAGAACTTAAATAATGAGAGGAAACAAATCAACCAACCTACTAAGAGTCCGAAAGTGAGATCCCCATCGTGTATTAACCGCTCTCGCAAGAGACAACTTTTGGTTCACCCTTTTGAATATTGTTTCCATACAAAATATTATAAATACATTAATACAAAATATCCTAAGATATCCTACTGATAGTAATTTTCTCAATCAAACCCTTCAAATTACTATAGTAAAATAATGTTACATACTAAATTTTGGAAATTTTCCAAGTCCTTTTGTGTATTAGCTTTTCCAAAGTATCATAATTCACAAAAGAATATCATTAATCATCTAAAGATAAAATAATTACTTGCTTAATTTGACTAAGTGCTATTATATTATTTACAGTAAAGGAAAAATTAAAAGCAAAAATCTTACAATGTAGTTGGAAATCGAGATATTAAAACAAACATCTGCAAATCTTCATGTTCATTCGTATTCTTGACCTGCAAATTGCAATAAAATAAGAAATCACGATTCCGTAATGAAGGATTGACAACCAAGCATATCATATAATTTTCTCTAGCTTTAGTATGTAATTTCTATACCTAAGTTCCTATACCTAGTTAGTCTAATAACAGGGAAAAACAAATAATTCATACAATTCAATTCTAAAAATAAAAAATTAATCAAACCTTGATAGAATCCAATTAGGCTGAGAAAAGTCCCTAATATTTCAATGTTTTGTTGAATGAGACTTACTTTTTTCCTAAATTTTATACTAAAATTGAGAAATCAAACATCCACATATATCCATCATAATAAATATATACAATTAAGATATAAAATCACTTGTAATAGTCAACAATATAGGGTGTTGAAATTTAGTTTAAATGAAGTTATGAACTCAGTAAGTTTCATAAATATATTGAGGAACAATATCATTTAAAATGTTATAGAACTCTATTTGATTGAATATGTATCGTTTGATACCTAAATGTTTATCTTTGGCAACTAAATTTGTAACTTAACACTTTAGTATCTAAACATGATAGGTAGGTTTGATCTATTTCATGATGCACAAGGGTCATAGAATCTATATCATTTTTAGATTGTCTAACTACTACATGTATAGAGAAATATAAAAAGAGAATATAATACTTACAGCGATGCATCTTCAAGCCTCGCAATTAAATGTTTGTAGCGAAATTGATTGTGTCTTGATCAAGATGGATGTGATAGTCTTTCTACCTCTTGGTAGCTTGCTCACTAGAACTTTCTTGAAGGGTAGATAACAATGCCTTTTATGGAATCGCTAGAGAAATAGAACCGTAAAAAATAAACAGAAGAGAAAGAAGAGAGCTTTATGGAAAACCTAAGTGATAATTTTTATGGTCGTCTTTTTTAGTCTGGATTAGGGTTATACTGTGGATTTATATAATTGTGAATTGTAATTCAAAAAATTGATAGAAGTCTCTCAATTTAAACTGGTGAATTCAATCTAACCAACTCATTTTTATTCTTCAGTTAATTGCTTTACAAGTTTCAATGTATCCTATATTACGATATTCAAGCCGTTGTATGAGATCATAACCATTATTTGATCTATTAAAACCCGATATTTAAGTGTTGGACTAATGGATACTTTCTCAAGATTCACATTAGCCCGGCTAGTATCTACACTTAAATACTTACGCAAAATCCATTAATAATTGATGTAGTAGCATAGCCCCACAACTATATGACCTCTTTGGGCAAACGAAAATGGGCCGTATTTGGGACTCGGTTATCAGAATTAGACGTCCTGACCCCTCAAATCGAACTCAGCGAAAATCCCAACGACTTTTGGACGCATAATTTATATGTTTTCGTGTTTTTAAATATTTTTTGGAAGCATCATTTATTGTGGAATCCGTTTTATATTAAGTTCAGGCCCAAAAATCCAGCGTTTAAGGCCTCATTTATCTGTTTATGTTTTCCCCTTATTTTTTATTTTTGCTTTATTTATTTAATATACTTGAAAATCTTCAATCGCTTTGAAAATGGGTTGAAGTTTATCTTATTACGCTAAGAATGATTTGTAATGTTTGTGTAGGGTTTCAAACACTTCTATAAAAGGATCCTAAATCTTACTTTGTCGTCACACTTTGATGAATTAAATTTGAGATTATTTTCTCATAGTCTTTTTTTCTCTCTAACCTAAGGTTAGGGTTTATACCTACTCTCTTTGAATCTCTTATTAAGTTCTTTCAGCCATCAATTCTGTTTCTACTATCCGTTTCCATCAATAATATAATAATTATTGTTATTATCCATAAATTAAATTCTGTATACCGATTATATTAATCAATTAAACTTGTAACAACATGTTTGGATACTCTATACTTACACATGATGAGAGATTAAAATGATAAGATTTCCTTATAATCTCAGACATCGATCATTCATGTGTTGAGTTATATATATACCTGAAATATTTGCTATGAAAGTTTATTGTTTACACATAATGTGTAAATGTCTTTTCATGTTCGACAATAATCAACAATGAACCGAAAAGGTTCTTCTATGTCCTATTATACGCAAAATGGTTTTATAACAAAATCCCCATCGACTACCATCTTAATGAACCTTGATTTTTCATGGATTGTAGCATGCATGTATGACACAACCATATTATCAACACATGTCAACTTTTGACTTTTTTTTTTTATTTTACTGAATTGAATTCTATTTTTTAATGAATAAGAATAGAAAACTGAATCATTGTATGAATAACTAAAGTGTATACAATAATTACAATACAATAAAAAACTGAAAATATATCATTCTCACTAAGTTTAAACATCCTTTAAACTAATGACCTTCAGACAAACTATATGCTCGTAAAAGACACTAGGTGATAAAATTTTAGTAAATAGATCTGTAACAATATAGTATATATCAATATGTTATACCCTTATCCGACCATATTAACTTGTTCCTTCACATTAAATAACTTGATCTCTATATACTTAGACTTATTTTAGTTGTTATGTACATTTGAGAACATGACAGTTGATTTGTTATCACATTAGAGGTAGAGTAGTATTTTAATTCCTTCAACTGTACGTAATATAATCACAAAATTCCTCCATCAAATTGTATATGTAAATATTGTGAAACATGTCACATACTTGGCTGTAATAGTAGAAATCGTAATAAGAGTTTCTTTCACACTCTTCTATGATATGACACCTCAACCCACATTAAAATATATATGGTGATAGAATTTCTAGTGTCAACACACCATGCAGATTCTTCACCAGAATAACCTACGATCTCTAAGTTATCTGTTCTGTTGTATATCAGTTCAGATCATTTGGTGTTATTCAAATACTAGAGCACCATCTTCAAAGCATTATAATGGGAAACTCCCGACTTACTTAAGCATATTTTCATTTTAACTATGAACGATATATATTCTCTAGTACATACTTGAGTATACACGAGATTACCAATTTCCGAGGTATATGATGTAACCTGCACAAACTAGACTTAGGATTTGTCTTAGGGTATCGATAGAGTGAAAACTTATAATAAAGATTGAAAACTTAGGGTATCGAGATTACCAATTTCCGAGGTATATGATGTAACCTCCTAACTTATGGAAGTACTGCCCTATGGAAAAGCTTTCGGCCGCGCACCCATATCTGATCCTTAGTAAGGATTTGATCGATCATTAGGCCAAGATAGGATGCATTTGGCCATTTTGTCGAGCTACAGGTCACGCGTCATAGTGTGATCCTTTGGAGGATGTGGTTGGCCATTAGGCCAAGTTAGAAATAACTATGCCATTTCAAAGATTTCTTGGTCGTGCACACATGAACAACCTTTGGTAAATATGCCATCTTCCATTCAGTTAAGTTCGGATGTACATGCCTATTTGGTCTTGCTATGCATTGCGCGTCTATGCGCACCAGTTGGTAAGGAATAACTTGTCCATTTGGCCAAACTATGGGTCATGTGCCCATGCGTAAAACCCTAATAACGATGATTTTAGACATTCGTCGAAGTTAAGAAGCACTTGGTCTGTTTCTAAAGATTTGAGTCATCATCTGATGCATGACCCTTAGTAAGGATATGTTTGGGAATTTGGCCAAGTTAGGATACCCTTGGAAATTTGGCCACGGTATGGGTCACACGCCCATCTACGACCTTTAGTAAGGATACGTTATCTATATAGAAACCTTGGGAAGAGCATGGCCATTTGGTCAAGTAATAGTTCACGTAACCGTGTGTCATCCTAGGTGAGGATGTACTTGGCCATTTGGCCAAGTTACGATGCACCTGGTCATTTTCCAAGTTATAGATCACATGCCCATGCATTACCTTTTGTAAGGATGTTATTCTCCATCTGGAAAATTTATGAACTTGATATCCACGAACTTGGCCTAAAGGCCAAGTTCTACGTAAAGTATGCGCTTGGAAAAATAAACACGTGCTATGGTCAATATATGCTTGGCCATTTGGAAATGTTAGGAAGCACATAGACAATTGGAAGTGTTATGTGTCGTGGACAATCCTTGGTAAAGATGCACTTTGTTATTTTTCCAAGTTGGAAAGAACTTGGCCATTTGGCCGCGCTATGGGTCGCGTGACCATGTGTGAACGTTGATGAGGATGTGCTTCGATGTTTTGCAAAGTTTAGAAGCACTTGGTCGTTTTGTCGAGTTATTGATCACCCATCTATGCATGACCATTGGTAACAATGTGCTTGTTATTTGGCAAAGTTATGATGCATTTGCCTAATTAGTCAAGTTATGATGCATTTAGATATTTGTCTAAGCTATGGGTCGCATGCCCGTGCAGGACATGTGGTAAGGATGTTCTTAGCCCTTTGGACAAGTTAGAATGCACTTGACCATTTACCCAACCTATGGGTTGCGCACCCATACGCGACCACTAGTAAGGATGCACTTTGCCATTTGGCTAAGTTGGAAAGTACTTGACCATTTGGCCGAGCTATGGGTCTCACGTCCATGCATGAAGCTTGGGAATTATTTTATTTTCCATTTGCAAAGTTAGGATGAACTTCACTATTTGGAAGAGCTATATGTTAAGTGTCCATGTGTGACCCTTGGTAATGATGTGCTCGACTATTTGGCCAAATTAGGATGCAATTGGACATTTTCCCAAGCTATAGGTTGCAAACTCATACACGACTCTTTGTAAGTATGTTCTTAGCCATTTGACTGAGCTATGAGTTATGAGCCTATGTCCAACCCTTGAAAATATGTACTCTGGCTATTTGGAAAACTTTAGGTTGCACTTAGTTATTTGCCCAACTAAAGGTCATGTGATTATACGCGATCCTTGGTAAGGATTCACTTTGTCATTTAGCCAATTTGGAAATCACTTGGCCATCTGGCCAAGCCATAGGGTCGCGCGACCATGCATGAACATTGATGAGGATCAACTTGGCCATTTTGCAAGGTTTGGATGCACTGGTTCAATTGGCCGAGTTATAGGTTACTTGCCCATGCATGACCATTAGTACGGTTATGCTGCCTATTTTTTCCAAGTTAAGATTCACTTGGCCAATTAGACAAGTTATGGGTCACGAGCCCATATGCAATATTTGGTAGGGATGCGCTTTTCCATTTGGCCAAGTTATGGGTTGCGAGACCATATGCGAACTTTGGTAAGGATATGTTTGGCAGTTGGCCAAGTTAGGATGCACGTGACTATTTGGTCGAGCTACACACACCCATTCACAACCTTTTTTAAGAATGCAGTTGCCCATTTGACCAAGTTATAAAGCTTTACCATTTGGAAGAGCTATGGGTCGCACACCCATTCGGTTGGAGAAATGGCCAAGTGTTATGGAAAAGATACACGTTGCAAAATGGCCAAGTTCTATGGTAAATATATGGTTGGCCATTTGGCCAAGTTAGGATTCATTTGGCCATTTGGTTGACATATTGGGCGCGCTTATTTACGACCCTTTGTAAGGATGTAGTTAACCATTTGGATACGTAAGGCAACACTTGGCCATCAGTAAGAGTTATGGACACGAACCCATGAATGACCTTTCATAAGGATGTGCTCAGCCGTTTGGCCAAGTTAAAAATACTTGACTATTTGGCCGAGCTATAGATCCTACTCCCATTTCTAACCCTTGGTTATGATGTTCTTAGCCATTTTTTGCATGATTCATAGCTCAGCAATTTGGTTAAATTCAGATGCACTTGGAAATTTAGATCAACTATAGATCGCGCACCTATACATGATCCTTTGTAAGGAAGTTCTTGGCCATATAGAAAAGTTATGAAGTGTATTTTTTATTTGTTAGAGTTATGGGACGTGCACCCATGTGTGACCCTTGAGAAGGACGTGCTTGACCATTTTGCCAAGTTAGGAACTACTTGGTCATTTGGCAAAGCTATGGACTCTTTATAAAAATATGGCAACCATTTTTCCAAAATGGGATAAACTTGGCCATTTGTCCGACCTACGGGTTGCATTCCCATATGTGATAATTTAGGATGCACTAGGCTAGTTAACCAAGTTATGGGTCACATGTCCATGATCGACCGTTAGTGTGGATTTTATGGGTCGTGCGTCTATGTGCAACCCTTGATAAGGATGTTTTTTTTTCCATTTTTCCATGTTGGGAAGCACTTGGCCATTTGGCATAGCTATAGGTCTCATGTCCATCTTTTACTATTGGTAGGGATACACTTGGCCATTTGCCCATAATGGAATGCACTTGGCCATTTGGTCATGTTTGAAAGCATTTAGCCATTTGGTTGAGTTTTGGGTTGCGCACCCATGGCTGATCCTTGGTGAATATGCTGTTGGGAATTTGGCCAAGTTTGGATGCACTTTACCATTTTCGTGAGCTATGGGTTGCACACCCATGTGTGAGCCTTAATAAGGATACAATCGATCATTTCGATAATTTACGATGCACTTGGCAATCTCGCAAAGCTATTGGTCGCACATCCATGCGCGACCCTTGGTAAGGATGCGTTTGGCCATTTTATCAAGTTAGGAAATAGTTGACATGTTGGCTGGGCTTTGGGTTGTGTGCCCATGCGCGACACTTGGTAAAGATACAATTGACCATTTGGACAAGTTAGAAAGTACTTGGCCATTTTGGACGAGTTATGCATCGCGCGCTCATTCCCGATCCTTGCTAGGGATATTCTTAGCCATTTGGAAAATTTAGAATGCACTTGACCATTTGGATGAACTATCAGTCACGAGCCTATGCACGACCTTTGGTAAGGACGTCTTTTGCCATTTTTCCAAGTTTTGAAGCACTTGGTCATTTGGCCAAGCTATGGACCGCGTGACCATGAATGACCCTTGGTAAAGGTGTGCATGGGCATTTGAGTGTGAGCCTTGGCAAGGATATTGTTGGCCAAGTAGCCAAGTTAGAAAGCATTTTCTTCTTTTGTTATTATGAGTTGTTATAATTATTGCTAAGCGTTTTGTTAATATCAGCGATTTGGTGTATCTAACCTTTTAAGTATTGTAGTGTGAGTGACATGTTATTTTGTGAAAAGTGTTTCAATATCATATGAGTATTAATTAACATATGTTATTTCGATAGTGATCAATTTTCATTAAAAGATTATATTTTTCAAAGGAACCTTCAACCGATGAATGGTAGTGATTTGTGACTTTTAACCAATAATAAATAATACATTCTATTACCCAACAAGTATTTTAAATTGAAAAATTTAATGCACGAAAAAAATGACATAAGTCAGAAAATTATAACATAATTATAAGTAATAGACGAATCGAGCATTAAGTCCAACCCAACTGAAAGGTTTAAAAAGTTACGCATCCAATTGAATACAATATAGTTATAACCCAAGTTTAGATAAAAAGTGTAACAAATCTAATACTCTTAAATCATATTCAAATGTAGTTGAAGATGAGCATGAGTATTCATAAAATGAACATAAAGGTATCTAAGTGATGCACAATAAATACTTACAACGTTTATAAAGGGTTGATGATTCTTCAAACCAACGAAAGTCAAAGTTTTGGATAATTGTTGTGTTATCTATTGATTGGACAGGTAATGGTATTGGATAAAAAATGTCGGTTCCTTTTTTTTCTTGATATCAATGGTTTTGTGGGTTTTGGAGAAGGTGGCAGGGTAGTATCACCTCATTTTTTTGGATAGGTCGTTTACATTTTCTTTGTTTTGTTTATTTATTTGTTTATTAAAAATTTCCAGTTCAGTATCTCATTAAAAATATTTTCCAATAATATTCTTCAATGTATCAGTATTATTTTATTGTATGTCAGGAAGTTTAGAATTTGGATCCATTGTATTAAAATTATCACATGGAAAACGTTTTCTTGTTGGATGGAATAAAGAGGTTAATATATTTTTTTATCGGAAAAGATTATTGAATTAATTTTATTTAACTGATTAAATATTAGTACACAAAATTTCGCAGCGGGAAGTATTTTCATTTCTGAAAAATGGAACAAAATTACAATAAATATATTTTAATGAATATATAATTATAAAAAAGTAGCCACAAATAAAAAAAAGGAAAACATTAGATTTTGATAAATTTATATTCATATAAAATTTTGGAAATTTTTAAACAACGTTTTCTAGAAGATATATGTAGAAAGTATATTAGTTAGAACTCTTTAGAATGTAATATTTGTCTAAGGTTTGGTGTTGGGAAGAAAAGGTTCATTAAATTATTAATGCTCAATCTGCCGTACCATAGTATTATAGTTAATTGAAGAATTCTGGTGGTCTTTCTAAAATATCTAACAAATTTCTATCATAGTTTGGTTTCTTAGTAATCAATGTTCTACTTAATTAATAGATAATAAAAGATGTAATGATAAAAAAAATAATAGAGAAAATGTAATCTAAATCTAATAAAATAATAGAAATTAAGTTATGATAGTTAATTAGAAATATAATCGAGAATGATTATACCTTACATTACATAATGAATTGATTGTTACTTGCAAGAGATAAGGTTGGTAGACGCTTAAAGTAATTATAGAAAGAAGTTAGATAAAGAAGTTGTGAATATTAAAAATTTAAAAAAAAAATAGAAAAGAAAGATAAATATATAATGGTTGATTTAAAAACAAGACGAATAATTAAGATGCATTGATAGGAGTGTCACAATCAAAACATATAACATTTATTGGTATAAAATACGTGATGATGTCACTTATTCGTTTATTTAAAAAATAGATAAAACAAATTGGTGAAAATTAATAAGGTAATATAACTCACGATAACATCGCTTCGTTAAATTAAAATGTAATAATAATAGTAATGTATATTGTTAGGATACCGATCCTTTTTTAGTAAATGGATTTGTATGACTTTTTTATCAAAATTTCGGATTAAATAAGGATACGAGGGCATATATGAAAGGATAATGGCAAAATATATGACGAATGGTTATAAATATATGATGTAATATTATTGAGTAATTTAGTTTATTGAGTAATTGAATGTGAGTAATATTTAGCAAAGATAATAAATGAACAAAAAATATAATTATTATAGATATCTAACTTTCTTTATCGTAATATTTTATGTTAAAATTTTAATTATTTTTTAAGGACTATGAGGATTCTTGATAAAATTATATGATGTTGGGGCATCATTACCCTTTTTGAGAAAGATAAATATTCATATGTCAAGATAAAACTTCGGTTAAATATATTGTGATAACGTTGTCTAAATAAAGGTATTGATCAATGGATAGATGAAGACATGAACAAAGTTGATAACTGATGATAGTGGTAAAACATAGAAGTATCGGTAAAATGAGATGTTATTAGCCATGGATTTTAGAAGAAACAAAGATATGACAGAAAGAACTTAAAGATGGTAAAGGATTAAAAATACATGTAACATATTACTAGAATACTTGTGAAGATTAAGGGATGAAATAGTAACTTATGTAATAAATGATCGACACCTGCCAAAATATACACTTGTAATCCATCCAAAATATATAGGAATAAAGTGTATAAATAAAATGTTCAATAATTATAAAAATGCGGATTCTTTAATTAATAATATTACCTTTATCATTGACATCGATCAAGTCTAGTTTTAGATTTTTAGCAATATTATAATTTGTAAAGAAGAAATTATATCATCAATAATATATTGTTCTAGTGTGGAATGACCAACCTCGACCCGATTAGTTTTGATGTATTCAAAGTACATTAATTGGTTAGTTTTTCACGTGACAAGCTTAATAGTTATAGAATTAACTAATATTTTTATATATTCGATTATTTAAGGATAATATTTGAACGATCATGGATATTTTGAAGTGTTTGATTGGAATTCATTTGAGTCTGGTTTTTTATGAATTTACGTCTGGCCTGAGAATACATTATTTCAAACTGTTCGCGTAAAGGAAAATTTGACATCAACTAAATGATAAGCCTAGTGGCAGACCTAGTGCGTAAGGCATCATCACCTATTCGATTTCCACTTCGAACGTTTATGACTGGTAGAAGAAAATATCTCCATATGAAAATGATCGAAGCATTAAAACAAATTTTCATCAATCCGTGGACAAGATGTTTCCAGAAATATGGGGACAGTAAACTTGAGTCAGTTTGAGTTTTAAGTGAAGGGATTTTTCTTCACTACCAATTATTTTTTATGACAGTTAGTTCTTATTCATAGACTTTCATAAGAACTAAGGGGGGTAATGATAAGGACATATAGTTTTGAATACCAAAATGTAATAAATAAGACTTTTTATGATAAATTATAGAGTTATGGGGGGAGATTTAGACTTTTATGTCAAACTAAAGGGCTAGAATGCAATATGAACTTTTATGTAACAAACAATGTTAAATTTAAGTTCTTGCGCCTATATATAACGGCCAAGGCTGATATGAAATGGATTTTGACTTTTGATCCAAATACTTTTCACTTCTTAACTTTCTCTCTCTAAATGTTAATTTCTACTGGATGTGGAGTAAATGTGGTTCGTAGAGAAAAATAGAGTAAGTAGAGAGAAGTAGAGAGCAGTAGAGAGAAGTAGTTTCTAGAAAGAGAAAATTAAAAAGTGAAAGTAGTTTAATCTCAAAAGTGAGAATACTATATTTAGTTCATCATTGGCCTTTATATATAGGCGCAAGTCATTTATAATAGAAATTGTTACACAAATGAACTAATTTCATATTAGTCTTTTATCTATATTCAAGGCTTTAAATTTCTCCCACAACTATACCATTTATCATACAAGGTTTCATTCGTTTATATTTTGATCCCCAATGTTTCATTTCATTATCAGTAGCCCCTTTAGTTCTTATGAAAGTTGGTGAATGAGAACTAACTGGCATTAGAAATCTTCATTAGTGGAGAGAATTCCCCTTATCCAGAATTTGAACTACTTCTAACTTACTGTCTCCATATATTTGGAAAAGGTTTGTCCTCAAATTAATGATAATTTCCTTAACGCTTCGAATATTTCCTTATGGAATCATTTCCTTCTAACGGTCATAAACATTTGAAGTATAAATCAAATAGGTGATGGTGATGCTCTAAGCTCTAGGTCTGCCACTAGGCCTATCATATGGCAGGTGTCAAACTCTCATTTATGCAACCGTTTGAAATTCTAGCCAATTTCTTTCTCCACCTGTTCCATTTCCCTCCAGCTCAACGTTTCTTATAAATACATCTATGCGATTCATTTTGCTTCACAATAGTTTTTTGGAGAGAGAGTTTACTTGTTTTCTAATTTTTTTTGCTATCTTCATCTGAATCTTCAACCTTTAAGCTACCTTCACTAGAATCTCAAATTCACCTCAAGTCTTTAAGTTTGTTTATGAGAAAACATCCAAAACTCAAAAATCCAAAAGCTATAAAAACCAGAAATTCATCCACACTAGATAAAAAGAAACTTTGCTTTGGATCATACGACTGTTTCTGCATAAGTGAAAGGGCAGATGAATATTGAGCAACTGGTCTTATAAGCAATGAACCTCGGGGTTTCTCCCCATAGACAACATATTACGGTAACTTCCATCATAATCAAACTCGTGTTGCTTTTTCAAATTATCCTTTTTCCAGAAGAAGGTCAATCATCCAAAACTCAAACACCAAAAACGCTTCGAGTTTCACCATCACCTCAAATCCCTCCTACAAACTAAAGTCCTCGAATCAATGGAAAAGTAACACAAACTATATATTTTTCAAGGAAATCGAATGAAACTCATTCTCCATTTAAGTCTGAGCCCCCTTGTCTACTACGCAAGGAAACCCTTCATGTTCATACAAAAAATAAGCTTCATCGAACCCTAAAAAGAAGAATCTTCATAGCCATGGGGGAATATGCTCATTACACCTCGAATCCTTCAACCTCTTCTCCTCCCTGAAGGATTTCGTTGAGAAAAGTATACAATCTTAACCAAATCCCTCAAGTAACAATAACAGAGAACCATTTTCGAATCCTAATCCACCCCAACTCGTGGATGAGTCATCTGAGGAGGAAGTTGACTCTGAGGCAACACAATCGAATATCGAAGCTGACACAGAAGATGATGCTTCAAAGGACACAGATAGTGAAATAGTGAAAGGTGTTTGCAAGACAAAAGTACCTGAAAAAATAAAAAGAAAGCTCCCCTTGAGCTCTCCGAAGAACGGGCAACCTCAGTTGGTGAAAATTTGAAACCACTCAACCCTGAATATATATTGGCACTAAACAATGTGTCATATATCTATTAGTCAGAGTCTCAAGCTTCCTCCTTAAAAACGAAATGGGGAATGCCAGACAACATCGTACTTTGGCTTCCAAACGAAGGAGAAAGTCCACTTAATTGTGGAAATGATGAGCTGGTGTTGTACCCATAAAATTTCAACTAAGGTCTTCGGTATCCGTTAGACCTAATGATTGTAGATTATTTTGAGATCCTAGACCTCTTTCATACGTAAGCTACTCCCAGTCAATGGTTTACCCATCCATTATCATTGCTTCCAGACTAGCCAAAATTCCTCTTTCGATCAAAGATTTCCTTTCCCTTACAAAGCTTTCAAAGGGCCTTGTCCTGCCCCTTGTCCAATCTCACATTTAATGATGATATGAAGATAATCGATAATCTACTCGATGCTGATAAATTTTGGAAGAAAAAATTTGTCTTCATATCAGGGGCCTGGGAAAATGGAAAAAAAAATTCGAAGCGAATCAATAAAGACTCAACATCGTCTAGAAAGAGTAACAATAAGTTATTTCGCTTTTATTGTTTTTTTCACTAACTTGTTTTAATCTCAGGCTTATATTTTCTTTCATATCTCAAAAATTCTAAGGCGTGTAAGACTCGCCAAAAAGATGGCAAGGAAAGTTTTGCAAAGTTAGTGACATGAGCGGAAAAAGAGTGGGGCAATGGGTTCCATTCAGCTTTCTTGCCCATTAACTTTATCAACAACCACTTATGGAAACTCACACTGGGTGCTGACTTCCTAGAAAATCCGATGGAGCTTCTAAACCAGAGGTTAGATGTGAAGAGACTAGTGGCGCTTGATGGTAAGGTGTTTCTTCCAGCTTGTAAAGGTAAAGGAGCCACATTCCCTTAAAAAAGAAATGGAAAAAACAAAAAACAAATAGCTAGCACATCTGGTGCTAGCCCTCCAGTAGTTCCGATGTCGCCGCCAAAACCGAAGAGAAAGGAGACAGAAAAGAGTCTCCCCACCATCAAATAAGGACAAGAAGTTGGTAATTCCCTAAAAATAAAGAAGACTGCGGCCTCAAAGAAAAAGAAAAACACAACTAAAACAACTGCTCAAAAAAGAGAAAAAATGAAAGTTGTACAAACTAATCAAGAGGTGGTGTCTTCCGATGCTGATGAGGTTGTTGTGGTGGAAGATCAACAAAAATAATAATAAAGCATGAAATGAAGAAGGAGGAAATCAACAAGTAAAAAAACTGTCACAGACAATGATCGAGGTGATGATCACTTTGATCCTGATAGCTTCATCAACCTCGACTAATATCAAGAGCTTGGAAGAGATGAATATCCATACATGAAGGACTTCAGGACCAACTGCAATATTATGGTAAAATATCTACTCATGTTCTTCCCGAGACAACTCCACTAGAGGTCTTTTTGCCTCAATCTTCCTCTTCTATTATGCCTTATCCTAGTCCGGTATTCATACATATCGCAGAGCCATCTGAAGACGTTGCCATTGCTCTTCAACCATTTTCTAACCTTGGCGCCGCTGCGTAGAAATTATGCCAAGAAGTTGAATCTTCTCGAAGCTACTTGGCGAAAATAGAAACGGAGATGGTTCGTCAAAAGAAAATTGATGTTGCTGAGAAGAAATGAGATAAATCTTCGGTGGTATGGTGGAGATCCAATTTTATGAATTCCAAGCTGCGAGATCAGAATTCCTTAGAGGAACCATTTCCCTTAAAAATTATCTCAGAGTTGTGCACACGAAAGAGACAGAAGAGCTTAGTACTTCTTACAAAAATAATATAGAAGAGCTCAAGCCTAAACATGCTCAAGAGTTATCCGAGGAGAAACAAAATTAATATACTCTTCAACTTTCACTAAAGAAGAGTGAAGATGAAAAGAAAACGTTGACAGAGGATATGGAAGCCCTCAAGATTCAGTTTGATGAAGAGAAGAAACTAGTTGTTAGTGTTGATGAGGATGAATATAGCAATGATATGTTAGCGACCATCAACAATGCCGAAGCGTAAAAAAATGTTAACCTTCTTCGCGAAATTCATCTGTCATTTCGAAAGGCTGATCTTTCCAACTTATGGGAGCAGATTCCCACAAAACATTGCCTCAGCGAAGCCTTTGACCCTGTACCTTCATCCGAAGAGGCGGAATCAGAGGATACTTTTTCTGACCAAGGGGAGTCTGTCGAGGAGAAATCCGAGGACAAATAACTTTGTTTTTCCCTTTTTCCATTGTTTTTTGTATACGTCATCCAGTTGTTTTAGGATGACTTGACTCTTAAATGCCATTTTTTTGTATTGAATTTTTTTTTGTATTCATCAAATTTATGGAATAGTACCTTTTATTTCTTTTAATATTTTTATTATTTTTTATCTAATAAGGCATGATTGCTTCAAATCATTATACACAATACAAACTGTATTTAGAAAATGTTAACACTTTTAACACAAATAGTGTATTTTAGTTGACGTAATACTTCGAATATTATAGTGCGTTTAAAGAACATAGATTTTCGAATATTGTAGTGCGTTTAAAGAACATAGATTTCGAATATTGTAGTGCGTTTAAAGAACATAACACTTATAATATGGTAGTGCGTTTAAAGAACGTAACATTTCGAATATGGTAGTGCATTTAAATAATGTAGCACTTCAAATATGGTTATTTCTTCGAAAAGTGTATACAACACTTCAGAATAATTACTCTTGGTCAACTTCAAAGATGATTAGTCTTTGAATAGTTACCAAAATAATTTAAATAGGTATACTTAAACAAACATTGACCAAAAAAGAGTTTTATTGATAGCATCAAATATTTACATAACACCTCATTGAAACCTCATTGGGCCAACAGAGTAGGAAATAGTGTGCCAATTATTCAAAATGATAAAAATTCAAAAGAGATATTACTCATAGTATAATTTTAGATGTTGTATATTCCAATGATGCTGAAGCATCCTCTCATATTCATCACAAATGCAATAAGAACCTGACTTTATTTTTCCACAACCATATAATGACCCCCCCCCCCCCAGTTTGGGGTCATCTTGCGGAGGCTTTTTCCCTTAGTATGGAAAAATACTTTCCTTAAAACTCTATCATCAACCTTGAAATCCCTCATTTTTACCTTCGAATTATATTTACTCCTCATAAGAGTCTCACAATGAATCATATTCAAATGAGCTTCCTCAATCAAGTCCAAATCTGCTCTTCTGGCTTCGTCATTTAGGTCCTCGAAATACTGAGTTACTCAATAAGAAGGTAATATAGATTCTGCAGGACTAACAACATCCATTCCATATACCAAGGCAAAAGGGGTTTCTTTAGTAACCTATTTAAGAGTTGTTTGATAATCCCATAACACCTTTTCTAAATAGTTAAGCCATTTCCATGCAGCCCCTGTCAAATTCTTCTTTAAACCTTATAAAATTGATCTATTTGTCATCTTTACCTAACCATTTTCTTGGGGATGAAAATATGCAGAAAAATATTATCCTATTCCCCTCGAAGCACAAAAATAATCCATTACTCTGTTGTTAAATTGAGGACCGTTATCCGTGGTAATTTTTTGAGGTACCCCAAAGCGGCAACAAATATTGTTTATAATAAACTTAATTACATCATTCACTTTTGTTCCAAGCAATGATTCAGCCTTTTCCCACTTCGTAAAATAGTCCACCACCACAATATTCATCTGGCGTCCTCCCATTGGTAATGGTCCCGCTAAATCAATTTTTCAACTGCTAGAAGGGACGGCTTCGGTAATGGACATGAGCGGGACTGCAGGTTTATGAATAAAATTGACGAATCATTGACAAGTATCACAGCCTTGAACTAAATTCTTAGCATCGTTCATAATCGAAGGCCAATAATAATCTATCAGCAAAACTCGACATGTCAATGGCTTGAACCCACATTGTGCTGAACCCTCTTCATCGTGTAACTCTAACATAATTTCTTGTGATTATTGTTTGTTCAAGCAACGCAATAATGGCCTACTCAACGCTTTTTTGTATAAAACCACATCTAACACAATATAGCCACATGTTTTACCTTTCAGCTTCAACACTCCATCCTAAAATGCTAGAGCCCCATCAGTTCGAACTATCCACATCGAACCACTTGGCAAGACCTCATTATTCATCTCTTCATCTAATCTACTTGAATGGAATTCAACAAGAAAATCTGCTAAAGCTTGGGCCTTGATAGTCGTCCGAGGTGAAAAGACGATATCGAAATCTCCCAACTCAATTGACCATTCGGTCATCCTCCCATAAATTCGAGGCGTTGTAAAAGAAATTTTAATAGGAATGAAGTTCATACCTCAATAGTGTGAGCTTGAAAATAGGGGAGCATCTTCCTGGCAGCCACTAGTAAAGCCAGAGCCAATTTCTTAAAGTACCTTTTTTCTGCTACCACTAAGCTCTTGCTGACATAATACATCGACTTCGAAATCCCCAAATCTTCAATTATCAAAACAACACTTATACACAAAATTTGATATTGCGATATACAAATAGAGTTGTTCTCCAATTCGAGGCTTGGACAGTATCTCTGGTGATGAAAATAATTCTTTAATGCTTGAAAATGTTGCTTTAAATTCTGAGGTCCACTCAATTCTTTTGGTGTTTGCAAGACTTGGAAGAAAAGGAAACATTTATCAGAAAATACGGAAATGAATTTGTTAAGAGCAGCTAACCTTCCTGTTAAGACCTGCACTTTTTAGATAGTACGAGGTGATGTCATCGGTACTAAAGCCTTTAGATTTTTTGGGTCTATTTCTATCCCTTTTCACTAATAACATAAACCAAGAATTTTCTTGATCGAACTCCAAATGTACACTTCTCCGGATTTAACTTCAGTATAATAGTCCTTAAATTCAAAAAAGTCTCCTCCAAATCTTTCAAGTGTGTATCATCTGCTAAACGTTTTACCATCATATTATCAATGTACACCTCTATGTTTATTCCGATTTGAGAAGCGAAGGCTTTATTTATTAACCTCTGATAATATGCTCCAATATTTTTTAACCCAAAGGGAATAACCTTATAACAATGCAAGCTTTTATCTGTGAGGAAGGTGGCACTCTCTTGATCATTTGGATCCATTTGAACTTGATTAACCCTGCAAAACCATCCATAAAAGAGAAAATCTTATTTTGCAAAGTTTAGTCAATCAATTGATCTATTTGAGGAGCATGAGATGGATCTTTAGGACAAGCTCACTTCAGAATCTGTAAATTCGACGCACATTCTCCACTTCCCATTATTCTTTTGAACCACCATTGGGTTTGCTATCCATAAAGGTATTGTGACTCCCTTATATATCTGATCCTTGATAAACGATCCACCTCAATAATGATATCCTCTACTTTTTCAAAAGAGAAAGCATGTATGTTCTGTATAACAATATTGAACTTTGGATTAATTGCTAGGCTGTGACATATCACTTGAACTGGAACTCCCACCACTTATTTTGTTTTCCAAGCAAAAAATATCCAAACTATGAAACAAAAACCGTAACGACTGATGACGTAAAGTTGGGGTCAATAAGGTTCATATTCGAAGTAATTTTCCATTAAGAAATGCATATTCCTCGATATTTTGACTTACCATTAAAGAGCCCAGGGTTTCCCTCAGATCATCAACCCCTTCCTCGACATCTGAGGTCACCCCTCTGATTGTTATTCAGTCATTTTATCACCACTGCTTGACCCTCAAATTCGAAGAGCTGTGGCATAACATTCTTTAGCAATATTCTGATCACTGTGGACGAACCCGCATGATCCCCGATGACATAGTTCAAGCATTGGTGAACTGTTGATACAACTGCATACATCATCAAAAGCCAAGATCTCCCGGAAATGGCATTGTAGCTTGTTAAATAATCCACAACATAAACAACACCTGAACCTTCTTTCTGAAAGGTCCCTTTCCCAAACACACCTCTATTTTGAACTCTCTAATTACTTGTGTCGTCACTCTTGTAAAACCAATAATAGTACCTTATGATTGGGAAATACGAGGAGGATTACACATTATATCATAAGTTGACTTGAAAAGAACAGTTGCATAGCTCCTTGTATCTATCAATACATGTCAGTTTTCAATACCAACTACCTCTGCTCCAATAACCATTACATCTTCATGAGGACCTGCAGTGCCTCTCAGATCATCTTTATTGAAAAAAATGAAAGGAACATCTCTCTTACCATACAGATGACTAGATATCCCTCAGTCTATCTGATTAGTTAAGCTTACTACACGCCTTTTTCTAAAACTGGCGGTATTTCCAGTCAATGTGGTCTCATTTATATATTACCAAGGACTCAAAATATTCACATAGACTTCGAACTCGGCGTTGTTTGATTAGCCCATCCACTGTCATCAAAATCAACCATTTCGGGTCTGTATCTAAGTATTCTGATCCATCATCAAATCATAAATCTTGGAATCCATAATGATTAAATTTCTTGTTTGTGTATTTGGATTTGCTACCTATGAAGTCGATACAACGGGAGCATTTGATGCATTACTCTTTCCTTTCACATAGGCCAGCAACTTTCAATTCTCAATTAAAGTCTGTACATCCTTTTTAGGGAAATATAGTCTGCAGCATCATGTCCGATATCATTATGATACTTGAAGAACCAGTTATTTCGCTCTTCTCGTGGCCTATTTACCGAGGTGGGCTTCTTGAAACTCACGTATCCCTTTGATTTTTCATATATTGGAGCCACATTTTTAGTTAAATCGGTATAGTACTCCAGACGTATCCATTGATTGGGCCTCGGTCTATGAAACCAGTACCCTATTGTTTGAGTTGTATACCCTGCAGTTCCAGGAGGTAAATTGTTGTTGTTCCTCGGACGCGTTGGTTGGACTTAATTTGAAGATTTCCCTTGATTGTTTGAAACATGTCTTGAGCTCTTTTGACTAGTCCCAATCACTCCTCGATTCTTCTATCTTAATTTGATCTTCCATCTAAGCTATCAATGCTCTAAAATTCAAATCTCTTTGCTTCGTTGTCTCATTTGCTAGACCCTCTGGTTACAATCCTTGTCGAAATGCTGCCATTGCTACCAACTTCTCACAATTATCTAGACCGGCCTTAGTTAACACAAATCGTTTAATATAGTCCTTCAATTTTTCTCCTACTGCTTGTTTAGACTGTATTATCGTATCTCTAGACGAGCTCTGTGAGATTGATCAAATTGGTTGCCAGCGTCATTCTTGTCACCCACTTGCCTAAGATCTGTTCTCAATCTAGCTGATTGAATTTCTTGTTCTCTCTTGTCATACTTCTCATTCAGATCTGTGATTTTATCCAATAATTAATTCATTCCCATTTCAACGTCTGATTGAGTTTGTCGAGCTAGAACAGACTCATCTTACTTATCATCCCCTCCTTGCATATTGAACTTTAGCTTTTCAACTACTTTTCGAACTAGAGGATCCCTTTCATTTCTAGGATCCATTTTCAATTATTTGTTTTTTCAAATATTGAACACGAATAGTTAAAACGTAATACGAAAAGAAATCAAATAAGAACCTTCAAGACACCAGTCGAAATCCATCCTCAATGAAGTTCGCCAATTTGATGTGGATTTAATGTGGTTCGTAGATAAAAGTAGAGTAAAGTAGAGAGAGGTAGTTTCTAGAGAGAGAAAATAAAAAAACTGCAAGTAGTTTAATCTCAAAAGTTAAAATACTCTATTCATTTCAGCCTTGGCCTTTATATATAGGCATAAGTCAGATATAACATAAATTATTACACAAAGGGACTAATAGCATATTAGTTCCTTATCTATACTCAAGGCTTTAAATTTATCCCACCACTATACAATTTATCATATAAGGTTTCATTCATTTGCATTTTGTTCCTCGATATTCTATTTCCTTATCATTACTATTTCTCTCTACAAAACAAATTAATTCCACATCACACTCAATTCGTTCTTTGTATTCACAAAACAGCTAATGTATTCTTTAAATGAATTGTTCGGTTCTTAGGCACAATGGATAATAGTATCACATTCCATATAAGGTCATTACTTCCCAAAAATAGTCTCCAAAAGGAAATCCAGAAAACATTAAAGTTTTTCCCCTCCTTTAAATTTAGCCTGCTTGATCCCTCAATCATGTGTTGCAACCTAGAATTCCATTTATTTTATTTTTTCTCCTCCTTTTGTTAACATAGTTATGAAAGCTAGAAGTGTTTCTATCATCATTCTTTAACCAATTGATACTACTTTTCTGTTCCCACTATTACTCTTCTGTAGCCAACAATTGCAGAAGATTAGCATGGGTTTTAGCTAGATTGATTTTATCTTATAGACTCTTAGATTCCTCAAAACATGTTTCCATTAATTTGAACTCTTCTTCTGCCTAAGACATTACATCCAAAAAATCTACAAAACTATCCCAATTCCACATTTTAAGCTTGTGTTTTAGCCTTTTGAGTTTATTAAAACAAATGAATAGAAGATCCAGTCATGTCCTCATTCAAGTTTAGTTCAACTGTCTTAAGGAAATCTAGGTGACTTTTTCACATATTTTGGAACTTGAATGATGACTTGATTCTATGAAAATCAATTGAGATAGTTATAACCAATGGTGAATGATCTTACCTAGTTTTAGATAAGTGCTTAACTGTGGTATTCTCAAAACAATCCCAGGCTGAATTATATAAAGCTCTATCAAGCCTTTCCTTTGTCTGTTACTAGACCAAGTAAATTTTAAACAAAAAAATCTTGCGTCCTCTAGATATAATTCTTTATTTTTAAATATAAAAAACTTATCATGATTAACTAAAATCTTGAAAAAATAATTCTTTCAAAATAATTCAAATCCTGTTATTGTTGTTGGCACCATTGCCTTGATATCCAAGTTGCCTAGTTAATCTTTTAAGTTTTTCCATAGAAATGATTAGTTTTATGGGAATGTCCATGGATATCAAAATATTTTTTATTTATTTAATTCTTCTTATAATAGTTTTGTTACTCAAACCCCTCACATTCCCGTCCAGGGTTGTAATTATCATTTTGAAGAATTGAAGGAGGGTTTACATGACCCTTAAAATTGTAGTGTCTTTGTATAAAGTGGACCATTTAAAGATTTTAACTTTATATTATTAGGCTTCATGCTAAGTATATTCTTATATTATTTTCCCTCTTCCATTTTATATAGGACATGAGATGTTGGAAGACCGCCAGTGGTCCTTTAAGTAGGTGAGGCTATCTTCATATCTATATTTTCAAAATCATTAATCGATTGAAAAATTACTCCAATATCTAGTGAATGTAAAACTTCTATAATATCTTTGTCTCTGACCTATGAAGAAATATTTTAAATTTCTTAAACTATTTGAGAGTTGCCAAGGCTACCGTTAGATAATATATCTTTATTGTTCCTTGAATCCTTTTAGTTATCTTTTTTTCCTAGCTTTTGTATGTTGAGTAGAGTTTAATTGGTCCTTAACTTTTGATCCCTCTTCTGTTAGAGTTTAAATTTTTTAAATTCTGCTCAGATTAAATTCTAACTTTTCTTGTATTGGTTGTTTCCATTTATGAGATATTGTTTCGATTAGATATCTTGTCATCTATAATGATAGATTTAATCTTTGGAATATATATTCCATTTTGACCAATATATTTATATTTGTTGATGTATGAGGATATGGTCTGAATTTGGTTTTTCCTTAGGCTCTCACCATCTTTGATTGGATTCCTCTTCTTACATTATGATGTCTTATTCCCAAGATGAAAACATTCAGAGCAATAAAAACACATAACTTCATAAATTATATCATGCCAAAAATATTATTTTTCATTAAAACATATCCATATTTTGTTCGTGAGTTGCATGAAACATCAAATTCAATCCAAGCTTTGCACCAATTAAATGTTGCTTTGTTCGTTAAGAAACTCATAATCATATAGATTTTCTAATTGACTTTGCAATAGTGTTGATAGTATCTTTTTTGTACTTATATTCAAACAAATTGGGTAATGTCATCTGAATATGAGTGTCTCATTACAATTTTTTTATAAATCTATTGATATATATAATCAAGGGAAATTGCACTTAAAGTACCCAATCAACTATTCAATTGTCATCTAGTACCCAAGGTTTGATCAATTGTTACTTAATATCCAACCCAACTACCTAATTGTCACTTACTACCTAATATTATCTGAATACCCTAACTACCCTTAACCCACTATATAAGCATAATTTTATGGTTTTTTCTATTTTTTCTAGATTTTTGAAGATTTGAATTTGTTAGCCGCTCTAACCACCTAACCCTACGAACCACCACGAAGCACGGTTGAAAGCAAAATTCCGGTGATCAGAGTGTTAGAAGGTCTGTTTATTTATGTAGTTTGTGGTGTAAAACCTATCTAACCACTGTCTTCTACGTACAGGAACTGATCGTGCTTTTTGGAATCTGTTGTTTTGCAAGTAATCATGTTTCTGCTTTCACGTAATCGTAATCACCTACTGATTTCGAAGTTATTTGTTGGTTTTCTCAGTTGGAATAGGTTATATTTTACTGTTTTTATACGCCATAACCTGATTTTGAGTTTTTCTCTATTTTTTTGTTCCAATGATCTGTTCTTGTTTTGTTATATACTAATTTTGTAGGGCATTAGATTTTTATTTCGGACGTTAAACATGTGTAGATTACGAGTTTTAGTTGTCCAGGCGTTCCACGCAGGATGCGAATTGTTTGATGTATTCAATGAGGAAGATGCTAATTGTGTACAAATTCACATGGTTACGTGCAAATTACATGAAAGAATTTCAAAATTTGCTTACAAATATGCTGCGAATTATATGGATGTTCAAACATATATAAAGACTCTTAGTTGCTTACAAAACTCAGGATGGGCTGCGAACTATGTTGAACTCTAAAGTATTGCATTTTCAAACAAATACCATGACTTTTTTAGTTACTTTTTTACGTTTCGCATGTTATGATGCGAACTGTGTAGAACTCTAAAGTATTTCCTTTTCAAACAACTATCATGACTTTTTTAGTTACTTTTACGTTTCGCATGCTAGGATGCGAACTGTGTAGAACTCTAAAGTATTGCATTTTCAAACCAATATCAGGACTTTTTTAGTTACCTTTACGTTTCACAGGCTAGGATGCGAACTGTATGAAACTTTAAAGTATTGCGTTTTCAAACGAATACCAGGACTGTTAGTTACTTTTACGTTTCGCATGCTAGGATGCGAACTGTCTAGAACTTTTTTGAGTATTATATTTCGAAACAAATATCAGGATTTTTTTTACAAACAACTCTCAGGAGAGGATATGAATTGTACACAGTTCGCAGCTTATAGATATACACAAATCATAAGATAGGATGCGATATGTTTGATGCAGTAATAAATAATTTGCACTTTATTTTAGGATTAATAACTAATAGCTTGTTCGGTGCAAGGTAAGGTATGTCCAAATCACGAGTTTGTATTTTTAAATATGGTCACCAAACCGCAATTGTGCCTTACACGTAGTTTGAAAGCTTTCAAAGTAACCAAGCTTATATGGAGAACACATGGGAGGAGCTTGTCACATGTGACTACCTAATTACCTACTCCTGCGGGGATCACAATAATTGTTTCTTTAATAACCATAAGGATTTTGTTGGGTTGGTGTTATATCTTGATTTGGAGCGTTTAAAACGTGTTAGTTTTCTCATAGAACAACACGTCTTCGATAAGGGTTCTGGTCATAAGTGTTCTGGTGAAAAACGTTCTGGTGATAAGAGCTCTCGTGGTAAGGATTGTGGTGTAAAGCGTAAAGAGCGTAGCTTGAGTTTGGGAGAACCATCTCCTGATCAACTAGTTAGCGGGGAGAGTAGTAACGGTTTACATACCATTGTGATGGAATCTTGATATTTGAGAACGATTCGCATCTGAGGCTGCGAATTAGGCAGTGTTCTTTAGGTAATGACATTTCGAAATTTTGGGCAACAGTTTGTATCCTATATATACACACCATTGTTGTTGGAATCCTGATATTTTAGAATGATTCGCATTCGAGGCTGCGAATTGATCAGTGTTTGAACTGTGATTAATTCGCAGCTTATGCTTGTACACAGTTCGCAGCGTGTATTTTGAGAACAACTCTCAGGACAACATGCGAACTGTTTACATTTTTTAAATGTTTGAGTACTGTTGTAATGTTCATTTGATCTGCTTTTTCCAGGACTATTCCCTATTGCTGTTGGTATAGTTAGCATTGAAGATTGGGACAATTGGATGTGGTTTTTGGGGTGTTTGAAACCACATTTGTTGGATCATCAGATCACATTTATTTCAGACCGTCATTCTGGTATCGTTAATGCTGTTTCTGTCTTGTATCCAAACTGCTATCATGCGTACTGTTATTTCCATCTCATGCAGAATTTGAAAGCAAAACTGGAACATACTAGCAGAGACTATAAAAAAGGATGTTGAGTTTCTTCCATAGTCTTGCTTATGCTCCAAGTCAAGAGATTTTTAAAGATATACTAACCGTTTTTGTATGTAAATGTGGTAACAGAATGAGTGATTTTCTTGCAAATTTACCCCTGGAAAAGTATACGCAGGCTTACGTAAAAGGGAAACGATACGGCTCTATGGCTTCTACTGCAGCAGAATCGTTTAACAATCAGATCAAAAAATATTGCGGCCTACCGATTGTTGAGTTTATTGACTGGATTAGAGTCTTTCTTATGACTCAAGTTTCACGAAGATACAAAGAGGGTCTCAGCTGGAGTACTAATTTGGTCCTCGATTATGAGAAGAAACTAAAATAGAATGTTGACATGTGTCGAACTTGGGTAGTAAGTAAGTCGTCATCCGATATGTTCGAAGTATTTTCAAATCTTGTGGCTGTTGTTAATCTATTGGATTTCAAATGTTCTTGCGGATCATGGAAACAAGAGTGTTTTCCATGTCCTCACGCTTTAGCGGAAATACAGTATACTGACCAAGATCCCTTTACCATAACAGAGCCCTTCTTTACGGTTAAGAATTACAGGGAAATTTACTCTTTCAGTATACCAGCTATAACAGATTTCGAGGAAGGGTCCAGCGCTAACGATCCTTTGTTTGTTGAAGTTCTGCCTCCAAACATTAAGAGACGCTCCGTAAGGCCTAAGAAAAAGCGAATCCCATCTAGAGGAGAAATCTCAACCAAGCAGTTGAGGTGTGGCTGTTGTTCGAAATCAGGCCATTACAGGAGGACTTGTGATGTTCCAGTTTAAGCACAATTTTTTTATAGTTGTTTGTTCATGTACATATTTTTTTTATTACAGTGAAGGAATGCTAAGTGTTTTTAGTTGCATGAAATTTGCATCCAGTATTGCGAATTGTGTATAATATGTTGATATCATGTTGCAAACATCTATCAGGTTTCCATGCGATTTGTGTGAAATTTCACCAGGATGCGTATCGTTAGTAAAATCGTATCAAACAACTATCAGTATTTATGCTGCGAATTGTGTTGACCTCTAACATAATGTTTTTTCAAACAAATATCAGGACTCTTATTTGCTTATGATTCACATGTTATGCCGCGAATTAAGTTTTCAAACAAATACATGGACTTTTTACTTAACTACGGATCGCATGCTATGCGAATTATGACCAGAACAGATATCAGGACTTCTGGCTGCTTGTGTATCGCATGATATGATGCGAATGGAGAACAACCAGAAGTCATGATAATTTCTCACATGCTAAGTTGCGAAGCGTGCTTTCATAAAAATACCAGGACTTTCAGTGGGTTGTAAATCGCATGGTATGCTGCGAATTGCATGGAAATCAGTAATATTGATAAACAAGTAATATATCAGGTTACGATGCGAATTATTTTCAAGTGGTAATTGGATGCGAATCATATATATGATTAAAAGTCGGTAAAAAAATTGGATTACAAAAAAGAGGATTACAGTCTTCATGCACTAACAAATGTTCACACAAATCACTACAACCTATTAGTGTTTGTTAGTTGCATTCCAAAAAAGCAAACAAAAAAAGCCAACTCTATCAGTCATCAGTAGAGGATTCTTCAACATCTTTCTCCTCTGCGTGTTGATCCTCAGTCTTTTCATTTTCCTCTTTCTCGTCGTTATCTACGTCCATCATGCATAAAATTTTTGTCCTTGATGGACCGGCTTCGTCATCCCTCTTCCTTTTGGTGTTTGGAACCTCTGCCGTCTGAGGTGGAACCTCTGCCGTCTGAGGTGGAACCTCTGCTGGCTGAGGTACAACAGCAACCATTGGAACCTCTTCTTGGTGAGGTTCATCAACAACCATTGGAACAGCTTCCACTGGTTGAGCGTCAGGAGAGAAGTAGTCATCTGTGTTTAAATCAAAGATAGAGACTGGGTTGTTTGGTGGTGCTGCTGGCATGATCAAGTCATCGCTCCAGTTGGTGGTTAAGGATGATCAGGAGTCACCCAGAGAACCAAGTGAACCAGAGTATGATTGTGGTGGTGGAAAAGACATGACTGTTGGAATTTGAAGAGAACAAGAGGTGTTTTTAAAAAAAATATAGAGTTTGTTTTTAAAATTAGCCTCTGGTTACTACTATTATTTAAAGGGAGAGGAGGGCGTCTGAGCTTATGAGGTGATGTGGCTATATTAATCATTACATAGCCTGTTCGTATTCTTGAACGATATATTTTGAATTATTTATTTTATACCAGGCGTTGATGCGAACTGTTTGTTAATGTGATATACGAGGAGTTGCTGCGAACTGTTTAGTGATAATTAAGCATCAATGAGGTTAGGGTGCGAATTGTTTGGTGAGGATCCTTTTTTAAGATATACGAGGGATTGCTGCGAAATGTTTGGTGGGAATTGTTCGAATATTAACTAACCCTTATATATCAGGTTATCATGCAAAGTATTTGATAAGAAATATGTCCTACATAAATCTGAGAATTGCACATTTCTCAAATTTAAAATAGTCTATGTACAACAAAAAAATACTGTAAATGTGTGCACACCAAAAAATTAAAATCAATGTATTTACACCAAAAAACCATAATGTGTACTTCGAATCACCCGTAATTCACGGTGTCTCTGTCATTTAAGAAGAAATCAAACATTTCTACTCCGAAGGTAGTGACCATATCTTGAGCGTATTTTGTCTGCACATATCAATGCTGGATAATATCTCTGGCGTATTTGCAGACAAAAATATCACAGTCCAGGGTGCCACGTTTTTATTGTGGAATGTTTCTTTCATTTTTCACCTTCCACCCTGTCTTTGAAGTAGGTAGGAATCCCTTATCCAGTAAATAGTTGACCTGGTTATAATAATTAGTGACAGGAATCAACACAAAAACTTAAACAGTTGTTGTCACACAATTCGCATCGTAGGATGCGATTTGTGTGAAAACCAATCCAACATGTACATGTCAAGAAATTCGCAGCCTAGGTTGCGAATTGTTTGGTATATAATCAATTTTGTCTGCAAGCATTTCGCAGCCTATTTTTTGAAATGTGCATCATCCAAAACGATTCGCATCCTAGGCTACGAAGTCTTTTATGGATACGCTGCGAACTGCAACTAATTTGCTCACATTTCGCAGCATATCTCGATCCCAGTTCGCAGCATGTATTGATCATGCATAATTAAAAATATGTTTAAACGTAAGTGAATAGCTGGGAATATTACCAGTTTGATAGGAGTCCTTGTGGTGTGGTCTATCGGTTTCAGTTTAGGCAGAAGTGGGTTGTAGTTTGTTATCGACATGCCATCGACATCAATGATGAGCAACGTCCAATGGTTTATCTGGTCATTTGTCTCGGTGCGTATTGAATGATGATGATGTTGGGGTTTTCGAGCGCTTTGCTAAAAGCTGCATCCACCAAATTTGTTACTTCCCAGCCTGATTCCAATTGATGTTGCATCCAAGCGAGAGTACATTACAAGGAGAACATTTTCTGAAACTTTGAAATTTACCTTAGCTAAACTTACCGTAGTCATGCCCGAAATCATTACGGTGTCATGTAACACTCCTTCAACTTTTTGGCATGGAAATTTGAAGTCTGCTTCTTCAAGCATCTTTCGAATCCAAGCGTCCACGACCTAAGAAAGAAGTTGTTTATTTATGTTAAATATACAAGACATGTTTGAAACATTAAAAAGAGAATTGGTTAACAATTGGATACCTTTACGTCCAGCTTCAGTTCTAAAGGTAATGATGTCGCATCACTCGCTTGCACTCTAGTTCCGTATTTAAATTTGGACTCTGGTAACTGCCATAGTACTGGATCAGGGGTCTCACTCTCGTAGTCTTTAACTAACTGTATTTTGTGGTATTCTCCGACATTGATACGGTTAGTTACTTTTGTTTTCTTTGGCCAGCCGCTGTAGTTTACTTTTGGCGGTTCCCATTCTGTTATAATTATCTCTTCCTCTTGCTCTGCCACTGGAGGTTGTGTTGGTGCCAGTAGATTAAAATTTGGCTCATCTGTCTCTTTACTTGGCTCGAGCTTAGTAAATAACAAAAATCAAAAGAGTGTGTGAGTCATTATAATGTTAACGACCCCAAACAGTTCGCATGCTAACATGCGAACTGTTTGGTTCTAGCTGAATACATTTCATAGTATCTATCAGGATATCATGCGAACTGATCGAGGTTCCATTGAAAAGTTCGCATGCTACCCTGATATTCGTTTGTAACATTTAAAATAAATCCACACAATTCTCATGGTATGATGCGAAATCATTATAAATAGCCCTTACCACACGGTCAGTGACAACCAATGTCGTTGACTTGCTCGGCATAGGATCTGGATCTTGTCGGCAGAGATCATTAAAGTCATCCTCCGACATGTTCTCCAAAGACCGTTGTATTACACAATCGTAATATACATTATCAATTTCATTTTAAAATGTCTGTGAAACTTGAGTGTAAATACCATCAACAAAAGCATCGGGTAAACCTACTGTGTTATCGTTTGACTCTGGAGCTTGCAGTTGATTTGTTACTGGTGCTACAATTTCACGTTGGCTTAGCAATTCTGACTTTGTGCACACCACCGTTGGTCTTTGAGGTGCATCTTCATATGTGGTGTTGTCTTCTAAGGATGGTCCTTCCTGGTTGAGTAGTTCCATCTTCTCACATGGATGGACATGTTCTGACTCTTGCGGCGCTATCTCTTGGGTTAGCCTTTCTCTCTTTGCCAAGGATATTTGTTGCTGCTGTTAGTGTTTTTGTTGTTCTTGTTGTTGTTGTTTTTGTTGTTGTTGTTGTTGTTGTTGTTGTTGCTGTTGTCGGTGTTGTTGTTGTTGTTGGTGTTGAACTTGTTGTTGTTGATGCTGCTGTTCGTGTTGAACTTGTTGTTGCTGCTGTTGTTGGTTGTGGTGTTGTTGTTATTGTTGTTGTTTTTGGTGTTGCACTTGTTCTTGTTGCTGCTGTTGTTGTTGTCTATCGGTCTCCTGTTTCATACAAATTCCAAAATAAAAAAAGTAGAAGGGTTAAGCATACTATAATCACAGTTGTGAAAGATTCGCATGCTGACCTGATATTTGTTTGGTCCATCTCAAACAAATCGCAGCTCAGCATGCGAATTGTAAAATAACCAACCAACTAGAGTAAAACACAATTTGCAATATACGATGCGAATTGTTCGGCCAGGACTACACCACAGTCCTGATATTTGTTTGATATCATCATATCATGTGATGCATTGTTTGAATATGTATTCAACTAGAAAACCGAGCTGACTGTTTTAAATAGATGCACTGACTTTGTTTGAATATTTATACAACAGTAAATATTATTCTACAAACAATTTCATCACAACAAATAAATAAGATATTTGAATCTTTGTGAACTTTTGATCCACTTACATTTTCTAGGCTGTCTGGTTCTGCCACTTCTTTCTCACGATCTTCTATCTCATTTTCCCTGTGAAGTACAAGCTGTTGGTCATTCGAAGGAGACTTGTGTCTTTCTTTCTCCGTCTGTGTCTCTGTGGTACCGGTATGGGTGAATGGTTCCCATCATCATCCGTCTCTTATGGCAGTACTCCATTAGTATCAGACCTAGATGCCTGCAATTCAGTGGATGCTGCTCTATCTGGAAATGCTGGTACCTTCTCAACTACTGGGCTTCCAATCTGGCAAATTGGCTGAGAGATAGCATTGTGGAGTTGTTGTGCTTCAAGATCCGTTATCTTCCGTTTAAATTCTTCCAGCTGAAAAAATAATAGCAGACATTTTATAAACATATTAAGTGCTAATTATAGCGATTATTTAAGGCTTAATTTCATACTTACTTCTCTGGCCTATTTTTCTATCTTTCTCTCGTACTTGTTCTTGTCGGCATATGTCTTCAAACGCTTTGATTCAACAACAATTGCAGACTTATTTGGAGTAGGCGATGTGCGTTTGAGGACAAAATTACCGATTGTTTCACTCATACTGGTTGTGCCCTCGTCGTCGGGCTCTTGCCTGGATGTGTCGATCGGTTGTGGTGGAATCGTTTGCTTGGGGAGTCTTGGTGCTGGAATCGTTCCCAACAGAGGCACATGTAAGTAAATAGATGCAAGCGGATTGTTTTTACAAACAGTTCGCATTATATGCTGCGAATTGTGTGAACTTCTATCCATGTTAGAGTTGCAAACAACTCGCATGCTGAGCTTCGAATTGTGTGTAAACAATATGCTGCGAACTATGTGGAAACAATAAGTTGCGAACTCAGTACTCATCTCAGGCTGCGAAATGATTGATACATTGTTCTAATATAACACTAATCAAAACGCATGATATGTTGCGAACTGTTTGCAACCCCAATTCAATACCTATATAAATCTCATACCTGATCATCTTTCAAGTTGGGTATTTTAATAAGCAGCGCCACGGTTGCTGCTTGACACTCTAATCCCAACCATTTGAAAAACCTTGGTATCAAGGTTGGCTTCGCTACCTCGAGGCTGATTGTTGTGTGCGCCATGAAGAAGGGTTGCATGGGGACAAGTTTTATCATCAAGATGCTCTGTACATAACTAATTTTTATACTGAATAGATCAATCTTACAATTAGAAGGGCGACGCAACCGACGACTCTATCAGGTTTTTCGATTGCTAAGCAACTTCTGATAGACTATCGAAGCTTGTACAGAATTGATCCGGACCAGTCGTAATTGTTTATTTTGCCGAGGCCTTCAACATAATAAACCGTGCTCCAACCCAGGATATCTCCAGATACGGAGTAGAATAGGGTGAAGCAAAAAAACAGTATCAACAGCCTCGCAACGTCTTCCAACTCATGCTCCCCCCTTCGCTTATGGCTTTTTCTATACCTGCCTGTAAAACCAACGACAAGAGGCTATGTTAGAAAAGTGCAATATCCTGCTTTATAAGATGAAGTCGATTTTACACGTACCTTTATAATGGCATTCGTTATTGTTTTAGTATTAGTCGGTGCTACTTTCTTGCCAGTTTTACCCATTAAGTATTTCTTCATCATCCTCGATTTGTCCTCCTTGTCGGGCGCGTATTTGTTGTGAAATGCTCCAGTTTCCGTAAACCATATTTTCTCCATGCCATGCTTCATCCCGAATATGACCTTCACATCGTCTTCAGTTAGCTTTACAAACATTGAGCCAATATGGAAGGCGTCTTTATCAACAGAGAACCTCTCAACGAGATACTGAATGATCGAGTAGAATTTCTTCTTTGGCAGCTCTGCCTCATTACGGATGTCGAAGGCTGTTTTCAAAAGCATGTAGAAGGGTATGTTTCTTGCAGCTTCAATGTGGGCTCGGGTAATACGTTCTCTTTAGGAAGCTTCAGAAGGCTCACCAACCCTGATCTGTAATAGCTTGGTTTTGTTGTCATACTTCATGCACAAACACAAATCAGTTGGAATGTCACACACGTCGCATCACAAACTGCGAACTTCATATGCATCAGTTAAAGTGTAACACGATTCGCATGACAAGCTGCGAATTGTCTATAAATACAAGCTGCAAAATGCATGGCATAAAAATTCAATCAACCTGCGAATTGCTATGAAATATAAACAGATATGAAGTTGAGAATTGTTTGCATACTGGGTGATGAAGATGCGAACTGTACTACAGCGCGCACGTACAGGCTGCGAACTGTTCTATTTTTTACATGCACGTTGCAGAGATCTGGGAAATATTGAAACAAAACCAAAATAAACAATCAACTACCTAATGCACATCTAACATACATCATAGTTCTCAGGAAAGTATTAACATTACATGCTGGAGTGGTTTATTTTCAACTGAGGGTAATTTTGTCTATAATTTTGTATGTTTTAAGGGTATTTAATGTTTGGATAGTTTATAGTGAGAGACTACAATTGCCTTGTTGTATTAAGTGTTCATTACCCTCATTAATGAAAGTGGTTGGGTATTTATAACCTTAATTGTGGGCCATATGGGCTTTCGGGTCACACTTATGAATTCGGGTCAAGTTCAATGACCCATTAGTCTTTAAGCAAGTATGTAATTAGCTTAGTCATGAAGTGATTTAGTTTTTAATACATTAGTCCTGTTCGGATGGTTCAGTGGGTGGTTTTTGTCTGAATTTCCCTTGTTCGGTTCCCTGAGTGAGTGGTGAGAAAATCTGGACTCATTAGTAGCCCTTTTTTTAGGTTATGTTCGAAGGCTTTTGACAAGACCTAAAAATAGTTCATATTTTCCCGTAACTATTTATGAATAGACTTCGAATTGCGTAACGACTTTATCCAGACTGATGAAACTCTCAGAAACTGAACAGTTTTGCCAGAGATCGTGGGACACGTGTCCTTCTCTGATTCGCTTCACCGGCTGTTTTTCTCCTAGAATGGCGCTTCCACTTACTTCAAAAAGTAACCGCTTAATTAATGTTGGTGACATTAGCGCCGTCTTTAATCATTACATCTATCTTTTCGTATTCTCCTAGGTATCAAAGCATCTTTTACTCTTTTAGTATCAATTAGTCCACTTTTCACTGTTTTACCATCTTCATTATCTATACTATGTTAACCTCCAAAGTTTTTGTCTCTAAAAAAACCCTTCTTTTGGTGTGAGTTTATGTTACAGCAAGAAACGCCCTAGTAAAAGGTGGGTGGCTCAACTTGTCGGAGTTAGAAAAAGCTTAAAAAGTCGAACGAGAAAAGCGCATTGTTGCAGGCCTCCCCGTTTCTCCTATTGACAAGTCTGTCACACCAAGTTCAGAACCTGACTGGGGTTCGTCTTCTGCTAAAAGCCCTAATCCCAGAAGGTTATTCCAGTCCAACCTTTCTCCAATCCTTCAGGCTCATCGGTCCAAGAATCAGAGCCTGTTGTTGAACCAGAGGAGGCGGTTACAAGCTTAAAGAGACCTTCCCCGTTTATTTCCATGGGATCAGACGCTGATATCTCCCTAGAGAAGCTGGTAGATCGACGAAGGGGTCGTTTGGTGAGAGGGCAGGCTGCAACTACACAACCTAAACCTGCCAAATCCACGCCTTCTAAGTCCGGGGCTAAGAGTTAAACTACAAGGTCAGAATCACCTATTAAAATCGCCAAGAATACGTTGTACGGTCCGGAGGCAACCAGTTCAAGCCTTTGGAAAGAGACCTCCGGATCTGAGCCCCAACCGGACTTTAGACCACAAGAGGAAAGTAACGCTCAACCATCCGAAGGACCTAGTGATCCAACCACCAACTCTTCTCTTCCAAAAACAACCGATAATCCTTTCAGGGTAATGGAAGATGTAATGGAAGATAGTATCGAAGAAGCCCCGTTCGAGAGCGACGTCTACGGGCAAACAAGTGAGGTTGCTGCTGCCAAGAAAAGCAAGGGCAATGAGAAGCTATATTTAAAACACCTGGATCTGTCGGAGTGCCTTGTGGGAAAAATGGGACCTTGCTTCCACAAAGTAAGTGTAAGGTACCTGCTGGCTATGCAGAGACAAAGTGAGGGATCCTTGAAAATGTCAAAGTGAGGATACTGGTGCTTCCGGAGACACCAATGGATTGCAAGGTGAGTGAGATAGTCTTCTTCACTGAGCTATTCAACTGGAGGCTTAGGTTTCCCTTAGATCCGGAGATCGTTAGATACTTCCATCTCATAAAGCTTTGCCCAAATCAATTGGGCCCCAATGCTTGGTATACACTTATGGCTTGTATTATGGCCTCCAGGCTCTCCGGAATCCATATTCCGATGGAGCAGTTTGCTGTAGTGGCCAGCCTTTGCAGGAACCACCACATCCCCTTTTATCATTTTAACATGGGCGAAAAAGCTGGAAGAAAATTAAAGCTGGTGTCAACCCAAGCATGCTTACCAGTAGATGGCGAAGCGATGGTAAAAATCTCATTACATCCTTCTACCTTTACTTATAACAAATTTGTTTGTCTACTTCCTCTTCCTTTGTTTTTTGGTAGTGCTGCCTAAGGATTTTAATGATTACTTAGAAGATGGGCAGATCACTTGTACCAAGCTAAATGCTTGGGCTGCGAGAAATGGGGATACCGTTTCCACAACTGTTTTACCGGAGACAATTTAACAAGATCCCGTCTCTGGAATACAACCGACCAGAGGGACTTGTCTTGGGAGGAATTAACCACTCCACCCCCTCCGGGAGTGATTCTTCAAAAACAGAGGGAAAAGATGGGAAATTGGTCTTTCCGGGCAGAGCTAAAGCCCCAAGCAAAATGAAGGGTAAGAAAGGCAAGGCCAAGCAAGGTGTGGTTGAGGCCAATCCTACCGAGGTGGACGAAGTTGTCCCAGCAAACCCAGAGGGGCAAGATGAAGGAAAAATTGATGTTGCTTTATTGAAAGTGGTGGAGCATGGAAGCACCAAAGAAGTAGTTGGGTCTCCAAAACCCTCAAAGGTTCCTAAAAATAACAGAAAACGGGGAGCGGAAGGTGGAGATAGGGATGCCAAGAAAAAGAATACCTCCAAGGGAGATGAAGTTTCTCTCCGGGCTCCGGAGTCTCTACCTCCAGTTGACCTAGCTGACCCCACTCAAGCAGAAGAAATCCTAAGTGACTTCCACACCGGAGAGGGCGCCGGAGGGGACATTAATATTGATGGTGTCGACATCATTGGGCTTCAAGGGATTGGTCTTTACTTTGAATACTTTTCCAAAGATGATTTTGTTGGACCCTACCTCCCCCCAAGCTCTTCGAACATCCTCACTTTCAATGGCAATTTTTTTCTGTTTCGAGTGAGAGAGATATCATCACCCACTCCTTATTGAGCAATATCCAGCCAGTGTTTACCTTGGAAAAGCAAGTGCGAAATTTGTCAACCATTATCAATACCCTCAACTCTAACAAAGAGAAATTATATATCGATCTCCTCACTGCCAACAAAAATGCTGAGGCATTGAAGAAAGAGAATGAGGAGTTGAAGAAAAATCAGGAGAACTTGACCACCAAGCTGGCCAATTCGGAGGGATTTTTTAAAGAACTCCAATTGAAGCAATCTGATATGGAGAGAAACCTCTCTTCTTCAAAAGCGGAGGTGAAGGCTAAAGACAGCATCATTCAGACCTTAACCAATGACAAGATTTCGCTTGAAAACACTGTATCTAAGGTTGAACAAGACAAAGCCGACTTGTTAAAGGAGCAAGAGAAAACAATCCAAACTAGGATTGATGCTTATACCAACGAGGTGATAGACTCTCAGGAGGAGAGGTATGCCGAAGTCAAGTCATATATGGTTTTGCTCTTTCATGAGAAATTTCCGAAGAGGAGACTAATAGACTTATGGACGTTCGTAGAGTATGAAGACCTCCTGTTCCACACGAT
The DNA here is from genome assembly GCA_036936605.1 of Limnanthes douglasii subsp. nivea. Classification (NCBI taxonomy): domain Eukaryota; kingdom Viridiplantae; phylum Streptophyta; class Magnoliopsida; order Brassicales; family Limnanthaceae; genus Limnanthes; species Limnanthes douglasii. The sequence goes on along the minus strand of JAUPFV010000001.1, from coordinate 9,892,443 downwards.
GGCTGATGGTGACAAGCATAACTACTCCAGTGGCTGGGATGACACAACTGATGAAGAGGAAACGACTGGGGAGAGTCTGAATGAAGAAAATGATGACCTGAAGAAGAAGAAGCCAAGTGAGGCTGAGCCATCTACAAAAGCTCAGTCTTAAAGTATCAACTATCTTTTTAATTTGTTGTGATTGAACGAAAGTCCTTGGATGACCAAGGAATTTTTTGTAACCGTATCCGACCCTTGTCCGGATAAAATTTTCTGTTTTGAGAATTCAAATTCCTTCGATGGCCAAGGCATTTCGTATATCTTAATGGGTAGTTTTATTTTACACAACTCTTGCATTGTTTCATAGTTTTCAACCTTGGTGGCTAACGTTTAAACAGCCCTTAGTTATTTTACAAGTATTTTAAAGTGAGAGTGTTTAAATTCTTCGATGACAAATGTTTAAGTAGTCATCACTCCACCAATTCAATCCGGTCTGCCATTGATAATTTTTTTTTAAAGAAAACTATTAACTGAAACACTCTGAATCTTTTAAGAAGGCATCATATTTTATAAAAAATACCAGATACCTCATTACAATCTCCATGCGCCACCAGGGTAGGAAATAGTATGCCCCCAAATATTTAAATGAACTTTTAAACAAGTAAATATTTACATAGTTTTCATTCCAAGTACGACCGAAGATGCTCAATGTTCCAGGGGTGATTCAAAATCCTTTCATCCTTAACTTGGAGCCGGTATGTCCCGGGCTTAATCTTTTCAGTGACTACATAGGGTCCTTCCCAAGTTAGAGCTAACTTGCCGAACTGCTTCTCCTTGGTATGTAGGAAGACGTTTCTCAATACTTTATCCCCTGGTTGAAAATCCCTTCTCTTAATTTTAGAAGCAACCCTGCTTCTCATCAAACCCTGATAGTGTGTGGCTCTGAGGTGAGCCTTAACTCTTCTTTCTTCCATTAAGTCAAGCTGGCCTATGACTGCCATTTCGTTAGCGTGTTCGGAAAAATTATGAACTCGAAAGGAAGGAAGAGCAGCTTCTATGGGAGCTATGGCATCCATCCCATATACTAAGGCAAAAGGAGACTCTTGTTTTGCAGCCCCAGGAGTGGTCCGTTAGGCCCATAAGACTTCTTGTAAATAACTTGGCCATTTTCCAATAACTCCCTCTAAATTATTTTTAAGACCGGACAATTTGGTATCGTTAGCCACCTTAACCTGACCGTTTTCCTGTGGGTGGAAAGGAGAAGAGAAGCAGTGTTGAATGCTTCTAGAGGCACATAAATTCTCAATTTCCTTGTTGTCGAATTGTGGCCCACAGTCTGTATTTATATTCTGTGGAACCCCAAATCTGCAACAAATGTTAGACATGATGAATTTGATAACAACTTTCGAGGTAGTTCGTGCCAATGGGGCTGCTTCAATCCACTTCGAAAAGTAATCAATGTAAAAAATTATAGTTCTGCACCCCCCGGACGCCATGGGTAGAGGTCCCACTAAATCCAACCCCCACCGAGCAAAAGGTATTGGCTCAGAAATTGACTTTAAAGGGACAACTCGGGTATGAATTTCATTACTATATCATTGGCATGGATCACACTTCTTCACTAACTCCTTGGCATCTTGCATTATGGAGGGCCAGTAGTACCCAGCTAACAAAACTCTTCTAGTTAGAGCCATGAATCCACAGTGTGCTGATCCCTCACCATCATGTAATTCGGAGAGCACTATTTGAGACTCATCGATCCCCAAACATCGCAATAGGGGTTTACTATACGATTTTTTATAAAGAACATCTCTTAGGATGACAAAACCACGAGCCTTGTATTTTATTTTCCTTGCTATTGCTTTTTCCGGAGGCAAGATGCCATCTGAGAAATATTGAAGGAGAGGAAATCTCCAATCTTGGGGTTGTTTTATCTGTATATTCAAACTTTCTTCTTCCTTATCCGGATTAATTTGAACAGATGGGCATTCTTGCACATGTATCCAAGGGTGGGACTCATAGTAGGCTATGGTTACCAAGGAATCTGCTAGCGTATTTTCCGTTCGGGGTATGTGCTCGTAAGTGACGCTTTTGAAATTGAGTGCCACTTCTTTGAGGATGAATAAATTTTTAATTAACTGCTCTTTTTTGGCTTCGGATTGACCTTGGGCATGATGGATAAGAAGTTGAGAGTCGCTCATTAACCTGACCCTTTTGGCTCCACAGATGAGAGCTAACTTCAAACCAGCTATAGCAGCTTCATATTCAGACTCATTATTGGAAGCCCTGAAGGAAAAACATATAGCCTGGTACATTCTGTCACCGTACAGAGAGGTTAAACATATCTCAACACCACAACCCATGCTACTTGATCCACCATCAGTCCGGATAACCCATACTTTTTTATCTTTTACACTGGTTGCTTGTTTAGTATCCCTATCTGAGTGGAATTCAACTAAGAAATCAGCCACAGTTTGGGCTTTGACTACTGTTCGAGGGGAAAAATCAATATCTTAATCTCCCAGCTCTACTAACCACTTGGTCATTCTACTTGAAATGTCTGCCTTTTGGAGAATGTTTTTCAAGGGAAAAGACGTCCGGACAATGATAGAATGAGCCTGAAAATAAGGCCTCATTTTCCTCGCAGCAATCACTAGGGCTAGTGCTAATGTTTCAAGATTTAAATATCGTTTTTCTTCATCTATCAAGCTTTTGCTAATATAGTAGACCGGACGAGGATAATTATCCACCTCCCTTACCAACACTGTACTTATAGCACAATCATAAACTGCTAAGTAAACGTAGAGAGTCTCTCCGTCAATAGGTTTAAACAAAGTCTTGGGGGAAGACAAGTGCTTCTTAATCTTATCGAAGGCCTCAGCACACTGTGGGGACCAGTTGAAATCTTTTGCACCTTTTAAAGTTTGAAAAAACGGGGCGCACCTATCCGAAGACCTTGAGATAAAACGGTTTAGTGCAGCCAGCCTCCCGGTTAATCGTTGTACCTCTTTAATATTCCGATGAGGCTCTATTTGTAGTAAAGCATTAAGTTGGTCTGGGTCAGGCTGTATCCCTTTCTCACTTATCACATACCCCAAGAATTTCCCGGACTGAACTCCAAAGACACACTTTTCTGGGTTCAATTTTAAGTTTATTTTCACAAAGTTAGCAAACGTTTCTTGGACATCGGCCAAGTGTAGCTCTTCGTCCACACTTTTCACCATCATGTCATCGATGTAAACTTCTATGTTTCTTCCAATTTGATCAGCAAAAGCCTGGTTCACCAACCTCTGATAAGTAGCCCGAACATTCTTTAACCCAAACGGCATCACCTTGTAACAATGGAGGCCCATATCAGTAACAAATGTAATATGTTCTTGATCCTTCAGATCTACTTGAATCTGATTATACCCGGAGAAGGCGTCCATAAACGACAACAGCTTGTTTCCAGATCTGGATTCCACCAACTGATCAATCCGAGGGACCATATAAATATTTTGGGCAAGCTTTGTTGAGATCTGTGAAATCGATGCACATACGCCACTTACCATATTTATTTTTTACCAACACCGGGTTGGTTGTCCATAAATGGTATTGGGATTCCTTTATGTGCCCTATTTTAGTAAGCCGGTCAAGATCTTGAACTATGACATCAGCCTTTTCCTAAAAAAAGGCTCTCCTTTCTTGTACAACAGGTGTTACGTCCCTTCGGATGGATAATTGATGTGATATAATCTCTGCTGGTACTCTGGTTACATCAGCATTACACCAAGCAAAGACATGCTGATGGTCTTTCAAGAAATCTTACATTTTACCCTTCAATTCCGATGTCATCTTAGATCCTATCCTGACACGTTTTCCTTCAGCCAGAGAGTGAGTTTCAACTTCTTCAATTGGTATTAAAACAACAGGGGTCTCTATGGGGTCATCAATTTCACCCTCTCCCCCAGAGGGCCCCTCAACCTACTATTCCTCATTGATCCGGACTGCCCCCAACGTCCGAGGGGCCAGTGTTGTTGCATAACATTCTCTTGCTACCTTTTGGCTGCTTCGAACAACCCCCACTTTTCCTTACACAACATACTTCAAGCATTGGTGGACTGTTGAAGCCACAACATGCATCCTGGAGAGCCAAGATCTTCCCAGAATAGCATTATAACAAGTGGGACAGTCCACCACAATAAAAAGTATTCTAACCATCTTTTTAAAAGGGCCTTTGCCCAATAAAACCTCATCCTCGAACTCCCCAATCACATTTGCTGAGCTTCCAGTGAAACCCACAATTGACCTGTTTTGAATGTTAAATTACTACCGGATTTTTTTTTTGTAGGAAGTTAAAAAGATAATATTGGCAGAACTTCCGGTGTTCACCAAAATGTTTCTTATGTCATTGCCCCCAATGGATGCTCCTATGACAACAACATCTTCATGAGGACCCACAATATCCCTCAAGTCATCCTCATCAAAAACAATAAAGGGAAATGGAATCTGTGATTGATAGGAAGTCATACCACCTTCCAGTTGGGTTGCTAAAGTATGATTGTGCCTCTTTCTCGAAGAAGCAGTTGGTGCAGTCATGGTGTCTCCCCCGAATATTGTAAGTGACTCAAAAACGTTAATAAGTCCGGACACCGTCTTGCAATGCTCTGTGATAACACCCACTTTATTCCGGGTTGGGTCAGGATCTAAATATCCTGACTATACATCAAACCTTTCGATTATAGCCATAGCCCCATCCGGAGCCGATGTGTCTGCATTGTTTGGACCAGCCCGATGAGCATTATCAAGCCTATTTCCAGTTCTTCTTTTTACATACGCCACCAACTTTCCTCTTTCAATCAAATTCTGCACTTCTTGTTTCAACGCAATACAATCCTCAGTGGTAAGGCCAGTATCATTGTGATACTGGCAAAAACAATTATTACGGCTCTCCCTAGGAGATTGCAGTGCAGCCGGCCTTCTGTAGTGTACTTCGTCTTTTCTTTTGTCATAAATAGTGGCTACGCTTTCTTTCAACTCAACAAACCACTCCGGTTGAACCCAAGGCCCCCGCTTATTCTTAGATTGTTGGCTTTGGGCTGGTGCAGCTGGATGAGACTGAGCTTTGGCTCTGTTATGACCCTATCCGGATTCCTTGGCCTTGTTCCCGGACTGGTTTTGGATTTGATTTGGTACAGCTGGAGCATACCTCACCTACCTGTGCACCCTATTTGTCTTTGTTTCATCTACATTAATCTGTTTACCGACCTGATTCAACAGACCTCCCCATGTCATGGCCTTCTTCCTGGTTACTGAATCAGCCAAGTTTCCAGGGTTTAAGCCCTGCCTTAGAGAAGTTATTGCTACTTGTTCAAAGCAATCACCCAACCCATTCTTGGTATTTACAAAACGACTTATGTATTATTTTAAAGATTCGTTTGGTTCTTGGGTACAATGGATAATTGTGTCTCCATTACCCTTTACTTCCTTACTACTAACAAACTGCCTCCGAAAGGCCACCCAAAAAGTGTCAAAATTTCGGATGCAGCCCTGTGGCAGACTATTGTACCACTTCAGAGCACTCCCGGTAAAATATTGGGAGAATTCTCTACAAAATAATTTGTCGTCATCATCAAAGTTCATCATAAAATTCTTGAATTATTCCAAGTGGTTATCCGGGTCTTTACTGCCATCATATTTTTCCATTTTTGTACTATCAAACCTCTTAGGGAGGTTTCTGGACAGTATCTTGGAGGACAATGGAGATTGTCTCCAATTTTGGCCACGGACGAATACAATATCTTCGTTAGGAGTTGCAAAGATACATGGCTCATCATGGAAGGAAAAAGGATCCATTGACAAGCGATCTACGTGTCTTCGGCCATGACTGTGAGACGATCCTTTACCCAGATGCCTCTTCAACCTTCTATGCCTGTCCCTTTTTCTTGAGTACTTTTTAACCAACTTTTGTTTCTTTTTAGAACGGCCTTCATCGCTGCTGGATGACAAGGATTCTTCAACTCCATCTTAATTTAAGGATCTACTAGAAGACTCGGAGTCTGAATCTGAGCTCTCCACCGGTTTAGACCGGTGGGACTTTTTTGATCTAGCATGAGTCTTTTTTGCACTCACATGGGTATTTGATGGCTCATGCTCTCTTGGATTGCCAGTATGATGAGTTGCTGACGCCTTAGACTTCTTTTTTGTGTCCATCTCTGCCCTCTTAACACCCCTCAAAGCTTTTATTTCACCCTTCAACCTATCTCACTCCTCAATCGTATACTCATCATTTTCCCCCACCACTTCTGCCAAAGCTGGTGGCACTTCTTGCACATCCGGATTCATCAGAACTGGTTTTTCTTGATGGTTTTGAAGGCTAGATTCAGGCACCTTCTTCTCCCACTGTGGTCGCCAATTTGGTGTGGTTTATTTTCAACTGAGGATAATTTTGTCTATAGTTTTGTAATGTTTTAAGGGTATTTAATGTTTGGATAGTTTATAGTGAGAGATTAGAGTTGTCTGGTTGTATTAAATGTTCATTACCCTCATTAATGAAAGTGGTTGGGTATTTATACCCTTAATTGTGGGCCACATGGGCTTTCGGGTCACACTTATGAATTTGGGTCGAGTTCAATGACCCATTAGTCTTTAAGCAAGTAGGTAATTAGCTTAGTCATGAAGTGATTTAGTTTTTAATACATTAGTCCTGTTCGGATGGTTCAGTGGGTGGTTTTTTCCGAATTGCCCCTGTCCGGTTCCCTCAGTGAGTGGTGAGAAAATCCGGACTCATCACATGCAACCAAACTTCTATCCTGCGTTCGACGATAAACCCAGAAACTGACCAACTATCTTCACTAAATACTTCATTCCGGTATAAAAAGCAACGCCGATCGTGAAATAATAGAAAATAGTGGTTCGAAGTTATAAAGAACGCAAAAAAACACTTTCCACGATAATGCTTACATGTTTACTTCTAAACACTGTACTATTCACCGGTCGGAGACGACTTGACGGCAACTTTGTCGAACATAAGGTGGTTACTCGTTGAATTGAGTAAAAGACGGTGACCAGTGTGATTGTGTTGAAGGTGCGAACGGTGACTGATTTCGAACGGTAAGAAGTTGTAGGGGTTTTGGGTTTGAGAGAGAGAGTATCACAAAGTCGAACTGTTTCTGGTGGTTTCTAAAATTAGACGTGTTTGGGTTTGTTTAGGGTGATGGAAAGTAGGAAAAAAGTGGGTTTGAAGTGAAAAATTGGTATATATAGTCGAGGGGTAATTTTATCCAATTTTTTACTCGAGGTACTAAGTAACACTATCCAAAATTTAAATATTACCGGATAGTTAGATATTTAAGTGGATATTTATCGGTACTTTCCTCTATAATCAATTAAGGAGCGATTAACGATAGGATGTGAAATATATACAATATAAGATATTCATAATAAAACAATCAAGTGCTATGTTCCACTAAGAAAAATTCTCAACAGAAACTGCGTATACAAAAATTTAAGTTGCAGGAACAATACTATCTATTAAATTGTTTAACATTCAACACATAACATACTCAAATAGGCAACATTATTACAAGTTTTAAAGTGTAGACGCAATAAGCATCATTAGCAACAACACTAAGAACGGAAATGGACTGGAACAACTCTAAGTGGTTGAGCTTTCTCTAAAGTGAGACCAAACTTCTCTTCCATGTCTAATTTCTCTAAGCTCTCTCCACTCTCAAGTTTCCAATCAAAAGAATAAATAAGAGAACCCAACATCAGATGCAGCATCCTTGTTGCCAAAGGTAACCCAGGACATATCCTTCTACCACCACCAAACGGAATCAGACCAAAATGATTTCCTTTAAAATCAACATCAGACTCTAAAAACCTCTCAGGTACAAAACAACTAGGGTTTTCCCATAAGCTCGGGTCTCTACCAATGGTCCAAGCATTAATTAGCACTTGTGCGCCTTTTGGGATTGTGAAACCGCCGATTTCGGTGTCAGCTCCAGCTTCGTGTGGGAGTAATAAGGGAACTGAAGGGTGTAAACGAAATGTCTCTTTCAAAATTGCTTGCAGATAAGGTAAACGGTGAATATCAGATTCTTCGAGAAAATTTCCTTTTCCTATTGTATCTTCAAGCTCGGCTCTTGCTTTAGCGAAAACTTCTGGTTTGCGTAGAACTTCGGCCATCGCCCACTCTAAAGTTGCGGAAGTCGTGTCAGTGCCCGCTATGAAGAGATCCTGTTGTTCAATTGTTATTTAGAGTTTAAACGCTCATAACAAAAACATAATCGAGAAAAAAAAACTGACCAATAATAAATGTCTGATATCATTAGAGCTTATCATGTCACTGCCATCTTGGCTGAAATCAAGAAGAGTATCCAACACATCGTTGCATCTAACGTTCGTGTTCCTCATTTCCAGACGTTGACTTATAATCCCATCAAACAAGTCTAGAAATTTACCAAAAAGCGCCGCAGTCCTTCTCTTTATGCCTTGTGGGTCGATCATCCTAAGAAAAGGAAAGTAGTCAGCCATGTTAGGTTTCCCTACCTCCTCCATCACAGACCGTGCGATTTCGTTCAACCCTTTGGTATCATCCACATCGATAGAGAATATCGTGTTGGATATCAAATTAATTGTGGTTTTGAACGCAGCTTCTCCTATATCCATCGCTTCGCCCGTACGGCACCGATTGTCAGCATCCTCGAGAAGCTCCCGAACTTTCTTCCTCCTCAAGTCTTGCTTCGAATCCAGTTTCTGGGCGGTGAAAATGTTAGAGGTGCATATTTTTTTAATGTTTCTCCATCGGTTGGAGACTGGGACCCAGGCCATCCCGGCTTCATGGTGGTTTTGACCTCTGATAGCTTCTAGTATTTTTCGGTTGCAGAAGTTGAGATCATGTGTTTTTAGGATCTCTTTGGCGAGTGAGGCTGAGGAGATTACGATTGTTGTTACTTGACCGAGACGTAAACTAAGAATTGGACCGTAAAGTTTTGCGAGTTGAGCCAAGGAATAATGTGGCTTATCCCCCAGTTCAAGGAGGTTTCCGATGATTGGAAGTTGCTTAGGACCCGGGGGAAGGTTTCTAGTGGGTGGATTGAGCTTTCCAATGAGTAAATAGAGAAGAAGGAGAGCTATGAGAATGGAGGTAAATGGTAGGAGGAACTCCATGTCTTGGATTCCTTGTAAGAGAGGCAGAAAGAGTTTTTATCAGATAATTGTCAAGTGCTCTTTCTGAAATACAACAACTAATGTACAAGCAACCTACAGACATAAATTGTCAACGGATGATATTTAATAACAAAAGAGTTATCCATAACCAAGGAAACATTCAAACTACTACTAATTATTTGGATTTTGAAGTTTAAAGGCTTTCAAAAAAAGTATGTTTAAAGATATTATATATGTATAGCTTTAATTATTAATTATTTTTAATTTTAAAAGTTTTTTATCTTTCAAATTTTAATGCAACATAAATTTTTAAGAACATATCTCTATTTTTAAAGATATATAAAACAAAATTTGTCATTATTATTTTTGGAGAATTTTTTATTTGAATTTTACCAGCAAATTAGATGTAAATCTTATTTACACAACTATTTTCTTTTTATTTACGTAAATTATTTGCACGCAATTCCGCAATTAGGATATAAGTTTTTCCCAACCAAAGTCCTATTTACACTACTATAACTTTTTATATTTACGCAACTCATTTGCATGTAATTTCGTAATCGGAACACAATTACTTTATTGCAAACCAAATCGAGTTATAAGTAAATAATAAAAGGTAAATACATCCTTATTATAATGTAACATAATTAATTAGGATTATATATATATATGATAGAATAATAAAAGGTAAATACATCCTTATTTATAGGTATATTGATATAAATGATTATTATCTAGGCATTATAGCCTTATTAGAACTACCCATAGTCTTCAAGTTAGAATATAATGACATTAAATGACTAAACAAAAATTCGAACATAATATTCAATGTAATATTTATACTCCTTCTTTGCATGCTTCATTGTATCATGGTTCAAGTCATCATATTTCAGGTCATGTCATGTTGAAGAAGTGGTTACAAAAGAAGATTATGTTTTGAAAAAAATATTTTGTTATAACTTTAGGGTCATTCTCGTCATTTTGATGAAGTTGTTGTCGAATGATATCATTTATCTAAACAAATTATTTCTTCATAACTTTAGGGCCAGACTCGTCATGCTTGCGTAACCTTATGAGTTTTCAACCTATGGTTTGGTTAATTAACAAAGATTTCTAATTTGACAATTACGTCATGATACATTATGACCACTTGCATAACCTCACGTGTGTTCAATCTCATGATTGGTTTATTAGCCATAATCATTTCTTTGAGTATTACATCAAGGTACAAAATATTCAGTTATGTAACCTTATAGTTTTTCAACCTTAGACTCGGTTTATTAACCATGATCGCTAATTTTTAATTATATAGAACCCAACTTTCATAATGTAACTGAGATAAATTTTTTATTCTCAACAATTGGTATCGCAACCAAGGAGGCAAAAGAAAAGTGTTCTGTTGTGTTGACAGACATCAATTTGCTGTCCGCCGAAAAAAAGTGAGAAAAATAAGATGAAAAAAAAGAATAATGAGAAGAGAAAAGACAAAAAAATACAAGAAAAAGAAGAAAGAGAAAAAAAGAGAAAAAAAAACAATCAACATTAAAATAAAAAAGAACATTGAATAAAGCTCATATCTCTCTTTTTCATATTTTTTATTCTCTACAATTGGTATCGTAGAGATCTTTCATAAAATTTCTTTTTATGAGTAGACTGATTTTTTGGAGGCTCATTGCACGGTCTCATTTTTTTGATGAAGAACTTTAACCTCTCTTACTATATTATCATTGAGAATAAATGTACCCATAACATGGTAAATTTGGTTACAAATATGTAAGTGTATATCACTTGAATTTCATTGTATTCATGCTTAAGATCTTTCACAAATTTGTATTTTTCTGTTTTTTTCATTTTGCAGCACGCTTACTATATACATATACTAAAAAAATATAAACATAATTCATCTCACAACTTTAACTACACATAAAAACAATTTATAGTCTGAATAAATACTTCTCCAAATCATATACCAGTACATATATTCATATAAGAGTATTTGGACAAGCAAAACCACCTAGCTATAACATAGCCACTCAAATTTTATAACAAACATATCTATAATACGATAATAGTTGACATCACGTATACATGTTCTTAACCACATAACAGTTAACAACAAAAACATATGTTCTTGTTAGAATATTCGAATAAATTTGGAAAGCTGGATTCATGGAGTAATAGTTGGGGTCAACTATTGACCACTATAATTTGGGATTTCACATACTGTCCTTAATATTCACCCTATAAATCAGTGTATTAAGTTTCCTTATATAGGCCTTTAAGTTCTCTATATATTGAGAGCCTTACTTAGGTTTGCATTATAAAAAAACAGTTCAATACAAAAAAGAACATAATAAAATCCTCTGATTACCAATTCAACATGGTATAAGAGCACATGTGATTCTGGGAATTCTGAACATCCTGAACAAAGATGGCTGGCAATGAAGTCGTGGTCAGTCAAATCCCTGATGAATTAACAATGCAGTTTGCTGTCATTCTGAGAAATGGTCTCCGAACACAACAACAAACAACTAACGCCGAGAATTTATCCCTAGGGATTAAACTCGGTGGTGACAACTATGCCCTATGGGCAAACCTGATGAAGAAAACAATTGGGAGAAGGGGGAGAAGTTCTCACATTACAGGGGAGCCGACACCTCCATCCAAAACAGATAAAACATATGCAAGGTGGGAACAAGATAATCAATGTGTTTTCACATGGATTATTCGGAATTTTGAATCCAGTTTGGTGAATAATGTCTTGCAATATCCCACTGCAAAATCCCTCTGGGATGGGTTAGCCACAACATATGGTTCTGGCACAGATTCGTTGCAGGTGTTTGACCTTCATAAGAGGGCTAATTCATTAAGGCAAGGGTCCGATACACTAGAAGACTTGTGGAACAAACTCTAGAACATCTGGATGTCTATAGATAGGCGATATCTGAACCTTATGAAAGACCCAGAAGACATTTAGATCTACAATAATAAGACTCAAGCATAAAGACTCTATCAATTGCTAATGGCGATTAATGATAAGCTGGAACCAGTCAAGAGAGATATCCTGAAAAAGGATCCTCTTCCTTCCGTGAAACCAGCATATGCTACAATACGAAGGGAAGTGGCCAGGCTTAATATACTAAAATCAAGTTCTTCTGATAGTGACTTGATTGAAATTGGAATGGGTTTGGCTGCTAAAGATTCTGCACAGAGGTTTAAATTCTGATCCAAAGAGAAAGAAGATAAATCCAAGTTGTATTGCACTTATTGTGGGATGAAGAAACACACTAAAGATACATGTTTCCAGCTGGTTGGCTATCGAGAATGGTGGGAGGACAGTCATAAGGAGAAAAATAACCAACGTTTCAGATCTAATGTCAAACGGGCTTCGTCTACAAGTGGCGGTGAAGATCCGACTGAGAATGAGCAAGGAAGTGGCACTGGTTTTGGAGGAATGGCGGCGAACTCCTATGAAAACCTTGGAGGTAAAGGGTTTGAGAGTTACACCTCAAACCCCTCTCTTATTAATTTCAATTATTTTCCATCAGACGCGTCTTTCTTTGACAGGCTTGACCAAAGGTGTGTAAATGAAACGTATGAAAAGCCTAAAGCCTGCCATGTTTACCCTCAATCTAGGAAATCAATGACTTGGAACTTTGATTGCGGGGCTACGGATATCATGTCTTATAATCCTAAAGACTTTGGTTACATGTCATCTCCAAAGAAGTCCCATATTGAGACTGCTAGTGGAGAAATATTTGAAGTCAAAGGGGGAGGGTCAATTATTTTTTCGAAAAAATGGAAATTAAAAACTGCTTCTACATTCCTTCACTATCCTTAAAGTTACTCTATGTTTGTCAAGTGACAAACACAACTCAACTGTGTGGTTCTTATGTATCCATTTTTTTGCATTTTACAGGACATTCGTACAAAGGATATCATTAGGCGTCGTACTGAACAAGGAGGTCTCTATTATGTTGATGATGTAGTTCATAAGGGACATGTCATGCTTGCTCACGGAACAATAAAAAAGAAACTTTGGTTATGGCACCGACGACTTGGTCATCCTTCTTTTAGCTATCTTAAAAGTTTTTTTCCTAGTCTCTTTTTGAATAATTTCATTCATGAGAAATGTGAAACCTGCTTTCTTGTAAAAAATTGTAGGGTCTCATTTAATCAAAGTAATACTAGAGTTGATTATGCTTTTTCGCTAATCCATTCTGATGTTTGGGGTCCAGCGCCAAATTCCATTAACAATCAAATCAGCTACTTTGTTTTATTTGTGGATGATTTCTCAAGAATGACTTGGATATACTTCATGAAACATAAATCGGAAGTGCCAAAAATATTTGTTTGTTTCTACAAAATGATTTTGACTCAATTTGAAAAAATACACAGATTCTACGTTCTGATAATGAAATAGAGTTTGTCAACCAAACAATGCATAATTTTTTCAAAACAAATGGTCTTATCCATCAAACCACTTGTCCAAACACACCTCAACAAAACGGTACTTCAGAACGAAAAAACCGTACTTTACTTGAAAAAACTCGTGCTATTATGATTTAATCTAGAGTTCCTCATTCTCTTTGGCCAGAAGCTCTTGCTTTAGCCACGTATCTTGCAAATCGTCTACCAACCCGATGTCTAGGAAATAAAACTCCATTACAAGTGCTTGCCACCCAAGTTACAATTCCATCTGTTATAACCTTACCACCTCGTGTGTTTGGTTGTTCGTTGTTTGTTCATATCCCTAAAACTAATCGAAACAAACTTAATCCATGTGCTGAAAAGTGTGTATTCGTTGGGTACAGTGTTCATCAAATGGGATATCGGTGTTACAATCCGGTTACTCGTCGAATCCATGTCACCATGGACTGTGACTTCTTAGAATCCGATTATTATTTTTTACCACCAATCTCGTGCTCAGGGGGAGAAAGTAAGTGAATCACTCGACTGGTTACTATATGAAAGTTACTTTGAGGATGTGCTGACAGAGTCGGTAGATGGCGCCACCGAACACGCCTCTTCCAACATAAAGTAGAGTAACGAGGCAGTTCTTACCACCAATGATTCTCCCGAAGACAATGTCCAACAAGAAATAAATTCCATAGATACTACCAGCGAATCAGCCGAAGAAAATGTCCATCAAGAGGTAAACAATTTAAAATGTCATAATTCACAAAATGCTACTGACCATGACGTTTCACGAAGTTCATTTGTTGAAACTCAAACTCTGGTTCTTCCCCCAAGAAAAAATAGAGGGGTTCCGCCTGACCGGTATTCACCGAAATACATTCCCCGTGCTTCTACATATCGGGTAAAAACGGACAGGAAAGGAATAACGAAGATTGCAAAGGTGTTTTCAGCTATTAATCTCTCTGAACAAATCTCTAAAACAGCTCAAGAAGCTAAGAAGATGACTGAATGGCATGAGGCAATAAATACCAAAATGGAAGCTCTAAAAAGGAATGGTACATAGGAGAAGTGTGCGTCACCACAAGGGAAGAAAATAGTCGGGTGTAGATGGGTGTTTAATATAAAATATAAATCCGATGGCACCATTGAGCGACACAAGGCAAGATTGGTTGCCAAAGGATATACACAAACATATGGTATAGACTACTCTGAAACGTTCTCTCCGATTGCAAAGATTGACACTATCAGAGTTTTACTTTCAATAGTCGCGAATAAAGATTGGTCTCTTCATCAATTTGATGTAAAGAATGCTTTCTTACATGGAGACTTGGAAGAAGAGGTATATATGGAACCTTCACCAGGGTTCTCTGATGTTTTTCAAGAAAATGAGGTATGTAAACTGAAAAAGGCATTATATGGGCTCAAACAGTCTCCTCGCGCTTCGTTTGGGAGATTTACAATGGAAATAAAGCAGTATAGCTACAAACAGAGTAATGGGGATCATACCTTGTTTTACAAAAATAGAGGAAAACAAGTCACTTGTCTTATAATATATGTTGACGATATGATTATAACGGGGAATGACGAAGAATAAATTAGCTCTCTTAGGAAAAACCTCTTCAAAGAGTTCGAAATGGAAGACCTTGGGGGATTGAAGTATTTCCTAGGAATCGAGGTTCTTAGGTCAAGAGGAGGGATTTATATCTCACAACGGAAATATATATTGGATTTATTAGCTGAAGTTGGCATGGTGGATTGCAAACCAAATGACACTCCTATGGTTGTGAATCACAAACTAAAGATAATTGAAGGGGCCAGACCAGCGTGTAAAGAAAGGTACCAAAGGTTGGTGGGAAAATTGATTTACCTGGCTTACACTCGACCCGACATTGCATACGCGGTGGGAGTAGTTAGCCAGTTCATGCATCATCCTCCGGAACACCATATGGAGACAGTAATGAGGATTTTTCGATATTTCAAAGGCACACCCGGAAGAGGCATAATTTTTTAAAAAAATGGACACCTTGATGTTGAAGTATTCATAGATGCTGATTGGGGAGGGAATCCTAACGACAAGCGATCAACTGCTGGCTACTTTACTCTTCTTGGAGGTAACTTGGTGACTTGGAGGAGTAAGAAACAGAAAGTAGTATCATTATCAGGTGCTGAATCATAATTTAGAGGAATCGTTAAGGGGATTACCGATATACTTTGGTTAAAGAAGATAATGAAAGAAATCGGATCCCCTTTGAAGTGTCCAACTCAGTTAATGTGCGATAATAAATGTGCGATTAAAATTTCAGAGAACCCGGTACAGCACGATAGAACAAAGCACGTTGAAATAGATAGGCACTTCATAAAAGAAAAGATTGAAGATGGGACAGTCGAACTTCCGTTTGTTAGATCCGAAGACCAACTGGCAGACATCCTGACAAAAGCGGTTTCTGCAAGAACACTCGAATCAGTTTTATCCAAGTTGGGTATTGGTGATCCCACTACACAACTTGAGGGGGAGTGTTAGAATATTTGACTAAATTTGGAAAGTTGGATTCATGGAGTAATAGTTGGGGTCAACTATTGACCACTATAATTTGGGATTTCACATACTGTCCTTAATCTTCTCCCTATAGATCAGTGTATTAAGTTTTCTTGTATAGGCCTCTAAGTTTTCTATATATTGATAGGCTTACTTGGGTTTGCATTATAAAAAAACAGTTCAATACAAAAAAGAACATAATAAAATCCTCTGATTACCAATTCAACAATTCTCCAACCAAGCGATTACAAAATTATAATGTTAATGAGCAAAGAGATTAAAAATATTCAATATTTTACATTCAAATTGGATTTCTCACTTCCCGTTCTCGTAAATTTTATGAAACACAATAAACCCAGGCAATGAATTTTGTAATGTACATGATATAAACAATTCATATTATACAGAGTGAAAAACAAAGACTCAAAACCCTAGACTTATAATTCAAATCAAAACTAGAATCAGAATAAAAATTCCCTATAATTTTATTAGAAGACCATATCCTATAAGGCTGCCATTAAAAATATATTACCATACACATGAATCTGAAGCAAAATAACCAATTGTTACCACATACAAGAATTGCAACAAACACACACTCTTAACACAATTGTTATACTATAAGAAAACATAACCTCAATTCTAGTGCAACATGACCACTACTTGTAATATCATAAAAAAATAAAAACTAACTATTGTCAACGATCATATGCCACATGGATTCATACTCAATGCAAATATAACATCATATGCATACTAATAAATATCAATATAAAATTCAACAATGATAATGTATAAATTCATTAATCTCATTGTTTATAATAAATCATAGTTTGGTACTGCATGAATCGTACATGAAATCCTTTTTTACTTAATTCCTTCAGAGATGTGTATACAAAGTTACTTAATAGTAAGTATTTTCTTATAAAAAAATTCACATTGTACACCAACTGAATCATTTGATACATGTAGTGTCTTCTGGCTTTTTTCTATTTCTATCAAGTAAGTATCATGCATAATGGAAAACTTATGATACAAAAAACATAACATTAAGGTTTGAACTTTTCAACCATCGCTTCTAATGCCTCGGGCTTTTTCTTACATTAACTAGCTTGATGTTCTACACGTAGAATGAATTCGAACCAAAAGCACATTCGAAAGGGAAATCTTTACAACTGGTATCTCATTCAGCTATATATTAGCAACATCGTGATTTTTATAAACATCAAACCATGGTATGATCCCGATATAATGTATAGACAAATCAAGATGACCTAATAACTCATCTTCTTTTTCGTATTATACATCTTGTAAAAGGAAATTTTGAAAAAAATACACTTAATGACGAGGTTAAAATCAGGTAATGGAACTTCTACCATGTTTTTTATTAGCAGCAAAATATAGGTAATATTAGAAAATAAATGGGAAAGAAAAACCTATTTCTCTAACAATTTATATTTAAAGAAAATAGTTTACCACTAATAACAATCAGGGTTCTCTACTTTTATAATTTTCACTTTGACAAAATACCTTTAACATATGCCTCTCTTCTGTCTTTTTAAATAAATATTAAAAAGCAAACTAAACTAGACATAGAAGATTCTTTGATCTTCGTATATGAATCTAATAATAATAACAATTACAATATATATATATATATATATATATAGTATATATGAATTTAGTAGATACATATACATTTAAAATAATAAACAATCAAGTCTCTTATGTGAGATATTCATGTAAATATAGGTAAAGGGAAATATTTTGAAAAGTGAGATTCACTATATAAAGTTTGCTAGCATGAAGGTCTAACCAATATTATATCACCTATTTTTTATAGCATATCCACCAAAGATTAAACAAACAACATCATGCAGCAATACACAACAAATCACATAGATGTCAATATGCAATTTAATAAACAAACTTTTCTCATGAATACAATCGAAATTGTTACGTTTAAATTAATATTCTTCTTACTGCAATTATAGTGTATAATGGATCAATCTTCTATTTTTACAACATTTTTTAAATAATTATTTTCATCAACAAGACTTATCAAAACATACATTCACAATATCAATAATGACATGATTTTTCATTCATACATGTTATAATCAAATTACATATAAACTCAAACACAAACATAAAATTTCAATTTGCCAAAACATATATGTGTGCTCCTAATGCTATGCACAATCGTAATATTGAACAACTAGATCATATTATATAGACATTTTATCAACATGTTATCAAGATACAACCTATATCAACAATATAGCTTTTGATTGAATAGATTTACAATACTAAATTAGTCAATTGACTGTAAATAAAAAAAGTCTTTAGAAATCATGAACGCACACAACTTACAGATGTTGAAAATACATTTTACAGATATTGAAAACATATAACATATCAGATCTCCAATGTTGTTTGTTAATTAACAAAAAATGTTTTTATCATGGTTTGTAGATTACTAATTTAGTTTGTTACGTATCATGACACAATAAATATCCAAAACTTATTCTCGACCCAAAAAACTTGGTTTATCAAATCGAAAACATCTTCAATTATCAAACATTATTATATCACAAATTTAGTTTTATTTAATCAAATTAACAACTTAATTTATCAATCAAGAAATGGATAATAACAAGTGTGAGTGAATACTTAACTCTCGCAAAACAATTAAAAATCAAATTATTATCACTATTTGTCATGACTTCTAGCTCGAAAGATATTTCTAGAAGTCTAATTTACTCGATTTGACGTTCAACTCAACACCAAGAAGCTTAATTTTCCCTATTCTTGTTACGATTCTAGGTTTTGAATCAGTTTGTTGTTTTGTTTATAATTTCCCTTAATTCTTGAAGAATCTTTATTTTTTTCTCATAATTTTTTACTCATAATATGTATTTAGTAGAAACTCTGATGAAATAAAGTGTTCTTGGACTCTCAACTCATTGTTCCACCACTTATTCTATAGATATTTAATTTTGTAGCAGTCATTAACTTTTGACTCATTATTCGATTGTTTGTTTCATCGTTCCTTAATTCTCTCTGAAGATCTACACAGTAATTAGATTTTTACCCATCATTCCGTTGATAGGATTGGCCCTTGAAATTCTTCTACAAAGCACAAATGAGAACTTTTCTTATTTTTTGATAAAAAAAAGTGGTTTGACTACAAAAAAGAAACTCTATTTCTTTATAAATTCAATATTATTTTGGATAAAATTATAGGAAGCCGATATGTTCCCACAATGACGTTATTGACAAATGAGTGAATCATTATCAAGAAAGGAAAAAACCAAACTAGATTTGGAGAAGAGAAAAAAGAGAGAGAAAATAAATGTTTTGAAAAATATATAACGATTTTAAGAATATATATATATATATATATATATATCAAATATAGGCTGAAAATCCCTATTGGTCCCTCATGTTTCACCAATGTATCATACTATTCAATGATCTTCACTTTTACCTCCCACACATCTTCCATGTTTCCGAAATTATAAGATCAGTATCCCTACACATGTGAGCTATGAAAATATGACACCTAGAACCCAACAAATCCATGTTTTGTGTCACTATTGGTCCTTTAGAATTTTTCTCAATTATGTCCCTCTTTTAATGCAGTCAGCAGTCCAGTCACCTGTCATCTCATTTTACTATTTACCACTAATTTTTTACCATTTACCATCTATCTTGTTTTTTAACCTTATTTAACTTTAAGTGGGTTGTACCCGGGTTAAACCAAACTTACTCAAAATAAACGTACCGAAATCCAAACTTGAAAATACCCATTACTAAGCCCAAACCCCAATTACCTATTACTAAAGTCAAGAAGAACAATTACATTTGCTGATGGTTTTATGCTTGGTTTTGTTCTTTTCACTGTCTTTTCAGTATTCAAACCTTTTTCGAACTCATTTTCTCCTTGGTTTAACAACATATTTGTTGTTAATCGTAATAATACTTCTAAATCTTCTCTTTTCTCTTACTTTCTTCCAAATACGACTATATCTATTAAACCTAACGACCTACTTCCTAAAAATAATATTATCACTCATAAACCAAACCTACTTCATGAAGATACTAGTTTTAATGAAACACCTACTACATATAAACCAAACCCAAACCCAAACTAAAACCCAAACCCAAACCCAGTTGTTAACAACTCTACCATTGAGTCACTCAAACCAAACCAAAATGCTTCAACCGGTTTGAACTATGTGGATTCTAATCAGACAACAAGTTCTGTACAGGAACCAACTGGGAAAACCAATCAGAGTTTGAATTCATGGAAGGAAGACAAAGACAAGAAAGTGGTGGAAAAATAAGCGACATCTTTATTGGAGAAGAAAAAAAATATAAGTGAGCCGGATATTTCAATTAAACAAGGATATGAGAGATAGATAAATTGAGGATTGTTATATGTTTGAAGGTGAATGGGTGATGAATGATTCATACCCGTTATACAAACCCAGTGCTTCCTCTTTCATCGACGAACAATTTCAATGTATTAATAGACCTAATAAATGTTTCCAAAAATTGAAGTAGAAAGGATTGCAGTAGGGCTAGGTCGAAATTTAAAATTTGATTTGATCTTGTGTAGTGATTTTATATTTATATTATGATTTAGTTAGAGTTTATAGGTATTAATTGGGATTTCAGTAATGGGTAATTGGGGTTTGGGCTCGGTAATGGGTATTCAGGTTTGGGCAAGTTTGGTTAACCCGGTTCCGGCCTACTTGAAGTTAAATAAAATTAAAAAAAACAAGATATATGATAAATAGTAAAATGAGAGGACATATACTGAACTACTGACTCGGCTGAAGAAAAGACATAATTGTGCATAATTTTGAAAGATCAATAGTGACACAACACTTGAACCTTTAAAGTACCACTTATCACATTTTCGTAGCTCACATATGCGTGGGCACGGATTTTGCAAATTTATGAAATATGAAAAATAAATAAAAAACAAAAACAAAAATAAAAAACTTAATATAATAGAGATGAAAACATAAATATATATTTAATAATAAAAGATCAAAATATATATATATATATATATATATATATATATATGTAAATGGTCACTATCTAATTATTATAATTTTAACAATTATTAATAAATAAATTTGATATTTAATGATTATAAATTAAAGATTAATATAATCAAAGTGTATTTAGCCATTTTCTTTATTATCATTATTAATGTTAGGAGCTCAATATACAATATATAATAACTGAAAAGAAGTCGGTAAAGAAGTCGTGGAGGACATGTATGGAGTCAGAATATTGTTAATTGTGAGAACGAAACCCGAGTTTGGTACAGTTCGTTTCCTTTTCGGGAAAATAAATATTGGACCGGGAATTTGTTTTCGAATGACAAAAGCGTATCTTAAATGATCTCATTTTTATATTTTCAAATTGTCAACGGCCGTGGACGTTTTCTTAACCATTCAATAGCTCAACAATAGGTATTTATATAATATTTTGTCTGGGCGGTGGATCAATAATTAAAATTTAAAATATTTTGAAAGATATTATAATTGTTTTTAATAAAAGTTAAATATTAAAATATCACGTTATAATTCAAAATAAAAATATAGTTTAGTCTAAGCGTGAATGCATTTTTTTTCTTATCGATGTTTTACAAGCATTTAATAATATTTAGATTATCAATGATTAAAAACATCGATCTCTCCACAAATGTCACTAAACAATTATTAAGTCATTTATTGGTCATTGTATTTTCCAACTAATTATTCACACATTTCAGACCATAAAGTATTCGCTCAACACTTGCGGTAACAACCGATAGTGAGAAAACTAGCTTCAAAAATGTGTACACAAATCCATATATCTTTGCGTTTTTCTATGAACAATAGTCGTACAAAGATTTGAGATACTCTTTTGATTGGAAAAGTTATCATCCATCTTAGCACATGCAATATAAGTCTTAAGTTGGCTAGACAACTACTTATCAATAATATCTTCAAAGTCATTTGGATAGAATATTTTCAACCTCACAAATGATTTAGTGTCAAAGTTTTGAAATGAAGAATAGTGATTCAAACATGCCACACAATTCGACAAATCAACATTTTGCGGTGTAAATCGATCACCAAACTATTTTATTACAAAGTCTATGATATGTAGAAAACAATTATTTTTGAAATAATTAAGAGTTATAAAAAATGGAAGAAGTCTTTTAGATTTATTATCTTTTACATACCTTGAATCCTTGTCGGGCACATCTATTTCAAGATTACCACAAGAATCGACAACTTTTTAATAAAACGCTTCCCACCCATGATCTCTAATTTGTTGAAGTTTTGTTTTACTTACTTGAACAACTTGCACCGCGGTCACAATATCTTGATCTCCCTTTCCGAATGCTTGAGAAAAATCATTGGTCAACGACAAAACCTCAACCATAAAGTACAAAATAAAAACAAAACTAAAAGTTTGCATCAGAATTAACAAACTCTTTGGTTCATTTTTTGAATATACCTCACTTCTCAAATCTTCAAGCACTTCAATAATCGAAGTAAACAAATCAATCAACTAAGAGTCAGAAAGTGAGATCCCTACCATGTATCATCCGCTTTCGCAATAGATAACTATTGGTTCAAATTGGTACCTGTTTCAACAAACTCATTCTCGAAAAACAAAAAATAAATACAATAAATTTTATTTGACAGTAATTTGCTTTAAAAAATCAATACAATAATTTAATTAAATACAAAATATTTTTTCCATAAAATGTCCTAAGATATCGTAATTAGAGTAATTTGTTAAATCAAATCCTTTAAATTAGTCTAGTAAAATAATGTTATTTGCTTAATATAGGAAAATTTTCAAGTCCTTTGCGTATCAAGTTTTCGAGAGTATCATAATTCATAAAAAACAAAAAAATCAGTAATCATCTAAAGATAATTCAATTACTTACTTAATTTCACTTGCTGCTATTAAGAATTATAATAACAAACCTTACAATATAGCAGGCAATCGAGATATTAAAACAAACATATGCAAATCTTCATGTTTATTCGTATTCTTGACCTGGAAATTGCAATAAAATATGCAATCATGATTCATTAATGAAATATTAACAACCACGCATAACACATAATTTCCTCTAGTTTTTTGTTTATGATTTCTATACCTAAGATCTAACTCTAGCTGTTTCGGTGATTCTTAAAGCCTATACGTAGTTAGTCTAATATTAGAGAAAAACAAATAATTCATACAATTCAATTCAAAAAAATAAGAAGGAAATCAAACCTTGATGGAATCTAATTAGGCTGAAAAAATTCCCTAATATTTTCAATGTTGTGAATGAACCTTATTTTAGTTATAGTGTCCATTTGAGAATAGGACAGTTGAACTGTTATCACATTAAAGCTACAGTAATCTTTTATTTCCTTCCATTTTACGTAATATAATCATAAAATTCCTCGACCAAATTGTATGAGTAGATATTGTGAAACATGCCACAAAATCGGTTGTTGTAGTGAAACTCATAATAAAAGTCTCTTTCACGCTCTTCTATGATATAACGTCTCGACCCATATTAAAATATATCTGGTGATAAAATTTCTAGTGTCTACACACCATGTAGATTCTTCATTATAATAACCTAAGAGATCTACGTTATCTCATCCGTTGTATATCAATTTGAATAATTTGGTGTTATTCAAATACCCGAGCACTATCTTCAAAGCATTCTAATGGGCAACTCCTGACTTACTTAAGTACATTCCCATTTTAACTATGAACGATATATCTCCTCTAGTACATACATGAGTATACATGAGACTACCAATTCCCGAAATATATGGTATAACTTGTACAAACTAAACTTATGATTTGACTTAAGGTAACTATGGAGTGAAAACTTATCATCTTTCGTTATAAAGATATTTATGTGTTAGATGCTTTTCGTATAATAACAATTTAATATGCTTTCAATGTGCTTTGTGAGAGACTCATGATTCCTCTAGATAAATTCCTTATTGTACGGATTCCTAACACATATAAAGCTTCAGCAAGGTCTTTCATATCAAATTTAGCTTAAACAAATTCCTTGGTAACATATAATATACCAAGTTTATTAGTGATAAGAGTATGTCATATATACACAACATTAAATATATCATTTTACTCCAAGTTATCTTGGGATATATACAATATTCAATAAGGTTCACTTCAAACCCGAATAAAATGACCATGTCTATGAACCTGTGGTACCACCGACGAGACGCCTACTTAAGTCCATATATTGATTTATTTAGTTATACACATTTGAATTTGAGTCTCCAAATACAATAGTTTCAAGTTTCTTATGCAAATATTTTCATAAAGGTCTCCATTAAAGAACGTTGTCTTAACATCTATTTGATGAAGCTTAGGGTCAAAATAAGTAACAAGAGTCATGATTGTCCAAAATGAGTTTGATGATATTATAATCAATCACTTCAGTTTGATTGTACCCTTCTAGTAGAAGACGAGATTTGTATCTTTCAATTTTCCTTGAAGCATCATGTTTGGTTTCTAAAAGAATATTTTTATTTGACTTATTTATTCCCTTTAGATAAAGTGATAAGATCCCAAATAGAATTATCTTGCACTGATTTGTACTCTTCATTTATTGCTTCAATCCCAAACTTAGAGTTTGAATTCTTCACAACATCCTAAAAGGTGCCTAAAGTCATCTTCCAAACTGTATGAAGGTCCTTAATATTCATTAAGTATGG
Organism: Limnanthes douglasii subsp. nivea; assembly: GCA_036936605.1. Lineage (NCBI taxonomy): Eukaryota > Viridiplantae > Streptophyta > Magnoliopsida > Brassicales > Limnanthaceae > Limnanthes > Limnanthes douglasii. The sequence goes on along the minus strand of JAUPFV010000001.1, from coordinate 9,867,579 downwards.
TGAAGTCAAAATCTAGTCTGAGAGTATTTAAGGTAAGTGTTTAATATTGTATTTATTTTTTAGTTGATGTTAGAAAGATAATAGAGGTGCTAGCAATTAATAAGCAAAGAAAAAATGTTCAAACCTATTAAATGCTGTTTTTTGACTATTTATAGGACAATTTCGGGTCTATGAGCCAATTGGGTCATGTCATGCGTATGGGTTAGTCTCATGAGCACTTAGGCCCACGAACATATAAAGTTGGCACACAACTTAGTCACTAGGCAGCCAACATACTCACCATGTTTTTATTATGAGTTTAAAAAGTCCCCTTAAGATAAATCTGACCCATTTTCCATACTTAGCCTCCAATGATACCCGATCATATGATCTAGCCCCCTTAGCTCCATCAGAAGAATTTTGGGAGAGCTAACTTAAGAACGATTATTATCCAATGGTCACAACTTTTAACTAGTTACTTTTCGAGACACATTTCAATTTTTTATTAGACCCACGAACTTCTTTTACCTTAGGTAAAACCATCCAATCAAAGGAGAGAAACAATTACACTCCACTACCGCTGTCAATTCTCATTCACTAGTAGGCCACTCAAATTTTTCTTAATCTTTATATAAATTTCCATCATCATTTTTTATTGTTCTCCATTCTAGAGTGAGAAAGAGCCTACCTCATAATTCTGGATGGAGAAAGTGTTCAGCTTAACTTTTAAATCTTTCCGGCGAGATCTGTCTTTCCTCCTCCACATTAGCCACTATAAATTCCCTTTTCAACCTTTTCTAGAGTTTGTATGTTTACAAAAAAGAACGCTCTTAGCAAAATCAGTTGTCTTAATTTATCTGAATTAGAAGAAGAAAAAAGGAAAGAAAGAATCGTTGCTAGATTACCTGCTTCTTTGGGATAAGTTGTTATAACTTTATCAACTAAGTATGGATGGTTTTATGCATACAATAAGCATCATATTCTTTCTGAACCTACCCCGACTGCCCAGTCTTTCATGTCATCCATCCACTCTCCTCATATAACCAGATCATCCATATCCTAAAAGGCCACCAGCCGTAAAAGACCTTTCATCTTTAAATCTATGGGGTCAGATAACGATGAGAATATTGCCATGAGAGTTACTAGGTTATCCAAAATTGAACAAATATTCTACGCAAGTCGAACCAATAAACCAACCTATACTCACTAATACTACCACACTATTAGTTTCGAATAAGGGAAATAAATTATTGCTCTCGCATCCGGCCCTCGATAAGACCCAAGCATGGGAGAAACCATACCATTATGGTTGTAGAGTCTTCTCGACCTGAGGAAGAAAACGTTTTTGCTCAGCCCACTGGGCCTTCAAAATCTAGACCGCAAGTTATGATTGAAAATATAAAAAACAGTGATGAAGACTTCCCTATCGAGATATCTGGTCAAACTGGGGAAACTCCAAGGCCATCGGAGAAGCAAAATCCAAAGGACCCAAAAGATGGTGATAACCAGGTCAAAGAAAAAGCCTGAGAAGTAGAATCCGAACCTCTTCCTTCCTTTGGTTGAGCACGTCGGCCCTAATGTTTCCAAGGTTAACGTTAAATACCTCTTAGCCTTGTATAAAATCTTTTTTTATCTATTTCTATGAGTCCGACCTAGAGGAAATCCAAGCCAAATGGGGGTTTCGAGATTCAGTCAGAGTGAGACTGTCCCAACCTGGAGAGACTCCGTTGAACTGTGGGGTTAAAGAGTTGGTGGTTTACACTCATGTGCTTGAATATGGCCTTCGATTTCCCTTGGACACTGAGATAGTGAGGTATTTCAGTCTAGTCAGGTTGTGTCCAAGCCAAGCTAGCCCAAAATCTTGGTTACGCTGATGGCGTGCATCATAGCCTTAAGGCTTTCCAAAGTTCTGATGCCAATGGAGTAACTTGATGTTTTAGCAAGTCTATCTTGCAATGTCTACATTGTCTATTATTATTTTAATATGGGAATGACTAAAAAGTAGTAGATGACCTTTTGGAAGATGACAAGATTTTTATAACTTAATTCTTGTTCATCTCTGGTCACTGGGAAAGTGGCAGAAATTTCTCCTCTAAAGAAATTTGAGCCAATTTACAAGGCATTAAAAAAACACACATAAGTCTCGTTATGCTTATCTTGTATTCCTATTATTTATAGTGTTATTTGTTCTTTATCTCTAATAAAAGAATTCTTTATGTCAGCTATTTTGAAGCCCTTTCGACAATATTTAGATACTGTGAATACTTTCGGGAAACAGAATAATTGGGCCCATGAAAAATGGTCCAATGAGTTCTACAATGGTTTTACCCGTGGAAATTTTATCAGATCTCATCTTGGAGGACTAACCCTGTTTGGGAAGTGTCTTGGGAGCAATTCACCACTCGCCCTCGAGCTACTGATATTCTAAAAATGACTGAAGCAGTAGATGGTAAACTATTTCTACCGGACATGAATAGATCTCTCAGCCACATGAACAAGAACAAAAAGAGAAATAAGGGCCCATCACAGTTTATTGCGAAATTTGTAAGTAAGGGGCAACTAGGTGAGGTTAAAACAGCCTTGTTGGTGGCCTTTGCTGTTAATGTTGGAGAAGGTAAGGTTCCATCAGAATCCTCTACTCTCACGAAGAAGAAAGGGTAGAAAATGGGTAAACAAGATAGTGATAAGAGAGAGAAAATAAGAAAAAAGGTTTGATTTATTTGGAGATTATACTTCATCCAGAAGTTCCCCCTCCAGCAATCCCATTTGATATTCATCCTTCTACAACCATAGTGTCCAATCCCCCTTCTCCATTACTTCCTCCATCTAATATGCTAGGTTTTGGATATGGTGATCAAATGGAATACATAAGGAACTTTGATTTTTATGCTTTTGGCTATGTCTTTCCCGAGTCTACTAGTACTGCAACTAATGTGGTATATGATAGGGTTCCTTTCGAAGTGTCAAAGGAAAATAATGAAACATGGTATGCATTTTTAGGCATTGAGGTCTCAAGTTGAAGAAATTACTTCTCTTCTGAATGATAACCAAAGTCTGAAAAACTCAGTTGAAGAAGAAAAATAAAAGGTTGAAATTCTGAATGGAGAGGTGAAGTCTGTTTAAAATGAGCTAGTTGAAGCAAAAATCTGATTATGACAAGTCGCAATCTAACTATAAAGGTTTTTAGTCATCTAATTATGAGGAGATTACTTCCTTGAAGAATCAACACTCTGATGACCAGGCTACCATTAAACGCTTATTTGATGAAAAGAGAAAACTTGAAGAGTGTTGATTCTTCAAGGAAGTATGCTCAAGATATGCTCAAGAAAATAAGGTGAGATTACCTCTCTTAAAGAAAAGTATGCTCAAGATATAACCGATGTTGTGGATGGATATGCTGAAAAAATGATAGATACTTTGCAAGAAATGGATGACTCAGTCAAATCAGATATGGTATTACTATTCCATAAGATATTCCCAAAGTTAGCCATTAGGAAATTGTGGAGACATGTACCAATTGAACTGCTACCTCATAATGACACACCTTTAACTGACCAACTTGGTATATTTGATGATTCATACGAAGACAATTATGATGAGTAGGACTCTGATGGTGAAAGTCCAGAAGGAAAATAAGAAGAAAAGACCGATTGGAACGAGCCATGAGGCCTGTATGTTTAAATGTTTTTGTTTCTAAGTAAGTCCTTGAGTGTATGCACAAAAGTTTTCGATTTTTATTTCAACTTGGATAATTTTTGTACAAGGCCATGCCATGACCAATGCATTTGGAGCCCTTGGATCACCCAAGGGACTTTCTATTATTTATCATTTTATCAACTTGGTTATTTCTTCATACATTCTTACTTATCAGAACAAAAATTAAAGTTAAGACATTATCCATCTAATGAAATAAAAAACTTACACTTAAGCCATTCGAAGGAATATCAACTTTAGATAGCTAGGTCGTTCGAAGTTAATCCATTCGACAAGAATAAAAATGTAATCCACTTGAGCCATTCGAAGGTAATACCTTTGAAGGAAATAAAATCTTAATCCACCTGAGCCATTTGACGATAATAAAAGCTCGAGATACACAAGTCATACGAAGGTAATCTATTTGAAGGCAATCAGACACCTCATTTAAACATCTATGTGCCATTAGGGTAGGAAAATGTACGCCCACTAATATTTACATTGGGTGGAAACATAGTAAATATATACAACACGAGTTTACTCAAAATACAACCTTAGGTGTTTGCCATTCCACGTGTTCCTCAAATGATTACCTTCATAGTCAAATAACCTATATGTTCTCTGCTTAACCTTCTCACACAATGTACGGCTCTTCCCAAATTAGAGCAAACTTTCCAAAGTTCTGATCTTTAATGTGTATAAATACTTTTCTTAGGACTTTGTCTCCCACTTGTAAATATATCCTTTGTACTTTAGTTGCATAAATAATATTCATCAAACCTTGGTAATGTATGGTTCTTAAATGGACTTTTATCTCATTTTCTTTAATGAGGTCCAACTGAGCCCGTATTACAACTTCATTTTCCTTTTAGGAATAATTTTGGATCGTAAAAGAAGGAAGAGTGGCTTCTATTGGAGCAATGCATCCATCCAATAAAATTAAGTAAAATGCGATTCTTTTGTGGCAATGTGCGGAGTAGTTCGGTAGGCCCAAAGTACTCTTTTGAGATAATTAGGCCATATACCGGCAACTCCTTCTAAGTTATTTTTTAGATCCATCAAAATAATCATGTTTTCTAACTCTATCAATCAATTAGATTGGTGATGAAAAGGCGAGGAGAAACAATGACGAATTCATCTTGATCCATAAAATACCTAAATGTCCTTATTTTCGAACTGGGTTCCATTGTCTGTAGTAATACGTCTAGAAAATTCCAAACCTACAAAAAATATTTGAGAGAATAAAGTTATTTACCGCTTTGAAATTTGTTGCAGAGAAGGGTGCAGCTTCTACCCACTTGGAAAATAATCAATTGCAAAGATGATAGTTCGAATCCTCTAGAAGCCATCAGAAGTGGCATGACCAAATCAAGTCCCAATCTATCAAAGGGTTCTGCTTTTGATACTAACTCCATGAAAACTGCATGCACGTGTATTGCATTTCTATATCTTTGAAAATAATCACATCTTCTAACAAGATTTATGCCATAATGGATGACCACTAATACCCTGCCAATAAGACCCTTTTAGTTAAAGTGTCGTAACCACAATAAGATGATCTTTTGCCGTCATGTAACTCCAACAAAAATGCTTGTGATTCATTGGATCTGTGGAAACACAGTAAAGACTTACAGAAATATTTTTCGTAGAGGATTCCTCATAAAACCAAGAAACCATGTGCTTTGAATTTTAACTTCTTGGATAAAATTTTGTGTTCATGTAGGATACATTTGGTAACAAACTCTTGTATATCATACCTCCAATCGTGACTAGCTGTAGTCGACATCTGAAAAATTTCTTCACTATCAAATTTAATTTCATAAGTTATTGTGTTATATAAGGAAATTTTTGTAATAGAATCCAATAGTAAAATTCTGAATATACAATAATAGCAAGAGAATCAGCCATCAAATTTTCTCACATTGGCACATGTTTATATTGCATATACTTAAAACAAGCATAATTTCCTTTTAGCACTTGCAAGTACTTTACCAACTTCTCTTTCTTGGTTTCAGATTTCCTTTGTGTTTGATGTACGATGAAATGTGGATCACTTAAAAATTAGATTCTTTTGACACCATATATTTGAGCTAGCCTTAAACCTGCTATAGTTGCTTTATATTCTGCTTCTTTATTGGATGCTTTAAACCCAAAACGTATAGCTTGGTATATTGAATCCCCGAAGTGAGAAAGTAAGCAAATTCCAGCCCCACGCCCTATCATACTAGACCCACCATCTGTTCGAATTATCTATTATTTTTTGGATTTGCAGATTGAAGATTCCTCATAAGGTCGCTTCGAATGGAAGTCAGCTATAGTTTGAGATTGGATCTCTATACACGAAGCAAAATTAATATCATAGTATCCTAACTCCACAGACCACTTAGTCATCTGACCCGATATATCCGGTTTTTGCAATATGTTTTTCAGAGGAAAAGTGGTTCAACAGTAATGGGATGTGCCTGAAAATACGACCTCATCTTTTTTACCACTATTACCAAAGTTAAAGCTAGTTTTTCCAGCTTGAGGTATATTTTCTCAGTTCTAATAAACTCTTACTAATATAGTAGACAAGACGGAGATTATAGTCTATTTCTCAAACCAATACTACACTTGCAACATAATCCAACACTACTAGATACATGTAGAGTCCTTCTCTAATGATGGGTTCGAATACAGTTTTTTGTGAAGATAAATTTTGCTTGATTTTCAGGAATTCCTTATCACAATTTGTGGAACAATTAAAGTTTTTGGAATTTCTCAATACTATAAAAATCCGTGCACATTTGTCAGATAACTTAATATAAACTTATTCAAAGCTGCCAATCTCCTAATCAATACCTGAACTTCTTTGGTGGTCTGAGGAGGATCCATGGCTAATAAAGCATTCAATTGATCTGGGTTAGCTTGGATCACTTTCTCACTGATGATGTAGCCTATAAATTTACCGAATTGGACACTGAATGTACCATTTTCCGGATTTAATTTTAAGTTAATGGATTCCAAGTCATAATTTTTTTAGGAGGTCAAGTATATAACTATCCTCCCTTGGGATTTCACCATCATGTCATAAATATAAAATTTTGCATTTCTTATGATCTAACTGACAGAGGCTTTATTGATCCATCGCTGGTAAATGGCCCTAACATTCTTTAAGGAAAAATGTATTACTTGTAATAATGAAGCCCCTATCAGTGATAACTGTGGGATATCCTGATCATTCGGATCCGTCTGTATTTGATTTCATCCAGCCAAAGCATCCATAAAGGATAGATATTTATTTCCCGAACTGGAATCCACTAGTTGATCTATTCAAGGAACAGGAAAATGATATTTGCGGCATGCTCTATTGAGATATGTAAAATCAATGCACATTCACCATTTCCCATTCTTATTTTTAACAAGCACCGGATTTTCAGTCAAAAGTGGATAGTGGGATTAATATGCCCTAGCTTAGACAATTTGTCTACTTCTTAAACTATAGTTTTATATTTTTCTTTTGAAAATGATCTCATTCTCTAGACTACTGAACCTGCATCAGATCAAACATATAGTTTGTGACAAATGATACTTGCCGATACACCAGTTACGTCCTCATTGCACCAAGCAAACACATGTAGATTTTTGGATAAAAAAGATAACAACTTTTCCTTGAATTCGGGTTACAATATTGCCCCAAGTCTCTAACATTCCTTCTATCTACTAAGTTATGCACTTCAACCACTTTTACAGAATAATATCCTTATGAGTATCTCTTGGATCATCTATCTTGTTGAGATCCGAAAAATACTATAGTAATTGCTAGTGTTTTTTGGTTACCACCATTTCCAAAGATTTTGGAGCAAGTGCAGTGACATAACATTCCCCGATCACCTTTTGACTGCTCCGAACCACTCCCACGTTACTTCCAACTGAATAATTTAGACAATGGTAAACTGTTGATGCGACTACGTCAATTTTTTACAAATATAATTTGCTAAAAATTCCGTTGTGGGGGGTCAAACAATCTACTACCACAAATAAAACCTTACCATTTTCTTAAATGTCCATTTTCCTAACAATGCTTCACCCTCGAATTCTCTAATGACATCAGCAAAATAGGTTGTAAACCCCACTATGGTCCTGTTTCACCATTGGATAATTGATGGGTTTTTTTTTTATCTATTTGTAAGTAGACAAAAATAAAATATTAGCAGAGCTATCCATGCCAATCAAAATTCACCGGATCTCTATCTCTTCGATAGATTCCCTGATTATCACAACACCCTCATGTGGGCCTGTGACACCTCTCAAATCATTTTCTTCAAACACTATAAAGAAGTAGGGCTTTGATATGGGTGTGTAGAATTTTTCCTTCCAATTGTGTATTAAAGCTAATTATATGTCTCTTCGTGGAGTAACTCAAAGGTGTTGTCACCGAATATCACTTAATAATTGTGAGTGATTCGAAGAAACTACATAGTTTGGAAAAAACTTTCAATATTTGTTTTACCATATTATTTCTACCTCGATCCGGATGAGGATCCAAATACTATCAAAATCAAATTGTTCCATAATTATGTGGTGCAATTTGTACCTCATTTGCACTAGGTTGTGGCCTAGTATTTACTTTCCTATCACCCCTTTGGTATTTAACAAAATTAGATAGTTTTCCATTCTCGATCCACGCTTGTATATCTTTTTTTAAAGCAATACAATCATGTGTGCCATGTCCCACATCATTATGATATCTGCATAATCGTGTATTATGATTTTCCTTAGAAGTGTGGATTGGTGTTGGACTTCAGAAATATACCATGTTCTTGGCCCTATCATAAATGGTTGCCACATTCTAAATTAGCTCTACATGATAATCAGGCTGGACTCATTGATTCTCTATTGGCCTAGACTATCGAACCTCATTCGACTGGCTCTATCTATGCCGATGAGAACCTTGCTATGAGTCCATTGGGCGCTTGCTGATTGTGGGTTCTGATTCATTATTAATTTGTGGGACATATGGTGTTGGGACAAGCATATATTGATGAGGCTGCCTCAATCCCTTGGTTTCTTTCACAGTTATCTGGTTCCTACCTGATATAATAATCCACCCAAAGTCATTGTATTATTTCGAGTCATCTAATTGACTAAATCTCTAGGTAATAAACCTTCCAGCAACGAAGCTATAACAACTTGCTCAAATTAGTCTTCTAACCCATTTTTAGTGTTCACAAAACGATTTATGTAATCCTTCAAAGATTCGTTCAGATATTGTCAATAATGTATTATTCTATTACCATTTCCCTTGGGATCTTTACTTCCCACAATCTGCCTTTCGAATGCCATCCAAAACATGTCAGAATTCTTGGTTAATCCTTGTGGCAATCTGTTATACCACTTCAAGGAACTACACTTGAACGTTTGAGAAAAAACCCTTCAAAATATCTTGTCACCATGATTAAAACTGATCATGAAGTTTTTAAAATTCTATGTATAATTATCAAGATCCTGGCTCGTATCATATTTTTTTATCTTCAAACTATTGAATCTCTTGAGCAAATATCCGGAGAGAATATTTAAGGACAGTGGTGATTGTCTCCCATTGTTCCATTGGCTAAACATATGGTCTTCACCGAGAGTGGCAATTATCCCAGGTTCGGATTTCACACCAAAATGATCACTTGAAAAGTGATCTATACTATGGTCTGTTGATCCTTTCATTTTCCCTTGATAGTTCTTCTTTTTTCCTTTTTCCTTTCCGATCTCTTTTCTTTCCTGAAGAGTCCTAACTACTTGACTTTCGATGCTTTTTAGATGTATTCTAGTCAGCTTTTCTTTCTTCTTTTTACGACCATGATAATTACTTGAAAAGAAAGAAGATTCCTCTGATATTAATTCAGTTATTGAGCCTTCAATATAATCCGACGTTCTTGAATATTATTTAACCCGATGCTCTCTTTGGGGATTGGTCATTCGAATTGTATTTATGATCATTATCTGGCTCATCAGATTTGGGATGTTTTGCTAGATTATTTCCACTGAGATCTTTTTCAACCTGTTTTTGGGCCCTTAATGCCTCAATTTCCCGCAGCTGATCACGCTATTTTTGTATAAAAATTCTTTTCTCGATATCGTGATTCATTCGGGATGTGTTTACATGCTCATTATCTCCGCTCATTTTTGAGGGGATGATCTATCTGCATATCGGGATCTATGTCTCAGCCATCTCTAAAGGCTAATCTGTCGGTCAGGTTTTGAATACTGCTATTTGGGTACCTTCCACTTCCATTGTGGTCACCAATTTGGTGATGATAAAAATTAGTCGGAGGATATTTAGGGTAAGTGTTTAAATATTGCATTTATTTTTTTGGTAGAGGGTAGAGAGATAATATATTTGCTAGCTATTAATAAGTAGAGAAAGAATCTTCCAACCCATTAAATGTTGTTTTTGGACTACTTATAAGGCAACTTTAGATCTACGGGCCAATCAGGTTAGGTCATGCATATGATTTAGTCTCATGAGCATTTAGGCCCAAGAACATATAAAGGTTGCACACAACTTTGTCACTAAGCACCCAACTTATTCAGCATGGTTTTTATTCAACATAGTTTTTATTCAGCACCCAACATAATGTGAAGATATAGAAATACACATCTCTATAGGGGATGTAGACAATGCTATCTTATTGTGTTGTTCTATTTATTTATATTGATAAAGTTGTTCATAAAAAATAACATTAGTACTTACTATTGGAGGTAGAATTATAAAATTGGTAAGAGTAACTGAATTCTTTGGCATAATGTTGATGACTAGTATAGTACATGTAGCCAAACCATCATTTCAAAAAATGAACGAATTGGTTCTAATTATTCCTTAAAAGAGGTTTTATTTTTTGCATCACCCCCTCAAATTTCCATTCTTAAAATTAACATAGTTCATGTCTTAAAAATCAAATAACTAATGGGAGAGGAAAATTTGTAATCCCTCAAGATACGATATGAAATTAGAACTAACTAATTTAGACTTAAACTTTTGTTCACTAGGCCTATAAGACTGCGCTTATGTTGGACATCTCATACATGAAAATTCTTAAAGCTAGGCTTGACCATCTCAATAATTTATGTGGTATTTTAGTTGTGGTTAATATTTCCCACAGTTTTATCGTTCAGATATCATTCGTAGTGGAAAAACCTAATATAGTGTAATTAGGGATAATCTCACACTTCTAAAGACAGGGAGAAAACATGCCATGAAGTGGTTCACCATATATATTGCACCTTCCATAGTATCACTAGCACAATCACATCTAAAGGTTTTAGTTTGCTTGTCAGTTTGTAATTCAATTTAGGTTTTAAAGTATTTGAACATCTAAATGACTTCATATTTCTCATAATGAAAATATAAATACCCATATCGGGAAAAGTTATCTATAAAAGATATGAAATATACTTGGTCATTTCACAATATTGTAGGCTATGTGACGAATGTCTGTATAGATTAACTTCTAAATGGTTTTAGCACGAGAGGTTTCAAAACTTATCTACTTTTTATGTTTCCCTTTGATACATTGTACATATTCATATAAATCAGTGTTGTCAAACGAATCTAATAAACATCGTTTATAAGTTTGTATATTATATTTAACAGATGTGACATAAACACCTATGCCATTGAGAGGTTGGGTATTCAAAACATACTTCATGTGATATATTCATTGTAATTGGATAATTAATTATATCAAAAAACATATATAAATTATCATTACAATTAATATAACATGAACCAAATAAACAATTTTTTATAAAAGAGTTTTAATTTTCATTCTTAACAAAACAAGTGTAATTTGTCCAAAAAATAAAAGCAAGTAACTTCCTCCTAAATGATGAAACATAAAAAAGCATATCTTAAGTAAGAAATATGTCCTAAACTTCAAAATAATTCAGATTGAAATGGCTTCAATTCTGCAAGCCTGACCATATATAATGTAAATTTGAATCTCCCATTCATTGATAAGCTTGATTTGGCTTGAGACCTACAAAAATATACATACATGAGCTGTGATTCTTGTATCAATCCACCAATCGTTGACATTGAAATTAAATTAGCTTATGAAGTTACTACATAAGAGAGATTACCTTTCTTTTCCAACCTGGACATAAATTTGAGGTAGTCCATCTTATGATTTGTGCATTTACAATAGAAGTAGGCTACTACTTTACATTTTCCCTTTGTCTTATTGGCGTATCATATTTACTTGCATGATCTTGAATGTTTATCATTTTCAGTTGTAATATTTGATTTTTTCATCTTGTTATGAAGAATTGTATTGCCAATATTAACCATATTGGTCCTAAATTCCCTTGAGGCTAGATTTTATATAAAAGAGGTTATGTCTCACTTTTAATCTAAGGAAAATATAGAAAAATATAAGAGACCGAGTTGGAAGCACTTGACGATTTCGCTAAGCCATGGGTCATGGTCCATGCACGGAGCTTGTTACGGACGTACCTAACCATTTTTCCAAGTTTGAAATAACTTGGCTATTTAGATGAATTATAAGTCGTGCATCAGTATGCGATCATTGGTAAAGATTTTATTGGCCATTTGTCCAAGTTACGATGCCCTTGGAAATATCACCGAGCTACGCGTCGCAAAACCATGTGCGTCCCTTAGTACGGATATGGTAGGAAATTTTCCTACTTTAGAATCCACTTGGTCATTTCACCGAGCTATGGGTCGCGCACCGATGTGCAATCCTTGAAAAATATTTACGTGGCCATCTGATCCAGTTAGGATGCAATTGGAAATTTGGTGGGTTGGACACTCATACGCCACCATTGGTAAGGATACACATGGCCATTTTTCCAAGTTAGGATGCACTTGGTTATTTGGCGAAGCAATAGGTCACCCGCCTATGCGCAACCCGTCGTAAGGATGTTGCTGGCCATTTGGTCAAGCTATGATGTACTTGACGATTTATCCAAGTTATAGCTCGCGCCTCCATACACGACCATTGTTAAGGATGTGATTTGGCATTTGGCCAATTTGGGAACCACTTGGAAATTTTTCCAAGCTATGAGTAACGTATCTATGCGTAAACCTTGGTAAGGATGTGCTTCGCCATTTTTCCAAATTAAAGTGCGCTTGAAAATTGCATGAGTTATGGGTCTCGTATCTATGTATGACCCTTGGTAAGGATTTGCTTGGCTATTTGGAAAAGTTAGGATGTACTTGTCTATTTAGAAGATGTATGGGTCAGGATCCCTTACGAGACCCTTGGTAAAAACGTGCGTGGCCATTTGGCCGAGTTAGAAGCATTTTAAGATCTATCCAAGCCATGAGGTGCACTCTCATGCACGACCCTTCGAAAAGACGCACCTAACCATTTGGCCAAGTTAGGAAGTATATGACCATTTAAATGAGCTATGGGTCACTCGTCAATACGCAAATCTTGGTAAGGATGTGCTTCGAAAATTGGCCAAGTTAGGATGCACTTGGTCGTTGTTTCGAGCTATGGATCGCGCATCCATGCATGTCACTTTGTAAATTTGGAAATTTAGTTAAGTTAGGATACATTTTACCATTTGGACGAGTTATGGGTCATATCCCCATACATGATCCTTCGTAAAGACATGATGGGAAATTTATCCAAGTTAGGATTCACTTCGCCATTTTGCCGACCTATGGGCCGCGGACCCATACACGACCCTTGGAAAATTTTAACTTGGACATTTGGCCAAGTTTGGATGACATTGGACATTTGGCGAAACTATGGGTCACACGCTCATTCGCCACCTTTGGTAATGATGTGCTTGGCTATATGGCCAAGTTAAAAATAATTTGATCATACGTTCAAAGTATGTGCCGCCCACCCATGGACGAGTTGAGGTAAAAATGTGCTTGTCCATTTGGACAAGTTTCGCATGCTCATGCGTGACCACTAGTAAAGATGTGCTATGCCATGTGGCCAAGTTAAGAACCACTTGGCTATTTGGCCGAGGTATATGCGCCACGTTTATGCATGAAAGTTGGTAAATATGTGTTTGACTATTTTGAAAATTTATAATGAACTTGACCATTTCATAAGCTATAGGTAACACGCTCATGTTTGACCTTGCAAAAGGTGCATAAGTGCTATGGTAATGATAGGTTACCGATTTGGACAATTTGTGATGAACTTGTCCATTTGGAAAATATATTGGTTGCATTTACATGTGCAACATTTTGTAAGGGTGCACTTGGCTATTTGGCCAATTTAGGAAGCCTTTAGCCATTTAAAAGAGGTATGGCCAAGCTATGGGTCACCCGTTGATGCCCGACCTTGTGTAAGAATATTCTTGGCCATTTGGCCAAGTTAGGATGCACTTGGCAATTTGGCCAAGCTATGGGTTGTGTGCCTATGCGTGACTTTTGGTAAGTATGTGCTTTTCCATTTGGGCACATTTAGAAGCACTTGACCAAGCGGCCAATCTATGGGTTGCATGACTATGTGTGAACGTTAGTGAAGATGAGCTTGGTCATTTTTCCAAGTCATGACGCACTAGGCCATTTAGACGAATTATGGGTAGCACGCCCATGCGCAGCCGTTTGTAAGATTATACCTGGACATTTGGCTAAGTTATGAAGCACTTGTCCATTTGGAAAATCTATAGGCCGCACAGTAATTTGCTTGGCCTAATGGCCAAGTTCAATAAAAGGATGCACTTGGCCAAATTACCAAGTGTTACAGTAATGATGTGTGTTACAGTAATGATGTGCATGAGAATTTGGCCAAGTTAGGATGCACTTGGCTATTTTGGTCAAGCTGTGAGCCATACACCCATGCGTGACCCTTTGAAAGAATGCACTTGGCCGTCTGGAATGTATTTGCGTTGCAGATCCATCAACAATCCTTAGTAAGGAAGTGCTCGGCCATTTAGTGAATTTATGATGCACGTGGCTATTTGACCAATTTATGGGTCGCGCACTTATGTGTGAACCTTTTTAAGGTCATGCTTGGATATTTGGCCATATTAGGATGCACTTGGCCATTTGATCGAGATATTTGTTGTGCGTCCATGTGCCATCATTGTTAAAGACGTGCTTGGCCATTTGGCCAAGTTAGGAAGTATTTCACCATTTGGTCGAGCTATGGGTTGCCTAACCTTTGTTAAGATGTGTGTGACTATTTTTCCAAGTTAGGATACACATGACCATTTGGATAAGCCACGAGGCTTCATTGGTAAAGACGTGTCTGGCTATTTGGACAAGTTAGTAAGTACCTTATCTATTTGGTCGAGCTATGGGTCATACACCTACGCATAACCTTTGTTAACGGTGTGCTTGGCCATTTTCCAAAGTTAGGAAGCACTTGGCCCCTTAGCTGAGCTATAGGTCACGTATTTATACGTGATCCTTGATAAGCAACTGCTCAAATATTTGGTGAAGTTAGGATACACTTGGCCATTTTAGATGAGCTATTGGTCACGTGCTCATGCGCGACCCTTGGTAATGATGTACTTGGGAATTTAGCAGTAAGTCCAACCCATCTGAAAGGTTTAAAAGGTTACGCATGCAATCAAAGAGAATATGGTTATAATCCAAGTTTAGATGAAAAGTGTCAAAAATTATAGTACTGTTGAATCATATTCAAATGGAGTTAATGATGAACATCAATATTAAATAAATGTATCTAATAGATTCAATGCAATAAATACTTACAACATTAAAAAAGGTAGATGATTGTTCAAACCAACATAAATCAAAGTTTTAGATAACTGTTGGGTTATTTCTTGTTTGGACAGGTAATGGTATTGGAGGAAAATATATTGATACCTTTTTTTTTCTTGTTATAAATGGTTTTTTGATTTTTTGGAGAATGTGGCACGATAATATCGCGTCATTTTTTATAATCTATTAGCGAGTCATTTAATTTTTTTCAATAGCTCGTTTACATTTTCTTTGCTTTATTCGATTATTTGTTTATTAAAAATTTTGAGTTCAGTATCTCATGCACATTTTTCTTCAATAATAGTTTTCAATGTATCGGTATTATATTTTTGCATGTCAGGAAATTTAGTATTTGGATCCTTCGTATTACAATTATCATATGGAAAAAGTTTTCTTGTGGGATGAAATAATGTAATAGAATTTTTATCGAGAAAGATTATAAAATTGATTTTCTTTAATTTATCAAATAACAATACAAAGTTTTTCTCACAAGTAGTATTTTAATTTATGAAAAGTAAAAAAACGTTTACAATTATATATTAATGAATATATAATTATAAAAAAGTAGCGGCAAACCAAAGCAAAAAAGAAAACACTTACATTCATATAAAATTTTGGACATTTTTAAACAACATTTTCTAGAAGATAGATGTACCAAGTATATTAGTTAGAATTCTCTAAGATGTAATATGTGTCTAAGATTTGGTGTTGGGAAGAAAATTTTGATTGCGTTTTAATGGTAAATCTTTGGTAATGTAGTATTATAGTTAATTTTAATAATTCTTGTGGTCTTTCTAAAATATCTAACAAATTTCCATCATAGTTTGATTTTTTAGTTATTAATATTCTACCTAATTGATAGATAATAAAAAATATAATTATAAAAGACAATGGAGAAATTATAATCTAAATCTAATAAAATAACAAAAATTAAGTTATGATAGTTAATTAGAAATACAATCGAGAATGACAGTACTTTACCTTACATATGCCATATAAATGAGTAGATTGTTAATCGCAAGAGATGAAGTTGGCAGACGTGTAAAGTAATTATAGAAATAAGTTAGATAAAAAAGTTGTGAATGTTAGTGTTGGGAATATGGATATCGCATATACCACCTCTATATATACGTAAGAACAACCAATCTCCGCACTAGCATGATATTGTCTGTTTTGGGCCCGAAGGTCCGCACGGGTTTGAGTTTTAGTCAACTTCCAAAAAGCCTCATACTAATGAAGATATCTTCTTACTTATATACCATTGATCATTTACCATGTTTACCGATATGGTATGCGAGACTTTGGTCGCCACAATAAAAAATCCTCTTTTCGAACAAAGTACTAACTTTAGCCTTCTCTCAAGCTGCTCACCTCCCATTAGACCATATAATATCTTGTTCCTTAGCACCACTCCAATCAAGTACCACTTTGTTGATACACTCCAATAAATTCACACCGCTTGATGATCCACGAGCACTTCGAAGTAGGATCTCTAGAGCATATCATTCACCTTGAGCACGACTATTGATTCACCTTGATAATTTTTACCACCATTGCGTTCTAGGCTGGGGCTGGTGATCTGATACCATTTCTTAGGAATATGGGTACCGCATATTCCATCTCTGTGTATAAGTAAGAATAATCTGATCTCAACATTAGTATGATATTGTCCGCTTTGGACCCGAAGAACCCACCGCTTTACTTTTCGTCCACTTCGAAAAGGCCTCATATCAGTTGAGATATGTTTTAACTTATATACCATTGATATTTTCCATGTTTAACCGATGTGGGATATGAGACTCTGGTCGCACCTATACATTCTCCGCTCAAACAAAGTACCACTCTAGCCTTCTCTCAATTGACTTCCATCCCCCTACTCTAGTAAAGTCCAGGGCGGATATATCTGCTCACTGTCAGATGACATTGTGCCGCTCCTTGATCAAGCCAAATGAATGATGAGCTATCAAGAACTCCATATATAGATGATACTACACCTCTCCTTAATCAAGTCACTTGCTTGATGAGCTATAAGGCACTCTATATATAGATGACACCGCACCGCTCCATCAGGAACTTCACCTATAGACGACACTAGGTTGCTCCTTGATCAAGCCTCCTGCTTAATGAGCTATCAAGCACTTCATCTATAGGGTATATCAGTCACCTTCAGTATGGCTCCCGGGTTCCGGTACATCATGTTCGACATCTAATAACTTCACCTAAATTACCCACCACATCGCGTTCTGTATGGGCCTAGCGCTCTGATACCATTTGTTTGGACTATGGGTACTGCATATTCTGTCTCAGTATACAAGTAAGAGAAATTCTATCTCCATACTAGTATGATATTGTCCACACGACTTTGCTTTGGTCCACTTCCAAAATGTCTCATACTAATTGAGATATGTTATTACTTACATAACACTGATCCTTCCTATGTTTAACCACGTGACATAAGAGACTTTGGTAAAGGTCGAATAATTAAAATGTCCTCTTAATTAGCTACATAATATATAAAAATAAAGTGTATAAACAAAATGTCCAATAATTATGATAATGATTGATTATCTCATCACTAATATACCGCTTTAGCGTGGAATGACTGCTCTCGATCCGGTTAGTTTTCATGTATATAAAATACATTAATTGGTTCGTTTTTCACGTAACAAGATTAATAGATATATAAGTAACTAAGAGTTATAAATGTATTCGATTATGTGAGGATAATATTTGAACTCAAGATTCATTTGAGTCTCGTTGTTTGTGAATTTATGTTCGGCATCTAAATACATTATTTCATTCTACAAACCCATAAAGCGATCGATTTTTTTTTCTCTTTCGCATACTTTATTCATATATATAAGAAGAGCCTCTTAATGAAGAAAACTCGTTCAAGAGCATTCTTTGACAATAAGTCTATATCTATCATATCCACGGTCGATCATTTGATTATAAAGAGATCAATTTTTTTGTCTCTTTCACATACTTTATTCGTATTCGTAAGAAGAGCTTGTTAATGTTACATTGACATATCATGTGCATTGTTTTGGAGAAAACTTGTTCAAGGGCATTCATTAACAATAAATCTATATCCGTCAAATCCATGGTCGATCATTTGGTAGAGTTATGTTCCATTATGGATTACAAAAAATTTAATACTTACTTGATATTGTTAACTTTCTTCCCATAGATAAATACAAGTTTGACATACAAGTTAAATCTGATTGAGATTGCTTCGACGATTTTAAACAAAGACATCTCTTACATTAATATATTGTATGTATTATCCCTTATTAGCATTATGGAAACGTTTGTAAAAAAAAATTGAAACTAACCAAACATGCAACAAAATAACATCACTTTTATCTTTGACGGACTATGTTAGTCAAAATAATTTAACATTTTTGAATTTGAGCAACATATGCTATAATTGTGACAACCTCGATTTCGTATCAAACAAGTGTTTTTATCGAATGCTACACTGCGCATGCTCGACATACTACAATTCTACAGCGAGTACAGTAAAAAAACCTGTAAAGCTTCAATTTTGAAGCTAGATTGGATATTAACTTATCCAATACTAATCGTACATTAAACCGTTGAAACAAAAATGTAGCCACGTTCGACAAAATCTAGTATTCTTTTTTGTTATCCACATATTTAACAAGATTTAAAAGAAAAGAGTTAAATTTAATATTTTATTTTGGATATGGTTAAGATTCTCAATCATATTATTTTCTTTTCTTTTTGAAAAAATCAGTTTCGAGAATTGATTTGTTTTTAAAGATTATAATTTGTTTAGATATATAGTTAGATTTTTTATTACTGAATTATAATATGAATAATGTTTTTTGTTTTTTTGTTATAGTTGAGTACTTGTTTGTCCGCAATATGAGCGTAGCCTTATTATCAATGAGTGGTCTCCGTTTGATTTTCCTCTTATCCTTTGTCAACTGCTTAAACTTAGACATGGCCATTTATCTTGCCACTGGTTTCCCAGCAATAATGAATATCAGAACTTAAAGATATGGACTTCGTTTTAGCTTGCCTCTCAGTTTTGGTAGCTACTGTTCTCTTCCAAATTTACTGCTGGCTTAGTTCCACTTCAAGCAATCTTCCACCGGGTCCAAAACAGCTTCCCATCGTCGGAAACCTTTTACAACTTGGTGGCAAACCCCATCAGTCACTAGCTAACTTAGCCAAAATTCACGGATCCATTCTTACTCTACGACTAGGCCAAATCACAACAATAGTAATATCATCACCTCCTCTTGCGAAAGAGATTCTAAAAACACAAGATCAAAATTTCTGCAACAGAAAATTTCCCGACGCAGTCAAAGCTGGTAACCATCACGAATTAGGACTCGTTTGGATGCCAGTTTCGAGGGCATGGACAAACATGAGAAAAATATGCAACTCGTATATTTTCGCATCTCAAAAACTTGATTCCCAAGAGGAATCGAGGCGCATAAAGATTTATGAGCTTCTCCAAAATGCTGAAAGACACCGCCTTTCAGGCACGGCGATGAATATAGGAGAAGCTGCCTTCGACACAACTATTAATGTTCTGTCCAACATGATTTTCTCGCTCGATTTAGCTGATCCTACTAAAGAAGTTAGTTCTAGTACTGGTTTCAAGAATTTGATGCAGTCTTTGGTGGACGAGGTAAAGAGGCCAAACTTGGCTGATTATTATCCTTTTCTTAAGAAAATCGACCCACAATGTGTAAAGAGAAGGTTTGCGTACTTCCTAAGTAAGCTGTTTGATTTCTTCGATGTTATCATTAACGAACGGTTGGAGATGAGGAAGAGGAACAATGGACCAGTCACAACAGTTGATGTGTTGGATACTCTTCTTAACAAAATTGAAGATGATAGTGAAAGACTAAGCCTTAATGACATCAAACACTTATTCGTGGTAAATTGTCTTTGCCATACTCTTATCTATTGTTCACCTCATGATCTCATTTCAAGGTTTTTGAAAATAGTGAGCATCTTGATTGGTCGTTCGCACGATCTCTTGGAGAAATTTCTATATTCGTTCACAACTCTTAACGTGATAGTATATGTTCTGCTGCGGCCAATTTCTTGGTCACTTCACCAGCGTTATCGTAAGTTTATATTTCCAGTATTTGACCAAGTTTTTCCTACAGCAAAACCAGTCAAGATATCATATTGGTTCCTATAGATTTCTACACAGCTTTTGTCTTTCTTTACCATGGTACCAATTGATATATGATATTTGTCTTGGAAAACAGAATTTACTAGTTGCTGGAACTGATACAACTTCATCGACTCTAGAATGGGCCATGTCAGAACTACTCCGCCATCCAGAGAGTATTTCTGAAGTTAGAGCAGAGCTGGAAGAAAAAATTGGCAAAGGAAACTTTGTTAAAGAATCTGACATTCAAGGCCTACATTATTTACAAGCAGTCATCAAAGAAACCTTGCGTCTGCATCCTCCCGTTCCCTTGTTACTCCCACGCCAAAGTTGCTGCGACGCTCAAATTGAAGGCTTCACTGTCCCAGCAAACTCAATGGTATTTGTCAATGTATGGGCCATAGGGAGAGATCCAAGTTTATGGGACGAACCGAACTGTTTCATCCCCAAGAGGTTTTTAGAGTCGAACTTTGATTATAAGGGGAATGATTTTAGTTTTATACCGTTTGGTGGTGGACGCAGGATTTGTCCAGGAATATCGTTGGCAACGAGAATGTTACCACTGATGTTGGGTTCTCTTATTCATACGTTTGATTGGAAACTTGAAAGTGGAGGAAAATTTGAAAACTTAGACATGGAAGAAAAGTTTAGTGTGAGTTTACAAAAAGCTCAACCACTTAGAGCCATCCCTCTTCGTCTACCTGCTTCAGGAGTAAGTAAAAAGAAGTAGCATATATATATATATATTTCAAGATTTCCAATCTACCGGTGAAATGCAAATGCATAATAAAGTTAATTGTGCCAAAAGAAAACATGTATAGCAGCTTGCAATGTGATTTTTTCTCAAGATTGTTGTAAAGTAGATATATTTGCTATGCGTAGAAACAGCTTGTTTTGCTCAAGATTGTTTAGAAAGAAGACTAGTTTTTTGTTTCTGTACATGGATCTTCCAATGATGTCTGAACTCACGATACTTATGGCTTCCTACCATCTGCCAGCATCTAATGAAGCTTACCTCTCATGTAGTGTTTTATTTACTTTTCCCCTATTCACATTTAAATGATAAATATTAAGAGAAAAGTATCTAAATACCCACTCAACTATCTAATTACCAACTAGTACCCAAAATTACAACAGCATCAATTGGTACTTCCACTTAAAAATTGGGCAAAAATACTCCCAACTATATATACCGGTTTTTCTCTTCACACCCATTTCTCTCCTTCTGAAATCACATAAACCCACAAAACAAACCTTATTTTTTAATAACCAGAAACAAACCGTTCGCCTTCCCTCTTCACAATAGAAACCCCTAACCTCTTCCACCCAACATTCTCCCATTCTTCACCGATTCTCGATTGGCAGCCGTCTACTCATCCTTAAAACAAGTAACCAGAGTCCTTCAACTGGTTGTCATTTAATTTCAATCGGTCGGTGAAGAAAGAACGAGTTACAGTAAGCAGGTACGTCTCGGATTTGGGAAATGTCTTTTTTTCTTGCATTTTTGGTGATTTCCAAGTACTTGTTGGTGCTCTTTGGCGATCGACGTTGCTTATTTCTACTGAAATCACGTAGTAAGGATAGTGATAGTGAGTGTGTGTTTTAGTTTATGGGTTTATCGTTCTATACAGTAGTTTTGAGGTTGCATGTATTGTTAATCGCTTTTTCTTTTTTGAATTTTCGGTGATTTCCAAGTACTTTTTGGTGTTCATTGACGATCGACGACTTTTATTTCTACTGAAATCACGTGGTAAGGATAGTGAGTGTGTATTTTAGTTTCTGGGTTTATTTTTCTACACACTAGTTTTGAGGTTGCATGTAATGTTAATCGTTTTGTGTGTGTAGTGATGCATAGTAGATGATCTACATTCAGTTGTTTGTTGGGTTTGGTGTTATTTCCAAATTTCCTAGATCCTAAGAACATGCATGTTAAAAAATAGAACAATTCGCATCTCGCTACATGTGTGTTATAAAACAAATCACAGCCTACTATTTTGATGTTGTTTGTGTCTCCATAACCTGAGAGTTGTTTGGAGAAATATTTGAGTGTTGTTTGCAATTATAGCTTGCGGGTTGTTTGCAAGTATACGGTAGTTGTGTTGTTATTCCCTTATAGGAGTTGACTGTTATATACAGTTGCTGGTTTTATGTTTTTGCTAGGAAAAATGACCAGGAAATCAAGCTTCTACAGGTCGGGATTGTTGAGCTTTCTGAAACTGCTGAGAAAGAACAATGTTACTAGTGCCCATATCAAAGCTACGAGAAACACAACCTTCTACACGGTTTTGAAGGCGGCATTCGACCTCCGGCAGGGGCTGTTAGCAAAGAGGAAGTTTTATGCAAATATTCAGTTTATTATAGAGATGTTTTCGGTCGAGAAAAAACGTCTTCCGTTTTGGGTCTAAGCTGGTGGAGATAACAACGGACGATGTACAGGTAATTTTTTACCTTAAGCACGACACAGAGGAAATGGATTTAACAAAATCTGGATCATTCCACAACAGATACGTAAACGGAGCAGAGAACGAATCAAGGATGATGAGAACATACTTCATGGGTAAAATGTCAAAGAAGATAGGGCCTGATATGGAAGTAGGATTTTGAGGACTAAGTTGTAAATAATGTAAATTTAAGGATTTAATTATAAGTAATGTAAGTTTTGCCTTTAAATTATAATTGATGTAAGTTTTAGAGAGTATTTGTGACTATGTATAATTGTTAGGACTAAACAACCATTTGTCCTCTTTTGTAACAGATTTCACTTTGAGACTTGGCTTGGCTTCTCTATATAAAGGGCAAGGCTACTCTAATAAAGGAGTTGAACACTTCTTCTCTAGAACTCATTTGTACTTGAAATTTCTCTCTCTAAAAACTCTCTAACTCTTTCTTTCTCTAGATTTCTCTAACTGGAGGCTGTTGTCGGACTGTTAGTATTGTTTTTCTGTTCAACACTATTCTACTCAGACCCTGGAGATATAATGAGTTGGAATGTGTTGTATTTTGTCGAAGACCTCAACAGAATAAACGACTATGACTGGTCTGGATCAATACTGTTCAAGCTTCTCCAGTCGATCATGAGTTGTGTTGCGGAAGGAAAAAACTGATGGAGTTATCGGCTGCGTTGCATTTCTATTCGTAAGATTGTTTTTGTTTAATTAAATATTACCACACTAAGATAGAGCTCGTGATGATAGAAATTTTCCAGTGCAACCATTCGTCATTTAACAAACAAAAATTAGGCTAGAGCTCGTAAAGCCAAATCTGATCCCAAGGTTCTTCCAATGGTAGGGATTGAAATCCAAACAATCGACGTTCCAACTTATTGGAAGACTGCCTATGCTCTAAGATGATGAGGTATGAAATATATATCTATTTAAACAACCTGGGTGGTATAATTACAAACAACTTTCAGCTTGTAAAGTTGCAAACAACTCTCAGATGAAAGAGTTGTAAAAACTCTCAAGGTTAGAATTGCATACAATTCTCAGATAGTAGAGTTGCATAAAATTCTCAGGTAATGGAGGTCGCATACAACTCTCAGGCTATGCCAGTTGTAAACAATCCTCAGGTCCTTTACGAACAACTCCCAGGCTCTGACAGTTGGAAGCAACTCTTATAGTCTAGTACAAACAACTCTCAGGCTATGGTTGTAAACCACTCTTAGGCTATGGTTGCAAACAACTCTCAAGGTATAAGTTCGTATTAAACAACTCGTATACATGTAATAACTTGGATGTTCTTCCTTTTGTGGGTTGTGGAGGCTCTCGTTTGTTTGATAGAGGCTGAAAGAGAAGTATTTGGAGTAGTATCAGGAAATGGAGATCCAGATGTTGCACCGATTTTGCTGGAAGAAAGACTGAGAAAAAGAAGAAAAGTAATGCCCCCAAAACAAGGAAAAGGGCGACACACACGACAAGACTATAATTTGGAAATCCTAACCATAGACCAACCACAAGCAGTCACCAAAACAATGGTTCCATCAACGCCAAACGACACAACCCAACCAGGGGCCGAGGAAGTAGACGATGAAAGTATGAGTGAAAGGCTTGGTCGTTTTGTAATCAAACCCGGAAAGGCTACTCCAAAGAAGACTAGAGCTGAAGCAACATGAAAACGTTTGAAGATCTATACCGATAAGAATAAGTACGAGATCAAGATCAACCAACTGGTGAAAGAAGTAAGTATATGCCTTGATATATATAATTTGTTTACTCCGCAATGAAGAAATTATAATGCGTCTGGTCTCGTCGCAGATTGTAGAGGTAGCAAAAATGTTTGGATTTTAAGTTGTTTTTTTTCAAAATCTAGCAGGTATAGAGTTTTAAAAGAACAACCATGTATGTAATTAAACACAAAGCGCAAAACATTTTTCAAAACAACTCATGATATGTTTTCCGAACAACTCTAGTGGTATGTTTTCCAAACAAATCCCAGTTTGTCTGGTTCAAACAACTCGCATCTTAATTTGTGTTGTGTGTTTCAAACAATTCGCGTGGTATATACACCAAACAATTCTCGTATGTCCCGTACAAAACACTCGCAAAGAGTTGTTTTCAAACAAATTGCGTTGTTTAAAAACACACAAGTCTCAGGTAGTATTCCCAGTGTAGTATTGCAAAGAAGTATGAGGTTTGTTTTTCCACTGGTGAAAATAACTCTTAGGTTTCATATAAAAGAACATGCCGACCGAAAACAGCTACAATAACAACAACAAAATCAAGGAGAACAACAACAAAAACACCCATCATTGGCAAAGAGTGAAAGGCTAACACAGGCCGAAGATGCACAACCTATGGCATGGGAAGATTCAGAGTTCACTTATTTTGTAAGAAGTCGAAACTACTCAGCTAGGAAGAAGAACTGGTAGAATTCCTACAGCGAGACGGAGAAGTAGTTGAATTCCAAAATTGGCCAGGGTAAAGTCAGAACCACTGAGCCTAACAACAGTTGTATGACTAGTACCAAATCAACCGAAAAACAGATAAGGAACTGATACGCACTATAACACAGTACGTTTACCAAATTTATTTTTTGATGGTTATTACTCACAATCAGTTTTAGATGAAATTGATAATCTTGAAATTGATGATATGATACAATGGGATTTGGAGAATATGTTGGAGGATACGATAAATAAATTTTGTCAACGGACTCTTGAGATTATGTTGGGGCAGTCAACCGCATTGGTCGGTGCAGATTGTGTGGTAAGTGGATTTTGAAATGATAATACATAGAAGGTGTGTATTTTGGATTTTATAATTTGACAACATAGTACCTTTATATGTTCACGTCAATGGAAGAGATAGCTGGGAAGGATGACATGCTGTCTAATTTTAATCTACTGACACCGACCCAGAAGTCAGGGAATAGGTAAGTCTTTTAGAAGATCCACAACCACTTGCACCATTAACTCTCACCTACTGGCCAAAAGATACATCGACAATTGAACTGATTGATGTCGATAAATACCACAAAGTAAATTTAATTCAAGGAAAAGAAGACCAAGTCTATAAATAATAGTAACCAGAGGGTAATTTAAAAATAAAATGTATAATTCAAAAGCTCTTAACATTTTCATTTACAATCACCATGTCAACCTCCGGTTCTTTAGACGACTCGTGGTCTTCCATAAAGACCGAAACAGGCTTCGGCTTAATATATCCGGTGGCACCACCAAACAGCCCAAGCCCTATAATGAAATTTGATATGAAGAAGTATTTTTCTACAGACTCTAGGTTTCTTGAATTTGTTGAGTTGGTGGTTGACTCTCAGCCAACAGAGGTTCCAGACCAGAAAAGAAAGAGGGAAGACACAGAGAAGGAAGATGAGGAAAAGAAGGAAGATATTATTACATCGGAGGAGTTCCATCAGATGGAGGTAGATGAGTAGGAGGAAGAGCATAATGAAGATGCTGATGATGAGAGTGAAGAGGAGAAAGAAGCAGAAGAATCCTCTAGTGATGACTGATTGTTACTGCTTATGTTTTTTGTTTTTTTGGCATGCAAACTGACAAACACTAAAGATGGTAGTATTTTTTTTGAAGTGTTTAGTGCACGAAGCCTATTATGGCTATGTAATATTTTTTTGTATAAAATTTTGATCAGTGTAAAAAGTTTATGAAGCATTGATATTTTGTAAACAACTCTCAGGTCACATTGACAAAGAACTCTCTTAATATATTTTCAAACAACTATCAGGGAAGTAATATACAAACAATTCGTAATAACTTGTCTGTAGAGACTTAGAGGAAGGACATGCAAACAATTCGCATCAACATCTTACATATATATATATATATATACAACATCCTAGTATTTTGATGTTGTTGCAAACAATTCTCAAATATGCTTGAGAGCTGTTTGCAACTATATAGTATGAGACTTGTTTACAAATCTATTTCTTGAGGGTTGTCTACAATTATATATCCTGAGTGTTTTATGCAAATATATAAGCTGGGAGTTGTTTGCAACTATAAAGTGTAAGATTTGTTTCCAACTACATTCCCTAAGAGTTGTTGACAACCCTATTACCTGAGACTTGTCAACAACGCTACACGTTGGGAGTTGCTTTTGACTCTATAACCTGAGACTTGTTTCAAATCTATTATCTCAGAGTTGTTTGGAAACATATTTGAGTGTTGTTTGCATCTATAGCCTAAGAGTTGTTTGTACCTATAAGGTAGTTGTGTTGTAATATTGTAATACAAACAATTCACAGTCTGTAATAAAAAACTCTCAAATTGTTTAGTTTATAGTCCACATCACGCACGATATTACAGATTAATGTGCCCAACAAATAGATCTTTAAACTGGAACCTCAAAGGTCCTCTTGTTATGACCTGATTTCGAACAACGGCCACACCTCAGATTCTTGGTTGTCACTTCTCTTCTAGACGAGATTCATTTTTTCTTAGGCCTTCTGGGGCGTCTTTTCACGTTGGGAGGCAGAATTTCCACCTCTAACGGATTTGTAGAGCTTGATCTTTTGCCGAAATAGGTTATCGCCGGTATGCTGAAAAAGTAACTTGAGCTGTAATTATTAACCGTGAAAAACAACTTTATTATAGAGTGAGGATCTTGGTACACTAAATTGTCGCGAAAGCGTGAGGACATGGAAAACACTCATGTTCCCATGATCCGCAAGAACATTTAAAATTCAACAAATTAACAACCGTTACACGGTCTGAAAAGACTTCGAACAAGACTGCAGAAGACTTACATACTACCTTAGTTCGGCATTTCTGAACATTCTGCTTTAGCTTATTTTCGTACTCGGGGCATAAGTTAGTACTCCAGCTGAACCCCTCTTGGTATCTTCGTGAAACTTGAGTCATAAGCAAGAATCTAATATGGTCAATCAACTCAACAATGGGTAGGCAGTAAAAGTTTTTTATATGTGCATTAAAACATTCGGCCGCAGTAGAAGTCATAGCCTCGTATCATTTCCCTTTAATGTATTCTTGAGCATACTTATCCGGAGGTAAATTTCCAAGAAATGATTTAATTCTATCACCACCTTCACATAAAAATATGTTACTATATCATTAAAACGATCCTGGTTGGGAGCATAAGCACATCGATGGAAGAATATTAGCATCCTGGACTTATAGTCTCTATTAGTATGTTGTAGAACTTTTCTCAAATTCTAAACAAGATGGTAATAAAGTACGTATGAAAACAATATGGATACAAGACAGAAACAACATTAATTATACCGAAATGACGGTCGGAAAGAAATATGATTTGACGCTCCAACATATGAGGTTTCAAACAGCCCAAAAACCACAGCCAATTTTCAGAATCCTGAATGCTCACGATACCAATTGCAACAAAATAATATTCCTGGAATGCATGATAAACATGTTCAAAAGTTTCACTAAAGCATGGTCTCAATTATAAAACAACTCGCATCGTATTATTTCCCGAGTGTTGTTTGTCTCAATTACATGAGAGTTGTTTGCAACTCTATTCGTGAGAGTTGTTTGTAACTATTATTTGAGAGTTATTTGGAACTCTGCACTAGGAGTTGTTTGCAATTCTATTACTTGGGAGTTGTTACAACTGTATTCTAGTTATCTATAATTTGTGAGTTATTTGCAACTATATTATGAGAGTTGTTTGCAACTTATAAGCTGAGAGTTGTTTGCAATTTTTACACAAAGCTAATAATCAATCAAATTATAAGAAAAGTATGAAACTAGCCATTGTTGCCGTCCTTTCCTATGGAAGAAAGCAATACACCCTTATACTTCATGTACAAGTGTGCTCAATCGACATACAACATTGGACGACATGAATGAAAACCTTGAAGATATGAACCGAATGTTATAAAACAACGATTGAAGATTTTCCAGCCGATAAATCCAACTGTAGTCGGTAGTAATATTGCCGCTCTTTAGTCGTTTGAAGTACCCTATTAGTAAACAATGGTTTACTTGAACTATCTCCGAAAACTCCCCTCATTGCCTTCTCCAAATCATCCCATAACAAACGGTAGGAGATGTCTAGACTGTAATCTTATTTGACATAATATTGTATGGTTTTGGTTGTCCACAAAGGACATGCCCGGATAGAATCATGAATTTCCTCAGCAATCAAATCTGATGTCAAATGTGGTGTGGATAAAAGTAGCCTGAGGGTAGGCTGGTAATTTTAAGTGGAGTTTTAAGGCGGCGTAAGGGTGTTTCACGGTGGTGTGGTGATGTTTAAGGGTGTTTTAAGATATTTCAGGGTGTTTCAAAGTGTTTCAAGGGTGGAGAGAGAATTAAGCAGCCTGGCAGCAGTTAATTTTTCTTACCCATAGTTAATGCTGGTGGTTGGGCATTTATAGTGTAAGATTTGGGCCCTTATGGGCTTTCGGGTCAAGTTTAATGGACCCGGGTCATGTTCAAAGACCCATGAGTTTTAAGCAGATGTACAGGTAGCTTAGTCAGATAGTGATAAGGTTTTTTAGTACTTTAGTCATAGTTCGAACTGCTTTATGTTTGCAGTGTTCAAAATCATCTGTCCGGTTCAACCAGTGCTGTTCGAATTGAAGTCATGGAGTCTGTCCGGTTTTACGGGGTGATTTACTTTGGACTACCCTTCCGGGGAGCTCTTCGAATTCGGACTCATCAGGAGCCCCTTTTTTAGGTATTTGAACAAGTGTCCTTGTTAAAGAACTGAAAAACAGTCCGATTGAAGAAGTGGCTTTCCAATTCGAAGAGAATTGAAATAGGCCCGGACAGTCCAACCGTTACGAATTCCAAACGGTTCTTTGTCAGAAGTAGTGGGACACGTGTTACTCTCTGGTTGGTTACTTTTAGCCATTTTCTCACCTTGAAAGTTGCACCACTTTCTCGAACAAGTTACTTCTTTAAATGCTATTGATGACGTCAGCGCCGTTTTTAATCATTGCCCAACTTTTCGAATTCTCCTAGGAATCAAACTCTTTTTTACATTTACTATAAATTCCATTTGTCTTTCACAGTTTCATTTTCACTTTTACTTTGTCATTTCACTCAAAACTTCATCTCTCTAAAACTTCAAACTTTCCTTAGTTGTTTTATGTTCACAGCAAGAACAACTCTAATCAAGGGTGGCTGGCTCAATCTTTCAGAACTAGAGAAAGCTCAAAGGGTTGAAAAAGAGAAGAGACTTGCAGCAGGGCTTCCAGCGTCGCCTGTTGAAAATCCAGCCCCTTCAATCGAAGAATCTGATAGAGGTTCATCGTCTTCGAAAGGTACGAAACCTAGAAAACTCTTTCAATCAACACTCTCCCCAATAGTTTCTGGCTCATCAGTCCAAGAGTCAATCCCCACTGTCGAACCGGGGGTCGCTATTACAAGTGTTAGGAAGAAAACCACTTTTATTGCTATGGGGTCCGACTCCGATCATTCTCCAGACAAGCTGATCATGAAAAGACCAAGTAGACTGGTTAAGGGACTCTCCTCAAAAAATACCAGGGAGTCGGGGTCCGGGACAACTGTTAGGGCCCTCCGGGAGAGGCCGGTTGGTCCGGAGGCTAGCAGTCCACTACCTCCTAAGGAAACTTCGACCTCAGAAGCTCAAACTGAGGCGAGAACTCAGAAACATACAACGAGCCGCCAGTCCGGATGATCAGCTGTGCCAAGCTTCATCCCTCCCCGGGTTGTTTCTGCAGAAGCTCCCCCAACAGTAATGGAGGAGAGGATGGAAGACTCCACTGAGGAGGTCAGGTTTGAGTCCGAGTCTTCCGGACAAGCTGAAACTGCTATAGTTGTTGCCAAGAAAGGCAAAGAGGACTTGTACCTGAGCCGTCCGGATCTGCCGGAGAGCCTTGAAGGGAAAGTTGGGCCCTGCTTTCACAAGGTAGAATTTAAGTATCTTTTGTCTTTGTTAAAAACCAAGTACATGTTTATTCATACTAGAGACTTGGGACGGCTTCGCACTAAGTGGGGGATCCCTGAAAACGTAAAGATCCGAATTCCCATCGATCCGGAGACCCCGATGGATTGCAAGAGAAACGAGATTGTCTTTTTTACGGAGCTGTTCAATTGGGGACTCAGGTTCCCATTGGATCCGGAGATAGTGCGCTATTTCCATTTAGTCAAGCTATGTCCATCACAGCTGAGCCCCAACGGATGGTACACCTTGATGTCATGCATTATGGCGTCTAGGCTGTCCGGAATCCCTCTTCCCATGGAAGAGTTTGCTGCTGTTGCTAGCTTGTGCAAACACCACCAATTCCCTTTTTATCATTTTAATATGGGGAACAATCTGAAAGCCGTCGATGATCTCCTGGAGTCGGAGAATAAATGGAGGAGCCAGTTCTTGTTTATAAGTGGCTCATGGGAGAATGGTAAGAAGATTAAGGTTGGGGAGAATCCTAGCCTTCTTCGAAGTCGATGGAGAAGCGATCGTAAGTTCTTTCCTTAAGTTTCTGTTCGTATCTTCCCTTCTTTAAGCTTTCATTAACTAGTTATTCTTTTGTTTTATTAGAACTGCCAAAAGAGTTCGGAGACTATCTGAAAGCCGGACAGGACACCTGTGGCAAGATAAATGCATGGGCCGCAGAGAACTGGGAGAACCGGTTTCACAAGGCTTTCACTTCAGGGAACTTGGCGAGATCTCACCTGTGGAACACCACAGGTCGAAGGGATTTAACATGGGAGGAGTTCTCCACCCCTCCTGATGACGACATAGTGCTGAGAAGGTCTCACGAGCTAGATGGGACCCTTTTCCTTCCTCTCCGAGCCAAAGCCCCAAGTAAAATGAAGGGCCAGAAGAAGAAAGGGAGGAAAACAGCAGCAGATATGGAGAAAAAGGCTCCAACTGACACAGAGGTGCCCATCCCAGCTCAAGTTGATGAAAACCTTCTTCAGGTGGTAGAAGTGGAAAGTAAGAAACACGGAGAGACTCCCTCAAAACCTTCAAGGGCCTCCAAACGAACTCGCAAGCAAGTGAGTGACAGTGCTGATAAAGAGGTTAAAAAGAAAAAGCTTTCTCAAGGAGAGGAACTGGCTCTCCGGGACCCGGAGCCCACATTCCCAACTGACCCAACCTTAGCCGAAGAGATCCCAGGGAATCTCAATGAAGGGATTCCAATGGAATTCCACACTGATGAAGTTGCTAGGGGTGAGATTAACATGGACGAAGTGGATGTCACCGGTCTGGGTCTTTTGGGTGATTACTTCCTCGGCCTGTCAAGAGATGAGTTCGTAGGGCCATATGTTCCTCCCAGTAGTTCCAACACTGTAAACTTCAACGGTAAGACTTTCTTGGTCTCCAGCGAGAGGGATGTTATAGCTCATTCCCTCCTGAGCAACGTACAACCAGTACTTACCCTGGAAAGGCAAGTCCGGAGTCAGGCAGAGTCCATCAAAGAGCTTAAGTCTGAGAAGGAGTCACTGTCCGAAAACCTTAGGACTGCCACTACTAAGGTCGACTTGCTCAAGGAGTCAAACGAACAGCTGAAGAGGAGTCAAAATGAAAGCAACACAAAAGTTGCCTCTTTAGAGAAAACCCTAGAAGATCTCCGGGCTAAGCTGTCCGAATTGGAGAAGGACTTGAAAACCTCAAAAGATGAGACTGCAGCAAAAGAGAAACTTGTCACCAATCTGACTACTGACAAACTCGCTTTAGAGAATGCAGTGACTCAGGCTGTTGGTGAGAAAGCTTCTCTGGTGAAGGATCAAGAGGCCATGATCAAAGCCAAAATCAACGCTTATGCCAAGGAGATGATACGGAGTGAGGAATTATTGATTGAAAAGGTGAAGTCCAACATGGTCCTTCTATTTCACGAGAAGTTCCCAAAGAGGAGACTTGGGGACTTATGGCGTTATGTGGATGATGATGATCTCCCATATTGGACCATGGTTGATGAAGGGTACACTGATATATCCTCATCTGGTGACGAGGAGAAAACCGGAGAGAGTCCGGGTGAAGCAGAGGCTGACCCCAAAGGCAAGAAGGTCATTGAGGAAAAAAGCGATATCAAGACCAAGGGAACAGATGAGGGTGAGCCATCTTCAAAGGCTCCACCTTAGTTGGTAATTTATTCTGTTTACTTTTTGTTCGAACCAAAGTCCTTGGAAGGCCAAGGCACCTTTTTTGTGATGCTGTCCGTTTTGACCGGACAGATTTTTGTATTGTGTTTAAATTTGTTTAAAAAGTCCTTGGAAGGCCAAGGCAACTGAACGTTTTATCTCGCACAACCCTTCTCTTATTCCATAGTCTGTTTAAATATCTTGGAGTTTAAGTAATCTCGAGTTATCGTGTTGTGAGAGTGTTTAGTTTCTCTGGCTAGAATTTAAGTAGCCCTTAGACCTTTCAGTCTGAATAGTATGACAATCAACAGAATTTTGCAAAAACTTAGAAAATTAATTCAAGAAAGTTCCAAGCTTCATTTAAAGCTCTCCGTGGCGCCGGAGAGAGATAGTGGTATGCCCCCAAATATTTACATGGATATTTAAACAAGTAAATATTTACATAAGTTTTATTCCAAATACATTCGAAGGTGTTCAATATTCCAAGGGTGAGTTAAAACCCTGCCATCTTTGTCTTCCAACCAGTATGTGCCAGGCTTGATTCTTTCAACCACAGTGTAGGGACCCTCCCAAGTTGGGGCCAGTTTTCCGAAGAGCTTTTCCTTGGTATGCAAGAAAACTTTCCTCAATACCTTATCTCCTGGTTGAAAATCCCTTCTTTTAACTTTAGAAGCAAACCTGCTTCTCATCAAGCCTTGATAGTGTGCCATTCTAAGATGAGCTTTTACTCGCCTTTCTTAAATTAAATCAAGTTGATTTCTAACTGCCATTTCATTAGCCTGTCCGGAGAAGTTGTGCACTCGAAATGAGGGAAGTGTCTTTTCTATGGGGGCTACTGCATCCATCCCATAGACCAAGGCAAAAGGTGACTCTTGTGTTGCAGCCCCAGGTGTTGTCCGGTAGGCCCACAAGACTTCTTGTAAATAACTAGGCCACTTCCCAGCAGCCCCTTCCAAATTTTTCTTTAAACCGGACAGTATCGTTCTGTT
The DNA here is from genome assembly GCA_036936605.1 of Limnanthes douglasii subsp. nivea. Classification (NCBI taxonomy): domain Eukaryota; kingdom Viridiplantae; phylum Streptophyta; class Magnoliopsida; order Brassicales; family Limnanthaceae; genus Limnanthes; species Limnanthes douglasii. The sequence goes on along the minus strand of JAUPFV010000001.1, from coordinate 9,833,563 downwards.
AGCCACTTCAACTTGCCCATTGGCTTGTGGGGGGAATGGTGAAGAAAAGCAGTGCTGAATACCCCTTGAGGCACAGAAGCTCTCCATTTCTCTGTTGTCAAACTGTGGCCCATTGTCTGTTGTTATTCTCTGGGGAACACCAAATCTGCAACATATGTTGGATAGAATGAATTTTATAACAGCCTTTGATGTTGTTCCTGCCAAGGGGGCTGCTTCTATCCACTTCGAAAAGTAGTCAATGGCTACGATTATGGTTTTACGCCCTCCGGACGCCATAGGGAGAGGCCCAACTAAGTCTAATCCCCATCGAGCAAAAGGGATAGGCTCAGAAATTGATTCCATAGGAATGGCTGGTACATGAATTTCATTGCTGTACCTCTGGCATGGGTCACACCTTCTTACCAGTTCCTTGGCATCTTTCATTATTGAAGGCCAATAATATCCGGAGAGAAGCACTCTTCTTGTTAATGCTCTAAATCCACAATGGGCTGATCCCTCACCATCATGCAATTCGGAGAGAACCATTTGTGACTCATGATCTCCTAAACAGCGTAGGAGAGGTTTGCTATAGGATTTCTTGTATAAGACCTCTCTAATCATGATGAAACCACGAGCCTTTTGTTTTAGAGTTCTGGCTTGTGATTTATTCAAAGGTACGATGCCATCGGACAGATATTGTATAAGGGGAGACCTCCAATCCTGAGGCTCATTCACTTGTATTTCAAAGACTTCTTCTTTTTCCCCTTCATCAAGTTGAATAGAAGGACTTTCAAGCACATGGATCCATGGATAGGACTCCGTGTATGCTATTGTAGCCAACGAGTCTGCTAGCTCATTCTCTGCCCGGGGAATATGTTCATAAATAACAGCTTTAAACTTCATTGCTTCATTTTTCAGGAGAAGTAAATATTTAATCAATTGTTCTTTTCTAGCTTCTGATAGGCCCAAGGCATGGTGGACAAGCAATTGGGAGTCGCTTAGCAGCTTGACCCTTTTTGCTCCACAGATATAAGCCAATTTCAACCCAGCTATCGCTGCTTCGTATTCAGACTCGTTATTAGATGCTCTGAAAGCAAAACAAATAGCTTGGAACATGTTGTCCCCATAGGGGGAAGTAAGACATATTCCTGCCCCAGATCCTATGGCACTGGATCCTCCATCTGTTCGGACAATCCACACTTTTTTGTCTTTTGAATCAACAGATTGCTCTGAGTCCCTATCGGAATGGAATTCGACCAGAAAATCAGCCACAGCTTGAGCTTTTACTGCTGTTCGAGGAGCAAAGTCTATGTCGAAGTCCCCCAACTCTACTGACCACTTTGTCATTCTGCTTGAAATGTCTGCTTTTTGAAGGACATTCTTTAAAGGGAAGGATGTCCGGACAACGATAGGATGAGCCTGAAAATAAGGTCTCATCTTTCTTGCAGCTATCACCAAGGCCAATGCTAGTTTCTCGAGTTTCAAGTAACGGCGTTCAGCATCAATCAGGCTTTTGCTGATGTAGTATACTGGGTGAGGATACCCATCAACCTCCCTCACTAGCACAGCACTGATGGCACAACTTGAAACAGCCAGATACACAAAAAGAGTCTCCCCATCGACTGGTTTGAACAAGGTCTTGGGGGAGGACAGATGCTTTTTGATTTCATTGAATGCCTCATCACACTGTGGTGTCCACTCAAACCCCTTTGCACCCTTCAACGTTTGAAAGAAAGGAGCACATCTGTCCGAAGACCTTGAGATGAATCTGTTCAAAGCTGCTAACCTCCCCGTTAACCGCTGTACTTCTTTAACATTTCGTGGAGGCTCCATTTGGAACAAGGCATTGAGTTGGTCCGGGTCGGGCTGTATTCCATGCTCACTTATAATATACCCTAAGAACTTCCCGGACTGCACTCCGAACACACATTTTTCAGGATTTAACTTTAAATTTACCTTGGCCAGGTTGGCAAAAGTCTCCTGGAGGTCGGACAAGTGCAGCTGCTCATCCACACTTTTCACCATCATATCGTCAATGTAAACCTCCATATTTCTTCCAATTTGATCAGCAAATGCTTTATTGACTAACCTTTGATAAGTAGCCCCAGCATTTTTCAAACCAAAAGGCATCACCTTGTAGCAGTGTAATCCTCTATCAGTAACAAAAGTGGTATGCTCTTGATCTCTTGGATCCACCTGGATCTGATTGTACCCGGAGAAAGCATCCATAAAGGAGAGTAGCTTGTTCCCAGAAGTAGACTCTACCAGCTGATCTATCCGGGGAACCGGATACAAGTCTTTTGGGCAAGCTCGATTGAGATCTGTGAAGTCAATGCACATTCGCCATTTACCGTTCTTCTTTTTTACAAAGACTGGATTGGCAGTCCACAAAGGATACTGAGATTCTTTAATGTGCCCCATCTTTGTGAGTCTGTCAACCTCTTGTACAATGACATCAGCCTTTTCTTTTGAGAAAGCTCTCCTCTTTTGCACCACAGGTGCCACATCTCTCCGGACAGATAGGTGATGGGAAATCACCTCTGATGGAACTCCAGTAACATCAGCATTGCACCAAGCAAAGACATGCTTATGGTCTTTTAAGAATTTTAACATCTCTTCTTTCAACACTTGTGGCATTTTGGACCCTATCTTGACAAATTTCCCTTCTTCCAAGCAGTGTGTCTCAACCTCTTCAACTGGGATCAACACTCCGGGGGTCTCTCTGGGGTCATCAATTTCACCCTCACCCCCAGAAAGGCCCTCAAACTGCTATTGGTCAGTTATACGGACTGCCCCCAGCGTTCGTCGAGCCAAGTCAGTGGCATAACATTCTCTTGCAACTTTTTGACTGCTCCAGACAACCCCAACCTGCCCCTGAACAGCGTATTTTAGACACTGATGGACTGTTGAGGCCACTGCATGCATCCTAGAGAGCCAAGATCTCCCTAGAATAGCATTGTAACAAGTGGGACAGTCCACCACAATGAAAAGTATTCTGACCGTTTTCTTGAAAGGGCCTCTGCCCAACAATACTTCTTCTTCGAACTCACCGATTACATCAGCTGAGCTGCCCGTGAAGCCTACAATCGATCGGTCTGACTTTTGAATCACAGCTGGATTTTTCATTTTCTTGTAAGTATCTAGGAAAAGGATATTGGCAGAGCTCCCAGTATCTACCAGGATTCGCCTTATCTCATTGCCCCCTATCGATGCTCCTATGACAACAGCATCTTCATGAGGGCCAGCAATGTCTCTCAAATCATCCCCATCAAAGACAATGAATGGGAATAAACTTGACGATTGATAAGAGGTCATGCCCCCTTCTAGTTGGGTTGCCAAATTGTGAACATGCCTTTTTCTTGATGAAGTGGTAGGAGCCGTTACGGTGTCCCCTCCGAAAATTGTCAAGGACTCAAAGAATTTAATGAGCCCGGAGACCGACCTGGAACGCTCCTCTATTGCACCCACTCTGTTCCTTGTTGGATCAGGATCCAAGTATTCAGATTCCACATCAAACCTTTCAACAATTACCATGGCCCCTTCTGGGGCAGCATTAACCGGACCAGCCCGGTGAGTGTTGTCAAGCCTGTTGCCTCCTCTTCTTTTAACATATGCACCCAACTTCCCTCTTTCAATCAGGTTCTGAACCTCTTGTTTCAAGGCTATGCAATCGTCAGTAATATGGCCAACATCATTGTGATATTGACAAAAAGAACTGTTTCGATGTTCTCTGGGAGACTGCAAGGCTGCTGGTCTCCGGTAGTGTACTTCATCTTTAGTTTTATCAAAAATGGTTGCCACACTTTCTTTGAGTTCTGCAAACCACTCCGGTTGGACCCATGGCCCTCTTTTGTTTCTAGACTGTTGGCTTTGTGCAGGGGCAGCTGGTTGAGACTGAGCTTTTCCTCTTCCATGCCCCTGTCCGGTTTCTCTAGCTTTGTTGCCGGACTGGTTTGGATTGGGAGTTGGTGTCACCGGGGTGGATCTCACCTGCCTGTGCACCCTGGTCTTTTTTGTTTCATCAACATTTATTTGCTTGCCAACTTGATTCAGCAATCCACCCCAGGTCATGGCTTTCTTCCTTGTTACCGAATCGGCCAGGTTGCCCGGGTTCAAACCTTGTCTCAGGGATGCTATTGCCACTTGTTCAAAGCAATCAGCCAGCCCGTTCTTTGTGTTCACAAAACGACTTATGTATTCTTTCAACGATTCATTTGGCTCTTGGGCACAATGGATTATGGTATCTCCATTACCCTTGAGCTCCTTACTCCCCACAAATTGCCTTCGAAAGGCCACCCAAAAGGTATCAAAGTCTCTGATACAACCCTGAGGAAGGCTGTTGTACCACTTCAGAGCACTCCCCGTAAAGGACTGGGAGAATGCCCTGCAGAGTAGTTTATCATCATCATCAAAGTTCATCATGAAGTTCTTGAATTGCTCCAGATGATTGTCCGGATCAGTACTGCCATCGTACTTCTCCATTTTTGTGCTGTCAAACCTCTTGGGGAGGTTCCCGGACAGGATTTTAGAAGACAGTGGAGACTGCCTCCAATTCCTTCCACGACTGAACACGGTATCATCATTAGGAGTTGCAAAGATACCTGGCTCATCATGGAAGGCAAAAGGATCCATCAGCATCCGGTCTACATGCCTCCGGTGAGATGACCCTTTTCCAATATGCCTTTTCATTCTTCCATAACGATCTCTTTTTCTAGAATACTTTTTAACTTGCTTCTGTTTTTTCCTGGTTCGCCCCTCGTCACTACTGGAGGACAAGGACTTTTCATTTCCCTCACTGTCCGAAGAGCTGTCCGAAGATTCTGAGCTTGAGTCAGAACTCTCCACAGGCTTGGACCGGTGAGACTTTTTAGAACTGGCATGTGTCTTTTTATTGCTCACATGAGTCTTTGAAGCCTCATGCTCTCGAGGGTTATCAGAGCGATGAGCAACTGATGCTTTGGACTTTTCCTTCATGCCCATCTTGGCCTTCTCAGCCCTCAGAGCTTCTATTTCAACCCTCAACCTGCCACGCTCTTGGACAGTATATTCATCGTTCTCTTCCACCACTTCGAGCAAAGCTGGTGGAAGCTCTGGGTTATCCGGATTCATTCGGACAGAATTTCCTTACTTGGTTTTGAATGCTTGATTCAGGCACCGTCGCCTCCCACTGTGGTCGCCAGTTTGGTGTGGATAAAAGTAGCCTGAGGGTAGGCTGGTAATTTTAAGTGGAGTTTTAAGGCGGCGTAAGGGTGTTTCACGGTGGTGTGGTGATGTTTAAGGGTGTTTTAAGATATTTCAGGGTGTTTCAAAGTGTTTCAAGGGTGGAGAGAGAATTAAGCAGCCTGGCAGCAGTTAATTTTTCTTACCCATAGTTAATGCTGGTGGTTGGGCATTTATAGTGTAAGATTTGGGCCCTTATGGGCTTTCGGGTCAAGTTTAATGGACCCGGGTCATGTTCAAAGACCCATGAGTTTTAAGCAGATGTACAGGTAGCTTAGTCAGATAGTGATTAGGTTTTTTAGTACTTTAGTCATAGTTCAAACTGCTTTATGTTTGCAGTGTTCAAAATCATCTGTCCGGTTCAACCAGTGATGTTCGAATTGAAGTCATGGAGTCTGTCCGGTTTTACGGGGTGATTTACTTTGGACTACCCTTCCGGGGAGCTCTTCGAATTCGGACTCATCAAAATGCTTATGCCTCTTATGTTTTTGGGAGAAAACGGGACTGCAAGAATGGTGCGCAACATACCAATGAATCGTCATTAATCCGGTGCTGGAATTAAGTGATGTGTAAAGTCTCAATTTGCATCCGTTTGTGAATTTATTTTCACAATAAGTAGTGATCTTCTTTGATGGATTGTGTATGTATTTGAAAGAAAAACCATGCTCTAAAGCATATCGGCACAAAGATAACCTTAGAGTTGCAGCCCCTTATTCGAGAGCTTGACCAACTCTCATAGTAGTATCAACCCAACTAGTAGTAGCAAGTTGTTTTTTTCTCTGATCAGATGGACTTAAACCATTACTACTCTCTCCTCTAGTTAGTTGATTATGAGAGGGTTCTCCCAAACTTATACTAGGCTGTTTACGCTTTTGACCAGAATCTTTATCACCGGAACCCTTAAAACCAGAACCTTTATCAAGGAGTTGTTGTTAAATGAGAAAACTAACCCATTTCAAACACTCCAAATCAAGATATAATTCTAAACCAACAAAATAATTATTATTATTAAATAAAAATTTTTTTTGATCCCCGTATGAGTAGGTAATTAGGTAGTTACCTCTGATCAGCTCCTCCCATGTGCTCTCCACGTACTCTTGCATACTTTGAAGTTTTCAAACTCCGTGAAAGGTAAAATTGCAGTTTGGTGACCATGTTTCAAAATACAACCTCGTGATTTAGACATATCTTATCCTACATTGAACAATTATAAAACAGTAACGTGGAAAGTTAGTGATAGCAGACAATTTTCACTACCACAAATGAACAACTCTCAGTACTACTTCCTAAGAGATGTTTGCAAATCGAATTATTTGAAACTCTATTTCCTGAGAGTTGCATGAGACTATTCAAGCTGAGAGTTGTCTTAATGAATTATCCTGGTTGTTGGTTACAAATCTATACGCTGAGAGCTGTTTACTACTCTATTTCCTTGGAGTTTTTTACAACTTAAAACCCACGAGATTTGTTTGTAACTCTATTATCTGAGAATTGTATGCATCTATATTTTCTGAAAGTTGTTTCAACTCTATTGTCTTACAATTGTATGCAACTCTATTTCCTGAGAGTTGTTTTAGCTCTATCATCTGGAAGTTGATTGCAACTCTACAAAATGTGAGTTGTTTGCAACTCTATTATCTAAGAATTTTATGCAACTCTATTCCCTGAGAGTTGTATCCACTTTATTATCTGAGGCTTGGGTGAAACTCTATTTCCTATGACTTGTTTGCAACTTTATTGCCTAAGATTTGTTTGCAAGTCTATTGCCTGAGATTTGTTTCAACTCTATAAGCTTAGAGTTGTTTGCAGCTACTCTATTTTCTGAGATCTGTTTCAACTTTATTATTTGAGACTTGTCTGCAACTCTATTCCTGAGAGGTTTTTGTAATTCCATTATCTGAGAGATGTTCACAATTCTATTTAACAATTCACATCCTCATTTAACACAATTCGCATATTCTACATAAAAAAACATCAAACAATTCGGATCTCTCTCACGAATGCCTAGACACCTAAAACTCCTAGTCTATATATTTTTTCACATCGCATACACTAAAAACTAGTATATAACTAGTTAAACAACGATTAACACTTTAGATTAACATAGTACCAAACAATCGCTCGAAACAAATCCCTAAAGAAAATGGGTCTAACTAGGTGTACTAACATATGAACTAGTAGAATAACACATACCTCAACTCATAAAATTAAGAAATAATCTCACAATCAGTAGTTAAACACCATCAGTTAGACACAAACATGTAAGATGAAAAGAGCGGAGGTTGCAAAAACACCACGAACATATGATCAGCTCCCGTACGTGGAAATCATGACTTAAATGCATTTTATATCAAGATTACATAGATATACACACCTTAAACCAGCCGATCACCTGAAAATTGTGGATTCTTGGTGGTTCATTGTGGTTTTTGTTGGCCTTACGGTTAGATGGTTCAAAAGCGGCTTCAAAATTTCAAATCTTTAAAAGCTATAATAGGGGGGGAGAAAACAGAAAATTTAAAAGCTATAATATGTTCAAAGAGACAAGGAAGCGGGTTCAAAAGTCAGCAAAGCAAGCAGACCTGTAATGACAAAAGTCTACGACAATCCAAAAACAAACAACATTAAGTTAGCAATTAAAGAGATTGGGAATGCCATGCAACCTTTATACCATGAAATACCTTCATACCATGAAATTTGAATCGCAGATCAGAAAGCACGTGATAAGATATCTTAGAGGCACGGGTTGGAGAGGAGCTAAAAATTCAAGCATTCCTCTCACACCATATATGGTAGACGATGGCGCCAAAGCAGACACACCAAAGGTGTAGAACTGGAGGTCAGTTGGAAGCCTCATGGATCCAAGAGTCTTTATTATTGTAACTTAAATAAAAACCAAGTTTGGAGCTTGCATAATCCCAGATGCTCAGAGAGTAACTACAGCCATAAATGATATGATTAATAGTTTCAGAAGTAGAATTGCATAAGACAAAATTCTGAGGTGTGCTTAAACCTCAGCTCAAGATATCAAACCAAATAATGAAAGAGTGGCGAGGGATATTAAATTTATGTCATACTAATCATGCTCACCCAACATATGAGTCCTCTCTTAGATATCCAGAAGTGAAGATTGTAGATTAAAAAAAAAAGATGGGAGAAGAAGAAATATGTATTAAAGCTTTTGTGATGATGTTGATGTTTGATACATTGTATATCTTATATTTATATTAGTACATTATTATCTTTTAATGACAGAATAATATTTTTCACTAATATAATATTTTCTCAAAAATACAAAATCAAATCTCTAAAAGAAGATTTGAGCAACATATTAATTAATTAACTTAATTAATTAATTAATTAACTTAATTAATTAATTAATATCTTTCTAGCTTAATTTAATTTTGTTCCAACAATGCCTCCCTTAAATTAAGCTTTCGGATAACGCTCAAACTTTTCACATTCCTTTTGAAGATATAGTTATTTTTTTAAGACTTTTAGTGGATGAGTTTGTGAAGATATGATCCATTTGATCAAATATTTTTTTCTCCCGGTTCCGGTAACCTCCTATCTTCTACGGTATTTTCCTACGGTATTTTATGGTCGGTTCCGGTCACCTCCAATCATCTACGGTCTCTGTACGGTAACGTAACTTCTGATCCTCGATGGGTTTTTTTCATATTCTTCTTCACCCATTTTTTTCTTAATCTTTTTTTTTCTTGTCTTCTTCTTCCATCTTTTTTTTATTCTTCTTTTTCTTTGGCAAAAAACATGTTTTCTCCGAAAGACAACACTATTCTACTATTCTTTATTCTACAGTAAATCGTTGTTTCTTCTCCAGCAAACACCGCTCTTCTTATTTATTCTTTTCAGATTCTGCTTCTTGTGCCTTTGTTTTTGCAAATGACACTTTTTTTCTCCCGTAGATACAGCCAGCGGACAACGCTCTTCGTCTTTTTTCTCTTCTTTTTTTCCGGCGGACAACAAATCGTTGTTTTTTTTTTCTTAGCGAACAAAGCTATTCTCGATCGTTTTTCTCCGGCGGACAGCAAAAATGTTTGTTCTTCTCACTTTTTTTTCTTCGAACAAAACTATTTTTTTTCTATTTTTTTCTTCGACGGAAAACAAATCACTGTCCGCTGAAACAACGAAACACTCTTCTTTTTTTTACATTAAAAAATTTCATTAAAAAGAAGATTAAGAAAAAATGGGTGAAGAAGAATATGAAAAAAACCCATCGAGGATCAGAAGTTACCGGGAAAAGACCGTAGATGATTGGAGGTGACCGGAATCGACCGGAACCGACAAGAAAATACTGTAGAAGATCAGAGGTGGCCGGAAAAGAACCGTGGATGATTGGAGGTGGCCGGGAAAGACCGTAGAAGATCGGAGGTGACCGGAAAAGACCGTATATGATTGGATGTAACTGGAACAGGCCGGAAAAGACGGGAGAAGATCGGAGGTGACCGGAACAGGGAGAAAAAAATATTTGATCAGATGGACCATATCTTCACAAACTCATCCACTACACAAGTCTTAAAAAAGAACGATGTCTTAAATAAGAATGTGAAAACTTTGAGAGTTATCCGAAAGCTTAATTTAAGAGAGGCATTGTTGGAACCGATATTAAATTAAGTTAATTAATATATTAATATAATAATTAATTAAGTTAATTAATTAATTAATTAATTAATTAATATATTGCTCAAAGATTTGGATAATATATTTTTTATGTAAAAATATTATTCATATTCTTTTAGAGATTTGATTTTGTATTTTAGAGAAAATATTATATTAGTCAAAAATATTATTCTGTCATTAAAACAGAATAATGCTATTTATATAGGATATAAAATGTATAAAAAACAACATCACAAAAGCTTTTAATAAAAATTTCTTAGGGAGGGAGATATGGGAAACCTTGAGGTTACAACCCAAACAAGAATCCCGATTAATACTAAGCCCAAAGAGGTTGATAGCAACCACATGTCAAACTCGAATGAGTTATTCTTTCTGTTATCAATTGTCACCCAATTTAAATTGCTAGCTAGAGGCCTAAGATTTGAAATTTTCCTCCAAGTCTAAGAGGGAGATGAGTCAATCTTTAAAGATCATAAATTTTTGTCTTTGATCTTCTCTGAGAATCTAACGAAGAACCACAAATATTTGAGGATGACCTCCTGATTCCAAACTTTTAAGTCTAGAATATAAATGAATGAGTTCTAGTGTTTATATTGTTTCATTTAAAACACTTCTTAAATATATTTTAATAAACAAATAAATTATTTTTTTAATGTTTTTTATTGTTTCAGAATATACTACCACTAAAATGAAAATTAAGCATAGAGTTGCAGATCTTAGACTCAAACAAGATAATTTATTTTTTTATTTTTTTAATTACATTGGTTTTCTGTCTTTTGATTTTGGAATTTGTTTTTAAAAAATATATTTTATCTAGGTGGATTGTTAGATTGTTTACTATTTTTTTTCCCAAGAAAAGTACTTTTTATTAATATTGAAGAAATGTGTTACAGAAGATTTGTAGTTTATAAGCAAATTGCTCATAGCATGTACAATGAAGTAAACCTAAAGTAATACTTCCTATGTCTACTATAGTCTTGAAAGCTTCTTCTTCTTCAACTTGTAGCATCATCTTGCTACTATAGTCACTTATCCCTTCTTCGTGTTTCTTCATACAGCTTCATGTCTCTCTTCCTATGTCCAAGTCAACTTGTCCCCTTTATCTCTTTGCTGCTAATCCTGAAATCTGCAATAAAAAATACTAGTCAAGTCTTTCGACTTGCTAAACAATGTTAGTTAACTTACAAATATTAAGCATAGCGGAAATTTCCCAAGCCTAAGGTATCTGCCCTTAGTATGCTGGATAATTCACAGAAATCATGTTGAGAATGAATACAAAAACTATTTTTAACTTTCAATGCATGCTTGGACAGCCAATCTGCAGCCAGATTTTGCTCTCTATAAATGTTTTTAATGGTCATATGTGAGGTTATCAATTGTCTACAACACAACAAGCATTGATCTAAATACCATGGTCTTAAACCAGAAGCAAGCATATTAAATAATGCTAGACAATCAATTTCAATATCAACTAACTTTAGATCATTTTCTTTACAGTATGTTAAACCATTAAGTAATCCAGCAATTTCAGCACAAATAGGAGAACTTTTTCCTATAACATTTCCTTTTGCAGTTATAATCATTCCCAAACTATCCCTAATTATATAACCAAAGCCTGATTCACCATTACTTAAAGAGGATCCATCACTATTAAGCTTAACTCGATTACTAGCAGGTTTTTCCCACTTAACATACCTAAAAGGCTTGACTAACTTTGTATGATTATAACAACCTAGTTCTCTAGTTTGTATGATTAGTACCTGTCTAATAATCTGTCCATATGTAGTAGATATATTACTATGTCTAAACTTATTTCTAGCTTTCCAGATGCTCCAAACTATCATTGATGGAAAAACTGTTCTAATGTGAACTCTCTTAGATTTAGACAGCAACCAAACATTCACCATATGATTGACAGTCATATGCCTACCTATCTTAATGTTAAGTTTTTCAGAGAAGTAACTCCATACAAGCCAAGCTATATCACAAGAGACAAATACATGGTGTAAAGACTCAATACTATCACAAAATACACATTTGCTAGCTAGTTGAAACCCTTTAGACTGAAGTATTGTATCAACACTTATCAAATTATTCAATACTCTCCAAAGACAAAAAGAACATTTTTTAGGTGAAAGGTTGTTCCATATTCTATCTTTTATTATAGATACATGATGTTTTTGTCTTAGATTTAAGACTGTTTCCTTAAGTTTAAAAGATCCATCATCTGATAATTTCCAAACAGCAGTGTCCAAAACATTCAGGTTTATATCTGTTTTAATAATACTATTAACATACTGCAATGGTAAGCTATCCTGAAGTTTAAGCACATTCCAAGTATTATTAATTATATATTCATTTACTTTGGTTTGTTCATAATGAATATAGTTTGTATCAGTTAACAGAATCAAAGGCTTCATGTCATTCCATTGATCTAGCCAAAAATCTATATTCCATTGACCAATCTTCCACCTAATATGTTTTTCAGCTTCTAGCCTAACCTCCAACATTCTTTTCCAAATCTTTGAGTCAGTATTCTTAAGTCTAGCTTGTAAGGGATGAATATTATTGCAATATTTGGATTTTAAAAGCTTTGACCATAAAGATTTTTTGCTTCTAAATGAGAACCACAGTTTATAGGCAAAAGCAGTTTGAATATCTTCTAATGATCTAAAGTTAAGACCATTTTCTTTGAAAGGCTTACACAAACTTATCCAATTTGTCCAAATCATACTTCTGTTAGACTCATTACAACCCCATAGGAATTTATTTAAAAGCTTATAAAACCTAGTAATAATTTTTAGAGGCAGTTTTGTAGATTGTAGATAATATATAGGATAAGACATTAATACTGAGCTTTTTAGTGTTATCTTACCACCAAAAGATATATGTTTGGAGTTCCATTCATGAATCTTATCCTTAACCTTATCTATTAAGCCCTCATAATGTTCAGCAAAGTTATTAGAGTGAATAGGTATCCCTAAATACGTAAAAGGTAATTTCGAGAACTTGAAGCCTAAGAAATCTTTAAGGTTATCTAATCTAATTCTGCTAATCTTAGAAGAAGCTAGAAAAGTGGATTTTTCTTTATTCAATTTCTGTCCAGATAGATTTTGATATACTTCTAAGAAATAAGCTAGATTTCTAATACTAGATAATGATCCATTTACAAATAATATCATATCATCAGCATAGGCTAGACAACTAATGTTCAAATTACTTCTCATACTATAAGGTCTAATTTTTTGCTGTTCTACCAACATCTTTACACCTCTAATGAAAAACTCTTCAGCAATTACAAATAGACAAGGTGAAAGTGGATCACCCTGTCTGATACCATTCTTAGATTTAAAATATCCTGAGGTTATACCATTAGTTATGACAGAAAAGGAGATGTTTTCTATAGACTTTCTTATCAAACTAATAACTAGATCATTAAAACCAAAAGCAGACATAACTTCATATATAAATCTAAACTCAAGATTATCAAATGCTTTTGACATATCAAGACTCAAAATAAGGTTATCACCTCTAACTTTCCTATTTAAGTCCTTTACTAATTCCTGAACTATCATCACCTCAAAATAATGTTAGATTGTTTACTATTTCCATCCATTTGAATTAGATTGGTTAAGAATTTTTTTATTTAATTTAATGTTATCTTTTAATGGAAATATACACCCTCCCACCAAATATTAATAACTCTTACCAATGCTATAGTTTTCTTATTTAACTTAACATTAAAGTAAATAGATATATTTTATAATATATATTTATGTACTAAGTTATAAATTATGAAAGTTACGATACATGAAAATTGAAAATAATATAATATTTAAATTAATATTTAAATATAAATTCAAGAGATATACCAAATTCTATTTTATTTGTTTTTATTTTTTATTTTTACATTAAATTTTATTTTATTTAGTTTTCTTTTATAACGTAATATATCTATGTTTTTTCTTATAGATTCTCACAGCTAAGAGTACCATTTTATCAATATAGAATAATATATAAAGTACCATGTGATATTTGTTTACACATACGAGTTATACATTAATTTTTAAAACAATATTATAGGGCCTCGGTAATAAACAAAATACTCAGTGAGAATATTTAGTGAATCATAATGATTATCATTGAATAAATTGCTATTAAAAGTATATATGGTGATTTATTGGTATCTAAAACCCCCTTAACTAGATTGTAGAGTTTTTATTTTTTTGGTATATTTTTAGATCGGAAACAATTTTGTTTTAGGTTGTAAAATGAATATATGTAGTCTTTTGTTTATGTTTTAGGTTGTGAAACGAATATTTTTAATCTATTGTTTATCTATGTTTTATATTTTATAATTTTTTTTTTGCAATTATTGAATGTTTATATAACTATCATTTTCGTTTTTTCAGATATATATATTTTAATGACTTTATATATTAAAGTGGAGCCTAACCCGCGAAAAGATATATTTCTCATGTAAAGACAAATATATATAATATAGTTTCAAAATGATGAAAAAAAAGTAAGGATTTAGTATATAATTTTATTTAGATTTAGTTTTTTTTTAAAATCTTTTGAGTTTTGTTTTTGTTTTTTATTGTTTTTAAAAAAGGAGATGCAGATGATGTTTATTCTTCGCAACGAGGTATTTGTTTGTTAGAAGCTACTTTGATATATTTTAAAAAATTTAATTATATTTTCAATCCGGATTGTTTGTTTTGGATTTTTATTTTGATTTTGATTTTTAAATTTTAATGTCTTTGAAGAAAAATATTTAGAATTGTTTTTCAATATTGTCAGTCTTACATTATTTTGGTCCTCTTAATTAGAGGTTTTGAGGTTAAAGATACTAATTTAAGGGTTTGAAGAACCATTGGGATAAATATTTGGATTTAAGGATTTGAAGAACCATTGGGAGAAATATTTGGGAGAACTATATTCAGATCTATGAAATCCACGCACACCCTCCACTTGCCATTATTTTTCCTGACTAAAACTGGATTTGAGGCCCATACAGGGTATTCCGACTCTCGAATATGGCCTATGCTTAATAACTGTTCGACCTGTGAAACAATAGCTGCAGACTTTTCTTGAGAAACCGGTCTTCTTTTCTGTATAATAGGTCGAACATCATGTCGCACTACTAGTTTATGACAAATTATTTCTAAAGTGACACCTGTAACATCCTCAACACACCAAGCAAACATATTCAAATTTGTTGACAAAAATGCAATCAACTTTTCTCTCACCTCAAAAGAACGTTTCACTCCAATTTTCAAAGTTGTCCATCTTGAAATTTGTGTTCTTCATGATCATTATTCGGAACCAGAAACCCGGGGGACTCCCTCGGATCATCACAGGGAGTGATTGCTGATAAAGTACCCTTTAGCTGCTATGATTTTTCCAATGCGCCTCCCCGAACTCCCTTCGAGGATAAAGCTATCTGGTAACATTCTCTAGCCATCTTCTGAGTGCTCCTAATTGTCTTGATATTGTTCCCTACTGCATACTTCAAGCATTGATGTACCGTAGAGATAACGCCATACATCCTCGACAACCATGAACGACCCAAAATCGCATTATAAGATGTTGGTGCATCTACCACTATAAACAAAACTTCAACTTCCTTTTTGAATGGTCCCCGACCGAGCTCCACCACACTCTGAAACTCTCCCACGACTATTGCTGTTGGTCATGTAAAGCCTACTATAGTTCTGTCGGACCATCGTATAACAGGTGGGTCAGAAATTCTCCTGTAGGTACTCATGAACAAGATATTCGTGGAACTTTCCGTATCAATAAGTATTTTCTGAACTTGATCACCAGCTATCCCCGCAGCAATTACCACCGCATCCTCATGCAGATCCGCTAAATTCTTCATGTCATCATCGTCAAAACATATAATTAGGGAGGGCAAACGATGTATATACGCTATAACCCTTGCTTCAATTTGCGTAGTCAAATTTACCATGTGTCTCTTTCATGAACTATTGAAATTCCCCGCAATAGTATCCCCTCCAAAAATAGCTAACGACTTGAAAAAAGCAGATAGGTCATTTACTTTCCCCCTTGGAATAATCTGCTGTAATATCAAAAGCATCAACTTCCTCAGAAATCACCATTGTAGTGTCAGCATTCTTTGAAACAAACTTTAATGCAACATTTTTCTGAGTATGTTTTTTACGAATTCCAATACATTCCATTCTCAATTAAAGCTTGCACCTATTTTTTTCAAAGCGATGCATTCCTTGGTATCATGCCCAATATCCTCGTGGTACTTACAAAACCTGTTAGCACTTCTGATTTCCCTCGGAGTTTGAATAGGAAAAGGCTTTTTGAACTGTACAGTTGACCTTGCCTTGTCAAATATCGTAGCCACATTTTCTAGTTAACTCAGAAAAATAGTCTGGACGAATCCACTTATTCGAAATAGGACTAGCTCATTGGTTATAGCTTTGCTGATTATTATAGTTTTGTTAATTCGTTCTCGGCCTCGGCGGATACTTGCCCATAGCCTTGGCTTGAAGATTAACACGATACACTTGATTGCTGGACTCAGACCTTTGATATTTTTTATTATGGTCTAGCTGATCACTTGATCCTTTTTCTGATGCCTAAGTGTCCTCTATTAAAATTCTTTTCTCAACTTGATCAAGTAACACCCCAAAAGTCATTTATTGACTCTCTGCCACTGTATCCTTTAAAAGTTCGGGGAGAAGTCTCATCCTGAAAGCTGCTAAGGCTACTGTATCTTTGCAATACTCTATATATGTTTTCACCTTCACAAATTGGTTGGTGTAATTCTTCAAACTCTCCTCAACGTTTTGCCTACGGTAAATTTTTGTATCTCCATTGGCCCGAAATATTTTACTCCCCAAAAAATGTTGTCTAAAGATATTCCAGAACATGTCAAAATTCTTTATCGAGCCCTGTGGAATCCTTTTGTACCACTTGGAAGCCACCCCCTTGAAGTTTTGAGAAAACACTCTACACAACAATTTATCATCATCATCAAAATTAATCACGAAATTTTTGAGCTCCTCGATATGATTGTAAGGATCCTGCGTTCCGTCGAACTTTTCTAGCTTCAAAATATCAAAATGCTTTGGGAGGTTGCCTGTTAGAATTTCCGAGGACAAATGAGAAGCTCTCCAGTGATTACTGATCCTATAGACATTAGCCCTCAAATTCTCATGGTTCGAAAATAAAGACCCTCATCGGAAGGCAAAGTATACTCATACTGCCGCTCTGTATTCTACTGGTCGACGTTTTGGTTCCCATAAGGAAAATTCATTTGATCGTAACCTTGCTCATTAGCATGAGTATAATAATTCTTTTCCCTTAGAGATTTTCTCTCCAAACTTCTTCCTCTTCGGTACTCCGCATGCCTTCTGTTATGTCTTTTTTTTCGATGGCTCTTTTCAGGAGATGACTATAATAAGCTATATCAAGAATAATTACTTGAATCAGAAGATTCCAAGTGACGCTTTCCTTTCATCCTCGAAGAACGTCAACCATGCCCTCTATATCTATCATCTCTATTCATGGGTCGATGATCAACTTCATGCTCATCTTTTCCGCTATCATGCTCTCTTCTAACCTTGCAACGAAGATTTGCTTGGACAGTTTCTTTTTCTGCCCTCAATTTTTCGATCTCCAATAGTAACTCATTCCTCCGAGCCAACATAATCGACTCGTCAAAGATTTATCCGACGCACTGACCACCGTGCACTTCATAATCCATATCAATCCGATAAGTGTTTCCAACAAGATTCTCCTCACAGTCGTTAACAAAATCATCCCCCTGCTCTTCCATAATTCCGTTCAGACTAAGAAAGATTTACATAAAGAAAATACCGTCAGGACAATCTTCGCTTTCCTACAGACGGTGCCAATGATGAATTAAGAGTTTGCTCGAGGGTAATTTTGTGTAAAATGAATATCTGAGGGACTAAAGTCTTATAACCAATTCTTTATAAGGATATGTTTTAGAGAGAAAGTACTACGAAAGTAGAGAGATAAAATAGTATTATATTAATCAACCAGTCTTCTCAACTCGTGTGGGGTCCTTTATAGTACAATAATGGGCCCCACACGCTTAAATTCTTAATTATTACACACCTAGCCCTTACACTTTATCATTTATTCATAATTAGTAATTTCATAATACATTTGACAATCTTTCCCCAATAAAAATGCTTCTTTCCAATTTTGTCTTATATCTTTTATTCTCCCTTATCAGTAGAGATCGTTGTCATTCTCCTGATTTCGTTCTATTTTTCTCATCCCCTTGTTAGAATGTTGAGGTAACTCAAGTTTTTGTTATTGTCGTACTAGGCGGTGTTCAAAGTTTTGCTCAAGCAGGAATTGGCGAGATGCAAGTTACTCCATGTATATAAGGTGTTGTTTGGCTATATCTTGAAGAAAATATGGAATCCTTCAACAATGTCACTCATTGGATTGTTGGAGTATATTAGTATATTGATTTGTTTGTGTGAATGTTAAAAGGAAGTTGTTCGGCGCAAGTCCCCATAGTTGGGGGCGTTTTCAATTGTTTTTATTTTTCATATCTATAACGAGCTAATGCTTGAGCTTATAATATGCTGGAGGGAACCCTGTGTTGGCCTGATTGAGCTTCAAACATTTTGGATGAAGCCTTTCGATGGCTCATTGGATCTTTAGAATATTTTGGCTGAAGCCTTATGTTGGCTCAATTAAAGTTTCTTGGCCGAAACCTTGCAATTATCCAATAAGGTTGGAAAGGCTCAACCTATGGTATTCGCTGACCCCTGCAATTTTAGTTCATTAGAGGTTGGTCGATATTAGGTGTTTTGCTTGAAAAATACATCGTGAATTAAAATTATAGGTTTATGTAAAAACACATCTAATTCCCACCAATCTTATCGAAATTAGGTGTTTAATTTTAAAAAGAAAAAAACCTAAAGTTGATGGGGTTGGTTGTTATTAGTTATTTCGATCGAAAGAATTTTGTTTTAAGTTTCTAAGGTATTTGTCAATAAAAACACCTAACGTCAAAATGGTTGGTTGACTATTCACTCCTTGCAAGTGTAGTAAGAATGAAGTAAAGAATATTCTTATATGAACTTTACAACACAAAGTATAATTAAATATAGAAATATAAATCCAATCACACAAGACATATTTAACATGACTTGGATTGTGAAGACATCCTTCATCAATGAGAAAGACACACATATTTTATATAGATGAATGTTACAGAAGGCACCATAGATCTTAGTATCTCTCATCTTAATCTTCTATCTTGTCTTCTCTCTTTAGAAAGTGTTCTCGTTCGTGCAACCCTTGCTTCACACATTTCTCTACTATATATAAATCAATGATAAGCGAGTTGTTCTCACAGTATCATGTTAGGAGTTTACAACTTGTTTCTCCAAGCAGCTGAAAGAAAACGATGTTGTAGCACTACCATTTGTATGATCGTACATTGTACCAGGCAGTGACACCACCATCTTGACAATTAACATTGTATCAATGTACAAATCTGCTCCATCTCAAAACACGTCTAGTTAAATAGTTATATGATCAACGGTTTAGATAATTTCATCAATTTCAGATTCTTCATAATATTTTATAAATTAGCTTATTCTCGAAACACTTAGTTTTATTAAGATACATTCGGCTACAATGTTATTATACTATTCACATCTAATATAAACCATAACACTTGTCTTCAACTAAGAGCACCCTTGGTTCTAGCCAACGTATCTGCACCTAAGAATCCGGTGGATGTCAAGCTTCACTTTATCTGAAAGTGAAGGTCACAAAGATTTCAAGTGCTAAGAACCTTTCAGATGCTCTGACCAAGGTTTTCAAAGTTCATGAATTGCACGAGGCTTGTGCAAGACTAAAAGGCATGTAAATTAGATTCCTCTAAAGAGTAGTTGAAACATTTGGTCAATGTATATTATATTCACTATAAGCCTATGTAGAAAAGTTTTAGGTGGAGGCTAAAAGTGATTGTTTCATCTCACTCTAATAATTAATGGATAAAGACTTGACTAATCCATAAATTTAAGGTTTGGTGGTGCTGAATATCAGATGAAGTGAAGCTTGATATCCATGTGCTTAATGCTTTAATGTAACTTCAGATTCCTCATTACTTATACATCTTTTAAATGAATTATGTTATCTCTTTAGTAGCAACCATGTGTTAAGGAAATGAAACTTTTGAAACATGATTTCTATCTAACCACTCTTGTATCTATAATGAACATATAATCAGAAGTTGAATTCTTTGTGTAAATTGAGTATTTATAATCAGAGTCAACATACCATTTTAGCATCTCATCACTAGTCTACTTATGATTATAGCATAAGCCAACTACAACCAACCATTCAATCATATCATGAGCAATTTGAGGGCTTCCCGATAAGTTTCCCCATATTTGACATAAATATACTAAAGATACGAATTGAGTAGGAAAGATCATGTCTCTTGTATATTCTCGCATATATAGTTCTTCCAATGACATTAGAGTAAGCTATCCATCGTATAAACTTCTTATATATTTATATGATTGGTGTTTGAGTGGTACTAAGTTCGATATCGGCACCACTGTGGATTTCCAACATCTTTCGCTTTGAAAATACCAAACTTCATGAGAAACCTTATGTATGTATTCCTGTTAAGATAAGAGAATGTACATTCTTAGTATGTTAATCTTGATATTTATATCATGTATCCTCTTACTCTCTCCCATATCCTTAACTTCAAATTATTCTTCACCTTAGTCTTCACCGTTTAATTTGCATCCTATCATTTTCAACTGTTAGTATGCCATCTATATACAACAACATGATTTATCTTTTGATGTGTGTTTTTTCATTACAATAAATATAGTTGTCATAACAGCTCCATACATACTTGGTGGATCTAAAAAAGATCAAATATTCAATTTCACTTCATCAACAACTGTTTGAGCTTATATATTAGTCTCTTTAACAAACACACATCTCATCTATTCCCTTCTTCAAAACCTTTCGGTTAATACATGCAGATTGTTTCTTTTAGTTCTCTATGTAAGAACATAGTAGTAACATCCATTTAATCTAACTCAATATAAAATCTAGCACCAATTAATTACGTAATACTTATTGAGATTTATTTCACAACTAGTGATAATATTTCATTAGAATTTGGATCAATTAACTCGAGTATTTCATTGGTCTGTGTTCAATATAAAGTTATTGCAGAAAAAGCTATGGACCCTCGACTACTTCACAAAAATCCGGATGCTCATCTCTTTAAGAGATCTCAGTTCTTCCCTCATGGCTTACAACAACTTCGGCTTATCATTTCTCTACATAGCATGAAGATAGATCTTGGGTTCATGAAAATACCTCCATGCATTTCAATAAACGGAGCATAACCCATAACATAAGCAAAAACATACATATGTGTAAGTTTACTAGGTTTTTGGGCTCAATCTATCATTAATTGATAACTTTCAAGATAATGTTACTTATCAGTCTGAACAACAGAAGCCTCTAGAAAATCAAACTCTCGAAATTTTTCAATTCATAAAATGGGTGAACTTCTTCTGTATTATCTATTTTAGTACCAAGTCTGAAATCATCTTTTGCAAAAACATCATCAGCTTCACTCACTTCTTCAGACTCATAATCATCTTTACATATCATCTTGGCAGTACTAGGTTTGGTCTCCACTACCTTAACCAACGATATTATCTCATTGTTGAATATAACTTCATTAATACCCTAATATTGTTTACTTACAGGTTCTATAAACCACAACGTATACCATTTTAACCCTTCTAGATAGCCGAGTAACAAATACCATTTAAACTTCAGCACCGTAGATGGAAATATGTTAATGATATATGCTGTTGTCGTTACAGTTTCTCCGTAGAACTTTTAACCTATTTAAGCTATTAGAGGCATACAGGTAAACCTTTCCATAAAGGTTTGGTTCATCTTTCAGTAAGCCAATTATGTTAACGGGTTATTCTATCGGTTTGGTGTCTGGCAATGCATTTAGAACAATAACTAGTTGATGCCTCATTCACATATTCTAATAAATTGAAAGTCCTTAAATTTTTCATCATATTTCTAGTCATATTCTTTACCAACCACGTCAAGTTTCTAATATATCAAATAATTCATGTTTGGTCATTAAAAGTATAACTCATGCTCTTCTGGAGTATTCATTAATAAAAGATACGAAGTACCTTGCCCATCCCATGGTGGGTTTTCATCCCAAACCCCAAATATAACACATCATTAGTTGTATGGTTTCAAGGCACGAACTTAACTCTTTTGCTTTTACCTAGCACGTATCTTTGACAAAAGCTCAACTTTTGAACTATGTTACCATCCAACACCCTTGTTCGTTAAGCTCAATAAGTTGTTTCTCATTTACATACCATAACATCACATCCCAGAGCCTGGTCGTATATCTCTCTATACTATACACACCCATGCACACTATGTAACCTTATATAATTAGCACACAATTAGTCTTATAGGCTTTGATAACAACTAATGAGCCTAGAAGAACCTTAAGTTTTTCATCTTCTTCTTTATGTGACAACCCTTCCTTGTTTAACATGCCAATAAAAATACGGCTTAATTTCACATCGGGTACATACCTCACGTTTATTTATCACTCTCTCAAGCCATGTAGATAATTTGAGCCAAACATTTATCATCCCCTTTACAATACAATATTCCCCATTCTCGAGTATGACCTTGCCACCATCAATCGACCTCAAGTTTTCAAAGCAAGTAGCATTAAAACATCAGTAAATTTATAGTCATCCATGGACATTGCAACATCTCTGCATCCTGCATCGACTAGTTATTACCCTTTGTTTTATTCGGGCTATTTATATTTATATGACTTTTCTTTCTGTAAACCAACATCTCACTTAGAAGTATAGTATTTGTTAAATCTCTTCTTCCATAACTAACCTTTTAAATCAATACGAGGTATTTAGATTCACTCTTTAAAAGCTTCTTTTGTTAGAGATTGTTTGATTTAAAGAACTTTTCATTCGCCCATCACAAGAGAATCTTTATCTTCTGGCACGATGTCAACAAAGTGGTCAGTGTATTTTATTTATTTTTCCTCATATTTTATCTTGACCCCAACTACATTCAGATAAATAATGATTATATTGAAAGCATCCACGTGTCTTTAGATTTCCTTTCCATTATCAATTGTCAGTGTATACAACTGTTTCTTGAGATATAATGTTTTTTCACTAGAGACTTCTTTATGTAAATGGCTTTAAACCGATTATATATCCCCAAAGTTTTAGATTTTTCAGATATCTATTGAAAAACCTCATCTCCCACGTTCGTGATAAGAGCATGATGGGCCTTAGAAAACACTTCCACATCAACCGGTTCTTTGACATTCTCATTCATGGCAGCACATAACCCTTTAAGTACTAAGAAAAGCCTAATCTTAATTCCATAGAGATTTAAGCGTGTTCTCTTCGTTGAATGTTTCAAGACCAAATGATGTCGTTGTATAATCCCACAATTATCTAACTATATTGGATAAACGCAAACGAGCCTCATTGCTGACCCGATTATCGTATTGGCCACTAAAAGTACTTAAATCAAATATCTTCATGCGCTCGTCGACTGTTAGGAACATGTTAGGGACAAAGGCCTTGTCATGAATTTTGGGCTCCAAAACCCATTATTTAGGGCCCTAAAAGGTTGTTTTAGTACTTTATTGGATATTTTTTATATTTTTTATGGATTTGTTTAAAAATAAGGTAATAAATCTAATTGTGCCCATATTTGGAAGGATTATGTGATATTAGATTTCAGATATTATTGTAATTTTAGATTAGGGTATGGAATAAATCCTTGATATTTGTGTAGGAGAAGTATTCCATCCCAAAGAGAACAAGGAAGAATATCGCGTCAGTCTCTCAGATAAACAACCGGGAAGCTCTGGACCATCATGTCGACTTGATGGAGCACACTAACACTTGGAAATTCCAAGATATTGGATAGAAGTTGAGTACGCTGCGAAATCAAAGGAAGAAAATTAAAGAGGCGATACAGAGGATTAGTACTAGTGGATCCAGGCTCCAGAGCCAAGTAATCTATCGTCGAGTTCCAAAGGAGAGTACGACCATGAATTCAATCAAAATACAAAAATTTAACGGGAGTCTAGGTTTAGAATTGAGATCCCGAAATTCCATGGGGGTCTTCAACCATATGAGTTTGCAGATTTTGTTGCAGTTGTGGAAGAATTCCTGAATTTCAAGGACGTCCGACATAACAAGAGGGTGCACTTGGTTGCAACCAATTTTTTGGGTCGGGCTGCATCATGGTGGCACCAGCTGAAACAAACCAGGTTAAAGCAAGGTAAGTCAAAGATATCTACCTAAGTTAAGCCTTAGGTCGACATTTCAACCCTTTAATATGTGAGAATTATGTATCAACAATACCAAAACCTAAAACAGGTGTCAAAGTTTGTTGACGAGTATACTGATGCGTTTTTAAATAGAAGATTCATATTAATTTTTCTGATACGGAGGATTAGTCGGTGTCTCGCTACATTAAAGTAATGAGACAATAATTTCAAGATTTATGAAACATGTTTGATCCTGTCAATATTTCTGAAGCACATCAGCGTGCCTTGTGCTAAATCACAGCAGAAATTAATGAGTTTGTTCACTTAAACTTCTGATTAATAGTTGGAGGGAAAGCCACAGTGTGATAAGAAAAGAGGAGAACGTTGTTGATGGGCTTCAAACGAAAAACATACATGAAGGGTAAGTTGCGAAACTTGAGGAAGATGAGAACATTGTTGATGGGCTTCAAACAAAAAACGTACATGAAGGAAATGTTGGGAAACTGTTAGTTCTGATGCGTGACTCTTTCGTGTATAAGTTGGTCAATGATAATGATTATTAGCTGAGAAACCATATAATTTAGTCTACTTAGACTATAAAAAAAGGTGTGCAAATTGTGATAGTGTAGAAATTACCACTGAAGACTGAAGATCAGTCCATTCCCTACTAATAATATTTCTATATCTAATTTTGGTTAGAAATCTAGTGACGTAAAATCAACATCAACAACCATTAAATTTTCGTCTCACTCGAATTTTTGGTTCATAAATATTTGGCCGAGCGGCAGTTAACTATAACCTACACATAGAGTTAAGGTGGTTGTCACTCCCTTACTTCACTCACACTAAGAGAGTGTTTAAGCACACAAAATACGAATCTATTAATAGTCATAAGAGAGATCTTCATGTTCTAATTAATTTTGGAATTTCGCCAAGAATCTCTGTAAGCTACCAAGTACCACTTTGTTCTTAAACTTTCCCCAAAATACCATAAGTTACCAAATTTCATAACATACTCTGTTGGCGGAAAATATAAAACAACACTCACTAAAACAAACAAACAACTTTGATGTATATTAAAAAGAATAAATATTACAAGAACACTCTTAGAACTCACACTACAAGAGAAATATTTTTTCTAACACGCAAAAGAGCATTCTTGTCTCTCTTTTCCCTCACTCTAACTTTCTCTCTAACTTTACTTCTTAGTGTGTTTGGTGATGCTCTAGATGGTGAGAGAGCACAAGGATCCACCATCTAAGATCTTATGGATACTTAAACACTCAACCTCAAGACTACACTCAAGGTAAAAGTATTTCTTACACTCAACATCAAAGAGTATCTTGCACTCAACCTAAGGAATGTCTTACACACAACCTCCATTAGTAAATAAATATTAATTTAATTGGTTCTAGAATATGCTTTCTAGATGGGCCTCATTAAGTTGGTTGGACCCTTTAACCAAGTCAATTTTATGATCCAATACTCCCCCTTAAACTTGATCCCATGACCACTAGTAGTTTCCTTAATCGTTTGAAGTCTTCACTTTTTACTGGCTTGGTGAAAATATCGGCAGCTTGATCTTATGTCTTCACATATTCAACTTGCACATCCTTTTTTGAAATACACTCTCTTATGTAGTAGTAACGTACATTGATATGATTGCTCTGATCATGGAATATTGGATTCTTGGCTAAGGCAATGGCTGACTTATTGTCGACATACACTTTAGTCGACTCATTTTGTGTTAGGTCTATCTCCTTCAACAGATTTATAAGCCAAATTGCATGACTAACACATGTAATAGCAGCAACGTATTCCGCCTCACAAGTGGACAATGTGACAATCGGTTGTTTCTTTGACATCCACGTGAAAGCAATATTTCCCATAAAAAAATACAAATCCAGTAGTACTCCTTTGATTGTCTATGTCTCCAACCCAATCACTATGGCTATACCCAACAAGTTTGTAATCGTTAGAAATGGAATGAAGTAATCCAAAATCAATTTTATCTTTCAGATAGCGAAGGATTCTCTTTGCAGCTTTGAAATGTCACTGACTCACAATCAGCAAAGAGACAAAACAGTGTAATCTTATCCATTGGTTCGGTTACATCATAAAGATCACTAAGGCTTCTTGTACGTTCCACTGCTCTCTCGTTCTGACTACCATTTGAAAATGATAAAGGTGGTGAGTCTCCATGATTAGATGATGTTGGTGAACCATGTGGGCTTACAACATCTTCTAATTACTCATTCGGTGTCTGCTCATCTTCTTCAATTTGGAGGAAAAATGTGAACTCATTTGTATGAGAACCAAAATTCAATTTGCCCTCTTCATCAACTATCACGTCTCGGCTTATCACAACCTTCTTATTGTTTGGGTTGTACAACTTGTAGCCTTTGGAACTTGAGTTGTAACCGATGAAGATAAAACTCTTGCTTTTATCATCAAGTTTGGTTCGTTGTTCCCCTGGTACATGAACATGAGACCGCATATGCCACTGCTTCGGCCCAAAAGTCCTTAGGCAGTTTCTTGCTTTTGAGCATGCTTCACGCCATATCAATGATTTTTTTGTTCTTCGTTTCTGACACACCGTTTTGTTGAGGTGATCTAGGATCTGTCAAGCGGCGACGAATTCCATGTGCTTCACAAAACTCTAGAAATTCAGTGGATGTGAACTCTCCTCCTCGGTCAGATCTCATGGCTTTGATCTTATTTTCTCTTTCCTTTTCCACAACTGCTTTAAACTTTTTAAATATTCTAATGACTTCGGATTTCTGTTTCAAGAAATATACCCAAGTTTTTCTTGAAAAATCATCAATGAAAAGAATGAAGTAGTTAATTTTACTTAAATATTTTGGCTTGATTGGACCACACACATTGGTATGAATAAACTTCAGAGGTTTCTTGGGTCTTGATTCTGACTCCTTTGGAAATATTTTTCTAAATTGCTTTCCAAGTAAACATCCTTCGCATAGTTGGTCAGGATGATTGATACATGGTAACCCTCTCACCATTTCCTTCTTGGACAATAACTCTAAACCTGTAAAGTTTAGATGCCCAAATCGAACATGCCATAGCCACGAAAAAATCTTTGTAACACGCCTTAAGACACTTTGCAACATCATTTTGAATATTCAAAGGTAACATTCTATTCTTTGAGATTTGAACTTTAGCAATTCAGTCTCCTTTGTCATCTCTTAGAAAAAAACTATAACTTTTCATATGAATATCATAGCCCTTTTCTAGTAGTTGTCCCAAGCTTAAGATGTTGTTTTTCATGTTAGGTACATAATAAACATTTGAAATTATTTGGTGACAACCATCTTTTGCGCGAATAAGAATGTTACATTTTCCTTTCACCGATATTTTGCTACCATCTCCAAAAGAGACATTTCCACTCACTACTTCATTGATCTCTATAAACATGCTTCTTTTCCCACACATATGGTTGCTTGAACCACTGTCAAGATACCAAGTGTTCTCTTGACCTTCATTAGTGTTTTTGTATGTTACTAGTAACAATTCTTTTTCCTCCGTCTTCTCCTCCACATAGTTGGCTCTCTCCTCAACTCTATTGTTGGGGCCTCTACATTCTAAAGCATAATATCCAAACTTTTGACATTTGTAGCATTGGATTTGAGATTTATCATACCTAGAGTTCGGATTTATTCTTCCACGACCTCGTGTTGAGCTTTCTCGTTTCTCGTAGTTGTAGTTGGAATTATTTTTGTTGTAATTACAGCCACGTCCAATGCCACCATAACCACCTCGTCCGCGGCCTTTGCCTTACCTCGGCCACGTTGGAATCTATCATCTCCTTGATTTGCATGCATGTCCTTGAGTTCTACTTTGAGAAGTTGCTTGGTGATCTCTTGCTTCTTCTTGTGCTTTTCTTCATAGGCTTGTAATGAGACTTGGAGTTCTTCGATCATCATTTTCTCCAAGTCTTTGGTTTTTTCAATCGTCACGACGATATGTTCAAATTTGGGATCCAACAAACGGAGTATTTTTTCTATTACTCTCACATCTTCTAATTTCTCACCATTTCTTTTTAGTTAATTGGAGACGGTTGCTACTCTTGAGAAATATTCTGAAATAGATTCGGACGCTTTCATATGTAAGGATTAGAATTCACCTCTAAATGTTTGGAGACATACCTTTTTTACATTTTCGACTTCTTTGTAAGAGATTCGTAATTTCTCCCACGCTTGCTTGGCGGAAGATGCGCTTGAAATTTTTTCGAAGCCATCATCATCTAATGCTTGATAGATGAGGAAGAAAGCATTTTTGTCTCTATTTCTTGAATCGTTCAAATTTGTTTTCTCCTCTTGAGTAAGGCTTGCTTCATCTTCGGGTTCATCAAATCCTTTTTCTACGGCATCCTACACATCGTGTGCTCCAAGGATAGTTTTCATCTTGATACTCCAATTGTCGTAGTTGTTGTTGTTGAGTGTTGGAACTTGGAAGGATGATACACCATTTTCAATATTTTTAAATATGTTGAATATTTAAAAACAAAATTTCGGATAGAACTTGTGGCTCTGACCAGTTTGTTGGCGGAAAATATAAAATAACACTCACTAAAACAAAAAACTTTGATGTAGATTAAAAATAAGAAATGTTATAAGAACACTCTTAGAACTCACACTACAAGAGAAATATTTTTTCTAAAACTCAAGGGAGCATTATTGTCTCTATTTTCCCTTACTCTAACTTTCTCTCTAACTTTATTTCTTAGTATGTTTGGTGATGCTCAGATGGTGGGAGAGCTCCACTATTTATAGAACCATAGCGGAGACAATGATCCACCATCTAAGATCTTATGGATACTTAAACACTCAACCTCAAGACTACACTCAAAGTAAAAGTATTTCTTACACTCAAAGTAAAAGTGTTTCTTACACTCAACATCAAAGAGTATCTTGAACTCAACTTAAAAAAGGTCTTACACACAACCTCCACTACTAAATAAATATTAATTTAATTGGTTTGTGCTTTTTAGATGTGACTTATTAAATGGGTTGGACCCTTTAAAGTTTATGATCCAACGTACGCAGATGCCAAATTCCACTTACATCAAGAACCTTGTCAAGAGAAAAAGCATCCACAATGTATTTTTTTGAATGTTGTTTAACATTCAACACATAACATACTCAAATAGGGAATAATATTAGAAGGTTTAAATTGTAGACACAAACAACATCATAGCAACAACATTAAGAACGGAAATGGACTGGAATAACTCTAAGTGGTTGAGCTTTCTCTAAAGTGAGACCAAACTTCTCTTCCATGTCTAATTTCTCTAAGCTCTCTCCACTCTCAAGTTTCCAATCAAAAGAATAAATAAGAGAACCCGACATCAGATGCAGCATCCTTGTTGCCAAAGGTAACCCAGGACATATCCTTCTACCACCACCAAACGGAATTAGACCAAAATGATTTCCTTTAAAATCAACATCCGATGCTAAAAACCTCTCAGGTACAAAACAACTAGGGTCTTCCCATAAACTCGGGTCTCTCCCAATGGTCCAAGCATTAATTAGCACTTGTGCGCCTTTCGGAATCGTGAAGCCGCCTATTTCCGTGTCAGCCCCAGCCTCGTGTGGGAGTAATAAGGGAATTGAAGGGTGTAAACGAAATGTTTCTTTCACAATTGCTTGCAGATAAGGTAAACGGTGAATATCAGATTCTTCGAGAAAACTTCCTTTTCCTATTGTATCTTCAAGCTCGGATCTTGCTTTTGCGAAAATTTCTGGTTTGCGTAGAACTTCTGCCATCGCCCACTCCAAAGTGGCTGAAGTCGTGTCAGTACCCGCTATGAAGAGATCCTGTTGATCAATAATATGGTTGTTCTTTAAAGCTCAAACGCTCATAAAATATTTTGTTCGAGTTAAATTATGGACCATGTTTTGTCTATTATTAAGAAAAGATAATCAAGAAAAGAAACTGACCAATAATAAATGTCTGATATCATTAGAGCTTATCATGTCACTGCCATCTTGGCTGAAATCAAGAAGAGTATCCAACACATCGTTGCATCTAGCGTTAGTGTCCCTCATTTCCAGACGTTGGCTTATAATCCCATCAAACAAATCTAGAAATTTACCAAAAAGCGCCGCTGTCCTTCTCTTTATGCCTTGTGGGTCGATCATCCTAAGAACAGGAAAGTAATCAGCCAAATTAGGTTTCCCTACCTCATCCATCACAGACCGTACGATTCTGTTCAACCCTTTGGTATCATCGGCCAAATCGATGGAAAACATTGTGTTGGATAACAAATTAATCGTGGTTTTGAACGCAGCTTCTCCTATATCCATCGCTTCGCCCGTACGGGAACGTTTATCAGCATCCTCAAGAAGTTCTCGAACTTTATTCCGCCTCAAATCTTGCTTCGAATCGAGTTTCTGGGCAGTGAAGATGTTTGAGTTGCATATTTTTCTAATGTTTCTCCATCGGCTGGATACTGGGACCCAGCCTATCCCGGCTTCATGGTGGTTTTGAGCTTTGATAGCTTCAGGTATTTTTCTGTTGCAGAAGTTGATATCTTGTGTTTTTAGGATCTCTTTGGCGAGTGAGGCTGAGGAGATAACGATTGTTGTTACTTGGCCGAGTTGTAAGCTAAGAATCGGACCGTGAAGTTTAGCTAGTTGAGCCAGGGAATTATGTGGCTTATCTCCTAGTTCAAGGAGATTTCCGATGATCGGAAGTTGCTTAGGACCTGGGGGAAGGTTTCTAGTAGGTAGTTTGAGCTTTCCGGTAAGTAAACAGAGGAGAAGGAGAGCTATGAGAATGGAGGTAAATTGTAGGAGAATCTCCATGGCTTGGATTCTTACAAAGAGAGGCACAGTGTTATTATCAGATAAGTGTTAAATGCCTCTTTGCTTTCTTGCAATACGACAACTAATGTACACGCAATCTATCGACATGAATTGTCAATGAATCATGCTGATAGAGGAGGTGGCAGACGGGTCAGTCCATCAGTTGCAGAATCCATTTGATCTCGCGTGGTAAAAAAGTATACGCCATAAAGTTTTTGGCGTAGTGTGGTACATCGGTTGTAATGTTTGACACTATTTACGGGTACTATTCTTTCGGTCTCAAAATATAAATCTTTTGAACGTATGGATAGATATTAAAAAAGATAATAAATTTCTTCCTAAAAAGTAAAAAAACTAAAAAAATCTAATTTATAGAAGATTATAAATAATATTACAATTGTATTAATAAGCGAAAACGACATATAGGGTAAAACAACAAATATTTCATCACACGACATATATTTTGGGATATTGAAAATAACAGATAGCGTGACACCACATATTACAAGATAGCGTGACACCACATGACACTAGATATACGTGCTATCGAGATAATATGACAGATGCGTCGATGACCCATTTAGTTAGTTTTTATAACAGGATTATATCATTATTAAAAATTAATTTGTATATGTTAATTAATTTGAATTTCAATAATTAAAAAATATATATTTTAAATAAAATGTTGATTATATTTATATGATATTTTTTTAAATATATTTATATATTATAAATATTTTATTTAATATTTCAAAAATATTATTTATAATATCGAAGTATTACAAATAATATATTTTTAAAATATTTGTATACAATTAGTAAAAGATAATTTGTATGGGTTAATAGTTTAAATTTCAATAATTAATATATGTATATATTAAACAAAATAGTTGTAATATCTATTTTGATATTTTTTAAAATTATATCTAGATATTATAAATATTTTGTTTAATATTAAAAAGAAATTATTTATAATATCTAACTATTAGATATATAATTTTATTTAGATCTTTAAACATTATATTTTTAATATATTTTGTATAAGATTATAAAAAATAATTTGTATGCATTAACTAATTCGAATCTCAATAATGAGAAGTTAACTACGTCGATTGCCGAAAAAAAGAAAAAATGAACTCTGAAACGCTCTGTTCTTGCGAAAGAACAGAGGCTCATTTCTTTCTTCTTCTTTGATTGATTCTCTCTTGAATTAATTTGCTGCATTGTTATATGGTAATGAATAACACAATTGAGTTAGAATCGACGAATGAATTTCCTTTGCTGAGGAAAATGTCGAATTTGAAGAAACAGAGTATCGAGAAGAAGGAGTTCTTGAATTCTGGTGCAGAAGATTGTAATATGGTTTCGAATCGTGTTTTCGAAGAATTGTTGAAGGAGAAAGAAGAGTTATCGCAGAGGAAATCTTATGCAAATTTGTTAAAATCGTCAAAAGCAGAGTTCGTGCATACAAATGTTTCTGTCATGCTTTCAGATGAGATTCCGGTTATCAAGTTTGACGCTGCTGATAAAGATCAACTGTTAAAGGTTTCAAAGCATACTCTAATAGCGAAATTCACTACTGGTAAGCCTTCATTGGAACAACTTCGTTAGTTCTTGTTGAAATTCAATTTCGTTGGAAAGTTCAGTCTTTCTGTGTGGGATTATCGTCATGTGTTTGTGGAATTTACTGATATTGATGATTTTAAAAGATTGTGGTCAAGAAACATCTGGGTTTTGGGAAATAAAACCATGAGATTGCTGAAGTGGACTCCGGGGTTTGATCCTAGTCTGGAGTGTCCTTTTACTCCGATATGGGTTTCTCTACCTAATATCCCAGAGTTTCTGTTTAATTATTCGACAATAAATGAGGTCGCTAAGGTCCTGGGAACTCCTCTTAAAGTTTGGGTTCCTTCGATTAATAGAGCAAGACAGAACTGCTGTAAAGTTTGGGTGGAAGTTGATATCTCTAAGCCACTTATCCAGAAAGTTCAGTTGAAGTTTGGTGAAGACGACTGTTATTGGATTGATTTGGTGTATGATAAAGTTCCCCTTTATTGTACAACATGTGATCACATTGGGCATGATAAAGAAAAGTGCAAGAAAGTTGTGAGGGATGAAAATGTTGCTCTGAAAGCTAGTCAGAATAGGGAGGGTCTTGATAGTTCTGGGGTTCCTGATCAACTGTCGTGTTCTCAATATCTTGGAAATGATCTGGTTGGTAAAAGGGATAAGGTTGGTGTTAAGGAAAAAGAAGATAAAGAGGAGGCTGTTAATATAAACAAAAATCGTTGGTTAAAGTCTGTTGTGATTAATCAAGGATTGGAGAAAGATGTTCAAAAGGAAGAAGGGGAGGTTGATAGTAGCTCTGCTCATGATATGGTTTCTGTTGATGATAAAGGGGAATCTTTAGATCAAGTAAATGAGGAAGAAATGATTGAGGCCTTGAAATTGTTGGAGAGAAAGAATACGTTTGAAGTCCTTAGTGAAGAGATACATGGCTCACCTAAGCATGATGGAAGTCTGCCTGTCTCTCCTATGAGGAATAAAGATGGAAACTACAAACAGGAGAATAAGAAAGTAAAGAAGGTTTCCAAGTTATGGTCTTCAAAGGGTCCTGTGTCTTCTAAGGTCATGAAGTTAAAGAGGAGTCACAAATCTGGTATTGATTAATGACTATATCAATCCTCAATTGGAAAGCAAAGGGTCTTGCAAATAAAGATACCGTTAAGAGATTAAAGTCTATAGTGTTTGCTGAAAAAGTTACTTTTGTGGCTATTCAAGAGCCTTTGGTCAATTCTGATAAGATGAGTTTGTTGGCCAGGAAGTTAAAGCTTAATGGTTATATTGGTAATGTGAATAACAAAGTTTAGGTTTTTTGGCATCTGGATTTCAAAGTGGATGTGGTTCTGGATACTGAGCAGTTGATTCATTTCAAGGTTGGTCATCCATTCTTAAGTAAAGTGTTTGAGGTATCTGTCATCTATGCTAAGTGTAAGAAAGAGCAGAGGCTTGTGCTATGGGATACTATTAGAGGTTTGGATGTTCAGAATGAGTGGCTTCTTTGTGGAGATTTCAATGTTATATCTAATATTCAGGAACAATTGTGCTGTTCTACCATAAATCTTCGAGCTATGGATGATTTTAACAGTTGTATTATGGATTGTTATTTGTTGGATGCTGGCTCCAGTGGCTGTTCTTTCACTTGGTCTAATGGTCAGAAGTGGAGGAGGTTGGACCGTGTCCTTTATAACAATGCATGGTTGGATTGCTTTGAGCATACATCGGTGTCTCATCTTGCTCGCAATTGCTCTGACCATTGTCCTATGATTATTAAGTTCTCTTCAAAGTTGGAAAGGTCCAAATCTGCTTTTAAATTTCCTAACATGTGGACAACTCATGATGGTTTTTTAAAGATTGTTAAGGAGAGTTGGTCTAATGTTATTAATGAAGAGGTGAGGAATCCAATTATGATGTTTTGGCTAAAACAACAGAGATTGAAGTCAGTATTGAAGGCATGGAATAGAAATGTCTTTGGAAATTTATTTGATGCCATTAAGCATTCTGAGAAGACTATCATCAACAGGGAGATTTCTTTGCAGAATGAAGCTTCTGAGGATAATGTTGCTTTGTTAGTTGAGGCTAAAAAACATCATTTGCTGTTACTTGATAGGGAAGAAATTTTCTGGAGACAGAAAGCTCATGCTTCATGGTTGAAAGACTCTGATAGAAATACTGCGGCTTATCATGGTTTTGTTAAGAAAAGGCTAAAGAGGAACAGAATTGAGAGAATTAAGGTTGGGGATAGATGGCTTAGTGATAAGGACAACATTAGTTCTTCTGCTGTTGAGTACTTCAAAGGTTTGTTATCAAATAATCTAAATGTTTTGAATGATCAGTCTTTGAATGATGTGATTCCTTTTCTTGTCAATGATGATGACAATAGATCTCTGATCAGTGTTCCTGATGAGGATGAAATTCACAGAGTGGTGAAGGGTTTAAATTCTGATTCTGCTTCTGGGCCTGATGGTTACAATGGTGAGTTCTATAAATGTTGCTGGGATATTGTGGGATCTGATTTGTGTGATGCTGTTAAAGCCTTCTTTCGTGGTTATACATTGCCTAAGGGAGTTAAGGCTACAATGATATGTTTAATTCCTAAGTTAGAGAATCCTAACAGGTGGAAAGACTTTAGACCGACAAGTCTAACCTCTGTTTTCTCTAGGATATTGGGAAGGATTATTAATAACAGACTCTCTTCTATTTTGCCTAAATTGATTTCTGATGTGCAAGGGGGTTTTGTGAAGGGTCGTTCTATTCAGCACTCTATCCTGCTTGTTCAAGAGATGGCCATGGATATTAATAGCAATAAAAAGGTTGGTAATGTCATTGTTAAAACTGATATGACCAAGGCGTTTGACAAGCTTAGGCATGATTTTTTGTTTAAGATACTAAGCATGTTTGGCTTTAGTAATGAAGTTATTGCTCTGGTTAATAATTGCATTAGTAATGTTCAGTCTTCTATTCTTGTTAATGGGGAGATGGCTGGCTATTTTGCAAACACTCAGGGGTTAAGACAAGGGGATCCCCTCTCCCCAAGTCTGTTCATATTGGCTGAGGAGTATTTGATTCGAAGTGTTACATTAACTTCTAATGATAACCATTGTTTTAGATATAAAACAAGAAGCAACATGAATATAGCATGCTCAGCCTTTGCTGATGATTTCATGCTGTTTACTAATGGTAGTACTCAGGCTATGGATGCTTTTAAAGCTGTTATGGATCATTACCAGTTGGTGTCTGGTCAGGAGATTAATGTTACAAAGTCTAAGCTAATTACTTCTACTAAAATGGATGCTCAGAAGATTGCTAGTATTGAAGCTATCTGGAATTTCAATCATACTCATTTACCATTCAAATATCTGGGTACTATTATTGCTAACAATACTAGAGTGGCCAATTATGAAACTATTATTGACAAAGTTAGAAAGAAGATCATGGAATGGGACAAACTACATTTATCATTTGCTGGTCGACTTCAATTGATTCAAGCTGTTCTGGTTGCCTTTCCAACTTATTTCCTGCAGCACTCCTCTCTTCCAGTTGGTATTGTTCAGAGATTGGAAACTTTATTCAATAAATTCCTGTGGGGGACAAAAGAAGACAAGAATTCAATTAGCTGGGCTTGTTGGGACAGATTATGCAAGCCATATTGTGAAGGGGGCCTTAATCTTAGAAAGCTTAAGGACTTGCAACAGGTATATGCTATGAAACTGTGGTTTGAATTCAGGATGCAACATTCATTATGGGCCAAATTTATGTTGTCTACTTATTGCTGTAACAATATCCATCCTATGTTAGCTTTTGCTACTCATAAAAAATCAAAAGTCTGGTCCCGTATTTTGAGCACTAGAGAGATGACTGAAGAATATATGTTCTGGAAACCTGGTCAGGGTAACATTGGTTTCTGGTATGACAAATGGTGTTCTAAAAGACCTTTTATTGTGATTTCTGATGATAGAGATAGAAGTTTCTTGATGGACAGTATTAACACTCAGGTGAAAGACTTATGGTTGGGAAACTCTTGGGACATTGAAAGACTCAAGACTATGGTCACCACAACTGAAATAAACAAAATTGTTGAGATCAAGTTGAATAATACTGAAGATGCTTTGCTGTGGTCTCTCACTAAGAATGGAATGTTTAATGTCAAGGACACTATTAATCAAATTAGAGCTAAAGGCAATATCTCCAGTCTCTACAACAAGACCTGGAATGCAGTAACTCCTAGAAAATGTTCGTTTTTGTTGTGGAGGGTGCTGCACAATTGGATCTCTACTGATAATGTGATGCAAAGGAGGGGGTTCAGGTTAGCTTCTAAATGTGTGTTCTGTGACAATGCTGAGACCAGTAATCATGTTTTTGTGCAATGTCAATCTGCTTGGGGTGTTTGGCAGTATTTCAGCAACATATTCAAGGTTCATATTCAAGCTCACATGATTGTTTCTCACTTAGTTATGAGATGGTACTGGGCTGGAAAGAAATGCGACATTTTTAACATTTTACCAGCTATTGTAATGTGGTCCATATGGTCTGCTCGAAACAAAAGAAAGATGAACAACGAGAACACCTCGACTGGCTCTATTATCAATCATGTTCTTCTGATTTTGTCAAGCCTAGATTATGCTAAAGTCTTAAGAAGGAAGCATTGGGGAAGTTTCAGCAAAGAAGCTGCTGACATTGGTTGTGTCAGTCAATTTAGAGACAGAAACATGCCTCTTTTTCTAAAGTGGAAAAGTCCTAAGCATGGAAGATTTAAGCTAAATGTGGATGGATCATGTACCTTTAATGGTGAAGCTGGAGGAGGAGCTCTGATCCGTGACAGCAATGGAGATATTATAGCTGGCAGTGGAAGACTCTACGGGAAAGGCTCTCCACTCATTGCTGAGAGTAGAGCCCTTCTGGATGGTTTAAGATTGTGTGAATCACTTGGTCTCAGAAAAGTGGATATTGAAATTGACTCTTTGGTGCTGGTTAAGCTGATTCAATATGGTAACAGTCCGTGGTTTTTAGATTCGTCGCTCAAATGTTGTAGGAAAGCTATCAAAGGGGAGATGGTGGTTTATCATATTTTCAGGGAACAGAATTTGGGAGCCGATTGGGTTGCTAAAGAAGTTCTTAAGAATCATCAAGATATGGAGTTTACGAAGGTGAATGCTCCATTGAAGTTGAAGGCTATTGTCTATTTGGAGAAGATGAACTTAGGTTATTTAAGATTGATTGAGTAGTTGGATTTAGGGTTTTGTTTTTGTTGTCTGATTTGGGGATGAAGAAGGGAGGAAGAAGATGAAGGCTTCGCGCTCTTCTCTTCAAAATTGTGTATAATTGCCTATTAAGAGCTCGTGTTTTTGTTTTATTCAATTGAAAGCCTTGATGAAAAAAAAACAATTCGAATCTCAATAATTAATATATGTATATATTGAACCAAATAATTTCAATTTTTATTTTGATATTTTTTATAATTATATTTATTTTTCAATCGATAAATATTTATCTTCCAAAAAATTATATTTAAATATAATTTTATTTTTAGAGAAAAGTACCAGTAAATACCTTCTCAACTATGTTATTACCCGGCGGTACCCGTTTTTTGGATAGTGTCACTTGGTACCTCGAACTGAAATTTGGACAAAAATACCCCCGACCAAATATAGGTGCGCGCTGGTAAAAAAAAAACTGGTACAATTCTCAAGCTGCGAATTGCTTGCAAATTCTCAGGATGCGAATTGCTTGCAATTTCTGAACGATTCTCATGATAAGATGCGAATTGCTTGCAATGTCTAAACGATTCTCATGATAAGATGCGAATTGCTTGCAATTTCTGAACTATTCTCGTGATAAGATGCGAATTGCTTGCAAATTTCTGAACGATTCTCATGATAAGATGCGAATTGCTTGCAACTCTCAGGATTTCTGAACGATTAAAAAAAAAACTCGTACAATTCTCAAGATGCGAATTGCTTGCAAATTCTCAGGATGCGAATTGCTTGCAATTTCTGAACGATTCTCATGATAAGATGCGAATTGCTTGCAATTTCTGAACGATTCTCATGATAAGATGTGAATTGCTTGCAATTTCTGAACGATTCTCATGATAAGATGCGAATTGTTTGCAAATTTCTGAACGATTCTCATG
Source organism: Limnanthes douglasii subsp. nivea (assembly GCA_036936605.1). NCBI lineage: Eukaryota > Viridiplantae > Streptophyta > Magnoliopsida > Brassicales > Limnanthaceae > Limnanthes > Limnanthes douglasii. The sequence goes on along the minus strand of JAUPFV010000001.1, from coordinate 9,794,823 downwards.
ATAAGATGTGAATTTCTTGCAACTCTCAGGATTTCTGAACGATTTAAAAAAAAACCGGTACAATTCTCAAGATGCGAATTGCTTGCAATTTCTGAACGATTCTTGCAACTGGTGAAATTGTTTTAAAAAAAATAAAAAAAAATCATCAATGGATCTAGTTTTGTTCATTTTTAAAAAACAAAAGTGATGGTACTTTCATTTATTTTTTTCGAGCTCCGGTTCGAAAGATACAGATCTTTTAAAAATAAAATTAAAGGAAAAGTAGGAAAGAGAAGGGAAGAGAAGGAAAGAGAAATTTTGGTTCAGTAGTTAGGGTATTAAAATAAAGTTAGGTACTATGTGACAATTAGGTAGTTGAGTTGGGTATTAAGTGACAATTGATCAAACCTTGGGTACTAGATGACAATAAAATAGTTGAGTAGGTACCTTTGGTACAATTTCCCTTTATTTTTTATATTGAATCTCGCAAAAAAAATGAAGTAATTATAATTTTATTTAAAAATGAGAATCTATATTTATTTAGTGTACTAAAACTAAAATTTAATCATATAAAAAACCAGAACAAATATTTATCTATACACCAAAAATATATAACAAATATAATACCAATACAAATATATATATATATATATATATATATATATATATATATATATATTAGTGTACGAATAACTAGCCCTTATTAGTTTAATCACCCTATTAAGGGTCAAACTATATATACCCAAAACTGGTTTAAGTTTAATGAGTTTTGAGTTTATCCAAAGTTGGTATTAGTTGACCAAATTTTTGATAAAAATATCCTTCGAGGGGTATATAAGCATATTTTTACTAACCTTTTTTCCTACAACACTCTCTCACTTTCCTCACTCCTCTCACTTCTCTCTGCAACCTTAAACCTCACTTCTCTTTAAAACCTCCCACCTCTCTCTAACATTTCCGGCGAACCACCACACATCCTTCTCTTCCTCCCCTTCTCCTCCTCTGTCATGATAGAAATTTGTGAATTTTGTTACGATTTTGAATTTTGGTAGAGTTAGGTTAGAATTAGGGTGGATTTAGGTTAGAAATTATGGTTTTTCTTAGGTTTAGGAGGCCATTTTCCAGCCCGAATGCCGGCTAGAAAATGGTGGGCAGCTGCACCGATGGGGTGCACCTAGGATCAAGGGTGATTGACCCCGGGAAGGATTTGAAGACGGTATGAGGCTTCGAAGATGAAAGAGCATGTGACGCTAAATGTGGACGATCAACAACGGAAGACACGGAGACTGAACGTTTGTGGGAGGAAGAAGCGAAGAGGATCAGATCCAATCAGAATTTATGTCGCATAAACCATAGGGAGCGAAAGAAAAAAGTTATTGAAGAAATAGTTGATGATACTCAGGGAGGCTCATTACGACGAGATACATCACTTGTCCACCGATTACCACCACCCGCTACTAGTTCACTACCCTTTACGCATACTAGTTCACGTCCACTACCTGTTAGTGATCGGGTGGATGCTACTGGATATCCTGAGCAGGGTGTCATTGACGAAGAGCATATCGATGCTATACATACTGAGGAGCAGCGGAAGATGTTTGCATTTTTAAAATGCAACAAGATACCCCTCTTTCTTGACTATAAGGAACATGAAGCATACCATGTCTTCATCGGGCAGGTCAGTATCAAATTATTATATGGTATCCAACGTTATGTTTTAATTTGATTTATGTTTGACTTAGTTCTTCATTCGCAGGCTCGCACGTCGTTAGGCATTCAGGCACATTAAAATGTGGTTCATATGTGGGACCTTAGTACTCAGCTAGAGGTGGAGCGCCACTTGGCACAGACCCCTTTCGGACCTCTAGTTGCTCATTTACCACATTATTTCACGCACTTTGTACTTGATTAGGTATTTGTTGAGCATTAGCATCAGGAGACCAACACGTTTCATTTAGCATTCAAGGAGATGACCATTACACTCGATAATGTCACGTGCATTACAAGTCTCCATATACTTGGCCAGACTTTGGACGTTGTCATTGTTCCACGTGATGAGGAATACAACTACTACGCCAGTATATTGGGGTTGAGGGTTGAAAATGTACGCGCTGAGATCAAGTCCACGACATACATTGGCTTCAAGATAAAATGGTTGCGAGAGACGTTTACTAAGGGTCGCTACATTGAGCAAACTGATTCAGACACTATCCGTCACGTATCACGAGCATACTTAATGTTCTTATTTGGTTACACTATATTTGCGGATACTGGTCAGAAAAGTGTCAGGGATGATTATTTATACGCATTGGAGAGTGTGGACTCTGGGTTATGGGATATCGCGTGGGGTACGAGTGCATTGGAGAGTGTGGACTCTGGGTTATGGGATATCGCGTGGGGTACGAGTGCATTGGCCTTTTTGTTCCGTGGTTTGGGTGATGCTTCGAAAGAATCGAAGCATACCCTTTACAGATTTGTTAACATGCTAGACTGCTGGATTTACGATCATTTCCCCACATTTAGAGCCCCCGAGAATACGGATCATGTAGCGAGGCAGCCGAGGATTGTGAAGTGGCTACCGAAGAGGATTCTTGGAACAAACATCTGCCCAAAATTGGTTATGCGTACTATTCTTTCGGATCTGAAGGAGACATATGTAAGTGATTATATTTATTAGTAAGTAACATAATTATACTAAATCGTATTCTATTATGTATTCATCGTTTTACTTTATTTGGAACAGGTTGTTTTCAAGACATACGGTGGTGTAAGGGTTCAACTCCCCGTGCAAAAGATCTGCACCATCGTTTATCATTTGCGGATGATGAGCACAGTTGAGGATTACATGCCCGATCGTGTTATACGCTAGTTAGGACGGGTTCAGGATGAACCCAAACTCCTACTTGTACCTAGGCCGGGTTACAAGAAGGGAGATTTGGCTAGATACACGTGGCGTGAGAGTGCGTGGCGAGATTGGCGTCATCATTTACTTCCTGAGGATTGGTTGACTATTACTGTCGATACTTATAGACAGTCGACGACGAATGCGGACTAGAGGTACTTAGCTGAGTTGGTTGGCATACGATCAGTCCACCCCCGTGCACCACGGACGATAGATTGCTGGAGGTCATCCGGTCTTTGAACATATTACATATCGTCAAAATTTAGAGGGTGCGCTTCAGTGGAGAGAACAAGTGTTGCAACTCTTTTCTCCTTGGCTAGTTTTCTTCATTATTGGACTTGTTTTAGCTATGTTAGGTTGATCTTTCTTTGTCTTCATGTTTATGTTTGTTATCGCTTTGGACGATTGATTGTATCTTTGTACTATGACTGTTTTATTTTGCTATGAATGTTTTATTTTGCTATGAATGTTAGTATTTTATTTTCATCTTTATATTTACTGATTCCATTCAACTATTAACATCCACATCATCCACTATAAATGATAATTATACCTAATGGAACAACGAACATCCATTTCAAATGACAAATTATAAATATTTAAACAACAATAAATTTTACGATTACTTATGCTTATTAAATCAACGATAAATTGCAAACAGGTAATACATTGGTAACAGTAAACGTTCTAAGAATATACCTAAGCAAGAATCCCTAAAACAAATTGCCAACAGAAAAATATAAAAAAAAATACAAGTACTCGTGCACCATTGAGTACGTAGAACCTATGGTGCACACCACTCTATACCCATGGTACAACTGGTGTGCACCATGGGTACAACATAATGCGTACAGATGGTGCATAATACCAACTGTATATAAGGTATGTACCATCGGTACAAGCACCACGTACCAATGGTACAATGCATCAATCGGTACACGTTGTACCGGCTGGTACTAGGCACCATTGGTTCTTTTCATTGGCACCAATGGTGCCTCACCTTGTGTACCGATGGTACACTATTCGTGCACCATCGGTGCGTAAGGTAAAGAACTTATGGTGTTTTCGACTAGGCAACATCGATACACCATGTTGTGTACCATAGGTACACAGTAGGTTGTACATATGGTGTTATTTTGTTTTCTTAAATTTTTCCCGCTTTGCACCTTCCGCTATATTTCTTTCCCGCTCTATAATTCCTGCCAAACTAAACTTCTATTTTCCTATATAAGGATGTCTACGTTGGATACACCAAACACAAAAAATTTCTTCTTGCAATCTTCCTCAATTGTTTCTCTATGGGATGGAACGTATTTGACGATGCTCATTTGCTCAAAGTTGCAAAACATGTGAATTTTACTAGGCCGGGCGATAATACTGATGATTTTTTCAATGAAGTTTTGTGTATGATTTATTACATCTATGGTGGCATGTTGGGGTTTACACGAATGGATTCCTCTCGTAGTTGTGAAGATGTGGCGACTCGGTACAGATGTATAACTAGTGGACCAATGTTTTTGGTGTTCAACCAGCCACCAGACATTAGGAATGAGGCTTTCCAATCCTTTGGTTTAATAGTGATGGACTACTTATCGAAAGAAATGATGGAATATGTTCAAGATCAAATCAACATGAAGGAGGAAACACTATGTATCCTAAACGACAACGGAGGCTACGAATTTGAATGAAGTGATGTTTAATCTTAAGTTATTTATTAGATATCGCTTCGTCTTCTATGTAACGACTATTTTCATTGCAAATTTATCGTCGTTTATTTTATGATATTTTACTCAAAGTTTCATAATGTTTGATCGAAATAAAATTGATGTATCGTTAATATAAATAAAAAGTACTAAACCAACGCAACCCATAAAATGAAGTACAAAACGTTAACACTGCCAAACAACATAAACTGATATCTAAGCAAATTTATCAAGATCGGTTACTTCTAGCTAGGAACAAAATGGCTTTCGAACTTCGAGCTCCGTATATGTTTTGCATCGACCATCTATTGGTAGCTCTCATGTTGAAGCATCGTCACTCTTCAATGCATGCCACGTAGAATGTATACGGGCGCAAGGACATTGAGGATTGATGGATAGTTGTAAAATTAATTAAGCATTAGAATACGATCTTATTTAAGACAAGCGTACTGAATATCTAAAGTATGTTTCGAATTACTTACGTTGACGAAATGATTAGTATCAACAAAATCGAACCCAATTTTACGTCTTTTGGACATAATAGGTGGTTCACCTCACAAGGGTAGAAATATTTGGATGTAGTTGTGAGAGCCCACAAGTGACACAAAATAAACAATGTATTGGATTGGAACTTGGTTGCAATCGCCATACCCAACTCCGGGATTGTCATCCAATATTTGAGGGATGCTGAAGTTTTGTAATAGTTTATACTTTCAGCAACCTTCAAGTATTCTTCTTTACCGTTATATATGTTGTTATAAGTTGCATAATTGTCCATTAGTTCATCGTAAATTTCCTTCCTAACAGCTTGCCAACCTTCTTCATGACTATAAAACCCAAACGAAACTGCTCGATATCCATAGTGACCATCCGAGCTAACATCATTTATACCAATTATAAATGGATGGAAGTGAGTCGGAAACCAACGCAAACAAACCTTTTGGATCATCTATCAGTTGTTTGCCTCCAATAACAGATGAGTGTACGCTATTGCTAGCGAGCGAGGCAATGGAAGAAGTGCGAGGTACTCTAGACACATCCGGACGAATTATATTTGCACTTGGAAATGCTTTATGAGAGTTAACTTTTGGTGTTTGAAAGGGATTCGGCAGTGAGTCTTCACTAGCCTTATCAGCATCTCTAACATGTTCCCAATGACATTTATCTCGTTTAGTGGATGTTGAATCAACAACAAGTTTTCATTTCACATGTGGACGACCGCGGTGTTTCTGCTTCTCCAATAGCTCTAGTAAGGATGATGTCTCTGGATAAACAATATCAAACTATTTCTTTTACATGTGTTTTATATGACTTTCGTCTTTCGTCTCCATAACGTTGATTACAAGTTTTTCCAAATCATCTTTTAGAATCTCCATCGTTGTACGGTTCGAACGAGGTTGTATCTATAATCTCTTCCAATGGCTATGGAACACTTCTAAAGATTTTACTTTTCCATTGTTACGCCAATCGCGTATCTGGTGGTAGCATGGTATACTGTGTGTAGATCGTATATAACATATGCAAACGTCATTTCTTGTATCGTGTTGAACATCCGAGCCATCCTTGATAGTGATCTTCTTACAATCTTGCATCAATTCTAATTTTGTATAAAACAGTTCCAACGCCACATGGGATACCTTGCCTCAGATTTCGTCAAACAGTTTATCAGCGAATTTATGCAGTGTTATGTAACGACTCTTTTCAAAGGAACATTTAATTGCAGCATGGTGGATTTCAACGAGCGAATGCACCCTCGCCTAAAATAAGTCAAAGTTTGTTTTGCTAGTACGTAGGTAACGCTTCAAGTTGGAATGAGTGCTCTCCACACGATTAGTCATACAATGTCCCAAATTCATGAAGTTCTTCGTTTTCCAAACAACAAATTTATCGGTGTATTGATTATGCCAAAATATTTCAATGTATTCCATTGCAAGAGGGTATTCTTTGTACTCCAGTTTTGTCTCAAGCCTAGCATGATCGAATTTAATTTCTAATGCGGCATACATTATCTTCTTCCAAGTGTAAACAAATTACACATGATCACTTTTCTCAGGAAATTACTTCTTTGTATGTCCCTGAACGTTTTGGTTTATGTGCCAGTGGCATAGCATATGCGTTGTCTTCGGGAATACTACTTCAATGGTGTTCATCAATGCTAAATCTCTATCGGTCAAAATAACAGACGGTTCTTTAATCCCATGAACGGCAATCAAGGACCTCAAACATTCTAACACCCAATTGAAGTTATTTAACTTCTCACCAGATATTAAAGCGAAAGCCACACAGAACGTCAAACCAGTTGAGGTCACACCAACTATTTCAAACAACGGCATAACATATCTTATGATCTTATATGTGATATCCATGATCAACACTATTGGAAATGTCCGCAAAAGATCAACACTAACTGGATGCCCAAAAACCAATATCTGTAATGACTTGTCCATTTTCATCACCAGATTTATGCCTTTATAATAATTATGTGTCGTAAGCTCCCCCAACAAGAATCGTAGCTGTGACCTATTTGCCTTCTTCAAAACTCGATTTTTCTGCCTTGCATTGTAAATAATATGCATCAAAGAAACATTATCTTCATTTATCTTCTTAACATCATTCAATATTTCTCTAGGGTTGGTTCCCATATATGTTCCCCGCTCAACAAATTCCGACCCCTCTTCGTTCAAATGGCCTGCGTAAGAATGACCGTCAATTTTTTTTGAATTATCGTGGTTGTGAATCCCACATATAACCTCCAATTTCGATAGACCCGGTTCCGCCGACGACCCATATAGCTCAAATGGACAACCAACTATTTTGGTCCCTGTCAATTTTCTCTTATGATCATTTTCGGCCACTCTTGGAGTATACTTTCCCGACATCTTACACTGAAAAAAAATCCGATGAAGTTTCCTACTATTAACTTTATCGCGGGGCCTTAAATTGAGAACCAACCCATTACATTTTCCGTTCTTCTTTACCCACTTGATCAATGCTTCTTGCGTATAATACTCGGTGGTGAAGAACACATGACTGTAGTCGGCAGCAAAAGTTTCTTCAGATATGTGCGCAACATTCGTTCCCTAGTTAACAACATCAAAACACGACTCGAAATTAGACACAATATGCTTACGGTAAGGGGTCAATTTTTTTTTGTTCAAGGTCGTGCACCACCGGTTCAAGGCCTTAAAACCATCCGTACAAACACTACGCACCATCGGTTCCAAGGCCCAGAACGGATGGTACGTAGTGTAACCTTGAAGATGGTTACCTTCTGCGGCGACAACGGCTCCTTCTCCGTCGACTTAACCTCCTTATTCTCTAACCTTCGGCGACATCAACTACTCCATGCTAATTCTTAGTTCCAGCTGAGTGATGATGTATTTGCTGATTTTCTTCAAAATGAGGTTGAATATTCTTCAAGGTTGTTTGAATTTTGAAGTTGTTTAATAAAACATTCAGAAAATGCTACCAATATGTTGTTTGATCTAGTAAGACTTGTGTTTTTTTTGTATACATAGCCAAAATAGATTATTTTGTAAATTGGGTATATATAGGATATACTTAGTGTTTTTTTTACTTAGTGGCAGTTCAGTAATTAAATAGAAGATCAAGAATATTTTGGTCCAAAAAAATCAAAAACAAGTCAATGGAGTTTTTTGGGTAAACTTAAACTACATTTGGGTATATATAGCCATACCCGATTACTAATCATTAGCGTTTGCTATTACTTGCCGTTTCACGACTTTTCAGTTTTTTTTTATTAAAAGACTTTTATTTATATAAAATAGTAATTACACTTTTAAGTGTATGCAATTTCGTCAAATTTTTTTCCCTCTCTAACAATAATTTTTAATTTATTCTTGTTTACTCACCTTTCAATAGTATTCTCAATCTCTCTAATTCTTTTACAAATTATATAAAAGCTTTATCATTAGTTATAATTATTTCTATCCCGCAATTTAGCATATTTCTTATATTCAATTGACATGGTATCTACATATCCGATCATGGTGCCGCCCTCAAGTCCAGAACACAAGGTGACAGACTTAGCCAAGAAATTTTTTGTAAAAGGACTGAAACTCATGACTTTTGGTCACAAAAATGCCTTACTTACCAACTCGGCTATCCCTTTTAGGGCATTTCTATCCCATGTTGTTAATAGTTACTTTTGTTTTTTTTCCTGATCATAATTTGCGATTGACAAAAACAAATCAAGTTTGATTTAGGTAACATTATTCTTGCTAAATTAATAGCTTTGTAAAATATTTTCATTTATTTGGTTGTTATATTAGTTTCAATATTAGTAACTACGAGGATCTTGAATTTGAAGAAAATCGAGAGGAATGATATTTGTAATAGATTTTTTAGAATATGTATTATAAGATATGATGTTGGTTTATAAAATAATAGAAAAACTTATAATATTTATAACCAAATCATAATCATAATCAAAATGTAATAATAAAATTATAATCATATACCTTATAAGTACTTTTAAATTATAATATATGATTTTGGTTTATGAAATAATAACAACACTTATAATATTTATAACCAAATGAAGATAATAACAACACTTATAATGTTCAAAATGTAATAGTAAAATATAATATTTTGGCATGCTTGTGACCAAAGGTCATGAGTTCGAGTCCCTCTACAAACGCTTTCTCGGCTGAGCCTGTCACCTTGTGTGGTTTACCTTCTGGCGTTGGTTTGCAGGCTATCGCGTCAGACTGAGGGTTTACCCTGTGCGCACTCATTGCACTCTGAGTAGCGGCTGCGGGTTCCCTCCTTAAAAAAAAATGTAATAGTAAAATTTTAATCATACTTCTTATAATATTTAAAAATTACAATATATGATTTATATAATAATGTTTTTACTATCAAGTATAATGCAAAATTGATTGACATGTTTGGTGTGTCATTATTATTAGTTTGTGTCGAAACTGTGTATGTGTCTGTTGTGTCAAAACCTTTGTGTGTCATTTGCGTGTTCCGTGACTGGCGTGTTCCGTGACTGATGCGTTGCGTGACTCGCATGTCATTTATGCATGATCCCATTTAAGTTTTGACGTGATCCCACTTATTTATGGGGTGTCATGGCTCATTTGCCACCGCTAATACCTAATAAAAGAAGAGTTAGCCCGACGACGCTCCAAAAATTCAAATTATTAATAATAATTTGGATTTGGAACTTAAAAAGTTTCAAAAATATTTTTAAACACACAACATATAACACATGTACAATCTCAATCATTAGTTATGTTTAACTTCTAAAATTCCGACAAAATATCATCGTTAATTATTTTCGTTTCTGAGTTGCTTACTTTGGTACTACGTTCATTTCTATAACAAATTGGTCTCCTATATTTTTAAAAATGTTAAAAATTAACTTTTTACGACGTTCCAATATCTTTTTATCCAATTATGCATTTTTATAATCAACGTATGATGCTGACGTAGACGCGATAAATGATTAAATAATTACCATTTATCTTTTATTCTTACTATTTATCTAGTTTTTATTCACTACCCAATCTAGTCCACTAATAAATTATTTACCAAACAATAATGATATTATTACTAGTAAATAATATTAAATTACAAAAACATTCTTAGTATTTATATTCAAACCATAATAATAATAATCAAAGTCTAATAATAAACCTTATACTACTTTAAAATTATAATATACAAACTATATAGCATTTTGCTTATCAAACAATAATAACACGTGTGCTATGAAATATTATAAAAAAACAGCACTAGTAGTATTTATAATCAAACCATAATTGATAATAATGAAGTTAATTTGAGCCAAAATATTTAGGTAAAGACAGTAAAAATATGAATATATAATGTTAAAGAAGAATTTAAATAAGATAAAAGTCTAAAAGACTAAAAGTGCAACATGTAATAAATATGTTTCTACTTAGTACAATTATGAGGTAAAGTATCCAATATGATATGTGTATGTTTGTTACATGGAACTTGTCACCCTATAAATATGTGTACTTTTTCTTGTTAATGAAATTAATATTATTTTATTTTACTTTATCATTTGTCACTTTCTCTCTCTAAAATACTCTTGACATTTTCTCTCTCTAGTAATTCGTTTAACCACTCAAAAAATACTTTTAGACCAAATATCAACTTTTCACTTCCAATTATTTTAGAAACGAACAGTGGCGACCGATAGTGGGAGGTACGCTTGGTACTTATATATCATTTTGGAACCCGAAAAATATTAAAAATCTATGCCTGAATTAGTAGGATATATGGATCCCGAAGCGTAGGTGGATCCATCGTTATTCATAGAGAAAGAAGTAGTAGAAGTCGGTCTTTGACGAAGGGAAGCTCAAACCAATCCACAATTGGAGGAACAAGGTAATCAGTTAGTTTTGAAAGATCAAAGGAATGAGTTATCAATTGAATTAAATGACTAGTTAGTTGAGAGGAAAAATGTATTTTGATTAAATGAGGAAGGGTCAAATCTGAGGTTTAGAGGGTGAACGAAGGTATAAATTTGGTTGGGCATTCCGACGAGACTCGTGGAGAGACTCTTGGAGAAAAATATAATCGGCGGGGAATTCAATTTCAGATTAATCAAGGTTATCGTTTTTTAGAAAGGAATGAAAAACTAAGGATACGTATGTTTCTTCAAAATCTAACAAATTACCTGTTTTGGATTTCGATGGGCATTCTCAAATGCCCAAACGAGTTGATAGTTACAACAAGAAGAGAGATTTGGATGATAAAGACTATTTGAAAAGATGAGTCAGTCAAACTCAAGGATACCAAAGAGAGAAGATGTCTAAAAAACAAAGTGAATCTCGACATGTACTTAAAAACTCAATTATTTAGTATAATGTTTTTAATCAGTTCACGAACCCTTCAGAACAAGAACTTTATATGATTACAAATAATGGTATAGGTGAGCCTTTAGACAAATAAGAAATGGATTGGAGGACATCTCCATTGTCAGTTGAAGTCAGGTCTATAGTGCTTACGAAACGTTTTGATATTGCAAATGTGGAAAAGTTCAATGTGACACACAGTCCTGACGATCATATAAAACAGTTTAAGAATTACATGATGAATTTTGACGATGACGATAAATTGTTGTGCCGAGATTTTTCACAGAGTTTTAAAGACAATGCTTTAAAAAAATGTATAACAAAATTCTAAGGGGATAAATAAAAAATTTAGGATGTTTTATACTATTTTTAGAGGGCAGTTTGTTGGAAGTAAGGAAATACGTGAAAATGGGGATACCATAATTTAGTGTAGGCAAGTCATATGAGAAAATTGGAAGGAATACACTAAGCATTTTATGATTACCAAAACTGGGTAGATAATTTTGACGAGTATGTCGTGTGTGCGACTTATCGACAAGTGTTACTTCTTGGAGTTTTGGCTCATGAAACAATGATGATGAATGTGCTTACTTTTGGAGCATTAATGATCTATGTTAAGGACGTCATTGGCCATTTGACCAAATTAGGAAGCACTTGGCCCTTTAGAAACGTTATGTATGCGCAAATGTGTGACCCTTGGTAGGTAAGTTCTCGGCCATTTGCCCATGTTAGGATGCACTTGGCCATTCGGTCGAGCTATGTGTTGCGTATTCATGTGCATTCATTGGTAAGAACATTTTTTACCATTCGGTCATGTTATGAAGTAATTGGAAAACTGGTCGAGCTATGGGTTGTGCGACCGTTGATAAGAATTTATGTGGAAAATGTTCCAAGTTAGAATGTATTTGACCATTAGATCGAGCTATAGGTCATGCTCTCATGGGTGACCCTTGATAATGATGTGTTGGCCATGTTGACAACTTAGGAAGAACTTGGTCATTTGTTTGAGCTATGAGTCACACGTCCATGTGCAAACGTTGATAAGGACATGCTATGTAAATTGGACATATTATGAAACACTTGGACATTTGGCTGATCCATAGGTCACACGAACATGCGTGACCTTTGGTATGGAAGTAATTGGTAATTTAGCCAAGTTATGATGCACTTGACTCTTTGATTGAGCTATGGGTCACACTCTCGTGAGGAACCCTTAATAAGGATGTGTTTGGCTATTTGGCTGAACTATGGATCACACTCCCATATACGACCCTTGGTAAGGATGTACTCAACCATTTTGCTAAGTTAGGATGCAATTTTTCTATTTTTCCAAGATATAATACACTCTGGAGCTTGGCTATATTAGGAAATACCTAGTCATTTGGACGCGTTATGCGTGACCCTTGGTATTGGACGTTCTTGGCCATTTGGCCATGTTCGGAAGCACTTTGATATTTGTCCATATTTGAAAGCACTTTGTCATTTGGCTGAGCTTTGAGTCACATGCATACGCGCGTTCCATGGGAAAGAGGTGCTTGCCCATTTGGCCAGGTTTGGATCACTTGACCCTTGGTAAGGATATAGGCAGTTATTAAGCTAATTTATGATGTACTTGGCTATTTTATTGAGTTATGGTTCGTGGGCCAATGCACGATCCTTGGTAAGTATGTGCTTGGCCATTTAGCCAAGTTAGCATGCACTTGGCCATTTGGATGAGCTAGGGTCGCGAGCGCGACCCTTGGTATGGATGTATTATGATATTCTGCCAAATTAGGATGCACTTGGTCAAGTTATGGATCGCACGCCCATACATGACCTTTGGTAAATAGTTGGTGGACTATTTGGACAAGTTATGATGCACTTTGGGTCCCGCGCCTAGTGCTACTCTTAGTAAAGACGAACTTATCCATTTGTCCAAGTTAGAATGCACTTGGCCAGTTGGCCAAACTATAGGTCATGTAGCCATAGGTGAAACTTGATAAGGATATATTTGGACATTTTCACAAGTTAGGATGCACTTGGTTATTTAGTCGAGATATGGGTCGCCCACTGATGTGCAACCCTTGGTAATGATGTGTTTTTGCATTTGGACAAGTTGGGAAACACTTCGCCATCTAGTCAAGATATGGGTTTGTGACCATGTGTCTTGGTGATCATATGTTTGCCCATGTATCCAAATGATTATGCATCTGTTTATTAATCACACGCCCATACACGACCCTTTACAAGGATGTGTTTGGCCATTTCACCAAGTTTGAAAGGACTTGGCTATTTGTACAAGCTATGAGTCGCGCACCCATATGTGACATTTAGTCAGGATGTGCTTGGTCGTTTGGCCAAGTTATGAAGCACATGGCTAATTTTCCGAGATATAGATCGTGTGCCCATGAGAGAACTTTGGTAAGGATGTACTTGACCATTTGGCCAAGTTAGGAAGAACTAGGCCATTTGAAAGAGCTCTGAGTCGTGCACCCCTATAACTGACCCTTGAGTAGGATATACTCATCTATTTTGCCAATTTATGATACATATTTTCATTTGGGCAAGCTATAGGTCACGCACCCCTGTTATGTGCATACCACTATTAATAGTGATTCTCCTATTAATGTTGATATTGTTAATTCTGAAGATATTGTTGCTATAGAAAAAGAGAATTATACTCCTTTTGAAGTTGGAATGGAAAAGAAAGCTAATACCACTATTAGTAGTGATGTTGGGTTTGAAAAGAAAGACAATCCCGCAGTTGAAATTACTACTGAAGTTGTTAAAGTATCTGAAATTGCTGAAGTTGCTGAAGATGATCCTTCAGTTCTTGTTAACGTTACAGAAGATCAAAATCCCAATAATGTAATTGAAGAACAAGATAAAAGTACTAATGCTGCTGTTCCTATTGCTAAAGAATCAATTGCTGAAATATCTGAAACGTCAAGCACAGTAGCTGAAGTATTTAAAGGGGACAAGAGTGTTACTGAAGCATTTGGAGTGGCAAAGGATGTTCCTGAAGAATCTAAAGTGACAAAGGAAGATGCTGTGGACAAAGAGGTGATACAGATAACCCAAAATTAACAAAACATATTTTGAAAAAACTTTTGTATACTGTTGCGTATTATCTTCTTTTTGGCTTAAATTCTGTAATATTATGTGTATTTATATGTTTATCTACCTCCGGTGTTTAACTGAAAGCTGGTTTTGTATTTAAAGAGACAAGTTTCCCATCTATCATACTCGTGTATTACTTTTACTCTTGTTTCGCATCTAATGTACAGTTTTCTGTTTTGTTAAGGAAAACGCATCAGAAGTCCCAGAAAACCAAACGCCACAACTCAGTGACTTAGACCCAGTAATTGAGAAAGAAATTATAAGAATTGAAAACGACGTACAAAAGAAAAAAGTAAGTGAAACATTCGCACATGCCATACTTAACTGTTTCGCATCTAACATATTTTCCTACTTTCTCATTTACTGTACGTTTTGCATGTTGCATATTTTCCTACTTTCTCATTTACTGAAGGTTTCACATCTACCTTTGCTTAAGCTAATTTCTTCTCTATTATATTTCTAAATGTTTCGCATTTATCAGAGTATTTTTGAAAGTTTCGCATCTAGTTTGGCTTTCCCTTATTTCTCCTCTATAATATTAATGTACGTTTCGCATCTACCATTGTTTTCCTTATTTATCATTTAGTATTTGTTTGGCATCTATCAGTGTATTTTTAAAAGTTTCGTATCTAGCTTGGCTTTCCCTTATTTCCCCTCTATGATATTACTGTACGTTTTGCATCTAGGATTGTTTTCCTTATTTCTCATTTACTATTTGTTTCGTACCTATCGTTTCTATTTCTTAACGTTTCGCATCTAGCTTGGCTTTCCCTTATTTCCCCTCTATGATATTACTGTACATTTCACATCTAGCATTGTTTTCCTTATTTCTCATTTATTATTTGTTTCGCACCTATCGTTTCTATTTCTGAACGTTTCGCATCTAGCTTGCTTTCCCTCATTTTCCCCTCTATTATATTACTGTACGTTTCGCATCTAGCAATGTTTTTCTTATTGCTCATTTACTAAGCGTTTCACATCTATCATTTCTATTTTCTGAATGTTTCGCATCTAGCTTTGTTTCCCTTCTTTCCAATCCTTTATATTTGTGAACGTTTCGCATCTATTTCCTCTAATAGTTTCAATTATTTCTCATTTGTGTAGAAAGATTTGGATGAAGTTCCTTCATTTGAACTAATTGTAGATCCTACTCAACATCAGGTCAATATAGAACAACCAAACATGGAAATTACCAGAAAAGAGTGGCCATTTACGAACAAAGTAACAACTACTATTGACATAAAAGAATACTACAAATTAGAGCTGATTAAAAAAGGAGAAAATAATTCTGATCCAACAGTATGGTCATGTCCAGATGTACCAGGATCAAATATTTTTGTTAGTACTTAAATGGAGATAGCAGATGAAGATGAAATCGACTCTACAGTAAAAGTTAAATTCAAATTTACTTTGTTTCCATTGCTTCACTATCACTTTATTTTTTCTCTTGAAAACTTTTTCCTATCTTCTACTCTAAATCCAATTATGAGTTACAGAAAGTAAAATATGTGTTTGTAATTAATAAACTCAACCAATCTCACACATATAGATAAAAAAGTCAAAAATCAAACTAGTAGCTATAGTTTGATTTGATAATATCTTTTTGACAAGTCTAATATACTCAGCATTACACTGCATCTACTACACAAAGTCCAATCATACGTTTCACATCTTTTATATATTTTTTACATAAGTTTTCGCATATATCTTCTATATCCCAATGCATGTTTCGCATCTACTATTTAGTTTTCTGTTAAAAACTCTATCCTACCTTCTGGACTAATTATTTTTCATCCAAATTACCACTTGCAGAAGTAAATATGCTTTTTTAGTTTATAAACTCAACCAGTCTCACACATATATAGGTTCAAAAATTAAAAATAAAACTAGTAACTTTACTTTGATTTGATGTTTTCTTACATGATTTGACAAGTCTAAAATACTAATCATTACACTGCATTAATTACAAAAAAAAAAGCTCACAAATATCAACCAAAAGATATTACTTTGGTCAAAGTTTGTAATCTTTTCACATTCGTAAAAAATTAACCTATCAAAAATTTAAATTCACAGTCCCGCATCTATCAAAGCATATTCCCCTTATGTTTTAAATTCCATTTCGCATCTACAAATACAAAGGTAAATAATCCGTTTCGCATCTATCATTTCACTTTTACACAAGGTTTCGCATCATGTTTTTCTCTTCTAATGAGTGTTTCGCATCTACTAAATTATTTTTCTATTGTTTCTGGTATAATTTTTCTATTGTTTTTTCTTTCGCTAAATTGTTTCAAATTCAAAAATCAAACTAGTAGCTTTACTATGATTTGATCTTTACTTTCTAGACTTGACAACTAATAGATACCAATTATTACATTGCATTAATTGCAAATCTAAATAATATCAAAAGGCGCAACAATAACTTATTTCTGTTTAAACTTTAAACTTTTCACCTTCTTATAACACTTTAGCTACCTCTATAAAATACCTCTTAACTCTTCATAGTTCTCAACACACAAAAAACTCCCTTCATTCTCAGGGAATATCTACTAAACTTTACACTTCTTAAAAATTTGGTTTGAAAAAATGCCATATTTTAACTATTCTTCAGACGATGGTCCTTGTTATAGTGATATCAGTTCTCCCACTCGTTCCCAAGAGGAGGCCAGGGAAGACTGGAAATATACAACGACAGACGAGCTTTCAGACGACAATTCTGGTGAAAGTTTTGGTTCTTTTTATGAAGATGCTTATACCGAAGATGATTATTCAGAAGATGATGAGGATCCAAATGAGGATCCTATTTCTGTCCTCCTAAAAAAAAGAGGAAAATAGACCAGATGGAAGACGATTACGACACTGAAGATGAAGATGAAGAAGATGAAGACGAAGAAGACGAAGAAGATTCAGAGGAAGATGACTCTGAAGACAACGCATATGACTCTGACTGATGGTTAGGTGAAGGGTCTGCTTTTTTTGTTGTTGTTTGAACTATGGGTAGGACTGCTTTTTTTTGTTGTTGTTTGAACTATGAGTAGGAAGAAATTTATCTTTTTTTGTTTTTTGATGACCTAAACCAAACTAGAAGACTAAGGTTCTGGCTAGACAAAGTTTAAAGATGGAAACTCTGTTTTTAAATCTTTTTAACTTTGTATTTCGTTTTACTAAACTTAACATGTATTCCACCCTGTTTCATAATGAACTAGATCCTTTTATTTATTTTTTTGCATTCATATTTTAACACTTAGATCAAAACGCATTTTATGAGCTGGATTACCATCTGTAAAAAAATGTACTTAAATACAACGTTTCGCAACTGTCACTAAAAAATATATTTAATTATCCAAGGTTCCGTACCTATTAAATTAGTGTATTTCTGTGTAAGCTATTTCACATCTTTCAACATCGGCTTCAGTAAATCTTGTAAATTGTGTGTCGCATCTATCACAGCCCATCATGTTGGTTATTACGTGTTTTGCATCTAGCTTGTCCATATAACATAACGTTTCGTATCTAGCGTGCCCATATAGCAAAAGGTTTCGCATCTATCATCCATTTAAATGTTCCCAATCTATTGTTATTATGATAAACATAGCTCCAATAAAACTAAAAGTATCAAAAATTTGATTCATCTTACAAAATGTCTACACATGTGCATCTGTTATGACCAGATTTACGAAAACAAGAACATGTTATCTTACGAATACTTAATTCTCCTCTAGATGGAATTATTTTCTTCTTAGGTCGTCCAGCTCTCCTTTTTAAAACTAGAGAAAGTAGATCTGGAGAAGTTGTTGAAGTAGATCGTTGACCAAAAGTAGTAAATGTAGCTATACCATATGAATATGTTGCCTTATAAGAGCTTACAAAATAGCATGGCTCAACATATTCCATAGGATCCGCATTTATATAAAATATAGCAGCTACAACATAAAAACATGGGAAACACTCATGTTGCCACAAACCACAAGAACAATGACGTACACTAAGATCAACAAGCATAACAGGATCACAAAACACTTCATGCAAAAGAGGAATAGACGAATGAACTATCCATGGGCGACCTTCTTCAACATTAGCTTTAAACTTTTCATCAAATTCAGGACACAAAACACTAGTCCAACGTTCAGCATCACCAAAACGTCTTGAAATTTGACTCATTTTTAAAACTCTAATCCTATCAATTAACTCCAGTATAGGCAAACCATAAAATTGTTTTACTTGGTTGTTTAAAGTTACAGCTGGAGTAGATGCCATGGAACCATACCTCTTGCCTTTGAAAAAAGCACAAGCATATTTTTCAGGAGATAAATTTTTGAAAACACTTTGAATCTTCTCACCTCCCTTCTTAAGTAATTCATCCATATATTGATAAAAACAATTTTGATTAGAAGCATATGCACATCTTTTAAATAGTTTTACCATATTGTCCTTAAATGTCGTCGGTGTAGCCTTTAAACAATGCCTCAAATTATTCATAAGATGATAAAGACAGTATCCATGATGGCAATTTGGAAATGTAGCTGATACAGCAGTAACAATACCTAAATGACGATCACTAATAAATGTCATTTCGCGATCTAAAAGATGAGTTTTCAACATCTCCAAAAACCATACCCAATTCTCAGTATCTTCAGACGAAATAATACTAAAAGCAACAGGGAAAATACCTGCAACCAATATATAGAACAAAGAATATTATAAGTGACTCATTATAAGAGGTTTCACAACTACCACTTACTAATATATAGGTTTCGCATCTATCTCAATAAATCATATACTATATGTGTTTCGCATCTCTAATGTTATCACATACTACATGGGCTCAGTATTTAGCAAATTAATCATTAATTACACATGTCGCATCTATCATGTTATTTATTCATAAGGTTTCACATCTATCTATTTGTTATTAATCTCCAAACCTGTTTTTCGCAGATTCATATTTAACATATTTAAAAGATAACATTTATTCCAATATAATTAAAACTTACCATTGTTACCATCTTTGGCTATAGCAGATAACAAAACTCCGTTATATTTTCCCGTTAAAAAAGTACCATCAACAAATAAAACTTGACGACACGAATTGAAACCATAGAGGCAAGACCCGAATGCTACAAAACATCGCTTGAACACATTGGTTTTCAATGAATACTCCAATATGTAAACACTTCTGCTATCAAGAACCTTCGATGTTTTAAAATAATTTTTAAGAAATTTATAAGAAGTTGAACTATCTCCATATACAGCCCTCCTAGCTTTCTCTAGAACAAGCCATGAAACACGGTAAGAAATATCTAAACCGTAATCATTTTAAAAAAAATATTTCACGCTTGTAGCTGTAACATCAACTCTCCTCCTCACACAATCACGTATTTAATTTCCAATCAAATCAGATGACAAATCCCTTCTATTTTATTTGCTAAAACCAATCCCACATGTATGATTTTCAACATACTTCTTAATAACAAAAAAACTAGTAGACCCGTCTTGCTTAACATAAAGTCTCCAATGACAGCCCTTTTAATCTTTTTTCATGCAATAAATAGTTACTCTTTGTTTATTGTTATGCAAATATTTAAAAGAAAAACCTTTTTGTAAAGCTAACCGACTAACAGCTAATCTTAAACCTACTGGTCCATCTTGAAACACCTGCCCAACACCACTAATTTCATTAACCCAACCAACAGTAGCAAGTGCTTTATGCTTGTGACTAATACCATTAACATCAGAAGTTTCACCAGTTTCCCCAGAAACAAAATCTTCATTTACAACTTCAACTATACTTTCAGCAGTTTCTCTAATATTATCACCAACAACAATATCACCTTCAACTTTAATGGTAACACTTGAAACACCCAAACTATCAACAAATGATACCAACGCAATTAAATCACCATCACAACCTAAGATAACATTTCCAAGATCACCACAAGAGTATCTTAATTTGAATTTACCCCGAACCAATGTATCATATCTACTTAAAACAAATTTAACAATATCTTCAAACTTAGAAAAACAAACCAAGGTCACAAATTGCAAGCTCCCCATTTAGTTTAAAAATGCACATCCTACTATTAGACATCGCGTACCTGCATTAGATAAAGGTTTCGCATCTATTATTGGCAAACAATATAAGAGTTCCGCATCTATCTATAAAATATGTTTCGCATCATCTATATCAAGAACATTGATGTTTCACATCTTCACAAAACAAAAATGGTAACGTTTCGCATCTACTAAAAAGACATATTTCATCAACAAAACCAGAAAACCTACACGTTTTGCAACTATAACTAAGTTTTTAATACACGTTTCACATCTGCTTCGTAGAAACAAAAAATAGTTACGCGCAGACTCAAACTTATAAAAACTGAATCACGGACTGAAATGTGCTAGTTGCCTTTTTATTCTTCTTTTCAGTTTTTGCCTTTCTTTTTTCTTCTGAGGCAGATGAATTTCCAATTTGTTGTAGATAGGGAGGAATACCTTGCAGTCAGGTTGAACTAACCTTTTACAAGAATGGTGAGGATTAGGCTCGTTGATTAAATTTCGAGGAGGCAAGGCTCCCGCTGTGATTGGAAAGAGATGGCTGTTGAGAAAGTTGATCGGCTGAAAAGAAGTGTGGAAAGCATTGTTCCATTCTTTTTCATCCCAAGCGACAAGCTTCTTGAAAATATCCTTGGCTGCTGGCCGACGAATAGCATATCGCCTCGAAATTTGTGAAATAATTATACAAATAATTAATAAACAAGGAAGACGATGAAGACAACAGATATTCGAAGTACTTACGATCACTTCTCCAGATGGGATTTAGTTTTGATGGGTTCGCTTCAGATATTTCCTTGCCATTATCCCATGCTCCAGAGATAAAAATGAAGTTTTGTTTCCAAATTTTATCCGCCTCCAGAAGATCATCGATGATCTTTAAATCATCGACTAAGGTAAGGTAGTAGAAGGGGAGCTTCAGACCTTTTGATAGCTTGGTCAGGGAGATGAAATACTTAATGCTGATAGGACTTTTGGACAATCGAGATGCCATAATCATAAACATGAGAGTGAACCATTGATTCGGTGTCACTTGAGTATGGCATAGGTTGAGAAGTCGAAGTACTCCACTATCATAGGATCCACTGGGAACCGAAGACCCAGTTGATGATTTCGGGATAGACTACCAATTCATTATCTTTGCAGTTCAAGGGGTCTCTCCTTTCCGAGGCAGTCTAACTGTGATGGTTTCTCCCATTCCCCACTACTTCTTTAAGTCTGATTCTTGACTTTCTTGGTAATATATATATATATAGAACCTTTTTCAGCGTGATATTATAGTTAGCATGAAGACCCCTCAAATTAAAACCAATAGCAGCCCTAGCTTCATCAGAAACAAAGCCATGATATTTCTTTTCAGTATTAAATCTAGTAGCCTCAGAATCAGCTTCATCGGTTTCAGATACTTCACCTCTTGTTTAGGGAGGATTTTGTTGAGGCAAAGTAATATCAGCTTCCGATGAGGGATCTTTCATTTGAGGAATATTTTTGGATACATTTTGTTGAGATAATGGAACTTCTTTAGTTATCTCTCTATGAGGAGGAGACTGAGTAGTTGGATTTGATGAGGCAGGAATTGAAATAACATTTGAATCATCTCCCATTGCTATAAAAGTTTTTTTTTCTTTGGTGGATGATGAGTCGAGGATGGGGTATTTGAAATTTGTTTTGAGGAAGATTCGTTTGATTCTTCACTAATCAAATGAGTAACTTTGATTTGAGAAGAAGAGGCCCGGGGTGTTTTAGGCACTTGAACTTTGGAAGAAGGGCGCTCTTCGGTTATAGGAGAAGGGGAAAAGAAAGTATTTTAGTTGGATCTAAAGTACCGTAATAAGTGGTTTTGGTGGTTGTTCGAACAGGAACGTTGTTGATTAATCCGGCAGCCTTATATTCATCTGCTCTCTTAGTGATACAAAAGTAGTCGTATGATCCGAAGACTAAATTGTTGTCAGGCTTCAGAGATTTTGGTTTTTTTGCTATGTTAGCCTTGGATCTTCTGGTTTTTGGATTTTTTCTCATAAACTGGATAAAGATTAACCGGAGAATATAGTTTTTGATCAGAAAGTTTGAGTTTTCTGATGAAGATTCTGAGAAATTTGAAGAACACGTTGAAAGTAGCCCAGGATTTAAGTTTTCTCGTAAGGTATTTGTATTGTTAGGATGAAAACTGAGGCTAATGATGAATTTATAGAAAGATAAGAAGACGCGTAGAAGTGGAAAAGGGTCTATGATGATAAGGCATAATACAAAATGGTGAAAAAACTTAGGAGTTTGACATCTGTCAGAAAAGTTACCTAGCTATGGGTCTAGTAGCTAGACGATCATGATGAATCTAAATGGTTACATTTTTATATACTTATGATGAAATTCGAAGCTCACATGTCTTCTGTTTGAATTTGATGACTGTGTTTTGAAGTTGCTTCCATAATTATTCGAGAACTCTGATTGACTTTGAATCTTCATCTTCTATTGAGTTTTGGACTGAGTTTTATATGAAGTTTTTGGCTTCGAGTTTTCAATCACAACAGGTGATGCGACCTATTTAAGGATTCGAAGATATTTAGTTCTCATTCATTTACTGACATGAGAACTACGGGGGGCTACTGATATGGAAGTAGAAATTTAAGGACTAAAATGTAAATAATGTAAGTTTAGGAGAGCAATTGTAACTATGTAACATTATTGAGGACTAAGGGTAATTTACCCTCTTTTGTGTAACTGTTTTCAAATTAAGGCTAAGTCTTTGCGCCTCTATATAAAGGGCAAGGATGAACTAATAAAGGGGTTGAACACTTTTTTATCTTACTCAATTGTGCTCTGACTTTCTTTCTCTACAAACTCTCTTTCTTTATTTCTCTCTCTAGAATTCACATATAACTTCTTTCTAAGACAACAATCTTAATATCTGAACTCACCAAATATGATATTTGTATGTTTGTTACATAGAACTTGTCACCCCTATATATATGTGTACTTTTTCTTAGAATGAAATTGATGATTACTTTTTTACTATATCATTTGTCACTTTCTCTTTCTAAACTACTCTTGAAATTTTCCCTCTCTAGTAAATCGTTTAACCCCTCTAGAAATACTTTTAGACCAAATACCAACTTTTCACTTCCAATTATTTTAGAAACGAACAGTGGTGACTAATAGTGTGAGATACGTTTGGTACTTAGATATCATGTCAGAACTCGAAAAATATTATAAATCTACGCTTCGATTAGTGGGATATATGGATCCCGAAGCGTAGGATCCATCATTATTCGTAGAGAAATAAGTAGTAGAGGCAGGTCTTGGACGAAGAGAAGCTCAAACTGATCCACAATTGGAGGATCAACGCAATCAGTTAGCTTCGAAAGATCAGAGGAATCAATTATCATTTGAATTAAATGACCAGTTAGTTCAGAGGAACAATCTGTTTTGATTAAACCAGAAAAGGTCAAATCTGAGGTTTAGAGGGTGAACGAAGGTATAAATTTGGTTGGTCATTCCGACGAGACTCATGGAGAGAATCTTAGAGAAATATATAGTCGGTGGGGAACAATTTCATATTAATCAATGTTACCGTTTTTTAAAAGAGAATGAAAAACTAAGGATAATTGTGTTTCTTCAAAATCTAACGAATCACCTGTTTTGGATTTTGATAGGCATTCTCAAACACCCAAACGAGTTGATAGTTATAATAAGAAGACAAATTTGGATTATAAAGACTATTTGAAAAGATGAGCCAGTCAAACTCAAGGATACCAAATAGAGAAGATGTCTAAAAAACAAAGTGAATCTCGACATGTACTTGAAAACTCAATTATTTAGTATAATGTTTCTAATTAGTTCACAAACCCCTGAGAATAAGGACTTTATATGATTAAAAATGATGGTATATGTGGGACTCAATAAAAATAAGGAATTGATTGGAGGACATCTCCATTGTCAGTTGAAGTCAGGTCTATAGTGCTTACGAATTGTTTTGATATTGCAAATGTGGAAAAGTTCAATGTGAGACGTGATCTTGATGATCACATAGAACAGTTTAAGAAATTACATAATAAATTTTGATGATGACGATAAATTATTATGCCGAGATGTTTCATAGACTTTTAAAGACACTGCTTTAAAAAGTGGTATAACAGAATTCCAAAGGGATAAATAACTAATTTTAGGATGTTTTATATGATTTTCGAAGGGCAGTTTGTTGGAAGTAAGGAAATACGTGAAAATGGGGATACCATAATTCAGTGTAGGCAAGTCATATGAGAAGATTGGAAGGATTACAATAAGCATTTTGTGTTTACCAAAACTGGGTTAGATTATTTTGACGAGTAAGTCGTGTGTGCTACTTATCGACAAGTGTTGCTTCTTGGAGGTTTTGGCTAATAAAATAACGATCATGAATGTGCTTACTTTTGGAGCATTAATGGCCTCTGTTAAGGACGTGCTTGGCCATTTTACCAAGTTAGGAAGCACTTGGCCCTTTAGAAATGTTATGTGTGCGCAAATGTGTGACCTTTGGTAAGTAAGTTCTCGACCATTTGCCCATGTTAGGATGCATTTGTCCATTCGGTCGAACTATGTGTTGCGTGTTCATGTGCATTTACTGGTAAGAACGTGTTTGACCATTCAGTCATGTTAGGAAGCAGTTGGAAATTTGGTCGAGCTATGGGTTGTGCGACCCTTAGTAAGAATTTATGTGGTAAATTTTCTAAGTTAGAATGTATTTGACTATTTGATAGAGCTATAGGTCACACTCTCATGGGTGACCCTTGATAAGGATGTGTTGGCCATTTTTATAACTTAGGAAGAACTTGGTCATTTGTCTGAGCTATGAGTCGGACGTCCATGCGCAAACCTTGATAAGGACATGTTATGTAAATTGGCCATATTAGGAAGCACTTGGCAATTTGAACGATCTATAGGTCACACGAACATGCGTGACCTTTGGTATGGAACTAATTGGTAATTTACCCAAGTTATGATGCAATTGAATATTTGATTGAGTTATGGGTCACACACTTATGAGGAACCCTTAATAAGCATGTGTTTGGCCATTTCGAAAACTTAGGACGCACTTGGCCATTTGGATGAACTATGGATCAAGCTCGCACATACGACCCTTGATAAGGATGTACTCAACCATTTCGCAAAGTTGGGATGCACTTTTCCATTTTTCCAAGATAGAATACACTTTGCAGTTTGGCTTTGTTGGGAAATACTTCGCCATTTGGACGAGCTATAGGTTACTCGTCCATGTGTGACCCTTGGTACGGACGCGCTTGGCCATTTGGCCATGTTGGGAAGCACTTTGACATTTGTCCATATTTGAAACCACTTGGTCATTTGGCCAAGCTTCGAGTCACACGCATACGCGCGATCCATGGGAAAGATGTGCATGGCCATTTGACCAGGTTTAGGTGCACTTGACCCTTGGTATGGATGTAGGCGGTTATTAAGCTAATTTAGGATATACTTGGCTATTTCATTGAGTTATGGTCCGTGGGCCAATGCACGATCTTGGGTAAGTATGTTTTTAGCCATTTAGTCAAGCTAGGATGCACTTGACCATTTGGATGAGCTATAAGTCTCGAGCCCACGCGCGACCCTTGGTATGGACATGTTCGATAATTTTCACAAGTTAGGACTCACTTGGCCATTCAGCTAAGCTATATGTCGCGCGCCCATACGCAATCCTTGGAAAATATGTGCTTAGTCATATGGTTAAACTATGGCTCGGTCATCCATGCGTGACCCATGATAAGGATTTGTGTGACTATTGGCAAGAATGTGCTTTTCCATTTGGTCAAGTTAGGAACCAATTTTCTATTTGGTCAAGAAATGGGTCACACATCCATGTGTGAACCTATGGAAGGATATGTTTGGCCATTTGGCCAAGTTATGATGAACTTAACATCGAACAACCTATGGGTCGCGCGCTCATGCACGACTCTTGAAAAGGATGCACTTGGCAAACTAGCCAAATGTTATGATAATAATGTTTTTGGCCATTTGGAAAGGTTATGATGCACTTGGCCGATCTATAGGTTGCACGCTCATTTGTGACCATTGATAATGACGTGTGTGACTATTTCACTAAGTTAGAAAGCACTTTTTCATTTCGTCGAGTTAGGGGTAGCGCGCACATAATAAACCATTAGTAATAATATATTTGTCCATTTTCAAAGTTAGATCTACTTGACCATTTGGACAATTTAGGCCGTAGTTTGCCATGTAACCGAGCTATGGGTCCCGTGTCCATATGCGAACTTTTGAAAGAATGTGCTCGACGAATTTTCTAAGTTAGGAAGCACTTTGCTATTCGACCGATTTACAGTTCACACTCTCATCTCCGACCCTTAGTAATGATGTAATCGGCGATTTGGACAAGTTATGGGTTGTGCATCTTTGTACGACCCTTCGTAAGGTTGCACTTTCCATTTTTTCCATTTTAGGAAGCATTTGGATTTTTAGCAGAGCTATAGGTCGCCCGTCCATCTGTGACCGTTAGTAGGGATGCGTTTGGCCATTTATCCATGTTGAAACGCATTTTGAAATTTGGCCGAGCTTTGGGTCGTGCGTACATGCACTACTATTGGTAAAGATACGCTCGAAAGGTTTTTGAAATTATGATGCACTTGGCCATTTGATCGAGCTATGGGTCATGTACCAATGTATGATCCTTGGTAAGGATGTACACGATCATTTTGGAAATTTAGGATGCACTTGACGATTTGGACAAGGTAGGAACGCACGCCCGTGCATGAACCTTGGTAAAGAAATTGACCAAGTTAGAAAGTATTTAGCATGTTAGATAAGCCCTCGATTGTGTGCCCATGTGCGAACCTTGGTAAAATAACGCTTGTCCACTTGGCCAAGTTAAGAAGTATTTTGCAACTAGCGCATTTAAGGGTTGTTTGACATGCACGACCCTTGGTAAGAATGTGTTTGGCCTTTTTTCCAAGTTAGGATGCAATCGGCCATTCGACCAAGCTATAGCTCGCGAGCCAATATGAAACCCTTGGTAAGGATGTGTTGGGCCATTTTACCATGTTATGAAGCACTTGGCCATTTGCAAACAACTCTTGGTAAGGAAGTGTTTAGCCGAATGGCCATGTTACCTATGGGTGGCGCGACTATGCGCGGTCCTTGGTAATTATGTGCTCGACCATTTGCAAACAACTCTTGGTAAGGAAGTGAGTATAAGGGATTATGATCGTTGCTAACCATTTTGTTAGTATCATTTGTTTGTTAGTTGTAATCTTTTATATCTTGTAGTGTGCTTGACTTGTGTTGTTATGAAAAACTTTTCAAGTTTTATATGAGTATTAAATGAAAGATGTTCATTCGGTAGTGGTCATTTTTTATTAAATGATGATATTTTTAAAATGAACCTTCAACCGACGAATGTTAGTGGTTTGTAACTTTTAAGTGACATACAATAATATATTTAAAATTACCCAACAAGTATTTTATATTGAAAATTTTAGTAACGACAAATGTGAGATAAGTGAGAAAATTATATCATAATCTTAAGTGATAAGCGAATTTGGCATTACGTCAAACCAAACTGAAAGGTTATAGAGTTCGCATATCCAATTAAAGTGAATATGGTTAAAAGCCAAGTCTACCTGAAAAAATGCTATCGATTTAATATTAATGAATCATAAACAAAGGTAGCTGATAATTGACAATTTCAGTATTAGTAAAATGAACAATACTTACAATATTTTTAAGGGTAGATGGATTGTTCAAACCAACAGGTAATCAAAGTTTTTTTTATAACAATTAGGTTATTTCTTGATTAGGAGGAGTAATGGTATTGGAGAAAAATGCGTCGCTACCTTTTTTTCATTTTGTTAGTGGTTTTTGAAAGCGGTGGTAGGATAGCACCGCATTATTTTTTTAATTTTTGATTGAAAGTTCATATAGATATTGTTTTGGATAGATCGTTTACGTTTTTTTGTTTTGTTATATTCTTTGTTAATTAGAAATGTCGAGTTCCGTATCTCATTCAGATTCTTTTCCAATGAGATTCTTAATTATATGAGTATAATATTCTTAAATGTCGAGAACTTTAGTATTGGGATCCATCACATTGCAATTATGAGAATAATAAATTTTTCTTGTTGGATAAAGTAACCAGTGTAATAGGATTTTTTGTCGGAAAAAGTTATGAAATTCATATTTATTTAAAATTTATTCAGTAGCAATACAAAAACTTTGGCGATGAGAAGTAATTTAATATCTTAAAAATCAAACAAAGTCTAAAACAAGTATATATTATGAATATTTAATCATGAAAAATAGCGACAATCAAATAAAAACAGGAAACAATAGACTTTGAAAAATTTATATTTATATAAAATTTTGGACGTTTGTAAAAAACATACTCCAGAAGATAGGTGTAGCAAGTTTGTTAGTTCGTATTTTCTAGGATATATGTCTAAGGTTTGACGTGGGGAAGAAAAAATACATTAATTTACGTGGTCAATCTTTGGTAAAAAAGAAAAAATACATTATAGTTTTCCATCATATTTTATTTTTTTGTTATTAATATTCTACATAATGGATGGATAATAAAAGATATAACGATAAAAGACCTTGGATAAAGTGTAATCTAAATTCAATAAAATAAAAGACTTTAAATTAGGATAGTTAATCTAAAATAAAATCTAGAAAAATAGTTCTTTACCTTAGATGAGCGACATGAACGAGTAGATTGTTAATTACCAAAGATAAAGCCATCAGATACGTAAACTAAATATAGAAAGAAGTTCGATAGAAACATTGTGAATGTTGGATATATAAAAGTTATATAGAATACATGAGTGAATGATGATGGTTGATTTAAAATAATATGAAAGGTTAAGATGCAATCACAAGAGTGTGAGAAACAAAAAAACAGAAATTAAATGGTATTGAATATGTGTTAAATATGTCACTTATTCGTTTATTTAGAAAACTTTATCAAAAAATGATCAAAATTAAAAGGTAGTATAACAGAGAGTAACATTGCATCTTTAAACTAAAAAGTAATAAATACTATTAAATATATTTGGATACTTAGATTTAATAACATATGAAGTACATTGTTGAGATACCAATCTCTCTCTTAATTGAAAGGTATTTGTATAACTTGCCATTAAAATTTTGGATTAAATAAGGATGTATGACATATATGAAAAAGAGTATTTGAAAAATATGTGGTCAATAATTATAAATGCATGATGTAATGTTATTGAGTAATTTAGTTTGAAATTAATTGAGTGATTAATATTTATCAAATATATTAAATGAAGCGAAAACATAGATATTATATGAATCTTACCTTTCTTATTTTGATATTATTTCTTAAAAGTTTAATGTTTTTAAAGATTATGGGGAGTCTTGATAAGGTTATATGATTATTAGACATCATTACTTATTTTTGGAAAAGGTAAAGATTCATATTATAAGAGAACGCATCGGTTCATTATCTTGTGATGAGGTCAGTAAAATAAAAGTATTGATGAGCAGATACAAGAAGACATCAACAAATTTGATAACTAATGATATTGGTAGATTGGAGAAGCATCGATACATTGAGATGTTATTATTAGTCTATGCCTCAAGAAGAAACAAAGATATGATAGAAAGAACTTCAAATGGTAAAGGAATCAAAATAAATATAACATATTACTAGAATACCCATGAAAGTTAAGGGATACAATTGTAACTTATGTAACAGATGGTTAACATGTGTCAAAATATACACGTGTAATCTATTCCGAATATTTTGGAATAAAATTGGTAGAGATAAAAGGTCTCATCATTCTAAAAAGAGTTGATTCTTAGATTAATAATACTACATTTATCATTTCTTTTGATCAGTTCTAGCCTTATCTCTTTAGCAATTTTGTATAGAAGAAATTCTCTCAAAACTATATATCACTTTTGTGTGGAATGAATGCTCTCTACCGAGTTTTTGTTTTTTAAAATATATTAATTGGTTACTTTTTAACGTGACAAATTTGTTATTTTTCAAATGAGTAATAGATTCATATTCGTAAGTTTTCAAACTGGTTAAATTCTTGAATTCAGAATTATAATATGATTAGTGTTTTTTTGTTATAGTTGAGTCTAAATGAGTAATTGTAAATAAAAAAAATTAAAAGGATAAGAATTTTTTTCCTTTAAAAATAAGATGGTTAAATTCGATTTTAGAGCTAAAAAATTATTTTATCAACAATTACAATCACACTCTCTTGCTTTTATACTTATGTATTTTTCATTCGAACATTAGGGATGCAGTTTGAGCCCCACTCGCATTAGGTTGTGTCCTAGCGCTAGTTTTCTTGTTATCTCCTTGTGAATTCATAAAAATACCCAGTTTCCCAGTGAATTCATAAAAATACTCAGTTTCCCATTTTCAATCAATAGTTGTATCTCTTGTTTTAGGACAATACAATCTTTAGTTTCATGCATCATTACAGTACTTGGAGAACCGTGTATTTTGATTTTCTCTTGGATTTTGGATAGGTGATGTTAACAATATATTTTGCCCTTTCATAGATGATGACTACATTTTCAATTAATTCTGCATAATACTCCGGTTGGACCCATTGAATTCCCCTTGACCTTGACTATTGACCATGATTTGACTAGCACTATTTAGACCGATGAGAACCTTGCCCTGAGTCTCTAGGTCGATTACTAATTGTAGCCTGCGCTTATTACTACCTTGTGGGATAGATGCTCTGGGTGCATATTTATTCAGATGAGGTTGCCTTGATTTCTTGGTTTCCTCGATACTAATTTGTTTTCCGACCCGATTCAACAATTCATCCCAAGTGTAAGAGTTTTTCCAAGTCACTGAATCTGCCAACTCTCTAGCCAACAATCCTTGTCGAAGCGAAGCTATGGTCACCTGTTCAAAACTATCAACCAATCTATTTTTAGTATTCATAAACGACTAATGTAATCTTCCAATGAATCATTCTGATGTTTCGCACAATGTATTATTGCGTCAGCACTCCCTTTGAGTTCTTTACTTCCCCAAACTGTCTATCCAACGTCATCCAAAATATTATCAAAATTTTCTTTACTAATGAATTTTTATGCTTTTTAATATGTTTTTTAACTAACTTTTTTTTACGTCCATGATCACTACTCGATGAGGAAGAGAAAACTTACGAATATGAATCTATTGTGGAGCCCTCAACCAAATCTGATGTGCTTGTAGAATGTTTAGTTCGATGTTATTTTTTAGATATTGGTGGGATTTAAGGAAATGATCATCTGAAGCTTTCTTGAGATTACTATGTGGCTCATCGGGCTCATCTAATCCTAGCTTCCATCAAATTCTGACCTTATCACCTTTGTTGTGTTATTGTTTGATTTCAGATTTTTGTGTTATACTTTTACGTGCATAGTCGGGATAATTATGATCTAACTAAAGTGATGAACTTTAGTAGAAATCGCCCAAAGGAATGACCACTTAAGATCCATCGTTTGAAATATATCTAGAAATAACCAAATATAATGTGTATGATGTATGCAAGGGGACATGACTCCCTTATGTCATGGCATTGAGAATGTTATGAGATGTATCAATAACAACATGTTTGTTGGATTACTGAGCCAGTTTCTTTATTTATAGTGCTAAATTTCTTAATCGATCTTAAAGTTATCGACCCCAAGCTTAAAGAAGCTGAGAGGAGCGGGCATGTTTCGGTCATAACTTTATATTGTCTTAATTGAGATTTTTAATGTGGTGGATGAATCCTTGTGTTGGCATGATTGAGCTTCAAATATTTCGGGCAAAGCCTTCTGATGGCTCAATAGAGCTTTAGAATGTTTTGCCAACACCTTCTATTGACTCGATCGAGCTTAGATTTTCTTACCTGAAGCCTTGTAATTTCCTAATATTACTGGGAAGTCTCGAGCAAAGGTATTTACTAACCCACAAGGAATGGAAAATCTCAGCCGAAGGTATTGTTTAACTTGCTGTAAAATAAGTGATTTACCATTGTTGATTGAAGGTTTTAGGCCAGTTGTTCGTTTTTTGTAGGATTACACTAATCCCGAAAAACCCCATTGACATTTGTCAAAATAAACACCTAATTTTACGAACTCTATTTGTATTTTGTGTTTAATTGTTTTTCAAAAAAACACCTATAATTGACGGACTTGGTCGACATTAGGTGTTTTGATCGTAAAAGAAACCTTCAATTTTAGTTCATTATGTTTTGTCAAGAATAACACCTACTTTTGACGGGGTTGGTCGACATTAGGTGTTTTGTAAGAAAAATAAATTATCAATTAAAATTACAGGTTTATATAAAAAAACATTTAATATCTTCCAATCTCTTCGAAATTAGGTGTTTAATTTCAAAAAATAAAATATCTAATATGGATAGGGTTGGTCGACAATAGGTGTTTTGTTAGAAAGGAAATTTATTTTTAATGTATAATGTATTTGTCAAGAAAAACACCTAATGTCGATGGGATTGGTCATTGATTCACTCATTGTTAGTATGGCAAGAAGGACGTAGAGCAGTGGTTATGTGAACCTTCCAACACAAAGTATAAATAAAGATAGAAGTTTAAATTCAATCACACATGACATATTTAATGTGGCTCGGATTGTGATGAAATCTTTCATCCACGAGAAATACACACATATTTTATGTAGAGGAATTTTACAAGAAAACTCTCTTAAACACAACTAATATAACCACTATTCCTGAGTTACAAAGCTCATTCGCCTTACAAAAAGCACCATAGATCTAAGTATCTCTTACTGTTTATCTTATACCATGTCACTCTCTCTAAAAACAAAAAACCATGAGATGTTCTCTTTAGCAAATGCTCTCGCTCGAGAAAACCTTGCTTCATACATTTTTCTCTACTATATATAGAATAAATTATAAATGAGTTGTTCTCCCAAACTTATATTAGTTGCTTCGAACTTTGTTCCCCGAAGAAGATGAATGAAAATGATGTTGCAACACTACAAGTTGTACGCCCGTGCACTGCACTATGTAGTGGCACCACCATCCTAATAGTTGACTTTCTACTAGTGTACAATTATGCTTCATCTCAAAACACGTTTAGATCAACGGTTAAATAAGTTCATCAATTTCATATTCTCAGCATATTTTATAAATCAACTTCTTTTTGAAACACTTAGTTTTATTCAGAACCATTCGGATACAATTTTCATGCACCATTCACATCTAACACAAACCTTAACACTTGTATTCAACTAAGAACGCTGTTAGGTTCTAGCAGACGTATCTGCACCTAAGTAATTGGTTGAGCATCCATCCACAAAGATATTCAGCACCAACAACCTTTAAGTTTATGGCTTACTCAAGTCTTCGGCCTTTAAGTATCCGAGTGAGATGCAACGATCACTTTTTTCCTCCACCTAATAATTATCTGCCTAAATGTTCTCCATCTAGGTTTATAATGACTTTAGTATACATTGACCCAATTTTCCGACTACTCTTTAGAGACATGTAGTTCACCTGACTCAAAGACTTGAACAGGCCTCATACAATTTGTGAGCTTTGAAACCGATAATATATTGCTCAGAGCATTTGAAGGGTTACTTGCAATCTTTGCGACCCTCACTTTCTATTTCTCTACCACATCTCGAATAAAGTGGAGCTTGATATATACATCCTTCATTCACTGATGAGAATTCAAATTTCTCATTGAATGAATAACAGTAGTATTATCACAAAACAGATTCACATTTTGTTCTGTACCCGTGATCTTACTTTTAAATCCTTTTAACCATATAAATTCTTTTATTTATTTAGTATCAACCATCTGTTAAGGCAATCAACCTGTAAAGACATGATTTATATCTAACCACTCATGTATGGATAATAAATAGATAATCATAAGCCGACTTCTTTGTCTCAAGGAAGCTTTCATAATTAGAGTCAACATACCATCTTATCATCTCATCGTCTACTAATAATTATAGCATAACCCAAATTCAGTCAAACCATTCAAGTATCTCATGATCCATTCGAGGACTTGCAGTAAGGTTTCCCCGTATTTGACACAAATATGTTCAGAATACTAATTTAGTATGCAAGATAAGGTCTCGTGCATATCATTGCCTACATAATTCTTCTAATGACATTAGCATAAGTTGTTATCTCTTGTATGAACTTATATGTTTATTTGGTTGGTGTTAAGTGGTAATAAGTTTTAAATGGGCACCAATGAGAGTTCCAATATCTTTGGCTTAGGAAATACCAAACTTCTTTAAAAATTTATGCATGTAATCTTCTTAAGATAAGATAATATACACTATTAATATGTTCCTCTTGATATCTATACCATGTATCCTCTTAGCATTTCTTATATCCTTAATTTCAAATTCTCCTTCAGTTGAGATTTCACCCTTCAATTCTCCTCCTATAATTTCCAGCTATTAGTATATCATATATATATATATACAATAACAACATGATTTATTTCTTCATGTGTGTTTTCTCATTACAATAAACGCAGTTTTCATAGCAGCTCCACACATTCTTCATGGATTTCACAAAAGATCATATATTCTATTTCACTTCCTAAACTTAACATGTTAAGTGGTTGTCACTCCCTTATCCTTCGCCGTTCAATTCAACTTCAGCTTGGTCTTCAACCTTCAATTCTCCTCCAATCATTTCCGACTATTAGTATATCATGTATATACAATAACAACATGATTTATCTCTTCATGTGTGTTTTCTCATTATAATAAACAAAATTGTTACAGCAGTTCCACACATACTTAATGGCATAACAAAAGAACAAATATTCTATTTCACGAAATAAACTTACATGTTAAGTCGTTGTCACTCCCTCAATTCTCTTTCAGCTTAGTCTTCACCATTCGACTCTCAATTCTTCCTTTAACTATCCTCCTGTCATTTCCAAGCTATTAGTATATTAAATATATACAATAACAACATGCTTTATCTCTTTATCTGTGTGTTTTCATTACAATAAACGAAGTTGTTATAGCACCTCCACGCATACTTCATAGAATCACAAAAGATCAAATATTCTATTTCATTATAAGAATATATTAATAGTCATAAGACAGACCTTCATGTTCTATATAATTTTTGCATTTTGCCGAGAATCTCTATAAGCTACCAAGTTCCACTTTGTTCTTAAACTTTGCCCAAATTACCATAATTACCAAATGCCATACAAATGCAAGAATGTTGCTAAAATTACAATCAAAAGCCAAATTCCACTTACATCAAGAACCTTGTCAATAGAAAGAGCATCTACAATGTATTTTTTAGAATGTTGTTTTTTATTCAACACATAACGTACTCAAATAGGGAATAATATTAGAAGGTTTAAATTGTAGACACAAACAACATCATAGCAACGACATTAAGAACGGAAATGGACTGGAATAACTCTAAGTGGTTGAGCTTTCTCTAATGTGATACCAAACTTCTCTTCCATGTCTAATTTTTCGAAGCTCTCTCCACTCTCAAGTTTCCAATCATAAGAATAAATAAGAGAACCCAACATCAGATGCAGCATCCTTGTTGCCAAAGGTAACCCAGGACATATCCTTCTACCACCACCAAACGGAATAAGACCAAAATGATTTCCTTTAAAATCAACATCAGATTCTAAAAACCTCTCAGGTACAAAAGAACTAGGGTCTTCCCATAAGATCGGGTCTCTACCAATGGTCCAAGCATTAATTAGCACTTGTGCGCCTTTCGGGATTGTGAAACCGCCTATTTCCGTGTCAGCTCCAGCTTCGCGTGGCAGTAATAAGGGAACTGAAGGGTGTAAACGAAATGTCTCTTGCACAATTGCTTGCAGATAAGGTAAACGGTGAATATCAGATTCTTCCAGAAAATTTCCTTTTCCTATTGTATCTTCAAGCTCGGCTCTTGCTTTAGCCAAAACTTCTGGTTTGCGTAGAACTTCTACCATCGCCCACTCTAAAGTTGCCGAAGTCGTGTCGGTGCCCGCTACGAAGAGATCCTGTTGTTCAATTGTTATTTTGAGTTTAAACGCTCATAAAATGTTTGGTTGGAGTTCAATTCTGGACCATGTTTTATCTATCATTAACAAAAAGATAATTGAGAAAAGAAACTGACCAATAATAAATGTCTGATATCATTAGAGCTTATCATGTCACTACCATCTTGGTTGAAATCAAGAAGAGTATCCAAGACATCATTGCATCTAACGTTAGTGTTCCTCATTTCCAGACGTTGACTTATAATCCCATCAAACAAATCTAGAAATTTACCAAAAAGCGCCGCTGTCCTTCTCCTTATGCCTTGTGGGTCGATCATCCTAAGAACAGGAAAGTAATCAGCCAAATTAGGCTTCCCTAGCTCCTCCATTATAGACCGTGCTATTTCATTCAACCATTTGGTATCAGCCACATCGATAGAAAACATCGTGTTGGATAACAAATTAATTGTGGTTTTGAACGTAGCTTCTCCTATATCCATTGCTTCTCCGGTACGGCACAGTTTATCAGCATCCTCCAGAAGCTCTTGAACTTTCTTGCGCCTCAAGTCTTGCTTCGAATCAAGTTTCTGAGCCGTGAAGATGTTCGAGTTGCATATTTTCTTAATGTTTCTCCATTGGTTGGATACTGGGACCCAGATCATCCCGGCTTCATGGTGGTTTTGACCTTTGGTAGCTTCTAATATTTTTCGGTTGCAGAAGTTGAGATCGTGAGTTTTTAGGATCTCTTTGGCAAGGGAGTCTGAAGAGATTACGATTGTTGTTACTTGGCCGAGTTGTAGACTAAGAATCGGACCGTGAAGTGTAGCGAGTTTAGCTAGGGAATAATGTGGCTTATCCCCTAGTTCAAGGAGGTTTCCAATGATGGGAAGTTGCTTAGGACCTGGGGGAAGGTTTCTAGTGGGTGGATTGAGCTTTCGGATAAGTAAACAAAGGAGAAGGAGAGCTATGAGGATGGAAGTAAATGGTAGGAGGAACTCCATGTCTTGGATTCTTTGTAAGAGAGGCAGATAGTTTTATAGCCAGACAAAGCTAAATGCTTCTTTGCTTTCATTCAATACACCAACTAGTGTCCACACAGTAGGTCGAACCGAAGAGGCAATAATTGAAAAGTTGTCGTTAAATGAGTCGTGGACCACATGCATGAGCATTTCGATACAGTTTGTACTCATTTGTGTTAACAAAATAGTTGTAGTATATTTGACTAAGACGTTGCTTTCAAATGATTAAATAGTATCTTCAAATGATTTGGTTTTTATACCTTGAAATTATAAAGTATCGTGGACGTTTTCTTCTTAACCATTCAATTGCTGAACAACGGATATGTACATAATATCTTGTGTGATCCAAAAGGGACTATAGTCTTATGACTCTTATCCATCGTTAACAGCAAAATATTATTAAAATAAACTCCTAACTGGAAATGAGGACTCAAACTTCAGATCCGAAGATACGTTTTCAAATATCGAGTTTGTATATCCAAGTGTGTTTTTAGAATGAGAATACATAATTCCGATTTAAGAAAAGAATATTATAGTTAATAGTTGAAAAATATACAAAATAATAAATGGCGCTAAAATTAATTCTCAATGAAATTTGGATTGACAAAAATTTCACTAATAGCTTTGTGAACAATACCTTTCAAGATATCGCGAATCTGGATTTAGAAAATAAAGTACCGGTTAACAAAAGGTAGGCAAAAGCTATACAACAATTATAAAATATAAAAAAAAAATTATTTTGAGGGATTGATGATAGGAGAATAAATTCTTAAGGGAGACCAAGTGCCGTAAAAAGTGGTGACAGTTGGTTCGGGTGTAGGATGGACGTAGGAGCCAATATCTATTTTCTCTTCGAACTTTTGACTAATAAGCAGCCATCCTGGAATTCGATAGGTTTTGGGGATATAAGTTGTACTTTCTCTCGCTACAAATATTTTGGCATACTTTATCTCTCTAAGAAGTGTGTGTAGCGAATGAAGTGGGAAAGAGATTTTATAGAGGAAAGGTATAAAAAGGTTAAGGTCCAGGGACGCATGGATTGTTTGCCTAGGGGTATAATGGTGAAGTACTTGTGAAAATTCTCTGGGAAGTGTAAAAGATCGTCTAAAAGATATTTGTCAGGAAAAAAGACACGCCAAAAAATGTGAATCGATTTGTGATGTGACAGAAAGGTGTTCATTGGAATTGCCGGAGTTTTCTTTCTGTGACGTCATTACTAAAGAAAATACGGGAAAACGTTTGGCATGGGTGAAAGATTTTTGTGAAGTTCGAAGAGATATGTTTAAAAGTTCGGGGCAGCCTACCAAAAATTGGTCTTCGAAAGACATTTTGTCCAAAATTCATTCGAGGGAGAGCTTTTTGGATAGATATTAGCATTCTTTGTCAACATTCATTTTTACAAAGACGGGGAGGGGGGGGGCTACATTTATAGATTCATATTAAAAAAATTAAAGAGACTCAAACCAAAGGAATCAAAATTTTAGAAGAGAATGTCCAAAGAAGGCCAAGCTAAGAAATAGCCTCCTACGGAGATTTTCGAAGAGAATATCCGAGGAAGGCTATAGTTAAGAAGCAACTTTCTAATGAAATTTTCAAAGAGACTTAAAGATAAGAAGCAATTCAAAGAATACCTAATAGTCTTTGCAAAAAAAATATTTTTACAAGGACTGGGGGGTTACTAATAAGGGAGAATGAAAGATGAGGGAGTTTATTGCAAAGAAGAAAGTTTGTTTAGGAAATATTGTTAATTATGTAATAGAAAATTGCTAGTTTAAAGCAAACAATAAAAGTAAGGACTAACTATGCAATTACCAAGTTGTTAGACTTGTGGGACCTACTGTTGTACTATAAAAGCACCACCATATTCTGGAAAAAAAAAGTGATTGAAAAACAAATATATTTTCTCTCTCTAAAAGTGTAGAATTTCTCTCTCTAAAACAATTAACTAAGTAATATTTAATACGAGATAAGTCCTAAAAATGTTGTTTGACTCTAAAAACTCCCTCGAAGACTTCTTACCGCTTCAGTGAGGACCATCATCGATTAAACTTTCGATGTTAACTTCAACAAATTACACCGTGTAGGTGATGCGGATGAGGGTAGCGTTGGGGGTTCACAAAGTGTGGGAGATTATTAATCTAGGAGGAAATGATCCATAGAAAAATGATGTTGCAATAGCCTTGCTATTCCAATCGATATAAAAAATCACTAATCGTACAGATTGGAGAATTGGAAACGACAAAAGATATGTGGGAGGCAATTAAAACTTGGCACATGCGCGCATACCGTGTCAGAGAGGCTCGATTGCAGACGTTGAATGCTGAATTTGACAGGTTGATAATGAAAAACTCATAAAATATCGATTACTTTGTTGGAAAATTATCGGAACTGTCATTAAGAAGTACATCTATAGGTAAAATCATTGAGGAAAATCTAGGCCATACATATAATCGTTTCACTTGAACAGGTTATTGATCTTAACACAACTAAGGTTTGAAGATGATGTTGGAAGATTAAAAGACATATAAAGAGTGTATATGAGAAGAAATGCATTGATATGAACAAGATAAGCTTATGTATGTGTACTCGGATAAACAAGGCTCTAGCGACGATTATGGTAGAAACCGTGGGACATGAAGCTTATGTATGTGCACTCTAAGGTTGTGCGTTATCGATGCGATTAAAAGGGTCATTTTGAGATATTATGCCCCGATAGAGTACAAAAATAGGAATCTAATGTGATTGAGACACAAAAAGCATATGGTGCATTGTATATGCATGAAGTAGTGTTATTGTACAAGGAGAAAGTAAAACCGAGTAAGGTTGAACCCGTTGCAAGGGATACCAGAATTGGTACTTGGACAACGCAACAACAATCATATGACTAGTAACAAATAATTCTTTGCTGAGTTGAATGAACGAGTCATACAAAGAGTGAAATACAGTGATGGATCGAGTGTAGAGATCGTTGGTAGAGGGTATTAGTTTGCAGTTCTAGTGAGAAAAAATCATTAAAAGATATATATTATATACTTGATGTGAAACATAACATTTTGAGCCTTCGGCAAACGACTGAAAATGGATGTAAAGTATTAATGAAGGATGATTATTTTACACTTCTCAATCCATATGGAAATGTGTTGGTTTATATAACAAGAAATTCCAATCGACTATACAAGGAAAACATGAAGATAAGGAGTAGTTTGTGCTTACAAGACTTGGTCACGTGAATTTTAGAATTTTAAAATTGGTGGGAGATAATGATATGGTGATAGGTATGCCGAAGATTGGAGTAAAAATCGAAGCTTGTGAGTCCTGTATGGTCAGAAAACAAACACAAAGCTCGTTTCTAGCGAACACGAGCTACCGCGCTTCACGACCTCTTAAACCTGTGCACGATGACCTGTGTGGTCCGATCTCGCCATCAACAACTGCTCAAAATAGGTACGTTTTTTTTTAATTGATGATTATTTGAGATATATGTGGAGCATACTCATGAAGGAGAAACACGAAGCATTTGAGCATTTTAAACGCTTTAAGGCCACGGTTGAGAAGCAGATCGGGAAAAGAATCAAAACATTTCAAACTGATCGAGGAGGAGAGTTTACATCGATTGAGTTCAACACATTTTGTGAACAAAGTGGTATTACAAGGCATTTGACTGCTCCCTACACACCGCAGCAAAACAGAGTTGTAAAGTGGCGAAATAGGACTTTGATGGAGATATTCAGAAGTATGCTGAAAGGTGTGAGGCTTCCAAATTACTTATGGGGAGAGGCAGTAAAACACTCGACTTATCTCATCAATCGATTTCGCACTAAGGCATTAGAATATCAGACCCAATACGAATGCTACATTGGTAAGAAACCGAATATCGAGCAGTTGAGGATCTTTGGTTGTTTGGATCATATGAAGATCAACGACAAACGTCTAAAGAAGCTCGATTAGAGATCACTGCCGCTCGTGAATCTCGGAACCGAACCAGGTTCAAAAGCGTACCATCTTTACGTTCCGAGAAAGAATAAGGTTATTGTGAGTCGATATGTGATATTTGTAGAAGACAAAGGCTGGAATTGGAGTGAATATGAGGAATATAGTGATTCTAATATGTTTATTTTTTTTTGATATGGATGAGAGACTTATCGTTGATTAAACACACGAGACTGTTGAAGAAGTTGAAGTTGAAACCGTTGATATTAATACATATGAAGACGTGTTGGAGCAGGAAAATGTCGACATCGGTTCAGTTTTGAGACGATCTACACGACCAATCACGAAACCCAAGTATCTCGATGCATATGTTTTTATGAAGGAGTGTGAACGATTATTGCTCAAAGTTAACGACCAACCAGATTTCTATAAAGAGGCAAAGGATGCTATTGAGTGGATTGAAGCGATGGAGGCTGAAATCGTTTTGATTGAAACAAAAATCAGACTTGTAAGTTGATTGAAAATCCAAAAGAAGTCAAAGCAATTGGTTTGAATTAGGTTTACAAAATTAAAAGGAATGTAGATGGTGATAAGGGAGAATAAAAGATATAGGGGGAAATTGGAAAGAAGCATTTTTATTGGAGAAAGATTGTAAAATGTATTATGATATTACTAATTATGAATAAATGGTAAAGTGTAGGGACTAAGTGTGTAATAATTATGAATTTAAGCATATGGGGCCCATTATTGTACAATAAAAAGACCCCACACGAGTTGCAAAGACTGATTGATTAATATAATACTATTTTCGCTCTCTACTTTTGTTGTACTTTCTCTCTCTAAAAGTATTCTCAGAAAGTTGGTTGTTATAGTTTAGTCCCTTGGATATTTGTTTTACAAAAAGTTACCCTCTAGAAAACTCTTAATTCATCATTGGCGCCGTCTGTGGGATGCGAAGATTATCCTGACGGTATTTTCTTTCTGGAAATCGTTTTTAATCTGAGCGGAATTATGGAAGAGCAGGGTGATGATTTTGTTTACGACTGTGAGGAGAATCTTGTTGGGAACACTTATCGGAATGATACGGATTCTGAAGGGCACGGTGGTCATTGCGCATGAGAAATCTTTGACGAGTCGATTATGTTGGCTCGGAGGAATGAGTTATTATTGGAGATCAAAACATTGAGGGCAGAAAAAGAAACTGTCCAGGAAAATCTTTGTTCCGAGGTTAGAATAGAGCATGATAGAGGAAAAGATGAACGTGAAGCTGATCTTCGTTCCAGGAATAGAGATGATAGATATAGAGGGCATGGTCGACGTTCTTCAAGGAGGAAAGGAAAGCGTCACTTGGAATCTTCTGATTCAAGTGATTATTCTCGTTATAGCTCATTAGATTCGTCTCCTGAAAGGAGCCATCGAAAGAAAAGACAGAAGGCATGTGGAGCACCGGAGGGGAAGAAGTTTGGAGAAGAAAACTCCGAGGGAAAAGAATTATCATACTTATGCTGATGAGCAAGGTTACGACCAAATGAATTTTCCTTCCAGGAACCAAAATTTTGACGAGCGGAATACAGAGTGGCAGCACTAGTATACTTTTCCTTTCGAGGAGGGTCTTTATTTTCCGAACCATGAGAATTTGAGGGCTAATGTTTATGGGACAGGTCATAACTGGAGAGCTTCTCCTCTGTTCTCGGAAATTCTAGCAGGCAACCTCCCAAAGCACTTTGATATTTCGAAGCTAGAAAATTTTGACGGATAGCAGGATCCTGACAATCATATCGAGCAGTTCAAAAATTTCATGATCAATTTTGATGATGATGATAAATTGCTGTGTAGAGTGTTTTCTCAAACTTTCAAGGGGGTGGCTTCCAAGTGGTATAACAGGCTTCCGTAGGGCTCGATAAAGAATTTTGACATGTTCTGGAATATCTTTACACATCATTTTGTGGGGAGTAAAAAATTTCGGGCCAATGGAGATACGATAATCTACTGTAGGGAAAACGTTGGGGAGGATTTGAAGAATTACACCAACCGATTTGTGAAGACAAAAACAAATATGGATTATTGCAAAGATTATGTGTCCTTAACAACTTTCAGGATGGGACTTCTCCCTGGAATTTTGAAGGATACAGTGGCAGAGAGTCAGGCAATAACGTTTGGGGCATTACTTGATCAGGTTGAGAAAATAATTTTGGTGGAGGAGACTCGGGCTTCAGAAAAAGGATCAAGTGATCAGCTA
The DNA here is from genome assembly GCA_036936605.1 of Limnanthes douglasii subsp. nivea. NCBI lineage: Eukaryota > Viridiplantae > Streptophyta > Magnoliopsida > Brassicales > Limnanthaceae > Limnanthes > Limnanthes douglasii. Next base: position 9,751,060 of record JAUPFV010000001.1, on the reverse strand, counting down.
GAGTAGAATCAATTTCAAAGATCTGTGTCTAGTAATCAGGTGCCTCGTGTCAATGTTCAAACCAAGGTTGTGGGTCAGTATCCGCCGAGGCCGAGAACGAATGAGCAAAACTATAATATGCAGCAAGGAGCTAGGCCTATTTCGAATAAGTGGATTCGTCCAGACTAGTTTTCTGAGTTAACAGAAAATGTATCTACGATATTTGACAAGGCAAGGTCAACTATACAATTCAGAAAGCCTTTTCCTATTCAAACTTCGAGGGAAAGCAGAAGTGCTAACGAGTTTTGTAAGTATCGTGAGGATATTGGGCGTGAGACCAAGGATTGCATCGCTTTGAAAAAAGAGGTGGAAGATTTAATTAAGAATGGAATGTTATAGGAATTCGTAAAAAAACATACTCAGAAAAATACTACAGTGAAGGCTGTTTCAAAGAATGCTGACACGACAATGATGATTTCCGAGGATGTTGATGCTTTTGATATCGCACCAGAATGTTTGGATCCCAAGGTGGGGAGAAACAATGTAAATATAGTAGAGGAGATTATTCCAAGGGGGAAAGTAAATGACATGTGTGCGTTTTTCAAGTCGTTAGCTATTTTTGGAGGGGATACTATTGCAGGGAATTCCAATAGTTCTCGAAATAGGCATATGGTAAATCTGACTACGCAGTTGGAAGCTGGGGTTTCAGCGCAGATGCATCGTTTTCCCTCCCTTATTATATATTTTGACGATGATGACATGAGGAATGTAACGGGCCCGCGTGAGGATGCGGTAGTAATTGCTGCAGGGATAACTGGTGATCAAGTTTAGAAAATACTTATTGATACGGGAAGTTCTGCGAATATTTTGTTCAGAAGTACCTACAGGAGAATTTCTGACCCACCTTTTATACGGAAGTCGGAAAGAAATATAGTAGGCTTAACACGAGCAACAACAATAGTCGTGGGAGAGTTTCAGTGTGTGGTGGAGCTTGGTCGGGGACCATTGAAAAAAGAAGTTGAAGTTTTGTTTATAGTGGTAGATGCACCAACATCTTATAATGCGATCTTGGGCCGTTCCTGGTTGTCAAGAATGCATGGTGTTATCTCAACGGTACATCAATGTTTGAAGTATGTAGTAGGGAACAATATCGGGAAAATTAGGAGCAACCAGAAGATGGCTAGAGAATGTTACTAAATAGTTTTATCCTCAAAGGGGGTTCGGGGAGGAGCATCGGAAAAATCATAACAGCTAAAGGGGAATTTCTCAGCAATCACTCCCTGTGATGATCCGTAGGAGTCCCCCGGGTTTCTGGTTTTGGATGATGATCATGAAGAACACAAGTTTCAAGATGGAATTTTTTAAAAAATTGGAGTAAAACTTTCTTTTGAGTTCAGAGAAAATTTGATTGCATTTTTATCAACAAAGTTAAATATGTTTACTTGGTGTGTAGAGTACATTACAAGTGTGCCTCCGGAAATAATTTGTCATAAACTAGCAGTGCGACATAATGTTCCACCTATTATACAGAAAAGAATACCTGTTTCTCAGGAGAAGTCTGCAACTATTGTTTCAGAGGTCGAACGGTTATTAAGCATAGGCCATATTCGAGAGTCGCAATATCATGTATGGGCCTCGAATCCAATTTTAGTCAGGAAAAAGAATGGCAAGTGGAGGATGTGCGTGGATTTTACGGATCTGAATAGAGCTTGTCCAAATGATCCTATTCTAGTACCTCTAATTGATCAGCTAGTGGATTCTACTTCGGGTAATCGGTTAATGTCTTTCATGGATGCTTATTCACGATATAATCAGATCAGATAAGATGTGAGGGATGGAGAAAGCACATCGTTTATTACTGGGAGAGGATTATATTGTTATAAGGTAATGTCATTTGGCCTGAAAAATGCGGGGGCGACTTATCAGCGTTTGGTAAACAAAACCTTCGTGAAGCAGATTGGCCGAAATGTAGAAGCCTATATTGACGATATGCTGGTAAATATTTTACACGACGAAGATTATTTCTCTGATTTAGAGGAAACTTTTAATAATTTGAGCAAAGTCAATCTGAAATTAAACCCGAAAAAGTGCATTTTTGGTGTACGATCAGGGAAGTTTCTTGGCTATATGATAAGTGAAAAGGGAATCGAGGCTGATCCAGAGCAGATAAAGGCTTTAACGACTATGACTCCACCTCGGAATATTAAGGAAGCCGAGATTTTGACAAGAAGATTGGCAGCATTGAACATGTTTATTTCTCGTTTATCAGATAAATGCGCGCCTTTGTTTAACGTGCTCAGAAATGCTGGTAAGTTTAGTTGGACCGAAGAATGTTCTGAAGTATTTCGTCAGATTCAAGAGTATTTGTTGTCCCCGGATATACTTTCTAATCCTTTGGTGGAAGAAAAGTTGATTGTTCATGTGTCGGTATCAGCTTTTGCAGTCAGCGTTGTTTTACTCTGGGAAGAGCTTGATATTTTGAAACCGGTATATTATGGTAAGTTTAGTTGGACCGAAGAATGTTCTGAAGCATTTCGTCAGATTCAAGAGTATTTGTTGTCCTCGGATATACTTTCTAAACCTTTGGTGAGAGAGAAGTTGATTGTTTATGTGTCGGTATCAGCTTTTGAAGTCAGTGTTGTGTTACTCTGGGAAGAGCTTGATATTTTGAAACCGGTATATTATGTTAGCAAAAGTTTGCTAGATGCAGAGAAACAGTATCTGAAGTTGGAAAAGTTATCTTTAGCCTTGGTAACAGATGCTCGAAAAATTAGACCGTATTTTCAAGCCTCCATAGTAGTTCGAACAGCATTCCCCTAAAAAGTTTGTTACAGAGATCGGATATATCAGGAAGAATGATGAAGTGGTTAGTCGAATTAGGAGATTTTGACATAACGTTTGAGCCTCCAAAGGTCATAAAAGCTCAGGCTTTGGCTGACGTTTTGGTTGAATTTCACTCGGAGAAGGTTGATATGGAGATTATTGGTCAGCCAGATAAGACAGAATGGTTGGTTCGAACGGATGAGGGGTCGAATATTTATAGAAGTGGTGCTGAAGTTGACCTAATTTTTCCCTGATGGGCTAGCGATGTTTCAAGCCATTTGTTTTGGTTTTAAAACGACTAATAACGAGGCGGAATATGAGGCAACATTAGCAGGGTTGAGATTAGCTCGAGTGTGTGGGGCTAGAAGGGTTAAATTGATTAGTGATTCACAGTTGGTGATTAACCAAGCTTTGGTTTTAAATTTTGATAAAGTTTAGAATGAGCATGTTCGAAGGGAAGCAAATATGATCCACGATTCCTTAGCAGCGGCTTCACGATCGGAAATTCATCCATTGGTCATAACTCAGGAGTATCCTTCGGTTACGAGAAATACGGAGCTATTGATGGCTGTGGAGGAGGTAAGCAATGCTGTTACAGACGATTGGAGGTCATAAATTATGAAATTTTTTGAAAAGGATACTTTACCAACAGATAAATCAGAGGCTAGAACAATCAGGTTTAAGTCTCACGGCTATATCATTTTGGGAGGAGTTTTATACAAGAAATCCCTAAGTAGACCGTTGCTTAGATGTTTGGCTAAGGACGAGCCACAATTTGTCTTATCAGAATTGCATGACGGGGAAAGATTGGCCCATTGTGCATATAAAGAATTAATTCGACGAGTATTTCTCGCCAGTTATTATTGGCCGTCTATTTCCAGTGATGCAAAAGAGTTGGTAAAAAGGTGTGACACATGTCAAAGATATGCCAATGTAATCCACAAGCCAGGGTGCTGCTAGAAAGTATTTCTGAGGCAGTGCCATTCGACAGGTGGGGTATCGATTTAGTTGGACATTTACCAATGGCGTCCGGGGGAAGGCAAACGATCATAGTAGCAGTTGACTATTTTTCCAAGTGGGTGGAAGCAGAACCTTTAGCGGGGACGAAAGCAAAAGATGCTATTAAGTTTGTTGTCTCGAGTATTTGATGTCGTTTTGGGGTGCCAATAAAACTCACAACAGATAATGGACCTCAGTTCGATAACAAGGAATTTAGGAGCTTTTGCGCTTCCAGGGGTATACAACAATGTTTTTCTGCTCCATTTCACCCGCAAGCTAATGGTTAGGTGGAAGTGACCAATAGAACAATCCTCGACGCATTAAAGAAGAATCTGGAGGGAAAGGCTGGAAAATGGCCAGATTATTTACAGGAAGTATTATGGGCTTATAGAACAACGCCGCGAACTGCAACTACAACATCTCCATTTGTTTTGGTATACGAAATGGATGCAGTGATCCCCTCAGAGATTGTTTTCCCATCATACTGTGTGGCAGCATATACAGAGGACTTGAATGATCAAAGTAGGGCTATGGAATTGGATTTGGTGGAGGAAAAAAGACGACGTGCACAATTGAAGTCTCTACACTATAAAACATTAATGAAGAGTATGTATGCTTCGAGGGTAAAGCAAAGAAATTTCAAGGTGGGGTATAAACTATTACAAAAAAAATTCTTCACACCAAAGAAAAAAGCCTCGGAAAATTGGGACCAAATTGGGAAGGCCCTTGTGAAGTAAGAGAGAAGGTAAAACAGGGAACGTATCGGTTAAAAGATAAGGAGGGGAAATACCTCAAGCATCTGTGGAACATATAGCATTTAAAATTGTATCTCGAGTAAGAACGAAGAGTTTAACATGTAATAATTCTTTTTTATTTTTTAATTCTCAAGTTTGCAAAAATAGCGTAGGCATATTATTTCCTACCCTGTTAGGCATAGGAAGGTTTTAACGAGGTGCCATTATTAGCTGATCAATACATTTGAACTTTTGCCTCGAATTATTGTTTCTTGTTTACAAGGTGTGATCACATAAGTAGGTTTTAACGATGTGTCATTATGAAAATTGTAAGCTTGCATTAGATCAGCATACAACAATTATTATGACCAATTAAAGTTGGCATAAAGAAATTATTTTATTCAACGCAAGTTGACATACAATCATTTTCATACCAAATATGAAGTTGCAAAGTTTATAAGATTAATGTTCCAAACAGTGGCATACAATGAAAGTTGAGATAAATGTTCTTCGGAACATGTTGATACTATTACAAAAACTACCTTACAAATTGACAATAACTTGTGCTAAAACTTATACAAAAAACTACCTCGAATTTTTTTACTCAGAATGTTTCGAAGAGTCGTTCACCTCGGAATCTGATGATTCACTTTCACTAACAGTAATATTATGTGGGATAAGTTCGGGGGATACAAGCTTCCAAAAAATGCCTAAGTCATACTCAGGGTACTCTTCGTGAATTTGAGTGATCAGTCCTGCTCGGGTAGTTGCATCCCGAGCATTGAGCTTGTATACACATTTTGTTGCATAAGCATTTACAACTGCCTCTTTCTCTGGCTCAACCTTTTGAGGAAATTCTGAAATCGTCCTTAACAGATTTCTCTTTTCTTCTACAATAATCTCAAAGTCATTCAGGCAAACCTTAAAGCATTTTGTTGAAAGTTGGTTAGATGTTTTGTGTTCTATAAGGAGCCTTTCTTGAGCATCAGTCTTTTTCTGGTAGAGATCCCTTTCTTCTTGACAACATTTTTCTAGGAGAAGGACATAGTTTTCCGAGGCAACCAATATTTCCCAAATTGCATCAGTTTGTCTTTCTAGAGTAGAGTGTTGTTTTTTATCTCTTCAAGCTGTGAGGAAGCAAGGGAAGTTTTGAATGTGTAGTGGTTTTTCCTCTTTTCTAGATGTTGCATCTTTCTTCCCATGTTGACAGAGGCATGAAGTAGGTTCTGAACACTTAGAAAAAAATCATCACCCTAAGGAATTTTGAAAGAACTAGTTGGAAAACCTATCTTAGTAGAGTCAAAGTTCGAGAACTCACCAGTTAAGATGATGGGATAAAAAGTTTATGGAGGATCACTTCGAGGAGCTGGGAGAGGTGCTAATCTTGGCAGATCATAATTCGAAGATGAACTTGAAGATAGGGTAAGTTGAGAGTTTGGCATTTGACCTGAATTTTCTCTCTCTTTATTTTCATCTTCAGTTGCAGTATTTTCTGCTCGAGTGTCCTCTGAGATTTCCTGGATATCATCTTGTGCTCTGGTGTCCTCTAATATTTCCTCTATGGGCTCCAAAGTAACTTTCTTCTTGATTTCTTCCTTTTTGGTTTCTTTCTTCTTGATGGGGTGGACCGTTTTTCGAGGAGGGAAAACTGGGGGATTGTTGCAGCAGTGTTCGAAGAGATTAGCTCTTCGTTAGTAGCTAATATTTCAGAGTCTGATTGAAGATCTTTGGTGGACACTTCCTCTTCGGAATCATCCAAGTGGTTTTTCACTCGGGAGCGCTTCGGAAGATAAATAACGATATCTTTATTTTCCACTCGATCGAGGACTTCTTGTTGAGAGGGAGGAGTCATTGACTCTTTCATAGTCAGTCTGTCGAGGGGGTTTAGCCTTTAGAGTCGACTCTTGGCCAAGTTGTTGTTCATAAAGCTGAGGTGGAATTTGTTTTCCCAGTTTTCTTTGGCCCATTCACTGTGTTTGGTGAAGACCTTGGTGGTACTCTCCACATAATCAGCATAGGGTTTTGAAATTCCGGTCATGGCTGTGAAAACATTCGAGGAATAAAGTTAGTAAATTATTATCCGAGGAAGATTAAAAGTATGAGTTGAGAGACTTACATCTGTTGGTCCACAAAAGAGAGAGTTTGTGCGGATTTGAGGGGGTAGATTCAGACCCTGTTTCCTAGTAACCAGAGAAGAGGATAAATTGTTGCCTCCACTTCTTTTCGGCTTCAAGCAAGTCCTTCATTATCTTTTGTTCTCCTCCAAAGGTTAGTGAGTAGAACGGGAAAAAGGGATTTTTGGCCAATCCAGAAAATCTGATGAGGTCCTCAAACAAAAATTCGTTGCCAGAAATCCGAGAAGCCATGATACACACCATAAGCGTGAACCACATGTTCGGACCAACTTGTGAAGGGCAGAGGTTGATTTTGGAAAAGTATTCGATGAAGAAAGGGTCTAAGGGATACCTTAGCCCACAATTCATAATTTCAGTATAAACGACCAATTCATCGTCTTTAACTGACAGAGGAGTCTCACCTTCCACGGGGAATCTGAGGGTAATGTACGAGGGGATACACCATTGGGTCCTTAGCATGGTTTCTTCCGATGGCGAGAAATACTTGTAGGATATGTTGTTGAGTGCGACCAGATGCTTGTTCTTGATGCTTAGGATGTTGTTGCCTATAATGGCGTCAAGCTCCAAAGGAAGAGTGATATCACCTTTGGATTTTCGAGCAATTCTCAGAGCTTGCTCCTCGAAAATCGCCAGGGGGGCTGTAGAAACTTGATTAGTAGAGGCCAAGGAAGGACCATCGGATTTACTTTTTTCTTTGGGGGGAATTTCTTTTGCTTCTAAGCTAGGGTTGTATGAGGCGATGGCTTTCCCTTTATTTTTTAACGCTTCGTTCCTAACTGATTGTACCTCCTCATCGATAATGGTGGTTCTTGAAGGGTAGAATCGTGGGCTTTATTTCCCTGTCATCGAAAGGGTAGTTAGAAGGTTTGATCTAGAGACGTTAATTTTCAGAGAAGGATTGTTGATTGTTGGACTTGAATTCGGATTTTGAGTTTCTGAAGAAGTTTCTTTAGTGCGTTTATGTTCTTGAGAGTTTTTCTTTACCTTGTGGTGTTTTTTTCCTTTTACCAGAAGTATACTTGTTGTGTTTGTCTTTACCTATAGATTTGACGAGACTGAGGTCGGAATTTGGTTCCGACAAGAAATTTCGAGGGGTATGATGGAAGGAGAATTTTCCAATAGAGGCCAGGAACCGTAGTAAGTGGTAACAAGAGGTTTGGATTGATGCTTAACGTAGGTACCAGCAGCAACTTTCTCTTCAAAAAATTTACTAATGAATAGCCACTCTGGAATTTGACGAGGCTTATGGAGCATAAGCCAGCTTTCTCTCTCTAGAAAGTTTAAAACAGAGCGGTTTGGATTGTAAATGATAAGTGGAAGTATTCAGAGAAGCAGATGGGCTTTTGGGGAGAGAGAGGCTTGCGGACATTTTCCTTTGTTTGCCCAGGGGTGTTATAGGTAACATAGGTGCATTTGTATTGAATCGAGAACTAAGGAAGAATGTGAAGAGGCAAACGTATGATGAAGAACTTTAGGAAGTGTAATAAGATCCCTAAAAAGATTTGGTGACAAAAAAATCGACTCATGACGTCATTAGTAAAAAAAGGCGGGAGATTGTTGATTGGGATATGAGAACTGACACTAGAAAGTTCGAAGGGATCAATTCTTGCAATTAATTAGCCAAGACTGTGGGCTACTAGTAATTAATCAGTTCGAAGATTCTTCGAGGGCACCAAAATGTCCACATGATTGTTTCCGATGAGATTATTTCGAGGGGACATAAAATTTTGTTGGGTTATGTTCTAGTCTTTGCTAAGAAATTGCAAGGATTGGGGGCTACTTATGTCAGTGTTGTCGAGAAGGTAAAATATTGAAAAAAAAAAACGTTTTTGTAATATTTGTTAAGAATGGGAAACTTTTTGCTACAGGTCAATCTTCGAAGAATAATTTCTCATCATAAAGTAATTTGCGAGGAAGTATTTTTCGAGGAGAATTCGAAGATAAGAAGAAATTCGAAGACTTCATCGCAGTCCTCGTAAAAATAGTTTTATAAGGACTGGGGGGCTATTGATAAGGGAGAATAATATATATATATATATAGGCATTTTTATTGTGGAAAGATTGTAAAATGTATTATAAAATTAGTAATTATGAATAAATGGTCAAGTGTAGGGACTAAGTGTGTAATAATTAAGAATTTAAGCGTGTGTGGTCCATTATTGTACTATAAAAGGACCCCACGTGAGTTGAGAAGACTGATTGATTAATATAATACTATTTTCTCTATCTACTTTTGTTGTATTTTCTCTCTCTCAAAGTATTCTCACAGAGTTGGTTGTTATAGTTGTCCCTCGGATATTCGTTTTACACAAAGTTACCCTCTAGCAAACTCTTAATTCATCATATGGAACTATCAACGAGTATAAAGAGAGATTATTTGCTAAAGGATATGTGCAAAATCAAGGTATCGATTTCGACAAAGTATTTGCGCCAGTAACTCGAATTGAAACCGCACGATTGTTGATTGTTATGGCCACAATGCGAGGTGGAGAAATTCAGCACTTGGATGTGAAAAATGCATTCTTACACGGCGAACTAAAAGAGATCTTGTATGTTACACAACCTGAGGGTTTTATTAAACCAGGAGAAGAGACAAAAATGTATCATCTGTACAAGGTATTGTATGGATTGTGTCAAGCCCATATAGCTTGGAACAACAAACTTATCAAGTACTAAAAGGATTGAAGTTTGTGAGATGCACAAAGTAACAAACCGTGTATCGCAAAAAAGAAAAGAAGAGTCTACTCATCATTGCGGTATACGTAGGCGATCTATTTGTTACTAGTTCCTCTTTACAGGTGATTCACAATTTTAAGTAGAATTTAATCCAAATTAAAAGCTTAGGCGGGTGAATTTTGGTTAAGATTTAAATTGGTTAGGCAGTTATAAATGTTAGTTAAGTAGTTTGTTGGGTGTGGCTATCAATATAAAAAACCACTATTACCTAAATAGAAGATAAGAAGGAAGAACAGTAAATGAATAAGAGTTTTACATAGAATAATTTTTTCAGTTCTTGTTCCACAGATTTCCCCCAGGATCCCACTATTCCCGCATATTAATTGTATTTCCAACATGTTCTTGAATAATAACCTTTAGCTTCAACCCTTTTCAACATTTTCTCTAAATAATTTACATTTTCTTGTTGTTTTTCTCTAGTCGTAGTTTGATTGACCATCTATGTGGCTCGATGGTTCTTCCTCTCATTTTTGTTAGTGGAGCATCGTTTGGATAATCCTTGACTTTTTTCGATTGATGTTGCCTCCTCATATTATAGTCAAAACACACCGTAAAATATGTGTATCATCAGAGATTTCTTTTTCGATTGATGTTTCCTCGTCATATTATAGTCAAAACACACAGTAAAGTATGTATATCATCAGAGATTTCATCGGAGAGATGCTTCGTTATCGTCTTTGTAACCCCACTTCGTTCTTTAACCGAAGTAAGGTAATAGATGTATTCAGAATGGTGCAACCCAAAATTACATATTTTGTTATCGTCTGCGTTATTTCTTCGCCCGTTTTGTGAACTCAATGTTTCTAAGTTGAGTGAGTATAGTTTGTGCATGACTATCATATCTGCTCCTCTTTAGTTTTTCACTATTTTTATGTTATGCAGTCTTCTTTCCGTGTCCAATGACCGTCGCTCGTGTGTTTATTGTGACGGAGTTTACTTTTCCGTCCATTAGTCGGCCAGTCGTTCGTGTGTTTATTGTGACGGAGTTTAATTTTCGGTCCATTAGCCGGCCAACCGCTCCATTTCTTTTTCGTGTGTCATGTGTCTTAATATGTTGCAGTTGTTCTTCACAATGATAATGTTCCTTTTCTAGGTTGGTACTGGACCACTAGTTTTGGTGGTCGTCCTAATATTTCATATTTGATTTTGGTGGTCTCTTTGTTTTATTTGTATTTATTCTCGTATTTATTCTATATATTCATGTATTTAGTAGATTAATGAATTCTGTAATAATCATTGTACCGTTTTCTGCTTATATTTAAGTGTTTGGACGGGTTACAATTCTATTTAGATATCCGTTCTTTTACTATGTAAATTTATTTGTTATATATTCAATATTTCTTGAAAAACTTAAATAATAATGGTTAATATTTTAAAATATTTTTAATAAATATACAAATGAGATTTTTTTAAAGAGTGACATACGTGATTTAAAAGACGTTTTAAAATCATTTTTAGAGGCTTTAACTCGTTAAAAAATATAAAAAATATCTTATAAAGTTTTAGAATATTTTGGTTTTCTCATTCATCTTTTATAATACTTTATAAATGTTATAGATCCTTCCAAGGAATCTTACGGACCAGTCCATCATGTCGGGACATTCACCCCACCTATTCTTGCGATATCGTGGTGCGATTTTTGTACAACATTGGTTGATTGCATCCTTAAATTCAAAAAGAATTTTTTGAAATTCCAAGTTCATTTTTAACCATGTATATTTTTCATTTCATTAAGTATTATTTACTAGGCGACATTTTATTCATACAATACGGTCGGTCAGTATCTCGTCTCTGTCATAGTCAAAAGAGGTGGAGGATGCACGACTTAATTCGACTTAATTCATCTTGAATCTCATCTTTATACATGTTGTGAATGAGTCGAATAGTGCATTGATAGTGTACTGTGTCCGGCAGTTCGAATAGTGCCTTGACAGTGTACTGTGTCCGGCAGTTCGAATAGTGCCTTGACAGTGTACTGTGTCCGGCAGGACAGTTTTGTGTTGTGATAATGATATTGTCCAATCACTTCAAAAGAGCTAGTCTTGTGGTATGAGCCAATTAGGCCCATAGTCTAGTAAGTCTATTAATTCCCTATAAATAGATTACTAGGGCGACACAAAACACAATCTGAAATCTGTAACCTTTTCTATCATAGTGAAACTCTTTTCTCTGGCGGCGCCCGTGGACGTAGACAATTGTCGAACCACGTTAAATCATGTGTTTCATTTAAATCTTTCATTCGCATATATTTTGTGCTTGAGCCATTTTGTGATAATTGCATAGTATTTTATAACAAAATTGGTATCAGAGCCACGTGGTGAAATTAGGGCTTTTGCAATTAGGGTTTCACAATGGCGTCTATAGCAACAAAATACATGATTGAAAAATTTGATGGGGGATCCAGCTTTGCGTTGTGGAAGATTAAACTGAAATCTTCATTGGTACTGCAAGGGTTGTGGAAGGTTGTGGAGAATAAGTTAGCAGAAGAGATGAAAGAAGAGGAGAAACAAGATCTTCAAGAAAGGGCTTTGTGCTGGATTTTAATGAGTGTGAAAGATAATGTGCTTCGCGAGATTAGTGGTGAGAAGACTGCTGCCTGCGCATGGAAAAAGCTAGGAGATCTTTACTCAGAGAAATCAGTAGTAAACCGATTATATTTGAAGAAACGTTTGTATGATTTCAGATTGAAAGAAGGTATGTCCATAACAGAGCACCTAGATAATTTTAAATCAATTATAATGGACTTGGAGAACATAGATATCAATATTGAGGATGAGGATCAAGCTTTGTTTGTATTGAGATCGTTACCAGCTCCCTATGAAAACTTCGTAGATACCATTATGTATGGTAAGGATAAGTTATCGCTAGCAGATGTCAAAGGGGCACTGAAATCAAAAGAGATGAGACAGTTGCAGCTAGACAATCAAGCTGAAGGGGAAGGTCTTATGACTAGGGGAAGATCTAAAAGCAAAGCGAGTTATTTAAGAAGGAAGAACTTGAGGTCCAAGTCAAGGGTGAAGCACTCAAAATGTTATGAATGCGGTGAGCAGTGTCATTATAGGAGAGATTGTCCGAAACTGAATGGTAAGAAGGGAAATCAAAAGGAAAATGCAGCAAACATTGTTGAAGGTGTGAACGATTCCGACGATAGTGAAAACAGTGGTAAAGGAGATGTATTGTCCGTGAGTTCAGACTTCGGGCAAAACTCTTGGGTACTTGATACTGGCGCTACATATCACATGTGTCAGTTCAAGCAGTGGTTTGATACGTACAAGCCAATGCAGGGAACTGTCTATTTAGGGAACAATCATTCGTTGACTGTTGGTGGTATTGGTAACGTCAGAATCAGAATGTTTGACGGGGTTGTTAGAATCTTGACGTGCTGGCATGTTTCTGGGTTAAAAAGAAACCTGATTTCTCTTGGCACTCTAGACTCTCGGGGTTACAAGTACCATGCAGAAAATGGTGTAATCAAAGTGACAAAAGGCTCAATGGTATGCATGAAAGGTAGTTTGCAGAAGGGTCTTTACATTCTCCAGGGGAGTGTTGTTATGGGCGATGCTGCAGTAGCATCATCAGGGAGTAATAGCCAAAGTAGGCAGGATCAAAATAAGTTGTGGCATTGGCGTCTTGGTCACATGAGTGACAGAGGATTAGCTCTTTTGGGAAAGAGAGATTTGTTGAAAGGGTATAAAGCAGAATCATTGGGATTTTGTGAGCACTGTGTGTTTGGTAAACAAACTAGATTCAAATTCAGCAAATCGGCTGTAAGAAAGACTAAAGGCACAGTGGACTACATTCACTCAGATCTTTGGGGTCCAAACATAATTCCATCCAAGAGCGGAGCCAGATACTACATGAGTTTGATTGATGATTATTCAAGGATGGTGTGGGTTTACTTTCTGAAAACGAAAGATGAGGCATATTCAACCTTTGTCAAATGGAAGACGATGATTGAGAAGCAAACAGGAAGAAAAATCAAACGTCTTAGGACAGATAATGGGTTAGAATATTGCAGTCGTGAGTTCAACGAGTTCTGCGAAGCTGAGGGAATAGTGCACCATCGCACTTGTTCTAGAATACCACAACAGAATGGAGTCGCATAAAGAATGAACAGAACGCTTTGTGACAAGGCACGAAGTATGATCTCACATTCCGGTGTGGGAAAGTATTTTTGGGCTGAAGCTATCAATACAGCGTGTTACTTGGTGAATCGGTCTCCATCAACGGCTATTGATTGTAAAACTCCTTTTGAGATTTGGTCTGGATCGTCGGCTGATTATGAACATTTGAGGGTGTTCGGTTGTCCTGCGTATGCTCATGTGAGAGATGGTAAACTTGAGCCGAGGGCAAAGAGATGCATATTTCTAGGATATGCTACTGGAGTGAAGGGATATAGGTTATGGTGTACCTCTCCAAAGTCTCCAGGTTTTCTCATCAGTAGGGACGTTACTTTTAATGAGTTTTCTTCGATAGACAGTCAGAAGGAAGTAGGAGAAATGGTCGAATCAGGATCGGTTGTGAGTAAACAGGTGGAGCTTGAAGTAGAATCAGTTCCTAGCAGGTCCAATAATTCAAGTGGTTCTGAGGTGGATCCAGAATCAGGAGGTGAAGCGTCAGCATCAGATGATAGTGATGATGATGCCCCTGAACCAGAACAACAACCTTATAGCATAGCATTGGGCAGAGAAAGAAGAGATATTAGACTTCTAAAAAGGTATGTGAATCTAGTTGCATATGCTCTGTCAGTTGTAGAAGAAGTTGAGATGCAGGAACCTAGTAGCTACAAAGAAGCTATAGCAAGTTCAGAGGCAGATCGATGGATTGGTGCTATGGGATAAGAGATTGAATCTCTTCATAAGAATCAAACATGGAAGTTTGTTGACTTGCCTAAAGGACAGAAGATAGTAGGAAGTAAATGGGTGTTCAAGAAAAAGGAAGGTAATCCAGGGGTTGAGGCATCTCGATTCAAAGCAAGACTGGTCGCTAAGGGTTTTACTCAAAGGGAAGGAATAGACTTCAATGAAGTGTTTTCTCCAGTGGTGAAGCATAGTTCGATTCGAGTTTTGTTAGCCATAGTAGTTTTGCAAGATTTAGAGCTTGAGCAGTTGGATGTGAAGACTGCGTTTCTACATGGTGAATTTAGAGCCAGAGGGATTTATCGAACCTAATATGGAGGAAAAAGTGTGTCTGCTGAAAAAGTCACTGTATGGTTTGAAACAGTCACCTAGGAAATGGTACAAGCGTTTTGATACATTCATGGTGTCAAAAGGGTTCACGAGGAGTCCATATGATAGTTGTGTGTATCATCAAAAGATGTCAGATGATTCTTATGTTTACTTGTTGTTGTATGTGGATGATATGCTTATTTCTGCTTGTAGTATGTCACACATTGTGCAGTTAAAGAAGCAGCTTAGTGCCGAGTTTGAGATGAAGGATCTGGGTAGAGCAAAGAAAATTCTTGGTATGGAGATTATCAGGAACAGAAATTTAGGAACATTACACTTGTCTCAACGAAGCTATATTGAGAAAGTGTTAAAACGATTCAACATGTTTGATGCTAAAGCAGTTAACATTCCTTTTGCTACTCATTTCAAGTTGTCTGCAGTAGAAGCGGCCAAGGACGATGCTGAGTTGGAACAAATGTCGAAGGTTCCATGTGCAAGTGCAGTTGGTAGTATCATGTATGCTATGGTATGCACACGTCCTGATATTTCACATGCGGTTAGTGTAGTTAGCAGGTACATGGGATGTCCTGGGAAAGAACACTGGCAGGCAGTGAAATGGATACTTCGGTATCTGAAGAATACTGTGAACGTTGGCTTAACTTTTAACAAAACCGATATTGGTGAATCGCTGAATGATGTTACAGGATCATTGGTTGGTTTTGTTGATTCTGATTTTGCAGGTGATATGGATAAAAGAAGATCTCTGACAGGATATGTATTTACTCTAGCTGGGAGTGCGATCAGTTGGAAAGCACAGTTGCAAGCTACTGTAGCTTTGTCTACAACAGAGGCAGAGTACATGGCGGTAACATAAGCAGTTAAAGAGGCAATATGGTTGCAAGGTTTGGTGGCAGATTTGGGCTTGGATAGGACTACTACAAAAGTGTTTTGTGACAGTCAAAGCGCCATACACCTTACAGGGAACCAGATGTACCATGAGCGTACAAAGCACATAGATGTCAGGTATCATTTTATTCGTGATATAATATCAAAGGGAATTGTTGATGTGAAGAAAGTGTCTACACACGATAATCCAGCAGATATAATGACCAAGGCAGTATCAGTTCGAAAGTTTAGGGAATGCCTAAACTGGATCGGTGTTCGCAGTATAGAGTGAATGCCTTAAGGGAATTTGGTGAGTCAGAAGAAGAGAAGATTCTTTGTTGATAGTGAAGAAAAGATATTCGCCTCAAGGGGAAGATTTGTTGTGAATGAGTCGAATAGTGCATTGACAGTGTACTGTGTCCGACAGTTCGAATAGTGCCTTGACAGTGTACTGTGTCCGGCAGGACAGTTTTGTGTTGTGATAATGATATTGTCCAATCATTTCAAAAGAGCTAGTCTTGTGGTATGAGTCCATTAGGCACATAGTCTAGTAAGTCTATTAATTCCCTATAAATAGATTACTAGGGCGACACAAAACACAATCTGAAATCTGTAACCTTTTCTATCATAGTGAAACTCTTTTCTCTGGCGGCGCCCGTGGACGTAGACAATTGTCGAACCACGTTAAATCCTGTGTTTCATTTAAATCTTTCATTCGCATATATTCTGTGCTTGAGCCATTTTGTGATAATTGCATAGTATTTTATAACAATACAACAACCTCAAATTTCTCACATAGAAAACAATAAAAATACTCATCTTTGATAGGAGTTCCACTCGGTAAAAGGCTTCCCCCACTTTCAATAGTACGATCAAATGATCTTTTGTACTTGCTAATAACCTTTTTTTTACCCACCGAGTGAAATTAAATTGTTGGGACAAAATATTGACAAACACCATATTGATGGTTTGGCAATCCACATGCCTTTTTTTATCGACACAATTCCTCAATTTTTAGTCACCTTTGTCAATTATTTCTCAGTTTTATATGCTCTTAGTGTAGAAAATGTATAAGAGATGGTCAAGATATAAAGCATCAAGGTTTGTTTTTTCTGGTTACGAGTTCGAATAGGTCATGATGTTTGTTATCTAGAACCATGATATCTTCCATAATATTCACTATCATAGTCTGATTTGATGGTTGTAATCTATTTGCTAGATTGTAATTTAAACGCATCTTTAAATGATTTGAACATGTCAAAGGCTTATGATTTCTCATAAAGAAAATATAAATAATTGTATCGTAAAAAGTCATGTATGAAAGATATGTAGTAATTAGACATTCTGTGATGTTATAGGGAAATAAACACATATGTCTGTATGGATTAACTCCAATATGTATTTAACATAGAAGTCCTCAAACTTTATTTTCTTGGTTTTTTCCCTTTGATAAACCCCATAAATGTATCTAAATCGATGTAGCAAATGAACATAATAGTTCTTTAACAACAAGCTTGTCTATTCTATTTCAATATATATGACCTAAACGAATGTACCACAAAGAGGTTGAATTTTCACTAGCTGCTATATATGTTACATTTAATGCAATTGAATAATTAATGATGTTTTACATTATACAAATTATCATTATAATAAAGAACCTGTGAGCCAGTTAAACATTTGTCACAAACCAGTTATAATTTTCTATATCCAAAAGAACAAGTATAACCGAAGTCATCCGATGATGAAGTAATTCCCCTTAAATGAGGGAACAAGCAAACCATATATTAAATACAAAACATGTCATAAATTTAAAAATAATTTAAAATGATAAATGGTTTCAACTTGGCAAGCCACACCATATGTAGTAAACATTTGTATCTCTTCTTTACTAAGACGATTGCTTTGTCTCAAGATCTTTAAAGAGATATACATGATAGTTGTAGTTGTTGTATCAACCCACCATGGGTCATTTGACATTCAAATTAAGCTTTATTTTGAAGTTAACATAGAAGATGTCTTACTTTAATTTCCATCCAAGCCTTAAACTTGGGGAAATCTCTCTTTCAATGATTCACACCTTTACAATGAAAAGAAGCTACAAACTTGCATTTTTCTTTTCTTTCTTATGGTCTTCTACTTCATTGTCACATCCTGGAGGTGAATGTTGTGCAGCTGCAATAAATGAATGCTTTATCTTGTTTTGAGAATACTTTTGCCGACACTAACCATATTGGCCCCTAAATTTTTATAGAGTGTGATTTTCTTCCTCATACAATAGATTTGTGATAAGATAATACATGTCTGACTGTTGTTCTAAGTAACCACATAAGTTGTCTCTAGGAAACCAAATCTCAAAGGGATATTGGAAAAATGTAAGACACCACAATATCTTAGGAAGCCCAACATTGAGTGCATTATGTTTTCCATTAATATAGGATATCTCGAAAATGTACTAATTAAATTTACCATTACCCATGTATGTCATGGCAGTGAGTTGTCCAATCAGGCTTTCAATTTCAACCTTTGTAAATTTAACAAAGATTTTTTTAAATGGGAAAACATGTCATTAGCTAACTTCATGTCGTGGGTCTGGGAATTTAAAAATACTTGTAACTCTATAAGACATATCGACTAAGATAATAATTACTTTTCCACCGTTTAGAGCATGTATTTTCTTCAGGAGTACCTTAATTCATAGAATAGGATGGTCGATTCTCTCTAAGATAATAATCAATGCCATTGAGTCCCATCACGAGAAAATATTCATTTTACACTTCTTAAATTTCTCCCGATAGAACAATAAAATGAAGTAAGCTTCTTAGTTGAGAATGAATCATTGAATAATTAAAGAAAACCAATCTGAATTAGCGAAACAAATTTTTAATAATAATAAATGTATTTAAACACATATAATGAATTTTATCACACTAAAAGTTGTGATTGAGAACTCATATGTATTGCACTAGTAATAATCATTAGCGTATATGGTTAGCACCAGTGCGTTATACATTATATTTAGAGTCAATACTTTAAGGTAGACAATGTTGGTTCTAGGCCTTAGTTGAAATCAATCAAGCATTCTGTTGAGGTTGTACTTGATAGATTCATAAACTGAACAAACTATTCAACATTGAAAATACAGTTATGAATGAGTATATATGTGTAAACCTAAAAACTATATTATGTAACATGTGCTCACCATAAGAAAATATGTGAGATAGCCTTCCATTAGGGTCATCTTACACTCACAACAACCATTCCTTCAGCTATGAGGCCATCGACCATTTTCTTTCATGACTCTTCTAACATTGCCCATGCTGGCGGGATAACAGGTTCGCCAATTAGTCCAGAGATATGCATTTGAAGTGCTCACATTGTGATTTATACAAATGGTACTAATTTGTTTATCTTAACAAATCTAACACTTTTACGTTGTATCTTAATACTCTATGAGCATCTGAAGCAGTTTGAGGATGTGAAATATCCCTTTAAGCGCTTATATGTATAAGTGAAGATGATTGATAATCATATTTCATAACCTAAAACAAATAATCCATGGACATACATAATACCATCTCGTTCATCCCATAGTTCAAGTACCAACTGATAAGGGAAGGAATATATAGGTGATTAATATGTAATTTATTCCACAAATGAGACCAAGGTTTATATATTTAGTGGTTATGGACCAAAGTAAAGTAAACATAAGATATAGAAGGGTCAAATGATGCACCCCAAGAACTTGTCTGTGAATAGTCAAATAACGGAGTGAGAAATCTACTTTTATGGTGGTAATTATATAATTTTACTATCTGCCTAATTTACTATATCAAAGACATTCCTTTTTGGGAAAAGGGGTCAATGATTAGTCAATTTTTGTTACATTTATTTCTTTTATCTCTTTTCCTTTCTAGTGATAATTGATTTCACTATTCGATGTAACTTTAAACGAATATTCTCTACTCTGACCCTCTTCCACGAACATTTCCGCTTCTGAACTTCACTAAGGATTTTCTGAGTTCATGAGTGGGGCCATCTGTGGGAACCATTTGGTATCCAGAATTAATTTTCTAAAACCTTGAAAATTAAATTCTAAAAAAATATGGATACTGAAGCTCGTGGAGAGATCGAGACTAATCCGATGTGGGATCTAGTCGGTGTTGAGTCTGGTAGCCATCTATTGGAAGAACAAGTCATGAACGAAGGCAATGCCCCGAATCGATACGCAAAAGAGCTTCTAGAGGAATCAGTCCTGGTCGTCAGACAAAAAGAACTACTAGAAGACACCGAAAGGCTGAATGCAGAAAGGGAAGCCATGATGGCAAGTTCCAAGAAGGTTAGATCTAAGGTCCAACAAGAAAGGATCGAGGCCGATCAGACCTAAGATGTTGTTCAACCCAAAGAGAACCGACAAAGGAAAAGCTGTCGACATTCTAAAAGGCGCGCCAGATCGAAGCAAAGATATGAGCCATCCGAGTCTAGCAAGTATAACTCATTGAGTTCTGAAAAGTCTTCCTCATCAGAGACGGATGCCAGATACAAAGCGGATCGAAGACATAGAGATTCGAGGATGCGTAATCACGTTCATTAGACTAGTCAGAGAATGAATGAGTCAAGAAAGAAAGCCAACCCTGGTAAATGTAAAATGTACTCTGAGGAGCTGGACAAGACGGGAAATGTTCGAGTTGAACATGTCACTACTCCAAGAAAGCCTCAATCTGATAGCTATTATCAAGATTACCGAGTCAGTAATCATTTCACTTCTCCGACTGAAGAAAGATTACCGAGTCAGTAATCATTTCACTTCTCCGACTGAAGAAAGATTGTACCAAGATGTTCAAGAACACGACGTCCAAGTGGTATAACCGTCTGCCACAGGGATGCATAAAGAACTTCGACATGTTTTAAAATATGTTCAGACAACACTTCGTCGGGAGCAAAAAATGTCGAGCAAATGGAGATACCATCATTTATTGTAGACATAAAATTGGAGAAAGTTTGAAAGAATACATGAAATTTTTCATTCAGGTGAAGACGAACATGGAATTTTGTGAAGACAAGGTAGCATTAGCCGCTTTCCGGATGGATCTTTTTCGAGTGGTAACGAAGGACAATGTCGCGGAGACATAGGTTGTGACATTCGGAGCTCTTTCTGATCAGATAGAGAAAAACATCTTAGTCGAAGAAACTAGGGCCTCGGAGATAGAATCCATGTCTCAATTCTATCAGGATCCGAGCTTAGCCAGGTCCAGTACGACGACTGTGAATGTCCGACCCCAAGCTACGCAACTGGTCGCGATTGTCCGACCATGGGCCCAAGTTCAAGTCACGAATCATACCCTTCAATGAACGATACAAAACCAACAGTACCAGCAGGCAGGTCAAGCATCCCAATAGTCTGTCAGACTTGCATCAAATAGGTGGGTCCGACCAGCTCATTACACCGAATTGACCGAGTTCGTCTCAACCATTTTTGAGAAGGAACGTGTGAATGTGCATTTTTCGCAAGCCTTTTCCATTACAGACTTTGAGGGAGCACATGAAGAACAAATGCTTCAAATTTTATGACGATATCGGACATCATACCAAGGATTGTGTGACATTAAAGAAAGAAGTCCATTACCTGATAGAGAACAGAAATCTAGTTGATTTTGTCAAGAAGAATACCGCAGTCGCACCAAATAAAGAAGCTGCTCTGAGACAAGAAGATGCCATGATGATATCTGATGTGATCGATGAAGAATTTGTTAATGCATTCGATGTATCCTCGGAATAACTTGATCCAAAGCCGGGCAGGAATAGTATGAACATGGTAGAGGAATCAATCCCCAGAGGAAAGATCAGTAAATTATGTGTTTTTTCGAATCACTAACTATTTTCGGTGGGGACACGGTAGCAAGTATATCAAATTCTTCCCGGAAAAGGCACATCGTGAGTTTGGCAACACAGTTGGAAGCGCGAGCCTCGTCGCACCTATATAGAAACCCCTCACCAATTATTTGCTTCGAGGATGACGATATGAGAGACGTAGTTGGTCCACATGAGGACGCAATGATGATTGGAGCAAATATAGCTGGAAACGAGATAAGAAAAATCTTGATAAACATAGAGAGCTCCGCCAACATAATGTTTATGACAACCTACAACCAGATAACCAATCCCTCAACAATTCTACGATCTGACATAATGATATTGGGATTCACTGGTGCGACCGTCGACGTAGTCGGAGAATTCGAGGGAATGGTAGAGTTGGGCAGAGGGTCATTCAAGAAGATAGTCACAGTACTATTTGTCGTGGTAGACGCCCCCACATTGTACAACGCCATCTTCGGAAGGTCATGGTTGTCTAAGATGTACATTGTGCCGTCTACGGTTCGCCAATGTTTAAAATATGTGGTATGCAGCAATGTGGGAGCAGTAAGGTCAAGTCAGAAAATGGCTAGGGAATTCTACAAAGCGGCGCTGGCCCCCAAGAAGTTGAAGGGGGTCAGATCTAAAAAAGAATAGCAGTCACAGAGGCCTCCTTTGGATTCCGATCATGTTGATGATCTGAGGGAGTCCCCTGCGTTCATGGTCCCTGATGAAGGCTTCGAAGATCACGATTTTAGCCCTGGGAAGAGTCTCAATATAGGAACAAGCCTATCCCAAGAGGTAAAAGAAAGCTTACTCGAATTTTTTTCAACCAAATTACATTTGTTTTTTTGGCGCACATAAGGTGTCGCACGGGTCCCATAACATATTATCTGTCACAGGTTAGCTATACGGAACAGTGATCGACCAATAATTCAAAAGAGAATATATTTTTTCGAAGATAAAACTGAAGCGACAATGATGGAGGTAGACCGTTTAACGAAAGTATGCCACATCCGCTAATCACAATACCCGTTGTGAACGACCAATCCAGTCTTCGTGAAGAAGAAAAACCGTAAATGGCGGATGTGTGTAGACTTCACTGATTTGAGTAAGGCTTGTCCTAAAGATCCTTTTCCAGTCCCCATAATAGAACAATTGGTTTACTCGACGACCAGAAATAGTTTATTGTCTTTTATGGACGCGTATGCTGGGTACAATCAAATCTAGATGGACCTGAGGGATCAGGAGAGCACGACTTTCATCACTAGAAGGGGGCTGCACTGCTACATGGTTATACCATTCGGTCTAAAGAACACAGGGGCGACATATCAACGTATAGTGCACAAAGATTTGGAGATTCAGATCAGAAGAAATGCGGAAGTCTATATTAATGAAGAGTTAGTTAAAAGTCCCTCAGACGAGGATCATTTAACCGACTTGGAAGAAACCTTTGCTAATCTGGTCAAAATAAATTTAAAGGTAAACCCAAAAAAATACATGTTTGATGTAAGATCCGGAAATATTTTAGGCTAGATAGTCCGTGAGCAGGGTATCGAAGTGGATCTGGTGTAGTTAAACGCTTTATGTACCATGGATCCACCTAGAATGATCAAGGAGGTGCAAATTTTTACTGGAAGATTGGCTGCATTAAACAGGTTCATCTCGAGATCATCGGATAAATGCGCCCCTTTCTTCCAGGTACTGAGAAAAGAAAATCGTCTCGATTAGACACAAGAGTGCTTGGATGCATTCACCCACATCAAATAACATCTTTTCTCCCCGGAAATCCTGACAACGCCGCATCCGGTGAGAAGCTGTTCATTTACCTGGCAGTGTCTGATTTTGCAGTCAGCGCGCTTTTAGTCCAAGAAGAGTCAAACGTTCCAAGGCCAGTCTATTCCTGAGAAGAAGTATTTTGGATGCAGAGAAGCGATACCTCAAGGTGGAAAAGTTAGTACTTGCACTAGTAACATTCGCTCGAAAAATAAGGCCCTACTTCCAAGCTCACACGGTTGTAGTGCGAACATCTTTTCCTTTGAAAAATATGTTGCAGAGGCCCGATGTGTCGATAAGGATGACAAAGTGGTCGGTAGATCTCGGGGATTTTGACATTGAATTTGAACCACGAACTGCAATCAAAGCACAAGAATTAGCTGATTTTTTTATAGAGTTCCACTCTGACAGAGATGACATGGATGTTGAAGAAGAAAAGTCCGACCCGGAGTGGTTAGTCTGAACCGATGGGGGATCCATTTTGTCTGGCTGCAGAGCGGGAGTTCAACTGATTTCCCTGGAAGGCATTGCGATGTACCAGGCAATTCGACTTGGATTCTAGGCATCAAACAATGAGGCTGAGTATGAAGCAGCTTTGGACTGGTTAAGACTTGTAAAGATTTGCGGAGCTAAACGAGTTAAATTAATTAACGACTCCCAAAGTTTGGTGAACCATCCTCTGGGGCAGTCAAAAGCAAGAAAATATCATTTAGTCAAGTATCTGGGGGTCGTGAAGGCTTTGACCTTAGAGTTTGAGGAGGCCAGGTTCGAACACGTTCATAGGGTAGGGAATTCAGTGGCTGATTCTTTGGCCAAGGCCTCTTACTCCGAGGAACACCCTGGATAGTCACCCAAGAAATTCTGTCAATAATTAAGGCATCCGAACCAGTTGAAGGAAGCATCAAATCTTTCCAGATATCCACAACTCTAGTGAAAGATTGGAGAAGCGAGATACAAGATTTCTTGGTCCAAGATACGTTGTCAGTGGACAAAGTAATGGCTAAAAGGATATAATTCAAAGCGTATGTATACGTGGTATTGGGTGGAGTACTGTATAAGAAATATTTTAGCAGATTAGTCGCAGTTATTACTTTCAGAGCTTCACGATGGGGAAGGATTTGCGCATTGTGGGTACAAAACACTGATACAAAGAGTTCTTCTGGATGGTTATTATTGGCCGACCATCTCAACAGCCGACAAGGAATTGGTATACAAATGTGATACCTGCCAGCGTTGTGCTAACTCAATCCATATGTCGGGGGTTCCCCTCGAGTCAATATCTGAATCTCTGCATTTCGATCGATGGGGAATCGACCTAGTCCGACCACTCCCTATTGCTTCAGAAGGGCGCCAAACGATCATCGTCGCTATGGACTATTTTTCAAAATGGGTAGAAGCTGAACTATTAGCAGGAACAAGAGCAAAATTTGTGATTAAATTCATTATCTCCAACATCCGCTATCATTTTGGTATACCTAGGAAGATTACGATGTACAACGGCCCACAGTTTGACAACAACGAAATGAGAGCTTTCTGCAAGTCCAAAGGAATACAACAATGTTTCTCAGCACCATTCCATCCTCAAGTGAACGACCAGGTCGAAGTAACCAATCAGACGATTTTGGATGGATTGAGGAAGAATCTAGAGGGTAAAGTAGGGAAGTCGCTAAATTACTTACAATAAGTATTATGGGCTTACAAGACTACTCCCCGAACCGCAACGCATGAGTCGCCTTTCGCACTTGTGTACGGAATGGATGCAGTAGTTCCATCGGAAACTATGTTCCCATCTTACCGGCTGAGCGAGTATTCCGAGGAGAGAAATAACAAAGGAAAGCGCACCGAGTTGGATCTGTTAGACTAAAAAAGAAGAAGAGCACAATTAAATTCCTTGGACTATCAAACTCTAATGAGAAGCCGGTATGCATCAAAGGTCAGAATAAGAGAATTCGAGGTGGGCAAAAAGGTCCTAAAGAAATTATTCCTACACACGAAAGAAAAGAGACTCGGAAAACTCGCTCCAAATTTGGAAGGTCTGTACTCAATAACAAAGAAGATAAAACCAGGGACGTACAAGCTAAAGGATAAATAAGGGAGAGGTCTTCCCCATCTCTGGAGCATTGAGCACCTAAAGGTTTACTTAGAGTGAATGTGTGACATGTAAATATTTTCTTTATCAGTTTATATAAGTACCGGTGGCACACTCTTTCCTACCTTGGTGGCGCATGAAGGTTTTAATGAGGTGCCTAAACAGCCGACTTATATATTGAATTTCATTTATCTTTTAAACGACTCGCAAAAGTTCATATTTTTGAACTCAAAACGTACTCCAAAGAAGTTTGGACAAGAAAGTTCATCTTTTTGAACTCAAAACATACTCCAAAGAAGTTTGGACAGGAAAGTTTATCTTTTTCAACTCAAAATACGCTCCAAAAAAGTTTGGACAAATAATTCAGTTTTGAATCATAAGTAGAGAAACACAACACAAATAAAGTTAAGGAAGAAATGTTTTAATGAAGCATCACACTA
The DNA here is from genome assembly GCA_036936605.1 of Limnanthes douglasii subsp. nivea. Taxonomy (NCBI): domain Eukaryota; kingdom Viridiplantae; phylum Streptophyta; class Magnoliopsida; order Brassicales; family Limnanthaceae; genus Limnanthes; species Limnanthes douglasii. The sequence continues at coordinate 9,725,443 of JAUPFV010000001.1, read as the reverse complement.
AAAATTATCCCATCATAAGCCCCCACAGTTGGGGGGAAAATCGTACAAAAAAATTGGGATTCTTAACAAGTTCAAGGAACAAACAGTCAACCAAAATGGAATGCCCATAATATATACTCTGAAGCAAAGTTCTCTTTACTACCTGCGGGGGAATCCGAATCCGACGACGAACTCTCCGAGTCCTCACTGGATTCCGGGTCCTCCACGGATACTCCGGGGGGCAATACTGATCAATAACCCGGGTCAAGAGGCTACCAAGGTGCAGATCCGAGAACTCTCATGCGTCTCCATCACCATTGCAGACCTCAACTTGGCATCTCTTTCTTCAAGACGAGTAACAATCTTATCATCATATTCATCAAGGTATTTCTTCTGTTCAGCTTCGAAATTTTTCTTCAAACATTTGTTTTCTGCTGATAATTTCTCAATTTCTGCAACTGCTTTCTCAAACTATACATTTATCTTCCAGTAACCCTCAAGGATACCATCTATCGTCGTGGCGCGCTCGACATCCTTAGCAATAAACTTCTTTCGTTCATCGTCAAATTTGCCTTCTCATCGGATATTTCAATCCCAAGAGAATTAATGGTGGCCAAGTGGTCCTCAGAGTTTTTCTTCTCTTTAGAAAGTTCATCCTCGACCTCCTTCAGTCTGGCAGATACCTCCAATGTCTTCGCTAGCTCATCAGTTAGCTCACTTACTTTCTTCTTTAACTCATCGGACTCGAAGGTCAAGGTCTCTACCTTTAAAGATATTTTTTCTATTTGGCAAGCTCATCGGTTGAGTCCATCACTTTGACCTTCAATTCAGCTACCTCCGAATTTAAAGCTTTCACCTCAATGACTTCACCCTTGTAGCGGTCTTTGTGGTTGGCTTTGCGTTCAAGAAGGACAGCATCGCAAAGTAGCATATTCAACCCATTTGCACAAAATCATTTTTATATACATCGTAGTAAACTGAGACAGGAGAGGGATACCTTCAGAGTCATCTTCTTGAGTTTCCCTTTTATCGGAGTAAAAATTCACCGCCACAGTCCGAGTCGGCAACTATGATCTTTTTTATCGGACGCAGGCTTGGACAGGTGGTATTTTCGCTCTCCCATCCCCTCTCAATAACCATTTTATGCTTCTCCTCAACAGTAAACCTTCTTGGCCTCATTACACCAGCCCGACCAGGAGGCCTTACTTCAACTATATGGTCAACTTCATTTGATTTGTTTTCCGGGTGAGAGGTCGGGGAAACAGCCTGAGGCCCAGAGGGGGCTTCCCGTTGAGGTTACGATAACTTTACATCTCGTAACGAGTCCACTTGAAATTCATTTTGGTGATCACCCTGAGTCTCTGCTCGAAGACTGCCCTGCACTCCTTCTTGGGGACCACCCTGAGCCTCATGTTGAAAAACTCCTTGAGCGTTAACTCCTCTTTCTTCGGGAGCATCACCTTCCGATTCGGCCTCTTCATCGGTCTCCTCCTCTTCCTCTTCCTCGACTTTTTCCGCATCTTGATAACTAGTAACTCAGGCCCGAGTAGGAACATAGAACACATTCTCCAAAGATTCTATGCGTTTGAGGACGTCGTCACTTGGGGGAGGCACCATAAGCTCAGAGGCGGAATTTTTATCACTAAGATCGCATCGCCAAAGGTTACTCTTGGCAACGTTCATGGGAAGGAAGCTTTGATGAAATTTGTGATCCCAGTGTTCGCCAGCCCAAACGCTTAGCTTCTCAAAAATATCATTGCCTGCTTTGGCGTGACGTTTAAAGGACTTAACAATCCCCTTCATGGCTGAAAAAGGAACAAAGTCAGAATCTGCCGAACCGGACGACTTAGAAAAATTTAGGTTGGAATACATACCCTGCCCGGTCCACTTTAGCGTTAACCGATGGGGAAGTTCCTCAGATTTTTCAAAGCCAATCTCCTACAGCCCAGAGATAAATAGGAACTGTTGCTTCCACTTTATTCTTCCTCCGAAAAATCCTTAATTACTTTAAGTTTCCTGGCAAAACCAAGCGAGTAGAAGGGGTAGTGGGAATTATTGGCCACACCCGAGATGGAGATAAGCTGCTTCATAGTAAAGGTGATCTCTGAGAGTTTATATGCCATAATACAAGCCATGAGGGTGTACGATATGTTGGCCCCGTCCTAGGAGGGACATAGTCCGACCCGGTGGAAGTAGTCAGCTAGGAGATGATGAAGGGGCAGTCGAAGACCCAAGTTCATAAGCTCGGTATAGAGAACCAACTCATTGTTTCAAACAGACAGTGAAGTTTCACCAGCAGCGGGAAATCGGATTTTAATGTTCCTCGGAATACCTTAGCGATCTCTTAGCTTGACCTCCTTAGTCGGATGAAAGTATTTGTACTTCAATCTGTACAGCACCAAGAGGTGTTTTTATTCAATAACGCGAAGGTTTTCGCCTAAAATGTCTTCAATATTCGAAGGCAAACCTGTGGTACGCTTCGTTTTCTTTTTTACCCTTCACTAAAGAATTCTCACCACGTTGAGGGGGGAGGGGGGGGCACTGGTGGTAGGTTCCAGGAGAGGAGCCAAAGCATCATTATCTGGCTCGGATAATCCGAGTGAAGGAACATCAGCAGGAACAGCTCGAAGAGGCTCCGCTTCAACCACCGTCATGTCAAAATTCTCCCTGTCATCATCATGATCATCGGTCAAATTTCTCTCCTGAAGTTCTGGAATAGATGTGAGAGACGGTTCTGGTTGATTTCCCCTCGTCAAAGGTCTTCTATGGCCCACTTCTGGAGTCGTTTGCGGTGACCCCTGTGGGGTTACTTGAGGAGTCAAGGCTGAAGAAGAAATCCTCGTCCTAACCGATTTCGTTGTCGGGTTGGGTAACCTCTTTCTTTTAGCGTTATCTTTGTTTTCTTTGGCAGTCGGTCTTCCTCTCTCGTCACCCATTATGATGAAGGGAGAAGGTCGAGAAGGAAACTCATGAGGTGTTGAAGGAACGGAAGGATCAACCCCACCGTTTGAAAGACGAGCTTGACTGGGAGAAGTTGTGACAAGACTGAGGGAGCGCTCACGGATGGGACACCAGTTGTCATGGGAGGTTGATTCCCAAAGTTTTGCAGGGGAAGGATACTATCTTGCAACGGAGGATCTACAAGTGCCGATTCAGTTGGAAATGTTGAACCACCTCCAGAGCTTATACATTTCATGGGTGATAAATTCGTCGGGCATGTAAGTGTAGAACAATAAGTTGGTTTAACAACGATCACTCTCTTTAGAAAAATTGTTTCCGAAAAGACAAGTGGAAATCAAGAAGAAAGGAAACCTTCACTCAGAAAAAGAGACATATATTTATAGTGAAGGGGACTAGAATATGAACAGTTAAAGAGTAACAGTTAAAGAGTAACAGTATTTTGACACTCAATAACAGCGAAAATGAGGCACGCGAGCCTAAAGTAAATGATTGCTTAGGTGAGATAATCGTGACCAAAGATGAGGTCAGCAATGCAAGAATTCTGATCCGACCTATCAGACTTTCATCAAGAAGCAATAATATCCAACCAGAGTGTCAAACACTTCTGATCCGACCAGGGTCAACCAGCAACTGCAGTCCACATCCAGAGGCCTGCACATCGACTGTGGGGCTACTGATAAGGGAAGGAAAATATTGGTGATTAATATGTAATTTATTCCACAAATGAGACCAAGGTTTATATATTTAGTGGTTAAGAACCAAAGTAAAGCAAACATAACATATAGAGGGGTCAAATGATACACCCAAAGAACTTGTCTGTGAATACTCAAATAGGGGGGGGGTGAGAAATCCACTTTTATGGTAATAATTATGTAATTTTACTATCTACCTCTTACTATATAAAAGACGTTCCCTTTTGGGAAAATGAGCCAATGATTAGTCAATTATTGCTACATTTATTCCTTTTGTCTCATTTCCTTTCTAGTTTAATTGATTTCACTATTCGTTGTCACTTCAAATGAATATTCTCTAGTTCGACCCTCTTCCACGAACATTTTCGCTTCTGAACTTCACTAAGGATTTTCTGAGTTCATCACCAACGACAACTGATAATCACAACCCATCCTAAAAATCATAAATTCATCATCACTAAATACTTCTCAATGCGCACATAAAATTATTATATAACTATAAACTCTAAACATATATCAACGCACACAAACATGGTATAATAACTGAAATATTCATAGTAAACGTGTTTGTTGTAAACATGTTATACAGAAAAATTAAAAACATAATGAGATATGGAAGATAAATTATTATTCTAAACATGTTACTATAATAATATACAATTATATTCTATCCTCTAATATAGGCTAAAAAGCACCCACGGTCCCCCATGTTTACCACTTGTATCAATTTGGTCCCCTTCCTTCAATCATGCATAGAACGCATCCTCATCCTTTTTTTAATTTGCATTTTTAGTCCCTCCGCACATGTGAAGCTTGTGAGTTTGACACGTGACATCGGTTTTTGTTGCAAGAATGGTCCTCAATTTTTTTTTCCAAAATTTCCCTTTCTCGTTCCATCTCATTTGCCATGTCAGCTGCCCCATCAGCTTTACCATTTACCTTAAGTTTTTACCGTTTAACAAAAAAAAATTACCATTTACCCTAACTTAACCTAAACCCAAAACCCAATATAACCCAGTCCAGCCCGTAACAATATAACCCAACCCATTTCCCTTTCCCCAAATCAATCTGAACTGTCGTCGTTCTCATTCTCTCTTCTCTCTCTTTCTTATCTTTTCTCTCTCCATGGTCTCTATCAGTACTAGTTTCTATCATCTTTTCTCTGCTCTGCTATAGCTGGTCAGCATCTGCAAATAACAGTGATTGGAGTATTATAGCTCATCAAAGCATATTGCAAATAAATAGAGATAGTTACATGACAAATATGCCGGGTTCGGAGAGACCAGACCCGTTACCGTCTAGATTTTCAAAACCCAAGCTCACATCCGAGACGTTCAATAGCCCAACTGCAATACCTCAAAGAAATTAAAAAAATTGACCTGAACCCCGGTTCCTTTTGAATGTTCATCTCTCAAGCAACGTCATCGTATCCGATTTCTCCCACCATTTTTCACTTTTGCAAATATTATTTATCTAGTACCTGGTATGCTTGAATTACAAAGCGAATCATTGTATCAGAATTTGCGGTTTCTCTGTTGACATCAGGATGGTACTGCTTCACCTTTACACAAAACCAAAAAAAAAATGTTAATGCTAATAAGCGCCTAGAAACATGGAATAAACAAAAGGAAGTTTAAAATTGATTATCTATGGTGATTTGAAAAGAAATTGTTTAGATAATCTCTTACTTTTGCACGAAAAGCAGCTTTGAGATCGGTGGCCGAGCAGTCTGGATTGACTCCAAGGATGGTGAAAGAAGAAGTATCCTCTCCTTGTCTGCACTTCACTGTAAAAGTACAGGTGAATCGAAGTGGGAAGAAGAAGAGGCTCTTCCGGTTGTGGTTTCTTCGGTGCGATAACGAAGACGGGGACGATAGCGAAGAGAAAAGAGAGGAAAGAGAGAGAAGAGAAAATGAGAACGACAACAAGTCGGATTGATTTGGGTAAAGGGAAACGAGTCGGGTTATATTGTTACGGACTGAGCTGGCTTATATTGTGTTTCGGGTTTGGGTTAAGTTAGGGTAAATGGTAAATTTTTTAGTTAAACGGTAAACACTTAAGGTAAATGGTAAAGCTGAGGGGGCAGCTGACATGGCAGAAGAGATGGAACGAGAAGGGGAAATTTTGGAAGAAAAATTGGAGGACCATTCTTGCAACAAAAACTGATGCCACGTGTCAAGCTCACAAGATTCACATGTGCGGGGGGGACTAAAAATGCAAATTAAAAAAAGGATGAGGATGCGTTCTATGCATGATTGAAGGAAGGGGACCAAGTTGATACAAGTGGTAAACATGGGGGACCACATATGCTTTTTAGCCTCTAATATATTATACTCATTTCCTATAATAATTACATATTATTTTATTAGATTTAAACTTCATTCTTATTAGTTTGCGATTTCTTTTCAATCCATGATAAAAAAAAATAGTAATTCTCAAGCTTTAAGAATGAGCTAGAAAAGTACGTAACAATAGTAACAATAATAACTATCTTAGTTACTAGATACAAATATTATTGAATCTATATCAATTTATATTATATATTTTTAATCAATATATATTTATTTATATTATACTTATTAAAATAATATATATATATATATATGATATTATATTTATATATGACATATAGGATAAAAATCACTATTAGTCCACAATGTTTACCACTTTTATCAACTTAGTCCCCTTCGTTCACTTTTGTCTTCCACTCATCCTCTTCATTTTACAAATTTGCAAATATAGTCCTCTCGCACATGTGAAGCCTGATAAATTGACACGTGTCCTCAAATTTTGTTGCAAGTTTGGTCCCCCAACTTTTTGGCCAAAATGTCCATACTTATGCCAAGTAAGCTACCAATTAAGCTGCCTAATAACCGGGTCGAACCCAATTTAAACTAACCCAACCCGAAACCCAATCTAATATAACCCAGCTTACTACAATATAACCTAACCCAAAAACTCAATGTAGTCTAACTCGAACCCCCGACCCGTTTACCATAGTGACCCGTTTAATCAAATCAAACCCCAATTGACCCAACTCCCTATAGATGTTTGTTTGTCTTTGTCGCTCTAAATTATTTTTCAACATTGAAAACTCAGTTCCAAATCCTACGGCCAAAGCCCACCTTGCTCAATCTTCTGTAAATAAAAGTAGTTTTATATCGTTTGATGTCAGTTTTTTTTGCTTTCCAATCATCCATTAATCAACTAATGAACAAAATGATCTCTGCTTCTTAATCTTCTTCTTCTTCTTCTTCTTCTTCTTCTTTTTTGCAATATTTTCAACCTAAATAAAAAGTTTACTTTCCTAATCGGCAATGGCTGCGAGGCTGGGTTCGTTCAGGCACAACCTGTTAGAGAAGAGAGACATATCTTTCAAAAAGGTACTCCAATATCTATCTCAACGACATTGAATCCAACGAAGGAGACGACGCCGTTAAGTTATCATGTTACAAAAGATATTCCGCCAAAATCACTGGTTTTTTAAAACATGCTTACGATGTCGTCGGTCGGGCATGGCAGATGGGGATTTCTGATCCGAGGAAGATTGTGTTCTCGACGAAGATGGCTTTGGCTTTGGTTCTGATTTCGTTTGTCATTTTCTTGAAGGAACCGTTTAGTAATATGGGGAGATACTCGGTTAATTGGGGTTTGATTTGATTAAATGGGCCACCGCGGTAAACGGGTCGGGGGTTTGAGTTAGACTACATTGGGTTTTCGGGTTAAGTTATATTGTAGTGGGTTGGGTTATATTAGAGTTGGATTCGGGTTGGGTTAGTTTAAATTGGGTTCGACACGGTTATTAGGCAGCTTACTTGGCGTGGGCATGGGCATTTTTGGTCAAAACTTTAGGGGACCAAACTTGCAACAAAACTTGAGGAGACGTGTCAATTTCTCAGGCTTCACATATGCGGAGAGACTATATTTACAAAGGGTATGACTATATATACCCAAATGTGGTTTAAGTATACCAAAAAACGCAGTTGACTTTTGTTTGACTTTTTTAGGACGAAAAAACCCTTGAAGTTTCTTTTAATATCCAAATTGCCACTAAGTAAAAAAAATACTAAGTATATCCTAGATACACCCAATTCACAAAACAATCTATTTGGCTATGTATACCCAAAAAAATACAACTGTCTACTAGATCAAACCCCATATTACTACAATTTTGTGAAATTCTTCAAATTGTTCTAGAACATTCAAAGTTGCCTCAAGAACATTCAAACTCTTTTCAATTTTTTTAAACTTCTTCTAATAAAAACACAAAATCAAAAATTGTTTTTTTGAAGTTTTTTTTAAAAAAATTAAAGATTTAATTATTAAAAAATCATAATTTTAGGGTGTTTGGAGGCCATTTTCCGGCCGGAATTCGGCCGGAAAATGGCCATTTGCGAAGGCTGAGCGTACCATAGGTACATAGGGTCTGTACCGGCCGGTACACCCCCTTTGTACCGGCCGATACACCCCCATTTGCGAAGGCTGAGCGTATCGTGGATTATGGTACGCTCAACCTTCGCAAATGGTCGTTTTCCGGCTGCATTCCGGCCTGAAAATGGCCTCTAAACACCCTAAAATTATGATTTTGTTTTACCTAATTCAACCATAACCCTAAATTTTGATACTAAGACTAAGTTCCATATTTTAGTTCATCAGATTTTAGTTCGCCGGATAAATTAGAGAGAACTTGAAAGTTTTAGAGAGAAGTTAGAGAGTGTAAGAAAAAATGAGGTGGATAAGGTTAGTAAAAAAAAACCTTATATACCTAGAAAATGGTATTTTTGTCAAAATTTGAATAAACTTATACCACCTTTGAGTAAACTCAAAATTGAGTATACTTAAACCACATTTTGATATATATAGCTTGACCCATTTATAAATTTATAAAACGAAGATGATGAATGGAAGAAAGAAATGAACGAAATGGACTAAGTTGATATAAGTAGTAAACATGGAGTAACCGGTGACATATATTATTTAAAAGACAATAATATAATGTTTAAAAATTTAAAGAGAATTATAATGCCTGACATGATGGCTGGTCTAGACGGTATCCCCAAGCAAGAGTTAAAAAATGAGTAACCGTCTTTACCAACATTCCATCTCACTCCTCCTCTATTCCCCGACTCCATTCACTCTTTCGCGTTCAATCGGTCCGCCTAACTTCCGTCGAACACCTTTTACTTGCAAAATGGCGACGGAATCATCCTCCCCCTTGACTCATTCCCTCAAACTTCCAGGTCCTCACGGAAAACTAATCCCCGTCGTTGCCGCACCAAGCATCTCCCCCACCGAGTTCAGGTGAGTCATTCTTCGTCGTTATTTAACTTTATGCGAAATCTTTTACTCTGCATTCCCATGACCAAATGATTCGATTGATACATTTCGGGATCGTTAGTGGTTTACTAGAAATTGTAGTAAATTTTGGTTTTGAAATTGGGAACTTCAACGGATAATTAAGGAAATTTACGGTGTTTATGTAGGACTGCTATTGATTCATCTTTGTTCAAGCAGTGGTTGAGTAACTTACAAAGTGAAACTGGCATTTTGGCTGATGGTTCAATGATGTTAAATCAAGTACTTATTCAGGTAGCTTATCGATTGCACCTTTTGTCTGTGTTATCTGTAATATGAATTTGATATAGTTTTTTGTCATTCTAAGTGGAGCTTTTATCTTTTTGTAGGGTGTTGATTTGTTTGGAACCCGAGTCGGTTTTCTCAAGTTCACTGCTAATATTATCGATAAAAAGACAGGGATGAAGGTAATGGCATCCAATCCTATATATCATATCAAAAGCAATTCGAGACATGTAGTCGTAATCCTCTCTTTTAGGTTCCAGGTATAGTATTCGCACGAGGAGCAGCAGTAACTGTGCTCATTCTGTTGGAATCGGATGGTGAAACCTATGCCGTACTTACTGAACAGGTACAGTATTTGATTTCTTCAAACTTCAAGACAGCTTCATGTGGAAAAGAAGAGATTTTAAGCTTAGGAGATGTCTTCTTTATCTGATAATTGAAGGTTAGGGTGCCTACTGGGCGTCTACTACTGGAATTACCTGCTGGTATGCTGGATGACGACAAGGGAGATTTTGTTGGTACCGCTGTACGGGAGGTCTCTTTCTTTGATAGACTTTTCTTTTCTTTTCTTTACGATTAATTATGAATACTTCTTCCGTGTGTCAAGAGATATTAAAGTTGCGTCTCTTTTAGTACATTATAAATTATCATATGAACTTCCCAACTTGAGAAGGTTTGAAGCAATAGCTTATAGCTACGCTGTGGGTTAGCAGAAAAGGTACCATTTTAGTATATTCGATTAAGTCTGTTTGGATATCCGGAATCAAGAGAAGATGAAATAATTCAGGTGATAATGAGGGATTTATGCTAGATAAAACTTAAACAAGAAGTTGGAAACTTTTCTTAAAGTGTACCGGGGACTCCCTATGGTCATGCATAAAGGGTCTGACCATCACCAACCCTGCTAGTTCATGTTGACTGTCTGCAGTGATCAACCAGTAGACCAAGAAAATCAATCGGGGCGTGGTCAACCAAGAATCAAACCTGCCGTCTTTGTGTACACTTGGACTTTCATCCCAGACCAGCATCATAACAACTCAGAACTCTTTTTTGCTATTTTTTTTTTCATTCTTCATTATTTTTCTCGAATCTGTTGAGATACAAGAGTGTACCAATTTGTTTTCATATGATTAAATTGCAGGTTGAGGAAGAAATCGGTATTCAGTTGAATAAAGAAGACATGGTTGACCTCACCGCTTTCTTGGACCAATGTACCAGGGGCAGAGTTTTTCCATCTCCGGTATTTTGATCTTTCATTTCATTTTGGCATTCGGTTTGATTTGAGACTTATAGTAAGTTCATTTTTTCTCATTAATCATCAATGACAGGGAGGTTGTGATGAAGAAATCAGTGTGTTCTTGTATCGAAAACATGTGGGCAAAGAGCTTATCACAGAACTCCAAGGAAAAGAAACAGGGCTTCGTGAGTACGGAGAGCTGATCAAGGTACATGTGGTTCCATACAGACAACTCTGGCGCAAGACAGCAGATGCAAAGGTCTTTACAGCCATTGCGCTTTACGAGATGGCGAAGAAAGAAGGATTATTGCCTTCCTTTCAGCCCTGAAATTTGTTGTATTTCTCGATGTTAATGTTTAAACGTTTTATATAATATTTATTAACTTTCGTCGAAAGCTTTTTAGTGGGTTAGACCAAGTCTTTATTAATTTTGTATGTCTTTATTAATTTTGTATTTGTTTTTAGTATTCTCTTAAGTGTAAAGCTTATTTATAGATTCTTTTTATTAATTTATCTGCAAACAATTTTTTTTCTTTTAACGAGCTAGCAGTTTTATGAGAACCCTCCTAAAAAAAAGATAAGAAAAGTAAATTGATTGGTTTCGACAGTTTTGTTCAACCAGTAATTTCATGCTTTGATGGTTACTATGATCATTGGAACATATTTAGAGAGAGCATACTTAGAGAGAACATGAAGCATATTCATAGAAAACTTCTTGAGGTCCAAAGAATATTGGACTATTATTGTTTATGGAGTGGCAGCATATTCATATCTTGGAAACAATTCTTAGCAAATAAATTTTCAAAAATATTTGGGATTCCATGAAGAAAAGATATCAAGGCTCAGCTAGAGTGAAGCGTGCACAACTTCAAGCTTTGAGAAGAAATTTTGAGACTATAAATGTGGATGAAGAATCCGTTATCAACTATTGTGCTATGACTATGGAGATCAACAACAAAATGCGATTTCATTGGGAAAAGATGGAGGATGTTAACATTGTAAAGAAAATACTGCGTTCATTGACCCAATTTTGATTATGTCGTGTGTTCAATTGAAGAATCGAAAGACACAAATGCATTCTCTTTTGATGAACTACAGAGCTCTTTGCTTGTCCATGAACAAAAGATGAACCGAAGTTCAACTTCAGATGAGCAATCTTTGAAGGCTTTTACCTCCACTTATTTCGCAAACTCTAGAGGAAGGGATAAGGTAAAGATAGATGAAGGGGAGCTCAAGGAAATATAGATGACAACAGGTATTCCAGAGCAATAGTGATCACTTTTCGGGAAAAGATAGATAACGAGATCAACATTTTGACAAAACACAAGGTGAAGCATTTTAGATGTCATAAATTTGGTCATTATTGTTGTGAATGTTATAATAAGCTGCCTAATGACAAAGAAATGTAAGAACAATAAAAGGGTGTTTGTGAGATTTATGATCATACTAGAGGAGCTATTGTCGTTGTTCAAATGAGTTCAAAGAGGCTGTCTCCATTAAAGATTGAAAGTGTACAATCTTGTTTGGTAGATGAAGTAAAAGATCCTTCTTAGTTGTGGCATTTTCATTATGGTCACTTGAGTTTTGGCAGACAGAAGACCCTTCATCATAAGAATATGGCGACGAGCCTTCCACATATTAGTACTTATTTCCAAGTCTGTGAAGAATGTGTTGTTGGCAAAAAACATCGTTCTCAATTTCCCAAGGAAAGTCTAACGAACAAAAGGAATTTAGAAGCTAATTCATTCCGATATTTGTGGAATGATAACACCATTTTCTAAAGGAGGTAAAAGATACTTAATTACCTTCATTGATGATTATAATAAAAAAACTTGAGTTTATTTTCTATAGCTAAAATCAAAAGCTATTTGTGCATTTAAAAGCTTAAGGATCGTGTATAAAATGAAATAAAGAATATCATTAACACCTTTCTAAGAGATCGTGGTGGAGAATATTTCTCAACCAAATTTGAAGTTTTTTGCGATATTCATAGAAGAGAATTAGCAGATACATATACACCACAACAAAGTGGTGTATCAGAGTGGAAAAATAGTTTCATCCTCAATATGGTGAGAAGCTTGTTGGCAAGAGGAAAAATTCCAATATCGTTTTGGCTTGAGGCAGTAAATTAGAGTTTTCACATCTTGAACAGAAGTTCTACATCTGTTCTTCCAAAAATTACACCAGAAGAGTTTTAAAGTGGAAGGATACCAACCAAAGATTATTTTTAAAAAATTTTGCTGTATTACTTATGCGCATATCCCGGATGAGAAAAGGAAAAACTTTGATGATAAACAGAAAAAAATGTGTTTTTCTTGGTGTTAGTGAAACAACTTATAATTTTGGCCAAGTCCTCCTGAAGTTTCTTCAACTCCTCATTCTCTTTCCTCAATGCCTCAGTATTTTGGCTGGAACTAAGAAGATCGCTAGACAGTTTCTATTTGTCAGAATTAAGGGTGTTGATGATGGCTGACTGATTGCGTACTTGCTTTTCCAAAATAAGCATTGGCTAAACATTTCTCAGAATGGACTGAGGAATGACATCACTTTCGCTTGAGACAGAAAAAGACTTACCGTTGAATGTGACGGTGTTCGAAGAACTTGGGGGGAGGTAGGGCCAAACAAAATCATCTCTGGGAGGTTTTCAAAGTATAGACCAAGCCACTCAAGCCCAGTAATGCCGACACCATCAATACTGATATCCCCTCCTCCAACTTCTCCGGTTTGAAAGTCACCGGGGATTTCTTCTGCTCGAGTAGGATCAGTATGGTCAGCTGGAGGTAGTGGCTCCGGATCCCGGAGAGAAGCCTCATCTCCCTTGGAAGTTTTCTTTCTCTTGGCGTCCCAGCCTTCACCTTCTGCTCCCCGTTTTCTGTCCTTTTTGAGGACCTTTTGAAGTTTTGAAGACCCAACAGCTTCCTTGGTGCTCTCCTGTTCCACCACCTGTAGTAAGGCATCATCGATTTTCCCTTGACCTTGTCCCTCGGGATTTATTGGGACAACTTTTTCCACCTCAGTAGGATTGGCCTCTACCACACCTCGCTCGGCCTTAGCCTTTTTTCCCTTCATCTTGCTTAGGGCTTTAGCTCTGCCCGGCTTTATCAGTTTTCCATCTTTTCCCTCTGTCTTCCGGAGGATCACTCCCGGAGGGGGTGGAGTAGTTAATTCCTCCCAAGACAGATCCCTCCGGTCCGTTGTATTCCATCGATAGGATCTGGCTAGATTGCCTCCGGTAAAGCAGTTGTGGAAGCGGTTTGCCCATTTTTCAGCTGGATAAACATTCAACTTGGCACAAGTATTCTGCCCGGCCTCTAGGTAATCGTTGAAATCCTTGGGCAACACTACAAAAAAGCAAAAGGAAAAAGAGTTAGATAAAAAAATTATAAAGTGAAAGTAGAAGTATCTGGTGAGGTTATTACCATCACTTCGCCATCTGGTGGTGAGCATGCTTGGGTTGACACCAACTTTAATTTTCTTTTTGTTCTCCCAAGCACCGCTGCCGAACAAAAATTGAGTCTTCCAGCCTTTCTCCGACTCAAGTAAGTCATCCACTACCTTGTAATTGTCACCCATGTTAAAGTGATAGAATGGGATAACATGATTTCTGGAGAGGCTTGCCACAGCAGCAAATTGATCCATCGGAAGAGGAATTCCGGAGAGCCTTGAGGCCATAATACATGCCATAAGGGTGAACCATGCATTAGGACTTAGCTGGCTTGGGCAAAGCTTAATAAGATGGAAATATCTGACTATTTCTGGGTCCAAGGGAAACCTAAGTCCCCATTTGAATAGCTCAGTATAGAAGAAATCTCATTGAGCTTACAATCCATGGGCGTCTCCGGATCAATTGGGATCCTTACTTTGACATTCTCTGTAATACCCCACTTTTTCCTTATCCGGCCAAGTTCAGCTGTGTGAATGAAAGCGTACTTGATTTTCTGCATGGCCAGCAAGTATTTAATGTTTACCTTGTGAAAACAAGGCCCCGCCTTTCCCACAAGGCACTCCGACAGGTCCGGGTGCTTTAAACATACTTTTTCCTTGCCTTTGCTCTTCCTAGCCATGGCAGTTTCACTTGTTTTCCCGGAGACGTCAGTCTCGAAAGGGGCTTCTTCAATGATATACTCCATTACCATGGAGTGGTTGTCAGCTGTCTTAGGAAGAGAGGGGCTGGTGATTGGCTCAGTAGGCCCTTCAGATTGTTGAGCATCCTTTCCCTCTTGGGGTCTAGAGTCCAATTGGGGCTCGGACCCGGAGGTATCTTTTCGAAGACTTGAACTAGTTGCCTCCGGTCCGGATAGCTTGTCCTTGGAAGTTTTGATGGGTGCTTCTGACCTTGTGGTTTTACTTTTTGCCCCAGATTTCGAAGGCGTGGATTTTAGTTTAGGCTGTGTGCCAGCAGCCTGCCCTTTTACCAGAAGACCCTTTCGTCTATCTACCAGCTTCTTCGGGGAGATATCAGCATCTAACCCCATGTTAATAAATGGGGAAGGTTTCTTGAAACTTGTGACTGCCTGTCCTGGTTCAACAACAGGCTCTGACTCTTGAACCGATGAGCCCGAGGCGATTGGTGAAAGGTTGTACTGGAACAACCTCCTAGGTTTAGCACTCTTAGTTGAAGAAGAACCCCGGTCAGGCTCTGAGCTTGGTGTTTCTGGTTTATTAACAGGGGAAACAGGGAGGCCTGCAGCGATGCGTCTTTCTCGTTCAACCTTTTGAGCCTTTTCCAACTCTGACGAATTGAGCCACCCACCTTTTACCAAAGAGTTTCTTGTTGTGAACATAAACTCACACAAAAAGAGAGGTTTTTTGAGAGATGAAAACTTTGAAGATTAACAGAGTAAAGATTAAGGAGATGATAAAACAGTAAAAAAATAAACTGAATTATAGTAAAAGATCAAAAGATGCTTCGATTCCTAGGAGGATTCGAAAGGGTAGATACAATGATTAAAGACGGCGCCGATGTCATCCGCATTAAATAAAAAAGTTGCTTTTTGAAGCAAGTGGGAGCGCCCTTCTAGGAGAAAGACGGCCGGTGTGGTGAATCAGGGAAGGATACGTGTCCCACGATCTCTGGTAAACCTGCTCAGCTTCTAAGGGTTTCAGTCTGTCCAGATAAAGTCGTTACACATTTTCGAAATGTCCACACAAAGTTATGACTACACTTGAGCTATTTTTTAGGTCTTTCCAAAGGCCTTCGAACACAACCTAAAAAAGGGGCTACTGATGAGTCCGAAATTTATTGCCACTCTTTATGAGGACCAGACAGGGGAAATTCGGACGACATCCACCCATTGAACCGTCCGAACGGAACTAGGGGCAATTCGGAAAACATCCACCCACTGAACCGTCCGAATTGAACTAATGTACTAGAAACTTAATCACTTCATGACTAAGCTAATTATGTACCTCTTTAAAACTAATGGGTCTTTGAACTCGACTCAAATCCATAAGTCAACCCGAAAGCCCATGTGGCCCACAATTAAGTGTATAAATACCCAACCACTTTCATTTAATGAGGGTAATGAAAATTAAATATAACCAGGCAGCTCAATTCTCCCTCTACACTCTATCCAAACATTAAATACCTTCAAAATACCATAAAACTCTGGACAAAATTACCCTCAAACGAAAATAAACCTCACCAGATATAACTACCATTGTCTGTTTGTGTTTGAATCACTAAGGAAATGCTTAAATATTTTGGCTCTCCTTTTAGCAGACATATCTTTGTTCCTTATGTCGAACGATGTTTTGAGAAATGTATAGAAATGAGTGTCTCGAGCAGCTTTATGGGTTATGTTGTTATTATATTTCGTCTTAGAAGTTGATTATACTGACTAAGCCCGACCAGTCATGTTTGCCTACACATATCATAATTTCTAGTCACTTTAATCATATTTTTTATATCGCGGTCATAACCTACATCCCAATCACCCGAACAAAACAAAAAAAACATTGCCACATTTCTAGACATTTCAAACCAAGCAGTCATTGGGTTTCACTAACAAAACTAAAGAATCGACTAACTTACACACATTGCTACATATATGAAAAGACATTGCTACACATTGCTAGGCATATTGCAGACATTGTTAGAAATATTTCAGATATTGCTAGACATATTTAAGACAATTGTAGACGTATTGCAGACATTGATATACGTATTGCATGTTAGTGTACACATATTCAGAACATTGCTAGACATTGCCACAAATTTTGGAGACACTGCTAGACATGAACAACATAATAGAAGAAAAACATTGTAGTAGTAACTTATATCGCAGTAGTAACCTATATCGCAATCACCCCAACATAACAGAAAAAACGTTCCACAATCCTAGACATTAACCAAACAAAAACATCAACTAACTTATGCACATTGCTAGACATATTTCAGATTCAGTGCAGACATTGCTAGACATATTGCATGTTAGGGTAAACATGTTACGGACATTGCTACACATTGCAACACATATTGCATACATTGCTAAAAATGTACAACATTGAATGCATTGTTGTACATATTCTGCCAATACTTGCTGAACTGCAGACATTGCTAGATACGGCCAATATATCACGGTGAGGATGCGATTCATGTAAAACCATAAACTAACCACATTCTGCTCCGTCGGCCTGCTCCGATATCAACATCCACACTAATATAACACCTACAGTCTCACGCAAACAACTTCAACCCTTCACTAACCCAAGAAATTTTAAAAAAAAAACAACGATATCTCAAACATATACAACCTGAACTATATACAACTGACGAAATCAAGAAAACATGTAAAAACAACAACATACTTATATACTGCAACAACAATTCAAAACAAATACTCCTATTATGACATTGCTAGATAGACTACGATGACATTGCTAGATACATGTAAAAAAATAACAACATACTAATATACTGCAATAACAATTCAAAACAAATACAAATTTCGATATTTTGTTCACCTTTATCAATGCATTAGACAGTGATTTGTCGTTCGTCGGTCTGCTCCTCCTTGTGCGGGGACTAAAAAAATACTTCTGCATTAACATCGAATCATTCTCAGCTCCATCAGCGTACCGACCAAACCAAACAATCCACGGGTTTCACTAACCAAACAACAACATCAACTAACTTTATACACATTGCTACACATATTGCATATTCAGTGCATACATTGCTAGACGTGTGTATGTTACCGTAAACACACTACTGACATTGCTAGACATGACAACACAGATTGCATACATTGCTAGCTATGTACAACATTTCATGCATATGATGCAAATACTTCCTGAAACAGATGCATTGCTAGATATGGCTGCAAATTCACGACGAGGTTGCGATTCTCGACAAAAAAACAACTAACCACTACATGGTCCATCGGCATTCTCTGATATCAACATTGACACTAACATAACAACTACATTATCACCCAAACATCTTCAACTCTTAACTAACACACGAACTGTCAGGATAAAACAACGACATCTCAATAGCAAGAACTGCAGAAATTAAGAGAAAACGTCGCGAGAGAACTTGGTACTGTCCATTACAATACTGAGAAACATGTTGCTAGATACAGTGCCTCGTCCAGCCAAAATAAGACTCGACAGACTAGTATAGGACGTTACATTGCAAAGTTTGGCGATAAAAAAACCATCGTGAAATCGAAACTGACGTCTTCGAGTATAACAATGACGGGAACTGTATCGAAACCACCGTGCGTCGCCAGTAACATCTGCTTCTAACCATTGATCGGAGTCGGAAGTGATATCGTCGACTCGAACGTTGGTTGACGGTTGGATTAAAGTTTGTTTTTGGGTTCACTCTCGGTTTTCGTATTTCTCTCTCCTCAAAATTAGAAATGTGAACATGGAGGAATTGGAACCCGAAAGTCAGGCTTAGAAGATGAAAAAAAGTAGGTTGTAACCAAATTACTCATTTTATACCCTAGATGGTTTTGTCCAAGTTATTCTTCTAAATATTCTATAAAACTAGTATAAAAATAGATACCCTTTTGATATTAGATACTTGTGTAGGCATTTATGGTTAGTAGCTCTATTATTTAAAAGAGAATAATATAATTGTTTAAAAATTTAAAGAGAATTATAATGCCTGACATGATGGCTGGTCTGGACGGTATCCCCAAGCAAGAGTTAAAAAATGAGTAACCGTCTTTACCAACATTCCATCTCACTCCTCCTCTATTCCCCGAGTCCATTCACTCTTTCGCGTTCAATCGGTCCGCCTCACTTCCGTCGAACACCTTTTACTTGCAAAATGGCGACGGAATCATCCTCCCCCTTGACTCATTCCCTCACACTTCCGGGTCATCCCGGAAAACTCATCCCCGTCGTTGCTGCACCAAGCATCTCCCCCACCGAGTTCAGGTGAGTCACTCTTCGTCGTTATTTAACTTTATGCGAAATCTTTTACTCTGCATTCCCATGACCAAATGATTCGATTGATACATTTCGGTATCGTTAGTGGTTTACTAGAAATTGTAGTAAATTTTGGTTTTGAAATTGGGAACTTCAACGGATAATTAAGGAACTTTACGGTGTTTATGTAGGACTGCTATTGATTCATCTTTGTTCAAGCAGTGGTTGAGTAACTTACAAAGTGAAACTGGCATTTTGGCTGATGGTTCAATGATGTTAAATCAAGTACTTATTCAGGTAGCTTATCGATTGCACCTTTTGTCTGTGTTATCTGTAATATGAATTTGATATAGTTTTGTCATTCTAAGTGGAGCTTTTATCTTTTGGTAGGGTGTTGATTTGTTTGGAACCCGAGTGGGTTTTGTCAAGTTCACTGCTAATATTATTGATAAAAAGACAGGGATGAAGGTAATGGCATCAAATCCTATATATCATATCAAAAGCAATTCGAGACATGTAGTCGTAATCCTCTCTTTTAGGTTCCAGGTATTGTATTCGCACGAGGAGCAGCAGTAACTGTGCTCATTCTGTTGGAATCGGATGGTGAAACCTATGCTGTACTTACCGAACAGGTACATTATTTGATTTCTTCAAACTTCAAGACACAGCTTCATGTGGAAAAGAAGAGGTTTTAAGCTTACGAGATGTCTTATTTATCTGATAATTGAAGGTTAGGGTGCCTACTGGGCGTCTACTACTGGAATTACCTGCTGGTATGCTGGATGAAGACAAGGGTGATTTTGTTGGTACCGCTGTACGGGAGGTCTGTTTCTTTGATAGACTTTTTTTTTTTCTTTTCTTTACGATTATGAATACTTCTTCCGTGTGTCAAGAGATATTAAAGTTGCGTCTCTTTTAGTACACTTCCCAACTTGAGAAGGTTTGAAGCAATAGCTTATAGCTACGTTGTGTGTTAGCAGAAAAGATACCATCACCAACCCAATAGCTTAAAGGGTCTGACCATCACCAACCCTGCGAGTTCATGTTTACTGTCTGCAGTGATCAACCAGTAGACCAAAATAATCAATCGGGGCGTGGTCAACCAAGAATCAAACCCGCTGTCTTTGTGTACACTTGGACTTTCATCCCAGACCAGCATTATAACAACTCAGAACTCTTTTTTGCTATTTATTTTCATCATTCATTATTTTTCTCGAATCTGTTGAGATACAAGAGTGTACCTATATGTTTTCATATGATTAAATTGCAGGTTGAGGAAGAAATCGGCATTCAGTTGAATAAAGAAGACATGGTTGACCTCACCGCTTTCTTGGACCAATGTACCGGGGGCAGAGTTTTTCCATCGCCGGTATTTTGGTCTTTTATTTCATTTTGGCATTCGGTTTGTTTTGAGACTTATAGTAAGTTCATTTATTCTCATTAATCATCATTGACAGGGAGGTTGTGATGAAGAAATCAGTGTGTTCTTGTATCGAAAACATGTTGGCAAAGAGCTTATCACAGAACTCCAAGGAAAAGAAACAGGGCTTCGTGAGCACGGAGAGCTGATCAAGGTACATGTGGTTCCATACAGACAACTCTGGCGCAAGACAGCAGATGCAAAGGTCTTTACAGCCATTGCGCTTTACGAGATGGCGAAGAAAGAAGGATTATTGCCTTCCTTTCAGCCCTGAAATTTGTTGTATTTCTAGGTGTTAATGTTTAAACGTTTTATATAATATTTATTAACTTCCGTCGAAAGCTTTTTAGTGGGTTAGACCAAGTCTTTATAAAATCTGTATTTGTTTTTAGTATTTTCTTATTAGTGTAAAGCTTATTTATAGATTCTTTTTATTAATTTATATGCAAACAATTTTTTTTCTTTTAATGAGCTAGCAGTTTTATCAGAACCCGTCTTGTAAAAAAAGAAAAGAAAAGTAAATTGATTGGTTTCGACAGTTTTGTTCAACCAGTCATTTCATGTTTTGACGCTTACTATAGTCTTGGAACATATTTAGAGAGAGCATATTTAGAGAGAACATGAAACATATTCATAGAAAACTGCTTGAGGTCCAATAAACATGAAGCATATTCATAGAAAATTTCTTGAGGTCCAAAGATTATTGGACGATTATTGTTTATGGAGTAGTGGCATGAGGTGTTGTGTCCTATTTTGGAAACAATTCTTAGTAAAAACAATTCCAAAAATATTTGGGATTTCATGAAGAAAAAATATCAAGGCTCAACTAGAGAGAAGCATGCACAACTTAAAGCTTTGAGAATAAATTTTGAGACTATAAATGTAGGATAAAGAATTTGTTACCAACTATTGTGCTATGACTATGGAGATCAACAATAAGATGCGATTTCATTGGGAGAAGATGGAGGATGTTACCATTGTGGAGAAAATACTGCGTTCATTGACCAAGTTTTAATTATGTTGTGTGTTCAATTGGAGAATCGAAAGACACACATGCATTCTCTTTTGATGAACTACAGAGCTCTTTGCTTGTCCATGAACATAAGATGAACCAAAGTTCAACTTTAGATGAGCAAGCTTTGAAGGCTTTTACCTCCACTTATTTCTCAAACTTTAGAGGAAGGGATAAGGTAAAGATAGATGAAGGGGAGCTCAGGGAAATAGAGATGACAACTGGTAGTCCAGAGCAATAGTGATCACTTTTCGGGAAAATATAGATAACGAGATCAACATTTTGACAAAACCAAAGGTGAAGTATTTTAGATGTCATAAATTTGGTCATTATTGTTCTGAATGTTATACTAAGCTGCCTAATGACAAAGAAAAGTAAGAACAATAAAAGGGTGTGTGTGAGATTTATGATCATACTAGAGGAGCTATTGTCGTTGTGCAAATGAGTTCAAAGAGGTTGTTTCCATTAAAGATGGAAAGTGTACAATCTTGTTTGGTTGATGAAGTAAAATATCCTTCTTAGTTGTGGCATTTTCATTAAGGTCACTTGAGTTTTGGCGGACCAAAGACCCTTCAACATAAGAATATAGTGACAAGCCTTCCACATATTAGTACTCATTTCCAAGTCTGCAAAGAATGTGTTGTTAGCAAGAAACATCGTTCTTAATTTCCCAAGGAAAGTCATAACGAACAAAAGGAATTTAGAAGCTAATTCATTCCGATATTTGTGGCATGATAACACCATTTTCTAAAGTAGGTAAAATATACTTAATTACCTTCATTGATGATTATAATAAAAAAAACTTGAGTTTATTTTCTACATCTAAAATCAAAATCTCTTTGTGCATTTAAAAGCTTCAAGGATCGTGTATAAAATGAAATAAAGAATACCATTAAGACCTTTCGAACAGATCGTGGTGGAGAATATTTCTCAACCAAATTTGAAGTTTTCTGCGATATTCATGGCATTCGAAGAGAATTAGCATATACATATACACCACAAAAAAGTGTGTATCAGATCCTTAATATGGTGAGAAGCTTTTTGAAAAAGTGAAAAATTATAATATCGTTTTGGCTTGAGGCAATAAAATCTTATGATGCAACAACTCGATCTTTTTCTCGTATTCGAAAAAGGCTTGCATGGATGGAAGACTACTAGGTAACTTGAATTGAAGATCCAATTACTCACTTTGTTTTATTTTCAAATCGTTACCTACAACCTTTGAAAGTGGTGTCAAAGAATAAAAATAGAGGAAGTCGACATATAATGATTCTAAATCCATTGAAAGAGATGATATTGGGGAGCTAACTGATCTTCTTGTGTGTCACACAAAACCATTGGTGTAAAGTGTGTCTTCAAAATAAAACTAAAAGAAAATAGTGAAGTTGACAAATATAAGTTGCGTCTGGTAGCTAAAGGATATGAGCAAGAATATGAGATTGACTATACATAAGTTTTTGTTCGTGTTGCAAGACGTGATACACTCAGATTGGTGATTGCACTGGCAGGGCAATACTCTTGGCCTATTTTTTAACGAGATGTCAAATTGACATTTTTGCATGGAAACTTGGAGGAACATGTATTTTTAAGATTGGAAATGATCATAAAGTTTTTAGATTAAATATATATTTTTATGGCTTAAAAAATATCAAAGAGCTTGGTATAGTCGTACTGAGGCTTATTTTTTGAAAGAAGGTTTTGACAAGTGTCCACATGAGCACCACTTTTTGTTAAGATTGAAGACAAAGAGAAACTGCTCATTGTTTGTTTATACATAGAAGATCTCATATTTACTGGAAATTATGGTGTCGTGTTTAAAAAATTCAAAAAATCTACGATGATTGAATTTGAAATGTCTGTCAGTCGTATGATGTATTACTTCCTTGACATGGAAGTAGTGCCATCAGTTAATGGGACCTTTATTTCTCAAAAGAAGTATGTGCATGTTTTTTGGACAAGTTTCAAATGAATGATTGCAATCCTATAAGCACTCCAACTGAGTTTGGCGTGAATCTAAACAAAGATCATGAAGGGAAGAAGGTGGACAACACACTTTACAAACAAATAGTTAGTAATTTGATGTATTTAACTCCAATAAGACCATGTATAATATATTATGTGAGCTTAATAAGTAAATATATGAAGAATCTAACATAAATGCTTTTGTTCTGCCAAGATAATCCTTTGTTACTTGCAAGAAATGAGAGATTTTGGATTGTTCTACAATAATGGTGAAAAGTTATAACTGTTTGAGTTTATTGACAATGGTTATGCATGAAATCAAAGTGATAGAAAGAACACTTCAACCTATGCTTTTATGTTGGGAACATAAGCTATTTCATGGTATTCTAAGAAACAACAAATTGTCACCTTCTCAACTACAAAAGCTAAATTTACTGTTCCAATAACTTGTGCTTGTGAAACTGTCTCGTTAAGAAGAATTCTTGAAGAACTCAAGTTCAAGCAAGTGGAAGCTACTACAGTTTTGTGCGTTAGCATCTCATCAGTAAAAAATTTCAAGAATCTTGTGCTACACGAAAGAAGCAAGCATATTCATGTGAAACATTAATTTTAAAGAGATCTTGGTAATGATGGAGCCATGAAACTAACTTATGATGGAAGTGAAGAAGTTACAAATATACAGACTGAACTTCTCAAGTTGGTTAGATTTGTGAAATTGCGTGGTCTACTTGGACTTTGTGCACGTGCTTCTTTAAAGGAAGACTTTGGAGATGATTAATCATTTCTTTTAAACTAATATATTCAGATTTCACTATAAGGAAGGGTGTTAATGTTCAAAAGATTTATTTTATATTGATTAATTTATCGAAAGCTCTTTAGTGGATTAACCATTGTGTGGTTTATTTGAGTTCGAGGGTAATTTTGTAAAGTATTTTGGGAATTTAATGTTTAAGGTAAATAGTAGTGAGATAATTAAGCTGTGTGTTTGTATTAAATTATGACTGCCCTCATTAATGAAAGTGGTTGGAGTATTTATACTTAGTTAATGACTCGTTGGCATGTGGGGTTAGATTGTGGAGTCGCTTCAAGTTTAAGGACCCATTAGCCCAAGACGTGAGGTGACCATCACCTAGCTTAGTCACACTCCATTACATTTGTCCTATTCAGTTTTTTTAGTAATGGTTATGTCCGAACAACCTCAGATAAAAATAGGTTACAGTTTCTAAAATAATCGACCTCATCAGAACAAAGTCTTTATGAATTCCGTACACACTTATTTATAGGCATTTTATTTTATCAATTTATATGCATAAATTTTTCCTCTCTTGACGAACTAACATTTTATAGCTTCTTTTTTACTTATAACTACGATAGTGTCGTATTTGGCGTTTTTCTTGTACTTTCCCATCCAGGGTTTTCATGTTTAAATTACTTTTTAGATTTTTTATTCTAATTTTAAGTAAGAATAACTCTTTTTTAATCTTAATTTTTCTCTGAATGAATGCGCATAATTGATATTTGAAATCAATATGAATACGGTTTAATTTTAACCATGCTGGATATGGTTACTTTTCACTATTATTCTGGCCTGAGTCAGGCTTGTGAATGTGATGTCAAATTAACGGGTGTGACTTATTTTTTCTTTATATCCTTTGTCAAGTGAGTAGACTTAGACAAGTTTATATGTTTTGCCAAAGGTTTTCTAGCTATTATTATTTTTCCTTTGAGAAATTTCGTTGTGAAGTGAGTAGACTTAGACAATTTCATATATTTTGTCAAAGGTTGTATAGTTATTATTATTTTTGCAGCTTTAAAAAATTAAAGTCTTAAGATTATGATTCACAATCATTTATTGATTTTAGAATCAAACATTTAACTACTACTCAGCAAAACCCTACTACTACTCATTGACAATGCATAAAACGGGTCTTGAGGTACTTATCTGATTCGAGGTGGATTGGGCTTCATATGAGACATTGTGGTCATCTTCAACTTCACGGGTTCTCAGATGCAGATTGGGTATCATCCACTAATGATAGGCACAGTGTTGGCTCATACTATGTCTATCTTGGAGATTCGTTGATTTCCTGGTCCTCTAAGAAGCAGAACTTCGTTACTTGCTCCTCCACCGAGTCTAAATATCGTGCTCTTGTGAATCTTTCGTCTGAACTAATCTGGCTGCATTCAATTTTGTCTGAAATCAAGCTTCCTCTTGCGCCAATGTCTGT
This sequence comes from Limnanthes douglasii subsp. nivea, assembly GCA_036936605.1. Taxonomy (NCBI): domain Eukaryota; kingdom Viridiplantae; phylum Streptophyta; class Magnoliopsida; order Brassicales; family Limnanthaceae; genus Limnanthes; species Limnanthes douglasii. The sequence continues at coordinate 9,699,987 of JAUPFV010000001.1, read as the reverse complement.
CATCCGGTGTGACAATCTTGGTGCAAGCTCTCTCGTCTTCAATCCCGTCTTCCACGCTCCAACGAAACACAAGAATTCGATGTACACTTCATTCACGATCAAGTTCTCCAAAATTGTGTCCCCTTTCAGGATCAGCTCGCCGATTGCCTTACAAAATTCTAACACATGTGTGCTTCTTGTTTCTTCGTGACAAACTCAGTTTCACAAATTCGTCCCTTTGTTTACAGGGGATGTGAAGAGTAATGAACCGGTACTTTCTAGGACTCTCACCGGCGACGAAATTAGGTCTCGATGGCACTCATTGATCCATTCCGACTAGAAACAACACCTCTGGATGTCGTCCAGGCTAATGGACCTCCCAATAATCCATTCCGGATCAAGACTTGGATAAAGCTCAAGAAACAAGTCTATGAATATTGTTTTTAATTTTATCACACGTAAAGGAAGTTGTGTAGCGCTTTTGGTTTAAAAAACACACATACACAAAATTCAGAATTGTAACGACTTGTACTAGTACTATATTTACTAGAAGGTCCTTATAACGAATTAGATTCCTTCACAATTTTACATATATATGGCAGTACCATGTAACATTGATTATAAGAAAACAAAAGGAACTAAAACATTAAAAGAGTTCTGCTTTCTCGACCTCCATTCTTTAACTCTATTTGATGGACAACCGTAACCATAAACTAGGGAAACCCGAACTCACAGTTCCAATAAAATATTTGATTTCAGAAAAGGCTCTATCCAAAATAAGGTTTGAGGTACGGATGGTAATGGGTCGTCTGCGGATTAGGTTTGGACCGATCCGTCCGAGCCCATTTTTTATATTTGAACTTGATCCGGTCCGATCCGTTTTTGGGATTGTATTTTCATCGGTTCGTGTCTGTCGGTCCACCTGATCCGAAACGGACAACGATTTTAATATTCTTTAAATTTATTTATTTATTTATTATATATATATTATTGTTATTGTATATAAAAATTATTAATTTTTATATATTTTTATAACTTTTTGGACCGGAGCAAGTCGGACAAAATAGAAATCCGAACTCGGCCCGATCCGGTTACGAGTCACTATTTCTTAACCTTTAACCCGGACCGTTCTATATTCGGACCGAACAAAACCTGATCAGATCGGATCGGATTGGGTTAGACCCGACAGCACCAAAATTACCATCCCTGCCCTCATAAATATGACTCCCGTCCGTAATACAAAATAGGAAAATACAAATAACATAAAATTGTTAAGATAAAATAAATCCTTAAAGTAAAATAAAATTAACACAGCTTTTCGCTTGAACTTCTTGGCTACATCATTCAGCACTGAATTCGACATAGTCATCAAGCAGGTAGAGGAATAGGGATAATCCTAAGTGGGTGAGTTCTCGGTAAACCGAGACTAAAACTTTCTTCCATGTCCAGACTTTCAAATGTCTTTCCATTCTCAAGTTTCCAATCAAATGAATGAATAAGAGAACCCAACATCAGTGGCAACATCCTAGTCGCCAGCGGTATCCCTGGACAGATTCTGCGTCCGCCACCAAACGGAATAAAACTAAACTCATCGCTTCTATAATCAATATTTGACTTTAGAAACCTCTCCGGGATAAAACAGTCAGGCTCCTCCCAAAAATTTGGATCTCTTCCAACGGCCCATACGTTCACCAATACTTGCGCTTTTGCCGGGACTGTAAAACCTGCGATTTTTACGTCGGAGCTACTTTGGCGTGGGATTAACAAGGGACCAGGAGGGCGTAAACGGAAGGTTTCTTTGATGACTGCCTCCAAATAAGGTAAGTTTTGAATGTCAGATTCTCTAACAATGTTTCCTTTGCCAATTATTTTGTTGAGCTCTGCTTTAACTTTAAAAAGAGACGCTGGACTGCGGAGAATTTCTGACATTGCCCATTCTAAAGTTGTTGCATTTGTGTCACTTCCACCAATAAATAAGTCCTGTTATACAACACAAGATTGTTTCATTGTATTTGCAATACCCAGATAATATAGAGAACGTAGGCAGACATATGTAGGAAAGAAGATGAAATGTTTTAGTCAAAGAAACGGTAGAAAGAGGTTGTGTGGGCGAGTTACTGGTGTGAACTAATCTTCTTCACAAGTAGAATATATTGATTGGCTAGTTTGTTCAACAATAATAGATAGAAAAAGTTATAGAGAGCTTACGATAAACAAGTGCTTGAGATCATTACGGCTCAACGTTTCACTATCATCTTCGATAGTGTTTATAAGAGTATCCAAGGCATCAGCGTTTGGGACTGATCCATTAGTTTTCTTCCTCGTCTCCAACCGTTCGTTAATGATGAGATCGAATAAATCAAGCAACTTACTTATAATGTCGACGGACCTCCTCTTTATACCTTGCAGGTCAAGTTTCCTCAGCAAAGGATAATAATCGGATAAGTTAGGTGTCCCAGCACATTCCGACATAGACCGTACCAAATTCTTTAATCCTCCACCAGAACCAGAGTCTAAAGTAGAATGAGCCAAATCGATGGATAAAACCGTGTTGGATAATACATTAACTGCGGTGTTGAAGGCCGCTTCTCCTATATCCATGGCTTCACCTGAAAGACACTTTCTTTCAGCCTCTTGGAGAAGTTCGTGTATCTTTCTTTGTCTCATATCCAGATTGGCATCGAGTTTTCGAGTAGTGAAAATATTAGAGTTGCATATTTTTCTCATCAATCTCCATTTGTTTGAAACTGGTAGCCAAGCCATTCCTGCTTCGTGATGGTTTAGAGCTTTGATTGCTTCTGGTATTTTTCGGTTGCAAAAGTTAAGATCGTGTACTTTTAGAATTTCTTTAGCAAGAGGAGGTGAGGATATTACTATTGCTGTGGTTTGGCCGAGTCGTAAAGTAAGAATAGGTCCATGAACTTTGGCTAGGTTAGCTAGTGACTGGTGGGGTTTGTCGCCAAGGTGTAAAAGGTTTCCGACAATAGGAAGTGGTTTCGGACCCGGAGGAAGATTTTTTGAAGTGGAAGTAAGCCACCAGTAAAGTTGGAAGAGAACAGTAGCTACACAAATTGAGAGGCAAGCTAAAAGGAAGTCCATATCTTGAAGCTCTGAAAATTGCTTGGAAGCCAGTAGTAAAACATATGAGAGTCTTCTAGGTTTTATGTAGGTAAATGGAAAAGATAATATCCATTTTTTCTTTATTTTATATACCTAAATGGAAAGATGATTTCCAAAATATTAATTTTTTGTTTTATATAGGTCAATGGAAAGATAACATCGATTTTTTCTTTGTTTTATAACCAAAATGGATAGATGATATCCAAAACATTAATTTTTGTTTTATATAGGTAAATGGAAAGATAATATCCATTTTTCATTGTTTTATATGTCTTAATGGAATGATAATATATTCTACATTTGTATAAATAACATAGATAGTAATAATATGAATTTTTCATATCCGAGTCTGTATACATTTCATAAAGCTTTTATACATAGAAAACATTGTCAGATATTTTAAATTTAATAAATCATTAAATTCTGTTTAAAGTCTTTGATTATATTCAACCAAAAAAAGTATATGATTATTATTATCAATCCGATTAAAAATTACGAAATATTAAAAAATATATTAGTAAATAACACAAAAACCATTTTTTACTTATAACAATTATTTCAAATATAGAAAGGATGGAATAGGTAGATAAATGATTTGACCAAAGCTCATTTATATCGTTGTTTTGAAAATCAAAGTTTATGGTTTTGGTGCCATAGCTTAATAAAATATGGTTATAATTTAACGTTGTTATAAATTAATATATGATTTGAGTTTGTATTTAAAATATCTTTTTATAATTTTAAATAAATCAAAATTCAAATCATGAATTTTGAATTCAACATGTAGGAATTTTGATCTAGGTAACGGTTCAATATAGGTAACAATTAATGTACGATTAAAAAAAATTATGAGAAAAAAATTTAATTACCATATCAAGACATATGATTTGAATTTGAATTTGAGAAAAAAATACACTTTTAAATAAATTCAAATTTCAAATCTTCAATTTTGAAATACAAAATATTGGAAAAATCAGTACATCTTTTAGTCTAGGCAAGAACCCATATACGATTAAACAAAATTATGGAAGAACGCCTCCAAGGGGTAGCCGAGTTGGTTGAGCATGGCATTCTTATAACCAAAAGGTCACGAGTTCGAGTCCCTCTGCGTACGCTTTCTCGGCTGAGCCTGTCACCTTGTGTGGTTTACCTTCTGGCGTTGGTTTGGAGGCTATCGCGTCAGACTGAGGGTTTACCCTGTGCGCACTCATTGCACTCTGAGTAGCGGCTGCGGGTTCCTTCCGGAAAAAAAAAGCATACAAAACTAAGCACAGAATACGATATTTAAGGTCGTTCGGATCGTGAAAAAATATTACATCTACGGACAACAAACATTTTATATATATATATATATATATATATATATATAAAAGTAGGTTAAAAGACTTTCAAACACAAAAAGACTCAATCACTCTTTTTAACAAAAGATAACGTGATTCACATAAGCATTTCTTTAGTATTAATCTCTCACTTTACTTATATCTCAATTTACCTAGAGTTTTTTTCTCTCTCTTAAGAAATATATTGCTAGCCTAATTTCACCATTATCTTCTTATATGTATAGGTTTAATTCCTCATCAGAGGTTCTAGATTATAGCCCATTAATCAACGACCGAAATAACGCATACTCCATCAATACGGGAAACATCATAAATATCAAATCACAACTGGTATACAAGACTCAATTAATATATGCAATAAAATTAATATATGAATACTAAAATAGGAGAGCCAACTAAAATCAGAGACGTGAGAAACAGAAGACTGTGTCTGCCCAACTTGGTGCAATGGTCCGCTCATTTTGGAACGAGTGGTGCTTCTGATAAACTCAGTTTAGACCACCATGCTTTGGTTCAATACATATATCATTTGACCTAATAGTCACTAGTATTTGAGAGATTATCTCTACCTTAGGATTAATAGGAATCTCTAAAACTAGGTCACAATTGAAGCACATGGGAGTTTCAAGAGTTCTTGCCTCATATATGTCTTCGTTAAATATAATTATGCCTATTTAGTCCTATGGTAATACATTTGTTGACGATTTACTTCTATCTTACACCTAACAATTCTCCAACCATTGCACTCAATATTATATTTTTTAGAGACCAGCTCACCTCAATTCCAATCTTGTACCAGCCTTATGAAGTTCGTGAGCTTTGAAATCGGTAATACATTAGTCAAAGCATCTAAAGGATTTTCCTTGCTAGTGATAAGGAACAATTTTTATCAGATATTGAAAAAGAGTAATGAATTAATCATAATGAGAAAAGAATGAATACTCAAAGTCAAAAGTTTTTTTATTATTTATTAATGCGATGACCTTAAAATGAGGATTTAAGTCGTTATTATACAATTTACATTTCTCTCTCCTCTAATCAACTCATTACATGTGTTATAACTAATTAGAAACCTTTCTTGGTAACCAATTAAATAATAACACGTATCTCATAGTTATAACCGTTTAAACGACCATTCCCATTATGTTACTTCCATATTGTATTTCTACTATGAACTCATCTAAAGTTTCTCGAATGCTTCTCACCTAAAAATATTAGAAGACCCATATCTTCTTGCTTTTATTATCTACTCGTATAACTCTTTATTAATGTCACTCGGTAAAGATATTTGGAAGACTCTCATCTTGTTGATTTCGTTATCTCCTCATCTAAATCATTCTGAGTTTCTCTCATTTAAAGATCTTTAAAATACCCTCTTATTGTTTCTTTTATTATCTTCTTTTCTAAAACCTTTTGAATATCCTTCACTTAAAGATCTTTGGAAGACCCTCATCTTATTGCTTTCATTATCTAATTGTCTAAATCCTTCCGAGTTTCCCTCATTTAAAGACATTTGGAAGACTCTCATCTTCTTGCATTCATTATTTCCTCGTCTAAATTCGTTCGAGTGTCCCTTAACTAATGATTTTTGGAAGATCCTCGTCTTATTGCTTTAGCTAATTTCTTACTTTTCGTGTATTTTATCCTCATAAAATACCTTATATGAATATATCTCATCAATCGTAAAAAATATATATCATGTACTTAATATATCATTATCAAGACTCCCTATAGTGCTTAAAATAAAATTTTATTAAATTAAAAAACAAACTTTATTTTAAGAACTATACAAATAATAATATTAACGAGATATTATTCATAAAAATATCAATTCTTGCTTTGTTGTTATAAATTTATTTTTAATTGAATTGTTTTGTTCCGTATACTAACTCTTTGTTACTCAGACATAACTTGTCATGTGGACGCTTTAAATATAAAAACTTAGTGTCTTTTTTATGCATTTCTTTCATCAAAGCTTCAAAAAAATTTAGTTCCCGCGTTTTTTTACTGAAGCTCTAAAATTACTTGATTCGTGTTCTGAAAGTCATACACGATTAATTTAAATACGTCCACATTTTCCCTAGTCAGTTATCTGTCAATGGATAACACATGTTGCTAAGTATCCTTCTCAGTTTAAAGCGGCAAGCTTTTGGAAAATCACCTTGGCAGCTGGACGACGTGATGAGTAACGCCTCGAAATTTTTGACATAATTAGAAAAACAGAAAATTAAGAAAAAAGAAAATGTAAATTTTATATCAGAATGTAAAATTTTAAAAGGGCTTACGATTGCTTCTCCAGACGAGATTTAGCTTTGAAGGATTGGCTTTAGAAATTGCTTTGCCATTTTCTCACGCTCCTGATATAAAGATGAATTTCTGCTTCCATAATTTGTCAGCCTCTAAGAGATCATCGATGATCTTGAGGTCATCCATCAAGGTGACTTGGAAATTGGGTCAAAGAGATGAAGTCTTTGATGCTGGTGCAAATCTGAGAAAACTGAGATTCCATAATCACTGAGATAAAGGTGAACCACTGATTTGGTGTAACCTGAGTAGGACATAAGCTGAGCAGTTCGAAGTATTCCACGATCATAGGATCCAGTGGAAACCGAAGACCCCAGTTAATGATCTTAAGGTATAGTATTAGTTTGTCATCTTTACAATCCAGAGGAGTTTCTCCTTCTTTGGATAATCGAAGCGTTATGTTATCTCCTATTCTCCATTTTTTTTCAGAGCGAAGCTTGGCTATCTTTGTAGTATATGTACCCGACCTTTGTTTAGTGCAATGATGTATATGCCTTCAAGATTCCTCAGATTTCTTCCAATATTTGTTCTTTCTTCCTCGGAAACAAAGCAAACGTCTATTTCTTCTTGAGGTTTATGGGTATTTGCATTGTTCCCATCATCAGATTCAGCCTCAATATCGGTTTTTGTAGCTTTTGAATCAACTTCGTTGGCTTTCGATATTTATTCTCGAGGATTTTGAGATATTAGGTTAACAACATCTGGTAAAAGGTTACCTATTCGAGGATTTTCCTCAATTACTTCTCTTTGAGGAGGATTTTCAGCATTTGGATTTGGAGAGGAAGGACTTCGGATAATTTCTGATTCATCTCCCATGGCAATGAAAGTTCTTTTTTTAGTTATTGAAGAGTTATTCAAAGAGGGGATATTTGGATTTAGTTTTAAAGGGGATTTTTCACTAATCGGAGGAGAAATTTTACTTTGAAATGAGGAGGCTCGAGGTATTTTAGGCCCTAAGATGTTAGATGAGGAACTCTCTTCGATTATGGGAGAAGGCGAAAGAGCAGGAACCTTAGTTGGATCTAAATTACCGTAATAGATTTTTTAAGTGGTTGTTCCAACTGGAAGGCTGTTGATCAATCATGTTTTCCTATATTCTTCAGTTCTTTATGTAATACAGAAGTAGTCGTACGATTCGAAAACTAAATTGATGTCTGAGTCTGAAGATTCTGGTGTTTTGGATTGAATAGCCTTCAATTTTTTGGTTTTTGGTTTCTTTCTCATAAACCAAATGAAGGTTGATCGGAGAGGATGAAGATTGGTCAGAAAGTTTGGTTTTTCTGATGAGAATACTAGGAAAAGGGAAGAACAAGGTGAGGGTAGCCAAAATCTCTTACTTCTCTCTAAAAAGGTTTATGTGATGAGAATGAAAAAATGAAAGGCAGATTGAATTTATACAAAAGTAGTGAAGACGTGTGAAGTTGGAACGACTCTTATGATGATAGGTTGGAATACGAATCGGTGGGCTGATCAGATGCTCGACATTTGTCAGGCTAGACCTCTAGTTATTGATCTAAAAACTATAGGGTTATGATGGATTGAACGGTTATGTGCAACGGTTACTTTCATATGCAGCATGGATAAAAGTCGAAAAATATTTTTGAAAGTGTTCGAGGATGGTTCGTTTACATAATATTTCTAAGAGATTTTCTATTACAGTGTTTCGAGGAAATTTTGTCTTTGAAAGGTTATCAGATTTTAGCATCATTGTTAATTGATATTTGTTTTGACTACACTTCGAATGATTTCCCTTTATGTGCGCTTCAAATGATTGTTTAAGATGTTACATAACATATGAAGGTATTCGAAGATGTTAAGATTCGAAGACAATTGGATTCAAAGATATTTTAGTTCTCATTCATTTACTGACATGAGAACTAGGGGGCTTCTGATATGGAAATATGATTTTTAGGACTAAATTGTAAATAAAGTAAATTTAAGGATTTAATTATAAGTAATGTAAGTTTTGTCCTTATATTTTAACTGATGTAAGTTTTATAGAGTATTTGTAACTATGTATAATTGTTAAGGACTAAACTGCAATTAGTCCTCTTTTGTAACAGATTTCAGTTTGAGACTAAGTTTTGGCACCTCTATATAAAGGGCAAGGCTACTCTAATAAAGAGGTTGAATACTTTTCTTTGGAACTTCTTTGTACTTGTACTTTCTCTCTCTAAAATCTATAGCTCTTTCTCTCTCTAGAATTCTCTCCTAACAATTTACTAAGGCAAAATAGTAACTTATCAATGTTTATACCTGATGCTTTTAAAACTTCCCTTAGTACTTGCAGATACTTTAATGACTGATCTTTTTTAGTTTCAGATAGCCTTTGAGCCTGATGAATAAGTAAATGGGATTCACTTATTAACTGGAACCTCGATCCTCCACATATTTGAGCTAGTCTTACACCAGTAATGGTCGCCTTATACTCTGATTCATTATTGGATGCCCTGAAACCAAAACATATAGCTTAATATATAGTATCACCATAAGGGGAAGTTAAAAAAATTCCAACCCCACATCCCATCGTACTAGACCCACCATCTGTTTGGATTTGCCACTCTTTTTTAGACTTGTTTTCCTGCTCTCGTTCGTAAGGCCTTTAAGTATGAAATTCGACCAAGAAATCAGCTACAACTTGAGCCTTGATCGCAGTCTGAGGCGCAAAATCAATATCATATTCTCCAAGCTCAATTGAGCGCTTAGTCATTCCTCATGATATGTCAGCTTTCTGTAGAACATTCTTTAAAGGAAAAGATGTTTGAACTGTAATCGAATGTTCTTGAAAGTATGGCCTTATTTTTCTGGCTGTTATCACCAATGCCAAGGCTAATTTTTGTAACTTTAAATACCTTCTGCTTCCAGCAAACTCTTTCTTATTCAATACACCGGACGGGGGTAATTATCAATTTCCCTGACTAATACAACACTTACGGCATACTCCGATACAACTAAGTACATATAAAGTTTGTCCCATTGGATAAGTTTGATCAACGTCTTGGGTGAAGACAAATGTTTTTAATTTCAAAAAAGGCTTGATCACAATGCAGAGACCAATTAAAGTCCTTAGCATTCCTCAAAACTTGAAAAAATTGAGCATACTTTTCTGATGATCGTGAAATAAACTATTCAATGCAGCCAACTGCCCGGTTAGTCTCTGGACTTCTTTAGTACTTCGAGGATGATTCATAGCCAATAGAGCATTTAACTGATCCAGATAAGCTTGAATCCCATTTTCACTTATGATATATCCTAGAAATTTGCTGGACCGGACCCCAAAAGTACATTTCTCTGGGTTTAATTTCAGGTAGAAGGCTTCTAAGTGAGAAACATTTTTTTGAAGATCAGATATGTGTTCTTCCTCATCGAGTCTCTTCACCATTATATCATCTATATATACTTCCATATTTTTGCCAATTTGGCTAGGAAATATTTTATTTACCAATCGCTGATAAGTAGCTCCACCATTCTTCAACCCAAATGTCATTACTTTATAGCAATAAAGCCCTCTGTCAGTAATAAAGGTAGTATAACCCTGATCGTTCAGATCTACCTTTATTTGATTATACCTCTAAAAAGCATCCATGAAGGATAACAACTTGTTTCCCGATATAGAATCCACCAACTGATCTATCCGAGGTACTGGAAAAGGATATTTAGGACATACTCTATTAAGATCGATAAAGTCAATACACATATGCGATTTTCCATTATTTTTCTTGACCAGAACGGGATTAGCTGTCCACGAAGGGTATTGAGAGTCTTTAATGCTAACTTAGTTATGATTCTAACACTATTTCCTTATACTAGGAAATGGGTTTCAACTTCTTCAATAAGTAATATACCACTAGGAGTTGCTATTCCTTGTTAATCTTGATTGCCTTCAATGTTTTTGAGGCAAGGGCTGTTACATAACATCCTCTGGCGACTTTCTGACTCCTTCAGACAACACCGACCTGTCCTCCCAAATCATACTTTAAACATTGATGGTATAGGCTAATGAACCAATCACAACATACTTCCAAATATAGAATTGTAAGAAGCTGGACAATCAACCAACACAAACAACACCCTCCACCATCTTTTTAAATGGCCCTCTACCCAATAGTACTTCATCTTCAAATTCACCAATGACATCGGCCGAACTCCTAGTAAACCCCACAATATTTATGTTCGATCGCTGAATGACTGAGGGATTCTTCAACTGCTTATATGTCGTTAAAAACAATACATTTGTCGAACTACCCGATGTCAATCAGGATCCGACATACATCATTACCCCCAATTGATGCTCCTATTGCCACAACATGTTCATGTGGATCCGCAATATCTCTTAAGTCTTCTTCATCAAAGACTATGGAAGGAGGAGCGGTTTGGTAAAAATGTGTGGACATCCTTCATTCCAAATAAGTAGTCAAACTATCGGCATGCCTTTTTCTTAAACAACTTGAAGGTGTCGTTATAGTGTCTCCCCCAAATATGGTTAATTATTCAAAAAACTGCACCAGATCAGAAATTGTAGCAGATTTATCCACTATTACCTCCACCTAATTCTGATCTGGATCAGGTTCAAGATATTTAGAGTCCATATCAAACCTTTCAATAATCACCATGGTATCTTCCTGTGTAGACTTTCACAGGTTGGTTGATGAAAGCGTACAGGGCACATTGGTATTAGACTGCGTATTATCCGGCCTGTTTCCCCCTTGTTTTTTAACAAAGGCAACTAGTTTTCCTCTCTCAATGAGATTTTAAACTTCTTGCTTCAAACCTATATAATCACGCGTGTCATGACCCACATCATTATGATACTTGCATAAATGAGTCCTTTTGGTTTCTTTAGGTGAGTGCAGTGGGGTTGGTCTTCTAAAATGCACGTCATTTTTAGTCTTGTCATAGATTGTTGCTACACTCTCTCCCAGGTCAGCAAACCATTTAGGTTGACCCATGGGCCCCTTTTAGTTGTGCCTTGTTGGCTTTGGTTGGATTGATTCTGCTTGGACCGATGAGATCCCAGTCTAGATTCTTTTGATTTGTAACCGGAATGGGTTGTTTCTTGTGTAGTTAATACTATAGTAGCAAGTCTATTCTGACGAGGCACCCTAGACTTCTTAGTTTCTTCAACTGTGATATTTTTCTAACCTGATTTAAAAGCCCCCCAAAAGTTATTGTTTTTCCGGGTAACTGAATTGGCTAAATCGCTGAAATTCAAGCCTTGTCTTAAAGATGCGATTGTCACCTGTTCAAAATAATCAGCCAACTCATTCTTCGTGTTCACAAACCTACTTATATTCCTTCAAAGATTTGTTCGGCTCCTGGGAACAATGAATAATAGTCTCACCATTCTCTTTAACCTCCTTGCTTCCAACAAATTGTCTTCAGAACGCTACCCGGAATATGTCAAAAAAATTTATAGACCCCTGGGGGATACTATTGTACCACTTAAGGGCACTTCCTTTAAAGGTTTGTCAGAAGGACCGACAGAGCATCTTGTCGTCATCGTCAAAGTTCATCATAAAGTTTTTAAATTGCTCGATATGGTGGTCTGGATATTTACTTCCATCATATTTTTCCATCTTAGAGCTATCGAATCACTTGGGGAGGTGTACGGACATAATTGTTTACGATAAAGGCAATTGTCTCCAATTATGACTACGGTTAAATATTGTATCTTCATTGGGAGTAGCAAAAATAATTGGTTTAAATTTTCAAGTAAACGGATTGATCAGTAAATGGTCAATGTGGTGATCAGCTGAACCCTTTACTTTTCCTTGATGCCTATTTATTATTCCCTATCCATCCTTCTTCTTGAATGTTTCTTGGTCAGCCTTAATTTTTTCTTTAAATGACCTTCATCACTACTAGATGAAAGTGACTCTTCAAGGTCTGAGTCATTGGACGAACTATCAGAAGAGTTTGATGTTGTACTCACCGCCCATTTGGACTCGTGCAATTTCTTGGAGCTAATGAGTCTTTGTGGACTGCTCATTTTTGCCAGGCTCATCGGCAAGGTGGAGTCTGAATGCATCAGACTTTTCTTTTATTCTTTTCTCAGCCTGTTTCTGAGCCCTTAAAACTTCAATTTCAGCCCTTAGCTGATCACGTTCTTATTGCATGAACTTTCTTTCTTCAGTGGTGTGGTTGACATGAGACACAGTAGTGTGCTCATTATTCTCTCTCACACCTTCAACCTCTGGATGTGGAACGTCTTGTACATTAGGATCCATCTACTTCAGTGACATCCGAACAACTTTATTCACTAGTTTTGAATCTGAAATTCAGGCACCATCGCCTCCCACTATGGTCACCAATTTGCTGAGGATTATATCTGATTAAAGAGTATTCTTGGAAAGAGTTTTATCTTTATAAGATTTATTTTTGAAGTGAAGAGTAGAGAGATAAAAAGGTGTGTCTTATCTATTAAGTTTTCTTGAGAAAACTCTAACCCGTTCAATGCGGTTGGTTGGGGTATTTATACTTGTTTTATGATCCATGTGTCGCTCGGGTCGGACTTTAGATTCGGGTCAATCTTCAAATCTCACTGCCTAAACAGGATAACACAGATTAGCACACACCTGAGTCGTGATTTACTTAGTTGTATTGTTTGGTGAGTTTTGATTTTGCCTCACAAAAGTATTATAAGAGAATTCTAGAGAGAGAAAGAGTTAGAGAGTTTTTACAGAGAAAAAGTTTAAATACAAATGACTTCAGTAGAAAAAGTGGTCAACCCCTTTATTAGGTAAGCCTTGCCCTTTATATAGAGGAGTCAAGACTCAGCCTTAAAGTAAAATGTGTTACAAAAGAGGACCAATTGCCCTTTAGTCCTTAACAATAATACATCGTCACAAATTTTCTCTAAAACTTACATTATTTATTGTCTAAGGACTAAACTTAAATTATTTACAGTTTAGTCCTTAAATTTATGTTATTTATAATTTAGTCCTTAAAATCCTATTCCCATATCAGTAGCCCCCTAGTTCTCATGTCAGTAAATGAATGAGAACTAAAATGTCTTCGAATTCTTCCATTTGTCGTATCAGTTGTTGTGATACAAGCTCGAAGTCCAAAAATCAATCGGAAAATGTAAATTCGAAGCCAAAAACTTTGGTAAATTTGAAGCATCCAAAAACAAATGTATATTTGGAAGCAGCCAAATACAGATTCAAATTTGAAGCCAATCGTTCTCCTCGAATCATTATGGAAGTAGAACTTCAAAATATAATCATCGAATTTTATCAAAAGTGTACACAAATGTAACCGTTTCATATTACTGTTCAAATTCATCAACTTCTCGACCCATAGCTAGATGTCGAGTCTGAAAGATGTCGAACTCCTAATCTTCTAACCGTTTTGTATTCTGCCAAGTCACCATCAGGGTCTTTTCCACTTCACACATCTTCCCACCTTTCTATAAATTCAATAGTATCCTCACTTTTCATTCCCACAACACAAGTCACTTGAGAGAGAATTCAAACATTTGGCTACCTTCATCGCGTTCTTCATCTTTTCCATTATCTTCATCTTTTCCAGTATCTTCATCAGAAAAACCAAGTTTTCCGATCAATGTTCATCTTCTTCGGTCCGGTTTTTGAGAAAAAACTTAAAATACAAAAAATCCAAGACTAAGATACCTAAAAACCAAAATCTCTAGAATCTAATAACAACGTAGTCTTCGGATCGTACGACTACTTTTGCATTACCCAAAGAGCGGAAGAATATAAAGCTGCATGATTAATCAATAACGCTCATGTTGGAACAACCACCAAAACAACTTACTACGGTAATTTTGATCCAACCAAAATTCATGCTTTCTCTCCTTCTCCGATAACCGAAGAACATCCATCTTCCAAAGTTCTAGCATCTAAAACACCTCGAGTCTCTTCTTCTTAAATTAAAGTTTCTCATTTGATTAGTGGAGAATCTTCTTCAAAACACATATCAAATACTCCTTCTCCGAATCATCCTTCAACAATCGGAAAAAGAAGAACTTTTATAGCCATGAGAGGCTATTCAGAAATCATTCCAACTCCTCCCCCTTCGAACCCAGATACTAAAGCTTCTCCTCAACGAGAAATAACCGAGGAAGTTACTTAAGCAAATAATCCTTCCCAAGAAACTGTGGATCCATTGCCTCAACAAAATCCTTCCCAATTTAGAGAAGAAACATCAAGAGCAAATGAAGCTGATTCCGAGACTACCAAAACTGATCATGAAGCTAAATACGCTGACGAGAACTCAAAAAATACCCGCAAGCCTCGCAAAAATAAAGAACATGGCTTTGTTTATGAAGAAAGAGTTGTAATTGGCAGACATTTAAGGGATCTCGAGGCTAAATACATCATTCAACTGAAAAAGGTTTGATACATATATTATAAAGATAGTCAGGCTTCGGATTTAAGAAAACAATGGGGAATGGTAGATAACATAACAGTTCGACTGCCTAAAGAAGGCGAAACTCCCTTAGACTGCAAAGACGACGAGTTAGTAGTCTACCCTAAAATCATCAATTTCGGTCTTCGATTTCCACTGGATCCTATGATCGTGGAATACTTGGAACTTCTCCACTTGTGCCCTACTCAAGTGACACTGAACCAATGGTTCACTCTTATGTCAGTGATAATGACATCTCGACTATCCAAGATTCCAATCAACATCAAAAATTTCATCTCATTAACTTAATTATCGAAAGGTCCGAAGCTACCCTTCTATTACCTCATCTCATCGACGATATCTTAGAAGCTTATAAATTCTAGAAGCAAAATTGAATCTTCATCTCAGGAGCATGGGAGAACGGTAAGGAGATTTTCGATGCAAACCCATCAAAGCTAAATTTTATCGGGTGAAGCAACCGTAAGTACTTCAAAAATTATACATTTTGAAATAAATTTCACCTATTGTCTTTTTCCTTCTTTAATAATCTTCTTGCATAATTATTCCAGAAATTTTGACGCGATATTCAGTTTGTTCACCACCTGCTAAGGATATTTTCAAGAAACTTGCCGTTTGGGTTGAGAAAGAGTGGAATAATGCTTTCCATGCCGCCTCCAACCAATCAACTTCCTTAATAGCCACCGGTTTCCAATCAGCGAATGAGCCTTGCCACCTCGAAATTTGATGTCAGAGCCCAATCCCAAAATAGCATGTAAAAGGTTTGCTCTTCATGACTGTAAAGTCTTCCTCCTTATTTGTAACAGGTCAGAAAGTCATCTACCAAAAAAGCAAAAAGAAAAAGGTATCAAGAAAAATAAAATTAAAAAGGAAGCTAGCACATCTGGTACTAACCCTTCAACTACATGCAAGCCCAAGCCTCAAAAACGAAAAGTGGGAGAGCAGACTCTTTCACCCATCGAAGAAGGGAAAGATCTGGAACCGTCTTCGAAGAAAAAAAAACTTCTTCCAGTTCCTATAGAAAGAAAAATAACCAAGCAAAAATTATTGCATATACGTTGGTCGATGAAGAAGAGATCACTATTGTTGAAAATCAACAAAACCCTTTGGTCGAAGAGCAAACAGCCAATGACAACACCTTGATAATCATCGAAGACAATGGTAATGATGAAAATCAAAATGCTGAAAATATCGATCCTGACAGTTTCATCAATTTTAACAATACATAAAAGCTTGTTGGAGAAGACGATCTTGTTCTTCAAGACATTTAAAATCATATGATTAATTTTGGGAGACCAACGATTGTTAAAGCGTCTTATAAATTATTTGTCCCTCTGCACCAACCACAACTTTAGATTTGATTCCTTGTCCTATTTAAACAGAAATTCCTCATCCTTCTTCAAATCCTGCGATCGTTGTTGCACTTCAACCATTTACCGATCTCGATGTTGCAGCAAAAGCATTTGCTTCCCAAGTCAAAGCTTCTCAAAATCACCTGAAATAATTGGCCAAAGACATGGTCCGCTACGAAGGCCTTGTTCAAGATGAGAAAAAACTAAGGAAAGATTTTCAGTGCAAAGTGGTCGAGCAATTTCATATTTATGAATTAGCAAGGTCTGAGCTTATTCGAGGTGCTCTCTTCATGAACATTCATCCGCGAACAACACATATTGCTGGCAAAGAAGCGCTGAAGGCTTCTCATGAAAAAGATATGAATAAGCTCAGATTTGATCATACTAATGAACTGGCTGCTGAAATATCCAAATCTAATGGTCTCCAAAACTCTTTTACCCTTTGCGAGACAACAAATAATGAGTTGACCGATGAAATAACTAAATTGAAAAAAGATTTCGAGGAGGAAAAAACTGCTGCTGTTGGTTCTGTCGAAGCTGAATTTTCAAAAGACATGTTGGTTTCTATTAACAATGGGAAATAAGAAATATCCATCACTATTCTCCAAAAACTTCATGCTACTTAACCGAAGATTAACCTCACAAGTTTTTGGAACGAGATTCCCATCGAAAAGCGTCCAAGTAAAGCATTCGATCCTATCCCCGACTCATCATCTTTAGAGGAAGAATCATCCGAGGAAGATGAGTCGTCTGAATAACTTTATTACTTTTTTTTGTATTTGTCACATTGAAAATTTTCTATTTATACTTCAAAGAATTAATCTAATTGACAAATGGTTTCCTTACTCGTTATTTT
Source organism: Limnanthes douglasii subsp. nivea (assembly GCA_036936605.1). Lineage (NCBI taxonomy): Eukaryota > Viridiplantae > Streptophyta > Magnoliopsida > Brassicales > Limnanthaceae > Limnanthes > Limnanthes douglasii. The sequence goes on along the minus strand of JAUPFV010000001.1, from coordinate 9,682,648 downwards.
TATTCTCTTAATATATTATTCGATGCTAAAATTTTGGAATGAATATGATAAGTACTTTGAAATTTCAACATATAATTATAAATTGTAAGCTTAACACTTCAAATACCTTAGTTAAGTTGGTGAACATGGTTGCACTTCGAAAACATTCAGTGCATTATTAAGCGTTGCACTTTGCAAAAACTTTAATATGTTTATTAAACATGGTTGTTTCTTCGAAAAGTGTTATAAACTCTTCGGAACATTCTACTCTTAACCAACCTCAAAGATGATCAGTCTTTGATTAGTTATTAAGATAGTTTTATTCAAACACGTATAAACAAACATTGGTCATTGAATATGTACACAACGCCTAGTTAAAACCTTCATGGGCCAACATGGTAGGAGAGAGTGCGCCATTCAAACGTGAAAATTCCAAAATACAAAGACAAATCTATTCCCAATAAAGCTTCAAGTGTTTTATATCCGATGGATGTTTCATTTGAAATCACAAAGATGATAAGACCGTGGTTTTATCCTTTGAACAACTATATAGGCCCCTTCCCAGTTCGTAGCCGTTTTTCCAAGGCTTTTCTCCTTTGTGTGCAGGAATACATTTCTCAACACCTTATCACCTTCTTTGAATTATCTTATATTCACATTCGCATCATATCTATTCCTCACAAGAGTTTGATAATGGATTACATTCAAATGAGCTCGAACCCTTTTCTCCTCAAACAAATCTAAATTTTCCCTTTTAACTTCATCACTGGATCTTTCAGAATATTGGTTTATCCTAAAAGATGACATCGTAGATTTCTATGGGCCTGGCTGCATCTATTCCGTATGCCAAAGAAAAATGAGTCTTTTATGTAGCATCTCTAGGAGTTGTCCGATAAGCCCAAAGTACCTTTTGCAAATAGTTTGGCCATTTTCCTGCTGCCCCCATCAAATTCTTCTTCAAGCCATCTAAAATAGTTTTGTTTGTTACCTCCACTTGTCCGTTAGCTTGAGGATGAAAAGACGTCGAAAAAAATTCCTGAATTTCTTTTGACGTGCAAAATGAAGCCATCTCTTTGTTATTAAACTGAGGGCCATTATCTATTATAAACCTCCAAGGAACTCCAAAACGACAATAAATGATGTTCACAATAAACTTGATCACATCTTTTGGCTTTGTCCCTGATAGCGGCTCTTACTCGGCCCACTTTGTAAAATAATCCACCGGTACGATTATCATCTGGCTTCCTCCAGAATCCATCAGCAAAGTACCCACCAGATCAATCCTACATCTATCAAATGGTACCGCCTCGGTTATAGACATAAGCGGCACCGCTGGCCTATGAATAACATTAGCAAATATCTGACAAGTATCACAACTTCGAACTAAATTCTTAGCATCATTGATGATTGTAGGCCAATAGAACCCTGCAAGTAAAACTCGTCGTGATAAGGCTTTAAGCCGCATTGAGCTGACCCTTCACCATCATGCAATTCTGATAACACTTCTTGTGATTCTTGCTTGCCTAAACATCGTAATAATGGCCTGCTTAGTGCTTTTTTATATAATATTCCATCTAACACTATATAGCCGAAGGATTTACCTCTCAATGTTTTGGCCAAACTCGAATTATCTGGTAATATTCCTTGAGTAAAAAAACTAAGAATATTTTCTCGCCAATTGCCTCAGATTATTTCATCTGTAACAAAGAATTCCTCTATGCATTCGCACTGATTAAGTTGCGTAACAATTGAAGGATTTTCTTGTAACAAAATCCAAGGATATTTTTCCTTGTAAGTGATATTTGCTAAAGAATCAGCCACCATGTTACTCCCTCGACCAATATATTCCACAACAATATTGTCAAACAGAAGCATTAAATTCTGAAGTTCTCGAAGATATAGAATCAAACGATCCGTTCTTGCTTCGGAAAATCCAGATACCTGATTTGCTAACAACTGAGAATCTGTTTCCAAGTGTACTGAAGTTGTTCCAAAAAAATTTGCCAGTCTTAAATCTGCCAAAGAAGCTTCGTATTCAGCTTCATCGTTTGAAGTATGAAAACCAAATTTAATAGATTGAATCATCGTCTCTCCAGTTGGAGCTATTAACTGAACCCCAGCACTGCACCCTGAAATACTAAATCCTCCATCTGTTCGAACAACCCACCTCGAATTTACTGGTACATCGTTTTTACTTTCCTCCACATCCCATCTACTCGAATGGAATTCAACAAAAAAATCTGCCAACGCTTGCGCCTTTATTGCTGTTTGAGGAGTAAGCAAAATATCATATTCCCCCCAAGTCCACTGAACACTTGGTCATTCTCCCCGAAATGTCATGTCGTTGTAAAACATTTTTCAAAGGGAATGAAGTTCAGACTTCAATAGTGTGAGCTTGAAAATATAGACGCATCTTCCTAACAACAATCACCAATGCTAATGCCAATTTTTCTAATTTAAAATATCTCTTTTCTACTGCCACTAAACTTTTACTGATGTAATACACCGGTTTCAGAACTCTTGAATCTTCACTGATTAACACTACACTTAGTGCAAAATTTGATACCGTAATATACAAAAAGAGTTTCTCCCCATTTCAAGGGTTTGACAATATTTCTGGTGATTATAACATAAAATTTATATTTGTGAACGCTGTCTTACATTCTGATGTCCATTCAAACCTGCTTGGTCCTCGTAAAACTTGAAATAAATGAAAGAATTTGTCAGAAAATCTAAAAATAAATCGATTAAGTGTTGCTAACCTTCTTGTCAGAATTTGCACTTCTTTGATAAACCGAGGTGAATGATTGTTATCAAGGCTTTCAACTGTTCCGGGTCAGCTTCTATTCCTTTTCCATCGATGACAAAACCCAAGAACTTCCCTGACCGAGCTCCAAAGGTACATTTTTTAGGATTTAACTTAAATTCGATTGCCCTTAGATTCAAAAAAGCTTTCTCTAAATCATCAAGATGCACTTCATCTTTTGAGCTTTTTACCACCATGTCATCTATATATACCTCCATATTCCTTCCGATCTGAGTAGGAAAAGCTTTATTCTCTGATAAGTAGCTCCAGCATTTTTTCAATCCAAAGGGCATAACCCTATAACAGTCAAGCCCCTATCAGTTATGAAAGTTGTGTATTCTTGATCTTTTTTATCTATTTGAATTTGATTGCATCCTGCAAAAGCATCCCTGAAAGTTAAAATTTTATTGCCTGAGGTAGAATCAATCAGCTGATCTATTCGAGGAACAGGAAATGGATCTTTGGTACAAGCTCGATTCAAATCTGTAAAATCCACACACATTCTCCATTTCTCATTCTTCTTTTTTACCACTACCGAATTTTCTGTCCACAAAGGATATGCGACTCCCTTATGGGTCCGACCTTAGATAATCAATCCACCTCGGCAACAATTTCTTCTACTTTTTCCGAGGAAAATGCTCTTCTTTTCTGAATAACTGTCTTCACCTTCAGATCAATAGCCAAGCTGTGACGAATTACCTCAATTGGTACTCTTGTTACATCCCTTGTCTTCCAAGCAAAAACATCCAAATTATGAGATAAAAAATCTAGCAGTTGTTGACGTAAAAGTGGGGTCAATAAGGTTCCAATTCGAAGCACACTTCCTTCCGAAAAAGTAAACTCCTCAATTTATTCACTTACCGTTAAAGACCTTAGGGTTTCCCTCGGATCGTCAACCCTTTCTTCCAAATCCAAGGGCACCCCATCTAACTGCTATTCACGCATTAAATCCCCACTACTAGATCCTCGGATCCGGAGTGTAGTGGCATAACATTCGCTAGCTATCTTCTGATCGCCTCGAACGAACCCAATCTAATCTCGAACCACATACTTGAAACATTGGTGAACTGTTGATACAACCCTATACATTCTTGAAAGACATGATCTTCTAAAAATATCATTGTAACTCGTGGGACAGTCCAACACCACAAAAAGCACTTGGACATTCTTCTTAAATTGTCATTTTCCCAAGCTTACATCTCCCTCGAATTCTCAAACAACACGAGCTTTTACACTCGTAAATCCTATAATTGTCTGATTTAATTGAGAAATTCGATGTGGATTTGTCATTCTACTATGATTGACTTAAAAAGGATATTAGCAGACCTGCAAGGTCAATAAGCACACGTCGAATTTTTACGTTAGCCACCTCTGCTCCAATAACCACAACATCTTCATGTGGCCCTAATGTACCTCGTAGATCATCTTCATCAAACAAAATGAAATGAATAGCCTTCTTTCCATACAAATGTGTAGACATCTTCCCTTCAATTTGAGTTGTCAGATTGACAACATGTCTCTTCCTCGAACCATATTGAATTACCAGTCATCGAATCGCCTCCAAAAATGGCTAACGACTCAAAGAATTTACATAAATCGCTCACATGCCCCTGTTCTATGGGCTCTTCAACAATCATCAAAAGCAACCTGTTCGGATCCTTCTCCACATATTCAAAAGAATCATCAAATGCTTCAAAATTTGAATCTAAAATCATCAAATTCTCAGCTGGCGTAGCCTTTGAAGTTTATGCAACATTATTTTTTGAACCCCTCCCTTGCCACTTTACATAAGTCAGGAGCTTCCCATTTTCGATCAAAGTTTCAACCTTTTTTTTCAGACCAATACAGTCATTGGTATCAGGCCCAATAACGTCATGATATCTGCAAAATTTGTTGTTTCTTTCCTCTATTGGTCTACTAATTGGAGCTGGCTTCCTAAAATTTACGAAGCTCTTGGTCTTGTCCCAAATCACACCTACATTCTCTGTCAGATCATCATAATACTCTGGTTTAACCCATTGATTTTTCCTTGGCCCGTTTTAGTTGTAAGATGGAGCGTGATTTGAATATGCACCACTCTGAGGAGGCAATTTGTTATTCTTTTGTTTTATCTGCTGATTACCATTTCCATTCAAGGGCTGCCTTTGGTTATTGGCCGCCTGATTCGAATTATTTGGAGTTTTAACCGCTCCTCCTCAGACCCTAGTTGACCCTAGTTAAGGCTTTTCTCTTCATAGTCTTATTGGCCAGATCCTCTGGCAATAATCCTTGGTGAAATGCTGCCATTGCCACATTCTCTTCACAGTTGTCCAAACTAGCTTTGGTCAAAACGAATCTCTTCGTATAATCCTTCTACTTCTCTCAAGGTGCCTGCTTGCACTGAATAATGGTATCTCCATTTCCTCTCATTTCTTTACTTCCCAAAAACTACCTTTGAAAAGGAGTGTAAAAAACCCTAAATTTTGAAATGGACCCCCTTCGGTATCCGATTGTACCATTTCAAAGTCTTTCATTTGAAAGTCAGCGAAAATGCACGACACACCAGTCGGTCGTCATCTTCAAAGTTCTTCATATAGTTCTTAAATTGTTCGATGTGATCATCAGGATCTTGCATCTCGTCGAACTTTTCCACTTTGGTAATATCAAAACGCTTTGACGCATTATAGAGCGGATTTCACTTGTCAACGGAGAGTTTCTCCAGTCGATACCTTGAACGAAATGATCATTTGTTCCCATTACAACATATAGATTTCGGTTAGTCTCATCATACTGATTCGAAGTGTTTTCTTCACACCATGTAGAACGAGGAACATTGTCCCTTTTAGATTTGCTTTCCTTATTATGCTTCCTCGACTGCTCTCTGTATAATTCCTCTTTCGAAGAACCCCTGTATCTTTTAAAACCCGAAGTAGAGCTTTCTACCTCTTTATCACTAGAGGTTATATAATTTTTCTTATCTTTTTTCCCCTTGCGAATAGAATAGAGCTCTTTAGGAGATACGATGCGCGCTAATTTATGCTCATTTTTAGCCCACTGATCGGCACAGGATCGATCAGATTGATCTCCCAAATCAGTCTTTTCATTATCTTGTCTAACTTCGCATTTAAGCTTCGCCGAGTGGATTTCTTGTTCTCGTCGTTCATATTTTTCATTTAGCTCATTTATCTTGTCTAAAAGTTGATTCATACGTATCTCAATGTCTGATTGAGTTTAGATCAGAGATGATCCATCCAACCTATTTTCTTATCTTTGCAAATCATCTTTTAAAGTTTCCATCTCCGATCGAAGCGAAGGATTGTTTTCGGGATTTATTTTATAATATTGGAACAAAAAACACAACAAGATTGTATCAAATTCAAACAAATAAAGTCACTAATTCTTAATTTTGTCCCTAGTGGAGTCACCAATTTGTTGAGTTTAGATTTAGGCTTAAGAAATTATTATAAGCGAATTTTAAAGAGAGAAAGAGTTAGAGAGTTTTTAGAGAGAGAAAGTTTAAGTACAAATGAGTTAAGTAGAAAAAATGTTCACCCCGTTATTAGGGAAGCCTTCCCCTTAATATAGAGGAGCCAAGACTTAGCCTTAAAGTGAAATCTGTTACAAAAGAGCACAAATTGCTCTTTAGTCCTTAACAATAATACATCGTCACAAATGTTCTCTAAAACTTACATTATATATATTTTAAGGACTAAACTTTCATTATTTACAGTTTAGTCCTTAAATTTACATTATTTACAATTTAGTCCTTAAAATCCTACTTCCATATCATTGTTCATCGTAGGTTTGGTGCAAAACATGTCCAAATTGCCCCTTCGGTTTAGGCAATAATACCCTTCAAAATCAGTATCATAATATCCTAACACCACAGACCACTTTGCAATACATTATTTAGAGGTAAATAGGTTTGAATGTGATAGAATGCGCTAGAAAATATGGCATCATCTTTCTTGCCACTATTACCAAAGCTAAATATAGACTTTTCAACTTAAGGTACATTTTCTAAGCATCTAATAAACTCTTACTAATGTAGTAAACAAGACGGGGATAGTTGTCCACTTCTCAAACCAATGCTGCACTTGCAGCATAATCAAACACTATTAGATACACGTAGAATCTTTGTCTAACGATGGGTTTGAATAGAGTTTCTGGTGAAGATAATTGTCGCTTGCTTTCCACAAATTCCTTGTCACAAGTTGGGAACCAATTAATGTCTTTGGCATTTCTTAATACTTGGAAAAATCGTGCACACGTATCGATTGACCTTGAACCAAACTTATTCAAAGCGGCCAATCTTCTAGTTAATACCTGAACTTATTTGATAGTTTGAGGAGGATCTATGGCTAATAAAGTATTCAACTGATTTGCGTCAACTTGGATCCCTTTCTCACTGATAATGTAGCCCAAAAACTTTATCGGATCACGCACCAAATGTACACTTCTCTGGATTCAATTGTAAGTTGATGGCTTCCAAGTTAGAAATTTTTTTTTGAGGTCAAGTGTATGATCCTTCTCTCTTGGGATTTTTACCATCATGTCATCAATATAAACTTCTACATTTCTTATGATCAGACTGGAAAAGACTTTATTGACCAATCGTTAGTAAGTGGCCCCAACATTGTTTAACCCAAAAGGTATCACTTTGTAATAATGAAGCCTCTGTCAGTGATAAATGTGGTATGGTCCTGATTGTGCAGATCCATCTATATTTGATTGTATTCAGCAAAAGCATCCATAAAGGATAACAATTTATTTCCCAAACTGGAATCCACCAGCTGATCTATTCAAAGAACAAAAAAAATGATCTTTGGGGCATGCTTCTGTTGATATCTGAGAAATCAATGCATATTCACTATTTCCCATTCATATTTTTAAAAAGCATCGGATTTTTAATCCAAAGTGCATACTAGGATTGTCGAATATGCCCCACTTAAGATAATTTGTCTACTTCTTGAACTATAACTGGTGAGGATGATGTCTGATCAAAGGGCATTCTTGGAAAGACTTTTATCTTTATAAGATATTTATTTTTGGAGTGAAGGATAGATAGATAAAATAGGTGTGTCTTAGCTATTAAGTTTTCTTGAAAAAATTCCACCCCATTAAATGCGGTTGGTTGGGGTATTAATACTTATTTTATGACCCATGGGTCATTCGGATCAGACGTTGGATTTGGGTCAATCTACAGAGCCACTACCTAAACGGGTTAGCACATGTCAGCACATATCTGAGTCATGATTTACTTAGTTGTATTGTTCATCGTAGGTTTGATGCAAAATATTTCCTAATTACCCCTTCGGTTTAGGTAGTAGTACCCTTTCAAAAATATTTGAACCTATCAGTAGCCCCTTTAGGTCTTTGAAAACTATTTTGGAAGAGATAAATTATCAATGAAAAGACTTGGATCATTTTTGAAGTATTTTTCGAAGTGTTAGCTACCGAGGAGAAGACCTTTACCAGATCCAAAGCGTTTTTCTTTTTGCAGATGGAAGAACCAAAGGTTAGAATTTTGTAAAACAACACGTGTCATATTCAGATTCGACCTCTTAGTCATTTTCCTCATTGGTACTTGCACTTATTTTTTCAAAAAGTAATTATGGTGTATTTAATAGCCCTAATCATTATTTGAACGATTTATCTCCCCTAGGCGAAGTATTCAAGTGGATTTTCACACACATATATAAGTCATTTTCACTCTTTCTTTTTTCAGAAGCAAGAAAAATTTTCTAGAGAGAGAAAGCTTGAGTTCGTGACTTTTTTTTAAACCTGGGAAATTATATGTTCATAGCCAGAACTGTTCTGATCAAAGAAGGTTGGTTAAATTTATCTGATTTGCAAAAAGGAAGAAATGCTGCAAGAATTGCAGTCGGATTCCCTGTTTCTTTTGGTGGAGTAATTAGCCAAACGATACCAGAACCGGACAAGAGTTTTTCATCGTCCAAAACATCAGTAAATCCGAAAACCTTTTTTATCCCAACTTTATCCACCCTTAGAGTTTGAACCTTCAATGCAAGTTTCCCTAGATATTTTTTCTAAGGACAAAGCAGTTTCTAGTGTTAAGAAACCCTCACCATTTCTTGCCATGGGATCAGATACTGAAAATACCACACCCCAAAGAGTCACTCGACTCTCCAAAGCCAAGAACATCGCTCCCTCTTCAAAAAATGTTAGTTCATAGGCATTAAACCCTCTTTCCCAACCTCATGTGGACCCAAATCTATTGTTTTCCCTTAATAAGGCCACCCAAGTTGAGAAAGAAACTACATGTGCTAAATCGGTCAAACAACGACCGACTATAATGGAAGAAAATATGTAAGATATTGGGGAAGATACCCTATTGGAGACATCCGGACATACTAGGAATACCACATCGGATCAGACAATTAGAGGAAATGTGGGACATGCAAATATTGAGTCACTTCCGGAGTGCTTGGAAGGGAAAGTTGGGCCCAACCTTCGTAAGGTTAGTGTGAAATACTTATTGGCCATTAAAAAAATATCTTACGTGCATACACATACTACCGAAATAGATCAGATAAGAACAAAATGGGGCGTTTCGGAGTATATTAAGGTTAGGATTCTTATTACTCCGGAAACTCCTATGGATCGTAAAGCTAAGGAAATGGTGGTATACACCGAGGTGCTGAACTGGGGTCTTCGTTGGCCATTAGACCCGGAAATAGTCAGATACTTTCATATAATCAAGCTTTTCCCAAGCCAGCTGAGCCCGAATGCCTAGTATACTATGTTAGCCATCATTATTTCTTATAGATTATCAAAAATTCTAATTCCTATGAAGCAGTTTGCTGTTGTGGCTGGTTTGTGTAAAAATCACCAAATCATTTTTTATCATCGCAATATGAGAAACGGCCATAAAATAGTGAATGATCTGTTGGAGGCTGAGAAACCATGGAGGAATCAGTTTATTTTCATAAGTGGAGCTTGGGATAATGGAAAAAATATAATCTTCAAAGAAAATCCAAGCCAACTGACTAGATACTGGAAGAGTTCAGGCTAATAGTCGATCTGGAAAGACAATTCAGGGCTCAACCAAAGGATATAACTTCTCTTATAACAGACAACCAAAACTTGAAGAATTCTCTTTCATTTGAACAACAAATATCGGAGGCTTTAAATAAAGAGAAAGATGAACTGAGCACTGAAATGCGCCAATCCAAGACTTCCCAAGGGGACATCCAGATTAAGTATTCTAAACTGGAAACTACCACCTCTAATGAGATCAAGTATTTGAAGGAACAACATACCACAAATGCAAGCACTTTCAGCACCTTATCTGGAGAGAAAGAAAAGTTAGAGAAAATCGTTAAAGAGAAAGAAGAAGAAAATATTTCTCTTAAGAATAATCAAGTTCAAGAGATAGTTGCAGCAATAGAGAAGTATGCTGCTAGTATTGTGGATTCATCGGGAAAAAAAAGATGAAGTTATCAAATCGGATATGGTTTTGCTATTTTATGAGACCTTTCCAAAGAAGAACCTTGGACCTTTGTGGAAGTTTGTACCATATGATGAGATACATTTTCATACCATGCCAGATGGTGATAAACATGGTTATTCTTTACCAAGTCCGTGTGATTCTGATGAGGGAACCGATGAAAGATCAAACACCAATACCAAGACTCCAAAGAAAGATGATGGTAAGGAAAAAAACGAAGGGAACGAGCCCTAAGGTTATTGTATTTACTTTTTATGTTTAAGACTAAAGTCCTTAGATGGCCAAGGCATTCTGTTATTTCGAATTTTATTTTTTGAAACAAAGTCATTGGATGGCCAAGGCATTTTGTGTGATGGTGGATCGGACATATTGTGATCAATTTTTAATGTTATGTATTTCTTTCTCTTTTTATTTTTAGTATTTAATCGATATTTTATTTTTCCGACGTGTTTAACAAGCGTTCAATTCATTGAATCACTTCAAAAATACTTCATTTGAAGAATTAAAGTGTTTAATAGATCTGATCACTTCAAATATACTCAATTGAAGGATGAAGGTGTTTAATAGATCGATCACTTCAAAAATATTTCATTTGAAGGTCGGAGGTGTTTAATTGACATTTAATTTATTCGATCTCCTCGTACTCGCCACAATCTTTGAAAAAGGGATAATATTACGTTGATTGAAAACCGGACACCTCATTAAAACCTCCCCACGCCACTAGTGTAGGAAAGTCTATACCCCCAAATATTTACATTGAAGTATGACAAAGTAAATATTTACAAGATAATTGTATTCTAAGTACAACCTGCAATGCTCAACGTTCCATGGGTGCTTCAACATGTTTCCTTCTTTTTCTTGAAGTCTATCTGTTCCTTGCTTGATCCTTTTACACACCATGTATGGGCCATCCCAATACAGAGCCAGTTTCCCAAATTGTTTCTATTTGGTATGCAAAAAGACTTTTCTTAATACTTTGTCGCCTAACTGGAAATCTCTTCTTTTTACTCTGGATGCAAACCTACTTCTCATTAAACCCTGAAAGTGTGTTGCCTTCACTCTTCTTTCTTCAATCAGATTAACTAATTCCTTCCTTCCTTACTACCATTAGCATGTTCGGAATAATTTTGTATCCTGAATGATGGAAAAGTAGCTTCTATAGGTGTGTTTACATCCATCCCATAAACAAGGGCAAAATGAGACTCTTTGGTAGTCGTTCGTGGAGTAATTTGGTAGGCCCACAATACGTTTTGTAAATAACTCGGCCATTTTCCTGCAGCTCTTTCCAGTTCTGTTGAAATTGTCCGGTTAGCAACTTCAACTTGGCCATTAGTCTCGGGGTGGAAAGGAGAAGAGAAGAAATTTTGAATTCCTCTAGAAGTGCAAACGTCTCCATGTCTTTGTTGTCAAAATGCGGCCTATTGTCCGTAGTAATTCGTTGGGGAATTGCAAATTGGCAACAAATATTAGAAAGGATGAATTTTATGAATGCCTTTGAAGTGGGTCCAACTAGTGGTGCAGCTTCTATCCATTTAGAGAAATAATCTATTTCCACGATTATCGTTTGATAACCTCTAGACGTCATGGGCAGAGGTCCAACTAAGTCCAAACCCCATCTATTAAAAAGTATGGGTTCAGATATTGACTCCATAAGAACTGCTGGTGTATGGATTTCATTGACATATTTTTGGCAATGATCACATCTTTGGACCATATCTTTCGCATCTGCCATTATAGTAGGCCAATAATATCTTGCTGACAAAACTATTTTGGTTAAAGCCTTATAACCACAATGTGCTTATCCCTCTCTATCGTGCAATTCAGATATAACACTTTTGGATTCTTCAAAACCTAAGCAACGTATGAGAGGTCTTCTGAAAGATTTTTTATAAATAATTTCTCTTAACACTAGGAAACTACGATCCTTGTACTTGATCTTTTAAGCCAAACTTTATGTAGAAGGTAAAAATCCATCTGAAATAAATTGATGTATTTTATACATCCAATCTTTGGATTATATGATTGATATATTCATACTTTATTCAGATTCACCCTCTTTCCTTTGAAATGAGCTTATGGAGGGGCATTCTTGCATAAGAATTCATGGGTATACTTCAAAATAGGTTATGATAGCTAAAGAATCTGTCATAGTATTCTCCGATCTAGGGACATGTTCATACCAGATGATTTTAAAACTTATGACAACTCCCTTAGTACTTGCAGATAATATTATTAACTGATCTTTTTTAGTTTCAGATATCCTTTGAGCCTGATGAATAAGTAACTGGGAGTCACTTACTAATCAGACCCTCTATGCTCCACATATTTGAGCTAGTATTAAACCAACAATAACCGCCTCATACTCTGATTCATTATTGGATACCCTAAAACCAAAACATACAACTTGATACATAGTATCTCCATAAGGGAAAGTTAAACGAATTCCAGCCCCACATCCCATCATACTAGACCCACAGTCTGTTTGGATTTACCACTCTATTTTAGACTTATTTTCGTCCTCTCGTTCGTAAGGCCTTTAAGTATGAAGTTCCACCATGAAATCAGCTATAGCTTGAGCCTTGATCGTGGTCTGAGGCGCAAAATCAATTTCATAGTCTCCAAGCTCAACTGACCACTTAGTCATTCTTCCTGATATGTCAGCTTTTTGTAGAACATTCTTTAAACGAATGATGACTACGGCTAAATATTGTATATTCATTAGGAGTAGCAAAAATACATGTTTTAAATTGGCAAGTAAACAGATCAATCCGCAAATGGTCAATGTGGTGATCAACGGAACCTTTACTTTTCCTTGATACCTATTTATTAAGCCCTCTCCAACCTTTTTCTTAAATGTTTCTTGGTCACCCTTAATTTTTTCTTTAAACGACCTTCATCACTACTGGACGAAAGTGACTCTTTAAGGTCTGAGTCATTAGACGAACTATCAAAATATTTTGATGTTGTACTCACCGCCCGTTTGGATTGATGAATTTTCTTGTTGCTAACATGAGTCTTTGTGGACTGCTCATTTTTTCCAGGCTCATCGGCAGGGTGGAGTCCGAATGCATCATACTTTTCTTTTATTCCTTTCTCAGCCTGTTTCTGAGCCCTTAAAGCTTCAATTTCAGCCCTTAGCTGATCAGGTTCTTCTTGCATTGACTTTTTTTCATCAGTGGCGTGGTTGACATGAGATACATTAGTGTGCTCATTATTCTCTCTCACAACTTCAACCTCTGGAGGTGGAACGTCTTGTACATTAGGATCCATCTGTTCTAGTGACACCTAAACTGATTTATTCACTAGTTTTGAATCTGAAATTCAGACACCATCACCTCCCACTATGGTCGCCAATTTGGTGAGGATTATATTTAATTAAAGACTATTCTTGGAAAGATTTTTATCTTTATAAGATTTATTTTTGGAGTGAAGGGTAGAGAGATAAAAGAGGTGTGTCTTATCAATTAAGTTTTCTTGAGAAAACTCTACCCCGTTACATGCGGTTAGTTGGGGTTTTTATACTTGTTTTATGATCCATGTGTCGTTCGGGTTGGGCTTTAGATTCGGGTCAATCTTCAAAGCCCACTAACTAAACGGATTAGCACAAATTAGAATACACCTGAGTCATGATTTACTTAGTTGTAATGTTCATCGTAGGTTTGGTGCAAAACATGTCCGAATTACCCCTTCAGTTTAGGCAGTAATACCCTTTACAAAATATCTGAACCTATCAATAGCTTCAGATTTTTTTTTTAGAAAAAGATCTCCTTCTATGGACTATTAGACATGCACCAGTTCAGATAAATAGTTTGTGGAAAGTGCTACTTGCCGGTACACCAGTTACATCATCATTCCACCAAGCAAATACATGTAGTTTTGTGTCTAGCAATAACAAGTTTAGAATAATAACTAGTTGATGCCTCATTCACATATTCTAATACATTGTAAGTCCTTAACTTCATCATATTTCTACTCATATTCTCTATCAACCTCTTCAAGTTCCTAATATCATCAAATACTTTATCTTTGGTCATTAAAAGTATAACTCATACTCTTCTCGAGTATTCATTAATCAAATACACGAAGAACCTTTCCCATCCCATGGTGGGTTGTCATCCCAAACCCCAACAATAATACATCATTAGTTGTATGGTTTCAACGCACGAACTTAACTCTTTTTCTTTTACCTAGCACGTTTCTTTGACAAAACCTCAACTTTTGAACAATGTTACCATCCAACACCCTTGTTCGCTAAACTCAATAAGGCGTTTCTTACTCACATGCCAGAACATCAGATCCCGGAGCCTGGTCGAATCTCTCTTTATACTATACACACCCATGGACACTATATAACCTTTTAAAATTAACACACCTTTCAATGAAATCCAATCAACTTTAAGAACCAAAACATAGATAAAATTTAAAGATTTAAAGTCTATAAATAATGGTGAAGAAGGTCTAAATGTCTCAATGAGAAGAAGCGAGAGCAAATGGAGAGGAAAGATTAAAACAAATAGGTCTAAGTCTAAGTCAAAGGCTGGTGGTGACATCTCAAATTTGAAATGTTATTATTATCATAACCCGATCATATCAAGAGGATTGACCTCATAGAATAGATAGTGGTAGTCCGTCTACTCAGATTGTTATAAATGAAAATAAAGGTTATGAGAGTGCAAAAAATACTAACAGCGGCAAGTTGGGAACCTGAGAAAAGGCGGGTCATAGATTCAGGATGCTCATATCAAATCTGTCTAAGAAAGGAATACTTTGAGACCTTGAAATTAAAATAAGCAGAGGTGTGCGTATTGGTAACAATAAGGCATGCAGAGTTCAAGGTATGGGTTCTATTTGACTCAAAATATTTGATGATTGTAATTTCGTTTTTAGACGTGAGGTATATTCCAGAACTTAATAGAAATTTAATGTTCATTAGCATGTTAGATGATTTAGGATATTGCACTAGATTCGAACGTGGAGTAATGAGAATTTCTTATGGTGTATTAGTAATAGCCAAAGTGTCTAAAATAAATAGTTTATATATTTTTTAAGGTTTCACTGTTATTTCTAATGCATTAGTAACTAGTGTAAAAATTGCAGACATAACTATATGGCATTTGAGTTTAGGTCATGTTAGTGAAAGAGGTTGAATTGAATTAGCTAAACAAGTTTTGTTAGGAAACCAAAATTTGAACAAACTAAAGTTTTGTGATAATTTCACACTAGGAAAATGACACAAGGTGAAGTTTGGGGTGGGAGTGCAGAAGTCTAGTAGGCCATTTTAGTATGTTTACTCTGAACTTTTGAGTCCATCGTTTGTTTCTATTCATGGGGGAAATTCATGTTTTCTTACCATAATTGATGATTATTCTAGAAGGATATGGGTGCATGTCATTAAAAATAAAAGTGACACTTTTGAAAATTTGATGAATTGCATACTTTTGTAGAAAATCAAACACGAACTAAACAGAAAATTTTTACAACTGAAAATAGCTTGGATTTTGTTTCAGAGCAGCTTTATGATTTTTGCAGGAACCATTGCATACACACCGCAACAAAATGGTCTAGCAGAAACAATGAACATGAACTTATTGGAACAAGTGAGGTGTATGTTATTATGAGTTGGATTACCCAAACTTTTTTGTTGAAAAATTGTTAGTACTTCAGAGTACTTATCAATAGATGTCCATCAAAAGGAATAAATCTAAACTACTCCAACTTGAAAGTCTTGGGAGATTTAGCATTTGCCAATGTCAAGCAGGATAAGCTTGATGCTAGAACTATGAAGTGTATTTTCATTGGTTATCCTGAAGGTGTGAAGGTTACAAGTTGTGGAAGATGGAACCGGTAAATCAAATTTTATAATAAGCAATGATGTTACCTTTGATAAAACCAGGATGAGGATAAATTCTAAAAACCTAGATTTAAGACCATAAACCGGGGTAGAAAAAATCAATTTGGGGTAGATCTTTTCACTGATGAGAGGGAAGAAAAGGATCAGACTCAAAAACCTGGAGAAAGTAGAAGCCAAACAATGAGTGTTTCCGGCTATAAGCTAGCACGTGATAGAGAGGAGGGTTATTGCTCTATCTAAAAAATATGGTTATGATGATCTTATGTTTTATGCTTTGAATGTGTTTGAAGAGGTGCAAGAATCAGAACCAAAGAACTTCAAGGAGACATTCGAAATCATTGATAAAAAACACTCGCTGAAGAAATGAAAGAGGAAATACTTTCATTGGAGAAGACCCAAGCATGGAATATTATACCATTACCTAAGAACAAACAGGTAATTGGTAGCAAATGAGTGTTTAAAAGGAAAGAAGTTATACCAAGGGTCGAAGCACCAAGGTATAAAGCGAGACTTGTAACAAAGGGTTTTACTCATGTAAAAGGGATCGATTACAAAAAGATCACGGAACCATTGATGAAACATTATTCTATAAGGATTATTATGGTAATTGTAATATATATGATCTTGAGTTGGAACAGATAGATGGGAAGACCTCATTCTTATATGGAGAGTTAAATGAAACAATCTACATGCAACAACTTGAAGGTTTTTCGGAAGATAACTCAAAAGTATGTGTGATAAAAAAATATTTGTATGGTTTAAAGCACATTCTAAGACAGTGGTATCATCAATTTGATGATTTTTTTTATTAAAGATGGGTTTTGTGAGAAAAAAACTATGATAATTGTGTGTACATGATGCAGAGGGATGAAAAACTTATTCTTTATCTCCTTCTTTATGTAGATGGTATCCTTATAGCAAGTTTTGACAAGCAAGAGATCCAAAGGCTCAAGATGAATTAAAATTGTGAATTTGAGATAAAGGATCTTGGTAATGCAAGGAGGATACTTGAGATGGATATCATGAGAGACCGGAGTGAAAGTGAGTTATTTTTATCTCAGCAGAGTTACTTGAAGAAAATGGTGGATCGGTTTAGAATGAAAGATTCTAAGGTTGTAAACACTCAACTAGGCCATCATTCAAAGTTAAGGATGAGAAAAAAATATGGAGAGTATTCCTTATATAAGTGGGGTTGGAAGTATCATGTATGATATGGTTTGTATTAGACTTGATTTATCTTATGCAATTAGTATAGTAAATCGGTTTATGGAAAACTCAGGTCAAGTTCACAGGAAATCTTTGAAATGGGTGATGAGATATATGAATGAGTCATTGAAGGGTGGCCTAAAGTACATTAGAACAAATCCATGCTACGAAATCCTTATCGAGTTTTGTGTTTGCATTATTCAGAACAACAATTACTTGGAAGGCAAATCAACCATTAGTTGTAGTCTTGCCAACAATTCAAGCCGAATACATAGCCTTTGTTGAAGGGGTTAAGGAATCCATATGATATAAGGGTATCACTGGAGAAATGAAATTAGTCAAGGATATATGAATTAAAATGTGACATCCAAAGTGTCATTCATTTGGCAAATAATCAGGTTTATCATGAAAGGACAAAGCACATTGACGTTTGGTTGATTTTTGTTGAGGACATGATTGAGACAAAATAAATGATGATGGAGAAAATAACATCGGAAAAAAATCCAACAGACATATTCACCAAATCGTTACCTAGAATTCCTTGGTGGGAATTTGGCATCACCTTTCATTTAAAAGAAATATAACTAATTGTTGGTTTTTTCTTGGAAATTTTAGATGAGACAGAGTCTTCTAGGTTAAGATGTTTTAAATGAGGTAGGGTCTTCAAACCGGGACTTTTAGATGAGGCGGGTTCTTCGAATTGACGGTCTTTTAGATGAGACACAGGTCTTCTAACCCCTGGGATTTTAGATTAGGTAGGGTCTTCTAACCGATGGTTTTTTTGATGAGGCAGGTTCTTCTAGCCGATGGTCTTTTAGATGGGGTAGGGTTTTCTAATCAAGAGTCTTTTTTATGAGGCAATGCCTTATAGCTGATGGTCTTTTAGATGAGGCAGGGTTATCTAGACGAGGGTATTCAAAATGAGGGTCCCAAAAATGAGGTACCTTATTATTTGTGAGATATTTAGTTACAATTAGTTCAACCATTTATGGTAATAAGTAACTAATTCTATTTTTGGATCAAGAAAGCTACTATTATAAATTCTCTCTTATGTCTTGAAGAAATGTACATTTCAATAAATTAAGAAATCAAAAATATAGTCTTGAAAGAAGAGTTCAGGGAAGTGAGTAAAGTAAGGAGTAAAGTCTTATTCTTGTAACTTAATTAAGTGAATCTTTCTTGTAAAATAATTTTGTGAGATAGTAAATTGGAGAGTTGTTCTCTCCCCTAGATATAGGTCGACTAAAGTAGGTAAACAATTAATATGTTTTGTTTTATTTTTTCGCCAATTTAATTTTTTTTAATTATTATTAATATTATTATTATTTTGTGTCCCATTGTTCTTAGTTACCTATTTCGATATTGCTCCATACATCAAGTTATTAGTGTGAGTTTACCAAATCTTGCAACATAATTGATTGTCTCTGATTGTCCGTGATGATAATGATAGTTATGCCACGGCTTACTAGCTTGCTCGCTAGACCGTTGTTTAAAGATAGAGAACAGTGGCCTTAATAGAATCATTGGAGAAGTAGGATCGGAGTGAGCAAACATAAAAGATAGAAGAGAGGTATGTAGAAAACCTAAGTGAAATTGTTTTGTGTCCTTTGTTTCCTTAGTCTGAATTAACATTATATTCATTATTTATGTAGTTAGTGAATTATAATTCACTAATTTCATATAGGTCTTTCAATTTAGTACATGTATTCAATATGCTAAACTTTATTTTATTATTCACTTAATTTCACTACAAGTTTCATTATCTCCTATATTTTGATGCTTTAACCATTGTAGGCGACCATAACCATTATGGCACTATTACGTTCCAATACTCGAGTGTTGAACTAATGGATCCTTCCTAAATATTCAGATTCCTCTAATACTTAAGTACACTTAAAAACATTTATAAGACCCAACAATATTATTATTATTATTATTATTATTATTATTATTATTATTATTATTATTATCATCATCATCCGTAAGTCAAATTCTATATACGGATTATATTAATCAATTAAACTTGTAACAACATGCCTAAATATCCAACATAAGGTGTTGAAGCTAAAGCAGGCTCTTTATGGGTCAAAACAAGCACCAAGGACATGGAACAGTAAAATCGATAAGTAATTCCGAGAGAATGGCTTCAACAAATGTCCCTACGAGCACGCTCTATATACCAAGATAAAAGATGGAGATATTTTATTTGTGTGCCTCTACGTGGATGACTTGATCTTCACCGGAAGCAACCCAAGCATGTTTAATAAATTCAAGGAAGTAATGACAAAATAATTCGAGATGACATACTTAGGGCTCATGGTGTACTACATTGGCGTTGAAGTTAAACACCAAAAATATATAATTTTCATCTCACAAAAAAGATATGCAAAAGATATCCTGAAGAAGTTTAAGATGGAGAATTGTAGCCCGAAAAGCACACTCATGGAGTTTAAAGTCAAAATATGCAAACATAAAGAAGGCAACAGCGTAGATCCGACATTATTCAAAAGTTTGGTAGGACGTCTACGCTATCTAACTTGCACAAGACTAAATATTCTTCATGTAGTTGGATTGGTTAGCCCCTACATGGAATCTCCAACAACAACTCATTTCAATGTTGCAAAGAGAATCCTTCGTTATCTGAAAGGTACAATTGACTTTGGCTTCCTCTATTCAATTTCTAATGATTACAAGCTTGTTGGGTATAGTGATAGTGATTTAGGTGGAGACATAGACAATCGAAGGAGTACTACTGGATTTGTATTTTTTATGGGAAACATTGTCTTCACATGGATGTCAAAGAAACAACCAATTGTGATGTTGTCCACTTGTGAGGCGGAATACATTGTTGCTACTACATGTGTTAGTCATAAAATTTGGCTTAGAAATCTATTGAAGGAGATGAAACTAACATAAAATGAGCCAACGAAAGTGTATGTCGACAACAAGTCAGCCATCGCCTTAGCCAATAATCCATTATTACATGATCGAAGCAAGCATATCGATGTCTGTCACTACTACATAAGAGAGTGTATTTTAAGAAAGGATGTGCAAGTTGAATATGTGAAGACACAAGATCAAGCTGCCGATATTTTAACCAAGCCGCTGAAAAGCCAAGACTTCAAACGATTAAAGAAACTACTAGGGGTCACGGGATCAAGTTTAAGAGGGAGTGTTGGATCATAAACTTGACCCGATTAAAGGATTCAACACACTCAATAAGACTCATCTAGGAATCATCTTTTAGAAACAATTAAATTAATATTTATTTAGTAGTGGAGGCTGTGTGTAAGACCATCTTTAGGTTGAGTACAAGATACACTTTTATGTTGAGTGTAAATGTTGAGTGTTTAAGTATCCATAAGATCTTGGATGGTGAATCCTTGTCTTCACTATGGTTCTATAAATAGTGGAGCTCTCCCACCATCTAGAGCATCACAAAACACACCAAGAAGTAATTTAGAGAGAAAATTACAGTGAGAGAAAGAGAAACAATAATGCTCTCTTGAGTGTTAGAAAAATATATCTCTTCTAGTGTGAGTTCTAAGAGTGGCTTGTAATATTTCTTCTTTTTAATCTACATTAAAGTTATTTGTTCGTTCTTAGTGTTGTTTTCATATTTTCCGCCAACGTTAAGAAGATTGGTCTTTTATGGCAAAGTATCAAACGATACATATTCTTGGATAAGAACTCATTTTGATGGTATAAAGGGTTGTTTCTTTACATAATCCCGGAAACTTTTAACCCTAAAATGGATTTTTCACAATGATAAACATATTGAAGGAGCATAATTTTAATTAGTTAAGGAGTATCATCGTCTCCTCCTCCGTTATAGCTATAATAATTTTCAATAAGTTTCACTTCATCTGACACCGTGAGTTCTTTACTAGGCCAGAGACCAGACAAGAGGAAATTCTTGATCATAAAAAGGATTTGGAAATATTGAAACCATCATTTATGTTAGACACATTATAAACCTTCCGACGAATCTGATGATTTTGATCCATTTCTTCTAAGAAACACTATTTTTTAAAACAAAATGTAAAATAATGAATAAAAAATAACAACAATGACTAATTATTAAGATCATATCTTAAGTGTAGCCATTCCCTGCCTTCCGACTTGGCGATGTTCCATGTCTAAGTTTCAAAATTTCCAATTTTCAGAAATAAAAGAAAGTTTCCAGTCGTGGTTAGATGTAGGAAGATTACTAATTTTGTATCCAGTTTTGATAAAGGATATTGAAAAGCTTTTGAATCTTAATATTAGAAAGGAAGACGAAAATTATAAAGGGTATAATTTAAAATTTTTGAACTGAGAATGATACTTAGCAAAGTGGACACATCCATTGACAGATAACTGACTAGGAAATATGTTGATATATTTAAAGAAATTGTGTATGAATTTCAGAAAATGAAGGCGAAGACCCATTAGAAAACAGAGATGAAAAGGCAGGCTTCATCTGGTTCTCCCTGATAAGGGAGTTCACAGGAGAGAGGAAGTCGTGCAATTATATCTTCATGAAAACCATAAATATTTTTGAAAGTTTGAAGTTCCGCTTTGTTCATATTTTTATAGGACTCTACAGGAAATACTCATTTAAAAATTCGGGATCTTCGGGAACATTGACGGGACAAAGTGGAAGAAGTTCTTCTGTAGTTTTTTATGGTGGTGAGGGGTTTTTCGTTTTCGATTCATTTCTTGAAAATAATGGAAGATAAAATTACTATGACACATGAAACATGAACAAACAAGTTAGAATAGAAAAAGTAAGTATAAAAGTACATTATTGGATATGTCACGAATAAAAAGGTTTTACTATGACACATGAAACATGAACAAACAAGTTAGAATAGAAAAAGTAAGTATAAAAGTACATTATTGGATATGTCACGAATAAAAAGGTTTAGAGTTTCAGTAAAGAAGACGCATGAAATAAGAAAGTTTGAAGATTTGATGAAAGAAATCTATAAATAAAAAAATAAAGGAAGAAATAACATTTAAATATTAAGAATAATAAGGAATATCAACTGTAGGTACAATCCGATCTCAACACTAATATAATATTGCCCGTTTTAGTTCCGAAGGATCATACGACTTTGTTTTTGGTCCATTTCCAAAAGGCCTCATACTAATTGAGATATGTTTTATTTTTAACCGATATGGGATGTGGGACTTCGATCGTCACCCTAACAAATTTTCTTCTCGAACAAAGTACCATTTTAGCCTCCTCTCATGACTTACATTCGCCCACTCTAATCAGGTTGGGGCTACCTGAACCATAGAGGCATCACGAATGTATCTGTTCACCTCCTATTAGACCATATTGTCTTGTTCTTTAGCGCCACTTCAATCAAGTCAAACTTCTTGATGAGCCACGAACACTCCTAACTTAGGATCTCTAGAGCAGATCTTTCACCTTGAGCATAGCCACTGCCTTCTGGAAACATGTTCGGCATTCTGAGAATTTCACCACCATCGCGTTCTGCAAGGGCCTGGAGCTCTGATACCTTTTTGTTGGGAATATGGGTAACGCATATTCCGTCTCCGTATATAAGTAAGAACAACCCGATCTCACCTTAACAAAAAAGTTAGTGCACAGAACAAAACATTTAAATTAAAAATATCTTATAATAATAAAGAAAGAGTTGGTATTTGATGAACAATATCTCGTTAATATTATTATTTTTATAGTTCTTAAAATAAATTTGGTTTTTAAATTAGTAAAAAATTATTTTAAGCACTATGGGGGAATTCTGATAAGGATATATTATGTACATGATATATATTCTTTACGATTGACGAGATATATTCATATAAGGAATTTTATGAGGATAAGATAAAGGAAAAGTACGAAATTAGCTAAAGAAATAAGACGGGGATCTTCCAAAGATCTTTAGCCGAAGGACACTCAAAAGGATTTAGATGAGGAAATAATGAATGCAAGAATATGAGAGTCTTCTAAAGATCTTTAACTTAAAGAAACTCAGAAGGATTTAGACAATGAGATAATGAAAACAAGAAGATGAGGATCTTCCAAAGATCTTTAACCGAGGGATATTCAGAAGGTTTTAGAAGATAAGATTATGAAAACAAGAAGACGAGGATATTCTAAAGATCTTTAACTATGGGACACTCATAATAATTTAGACGAGGAGATAGCGAAATTAATAAGACAAGGGTCTTTTAAAGACTTTACCGGGTGACACTCAGAAGGATTTAGACGAGTAGATAATGATAACAAGGAGATATGGGTCTTCATAAGACTTTTAGGTGAGAAGAATCCAATAAACTTTAGATGAGTTCATGGTAGAAATACAAGATGGAAGCAACAGAATGGGAAGGGTTGTTTAAACGGTTATAACTGTGAGATACATGTCAGTATTTAATAGGTGCCAAAAAAGGTTGTTATTTAGTTATAACACGTGTGATGAGTTGATTAAAGGAGAGACAAATGTAAATTGTATAAACAAAGACATAAATCCTCATTTGAGGATCATCACATTAATAGAGAAAAAAGACTTTTAAATTTGAGTATTCATTCTTTTCTGAATGTGGTTAATTCATTACGTTGGTTCAATATTTGATAAGAATTTTTCCTCATCACTAGCGAGGAAAATCCTTCGGATGCTTTGACTAATGTATTATCGATTTCAAAGCTTACGAGCTTCATCAGGATGATAACATATTGGAATGCAGGTGAGTGGGTCTCTAAAGAATACAACATTGAGTGCAATGGGCAGAGAATTGTTACGTATAGGCTAGAAGTAACTCATTAACAAAGGTTTTATCGTAGGACTACACGGGTATAGCTGGATTTACCGAAGACATGTATCAGGCAAGAACTGTTGAAACTCTCATGTGCTTCAGTTGTGACCTAGTTTTAGAGATGCTTATTAATCCTAAGGCGGAGATAATCTATCAAAAACTGGTGACTATTTAGTCAAATGAGATATGTATTAAACCAAAGCAGGATGGTCTAAACCGAGCTGATCAGAAGCACCAATTGATCCGAAATGAGCTAGAGTATTGCACCAAGCTGGGCAGATCCAAAATTTTCTATTTGTTAGGTATCTTATTGTAGTTGGGTCTCCTATTTTAGTATTCATATATTAATTCTATTGAATATATTAATTGAGTCTTTTATATCAGTTCTGATTTGATATTTATGATGTTTCCCGTATTAATGTAGTATGCGTTATTTTGGTCTTTGATTAATGGGCTTTGATCTAGAATCTTTGATGAGGAATTAAGGTATTCCCTAAACCTATAAATAAAAGAATATAATATTATGCAAAGTATGCTTTGAGACTGGTGGTGCAATTACGCGAGCAGTATTTTTTTAAGAGATAGAAAATAGCTCTAGGTAATTTGAGAGATAAATAAGGTGAGAGATATATACTAACTAAATGGTTTTGTGAATCACGTCTTGTTTTGTTACAAAGAGTGATTGAGTCCTTTGTGTTTGAAAATATTTTTGTAACATACTTATATATATAAAAGAGTGTACGTTGTCCGTGGTGTAAGAGTTTTTCACGATTTGAACCACCTTATATAGCGTCTTTTGTGCTTAGTTTTATACGCTTTCTCTTATTTGTTGCTTCGTCTTAAATAGAGTAATTAGATCGTTCTTCTATAACTTCGTCTAATAGTATATGGGTTCTTGCCTAGGCTGAACGGGTACTGGTTTCTCCAATATTTTATATTTCAAAATTCATGATTTGAAATTTGAATTTATTTAAAAGTGTATTTTTTTCAAATTCAAGTTCAAACCATATGTTTTGAACATCATAATTAGATCGTTCTTTCATAGATTCGTTTAGTCGTATATCGATTCTTACCTAGGTTGAATGGCTATATCTTAAGCATTATAATTAGATTGTTCTTTCGTAGAATCGTTTAGTCGTATATCGATTCTTACCTAGATTCAACTGTTATCTAAATTGAACGGTTACCTAAAATTTTCAATGTATTATATTCAAATTCAAATTCATGATCTGAATTTTAATTTATTTAAAATAAAAAAGAATCCAAATACAAACCGAAATCATATATTAAATTATAACTATACGTAAAACTTATAGCCATATTTTGTTAAGCTATCACACCGAAACCATAAACTTTGATTTTCAAAACAACCAAATAAATCAGCTTTGTTAAATCATTTATATTTGAAATAATTTTGATAATTACAAATTGTTTTTTTATGCAAATATTGTTTACTAAGATATTTTTTAATATTCTGTAATTTTTAATAGGATTGATAATAATAATCCAATATTTTTTTTTAATATAATTAAATACTTTATTAAAAATATAATGATTTATGCACTTTAAAGTATTTGATAATGTAAAATTTTCTAAATGGCTTGTTCTTTTCCAATTATTCAATACAAACCTTTAATTAAAAAGAAAAAGTATCTGATAATGTTTTCTAAATATAAACTTTATAAAATGTATACGGACGGGATATGGAAAATTCAAATTATTCATATCTATGTTCTTTATACAAATGTAGAATACATTATCATTCCATTAAGATATATAAAACAATGAAAAATGGATATTATCTTTCCATTTAGGTATATAAAACAAAAATTAATATTTTGGATATCATCTTTCCATTTAGGTATATAAAACAAAGAAAAAATGGATATTATCTTTTCCATTTACATATATAAAATGGATATTATCTTTCGATTTACCTATATAAAACATATAAGTCCTTCATATGTTTTGCTACTGGCTTCCAAGCAATTTTCAGAGCTTCAAGATATGGACTTCCTTTTAGCATGCCTCTCAATTTGTGTAGCTACTGTTCTCTTCCAACTTTACAATTGGCTCAGTTCCACTTCAAAAACTCTTCCTCCCGGTCCTAAACCACTTCCTATTGTCGGAAACCTTTTACACCTTGGCGACAAACCCCACCAGTCACTAGCTAACCTAGCCAAAGTTCATGGACCTATTCTTACTTTACGACTCGGCCAAACCACAACAATAGTAATATCCTCACCTCCTCTTGCTAGAGAAATTCTAAAAGTACACGATCTTAACTTTTGCAACCGAAAAATACCAGAAGCAGTCAAAGCTCTAAACCATCACGATGCAGGAATGGCTTGGCTACCAGTTTCAAACAAATGGAGATTGATGAGAAAAATATGCAACTCTAATATTTTCACTACTCGAAAACTCGATGCCAATCTGGATATGAGACAAAGAAAGATACACGAACTTCTCCAAGAGGCTGAAAGAAAGTGTCTTTTAGGTGAAGCCATGGATATAGGAGAAGCGGCCTTCAACACCACAGTTAATGTACTATCCAACACGGTTTTATCCATCGATTTGGCTCATTCTACTTTAGACTCTGGTTCTGGTGGAGGATTAAAGAATTTGGTACGGTCTATGTCGGATAGTGCTGGGACACCTAACTTATCCGATTATTATCCTTTTCTGAGGAAACTTGACCTGCAAGGTATAAAGAGGAGGTCCGTCGACATTATGAGTAAGTTGCTTGATTTATTCGATGTCATTATTAACGAACGGTTGGAGACAAGGAAGAAAACTAATGGATCAGTCCCGACCGCTGATGCCTTGGATACTCTTATTAACACTATCGAAGATGATAGTGAAACGTTGAGCTGGAATGATCTCAAGCACTTGTTTATCGTAAGCTCTCTATAACTTTTTCTATCTATTATTGTTGAACAGCTTAACATGGTAAGTATTACAAATACAATGAAAGAATCTTGTGTTGTATAACAGGACTTATTCATTGGTGGAAGTGACACAACTACAACAACTTTAGAATGGGCAATGTCAGAAATTCTCCGCAGTCCAGCGTCTCTTTTTAAAGCTAAAGCCGAGCTCAACAAAATAATTGGCAAAGGAAACATTGTTAGAGAATCTGACATTCAAAACTTACCTTATTTGGAGGCAGTCATCAAAGAAACCTTCCGTTTACGCCCTGCTGGTCCCTTGTTAGTCCCACGCGAAAGTAGCTCGGACGTAAAAATCGCAGGTTTTACAGTCCCGGCAAAAGCACAAGTATTGGTGAACGTATGGGCCGTTGGAAGAGATCCAAATTTCTGGGAGGAGCCTGACTGTTTTATCCCGGAGAGGTTTCTAAAGTCAAATATTGATTTTAGAAGCGATGAGTTTAGTTTTATTCCGTTTGGTGGCGGACGCAGAATCTGTCCAGGAATACCGCTGGCGACTAGGATGTTGCCACTGATGTTGGGTTCTCTTATTCATTCATTTGATTGGAAACTTGAGAATGGAAAGACATTTGAAAGTCTGGACATGGAAGAAAGTTTTAGTCTCGGTTTACCTAGAGCTCACCCACTTAGGATTATCCCTATTCCTCTACCTGCTTGATGACTATGTCAAATTCAGTGCAGAAAGATGGAGCCAAGATGTTAGTCGAAATATGAAGTAAAGATGAAGTTTCAGATTTGTAATTTTTCAATTTTCTTTCCTTAATTTGTTCAGTATACAAGCAGCATTATATAGTGAATTGAGGGTGTAACAACCTTGGTTATATTCCCATGTGAGGCTGTTACATCTTGTTACAGATTGTTTGGCTTTACTATTAATACTATACTAAACAGACTCTTAGTAAGTAGGCTTGGGCTTCACTACTTAGATAGACCCGTGCTCACACATAACCAGGCCCATGAGAGACTTAACCTTGGTCCATGACTTAAACACAAGCCTGTGAACACAACTAGGGTTTACACCCTCAGAACACCATCTCGAAGTCTTTCTCTTCTGCCTCTCTCTGCTTCTTCAACCTGCTCTCGAAGTCACTCTCTTCTACTTCTCTTCTTCTTCAGCTTGTCTACCATCCTCTTCTTTCTTCTTCTTCTCTTCTCCGGTGTGCATGGTGGTCTTGTGACCAACACTACCTTCAACATCCCCCCTCAAACGCAGAGGCGATTCAGACAGCCAAAGTTTGTCTCGAAGGTACAGGAACCGAGATGAAGTCAGGGCTTTGGTTAGGAAATCTGCAATTTGGTCCAGGGAAGGTACGTATCTGATCTGAACTGATCCTTCTAGAACTTGGTCCCTTATAAAATGCACATCTAACTCTATGTGTTTTGTTTGAGCATGAAATACAGGGTTGGAGGCTAAGGAACTGGCCCCAAGATTATCACACCACATCACCGATGGTGGTATGAGGGGGATCTGCAATTCAGTGAGCAACGACTTCAACCAGATGAGCTCAGCAGAGAGATTTGCCAAGGCACGATACTTTGATTCAGTGGAGGAGCGATCGACTACATTTTGTTTCTTGGATGACCAGGAAATAAGTGTGTTGCCCAGAAACACACAGTATGCCCCACACTGCAACGGTCATCTGGGGAGGAAGCCCAATCGGCATCCGAGTAGCCATGGAGTTGCAGTTGGTAGCATGGCTTTAAGTGAAGCCCCAGCCATCGTGTGCCAGATAAGTATCGAACAACTCGTTTAAGACTTTGCAGTGTCTAGAAGTAGGATGTTGCTGATGCTGACTTAACCTGTTAACTGCAAAAGCAATATCTGGTCTAGTATGAGTCAGGTATTGCAAAGCACCTAACAGGCTTCTATATTGTGTAGGGCAGACCAATGGAGAACCATCAGAGGAGGAATGCTGAGTACCGGCCACCATGGGAGAAGGACATGGCTTGGACATGGACAGTCCTTGTGCGCAAAGTAAGTCCTCTATGTATTTGTGTTGAGTTTGGTAGAAACCACTTTGATCACGATGAACCTCTATTCCCAGGAATAGACTGAGTGGTCCCATGTCCTTGAGTGCAAATACAGCATTTAGGTTATGTATGAACTGTGTTAAGCATGTTGTGTCATTGCATGTTACAAGAATATCATCCACATACACAAGGATTAGAAGAATAGTTGTCTTAGAGACTAGATAGAACAAGGAGGAGTCTTCCTTAGAGTTACAAAACCCCCAACTGAGTAGAGTGTCTCTCAGTCTAGAATACCAGGCTCGAGGGGCCTGTTTCAGTCCATAGATAGCCTTATGTAACTTGCAAATGTGTGTAGGATAAGTAGAGTCAATGAACCCCTGAGGCTGTGTCATATACACAGTTTCTTGTAGAACTCCATTTAGAAAAGCATTATTGATATCCAATTGCCTCACAGACCAGTTCTTAGAGGCAGCAATGGTTAGAATTAACCTAACATTAGAGGCCTTGACCACTGGACTGAAAGTCTCATAAAAATCAACCCCTGGCTGTTGATGAAACCCCGTAGCCACCAGTCGAGCCTTATACCTTTGAATAGAGTCATCCAGGCCATACTTGACTTTGTATATCCACTTAGAGCCAATAACATTAGAAGAAGTAGAATCAGGAACCAAAGACCAGGTCTTATTAGCCATCAAAGCTTTATACTCAATAGTTATAGCGGTTTGCCATTCAGGATGCTCAATTGCCTCAGTAAAACAAGTAGGTTCAAACACATTGTTGTTAGCAGTAGTTAGAGACCCTACATATGGTAGTTTAGGCTTAGAAATTCCACTGCGTAGTCTAGTTTGAATAACATGTAGATGAAGTGGTGGGTGGGTTACAAAAAGGTGTTCAGGACTAGATATGGGAAGTCTATAGTCAAGGTAGGTGTCTGAGAAGTGTTCTCATTAGTGTGAGTGGTCAGTTTAGAAATAGAAGATAAGGAGTCAGGAGAACTAGATGAGAGAGTTACCTTAGAAGGACCAGTAGGAGGCTATTGAGTGTGACTTTGTGGTTGCAAGGGAGCAGGACACAGAGGTGTGTTCTGTTCAGTTGGAGCTGCAGAGTTGGACTCAACAGATGATACCTTTTCATCCATCACAAGGCCTGTAGAGAGAGTAGGTAACCAAAGATGGACTGACTTAGAAGACACAACCTCACTCTGATGAGTATTAAGAAAACCACTAATGAAAAAGGAAACTCTTCCTCATTAAAAACAACATTCCTAGATATATAGAGCCTCCCAGTTGAACTCAGACATTTATACCCCTTGTGACTCTGACTATACCCAAGAAAAACACACTTGACTGAGTGAAACTGAAATTTATGATGTTGATAGGGTCTAAGGCAGGGATAGCATGAACAACCAAATGTTTTGAGCGTGAGATAATTAGGAATTTTGTGAAACAGAACTTCAAATGATGATTTATGATGTAGGATAGATGTTGGTAGTCTGTTAATCAAATAGACACTAGTCTCAAATGCCTCAACCCAATACTTATAGGGTAGATGTGACTGAGCTAACAGAGTAAGTCCAGTTTCAACCACATGCCTATGCTTCCTTTCAGCCCTTCCATTCTGGGCTGAAGTATGAGGACATGATCTCCTCAAAATGAACCCACATTCTTGAGCTATAGGTACCAATATTCTGTACTCACCACCCCAGTCACTCTGAATAGCCTTAATAGATCTCTCAAACTGTGTCTCTACCAAAGCTTTAAACATTTTGAACACCCCTAATACCTGACTTTTGTCCCTGATAGGATACAACCAGGTGTATCTAGAGAAGTCATCTAGAAAAAGAATATAGTACTTAGACCCCCCAGTAGATTGAATAGGTGCTGGACCCCAAACATCTGTATGAATTAGATCTAGAACATGTGTAGAATGAGAGTTAGATATAGAATAAGGAAGGCTGTGTGATTTGCCCAACTGGCAAGCCTCACAGAAACTATTGGCATTACTCAAAACAGAATGAAGGTTACAAGTCCTAAGAACTTTGTCTAGCACACTTGATGATGGATGGCCAAGTTTTTGATGTCATTCATCTTTGACAGACTTAGATACAACTGTAGATAACACCCTAGAGACACCTAGATTTAGATTGCCTTGTGACTTAGGAATAGTATCCATCTTGTAGAGCCCATCTTCACATCTCCCTCTGAGCAGAATAGTCCCTGTTGCCTTGTCCTTTACCAAACAGAAAAACTTGTGAAATTCAACCAAGACACTATTATGATTAGTCAGTTGAAAAACAGAGAGTAGATTCTTATTGATCCTAGGGACATGTAATATAGGTTTTAAGACAATAGGTTGTTTTGTGAAAGAATTTAGAGTGGACTGACCAACATGTGAGATAGGAAGTCTCTCACCACTGCCAACTAGAATGTGTTTTGTACCTGAATACTCAGATTTCTGAGTCAATTGGCTAGTGCTACCTGTGACATGGTGACTAGCACCACTGTCTGCATACCAGACCCCTTCTCTTGATGTATCTTGAGAAGCCACCAAGGCATTTTGATCACCTTCAGACCTTGACTGTTCAGATGGAGAGGAGCCCATAACTGAGGGATCATCCCTATAGTAACATACAGCAGCAGAGTGGCCAAACCTGTTACAGATCTGACATGTTGGTTTACTCTGTGAGTACCTTCCACCTCTACCTGAGCCTCTGTAGAAATTGCTTCTGCCTCTTGTGTTGTAGCCACTGTTATTGTAGTTAGGTCTACCTCTATATCCTCTACCTGAGGCTCTGTTTTGGTTATAGTAACCCTTCTGACTAGTATTTGTAGATTGCTGATTCACATCACCTCTGTAAGCCACATTAGCACTAGAAATATTAATTGTATTCATAGCATTCTGCAGACCTGTCAACTGCTCTAGTCTGCTCTCATAAGTGAGTAGACTAGTTTGTAGATCTAGCCACCTTAGTCCTTCCTTGTCAGTTAAACTGACTACAATAGGTGTGTATTCAGCATCCAGGTCAGCAAGTACCTGTGTTAGTAGATCGTCTATTTAGGTGAGACATCCTGCTAGGATTAAGTTGTCATGAATCAATTTCATTTTGTTGAGATATTCTGTCATTGAGGCATATCCTTTGCGAGTTCTTTGAAACTCCGATTTATAGTATGTTATTCTTTCTCTAGTCTGTGAACCAGACAGTTTCCCAGCAACATCCCAGAGACCTTTAGCAGACTCTTCCTCCATCAATTGAGCTACAATTTCTGGGGTCATGGTGGAGTATAACCACCCAAGTAACAACTGGTCCTTGGCAACGCAGTCTTCAAAGTCTGGGTTGTCTGTGACATTACCCTCTGTATCTGTGACAAATTTTGAAGGACAAGCCTTCTCTCCATTAATAAAGCTCCATAGTTTGTTTCCCTTAATCATAAGTATTACAACTGTCTTCCACAGTAAGTAATTGTGTCTGTCAAGTCGTATATTGTTTACATTACTGATTGAATGTAAATGCAGGTTTTTGGCTGAGAAGGAAGAGTTGTTTGACAGTATGGATCCAACTGAGTTTGTGCTCAGTGAAGGGGACTCATTCAGATTTTCCATTGAAGGCTAGAGGAGCTCTGATACCAAGTCGAAATATGAAGTAAAGATGAAGTTTCAGATTTGTATTTTTTCAATTTTCTTTCCTTAATTTGTTCAGTATACAAGCAACATTATATAGTGAATTGAGGGTGTAACAACCTTGGGAATATTCCCATGTGAGGTTGTTACATCTTGTTACAGATTGTTTGGCTACACTATTAATACTATACTAAACAGACTCTTAGTAAGTAGGCTTGGGCTTCACTACTTAGATAGACCCGTGCTCACACATAACTTGGCCCATGAGAGACCCAACCTTGGTCCATGACTTAAACACAAGCCTGTGAACACAACTAGGGTTTACACCCTCAGAACACCATCTCGAAGTCTTTCTCTTCTGCCTCTCTCTGCTTCTTCAACCTGCTCTCGAAGTCACTCTCTTCTACCTCTCTTCTTCTTCAGCCTGTCTACCATCCTCTTCTTTCTTCTTCTTCTCTTCTCCGATGTGCATGGTGGTCTTGTGACCAGCACTACCTTCAACAATGTTCAACGGAAAGCCTGTGTTTATTTTATTTTATTTTAAAAAATTATTTTATCTTAACAATTTTATGTTATTTGTATTTTCTTATTTTGTACTATAGATGGAGCGATTCCTATTCATGACCTCAAACCATACTTTTGAGGGAGCTTTTTCTGAAACCAAATATTTTGTTGAAACTTTGAGTATAAATTACATTTATCAATGGAATACTGATGTTTATTGATTGTTGTTACCGATAATTTACTGTTGTACGATTGAAATTTGGTTATTTAAAATGGGTTAGGCTAATTCAAGATCCATTTTATTTATAATGGGATCCGGTTACAGTGAGATCCGACTTAGCTATAACCAGGCTCCTCTTAATTACAAAATTATCATCCATATAAATAGAAAAAATCTCAAATTTCACAACTTTCTCTCCAGCTAAACCCTAAACCTCTCTAAACCCGCGATTTTTAAAGTCAAGATTTTTCAAATCCAACACCAAATACTTGTTAAGCTAAGCATTCTCTACATCTTGGTGTATTTTTTTTTTAATTTTTATGCGTGGTTTTAAAGATATTTATAGTTTAGTATTCGAAGAAAAAATTGAATTTTCTTTTAGTTGTAGTTGTTTTCTTGATGTTTGAATGCATGTAGGTGTTTAGTTAGACGAATAGGTTGATTTGGGATATTTTTTGTTAGATTTGGGGTGGTTTAGGGTAGATTTAGGAGTTTGAGGGTTGTTTTCGGTTCTTGGTATTTCCTGGCACGAAACAATGCAAGGAAATACCCAATCCACGAAGCGTGGATTGGTCAGATCCACATAATGTGGATTTCCCCAATCCATGCAATCGAATGCGTGGATCTGCAATTTCTGATTTTTAGCCCCGTTTTTTATTCCGATGAATTGTGTTGCGTGTTACGATGCATTTCTTATCCTACATCGACGATTTTACAATTTATTCTATTCATTTTAATTTTGTTTTAGTATATTATGCTTGTTTAAAAGAAAATATTGATTAAATTGTTTGTTGTAGGATGCCTTCACACCCCCGTTCTCCCAATATGGTGGAGCGGGATACCGCTGATGATCCCGAGGAGATGTTAGTAGGCAAGACATCTCGGAGTGTACGTCACCGTACTAGAGGGGACTTGAATGTCGCCCTTATTCCCCGACGTCGAACTACGGACCAGCGATTCTGTAGATATAACCAACACGTCATTGACATATATTCGACATTCCACTCCTATAAAGACCATGAGGCTTATAGCGTTTTCAAAAATGACGTAAGTTTTTTAGTTTTTGTTTATTTTGTAAGGTTATAATTGTTAGATGCAATGTGGTTTATGTTATAGTTATATGTTTATGTTTAAAACATTGTTGAATCCATTGGATTGGTTAGTGGTTTGTGTTATATGTTATATTTGTTATTGAATTTATTAGTTTAGGTTTGAATGCATTGGATTGGTTATTAGTTTATGGTATATGTTATATTTGTTATTGAATTGATTCGTTTAGGTTTGAATGCATTGGTATCGGTTAATGGTTTATGTAGATTGTAATGTAACAGTTTAAGTTTATATTGCATATATATTTATATTGTATTTTTTATGCAGGTGAGGGTACATATGTGGTGCTATGCTATGTACCAAACACACCATGGTTGGGATTTGAAAGTGCATCAGAAAGAGGTACGTTAAGAGGTGATGGGCACGTGTTTTTGACCCATTGTTGACGCTCTCGCTCGATGGGCTACAAACGTCCATTTGATAGAGGTGTTTTTGGAGAGATGGCATCCAGACACGAACACATTTCATTTCTCTTTTGGGGAGATGACTGTCACACTGGATGATGTCTACATCATCACGAGACTACCAGTGGTCGGTGTGAACTGCGAGACGTTTGAGTATCATACTTTCGATGCGCGTAATGCGGCATGCGCTCGCTTACTTGGGTGCACTGTTCAGGAGTTATTGGAGAAGATTTTTAAGAACAAAAGGGGTGGCATGAGGCATGTTCGCCTTGCATGGCTGAAGAGAAAATTTTGCACGCATCAGTATTATGACGATGAGATTACTGATGCTAATGTCCGTCGAGCTACTATGGCGTATTTGTTGCACTTCTTTGGTTATACCATACTAGCCAACAAGTCGGGCAACAAAATTTTCCTCGACTACTTATAGTTCATAGATGATTACAGTAGCTTGGGCAGGTACAATTGGGACAGATGATACTCCCTCAACTTTACTTCCAGCTAGGCAGAGGATGCCTACACTCTACTTCCGGTATGTCTAGATTCTTGGGCTTGTTGGAGATATGGATTTACGACCACTTCCTCATATTTTCTGCTCAGCAGTACCCTAAGTTCAGTATCGCACATCGTACGATGTTCAAGTATGCACCTCCACCATTTCGAAAAATCCAGCAGGCTCAAAACGGTCTTCGAGATTACCTAGCTACCTTCACCGAGCACAATGTAAGTTATAATTATCTTCATATTTAATTTCCGTAATAATTAAATTTTCGCTCCTTCTCTATTGTTAAAACTGTTGTTTTTACTCCTTGTATGTAGTATTCATGCCTTATACGTACGTACGGGATGCGCGAGGTCATTTTGATGTAGCCTGGAGAAATGCGACATTGAATTCTTCGAACATTGTCGAAACATACTATCTATTACAGGTGGCTAGACAGTTGGGTCGCATCCAGCAGGTAATATTTTGCGATACTCGATGTAATATATTTTTTGTTTTACGTATAAAATTATGGACTAATAATTTCATTACAGGTACCTCGTGCACTATGTCCCATTCTTACAGGTTCTAGTAGGGTTCGTCGTGCGAACACTATCTACAACTAGGACACATTCACTTGGGATAACTGGGAGTCCGACATTATTCACCCTAGTCTACAAGGTGGGCAGTATATTCCGGGTCAGGAGGATGATACGATGTTGATCTACTCCGTATGGGTTTCGAAAAACTTATCGTACGTTTTTATCGATCCTGAGACGCACCACGACGATGCAGAGGTAGGGGCGAACCCCTCTGCACCCACATATGCCACCAGACTGCACGATTTTATGGGTCACCTTCTCGATTTACAGGCGTATGAGTATAGTCACCCTGGCATTAGTTTGGAAGACCTTCATGCATCTTTGGACGAGTGCTACCATCTTGCTCACGAGTACAGGGATTGATTCTTAGGTTTTATTATTTTCTGTTTTCATGGTTGACAATTCACGACTTTTCATGTTTATGTACTAAACGACTACTTTAAATTATGTGTTATGGTATTTTCTTACAGTTTAATTATGTTACCGTATTTTAATTTTAATTTATCTTGAATTTTAAAAGAGCCAATTTTATAATATAATCCTTTAACTCCATTACTATAACGTTTATGGAAAAAAAAAAACTTCTTCGAAATTTAGGTCTAAAAACAACATCAAAGTAGCATTAAATAGGGTAAAAGTACATCATAAATCATAGAAAAAAAATCATTGAAGGAAACTCATACGGGAACATGAACTTACTTAAACATGAACTTACTTAACCCATACAATAACTAAGAGATTTATTTCTAAGAACTCATAGTAAATGCAGTTTACCAATCATGCTAGTTCCATTTCATAAACTTCCTTTCTTCTTTCGCATTCTGGTACTCATCCGCAGCAAAACGCATTTCCTCTTCCTTGATGGTAACAAAATCGGACTGGACACGATCCGAATGAGCCTCCGTTATAGTATCTGTGAGCTGGCAGTTGAACAGGTTAAACGCGATGTGACTTTCCCCATTCTTGCGTGAATATTTTTCCTACTTCGACAAATGCTTTCATCAAATATTCATCTTCTAACTTAGTCCAAAGAGACATATTTTTCGTAATTCTATATTTGGTATATCTGTGACTTCCTTGAAGAGTGTCTACTTATAGGTCTTTTAGGATTCAGATAACGTAATCCAAGTAGACCAATCAATAAACGACATATGTAAGATAAGTATAACATAATCTAAGTTGATGAATGATTTTGTGACACCTAATACTTACAAAAGTACACACATAAAGTTGTGCATTAATAGGGGTCTTATTATAGCGTAAGTTCCATTATTAAGGGTCTAGCTATAATAAAACCTAATATCAATTCCCGCCAAATGGGACTCCGCCTTATTAAAATTCCTTCTAAAAAAACAAAAAAAACTATTGCGTAACTAAATACTCCCGCAAAGGATAACGCAATCCAAGTTGACTAATAATTATGTGACATCTAGGAAAACATATGATGTAATATCATACGATGTTCGTCAATTACACGATCAAAAACATTAAAGCATAAAAATAAAAACATGGGAAAACATAAAAACCACAACACAAGAACAATTAATAAACGAAACATAAAAACAGAACATGAAACAAAGCCAACAAAGACACTAGAATTCGGAGTCGTAACCTGTGTTGTCTTCAACATCGACGTCGTTGGCAATATTATCATCCCTACATGCAGTCCTATCCTCCAGATACAGTATCATCTCTGTAATAATGAAATCATCAACCGTCATGTTCCACACACGTTTTGCTTCTTTCATAATTTTGAATGGGAGGAACATCAATCGCTCGAGCAGTTGGACAACCAAGTACCTGATTTTCACTTCGTCACGGTTGCGCGTTCTGTAATTACTTTCCCCTGATACACCATAACTAAAACACATCATATACAAGACGTTATTGAAGAAAGCATCGCTCGATTCTTCAAACATCTCTCGAAGGACAACCTTCACCGCTTGAACCAAATGGTAGTCTTAAGCCACACTATAATCCATCAATAGTTTCTTGTTCTTTTTAAGTATCTTAATGTTTGTTGGATTAACTACTAGACTGGGATTCATGTGCCTCTAAAACATGTATTAGGTGCAAAGTAAGTATATGGTGCGAAAGTGATTATGGCGGGAGTTTTATTTGTTGACCAATTTAATTTCAGATAGCCTAATCCAAGTAGACCAATCAATAAATGAAACTTGTAAGAGACGGATAACACAATCCAAGTAGATCAATAATTGTGTGACACCTAATACTTACAAAAGTACAGGCATCTAGTGGAGCATTATTAGGGCTCTCGTTATAACGTAAGTTAGATTATTAGGGTTCTCGCTATAACGAGACCTAACATCAATTTCCGCCAAAATGGACTCTAATTTATTAAAAACTCCCGCCTAAATTTGCAAACCCCTATAAAAAAATATGTAATATCATGCAACATGACAACCATTAAATATTCCTAAACACTAAAAAAACATAAACGCTTTAACAAATGAAATTTACGGTTGATGAAAACTACCATTTGCTTCAGGCGGTGAAGGTTGTCTGCCGAGATATGGGGGAAGATACTAGTGATGCGTTTTTTGAGCGTGTTAAATACCCAATACTGAAACTAATCATTGAAACTAGATGATGCATCAACCAAGTGTTGAAGCTGGAACACTGTGATTGGTGCAGCTCAGCTTAATAATTAAGGTAAAAAGACTTGCGTAAGTCGGGAGCTTAAACGATGTAGTTGTTGAATCTCGATGTGGTTGGATGCCCAACTGAATATATAAGTGCAGGATATTACTAGAATCCAAAGGTGAGCTTAGCCAAACATAAGTGTTATTAGTGTTAGAGCCAAAGGTGCGTAATCATTACATGTTGGACCTTGGGGGAGGAACATGTTGTTGAAATTTTTTGAATATACCTAAGTGTTTCCATAAGAGATTCACTAATAAGTTGAAGAATCTAATATTAATGAATTAATCTCAACCGATAATCAAGTAACCATATGTTTGAGGTGTGTTTGAGGATTGAGCATGACAATACATTGGTACAACGTCATATGTTAGAATGGTGGTAAAATTACCTAATATAGTGTAAGATCGTACGAATGGAGAGATTCAAAAAAGAAGGATATAGGTTCTAGGGTGAAATGTTAACACTAGAAGAAAAAGGTCATATTAGTATAAATTGTTCCGAGAGGAATAAAGTATATAGTTACCCGAAGCACGAAGCTAGAGATGCTTCAGTGGTCTCAGATTATTATGGTTATACTAATACATTAGTGGTCTTAGCTTGCAAGTATGGTAACAAGTAGGTTTTATATTATTAAGTTTCATACTACAACACTTCCAACAAACATTGATTTAAATACGCAAAAGTGCTTGAAGATGGTAAGACCATGTTGGGGAATAAAAAACTCTATACTATGAAAGGAATTACGAGTATAAATTTCAATCACTCGACTCGAAAAGGTTATAATATGTGCCTGAAATTAAACAAAACATTTTGTACTTAAGAAGGTTAAATGAGTAAGGATTTAAGTATAAGGATAAATATGGCATAATTAAAGTCTTGCAAGACTAACTAGTTGTTATAAAGGCTACCCGAACTAATGGAGTTTTAGTTCTGGAAGGGTATGTAATGGAAAGTACGTCTACTTTCAAGTTGTTATAAAGTTTATCCGAACTAATCGAGTTTTAATTCTGGAAGGATATGTAATGGAAAGTACGTCTAGCTTTGGGAATGATTCTACCAAAATGTGGTTCAAAACCTTTAAGGGTTTGCCAAAATAGGTGGGAAATCAGTCCTCGAAGTACTTGAATAAGTTAAGAACTAATAGTGGCTTGGATTTATGAAGGTGTCTTTCACTATTGTTCTAAAATTAGTATGCTTAGGCACACAACATTGAGAATTACTTCGAGACACAAAATAGTTTGAGAGGATAAACTGAACCTTACTTAAAGGAGTTAGGGGTATGATTTTTTCAGCTTGTATGAGCAAGAGATTGTGTGTATAATCTATCTAAACATCTAGACGCATCCTCAATAGGAGCCTCTCGACTTTTGGTTTGACAAGATGTAAAATGGTATATCTTGTTGTGTTTGGATCATGTGAATGATAGGGCTTTGAATAGCAAAAAATATATATTCAATGAAGTTCAAAGGCTACTTATCACATATATTAGCACTATAAATATTTAGCCTAGTGTGAAGCTAGAGTTTAGGTGGAGTTCGAACATAAAGGTAAAACCGTAGATGCTTCTGTCAAAGGCCATTGGTAAAGTTGTTCGAGGATATGGGCCTGGAGGCCATCATACGAGGTGAAGGGTGCATAATTCTGGAATTCATCGAATAAAGAAAAGTCTATATATGCCAAAATGCCATCAGACTGGACATTTGTTTGGGTGTGATTACTCGTATAAGGTTTCAGTTACAATTGTTAGAATATATCTTTTATTAGAAATAGAATGGTTATTTCTATTATGAGTTTCTTTATTATCTTTTGTAAATATGCTCTCTGAGCTTTGAAAGTAAGTCTGAAAAAGAGATTAAGAGAGAAAATACTTGTTAGATTTTTTCTCGGAAGAATAGCGAGATATCTTGAAAGATTATTTTGTGGAGTTCTAGAATTTTGAGTTTTTCTAAACATTGTTTATATAGAAATTAATCATGTATACTATTGTATATCTTTTACCACGAAGGAATAACATTATTATGGCTAAAGTGGACTTATGTGGAACTTGCTGAACCACTATAATCTTATGTGTTCTACTTTCTTTTACTCTGTTATTTACTTTTTACCTTTGTTTACATTGTGGACGAATTCTTGGGATGCTCTATCTGATTTTGTATTGATCAAAATAAAAAAAAAGTTAAATTATGTTTGATTTTTTTAATATGATGGTTGGTTTTGAAAAGAATATTTTGAATACCAGTTAAATCCCACATATGGAAATACTAATGAGATAACTATTTCAACAACTAGACGGTTGGCTTACCGTCGGGTATTAATTGTATGAAATAGAGAATATATTCTTTTAACTTAAAAGTAACCTATAATTTTTTTCACAAAATAAAAATCACTTCCCAAGATTAAAGTGAATAATATATTTATAGTAAATAGTATGGATGTCACCATACAAGAAGGTCATAGTAATAAAGTATCTAAAAAACCAATCCTAAACAATCTATTTGTTAAGGATTTTACTTGATCAGAACACCAAATAAAGCATACACATTTATCTCCTTATCAATTACCTATCATAACTAGACTAA
The DNA here is from genome assembly GCA_036936605.1 of Limnanthes douglasii subsp. nivea. Classification (NCBI taxonomy): domain Eukaryota; kingdom Viridiplantae; phylum Streptophyta; class Magnoliopsida; order Brassicales; family Limnanthaceae; genus Limnanthes; species Limnanthes douglasii. The sequence goes on along the minus strand of JAUPFV010000001.1, from coordinate 9,641,487 downwards.
CTAATTACATGTATTATTTAAAATCTATTTTTAAATATCTCACCATTTTAATACAAAAAATAACTCTTTAAAATTTTAAAACTATTCATCTATTGTTTACAAACTTCAAAATTTTAACCTTGTTTCCGATATGGATGGTAAAAAATTAAAAATTTACGAAAAAAATGTTAAGAAATCCAATATCAATGTACTTTCGTAAATATTTTATGATTTTTAAAAAGGTTTGTAGTTTTTTTTTGTTTAAAGAAAACATATGATAATTTCATACTATTTGTGTTATAATATTTGATAATGTTTCTTTTTTTCGTAAAAACTTATCAAATATTATCGTATCAATAGCATAAAAAAAGTACACATTATTACATCTCTTTTGAGTAACATAGTGGTGAAATTTTACACCATGAGATAATTTGCACCACTAGTAAGAAATTGTTAATTTTACACCATGTGCGCAAAAATAAATATTGTTTTTTATCTTTTCCAAATTCTAAATGTTATGATGTATATATGTCGTTCATGTTATTGTAGACCAAGCGTCGTTCTCAAGTTATATATATATATAATATGAGATGAGTCCAATCAGATGAAAAAGTATGTTTTTTGCGGTTTATATTCATTTATTTCGACGCACGAAGTTTACACTAAAATTACGATGACCAAATGGGTATGATATGTTGGCCAAAATTAGGCTATCATATATAGTTTAGTTTTCATGCTGATATGCATATTAAATAGTGCTTATATAAAAATTGGTTGTGTGCTTAATCTAATCTAAAGAAAGGATCATCGAAATTTTAAAAACAATCAACCGCTTTTTAGATTGAAGGCCTACCATATATTATATAAGCCTAAATTTTGAAAGTTACTGAGAAAGCTAATAGCTTTCTTATATGATATTTGTTACTCAATATGAAAGATAACATCTACATATAATAGAATAAGACGGGGGTCGGATGTGATCACATAACTATATTTTCTACATCTCCTAATGATTAAGTTTTTACTCTCATTTCCATATGTCTATATCATGGAGAGTGCCTACAGAACAACCAGATACAATATGTTATTATTTAAAGTTATTAATATAACATAATCTACGTGAAATTTGAAATCAGTATTGTATTAATGATTTTTTAGAAGTATGATACATGTTAATGTTGATTTGTCTGTGTATTAATATAAAAGAATGTATATATTTTTTTATACATAGAAAGTTGGCGGGAAATTTGACAAAGTATTTTTTAATGAATTTCAAATGGTATAAATCCTGTAGCTGCAATTGAGTTGACATTCAATTTCAAAAGAGCTGATGAAATTATAAAATATGGTATTATGTAGCTATAATTGAGCTAAAATTCAATTTAGCGAAATTGAAAGATTTATTTAATGTTTGAAAAACTTATATTAGTTACACCTTAGGTTAATGTCCGTGATCAATTTAACAAAATTATTGTGTAACGAGATTGGGTACTAGGACAAGCGAACAACAAATGAGTTACACATGTTTCAACAAAAAAAATCACGATACAAATATAATGACCAACAATGATTTTGTTTTTGTAATTATTTTAATTAGCTAGATTCGCTTGTTCAAATTTAAATTGTTATTTGAATCAATTTAATCTAAATTATGTTATTAAGTTCATGGAATATTTAATCTTCAACAATTAAATATTATAGTGTATTTAAAAAGTGTTTGTTGTATTTAAAAATGTTAGTTGATTTCTGAATATTATAGTACGTATATTTTGTGATGTTGAAAGTTTACTACCATTCATGTTTGTTGATATAATGTTGTAAGTTAATAAACCAATCTAGAAAAACAAAAATCAATCCAATATAATTTAAATATTTTTTTAAACACATAAATGTAAAAACAATTGTTTAAAAGATGAGCATGTGCTCTTCCATAAAAATTGAAAATATAATTACATATATAAGCAAATGATAATATTTTATAAATATTAACAGAAAAATGGGAAAATGATAGTTAAATATTTTATTATAAAATCAATAAATGGTTGTGAATCATAATCTTAAGTCTTTAATTTATTAAAGATGCAAAAATACTAATAGCTAGAAAACTTTTGGCAAAATATATGAGCTTGTCTAACTCTACTCACTTGACGAAGGATAAGAAGAAAAAATAAGTCACACTAGTTAATTTGACATCACATTCACAAGCCTGACTCAAGCTAGAATAATGTTGAAAAGTAATCATATCCAACATGGTTAAAATTAAACTATATTCCTATTGATTTCAAATATCAATTATACGCATTCCTTGATAGCAAGATTACGATTAAGATAAACTTATTCTTACTTAAATTTAGAATAACAAAATCTAAAAATTAATTTAAACATGAAAACCCCGGATGGGAAAGAACAAGAAAAACACCAAAGACAATATTATCGTAGTTATAAGTAAAAACAACATATCAAGTGTTAATTCGTTAAGAAAGAGAAAATGTATGCATATAAATTGATAAAAGAAAATGCCTATAAGTAGGTTTTAGACACTAATAAGGAATTGTTAAATATAAATACATAATTCATAAAGACTTTGTCTAACCCACTAAAGAGCTTTGTAAGTTAATAAATATGAAATAAAACGTTTGAACATTAACACCATTATTTACGGTGAAATGTGCATATATTAGTTAAAAGAAAGGATTAATCATCCGCAAAATCCTTCTTTAAAGCATCACGTGAACAAAGTCCAAGTAGATCATGGAATTTCATAAATCTAGCCAACTTGAGAGGTTTAGTGTGTATATTTGTAACTTGGTCTTTACTTCGACAATAAATCAGATTGATGGTTCCATCATGATTAATATTTCTCTTAAAAATAATATTTCACATCAATATGCTTGCTTCTTGCGTGTAGTACAAGATTCTTGGAGATTTTTATTGATGAGATATTATCACACAAAATTGTAGTAGCTTCCACTTGCTTGAACTGGAGTTCTCAAGAATTATTCTCAACCAGAAAGTTTGACAAGCACAAGTTGTTGTTGCAGTAAATTCAGCTTTTGTAGTTGACAATGTGACAATTTGTTGCTTCTTAGAATACGATGAAATAGCTTATGTTCCCAACATAAAAACATAGGTTGAAGTGTTACTTCTATCACTTTGATCTCATGCATAATCACTATCAATAAACTCAAACATTTCTAACTTTCCACAATTCATGTAGAATAGTCCAAAATCTCTAGTTTCTTGCAAGACACAAAGATTCTTTTGGCAGAACAAAAGCATTTATGTTGGATTCTTCATATATTTACTTATTAAGCTCATATAATATATTATACCTGGTCTTATTGGAGTTAAATACATCAAACTACTAACAGTTTATTTGTAAAGTATGTTGTCCACCTTTTTCCCTTCATGATCTTTGTTTAGATTCACGTCAAACTCAGTTGGAGTGCTTATAGGATTGCAATCATTCATTTGTAACCTGTCTAAAAAAACTTGCATATAGTTCTTTTGAGAAATAAATATCTCATTAGCTGATAGCACTAATTCCATGTCAAGGAAGTAATACATCATACGAAGGTCAGACATTTCAAATTCAATCATCGTAGATTTTTTAAACACGACGCCATCATTTCCAATAAATATGAGATCTTCTATATATAAACAAATAATGAGCAATTTTCTTATGTCTTCAATCTTAACAAAAAGTGTGTGCTTATATGCACATTTGTCAAATCCTTCTTTCAAAAACTAAGCCTCAATGCGACTATACCAAGCTTGTGGAGCTTGTTTTAAGCCATAAAGAGATTTATTTAACCTAAACACTTTGTGCTCATTTCCAAACTTACAAATATATTTTCTTCCAAGTTTTTATGGCAAAATGCTGATTTGACATCTAGCTAAACAATAGGCCGAGAGTATTGCGCTGCCAATGCGATCACCAATCTAAGTGTATCATGTCTTGCAACAGGAGCAAAAAATATGTGTAGTCAATGTCATATTCTTGCTTATATCCCTTAGCTACCAGATGCGGCTTATATTTGTCAACTTCACTATTTTATTTTAGTTTTTTTTTAAGATACACTTTACATAAATGGTTTTATGTCATTTGAGAAGATGAGTTAGCTCCCCAATATCATTTCTTTTAATGACATTAAATTCATCATATGTCGACTTCCTTTATCTTTCTTCTTTGACAGCATTTTCAAAGGTTGTAGGTGACAATTTGAAAATAAAGCAAAATGAGTGATTGGATTTTCAATTCCAGTTACCTAGTAGTCTTCCATCAATGCATGTCTTTTTTACTACGAGAAAAAGATCGAGTTGTTGCATCATTAGCTTTTGTTGATATTGGTAAAATTTCAGTAGTTGTTGGAGTTGCTTCTGATTAACTTTCAGACATAAAGGCTGCTGGAGTTTGTTCGCTTTTAGAAGCTTTGTCAAAGAAAAGAGCTTGAGTAGATTCATTCTAATTCCAATCCCAAGTGTTTTCCTCATCAAAGACATCGTCCATGCATGTCATAATTTTTTGAGATAATGGATTAAAAATTTATAAGCTTCGAATGTTTCACTAACACCAAGAAAAACACATTTTTACTCTTTATCATCAAATTTCTTCCTTTTCTCATTCAGGATATGCGCATAAGCAATACAGCCAAATTATTTAAAATAATCTATGGTTGGTATCCTTCCACTTCAAGCCTCTTCTGGTGTAATTTTTGGATGAGAAAATGTAGGACTTTTGTTCAAGATGTGAATACCCCAATTTACTACCTCAAGCCAAAACGATTTTGGAATTCTTCCTCTTGCCAACAAGCTTCTCACCATATTGAGGATGATTCTATTTTTCATCTCCGATACACCATGTTTTTGTGGTGTATAAGCAACTTCTAACTTTCTTCCAATGTCATGAATGTGGCAAAAAAATTCAAATTTGGTTGAGAAATATTCTCCACCACGATATGTTCGAAAGGTCTTAATAGTATTTCCTATTTCATTTTACACATGATCCTTGAAGCTTTTAAATGCACAAAAAAAATTTGATTTTAGTTGTAAAAAATAAACTCAAGTTTTTCGATTATAATCAATGAAGGTGATTAAATATCTTTTACCTCCGTTAGAAAATGGTGTTATCATGCCACAAATATCGGAATGAATTAGCTTCAAAACTCCTTCTGTTCGTCATGACTTCCCTTGGGTAAATTAAGAACGGTGTTTCTCGCCAACAACACATTCTTCACAGACTTGGAAATGAATACTAATATGTGGAAGACTCGTCGCCATATTCTTATGTTAAAGGGTCTTCAGTCCACCAAAACTCAAGTGACTATAATGAAAATGCCACAACTAAGAAGGATTGTTTACTTCATCTACCAAACAAGATTGTACACTTTCAATCTTTAATAGAAACAACCTCTTTGGACTCATTTGCACAATGATAATAGCTCCGCTAGTAGGATCATAAATCTCACCAACACCTTTTTATTGTTTTTACTTTTCTTTGTCATTAGCCAGCTTAGAATAATAATGACCAAAGTTATGACATCTAAAATACACCACCTTTGATTTTGTCAAAATGTTGATCTCGTTATCTACCTTTGCCCGAAAAATGATCGTTATTGCTTTGGAATACCTGTTGTCATCTCTATTTCCTTGAGCTCCCCTTCATCTATCTCTACCTTTACCCCTTCCTATAGAGTTTGAGAAATAAGTGGAGGTACAAGCCTTCAATGCTTGCTCCTCTGAAGTTGAACTTCGGTTCATATTTTGTTCATGGACAAACAAAGAGCTCTATAGTTCATCAAAAGAGAATGCATTTGTGTCTTTCGATTCTTCAATTGAACACACTACATAATCAAAATTTGGTGTCAAGGAACGCAGTATTTTCTCCACAATGGTGAAATCTTCCATCTTCTCCCCATGAAATCGCATCTTGTTGTTGATCTCCCCAGTCCTAGCACAATAGCTGGTAACTGATTCTTCATCCTATATTTATAGAATCTCAAAATTTCTTCTTAAAGTTTAGCTGAGCCTTGATATTTTTTTTCATGAGATCCCAAATATTTTTGAAAAATTATTTTCTAAAAATTATCTTCTTTTGCTATTCCATAGACAATAACCGTCAAATATTCTTTGGACCTCGAGAAGTTCTTTATGAGTATGCTCCAATATCATAATGATAATGACCGGTTCAACAAAACTGTCGAAAGCAATCAATTTTCTTTTCTTTTCTTTTTCCCACAACTAGTTCTGATAAAACTGTCAGCTCTTTTAAAGAGAAAAAATTGTTTACATATAAGTTGATACAAAAAATCTATAAACAAGCTTTACCCACTAATAAAAAATTTTTAAAAGCAAATACAGAATTCATAAAGACTTGGTTTAACACACTAAAAAGCTTTCGACGAAAGTTAATAAATATAAAATGAAAGTTAATAAATATAAAATAAAACGTTTAAACATTGACACCAAAAAGTACAACAAATTTCAGGGCCGAAAGGAAGGCAATAATCCTTCTTTCTTCGCCATCTCATATAGCGCAATGGCTGTAAAGACCTTTGCATCTGCTGTCTTGCGCCAGAGTTGTCTGTATGGAACCACATGTACCTTGATCAGCTCTCCGTGCTCACCAAGCCCTGTTTCTTTTCCTTGAAGTTCTGTGATAAGCTCTTTGCCCACATGTTTTCGATACAAGAACACACTGATTTCTTCGTCACAACCTCCCTGTCATTGATGATTAATGAGAAAAAATGAACTTACTATAAGTCTCAAATCAAACCGAATGCAAATATGAAATAAAAGATCAAAATACCTGAGACGGAAAAACTCTGCCACCGGTACATTGGTCCAAGAAAGCGGTGAGGTCAACCATGTCTTCTTTATTCAACTGAATACCAATTTCTTCTTCAACCTGCAATTTAATCATATGAAAAACCGAATTGGTAAACAATCGTATCTCAACAAACTCGAGAAAAATAATGAAGGATTAAAAACAAATAGCAAAAAAGGGCAAAAACGATTTCGAGTTGTTATGATGTTGGTCTGAGATGAAAGTCCAAGTGTACACAAAGACGACGGGTTTGTTTCTTGGTTGACCACGCCCGGATTGATTTTCTTGATCTACTGGTTGATCACTGCAGACAGTAGGCATGGACTCCCCGGTACTTTAAGAAAAGTTTCCAACTTCTTGTTTAAGTTTTATCTAGCATAAATCCCTCATTATTAAATATTAACAAAGCCACCCGAAGTGTTTCATCTTCTCTTGATTCCAGATATCCAAACAGACTTAATCGAATTTGCTAAAATGGTATCTTTTCTGCTAACACACAACGTAGCTATAAGCTATTGCTTCAAACCTTCTCAAGTTGGGAAGTGTACTAAAAGAGACGCAACTTTACGGAAGAAGTATTCATAATCATAAAGAAAAGAAAAGAAAAGTCTATCAAAGAAAGAGACCTCCCGTACAGCGGTACCAACAAAATCACCCTTGTCGTCATCCAGCATACCAGCAGGTAATTCCAGTAGAAGACGCCCAGTAGGCACTCTAACGTCTAACCTTCAATTATCAGATAAAGAAGACATCTCGTAAGCTTAAAATCGCTTCATTTCTGCATGAAGCTGTGTCTTAAAGTTTGAAGAAATCAAAAAATGTACCTGTTCAGTAAGTACAGCATAGGTTTCACCATCCGATTCCAACAGAATGAGCACAGCTACTGCTGCTCCTCGTGCAAATACTATACCTGGAACCTAAAAGATAGGATTACGACTACAAGTCTCGATTTGCTTTCGATTGATATAGAATTCGATGCCATTACCTTCATCCCTGTCTTTTTATCAATAATATTAGCAGTGAATTTGAGAAAACCGACTCGGGTTCCAAACAAATCAACACCCTACCAAAAGATAAAAGCTCCACTTAGAATGACAAAACTATATCAAATTCATATTACAGATAACACAGACAAAAGGTACAATCAATAAGCTACCTGAATAAGTACTTGATTTAACAGCATCGAACCATCAGCCAAAATCCCAGTTTCACTTTGTAAGTTACTCAACCACTGCTTGAACAAAGATGAATCAATAGCAGTCCTACATAAACACCGTAAAGTTCCTTAATTATCTGTTGAAGTTCCCAATTTCGAAACCAAAATTTACTATAATTTCTAGTAAACCACTAACGATCCCGAAATGTAGCAATCGAATCATTTGGTCATGGGAATGCAGAGTAAACGATTTCGCATAAAGTTAAATAACGACGAAAAGTGACTCACTTGAACTCGGTGGGGGAGATGCTTGGTGCGGCAACGACGGGGATTAGTTTTCCGGGATGACCAGGAAGTGTGAGGGAATGAGGCAAGGGGGAGGGTGATTCCGTCGCCATTTTGCAAGAAAAAGGTGTTCGACGGAAGTGAGGCGGACCGATTGAACGCGAAAGAGTGACTGGAGTCGGGGAATAGAGGAGGAGTGAGATGGAATGTTGGAAAAGACGGTTGCTCATTTTTTAACTCTTGCTTGGGGATACCGTCGAGACCAGCCATCATCTCACGCATTATAATTCTGTTCAAATTTTTAAACAATTCTTTTCGATGTACTGTTCAAAGCCTGAGATTGTATGTATATTTGTTCATATGCACATATCATTTGTTCAACTTACATCAAGTATAACTGATTTGTAGTTTTCCTTTTGCCATCAACATCTCTATTAGCTAGCATTCTCCATTTCTTTTATCATTTTTCAATCTCGTTAACATCCACTCTAAATCCTGATTCATTATTAGAAATGAAAAAAAAAATTAATGAGATCGGATGGGCTATTATATTTTAGTGTCGATGACGGAAACCACTTCACAAGTGGTTGGTTGTCATCACCTTTGGTATGGATGCGCAGGACCAGGTGAATTACAGGTTTTAGAACGCGTCTAGAAAATCGTAAATTCAATTTCGCTAATAACTGGTTAACACGATTCTCCAACACTTTGATGTTGTGCTCCATCGTACCAAAATACTTTTCATGTTCACGAAATTAAACATCCTTTATTGAAGCAATATTATTTTTATTCAGACTTTTCGGAGGCATGATTCATAAATTCTACGTGTTAGGAATTCAAATTTTGATACCAAATTATGCAGCGAAATATTAACTAGCAAAATAAAGAATATTCTCCACGGAGAATAACAAATACTGAAATTTCAGTAAGAAAAATGTATTATTCAATAAAAACTTCTCTTAAGTTTTGAGTATAAGACGCCTTATACAGTAAACATTCGAAACCATAATCAAACAATATGGAAATAAAAAATATATATATATATATATTAGAACACAATCCTACCAAATATGAATTGAAATAATCAACAATCAAATCTTCTCATCAAAGATCTGATTTGCTATTTTAAAATAATTTTCCTAAGGGTTAAGCTATATATACCCAATTCAAGTTTAAGTATACCAAATTTTGAGTATACCCAAAGCCAGGTGATCTAAGTATACCAATTTTTTTTCAAAAAATACCCTTTTGTAGGTATATAAGCCATTTTCTTTACTAACTTCATCCACAACAATTTACCCTACACTTTCTCTCACTTCACTCACTTCTCTCACATCTCTCTAAACTCTCTCACTCAAACACTCTCACTTCTCTCTCAATTTTTCCAGCGAGCCACCACCACCACTGATCCTCCTCCTTCTCCTCTTTCATCATGGTCAAGAACAAAACCCCCCCACCACCACCTACGTAAGTTTCCTAACCTAAATTTGTTTGTTAATTTTGTTAGTTTTAGGTATGAATTTTAGATTTACGTTAGATTTAGGGTTGAATATAGGATTTAGGTTAGAATTAGGGCTCCAATTAGCAAAATTTGTAGGATTTATGGGCCATTTTCCAGCCAAGTTGTCGGCTGGAAAATGGCCGGCATAGTGCACCGGTGGTGCGAGCAGGTGTGCCGAGCGGCACAAGCACCTGTGTCGCTCGGCACTAGGTGCCCGTGCCGCTCGGTACGCCTTGCTGCGTACCTATGGTGAGCTGTTTTTTTAAAAAAATTACCCAATTTGTGTTTCAAAGGTTTTACTTTTGCATTTTTTTAAAAAAACTTGAAATTTATAACAAATTACTTTATAAAGTTAGCTCGGTTGCGAATTAGAGTGTTGATGTTTTTAATTTTGTGGGTTACATCATATGTTACTGTTATTAATTTCGTGATTTGTTTTGTATTTTTGTAGGTCAGACACGGTTGAGGAGCGACGTCTTCCTCGATCCAGGGCGTATCCCCCTGGGTCACGGGCGCCACCGCCGGGGAAGAGTATTAAGACTGTACGGGCCGTTGAGGATGAGCGGGTCCGCGATGCCAAGCGCGGACGAGATTTACTTGAGGACCCTGAGACTATTCGTCTTAGGGAGGAGGAGGAAAGGATAAGGAGTGATCGGTCTTTGCGCCGAATCAACCATGAGAAGAGGAAGGAAAAAGCCACAGAGATTGCGGTAGATGATATCAGAGGCGGAGGCTCCTCACGACGAGAGACGTCGTCATCACATCGATCACCACCTCCCACTGCTAGTGATCCACCACCTTCCTCTCCTGCTCGCAGAGCTCTGTCCCCTGCGCATACTAGTACACATCCACCACCTGTTAGTGACAGGGTGGATGCCACTGGGGACCCTGAGCAGGACATCATCGATGAGGAGCATATCGATGCGATCCACATTGAGGAGCAGCGGAAGACGTTTGTATTTCTCAAATGCAACAAGATACCTCTGTTTCCTGACTACAAGGAGCATGAGGCGTACCATGTCTTCATAGGACAGGTAAGTACCTAACTATTAAACGTCTAGTCTAAGGTTTTACTATTATTATGTTGTGACTTAGTTTTTTATTTATAGGGTCGCACTACATTAGGCATACAGGAACATTATAATATGCTTCGTATGTGGGACCTCAGTGCTCAGCCAGAGGTGCAGCGACATTTGGTGCGGAATCCTTTTGGTCCTCTTATAGCCCACCTGCCTCAGTACTTCACACACTCCGTGCTTGATGAATTTTTTGTTGAGCGTTGGCATCAGAAGACCAACACGTTCCATTTCTCATTTGAGGAGATGACGATTACCCTCGACGATGTCAGCTGCATTACAGGTCTCCCTGTAGTTGGTCAGGCCCTGGATGTAGTCACGGCTCCACGTGATGAGGCATACAGCTACCATGCTAGTATGTTAGGTCTGATAGTGGATGAGGTCCGCACAGAGATATAGTCTACCAGAGGCGTTGGCTTCAAGATCAAGTGGCTGCATGAGACTTTTACCAGGTGTCCCTACGTTGAGGAGACTGATGCTGAGACTATCCGCCAGGTATCATGAGCATACCTTATGTTCTTATTTGGTTGCACTATTTTTGCGGATACTAGTCAGAAAATCGTCAAGGCTGACTACTTGTACGGGTTGGCGAATATGAATTCTGGGTTGTGGGACATTGCATGGGGTACGAGTGCATTGGCATTCCTTTTCCGTGGTTTGGGTGATGCTTCAAAAGCATCGAAGCATAACCTTTATGGATTTGTAGTTATGCTCGATTGCTGGATTTATGACCACTTCCCCACGTTTAGAGCCTCAGAGAATGCTGACCACGTAGCGAGGCAGCCTAGGATTGTGAAGTGGCTACCGAAGCGGATTGTTGGGCAAAACATCCGCCCCAAATCAGTTGTTCGTACTCTCCTTGCAGATCAGAAGGAGGCAGATGTAAGTTTTTAAATTTTATCAGGCATGAACATTTTGATATTAAGTTTTAGGATTTTAAATCAGTCTAAGTGTTTTACTGTTTTGGAACAGGTGATATTTGAGCCATACCAGGACATTAGAGTCCAGTTCCCCGTGCAGGAGATCCGCACCATCATTTATCCTTTGTGGACGATGAGCACGGTCGAGGGCTACATGCATGATCGGGTTATGCGCCAGTTTGGACGGGTTCAGGATGAGCCCGAACTCCCACTTGTACTACGACCGGTTACAGGAAAGGAGATTTAGCGAGGTACACGTGGCGAGAGAGCGCATGGCTAGATTGGCGTCAGCACGTGCTTTCTGAGGATCGGTTGACAGTTACCATTTCCACATATAGACAGTCTGCGACGAACACCTACTGGAGGTACCTGACTGAGCATGGTTGGTATACTATTACTCCACCACCACGTACTACGGACGACAGATTTCTAGACGTTGTTCGCTCGATTGTTACTATGCCTGTAGAACGTGGGGAAGCCGGTGCGCTTAGGTGGAGAGATCAAGTCCTGCAGCTTTTCTCTCCTTGGTTGTTTGTCCTCACTATTGGACTTGTTTTAGCTTTGTTGTGATCTTTCTTTTTCATGGACTTGTTAGTTGTTTAACTATCGTATTTTGTATTATGACTTATGACATCTACTTTGTATTATGACTTATGACATCTAATTTGTTGCTTCCATTGTTTCTTTTAGATTTCTTGAACTTAATTTGAATTATTTTTTGTAATTTAGATTCCACAAATGAACATAAGTCGCACCATTCTTCCAATCAATCCTTTAAAACATAACAATTATTTAACAAAGTTCATCACCTGTTACAAAAACAAATAACACCATAACATTCACTCCAATCCATGCCCTAAGACTTACTTTTTTAAACCAAAACAAAACAATTTTCAAAAAATTACAAGTTATTGTGCACCATTGGTACGCAGTCAGTAGTACCTATGGTGCACATTACTGCATACCAATGGTACAACAGTACGTGCACCATGGGTACTGAAGAAGGCGTACCCATGGTGCGCTGTACCATCGGTAAAAGGGGCTTGTACCGATGGTACCACCCCCTTTTACCGATGGTACCATGCACCGGTCGGCATGTTATGTACCAGCCAGTGCATGACACCATCGGTACACAGTCTAGTGCACCGATTGTGCACCACACTGTGTACCTATGGTGCAACCTTCGTGCACCATAGGTACATAGTGTGGTGTACCATCGGTACACTAGACTGTGCACCATAGGTACATAGTGTGGTGTACCATCGGTACACTAGACTGTGCACCATAGGTACAGTATAATGTGTACCATAGGTACACAGTAGACAGTACCTATGGTGCGCAATTGAAGCTTGGAATTTTGTTCCCGGTTTTTTTTCCCGCGTTTTCTTTTTTCACGCTCTTAAATTCCCGCCAAAGTAACCTTTCATTTTTCTATATAAGGAAGTCTATCTTACAACACCAAACACACAAAACCCTCATTCTAACATAGTTGAAGTCTTTCTTAATGGGTTGGAGTGTGTTTGATGATGCTCATCTGCTCAAGGATGCTAAAGATGTGAAGTTCAAACGGCCGGACGATAATACCGATGAGTTCTTTAATGAAGTTTTGTGTATGATGTATTTCATGTACGGCGAAATGTCTACGTCTAGACAAATGCCTTGATCTCGTACTCGTGAGGAGGTAGCCACAAGGTACAAGTCTATAACTAGTTGACCGATATTCTTGGTGTTTAACGAGCCCCCAGAAGTTAGGAATGAAGCATTCGACTCCTTCGCTTTAATGATCACTGACTATTTGTCTTTGGAAATGTCACAATACATTCATTCTCAAATTGTCATGAAGAAGGAAACAGTGCGTATTCTCAACGACAATGGAGGCTACGATTTTGACTAATTGTATTCTCAATCCCAAGTTATGTAGTCATGTTTATGCGATGTTGTTGTTGCTTGTTTGTGATGTTTGATATTAAGTTATGAAATGATTATTTGCGTATCGTTATAAGTTGGTAAATTTCATGAATTACTGTAAAAAAAAAGGAAGCACCAAAACGATGTAGTAAAATAAACAAAGTTCTAAACAACATAAATCCGTCCAAAAAACATAAAGCGACCAAAAGATATAAATGAGTTCGAAACATGAACATAAACCCGACCAAAACACATAAACCAACTAAACAAATTCATCAAGATTAGTTACTTTTGGGAATGAACAAACTGGCTTTCTCCCTTCGAGTTCTGTGTATTTCTTGCAGCGACCAACTATTGGTAGCTCCCAATGCGTAGCCTCTTCACTCTTCAACTTTTGCCACGTATGATGCATGTGTGCGCAAGGGCAAAGGGGCTTGATTGATAACTGTTTAATACTACTTAAATTAGAACCAATAATTGAGTAATACAGTTGTGAGAAAAAACATAACCATATATCGAATGACTTACATTGACAAAGTGGTTAGTATCAACGAATCCAAACCCAATCTCACGTCTTTGGGCCATAATGAGGGGTTTACCGCGCAGAGGTAAAAAAGTATGACTACAGTTGTGAGACCCCACGAGTGACACAAAATGAACAATGCATTCGAACTTGGTTTCAATCGCAATCCCCATTTCAGGCATTGTCATCCAATATTTGGGTGATGCTGGTGTCTCGTAGTAGTTAATACTTTCTGCAACCTTCAGGTAATCTTTTTTACTATTATAAATCTTGTTGTACGTGTCGTAGTTTTCCATTAGTTCATCGTTTATTGCCTTCCAAACACCTCGCCAACCTTCTTTATGACCATACAACCCAAATGAAACTGTTCTATATCCACAATGAGCATCTGGCTTAACATCATTTATACCCGATATAAAAGGGTTGAAGTGAATCAGAAACCAACGCAACAAACCTTTCGGGTCATGTATTAGTTCTGTGACTCGATCAATGGACGGTTGTACGATGTTGCTAGCGCGCTAGGCAATGGAAGAAGTACGAGTACGAGGTACTTTAGGCACATCTTCCCGAATCGTATTTTTACTACCAACTGCTTTACCCTTTTTAACTTTTGTTGGTTTTAAAGACTTCATGACTGCGTCATGACTAGCTTCATCCTCAGCTAGCTCGTATTCCTATCCGCAATTGTCCCATTTAGTGGATGATGTATCCACGACTAACTTTCTTTTCACCTGTGGGCGGCCTCAGTGTTTCTGCTTCTCCAAGGGCTCTAGCAATGACGATGTTTCAGGATAAACAACTTCAAATCATTTCTTGTAAATGTGTTTTATACGGCCTTCATCTTTTGTCTCCATAACATCGGTTACTAGCTTTAGCAGATCATCTTTGAGAATTTCCATGGTTGTACGGAATGAAAGAGGCATTATTTCTAACATTGTCCAGTGGATGTGAAAAGTATCTAGAGAGGCAGAAATTCCATCTTTACACCACTTGCAGACCTGGTGATAGCAAGGTATACCATGGGTAGATTTTATAGCGCATATACAGACGTCATTGTCTATAACATCCGACCCATCTTCAATATCGACCATCTTGGTATCTTCGGCCTTCTCTACTTCGGCTAAAAATAGTTCTAACTCCATGTGGGAAACCTTGTCTCGAATCTCATCAAGCAGTTTATCCGCGAACTTATGCAGTGCTATGTAACGACTCTTCTCGAACGACGACATAATGGCAGCATGTTAGATTTCAACAAGCGAATGAACCCTCCCCCAAAATAACTCGAAGTTTAATTTGCTTGTACGTATGTAACGCTTTAGGTTAGAATGAGCACTCTCAACGCGGTTAGTTGTGCAATGTCCCAAATGCAAGTTATTGTTCGTCTTCCAAACAACGAATTTGTCCATGTATTTATCGAGCACGATTTTTCAGTGTATTCAATTGCAAGAGGCTAATCTTTGGACTCCAATAGCATGTCCCATCGGGCCTGATCAAATTCAATCTCTGATGCTGCATACACAATCTTCTTCCAAGCAGTAACAAATTTTGTATGATCACTTTTCTCGAGGAAGTGTTTTCTTGTTTGCCCTTGAACATTTTGGTTTATGTGCCAGCGATATAACATATGCGTTGTCTCTAGGAATACCACTTTTATGGCGTTCATCAATGTTAAATCTCTGTCGGTTAGGATGACCCGAGGTTCTTCAATTCCGTGAACGGAAATCAACGACTTCAAACACTCTAACACCCATTTGAAGTTGTTTAACTTCTCACCGGACATGAAGGCAAATGCCGCACAGAAAGTCAATCCGGTACACGTCACACCCACTATCTCGAACAATGGCATACCATATCGTATGACTTTATATGTACTATCCATAATCAAAACTGTCGGAAATGTCCACAAAAGGTGAACACTAACTGGATGGGCAAAAAACAAATCTGTAATGATTTGTCCGTCGTCTTCACCAGATTTATGTCATTCATAATAATTATGTGACTTAAGCTCACCCAACAAGAACTGGAGTTGTGACCTACCAGCCTTCTTTAAAACCCGACTTTTCTGTCGTGCATTGTAGATCGTCTGCATGGTAGAAACATTATCTTCGTTCAACTTCTTGACATCATTCAGCATATCTCTGGGGTTGATACCAATGAAGGTCGCTCGTTCAACATATTCCATCTCTTCATCATTCAAACGGCCAGCAAAAGAATGACCATATATATGTAAAGAAGTCTCATGGTTATGAATACCACATTTTACTTCTAACTTCCATTGATCTGGTTCAACCATTGACCCGAGAAGCTGAAATGGGCAGTCAATCTTTTTCGTTCTTGTAGACTTTCGTTTACGGTCTTTTTCTGCAACTCTTGGAGTATATTTCCCCCCCCCCTCTCACACTGGAAATACACCCTCGGATTATTTCTGTTGTTTACTTTGTCGCGCCGACTTATGTTGATAACCATACCATAGAGTTTTCCTATCTTCGTAACCCATTTCACCAACGCATCGTGTGTGTAGAACTCGGTAGTGAAGAACAAATGACTGTAGTCAGTAGCGGAAGGTGCCTCAGTCCCACTGCCAACATCTGTCCCCTGTTACACAACAACAAACCACAATAAGCATTCAGGTATAGTTAAAAACGTTAAAAAACCTTGATTTTTTTCGAAAAACATGTGCGAATCCAAGGTTAAGAGGCCTAAAATCGGTGGTTCTAGGCCTCAGAACCGGCCGGACACGACCATAAGCACCACCGGTGCTGAGGCCATGAACCGGTGGTGCTTGGGCCTCAGAACCGAGCGGACTGAGGACCCTGCACCACCGGTTCATGGCCTCAGCACCGGTGGTGCTAAGGCTTCGGGATCGACCGGCAGGTGGCCCTTGCACCATCGGTTCCAAGTCATGGAACCGGTGGTGCGTAGGTGACGCACGGCCGGTTCAAATGCGAAGAACCGGTCGTGCGTCACCTGCGCACCACCGGTTCCATGGCCTGGAACCGATGGTGCAAGGGCCACCGGTGAAGTTTTTACCTTCTCCTGCGGCCCTTGGTGCTTCTCCAGCGATGGTGGTGGCTTCTCCGGCGACTCTAACTCTTTTTCCGGCAAAATGTCATCATCCTTTTTTTCCGGCGACATCAACTCCTCCACACTGATCCCTAGTTCCGATTCAGCCATGGTCGATTTTGTGTTTTAGGTCGAATGTTCTTGATTTTTGTTATGAAGTTTGAAGTTGGTTTCAAAATTATTAAGATAACTATACTATTTGGATAATAAATTCAGTAAAGAATGGTGTTTGTTTGGGTATAGATAGCGAAATAGGTTATTTGGTGAATTGGGTATACTCAGGATACACTTAGTAGTTTTTTTTTACTTAATGGCAGTTTCGATATTAATTTTCTGATCGAGGGTAAAAATGTCAAAAAAAAGTCAAACAAAAGTCAAATGTTGATTTTGGGTATACTTAAACCTGAATTGGGTATGTATAGCCATACCATTTTCCTAATCTTACTCAACTATAAAAAAACCCAAAAATATGAACTTAGAACCATAACCAGTAGAGATTACTGACGAGATAATTGTAGACTTTTCAACTATATCATAAAGTGATCGGACACGGTTAATTGATCAAAGATAACTCAAATAGCTTCAGGGTTTTGTGGTGATTTTGATAATTTCGTAATAGAACCGATGATTATTTGCTCATATTTTTATATTGAGATTGGTAAAACTTGTAAAAATCTTGAAGATTTTAATTGTTCTACTTTTATTTGTTGGTCATCAAAACATCTTTCAACAAAATTCAATATATATATATATATATACATTTATTCATATCATAATATTTTCTTAAAGACCTTATACATTTTTATTTTATCTATAAATATGAGTATATGCTTTATGTAATTCTCAAGATTTATATATAACAAAACCCTAGGCACCTTTATATTTTCTCTTTATTTTTTCTTTAGTTAACATGGTATCAGATCCCGGAGTAATCTAATCAGGGAAGCGTAGCGATCCAATCTATTTCTATCAGATATTCTTTTCAGTTTATTGTTTGGAAAATTTGGATTTTTTGTTGTTAATTTGGATCGTGTATTGACATTGGATTGAGTACTGGTGTTAGATCTCTCTGAAATTTTGGATCCACTTTTGTTAATTTGGATTGCATATTGGTATTGGACTTCATATTGGTATTGGATTTGTTTGGAAATTTGAGATCTGCTTTTGTTAATTTGGATTACATATTGATATTGGATTCCGTATTGGTATTGGATTATGTATTGGTATTAAATCAGTTTGGAAATTTTGGATATGTTTTTTGTTTGGCTTCAAATGCGTTCTTTTTTTCAATTAGGATTCTGTTTTTTATAGAGAATGACAAGAAATGACGACTCTAAGCAGTCGATTGGTACTTAATTGGATGGAAAAACTACTTTTTACTAGAGTTATGTCATGAAAAATATTCTTCGTGGCAAACACATGTGGGATATGTTTCATATACAAAGCTTTAATCGGCTCATACACATAGTAGTGAGAATTTTGCTACATTGCTTGACACATGGGAGACTGATAATGCGGAGTTCATCAGTTAGATCAATAATTATGTAACCCAGTCAATTAGTACTGAGTTGGCCAAATATAACATAGCCAAAGAGGTTTGGGATCATTTAGAAATATTGTAGAGGTAATTTACTTTTGTTAGGTAGGACCAATTAGAATTCAACATCCGCTCTTTACACCAAAATAACTTTCTTATTTTCGATTCTATGGTGTTATGTCTAATTAATAAGATGAATTGGCTCTTATGAAGTCTACAAAAATGAAATCATGCAAGTCTTATATTGCTCGAATTAAAAAGCAGAGTTTTGTACATTTTTATGGTTGTACGCTCCTATTTTACACGATTGCGATGAACTATTCTTCACTGATACCTATTCAGAAAGTAGATTCAGTCGTCTATGAACTCATTATTAGAGAAACAAGACTAAAAACTCATATTGAAAAGAGTTCCAAAACCAATGTTCATACATGATTTTAGTTTTTAAATCTGACGGGCTCGTCGAAATCTTCGATTTGAGTACCTGTTTGACCCAATTCTGATACCTGGGCGAGAAACCAGTCTGTTCGCAGTCTTCGCTACATCATCCTTCCTCGGTTGGGAAGAATTCGACCTCGAATTCGGAACGTTGAAACATTGACAGAACTAAAAAACATTGGCTTGTTCACCGTTGATTTCAACCGGTACCAGCACAAGGGTGTGAGATGTGAGCATCTGAATGTTGCAGCTCTTGTCAAGAAGTGGTTTCTCAGCTTTGTCCATATGTGCCATGCCATCGGCATTACTGTGGTCAGCGATAATAAGATTTAATCCACCCACTTGTTCTATATCAGCCTTTTCAACCCATTTACTAAGCACAATAGCACCCTTGCGCGTGTAAAGAGTTGTTGTCTTTCAAGTTCCAGACTGTGCTTGTTGTATCATATCAAAACCCTTACAGAAAGGAACAATTCATCTTTGTTGAATAGTAGATGGGTTCTCAAGTTCTGCAGAGTATATTTCTACCAGCAGATTCAAAACATTGCAATGTTCTACTTTTAACTTTTTATTATTTTTGTTATTTCCCCAACCATCACCTAAAACTCCTCCAGATTCTATTACAAAACCTAACCTTTTATCCATTAAAACACTTATATTTTCTTCTAGCAATCTCTTCATAATATCAAATACAAAAATGTCATCTTGTATTTTCACGACATGATAATATGCATCCACAGAGAACCGAAACAAGGGTTCTATTGTAGGATAACCAAAAATACCTCGAAGGCGCATCTCCACGATAAAAGTTATTGCTTCACAGTCTTTCTTTAAAAACATATCTGGAATGATGTAGTACGGTGTACTGAAGTTTGAGACAATTTCTTGATCTACAAGTTTCTCATCTACATTAATTATATCTTAATTATCCCATTCTTTTACATCAACGATCTTATCTTCAATCTCATCGTCGTAGACATCATAAATTGGATCTCCCAATTCCGACCAAGTTTCATCAGAAATTTCACCTTGGTAGTCAGCCTCATACTCATCAAAGAGTGGATGATGAGTATCGGCGAACCCTCCATGTCACCAACAACTACTTGATGGATCTTCTTCCCCTTTGGTTTTTCCAAATTGTAGCTGTGGCTGTGGTTGGATCCTGTGAAAAATACTTCCGCCTTTGAATTTATGGTTGGAGTTTGAAATCCGGTGGTGGTCAACCTTTCAATATCTTCTATCATTTTCTTCATTTGATGTCGCAGCGAATTCATCCATTCATCTATCTGCGATCGGGACTGATCGAATTCATCACGGTCGATCAATTCTGCAATCGGAAGAGTGGACTTCCCTCGCAAGGATCTCTTTGGCGGCATACCTTTGCTACCCACGCCGTAGAAACTCTGGCTCTGATACTAATATGGTAGCGCCAAGCTACGAGATAGAACAGACGACGGCAAACGCAAGAGAAGAAGACGAAACAATGATATATAAACCCTAATCCTAAGTTAGAGTATAATAGACTAAGAGAAAATTCTCAATTTCTATTCATCAAAGTCTGAAGGTAAAATAAGGTATAAGATGCTTTATATAGCACTAGCCAAAACCCTAATTCCAAATAAAGAAAATTACATATAAATTTTAAAATAAAATTAATAAATAAAATTAACGCTAAAATATTAAAACTGGTTTTCGGAGGCTTTGCAGGTCAAATCTGGGTATCAAACTTTGTGATAAAGTCACAGTTTTTAAATCTGAGGGGCTCGTCAAAATCTTCAATTTAAGTACCTGTTTGACCCAATTCCAATACCTGGGCGAGAAACCAGTCTGTTCGCAGTCTTCGCTACATCAGAGTTGCATTTGATGAGTGTTCCCTTTATAAAAGTAAGAACCATTGGAAATTACAATACCCAATACTCAATGAAAAACAACAGCAATCACCTCAGCGATGACCCCCTCAAAAACGTTATTTTCAACAATAATCGTTTCTGCAATATACACGTCATATTCAACAATTTCATCCTCCATTTTGTCCCCCACAGTTTAGTGCTGCTGCATTATTAAAAGATACTAATAGCACCACACCATCCTCTGCAATGGACCCCTAGATTCTAGAATCTTTTAGATAATTTCTTGTTTTTGATCCTGCTACCATGCTTATATCAATGTCTTCTTTTTGGATTTTAGATCCCTACATGTCATACTTTTCATATTTTTATCTTGTTTCACTAATATCAGTCTTGTTTGCTAGTGATACATCAATGTCAGTAAAGGGTGTTGGGTATATTTTATAATCCTCATATATCATTTCCTAATGTTTATTATGTTCCAAAACTTTCCTTGAATCTTGTTTTGGTTAGTCAGTTATGTAAATTAGGTCATTGGGTCTTTTTTTTCTAATCTTTTCTGTGTTATACAGGATCAACAAACTCTGAAAGTAATTAGGATAGGCCGTAGATCGGGAGAGCTTTACGTCTTAGATTAAGTTAAAGTTGTTAATGTTCCAACTTCTAGTATCGATTTATCATCTTTTCATTTGAGTCCGTCGTTATCCGATTTTTATCTCTGGCATTTTCGTTTGAGACATGTCTTTGCGTCGCGTCTAAAATTTTTAGTCTCCACAAGTGTTTTAGTTCACTTAAACACTTGTAATATATCTGATTGTAGTGGTTGTAAACTGGTAAATTTTTTGGATTTACCATTTAATCAAAGTGTCTCTTCTTCTATTGTTTCTTTTGATATTATTCACTCTAATGTGTGGGCCCATCTCATATCTCCACAAAGGCTAGTCCGTCCTATTATGTATATTTTATTTATTATTATAATCGATACACTTGGGTTTATCTTATGAAACAAAGGTCGAATTTCCTTAGAATTTATAGAGAATTTCGGCAACTTGTTAAGACTCAACATCCTACTGTAATAAAATGCTTCATGTGTGACTTATGGGGTGAATATACATCCAATGATTTTACTCAGTTACTTGCATATGATGGTACTTGGTGAATCGGTATCCATAAACGACTACTAATTATAAAACTCCTTTTGAGATTTGGTCTGGAACGTCGGCTGATGTGAGAGATGGTAAGCTTGAGCCGAGGGCAAACAGGTGCATATTTGTAGGATATGATACTAGAGTTAAGAGATATAGGTTATGGTGTGCCTCTTCAAACTCTCTAGGATTTCTCATTAGTAGGGACGTAAGTTTTAACAAGCATGCTTCGCTAGATAATCAGAAGGAAATATGATAAAATTTCAAATCAAGATCAATTGTGAGTAAACAGGTGGATCTTAAAAAAGAATCAGTTTCTAACAGGTCCAATGATTCGAGTGGTTTTGAGATGGATCCAGAATTAAGAGGTGAAGAGCCAACATTGGATGATAGTGATAATGATATGCCCGAACCTGAACAATTACTTTATAGCATAGCATTGGACAAAGAAAGAAGAGAGATTAAAGTACCAAAAATATATGCAAATCTAATTGCGTATGCACTGTCAGTTTCAAAAGAAGTTGAGATGCAGGAACCTAGTAGTTATAGCTAAGTTATAGCGATTTTAGAGGAAAATTGGTGGATTGGTGATATGGGGGGAAGAGAATGAATCTATTCATAAGAATCAAACATGTAACTTTGTTGACTTTCCTAAAGGACAGAAGGTAGTAGCCAGGAAATGGGTGTTTGAGAAAAAAATAAAGTAATCCAAGGGTCGAGGACATCTCGTATCAAGGCAAGACTTGTCGCTAAAAGTTATACACAAAGAGAAGGAATTGACTTCAATGAAGTGTTCTCTCACATGGTGAAACATAGTTCGATTCGACTTCTGTTAACAACGGTAGTTTTACAAGATTTAGAACTTGAGTAGTTAGATGTGAAAATTGCATTTCTACATCGTGAATTGGAGGAGCGAATCTAAATGAGACAACCATAGGGATTTATCGAACCTAATATGAAGGTTTAGGTTTGTCTACTGAAAAAGTCATTGTATGGTTTGAAACAGTTACCTAGGCAATGGTACAAACATTTTGATACATTTATGGTGTCAAAAGGGTTCTTGAAGAGTCCCTTTGATAGTTTTGTGTATCATCAAAAGATGTCAGATGATTCTTATGTTTACTTTTTGTTGTATGTGGATGATATGCTTATTGCTGCTTGTAGTATGTCACACATTGTGCAGATAAAGAAGCAGCTTAGTGTCGAGTTTGAGATGAAGAATTCGGGTAGAGCAAAGAGATTCTTGGTATGAAGATTATCATGAACAAAAGTGTAGGATCATTATATTTGTCTCAATGAATCTATATTGAGAAAGTGCTACAAAGTTTCAGTATGTTTGATGCTAAGACAGTTAGCATCCCGTTTGCTACTCATTTCAAGTTTTCTGTAGCAGGATCGACCGAGGACGATGTTGATTTGGAAAAAATATCGTAGGTTCCATATTAAAGTACAGTTGGTAGTATCATGTATGATATGATATGCATACGTCCGGATATTTTACATGAGGTTATTGTAGTCAGCAGGTACATGGGATATTCTGGGAAAGAATTTTGGCAGACAGTGAAATGGATACTTCGTTATCTTAATAATGCTGCGAACGTTGGGTTAATTTCAACAAGAGCGATATTGGTGGCTCGCTGAATGATATTACAGGATCAGTGGTTGGTTTTGTTGATTCCGATTTTACAAGTGATATGTAAAAAGAATATCTCTGAGAGAATATATATTTACTCTAGTTAGGAGTGTGATCAATAGGAAAGCACAGTTGCAAGCTATTGTAGCTTGGTCTACAACAAAGGTAGAGTACATGACGGTAACAGAAGAAGTTAAAGAGGAAATATAGTTGCAAGGTTTGGTGGCAGATCTGGGCTTGGATAGGACTACTACAAAAGTGTTATGTGACAGTCAAAGCGTCATACACCTTACAGGGAACCAGATGTACCAAGAGCGTACAAAGCACATAGATGTCAAGTATTGTTTTACTCGTGATATAATATCAAGGAGAATTGTTGATGTGAATAAAGTGTCTACACGATAATCCAGCAGATATAATGACCAATGCAGTATCAGTTCGAAAGTTTAGTAAGTGTCTAAACTGGATTGGTGTTCGTAGCATGGAGTGAATGTCTTAAGGGCATTTGGTGAGTCAAAAGAAGAGAAATTTCTTTGTTCATAGTGAAGAAATGATATTCGCCTCAAGGGGAAGATTTGTTGAGAATGAGTTGAATACTGTCTTGACAGTGTGTCGTGTCAGTTGGTACAGTCTTGTGTCATTGATAGTCTACCTTCGTGCTTAAATATATAACGCATTATACTTTATAGCCTTTTGTATATGGGCCCATTAAGTCCATAGATACATTATCTAGTAAGTCTATTTATTATCTATAAATATATTACTAGGACAAAAAAAATTTATAACCTTTTATATCATAGTGAAACACTTTCCTTTAGCGGCAGCCACCGTGAACGTAGACATTTATCGAACAACATTAAGCTTGTGCTTTCTTTATCGTTTTTATTTTGTTCTGTGCCAGAGCATTAGTCGTACATTTCATATTAAATCTTGGCATAAACCAAAGTTTTCAAAGTTCCTTCCAGAGCAAATACATTCAAGAAAACATATTCCACGTTGTCTTCGAAAAGAATAGAAAGTCAGATATGGCAATATGGGTGTCACGAATGAAAGCAGACCCTCTTGGGGCCATAATTTATAAAATACTGTGAAGGATTCAGACTATATAAAGCTTGTGACGAAGTATCCTGCCGATAGTGAATCGAACAGGAAGGCTATAATGAGGACCACGAGGGGAGAACAAGAAAGTTTTCAAAAGTAGCAGGAACTAAGATTAGCCATTTCTGCCGCAATTAAACTATATATAGAAAAGCAAGAGCTATGGCATATAGTGAGAGAGGAAAGCTAGTAATGAAAATAATTTCTTATTCATCCCAATGAAAATAAATTATATATAATGAAAAATATATATACAGTAAGATCTGTTGACGTGTATAATATTTTTCGACCATTGCGCTTATCTAATATAAGTACAAGGAGAACTGGCAGGTACGTCTTAGCCGGATGACCGGGTATATTTAGGCGCGCAACTCGTTGCATTGTTGATTGTAGGAGATACGCTCTATTTGTTGAACATACTTATTTGATAAAAGTCATAACTGGTCGAACAAGAGTAATGGTCAAACAACTTGATAAGTCGAACAGATTGACAGATCAAATGATTTGGTTGTTCGAACAGCTTAACAATTTATAGGCATAGAATTTATTACATTAAAGCATAGAAGACAAGACAAGGGTTACACGATGACATGACTTTCGAATATTGACACTACATAGAAGATTGTTGTATGGTTGACAAAAGATGGTACTTCAAGTGGTATCTTTTTTATCCCAAACTTATTTATTTTGCATCAGCTTGGTTTCAAGACAATTATTGTAAATAACCAAGATTCGGCACTTAATTTGACATAGTCATCAAGCAGCTGGAGGAATAGGGATCATCCTAAGTGGCTGAGCTTTCTGTAAACTGAGACTAAACCTTTCTTCCATGTCCAGGCTTTCAAATGTCTTTCCATTCTCAAGTTTCCAATCAAATGAATGAATAAGAGAACCCAACATCAGTGGCAACATCCTAGTCGCCAGCGGTATTCCTGGACAGATTCTACGTCCGCTACCAAACGGAATAAAACTAAAATCGTTTCCTTTATAATCAATATTTGACTCTAAAAACCTCTCGGGGACAAAGCAGCTAGGTTCCTTCCACAAATTTGGATCTCTTCCAATGGCCCATGCATTGATCAATACTTGTGCGTTTCCCGGGATAGTAAAACCTGCGATTTGTGTATCAATGCTACATTGGTGTGGCAGTAACAAAGGACCAGTAGGGCGTAAACGTAAGCTTTCTTTGATGACTGCTTCCAAATAAGGTAAATTTTGAATGTCGGATTCTTTAACAAAGTTTCCTTGGCCGATTGATTCCTCCAGTTCAGCTCTAGCCTTAGAAAGAATCTTTGGATTTCGGAGAAGTTCTGACATGGCCCATTCCAGAGTTGATGAAGTGGTCGTACTTCCAGCAACAAATAGATCCTGTTATACAACACATGTACCAAATGTTGGAGATGATGAACTTTCTTTTGCAAGGAATCATTTATATAGCTAATATATACTTGTGTGTTAAGATTTCGCATATGATATTGGCTAATAAATTTAGAAATTCAGATAAAAAGTAGAAATGAGAAAAACACTAATTACCGCAAATAAGTGTTTGATGTCATGAATGCTTAGTCTTTCACTATCTTCTTCGGAGATGTTAAGAAGGGTATCCAAGACATCAATAGTTGTGACTGATTGATCTTCTTTCTTCCTCATCTCCAGCCGTTCGTTAATGATAACATCGAATAAATCAAGCAACTTACTTAGAAGGTAGGTAGTCCTCCTCTTTACACCTTGCGGGTCAATTTTCCTAAGCAAAGGATAAAAGTCGGCCAAGTTAAGCCTCCCTACCTCGTCCATCAAACCGATCAGCAAGTTCTTGAACCCTCTGCCATAGCCATAGTCTATGTTAACATCAGCTAAATCGACCGAAAAAATCGTGTTCGACAGTACATTAATCATGGTCTTGAAGGCAACTTCTCCTATATCCATTGCTTCGCTTGAAAGACGGTGTCTTTCAGCATCTTGGAGAAGTTCATTGATTTTCTCACGCCTCAAGTCCTGATTGGCATCAAGTTTTTGAGCTGCGAAGATATGCAACTTGCATATTCTTCTCATGTTTATCCATGAGCTTGAAACAGGCATCCAAGCGATTCCTAATACGTGATGGTTTGAAGCTTTAACTGCTTCTGGACATTTTCGGTTGCAGAAATTAAGGTCGTGTGTGAAAGAAACACAAACTGGTATATACAACACACACACAAATGTAAACGTTTAACTGAGAGGAGCAGAGTTAGAACTTCTTGGATATCTTGAATAGAAGGTTACAACGTTATAAATAGAGACTGACACTTCAAGACTCATCTGCTCCCTATTAACTCTCCACTACTTCCACGAAATAATAACGGACACTACGACTTAATCACCCACTTGTACAAGCTGGTAACGTCTCTTATTTAAAACAAAATACAAAACGTAAAATACAAAACCAATTTAAATTAATTCCAACAAGCACCTCCTGAATTTAAACCTGGTTTTGAATCTTCCTGATGCCAAGGAGTGCACGCATCTTTTCGAACTTCACAGTGGCCATGGCTTTCGTCAAAATATCAGCACGTTGATCCTCTGTTCCAATGTGTTTGATCACGATCTCACCTTTTTCAACGCACTCTCGAATAAAATGGTACCGGATGTCAATATGCTTAGAACGTCCATGAAAAACTGGATTTTTAGCCAAGTCTATCGCTGACTTGTTGTCTATGTAGAGCACTACAGGACCAACATCAGAATTAGTAAGTTTACCAAGCAAATTACGCAGCCATATGCCTTGACAAGCAGCCGCTGTAGCTGCCATAAACTCCGCTTCACAGGATGATAATGCCACACAACGTTGTTTCTGAGACACCCACGTGATCAAGCTCTCATTTAGGTAGAAAGCCATCCCTCCAGTACTCTTCCTATCTTCAATCTGCCCAGCCAAATCGCTGTCGGAATATCCTGACAACATGTTGTTATTGCTTCCCCTTGAATACACCAAACCATATCTCAAAGTACCTTTTAAATACCTCAGAATTCGCTTAACAGCATTGAGGTGCATCTCAGTTGGTCGTTCCATGTAACGACTGACTATACCAACTGCAAATGCTATGTCTGGTCTAGTATGAACTAGATACCTTAATCCTCCCACAATGCTTTTAAACATAGTTGAATCAACAGCCTGTCCAGTTTCATCTTTGTGCAGTTGCAACGCTGGCTCCATAGGGTACTTCGTCGGTTTACATTCTGCCATGCCACTCTTCTCCAGGACCTTTCGAGCATAGTCCGACTGCTTCAATTCGATGTACTCCTTAGTTTGCTTCACCTCAATCCCAAGATAGTGAGAAAGCTTTCCTAGATCAGTCATATCAAATTTCCTGCCCATTTGTTCCTTGAACCTCTGAATTGTTGTTATACTCGAGCCCGTGATCAGCAAATCATCAACATATACCCCAATGGTTAAGACCTCTTCCTTCTCCCTTTTTATGTACACAGCATGCTCATAAGGACATTTTGTGAATCCCAAACTTTTCAAGCACTCGTTTAACTTCTCGTACCAGGCTCGTGGCGCCTGTCTAAGCCCATAAAGAGCCTTTATTAACTTATAGACCAAATGCTCCTTGCCTTGCTTCACAAAACCTTCGGGTTGTTGTACGTACACATCTTCATGCAGGTCGCCATTCAAGAAAGCTGACTTGACATCTAGATGATGAATTTCCCAACCACGATTTGCAGCCAACGCCAATAATAGCCTTACAGTTTCCAATCGTGTGACAGGTGCGAACGCCTCCTCAAAATCAACCCCTTGTTTCTGAACGTAACCCTTCGCGACGAGCCTCGCCTTATGCTTTATAATTTCACCTTCTGTGTTCCTTTTTAGTTTGTACACCCATTTCAGGCCAATGGGATTGTGCCCAGGTGGCAATTCCACAAGCTGCCAAGTGCAATTTTTTTCTATTGCTTCTATTTCGCTCTCCATAGCCTTCCCCCATGATCTTTCTTGGACAGCTTGTTTATATGTGACTGGCTCCTCCATACTGAGAAACAGCAACTCATCTTCACCAAGCTCGATTTCGACTGTATCAGCATAAATGTCGCGCAAAGACCTGAAGCGCGTTGGCACACTGCTACTCCCAGTTTCTGCTGAACTGACTTCACTCGACTGTGTTAATGAAGTCGGTGTTGCCTGTGTTGCCTGTGACTCAGTCGAATGAGAGGACTGTACAGGAGTGTTAGGCTCTGTTGAAGACTCCTCATTACCGAGCTCTGTCAAAGACTCCTCATTACCGTTTTCTGTTGCTTCCGTCGAGATTACAGAGTCAACCACCACGAAATGGGTGTGAGTCTCTCCAACTACACTGTCATCATTAGCCCATTTCCATGACTTAAGCTCGTCGAAATACACATCTCTGCTAACATGAACTCTGTTCTCTTCTGGGTCATACAGTCGATGTGCTTTTGTACCAGGCTCTCTTCCAAAATAAACTACTGACTTTGACCGATCATCCAGTTTCCTTGTATGAATGCCAGGCACCTTCATGTAAGCACAACAGCCAAAAATTCTTATGTGACTAATATCTGGCTTCTTACCTGACCAAGCTGCGTATGGAGTGTCAGTAGAGAGAGCACGTGTGGGCAGTCTGTTAAGCACATAAACAGAGTGTCGTACTGCTTCGCCCCAAAATCTAGATGGGACATGCTTCTCCTTTAATAAACTTCTAGCCATTGACACCACCGTTCGGTTCCTTCGCTCTGCCACTCCATTTTGCTGTGGAGAGTAAGGGGCTGTATATTGTCTCATGATCCCAGCGTCTTCACAGACACTTGTAAACTGATGTGAGCAAAATTCTCCTCCTCTGTCCGTACGCAGGGCTTTAATCTTTTCCTCAGAGTCTTTTTCAACAAGACGCTTGAATCTTATAAATGCTCCTAATGCTTCATCTTTGGTTGACAGAAAATAAACCCACATTGCACGACTAAAGTCATCAACAAAAGTAGAAAATACCTCTTGCCGGATGGTGTTGATGGTGTGATTGGTCCGCAAATATCTCCATGCACTAATTCCAGCACCTTGGTTGATCTGTAACTCGATTGTGAAGGAAAGGGAGTTCTTGTTTGCTTTGCCATTAAACAGTCCTTACACAGTGCCTTTGGATGCATCATTTTGGGCAGGCCATAAACCATCTTATTCCGAGTCATAAGTTTTAATGCATCAAAGTTCACATGGCCTAAGCGAGAGTGCCAGAGCCACGAGTCCCTTTCCAATTTTGCAAGTAGACAAGCACCCTTGGATTCCTTGGATTCTTCCAGCAAGATCTTGTATAGACGATTTGCTGATCGTCTAACTTTCATCAATAGCTTCCCATCCCCGTCATGCACCCACAGAAACTCACCATGTAACACCACTTTATTACCTTCTTCTGACATTTGCCCAAGGCTAATTATGTTGTTGCACAGATTTGGAATGTAGAGGACATTGTTAAACACTATTTCTTCTCCGGTTTTGCAAACAAACGTGATCGACCCTTTTCCTTTAATGCATACCGTTGACCCATCTCCAAGTTTTACTTCGCCTGTCACGTCTTCATTTATCTGTGAGAACTTTGACCTGTCCCCAGTCATGTGATTTGAAGCGCCGTTGTCTAAGTACCACAGGTGTGACATTTTTCTCTCTGTTATATTTCTCTCCAACTTTGGGATGGCCCTTTCTTCATTCACCAACGCCAACTCAGTCAGCTTTTCATCTGATTCTGACAGTAACAGAGCAGGTTCGTCGTCCTTGATCTGCACCAAGTTTGCTTCACTTCTTTGACCCCGTTCTCGTCGTGGCCTCTTACACTCTATAGCATAGTGACCCAAAATACTACAATTAAAACACCTTACAGTGCTTCTATCACGACCAGTACCCTGGAGACCGCGTCCCCCACGTCCTCCTTCTCGATTCCGTTTCATCCAGTCCTCTCGAGTGAGAAGAAGTTTGTCCTCATTCTTCTCGCGCCTGGACCACTCCTCTTCTGTCAATAATAGTTTGTTTCCCGTAGTCACACTTTGACCTTTCAACCTTTCCTCATGAGCTTGTAAAGACCCAATAGCTTCTTCGATTGTCATTGATTCTAAATCTCCAAATTGCTCAATTGTTGAAGTAATTTGTAGAAATTTAGATGGAACAGCCCGAAGTAGCTTCTTGACAACGTACGACTCCTCCATTTCATCACCTAAGGCTCGAATAGTGGACACCAGTCCGTTGAGCTTCATGTAGAAAGCGTCGAGTTGTTCACTGTCATCCATACGCAGCGACTCAAATTCCGCCTTCAACGTCTGAATTCTGGCCTTCCTCACCTTATCAGCCCCTTGACACATGACCTTGATGGCTTCCCAGCCATCCTTTGCTGTCTTCTTCTCAGAAATGGATAACAGCATCTCTTCAGGTATGCCTTGGTAGATCATGGCCAAAGCGACCTTGTCATTCTTCTCATGAATCACTGCTTCGGCATCACTCGGTTCTACTGCTGCCCAAACTCCCTGGGCCTGCATAAAAACCTTCATCTTTAACGCCCACGCTGTGTAATTCCCCTTAGACAACATTGGATACGTTAGCCCAAAAGATCCAGCCTTGCCTTTCCCCGCGTCCATCTGAAAGAGAACACCCTGAATGCCGTGCTCTGATACCAAGTGAAAGAAACACAAACTGGTATATACAACACACACACAAATGTAAACGTTTAACTGAGAGGAGCAGAGTTAGAACTTCTTGGATATCTTGAATAGAAGGTTACAACGTTATAAATAGAGACTGACACTTCAAGACTCATCTGCTCCCTATTAACTCTCCACTACTTCCACGAAATAATAACGGACACTACGACTTAATCACCCACTTGTACAAGCTGGTAACGTCTCTTATTTAAAACAAAATACAAAACGTAAAATACAAAACCAATTTAAATTAATTCCAACAGTGTGTCTTTAAAATCTCTTTCGCAAGTAGAGGTGATGATATTACTATTGTTGTAATTTGGCCGAGGCGTAAAGTAAGTATAGGCCCATGAATTTTGGCTAAGTTAGCTAGTAACTGGTGGGGATTGTCTCCGAGTTGCAGAAGGTTTCCGACGATAGGAAGTGGTTTTGGACCCGGCGGATGATTGGAGGAACTTGAACTGAGCCAACGGAAAAGTTGGAAGAGAACAACAGCTATCAAAACCGAAAGGAAAATAAAAAGGAAATCCATTTCTTGAAGCTCTAATGATAGAAAATTATCCAGAGGGCATGGCGGTAAGACGTGTGAAGAATAATTGTACCATCAAAACCCTCCAAGTTATCTTATGTACAACGTCATCTAAGACTAATAATGGCCTTATATTTAGGTTAGATACGTGTCACGGCCTTATATTTTGGATAAAACGGTGCGTGCAACATTTAAACTCTTAAATAGATCCAGAAATATATAAAAGATGTGGAGATTTATTTTATCATATAAAAAAATATGTTTGATTTGTGAAAAGATAATATTACAAGGTTTAGAGATTTTTCTCGAATGAATCAAGTTCTCTTTTTTTATATAAAGTTAATAAATGCTTTACATATATTTTAAATATTTTTTAGACTTTTAGTAGTTAGAATTTAGGTCATTATTAAAAACAACGGTTAAAACTATTTTTTAAAGTGGTATTTTTAATTTTTTTCAATATTTATAAAGTTGTGAGGACATTTAAAATTCTTAAAATTCTATTTACTCTTTATACAACCCTATTATTTATCGAAAAACTTTAAAATTTTAAAATAAAAAATTTATTTATATTTTATGTTATTTTAGAAAATAATTTGATCGTTTCTTTAACGATTCACTAAAACTTATACGAGTATATAAAAATATTTTAGAGTAAAAAATATATTATATAACGTCATAAAATATCCATTAGGTTTATCATTCAATCCATCATTTCCTATTGTACAATGTTCTAAATTATTATAGATGATCTTATGTAGGGGTAGGGGTGAGATTCGGTCGGTTCGGTCGGTTTTTTTTAAATTTTTAAACCAAATCGAAATAATTCGGTTTGTATATTATTAAACCGATTTAACAATAAAAAAATCGGTTTTTTTCGATTTTGGTTTGTTCGGTTTCGGTCGGGTTCGGTCGATTTTTCGGTTTAAACAGAGGTGCGGTTCCATAAAAATGGTGGATTTGGAGACCCGATGAATATTTTTAAAAAAAATGTTAATTTGTTGAATAATATACCTAATAACTTTTAATTGATTTCATCTTTTTTTTTATAGGGTGAATGTGTTTTTCTATAGGGTGAATGTGTGACTGTGTGAGTTTTATAAACTTTCTGACAATCCTTACCTAATTTGTCGGGTAAAGAAGTATCTTCCTCACTCTTTAAGACTACATATACCATTTAATTCTTCAAATTATTTAAAAAGAGAACAAAGGTAATTCAACAATGGCTCACAATTGGATACTATAATAGAAGATAGGCTTTATTGTTACAGAGACTTTTACCTGCAGCACTAAAGTATAGGTATCTGCCCCTCCACCTGCAAAAGATGTTTCAAGTGGTTTATCGGAATGTTGTGTAAATGTTAATTTACTATATAGTAATGTGTTTAACAATAGGAAAAATAACAAATGCTCATTTCGATGATTTAAGAACAGTTCAGAGTTCAATCTAAGTAACAAAAATGACTGCAGATGTTAAGTAGTTGATGATTAATAATATATATACTTGCACCGGTAATGGTTGTACTTCGACTTCTCCTTCGCCTTCAACTTCAGCTTCTCTTTTTGCTTGTGCTTGTGCTTGTGCTCTTGCTTCTGCTTTTTCTTGATCATAATCACCAATGGTAGATCTCATTGCACTTAATAAGCTACCATAAATTGTGTCGTGTCCACGGTTGATGGATTGAACAAAAGCATGGGTCATAGCACCGGTCCACAATCTTGATAGGTCCACGTGACCATGCTTTTAAGTTTGATTAAATATACAAATTAAGCTTATATTTTTATTAACTGTTTAACTGTGGTCATATATGTTTTCTTTTTACAAATTACTTTTGTTTATGCATCCTTATACGTTAGATATCTAATTTTAAAAGCTTGGTCTAGGATGAACACTATTGGCAATTTGGAATTCGCTAAATTCGAGATGAAAGAGAAACGAAAAAAAAAAGAAAAAAAAATGTTACAGCCAGGATTCGTAACCCCAGACAGGGGTAAAAAAAAATCTTAAGTTATAAGTGTACAACCACTAGGCCAAAGGTAGAGACAGTTCTTATATCAAATATGGTCTACATATTAACATATACAATATATTATCTAGATTCTTACGAGTCAATCTACCACATATAGGAGAAATAGAAGGATATGGGAGAAATAAAAGGACCATTCCTTCATTTACTCTCGCGTCGTTATCGTCGCGGTTTGTGTGAAAGTGGTCGATGTTACTCTCACATCTTCATCGTTGCGGTTTGTGTGTGAAAGTGGTCGATGCTACTCTCGCGTCGTCATCTTTGCGGTTTGTGTGTGAAAGTGATTGATTGCATTTTAAATGGATTTTTCAGACTCCTATATTCATTTTTGTATATATACACTTTTTCCCAACTTTTTGGACTTTTATTGATAATAAGAAAAGTACAGGGACCAAAACAAAGAAAAGTAACGGTCTAAAACAACAGAGGGAAATTTTAAGAATTTACAATCTCTTCAACCTTGAGACAGAGACCAGCTAAACAACCTTCAACCAAAACTCTAATCCTCTTCAGAAACCATAATCTTCAATTATTAAGTAACCAATACCGATGCTTTCAAAAAACGCAATTGCTCTTAGATTATTTGGGGCAGTGTAATTGCAGAAATCCACATCACATCTCATCTTCAAAGTATGCTTAGCAACACCATCAGCCAGCTTGTTTTGCTCCTGAAAAATATGTTTTATAGTCATCTCTGAAGAAATTAAGCTTCTGCAGTGTCCAATTATAGGGTCGAGGTACCATATTGATCTTCATTTACTGAGTAAATCAATCACTATACTAGAATCAACTTCAACATCCACACAAGTTAAGTTCAAGGCCTTGCACAGAGTTAAGCCATCCATAAGAGCTCTTGCTTCTGCAATAACAGCCGAGTTTTTCCCATAGAGCCTCCCATAGCCTTTGACGAGGGTTCCTTTGTGATTTCTGACTACTTTACCACCACTCGACTCCACCTGATTGAAGTGATGCCCCATCAGTATTGAGCATATAGCAGTTTAGTTTAGGGCGAGCCATTTCAAGGAGATAGGAATCGTCAGTTTCGTTACTCTAACATTGCAGCCTAGTAATTTTGCTTTCTCCAAGTCTCTTCCCACTGTTCTCTTCTGATTAGGTTGGCGCTGTTTAGAGCAGTGAGGATGTAGATGACATGGTTGATAAGGATTGCTGAAGTTGATTGGACTACCTGATGCTTTTTCATGTTTCTGGCTCTCCATATAACCTAGACTACAATAACAGAGATGATGGATCAAATGTTGCAGTCTTTCTCAGATGACCAATACCAGGTACGAGTCATATGCTGAATGGTCATGTTTCTGAAAATGCTTATGCCAAGTATTGCATTGAAATAGTTCTAAACATACCAACTCTCTTTACATTGCACCATTACATGATTGGTACTTTCTTCATTCTCACAGAACTGACATTATGAGGCAAGTTGGATTTTCCTTCTTTGCAAGTTTATATCAGTAGGGATCCAATTCTTCAAAGTCCTCCAAAGAAGAAAAGGATCATTTCTTAAGTATAACATTGTTCCAGCTTTTCTTGTAAAGGTTTGATTCATTGCCATGATTCGTGATTTCATTCCAAGTTTTGCTTGTATTGAATTTCCCATCAGAAGACATAGCCTACATAATCTTGTCTGGATTGTTATTGAGGTTGAACTTGGTGATTTCATCCACCACAATAGAAGGGACAACAGAGTTAAGCTTGTTTAAGTCCCAATTTCCATTGATCTGAAAACTGTTAATACTAACACTAGTATACCTCTGTTTGTCATCACATTCATTGAAGTGAATTAGAGCTTTCTCCGTACACCATCTGTCCAGGTAGAAGTATATCTCCCTATTCCCAGGCACCCAAAAGATGTACCTATTAGCATTGTCCCTTATACCCACCAACCTAGTTCAAGTTCTAGATTTTTTATTAGGTACAGTGGCTAGAGCATGAGTCTAGACCAAAGACTCTTGCGATTCCTGAAGTTAAACCATAATTGGTGGAAAAACTATCTTGTAAACCTTCAATGCTCCTCACATTGAGACCTCCCTCAATGTACGGTCTGTAGATCTGTTCCAGGATGACCAGTTTATTGTATTGGTCTCAATTTTGTTGCCCCAAAGAAACTTGTTGAACAAGTTTTCAATTATTTTAAGTACGACCTTAGGAAGGATCATGCTTTGGATATAGTATTAGGGTAGCTTGGAATGGACAGATTGGACTAGAACAAGTCTCCCACCTAATGACAATGTGCACCTGTCCCAGTCATTATCCTATCTTTAACTCTTGAAATAAGATTATCAAAGTGGCTTATTCTCCTCTTATTGCTGATTATTACCCTAAAATAATTGAAAGGCATCACATCGTACTTCATTTCCAAACTTCTTTCGACAATACTGATCTTTTGATGTATCATGTTCTCAGCAACAATGAGCTTTGATTTCGTTTTATTTACCATCTGTCCAGAGCATTCTTGATAGTGTAATAGGAATTCAGAAACTTTCGAAACAAAGATAGAAGAGCTACCGGAGAAGACCCTCTAGCTTTATATCTTATTTAAGTATAGTTTTCATTAATTCTTTTGAGACCCCAAATCAAATACTCCTCATCCAAAATGAACAAGCTATGGGACAGAGGGTCCCCCTGCCTAAGACCCTGGTTTGCCCTAAAAAAACCTTTAATTGGACCATTAATTAGCAGAGAGAATTGATTATCCTCTGTGTTTCTTTTAATAATATCAATAAACGAGGAGTTAAAGCCAAAAGCTTTGAGAATTTCAAACAGAATCCTGTAAGAAATCTTGGTAAAGGATTTCTCCATATCTAGCTTTAGAATGATGTTGTTGCTGCCTTTCATTTTGAGGTTCAGGTCACAACGAAGTTCTTGCGTGATGAGAATACTTTCATGGATATTCCTGTCTATCACAAAAGCTCATTGCTCTTCAGAAATCAACTTGGGAATAATCAATGCCAGTCTTTTATTGATTATATTTGAATAAATTCCGTTGAATAACGTTGTAAGGCTAATTGGACGAAACTCTTTCCAGGTCTTTGGTGAGCTAAACTTGGGAATAAGACATATAACAGAAGCCAAGACACCAGTATGGATCTTGCTGCTTTTAAATACCTCATTGACTGCTGCACATAAATCATCAGCAATAATGGTCCAACATTCTTTATAAAACAGCCCGTTGAAGCCACCAGGACCAGCTGCCTTGTTAGAGGTGAAGATCACTAACAATTCTGTAGATTTCATCATCCTGAGGAATTGAAGTCAACATATCATTTCCTTCATCAGTTACCAGCTTGGGAATGACATTAGTGAGTCTCTCAGCATCATAATCATTGTTATTAATATTGATATTTAATAGATTTTGAAAATAGGCAATTGCTGAATTAAAGATAGTTTCCTGATCCTCAAACCAGGTGCCCTCATCCCAGATTCTGCAAATGGTATTTCTTTTTTCCATTTTCCTAACTAAGTTATGAAAGAACTTAGTGTTCTTATCACTGTCTTTTATCCAGGTTGTGTGAGTCTTTTGTTCCCAAAAACACTCT
The DNA here is from genome assembly GCA_036936605.1 of Limnanthes douglasii subsp. nivea. Lineage (NCBI taxonomy): Eukaryota > Viridiplantae > Streptophyta > Magnoliopsida > Brassicales > Limnanthaceae > Limnanthes > Limnanthes douglasii. The sequence goes on along the minus strand of JAUPFV010000001.1, from coordinate 9,603,776 downwards.
TCCATAGCCAGGAATTCTAGATGATCTTCTTTAGTCTTATCCAACATAACCTTATCAACATTATCCTTTGTGAGCTGGTACTTGGATTCCATGAAGGTGATATTCTCTTCAATTTGTTTTATAGCATCAAAGATATTCCTAAAGTCTTTTTTATTCTACACCTTCAGATCTTCTTTCAGCCTTTCCAACTTCCACCAAAACCTTTGCATAAGATTTCTATAGGCAGTCTATGACCAACTCTCCTTCACAGTTTCAATAAATCTCGGGTGCCTAGTCCACATATTTAAAAATTTAAAAGAAGGCCTAATGATGTATTGATTAGATGACATGGTAACATAGATTGGTGCATGGTCAGAGCCTGTCTTAGCCATATGGACCACCTTGGTGTTATCAAAGTAGTTCATCCAGTTAGTGTTGTAGAGAACCCTGTCCAACCTTTTCCACTTCCTACCATTCGTCCACGTGTATTTTGAGCCCAAGAAACCACCATCAGTTAAGTTGCAATCAATAATAAGATCACCAAAGTCATCCATACTATCCAAGCAGACCCTAGCACACGAAAGCTGTTTTTCAACATTGAGAGTAGTATTAAAGTCTCCAACCAGGACCCATTCAGATATGTCTTCATTATTAACCCTCCTCAAAGAATCCCAAAGCTTAAATCTATGAACTCTGGTACATTTGGCATAAACAACAGTTAGTTTAAAATGTTTGTTCAGATTATGATAACTTACATTAACAGTAAGTTGATGATCTTCATTGCAAAGGACCTCAACCTTGTAATATTTAGCCCACATCAACCAAATTTTATTGTTTATGTTGTTAAGATAGTGCCCAAAGCTAAGATTTTTAGCTACAATAGCCAACTTAAACTCATGAATCATTGGTTCTTGGATCACCATTAAAGCAGGATTTTCAGATCTTTTCAAGGACCTAAGCCTCTTCATCGTTTGCCTATTCTACAACCCTCTAACGTTCCAGTTCAACATTTTAATTGTCATTTGGTAGATTTTTGTTTAGCAACCTTTTTAAGTTGCAAGAGTTTTGTAGATAAAGAGCCTATCCAGTTTTTAGTTTTCTTAACCTTCTTATGCTACATCTTATTATTCTGATCTTGTGTAGGGGAGCATGGTAAATTGGCAGTTGTATCCTTTGACGGAGAATTAAGATCATGTTCATCCTCAGCTTTTTCAGCATTAAATAAAGATCTTCTTTCAAGGGCATGAAAAGCTTCTATCATTTCACGCGGCTTTACATTCTCAATTATGTGTGTTAAACCGTTGGAGGAGTCTTTGTCTTCAAGAACAAGATCTTTATCTTCAACTATAACATTTGTAACTCATTGACATCCAGCAAAGGTGATTCAATATCAAGATGATGAAAATTTTGATGAACCTTCTATGTAGTATCAGTAGACTTTTCTTTATCAATAATAATCAATTTTAGTTGTGGTGTTTTGTTGATTTCATTATGGACCAAGTGTTTAGTAGATTCACACTCTTTTTTGTTACTTTCTATTCTTTTACAAATGCTTTCCTTGTGCCCAATATGTTTGCACAGATTCGAGTAACTTGGGTGAGGACCGTAAACAAAATCAAGCTTAAACTCTTCAATTTCTCCAAACTTAATCTTGATGTTGTTGATCAGAATCTTTGAAACATCTAACTCCACCCAGAATTTAACACAGTTGAACCTTGCTCTATTGATCGATGGAATCCAGATCTTCAAAAGAGTTCCCATGGATTTAGCTATCTCCATTATAGTGTTTTCGTTATACATAAAATCAGCCAAATTTTTTTACAGTAACCCAAACAGGAGTAAGAGGACTCTCTTCATTTGGATCAAACTTGGGAATCCATTTTAGAAGTCTCATGATTTTGTCACATATTTTCCAAACATTTCGATTCCACAGTCTTTTTAGATCATCCGCAATGTCAAAATCTATAAACACATGTCAATAGTCATATTGAGATACATAATAAGGACTGGAGAAATTGAATTTAGCTATGAATTCCTTGATTGCGTCATATTTTGGCTTACCGTAGACGAATTTACCTATAATGGTATGCTTTACTATCTTTTTGAGACGATTCATGTCCTCTTCTGCAAAACTAATCGTGATCTGATCTTGTTCTTGTGTGACAGTAACTCTTTGATGAGTAATTCCTTGAATCTTTGGTTCAAAGTATCCGCAAAAGATTACATTTCTTCCATGTAACCATTAGTTGTTTTATAGACAGAATTCTCAAAGGTTGGATTGACTCTTTGATCTAGAAACTTTTCTGAAAAGCCCAGTGTTGTACTCTGTTCTTTGTTTCCGGTAAGCAGAGGAAACAATTCCTCATAATTAGTATTATTGGGTAGTGATTTCGTAGATAGCGGAGAAACATGGGAGATTTATTCATCTTCCTTATAGATTAAATCCATAAGAATACAATCTAAGAAATATTGTTCTTCAGATTTGTAGAAGCATACTCATTATATATTCTTAAATCTTGGAATATATACACTTCTTTATTTCATTAAGTATTACTTACAAGATATTACCTTCTTCGTACGATATGTTCAGCTAGTATTTTACTTGCGTTATTTTCAAAAAAAGTGAGTATCATGGATGGTACACAGTTTGACTCGCCTCAACTCTCGTATTCTTTACTTTTATGGAAAAACTTTGAATGGCTCACATAGAAAACAAGATGAATTTTCATCTTGGTTTCCTCCTCTTTAACTTGTACCTCAAATATCCCTTCATATTTCCTAACAAGATTTTGTGTTGAGGCTGAGTGTACTTGAATTGTTGGGCCACAAGCTTTACAAGCATCATATCGATAGATTGGAAATCCACATGTCTTTTTTTTATTGACAAAGTTTTTCATTTTATTAGCCGTTTTTGTCAATTTGGTGTGTGCCAAGTCTCTTTGTTGTTCTTAATCATTTGTGGTATTATATGTTATTGGTCTAGCACATCTGAAGTGGTCAAGCTACTGGACGTCAATGCTTGTTTTCTAATTATGAGTTTGAATTAGATTTTCTTGTTAGATTTTGAACATGGAAAGTTATAGAATAATGGAGCTATATCGAGCAATTGTGACCAATTTTTTTGGTTGGAACTAACATAATATCGAATATATATCTCTAATAATATATTCAAATGTTCGTTACCCCTCCGATTGAGGGTGAAATCTTGTTAAAAAGTTCAGTTTAATCCCTATTAGCTTGAAAAGCTCCGTCCAAAAAGTTTATGTAAAGCATATGTCTGGATCGCTCATAATGTTGTTCAGAGCTTGAATATTTCACCATATTTCGAGGAATAACTAATTACCTCGTCACTCATACATTTTTGTGTAGATGATGAAAATATCGCATAATTGGTAAATATTTCCACCACCACCATAATCGTGTCAATCCCATATGACTTAGGAAAACATGTGATAAAATCCATTAAGACTCTTTCACAAGGTTTATCGAGAATAGGAAGTGGTTCTAACAGTCCGCTTGGTTTCTCTTGCTTAATCTCCTCTTACGGGTAACAAGACACCTCCGCACATATGTATCTATGTCATCGATGAGTTTTGTTCAAAATAAATTCTTGTGCACTAATGATAATGTGTGATAGGTGATAAGTTCATTTCATGTCACTTATTACGCTTCCATTATTCTTAAAATCGTCGTCGGTTAACAAGTTTTCGTTGTGTTTTAACGTGTTTTTCATTTATTCTCGTAGGTATAACCATATGCAGACAGTCTAAACATTTTTGGGAATAAAATGCTCATAGTGTTCTTAATAATTTATAATTTTTTATTTTTCATTTCCCTTTAACATTTTTATGGCTAGATTGACTATTGTTTATGTTCGTAACCTTCATTTTATTTCAGTGTAAAAGCATGCATATAAGTGACAGTAGTCCTGAGAGATTTCGATAAGAACTGTTCATTATTTAGATTACGATCCAATGATTTTAATATTTCATTTTATTTGGAATCGCAGGAAAATGTTGGTTCATTTACCTGCAATACTAGGCCTTATATTCCTGGAAAAATTTGTAGTAAAGGACTGGAGTTGTACCGCGGGTAAATTGTGATAATATTAATAAATTTGGGGTTGAAATTGAAGAAACTGAAAATTTAATGGATTTGAGGATAAATTTTGAACAAGTTTTGGGTCTGTTGATCCAAAGTTGTACACATGGGCTTCATTGGGCTCATGAATCAGAAGAAACAAAAAGGAAGAACATAAAGGAAAAAAAGAGGAAGAAAAAAGGAAATTGGCTTCCTTAGGGTTTTGTGCTGAAGATATCAAAAGAGAGAACGGTAAAATATACAGGATGGTAGAAAAAAGGCAATTAGCTACCTTTTTGGGTTTTTAACCTGCAGACGTAACGAGAGTGAGGAGAACGCCGCCATCGAAATCGAGAGAAAAAAGAGAATGAGAGGACGTCTGCTTTTGTGGGTCTTCGATTAAAAGATACAAAGAGAGGAGAGAATACAGAGGACAGCTACTCTTTGGGGTTTTCTATCGGTAGTGGCAACATATAACCAGACGGCAGGAGGCATGCAGTTGTTTCGGTGGTTTTCGAGAGGCAGCAGGTGACAGCTACTGTTGTTTTCGATCGGCAGTTGAGGTAACGGCTACGGTGTTTTCGATCGGTAGTTTATATATTGCTCGAGACAGGTGACAGCTACTTCTTTTTCGTTGTTTTTCAATCGGCAATTTACGGATTGTTTCCGTCAGGAGATACTCGGTGGCTACAGTTCGGTTTGACATTCTCTAAATGTTTATTCATCTATTTACATTCGTCTTAGAGCTATGTTAAGTTTTGAGCCCATGATGGTGATTCGTTCGATTATGAACTAATCGTTGTCATGGAACTCTAAAGGATTTGTTTGAATAATACTTATGGTTTGATTGCTTGATTGATTCTTGAGATACGTTTATCGGTTACCTAGTATGGTTGTGTTTATCGTTAGATGCGTCGCGAACGTCTAGTTTGTTAATCTTTCATGAATGCGAAAGTGGATTTAAGGGTTTAGAACTTGTCATGCTAGCATAGGTTCTTGAATGATTCATATTGTGATTGTTCATGATTCGTAATATGTCACTAACCATATCATATTATCCTATGTAATCGAAATAGATAACTTGCGCTTAAAACCAATTGTACCTCAATTCGTATAGACATATATGATTGTCATGCAAGCGGTGTCTGCTTAGCTGCTATCTCTTTTGTGGTTGTTTAAGTGGTTTTGTTTACGTGTACTCAGAGGTAGCGTATACTAATTTCGTGTTATCTGATTAGTAGTCGTTGTTATCATATATATTGATTAAGTATATTAATACTCGGAGTAAAATAAAGAAGGAAATTAGGGTTTCATATTTTCTCTCGCATAAGTAAAGTCGTTAGTTAATCTCGTTAGTTAATTTGCTTAGTGATAATCATTCACTCAAATTTTATACTTGTTCAAGCATTAGTCTAAATCATCTCTTTCTCTTATACTCGGATGTATATATTTTTAATCACTCAACTAGCAAATTTTGAATGCAATAAGATGTCCTTGCATCAAAACACTTCTTATCGCAAGCATATTTAATGCACTTTAAATAATAGCCTTGGATCCAGCAGCTTCAAGGTGGATTTTTTATTATTATTTGCCTAATTGCTTCGAATGTCACTTGAAATTAGGCATACCACTCTCAAACTCTTCTTTTATTCTACAAATGGTCAATAGGGATGCTTTGTGCGAGTATCCTAGGATGAACCGATAATAATAGCTGATAATACCTATGAACGATCGTAATTTCAACATTTTAGTTGTGGTTGTCCATTATCGTATTGCATGGATATTAGCTTTTTCATCATAAGTTTTCCGCTATTGTCACCTAGTAAAAAGACTTCCTCTTAGGAAAAAAACATTTCTCTTTCTTCATATATAAATCGTTTTCCTTTAGTGATTAGAAACCATTCCGCAAATGGTCTACATGCTCTACCAAAATCTTGTTATAGATAATTATGTTAATATAAGACCCAGGTTTACTAACTTTGTAACTACTCGGCCAAACAAGCAATAATGACTATGACCTCGTAACCTATGACTGCATCCATATCTTAACTCACCGTAGTGTAGTGTGGGTCATATCAGCCAAGACTTCTTTAACAATCTTTTGACTAAGGTCGACAATCAGTAAAAATTATCCTCAACCATAACACAAAGTTCAGTGTTCATCTTGTCAAAATATTGCAGTGATTTAACCCAAATTCTAGATTTAAGTAATTTTCAAAAGTTTTATTATTGATCTTCAACTCCCATGTCATTTTCTTCTTAAAGCTTGAAACAATTTGGACAAATAAGAAGTTTGATTCTATTGCTCAAAGAAATGAAACAAACAAGTTTAATACTTATAAAAAAAATATGATTTCCACTACTCCACTAATATCATTTAGTAATTAGGAACTTTCTAACTTTTAGTATTAATTCCCACCACTCCACTAACATCGATTAGTAGTTTGGGAACTGTCTCACTTCTAGTAATAAGTCCAACTACTCTACTAACGCCATTTAATAGTTGGGAACTATTTGGGATCTGTCTATTTCTTTGGGAACTATTTGGGAACTGTATGTCTGTCTGCTTCTTGTAACTGAGGTTACAATAGTAAGGGTGCACTAATTTGTGACACTCTCCCTTAGTGCATCATTTCGATCAACTAGACCAATAACTCATCTAACTCTTCAAACTTTGATTTTGGAAGAGCCTTAGTAAGGCCATCAACAACCTGCTCATTTGTCCGTACATATTTCAACTTAATTTCATTATTAAGTACCTTCTCTTGAATAAAATGATGGCGAGTATCAATGTGTTTTATACGAGCATGAAGCAAAAAAATTCTAGCAAGTTTAATTGCACTTTCGTTGTCACAAAAGATGGAAATATGAAGGTGTAGCACCCGATTGACATCTCTAATAAGTCTTTTAAGCCAAATACACTCATGGGAAGCTAATATGGCTGCAGCATATTCTACTTTAGCAGTTGATATTGCCACTGTGTTCTTGCTGCACCAAGAGATAGTTGTTGAACCAGTATTGTAACAGTAGCCTGAAGTTGACCGTCTGTCGACACATTGCATGCCCAATCAGCATCAATAAATCCACATAAACTGAATTTTGTATTCTTTTGATACATCAACCCATATTCTAAAGTTCCTTTCACATATCAAATCATTCGTTTTTTAAGCAGTCATATGACCAACACATGGTTGATTCATAAATTGAGATATTATTCCAAGAGAAAAGGTAGTGTCCGGACGAGTTACTGTTAAGTATAGAAGATAACCCACAAGTTTGCGATAATCAGTCACATCATCTAATAATTCTTCTTCATTCTTATGTAATTTTAGACCTGGATCCATTGGAGTGGTTGTATATTTCGCATTTTCCATACTAAACCGTGTTAAAAGCTTAGTATCACAACTTATTTGCGATAGAAAATAGCCATTTTCTTCTTCAAATTCTAAACCAATGAAAGAGTGAGCTTTCCCCAAGTTTTTCATCTTAAAATGAGTAGATAAATCCTCCTTCAACCGTTTGATTTCAGTTGAATTATTAATCGTAATAACCATATCATCAACGTAAACAAGAATCATAGTATTTAAAATTCCATCAATTTTCACAAAGAGGCTTGGATCTAAATCGGAAGGATATCAACCACAAAATAAGAAGTATTCAGCAATCTTATCATACCATGCATGAGGTGCTTGTTTGAGACCATAGAGTGTTTTCTTAAGTTTGCAGACGTATTCTGGAAATTCTTCTGAAATAAAACCAAGTGGTTGCTCCATATATATATATCCAGATATAATTCGTCCTAGAGGAAAACATTCTTTACATCAAATTACCAAAAATTCCAACCTTTGTCTGCTGCCAAAGAAATAATAGTAAGAATTGTTACCATCTTTGCAACTGGGCTTAAAGTTCATTCATAATCAAAACCATGTTGTTGAGAGAAACCACGAGCAACTAGATGTGCTTTGTGTCTAGAAACGTTTCCATCAGCTTCCTTCTTTAACTTCTAATCCCATTCTCATGTAACAAGTTCAACATTTTTCGGTCTAGGTACAAGAACCCAAGTAGAATTTTTCTCCAAGGCGATAATGTTATCTTTTATTGTATTCTCCCATTTTGACATCCATTGAACTTCAATATATGATAAAGGCTCATTTTCCAGTACGTCTTCTAACATAAAGTAAGAAGTGATTGTACATTGGTTTGCTTGAACTTCATAATCCTTTAAATAGACAGGTGGTTTCGTAGGTCTTGTAGTTCTTCGCAGTACGATTTCTCCTTGTGGTGAATTATTATTACCATAAAATTTTGAACTCCTCCTCTCACTAAGATCGTCTTGAGTAGAGATCAGCTTAGGATCCTGATATGTTGATTTGTAAAAGGGAACTCCTTCAAGTAATCTATTAGTTGATATTTGTTGAATTAGTTGATTACCAACATGTTCGAGTTGAGCATGTCAAAGTGAAATTGTTGCATTTTGACTTGTCTTTTCTACATACGCATCACTTGTATAGAAAACATATAAAGATTTTTCCTTTCTTCCGATGAATAAGACATTAGCATCAACACTTTTATAATCATCAATAATTTGAACATCATTTTGTCCAAATAGAACATATTTACCGGAATTAGTGATCTGAGAAACAGAAGCAACATTCTTCTTTAAACCCGATACTTGGTATACGTTTTCAAGTGTAAGACTTTCATCATCTGAATTGGTAGCCTTCACAGTGAAATCACCTTCTTTCACTACTGGATATAATGAGTTGTTCGTTGTCACAATCCGACTTCATGTGTCCAGTCCTTCCATATCTAAAACATGTGAATTTAAAGTGGTTTGTTGACTCATCCTCAATCATTTTCTCCTTACCACCATTTTGAAAATGATTTTGTGTGTTTTTTCACTTTGACTTGTCTTTAGTAAAAAGTGTATCTTCATCATCAGTTGAATACTTACCAAGCATTTGTTTAACCAATCTTGGTTAGAGAGTATTTCTCTAACTCAGCAGTTGATGGTTGGTTAACTCATCCTTGTATTGATGATATAAACGACATGAATTCATATCGTAATCCACGAATCAAAAAATGTTTTAGCCTTGCATCACTAATAGGTTCATCACTATCCAAACCTGAAAAGTAATCAGAGATTGACATATTACCTTGGGTTAAAGAAGCAAGCTCATTCTCAAGGTACTGAAGACGCATAGTATTTTTCTGGGTAAATAACCTATCCAGAGTATCCCAGATATCCTTTGGAGAATTCAATGCACGAACATGATTAATAAAATCCTTACTGGTCGAAGTTCTCAACATAAATTAAGCATTTCTGCAGTCTCACTAGAAAGTGTCTTGGACCGGAAACAAGATCCCATAAATATTTTTCCTTAAAGGAAATCCTTCATACACAACCTCTAATATTGGTAATTGGTTCCAACAAGCTTCTCCGTAGACATACGAGAAGCTAAATTACTTCCATTCATATTGATTTAAAATTAATAATACTTAATAGGATTTTTATTTCACTGGGTAAAATAATCAAACACTTGATATAGAGAGACCTTTCTCTGATACCATGAAATTTAAACAATTTTGAATGTCAAATGACCTATGGTGGGTTTATACAACAACTAAAACTATCATGTATATATATTTAAAAAGCTTAAGACAAAGCAAGCATCTTAGTGATGGAGAGATACAATTTTTTACTAAATATGGTGTGGCTTGCCAAGTTGAAACCATTTATCATTTTAAATTATTTTTAAATTTATGACATGTTTTGTATTTAATATATGTTTTGCTTCTTCCCTCATTTAAGGGGAATTTACTTCATTATCAAATGATTTCGGTTATACTTGTATTTTTGGAAATGGAAACTTAGAACTCGTTTATGACAAATGTTTAACTGGCTCACATGTTCTTTATTATAATGATAATTTGTATAATGTAAAACATCATTAATTATTCAATTGCATTCAATGTAACACATATAGCAGCTTCTCAAAATTCAAGCTCTTTATGGTACACCGTTTAGGTCATATCTATTGAAATGAAATAGACAAGCTTGTTGTTAAAGAACTATTATGTTCATTTGCTACATCGATTTAGATACATTTGTATGGTTTATAAAAGGGAAAAACGCAAGAAAATAAAGTTTGAGGACTTCTATGTTAAAGACATCTTGGAGTTAATCCATACAGACATATGTGTTTATTTCCCTAAAATATCACGGAATGTCAAATTACTATATATCTTTCATACATGAATTTTTACGATACAATTATTTATATTTTTTTTATGAGAAATCATAAGCCTTTGACATGTTCAAATCATTTAAAGATGAGTTTAAATTACAATCTAACAAATAGATTACAGCCATCAAATTTGACTATGATAGTGAATATTATGGAAGATATGATGGTTCTAGATAACAACATCATGACCCATTCGAACTCGTAACCAGAAAAAAAACCTTGATACTAAATATCTTGACCAAATCTTATACATGTTCTACACCAAGAGCATATAAAACTGTAAAATAATTGACAAAGGCGACTAACAAAATGAGGAACTGTGTCGATAAAAAAAAGGCATGTGGATTGCCAAACCATCAATATGGCGTTTGTCAAGATTTTGTCCCAACAATTCAATTACACTCGGTGTGTACAAAAAAGGTTATTAGCAAGTACAAAAGATCATTTGACCGTACTATTCAAAGTGGGGGAAACCTTCTTATCTCCTGTTTAGGTAACAATGGTTCTTTATATTGATAGCCACACCCAACAAACTACCTAACTGACATTTACAACTGCCTAACAAATTTAAAATCTTAACCAAAATTCACCCACCTAAGCTTTTAATTTGGATTAATTTCTACTTAAAATTGTGAATCAACTGTAAAGAAGAACTAGTAACAAACAGATCGTCTACATATACCACAATAATTTGACTTTTCTTCTCTTCTATGCGATACACGGTTTGTTCCTTTGTGCATCTCACAAACTTCAATCCTTTCATTACTTGATCAAGTTTTTTGTTCCAATCTATTGGGGCTTGACGCAATCCATACAATGCATTGTATAGACGATACATTTTTGTTTCTTATCCTGGTTTTACAAAACCCTCAGGTTGTGTAACATAAACGATTTCTTTCAGTTCACCGTGTAAGAATTCATTTTTCACATCCAAGTGATGAATTTCCCAACCTCGCATCATGGACATAACAATCAACAATCATACGGTTTCAATTTGAGCTACTGGCGCAAATACTTCGTCGAAATCGATACCTTTCTTTTGCACACATCCTTTAGCAACTAATCTCGCTTTATACTTGTTGATAGTTCCATTTGCATTCATTTTGATTTTATAAACCTAATTCAGACCAATTTCTTTGACTGCTTTTGACTTTTCAATCAACTTCAAAGTCTGATTTTTTTTAATCAAAACGATTTCAGCCTCCATCGCTTAAATCCACTCAATAACGACCTTTGCCTCTTGATAGAACTCTGGTTGGCCGTTAAATTTGAGTAATAATCTTTCACACTCCTTCATCAAAACATAGGCATCGAAATACTTGGGTTTCGTCACTAGTCGTGTAGATCGTCTCAAAACTAAACCGATGTCGACATTTTCCTGCTCCAACACGTCTTCATGTGTATTAATATCAACGGTTTTGACTTCAACTTCTTCAATAGTCCCTTGTGTTTGATCAACAATAAGTCTCTCATCCATATCAAAAAAATTGAACATATTAGAATCACTGTATTCCTCATGTTCACTCTAATTCCAGCCTTTGTCTTCTACAAATATGACATCTCGGCTCACAATAACCTTCTTCTTTCTCGGATCGTAAAGATGGTATGCTTTTGAACTTGGTTCGGTTCTGAGATTCACGAGAGGTCATGATATCTCATCGAGCTTCTTTAGATGTGCGTTGTTGATCTTCACATGATCCAAACAACCAAAGATCCTCAAGTGCTCGATATTCGGTTTCTTACCAATGTAGTACTCATATGGTGTCTGATCTTCTAAATCCTTAGTGGGAAATCGATTAATGAGATAAGTCGAGTGTCTTACTGCCTCTCCCCACAAGTAATTTGGAAGCCTCATACCTTTCAAAATACTTCTGGCCATCTCCATCAAAGTCCTATTTCGCCACTCTACAACTCCGTTTTGCTACGGTGTGTAGAGAAGTCAAATGCCTTGTGATACCACTCTCTTCACAAAATGTGTTGAACTCAATCGATGTAAACTCTTCTTCTCGATCAGTTTGAAATATTTTGATTCTTTGCCCGGTCTGCTTCTCAACCGTGGCCTTAAAGCGTTTAAAACGCTCAAATGCTTCGTGTTTCTCCTTCAGGAGTATGCTCCACATATATCTCAAATAATCATCAATCAAGATAAAAAACGTACCTATTTTGAGCAGGTGTTGATGGCAAGATCGGACCACAGAGGTAATCGTGCACAAGTTTAAGAGCTCGTGAAGCGCGGTACCTCGTCTTCGTTGGAAACGAGCTTTGTGTTTGTTTTCGGTATAGACATGAGTCACAAGCTTCCATTTTTACTCCAATATTTGGCATACCTATCACCATATCTCTATCTCCCATCAATTTTAAAATTCTAAAATTTACGTGACAAAGTCTTTGATGTCACTTCCAATTCTCATCAATTTTAACTTGTAAGCACAAACTACTACTTATCTTCATGTTTGCCTTGTATAATCGATTGGAATTTCTTGTTACATGAACCAGCACATTTTCATATGGATTGAAAAGTGTCAAATAATCATCCTTCATCAGCACTTCACATCCATTTTTTGTCGCTCGCCGAAGGCTCAAAATGTTATGTTTCAGATCAGGTATATAATATATATCTTTTAATGAGTTTTGCTCATTAGACCTGCAAACGAATACCCTCTACCAGCGATCTCTACACTCGATTCATCACCGTATTTCACTCTTCGTATGACTTGTTCATTCAAATCAGCAAAAAATGATTTGTTACTAGTCATATGATTGTTTTCTCCGTTGTCCAAGTACCAATTTCGGTATCCCTTGCAACAGGATAAAGCTTACTTGGTTTTACTTTCTCCTTGTACAATAACACTACTTCATGCATATACAATGCACCATCTGCTTCTTATGTCTCAATCACATTAGATTCATGTTTTTGTACTCTATTGGGGCATTTTCTCGCAAAATGACCCTTTTTATCGCATCGATAACACACAACATTAGAGTGATATTTTTGTTGTTTGTCTTTCGATTTCTTATGATCGGAAGCTTGGTCGTTATCTCTTCGACAACTGCAACCACGGCCGCAATCTCTTCTTGTCCCACGGTTTCTACCATAACCGCCGCTAGAGCCTTGTTTATCAGAGTGCACATACATAAGCTTCTCTTGTTCATATAAATGTGTTTCTTCTCCTATACGTTCTTCACAAGCCTTTAATCTTCCAACAATGTCTTCAAACCCTGTTGTGTTAAGATCAAGAACCTGTTCAAGTGAAACGACCATATGTATTAACTTGTGTCTCAGTAGAATTTTAAGAAACTTATTCACTAGTTTCGATCCCTCAATGATTTGATCTATAGATGCACTTCTTGATGACAGTTCTGATAATTTTCCAACAAAGTCATTGATATTTTATGATTTTTTCATTATCAACCTGTCAAATTCAGCATTCAACGTCTGCAATCGAGCCTCTCTGACATGATATGCTCCCATATGGCGAGTTTTAATTGCCTCACACATATCTTTTGTCGTTTATTGTTCTCCAATCTGCAGGATTATCGATTTTTTATATCGATTAGAATAGCAAGGCTATTGGAACATCATTTTTCTCTAGATCATTTCCTCCTAAATCAATAACCTCCCACACTATATAAACCCTCAACGCTACCCTCATCTGTATCGCCTACATGGTTTAATTCGTAGAAGTTAACATCGAAAGTTTAATCGAGGATGGTCCTCACTGAAGCGGTAAGAAGTCTTCGAGGGGTGTTTTAGAGTCAAACAACGTTTTGAGGACTTATCTCGTATTAAAGATTACTTAGTTAATTGTTTTAGAGAGAGAAGTTCTACACTTTTAGAGAGAAAAAATATATTTGTTTTTCAATCACCTTTTTTCTAAGAATATGGTGGTGTTTTTATAGTACAACAGTAGGTCCCACAAGTCTAACAACTTGGTAATTGCATAATTAGTCCTTACTTCTATTGTTTGCTTTAAACTAGCCATTTTCTATTACATAATTAACAATCTTTCCTAAATAAATTTTCTACTTTTCAATAAACTCCCTCATCTTTCATTTACCCTTATCAGTAGCCCCCAGTCCTTGTGAAAATATTTTTGGCAATGACTGTTAGGTATTTTTTGAACTGGTTCTTATCTTTGAGTCTCTTTGAAAATTTCATTAGAAAGTTGCTTCTTAACTTTGGCCTTCTTCGGATATTCTCTTCGAACATCTCCGTAGGAGGCTACTTCTTAGCTTGGCCTTTTTCGGACTTTCTCTTCGAAAATTGCGATTCTTTGGTTTGAGTCTCTTCGAATGTTTCAATATGAATCATACTAGTGTTGAGACCGGTTGTGTTCTTACTTATATACGGAGGCGGAATATGTGGACCGGACCCCCATATTCCCTACAATATGTAGCCCCCTAGTCTTTGTAAAAATGAATGTTGACAAAAACTGCTTATATTTATCCAAAAAGTTCTCCCTCGAATGAATTTTGGACAAAATGTCTTTCGAAGACCAATTTTCGGTAGGTTGTCCCGAACTGTTAACCATATTTGTTCGAACCTCACAAAAATCTTTCACCCATACCAAATGTTTTCCCGCCTTTTCTTTAGTAATGACGTCACAAAAAGAAAACTCTGACAATTCCAATGAACACCTTTTTGTCACATCACGAATCGAGTCACATTCTTTAGCGTGTCTCTTTTCCTGAGAAATATCTTTTAGACGATCTTTTACACTTCCCCATAGAACTTTTACACCTACTTCACCTATTATACCCCTAAGCAAACAAGCCATGCGTCCCTGGGCCTTAACCTTTTTCTGATGCACACATTTCCTTTATAAAACCTCTTTCCCACTTCATTATCTAGACACACTTCTTAAGGAGATAAAGTTCTGCCAAAATATTTGTAGAAAGAAAAAGTATAGCTTATACCCAAAAACTTGTTGAATTCCAGAGTGGTTGCTTATTAGTCAAAAGTTCAAAGAGAAAATAGTTGTTGGCACCTACGTCCATCCTACACCCGAACCACCTGTCACCACTTTTTACGGCACTTGGCCTCCCTCCATTCCTTTCAACATCTGCTCTCAATCCTTCAAAATAAAAAGTCTTTGTATTTTTATAATTATTGTATAGCTTCTACCTACCTTTTGTTAACTGGTGCTTTATTTCGTAAATCCAGATTGCGATATCTTGAAAGGTATTATTGTTCACAAAGGGCTAAAAACCCTGGTTAGTCACCGGCGTATGACACGTGTTACATTCCTGCCACTAAGCTTCATTCGTCTCCAAAACTGGTCATCGGTCTCCAAAAATGTTGCATATGTGCCATTGGCGCGTGCAAATGAACCAGAAGCTGACACGTGGCATGGTATAATACCCAGCTTTTCTGTACATACAGCCCCTTACTTTTCTTCCAAATACACCCCTGTCGATGTATTTACTGTGTTTAATTAAATTTTTACCTTTTAACCATTTACCTTACCCCAGCCCACCCATTTAGATAATTACCCGACCCATCTTCTTTAATTTCACCCAAATAAAACCCACCCACTAATGTCTCCTTCCTCTCTGTAAGAATCCCATAGATCACTAATGTCGGCGAAACCACCCACGTCGTCGTCCTCTTCTTTTTCTGCGACTCGATAATTCTCTCGTCAACAATCGAAGACGACGCCTCCGAAATTTTTGTGTCATCAGCATTAAGCTCTAATCCCAACGCGTCGAAATCCCTATCAACATCTCCGGCGCCGTCGTCGTACGTCCGGAGAAGACCATCGTATGTTAACCCCTTGCCACCGTCGATGAACTCGGCGTAGGTTCGAAAAACCTCGTCAAGAATCGCATTGATTTGTTCTTCGCTGAATTTAACCCTATGGTTTACAGCGACGACAAGTCGGGCCATTTCTTCTCTGTTGAGACCTCCGTCGCGGTTAGTATCGAATTGGTGGAAGATTCTCTTGACTTTCTCTGATCTGCTCCCTCTGGTGGCCATATTCTTGGGAAAACAGTCTTGATTTTCCCAGGAGCAGAGAGATAATGGAGAAAAAAAAAGATTCAATGTGTGTGGAAAGAAAGAAAGATTGGGGACCAGATTCTAAAAAACAAGTAATTAATGTTAAGTAAATCCGCTTAAGGGATTTAAAAGAAAATTGTTGATGAGAATTATGACAGTAATAAGCATTAATTCTGGGATTTCATTGGATCTGTAAAAGATGATTTAAGGGATTAAAAAAAACACAGAAGTCTCTTACAGAGAGGAAGGAGACATTAGTGGGTGGGTTTTATTTGGGTGAAATTAAAGAAGATGGGTCTGGTAATTATCTAAATGGGTGGGCTGGGGTAGGGTAAATGGTTAAAAGGTAAAAATTTAATTAAACATAGTAAATACATCGACAGGGGTGTATTTGGAAGAAAAGTAAGGGGGCTGTATGTACAGAAAAGCTGGGTATTATACCATGCCACGTGTCAGCTTATGGTTCATTTGCACGTGCCAATGGCACATATGCAACGTTTTTGGAGACCGATGACCAGTTTTGGGGACGAATGAAGCTTAGTGGCAGGAATGTAACACGTGTCATACGTCGGTGACTAACCAGGGTTTTTAGCCGTTCACAAAGCTATTAGTGAAATTTTTGTAAATCCAAATTTTTTTGGGAATAAATTTTTATGCCATCTATTATTTTGTTTATTTTTCAACTCTTCACTATAATAGTTTTTCCTTAAATCGGAATTATGTGTTTTCATTCTAAAAACACACTTCAATATACAAACCCTATATTGAAAATGTATCTTCGAATCTGAAGTTTGATTCCTCATTTCCTGTTAGGAGTTTATTCTCTTAATATTTTTCTGTTAATGATAGATAAGACTATAGTCCCTTTTGGATCACAAAGATACTATGCAAATATCCATTGTTCAGCAATTGAATGGTTAAGAAACGTCCACTACAATTTACAATTTCAAAATATAAAAACAAAATCATTTGAAGATATTATTTTATCATTTGAAAACAAGGTCGTAGTCAAACATACTACTACTATTTTATCCCTTCATGTTTGAAAACGTATCTTCAAATCTGAAGTTTTACTCAAGTTACAAGAAGCAGACACACAAAAGACACAAACAAGACACGCAAAGAAGCAGACAACTCAAATCAATTCCTAACTACTAAATGACTTAGTGAAGTAGTGGGAGTTATATTAGGAAGTCTGAAAGTCTCATAATTACTAAGAGACGTTTGAATCATATTTTATATAAGTACTGAACCTTTTTGTTTCATTCTTTGTGTAATAAAATCAACTCTTGTTTGTGCAAATTGTTTCAATTCCTGTCTGTTCAATTTGTTTCATGGTATCAGAGCGAGGTCTGTGCATATCAAGTGTTTGATTTTATTATCCATTGAAATACAAATCCTATCAAGTTTTATAATCATTTTCTTTCAATATGAATGGAAGTAATTCAGCTTCTCATATGTCTACAGAGAAGCTCTTTGGTACCAATTACCAATATTGGCGGTTGTGTATGGAGGCTTTCCTTCAAGGACAAGATTTGTGGGATCTTGTTTCTGGTACCGAGATACTTCCGAGTGATACTCCGAAAAACACTAAGTTAAGGAGGAAATGAAAAGTAAGGTGCAGAAAGGCCTTATTCGCGTTGAGAACTTCGATCGGTAAGGAGTTTATTGATCATGTTCGTGCATTGGATTCTCCAAAGGATATCTGGGATACTCTTGACAGGTTATTTACCCAGAAAAATACTATGCGACTTCAATACCTTGAGAATGAGCTTGCTTCGTTAACACAATGTAATATGTCGATATCTGATTACTTTCTTAAGGTTAAGAATGTATGTTCATAAATTTTTGGGTTTGGATAAAGATGAACCTATTAGTGATGCAAAGCTAAGACGTTATTTGATTCGTGGATTACGATCTGATTTCATGTCGTTTTTATCATCAATACAAGGATGGGTTAACCAACCATCAATTGTCGAGTTAGATAACATACTCTCCAACTAGAAAGCACTGGTTAAACAAATGCTTGGTAAGTGTTCTGCTGATGTTGAAGATACATTTTTTACCAAAGACAGGTCAAGGTGGAAAAACACCCAAAGTCATTTTCAAAATGGTGGTAAGCAAACAAGGATAGACGGGGAGTCAGCAAACCATTTTAAACTGATATGTTTTAGATGCGGAAGGACTGGACACATGAAGTCAGATTGTCGTGCAAAGATTATTTACAAGAATTGTGGCAAACCAGGACAAATTAAACCAAATTGTTATTCGAAAATTGTCGAATCAGATGTAAATGTTGTATATGATGTTAAAGAGAGCAATTATCGACAGTGGGAAAGTTGTTTCTCGATTGAGGTTGTTAATGAACCGGACAACATGGCTTCGGTTATTAATCAACCAGTTGCCTTTGGTGCCTCAGCTGTCTGCGGTGCACCGATTCCTGGACTCGGGCCTTGTCTACCTGGGCGCCCCACACTGAAGAAGGTACAAAATGGTTCTGTTGTATTTCCTGGTGGTAATAATAAAGGTAGAGAAGTTACAGAATGGTATCGTGAATGAAAATGGTCTGCGTACAAATCGTCCAAGGTTATGTTGAAGGATTTGCAGGGTTTTCTAAAAGTGGCATTAGTACGGCAACATACCATGATGGTCAAGTTGAAGCGGATTTATCCGAGTCGAATGCGGTATTGGTTCGTAAGCAGATATCAGAGATGACTGTTCAAATCAAGTGGAGAAAACTAAAACTTGTTTATGGGCATGTTATAAGGCTTAGTCAGATTCCTGTTAACTGTAACTTTAAGGTTTTGAAGGAGATTGTGAGTACAAGATTTTCAGCGTTAAAGTCGGTTTTGATCAAGTATAAGGATAACGATGGATATTTCGTGACAATAACGTGTACGAACGAGCTCAGATTGGCAGAGCTGTCTGTTGATAGTAAACTTAAATCCGATGTAGCCGAATCGGTTGCAATGTTAAGGTTGCATATCGTTGAGGTTGATCCAGAACAAGAAAATCCCTTGGTGGAGGAAGAAGAGAAGAAACCTCCTAAGATTCTAGAAATTAAAGTGGATAAAAGTGGTTCCTCTTCTCTCGGTGGTTCTATTTCGGAATCTGAGACTATAAATTTAAATAAACTGGACAAAAATGTTCAAAAAGAATGAAAAGAACCAATTGGTGAGGAAATTGAAAATCATGATTAGCTGTTCGATTTTGCACAAATTTTTCGTACTCAAATGGCAGAGTTTCTCGAGTCGCAAAGCAAAATGATGGTCATGGATGCTATTGCGACTGTGGCTTTAGCCTTTCATGATTGTTTCAGTTTGTTGTTTATTTTGAAACTCGGGTTGGTTCTAGCGGGTGCAGCCATGGTGTTGAACTTTTCGTGTTGGTTCATTCATGTGGCTCAAATCGTTTATATATTGAGCGGAACTTGTGGAGCAGTCTGGTCTAAGTTTTCGAGGCAGACATTTAGTAATCTGTGTGGATTTGTTAAAGTGTCTATTGCTTCCGTTGCCATGCTCAACTTGGAAGTATGGTATTTCACAACATTGATATTGTTTCCTAGATATATAGAGGATGAAAAAGTTTATGTTGCGGCTCTCTTTATATGCATGGACATAATGAGTTGGATTGCCCACACTGTTATTGGAACAAATGAAGTTGCTCATGCATTGAAACCAAGTTATTCGGTATACAGCAGTGCGTTGAGACTTGTGTGGTCTATGCTACCCTTGCCTCATCATAGGATTGGATATTTGACTGCACCACCTGTTGGAAATCCACTTGCGCCTTATAGTGACTGGAAACAAACAGAGGTTAATTTAAATCACGAAAGGCTGGAACAGGTGAATAAATCTGAACAAAAGAAAACCTCTGGAAGTCTTTCTAACAGATCAGATGTGAATATTGACAAGAATTCAATTAACGTCACCATTCCTGATATTGTTTCTACATTAGTATGTGCTGATCTAACTTTAGCAGTTGGTGCAACCTTTTGCGTTGATAGTGATTGGACTGACAATGTGAATGACAGATGGTCCACTTCAGGCTATTGTTTCGATACTGATTTAACAACTTTCTCTCGGTCTAGATGATCGAAAGAATGCACTAAGGGGGAGTGTAAAAAATAGTGCACTATTTACTCAAGTTACAAGAAGCAGACACGCAAAAGACACGAACATGATACGCAAAAGACACGAACAGGACACGCAAAGAAGCATACAACTCAAATCAATTTCTAACTACTAAATAACTTAGTGAAGCAGTGAGAGTTATATTACGAAGTGTGAAAATCTCATAATTACTAAAAGACGTTTGAATCATATTTTCTATAAGTGCTGAACTTTTTGTTTCATTGTTTAAGCCATAAAATTAACTCTTGTTTGTGCAAATTGTTTCAGTTCTTGTCTGTTCAATTTGTTTCATTTATCATTAAGGTTGTACTACTACTATTTTATCATTTGAAAGCAACGTCGTAGTCAAACATACTACTACTATTTTTTCCCGTACAAACTGAATCGAAATGCTCATGCATGTGGTCCACGACTCATTTAACGACAACTTTTCAATCATTGCCTCTTCGGCTCGACCTATTGTGTGGACACTAGTTGGTGTATTGAATGAAAGCAAAGAAGCATTTAGCAGTGTCTGGCTATAAAACTATCTGCCTCTCTTACAAGGAATCCAAGACATGGAGTTCCTCGTACCATTTACCTCCATTCTCATAGCTTTCCTTCTCCTTTGTTTACTTATCCGAAAGCTCAATCCACCCACTAGAAACCTTCCCCCAGGTCCTAAGCAACTCCCCATCATCGGAAACCTCCTTGAACTAGGGGATAAGCCTCACTATTCCCTAGCTAAACTCGCTAAACTTCACGGTCCGATTCTTAGTCTACAACTCGGCCAAGTAACAACAATCGTAATCTCCTCAGACTCCCTCGCCAAAGAGATCCTAAAAACTCACGATCTCAACTTCTGCAACCGAAAAATACTAGAAGCTAGCAAAGGTCAAAACCACCATGAAGCTGGGATGATCTGGGTCCCAGTATCCAACCAATAGAGAAACATTATGAAAATATGCAACTCGAACATCTTCACCGCTCAGAAACTTGATTCGAAGCAAGACTTGAGGCGCAAGAAAGTTCAAGAACTTCTGGAGGATGCTGATAAACTGTGCCGTACCGGAGAAGCAATGGATATAGGAGAAGCTACGTTCAAAACCTCAATTAATTTGTTATCCAGCACGATGTTTTCTATCGATGTGGCTGGTAGCAAATGGCTGAATGAAATAGCACGGTCTACGCAAACCAGAAGTTTTAGCAAAAGCAAGAGCCGAGCTTGAAGATACAATAGGAAAAGGAAATTTTCTCGAAGAATCTGATATTGACCGTTTACCTTTTCTGCAAGCAATTGTGAAAGAGACATTTCGTTTACACCCTTCAGTTCCCTTATTACTGCCACGCGAAGCTGGTGCTGACAGGGAAATAGGCGGTTTCTTAATCCCGAAAGGCGCACAAGTGCTAATTAATGCTTGGACCATTGGTAGAGACCCGATCTTATGGGAAGACCCTAGTTCTTTTGTACCTGAGAGGTTTTTAGAATCTGATGTTGATTTCAAAGGAAATCATTTTGGTCTGATTCCGTTTGGTGGTGGTAGAAGGATATGTCCTGGGTTACCTTTGGCAACAAGGATGCTGCATCTGATGTTGGGTTCTCTTATTTATTCTTTTGATTGGAAACTTGAGAGTGGAGAGAGCTTAGAGAAATTAGACATGGAAGAGAGTTTGGTATCACTTTAGAGAAAGATCAACCACTTAGAGTTATTCCAGTCCATTTCCGTTCTTAATGTTGTTGCTATGATGTTGTTTGTGTCTACAATTTAAACCTTCTAGTATTATTCCCTATTTGAGTATGTGATGTGTTGAAAAAAAAAACAACATTCTAAAAAATACATTGTAGATGCTCTTTCTATTGACAAGGTTCTTTGACAAGGTTCTTGATGTAAGTGGAATTTGGCTTTTGATTGTAATTTTAGCAACATTCTTGCATTTGTACGGCATTTGGTAATTATGGTATTTTGGGCAAAGTATAACAACAAAGTGGAACTTGGTAGCTTATAGAGATTCCCGGCAAAATGCAAAAATTATTTAGAACATGAAGGTCTGTCTTATGACTATTAATAGATTCTTATAATGAAATAAAATATTTGATCTTTTGTGATTCTATGAAGTATGCGTGGAGGTACTGTAACAACTTCGTTTATTGTACTGAAAATACATAGATGAAGAGATAAACCATGTTGTATATATTTAATAATAGCCTGGAAATGGAAATGACAGGAGGAGAGTTGAAGGGCGAAGACTAAGCTGAAGGAGAATTGAGAGTTGAAGGGTGAAGAGTAAGCTGAAGGAGAATTGAACCCTGAAAAATAAGGGAGTGACAACCACTTAACATGTTAAGTTTATTTAGTGAAATAGAATATTTGTTCATTTGTGATTCCATTAAGTATGTGTGGAGCTGCTATAACAACTTTGTTTATTGTAATGAGAAAGCACACATAAAGAGATAAATCATGTTGTTATTGTATATACATGATATACTAATAGCCGGAAATGATAGGAGGAGAATTGAAGGGTGAGGATCAAGCTGAAGGAGAATTGAACGGCGAAGGATAAGGTAGTGACAACCTATTAAGTTTAGGTAGTGAAATAGAATATTTGATCTTTTGTGAAATTCATAAAGAATGTGTGGAGCTACTATGAAAATTGCGTTTATTGTAATGAGAAAACACACATGAAGAGATAAATCATGTTGTTATTGTATATATATATGATATACTAATAGCTGGAAATTATAGGAGGAGAATAGAAGGGTGAAGACCAAGCTGAAGGAGAATTGAACGGCGAATGATAAGGGAGTGACAACCACTTAACATGTTAAGTTTGATGAATTAAGAAATTGCTCAAGGGTGATTTTGTGTTATGTCAATATTCAGAGGGCCACATAGTGAATAAAGAATCCTACGTGACAATTCCTTTTCTAGAGAGAGAAAGTGATAGCTGGACTAAGTAGAGAGAGAAAGTAATATTATATTAATCAATCAAATTATCAACTCGTGTGTAGTCATTTTATAGTATAATAATGGACCCCACACACTTTAATTCCTACCTATTACACATTTAGTCCCTATATTTTCTCACTTATTCATAATAACTATGTCTACTGTACTTTTTTACAATACTTCCCCAATAAAAATATTTCCTTACAATTTTCCCATACATCTTTTATTCTCTTTCATCAGTAGCCCCCCCTAGTCCTAGTAAAAATATTTTTACTTGGACTGTGAATACATCTCCGAATTTTATCTTGTTTGTTTCAATTCTCCTCGAAAATGCACTTCCTCGAATATCTTCTACTCTTTATCAGTCCTCGAATAATACTTCTTCGAATACAAAATGCCTCTTCGAACAACCTTCCTCTTCGAATATCCTTTCTCTTCGAATATTTTTACTCTTCGAATATCTTTTACTCTTCGAATATCTTTTACTCTTCGAATATCTTTTACTCTCTAACTGTTCTCGAACAATACCTCTTCGAAAATACCTCTTCGAAAAATACCTCATGTAATACTGATCACTAGCCCCCCAATCCTTGCAATGTCTTAGCAAAGCTTGAACCATGCCTCTCATCAATTTTGTTCATCGGAATTAATTGTCTTGACATTATATAGCCCCCCATGCTTGGCTAATAGATTTCAAGGATTGGACTCATCAAAATTATCAGTGCGAACTTGCAAACCTCAATCAACAAACTTCCACATTTTCATGACGTCATTAGTCGTAATTCCTTGTCACCAAATCTCTTTAGAGATCGTATCCCGGTTCTCAATACTTTTCATCATTTGATTGCCTATTCATCTTCTCCCTTGTTTTTAGAATCAACATAATTCACCTATGTTACCCATAACACCCCTAGGCAAACAAAGAAAAATGTCCCCAGGCCTATCTTACACTAAAAGCCCATCTTCCTCTATAAATACTGATCTCCTTCATTTACACTCCAAACTTTTCGTTCTAAAATTTCTAGAGAGAGAAAGCTGGCTTATAAACCTCGTCGGATTCCAGAGTGGCTTTTAATCAGTAAAGAATTTCAAGAGAGAGTTGTTGCTAGTGAATACGTTGAACCTCAACCCCAACCTTCTGTCACCACGTTCGATGGTTCGTGGCCTCCATCGAAAAACTCTGCTGCTATCCTACCCCTCGAAATTTCGCAACAAAATCAAGCTTCTGATCCCATCCCCCTCAAACTCATGGGTAAAGATAGACACCACAAGAATTCATTGGGTAAGAGGAAAATGCATCATAAGGATAAAAAAAAACTCTCAGGAACGCAAGCGTGCCAAAGGAACTCCCTCGGAAACCCCAAAGCCCCCTTTGGCTTTAGTGGTTGAAAATCCTCCTATGAGAAACGACACTTCTGGATCGAGCCTTCCAGCCACCCCTTCAATAACGGCAACCGGGAGCCCTCGATTTTCTCCAGGAAGAACCACCATTATCGAAGAAGATCTTCGAGCGATGTGAAACAAATCCTTGGCTGATAAAATTGCCTCGGACAATTCTGAGCCAGCAACTCAACCGATTTCTGCTACAGAGTAGAGTAAAGCCATTGGCCTTCCCTCGGGTTCTTCTAGTCGAATGATTAACGCTCCCCCAACAATGTTCGAAGAACAAGCTCGTTGGATCGTCTCAAAATCTAATGGAGACATCAATCTTCCCTTAGAACTTGATGCCATTGCAGGCAACAACATTCAAGGAATCGAAAACAAGCATATGGTTGCACTTCACAACATATATTATAAGTACTTTTTGCCTTCGGAGAAGCCCATGCTGAGGACCCGATGGTGCATCCCCTCGTACATCGACATTAGATTCCCCTCGGAAGGTGAGACTCCTTTATCAGTTAGGGATAATGAGTTAGTTGTTTACACTGAAATTATGAAATGGGGGTTAAGGTATCCCTTAGACCCATTTTTTATTGAATACTTTGCCAAGATCGACCTCTGCCCTTCACAAGCCGGTCCAAATATGTGCTTCACACTCATGGCATGTATCATGGCTTCGAGGATTTCGGGCAACGAATTTATATTAGAAGAGCTCATCGGATTATCTAGCCTAGCAAAGAATCCGTTTTCCCGTTTTATTCATTAACTTTTGGCCGAGGGCAAAAAGTATTGAAAGACTTGCTAGAAGCTGATAAAAAATGGAGGCAACAATTTGTCTACTTCTCTGACCATTGGGAGACAGGATCAGAATCGACTTCTTCGAATCCACACAAGTTGTCTCTCTTATGGACCAACAAATGTAAGTCTATTTACTTCTTCGTTTACCTTTCCTCCTCGGATAATGACGTACTAACTTAAATTTGTTTTGTAACTATGACCGAAATTTCAAAACCATACGCAGACTACGTAGAGAGTGTCACCACCGTCTTCACCAAACTCAGCGAGTGGGCCAAAGAAAATTGGGAAAACAAATTTTGCATGTGTTTTATGAACAACAACTTGGCCAAAAGTCGACTCTGGAGGCTGAATCCCCTTGACCGGTTGACCATGAAAGAATTAATGACCCCTCATTCTCAACAAGAAATTCTGGATCGAGTGACCAAGAAATATATAGTCATCTATCTTCCGAAACGCTCGCGTGCCAAAAGTCACCTTGGTGAATCCGACGAAGAAGTTTCCACAAAAGACCTTCAGTCAGACTCTGAAGGGTTAGTTGCTAATCAGGAGCCATCCTCTTCGGCAAACACTGTTGCACCCATTTCGATTTCCCCTCCAAAGAAATCTGTCCACCCTAGCAAGAAAAAAGATACTAAGACAAAAGAAAGCAAGAAAAAGGTTGTTTTGGAACCCATCCAATAATTATCCGAGGATGCTAAAACACAGGATGATGTCCAAGAAATTTCCCAAGGCACTGATCCCCAAGATGTGTCAAGTGAGCCTGAAAAAGACACTAGAGAAAATTCAAGTCAGACACCCAATTCTCCTTTTACCCAGGCTTCAAGTCCCTCTCTAATTGAAAATTATCCTACATTAGCACCGCTCCCAGTTCACCAAGAGATCCTCCTCAAAATGTTGATCTCAATATTCTAACTGGTGAGTCTTCGGAATTTGATCCCACAACACTCGACTCGCCTTCCAGCTCCTCCGAAATTCCTCAGCATGATGAATTTTCACTAAGACTTCGTAGCCTTCTTCATGCTTCAGTCAACATAAGAAGAAGAATGTAGCATCTAGAAGACCGAAAAAACCATTATAAGTTCAAGGCGTCTCTTGCTTCCTCTCAACTTGAAGAGGAAAAGAAACAATACACCATTTTAGAAAGTCAAGTAGATGCAATTTTTGAAAGATTGGCTGCCTCTGAAAGCTACGTCCTTATGCTCGAAAAATACGGCCAGGAGGAGAGGGATCTTTACCAAAAGAAGACGGGGGACCAAGAGAAACTTCTTAAAAAATTCCAGAAAGCTCGCCATCTTGCATGCAAGGGATTTAACAATTGTTTTGCTGATTACGAGAAAGTTATGGAGGACAGAAAAACGTTAGTGAAGAGAATTGATGATTTTCCTCAACAAGTTGAGGAGGAGAAAGAAAAAGGTGTGAATGCCTATACGGCCAAGTGCGCAGACGATCTCAATACTTGAGATGCTACAATCCGAGCAGGGCTGATCACCCAAATTCATGCAGAATACCCTTAGTACAACTTAGGCAGTTTTTAGAAGCTCGTCTCCCCCGACCTTCGTCCTCCTAACATTGTGGTTAGTGATAGTGAGTCATCGGATTCCGAAGAGAGCGACTCCCCGGAGTCTTCTGACTAGATAAAACTTGTAATACAAATGTTAGCATGTTTGGAAATCTTTGTGTATAAGTCCTTGTAAGGCAATTTTTGTAATTCACCCGACTTGTTCCGAAGAGCATCCTCCTCGAATTTTCGAGTATGTCACTTTTTGAAATGCTAATTTTATAACTTGTTAATCTTCACATTTTTTATGTGAGAAAATAAGTGTGTGCCAACTTGCGTTGAATGGTTGCTTTATGCCAATTTTAATCGTAATAATTGTTGCATGCTACGCTAAGGCAAGCTCATAAAAAAGAATTCGAGGAAAAAAATATTATCCGAGAAAGAATAATTCGATGCGGACAATGTTGTCTTAGAAAGAATAATTCGAGGCAAAAAATGCAATTGTATTGATCAGCTCACAATGACACCTCGTTAAAACCTTCATGTGCCTAACAGGGTAGGAAAGAGTATGCCCTCGCTGTTTTTGTAAACCTGAAAATACACAAAAGATAAGCATTACATGCTAACTTCTTCCTCATTCCAGATACAATTTTAAGTGGTCGACATTCCATGGATGCCTAAGATATCTCCCTTCTTTGTCTTTTAATCTATACGTTCCCTGCTTTACTTTATCTGTTACTTCATAAGGGCCCTCCCAATTTGGCCCCAACTTTCCAAGACTCTTCTCTTTGGTGTGCAGAAAAACTTTTCGTAACACTTTGTCCCCCACCTTGAAATCTCTTTGCTTTACTCTGGAAGCATACCTACTCCTTATCAACGTTTGATAATGCAAGGACTTTAACTGTACGTGTCGTCTTTTCTCTTCCATGAAATCCAATTCCAAGGCTCTGCTTTGATCGTTCAAATTTTTTGTGTAAGCTGCCACCTAGTATGATGGGAAGACAATTTCCGAACGGACAACACCATCCATACCGTACACTAAGGCAAATGCAGATGTAGCAGTTGTTGTTCGAGGCGACGTCCTATAAGCCCATAATACTTCTTGTAAATAATCGGGTCATTTTCCAGCCTTTCCTTCCAAATTCTTTTTCAATCTATCCAAAATCGTTCGATTGGTCACTTCCACCTGACCATTAGCCTGGGGATGGAATGGGGCGGAAAAACATTGTTGTATGCCCCTAGAAAGGCAAAAACTCTTAAATTCCTTGTTATCGAATTGAGGCCCATTATCCGTTGTGATTTTTATCGGCACCCCAAAACGACAGTAAATATTCGAGACAACGAACTTGATTACTTTTTCTTTTGTTCCTGCTAAAGGTTCCGCCTCCACCCACTTGGAAAAATAATCCACTTCTACTGTTATGGTCTGCCTTCCACCGGACGCCATTGGTAGGGGCCCAACTAAGTCAATGCCCCACCTATCAAACGGTATTGCTTCTGAAATACTCTCCAAGAGCACCCCAGGCTTGTGTATTATGTTAGCATATCGCTGACACGTATCCCACCGCTTTACCAAATATTTCGCATATGAAGAGATGGTCAGCCAATAATAACCTGCCAAAAACACCCGTCGAATTAACGCTTTATACCCACAATGGGCCGATCTTTCCCCGTCATGTAATTCTGACAGGACAAACTGCGACTCGTCCTTAGCTAGACACCTAAGTAATGGTCTGCTCAAGGATGATTTCTTATATAAGACTCCTCCAAACAGGATGTAACCATGATACTTAAACCTGACCCTCCTAGCCTCAGATTTTGATGTGCGTAAACTATCTTTTTCCAAGAAGTCTACGATTTCTGACCTCCAATCGTTTGTGATCACATTGTTTACTTCATTAATATTCATTGAATGCTCTGTACCGGCCGTAACCAAAGGATGTTCTTGAATTAGGACCCATGGATGACCTTTCGATCGTGAAACTGCAGCCAAAGAATCAGGGACGACATTTGCCTCCCTTAGAACATGCTCATATTGAACCCCATAAAATTCGGCAACCAAGTCTTTCAACACTTTTAAGTACTGGACCAGTTTATCTTTTCGTGCCTCAGACTGTCCCAAAGCTTAATTTATCACCAACTGTGAATCACTGATCAATTTAACCTTTATGGCTCCACATATTCGAGCTAATCGTAAACCCGCCAATATTTCCTCATACTCTGACTCATTATTGGTTGCCTTGAAACCGAATCGAATAGCTTAAAACATGGCTATCCCCTCCGGAGAATTTAATTGGACGCCTGCACCACTTCTAGAATTATTCGACCCCCCATCCGTTCAACTGACCATTTCTTCATTCTCCCACATATATCCGGTCTTTGTAATAAACCTTTCAGGGGGAATGTTGTTCGAACAACAATAGGGTGGGCTTCGAAGTATGGTCTCATTTTCCGAGCAGCTATTACCAATGCCAAAGCTAACGTTTCCAACTTAAGATATCGTTTCTCAGCGTCTAGCAAACTTTTGCTGACGTAATAGATTGGTTTGAACATATCGACCTCTTTGCAGAGTAAAACGACACTAATTGCACAATCTGATACCGACACATAGACGATTAACTTCTCCCCTACCAATGGTTTGGACAGTATCTCCGAGGACATCAAATATTCTTGAATTTGGTGAAAAGTGGCTGAACACTCCTCGGTCCAGCTACTTTGAAGAAAGGTGCACATTTGTCCCATGATCGAAGGCTGCCAATCTCCCTATTAGAATCTGGAATTCCTTGATATTCCGAGGTGGCGTCAAAGCCTTTATCTGTTCTGGGTCAGCTTCTATGCCCCTTTCAGTTATCATATAGCCAAGGAATTTACCCGATCATACCCCAAAAATACACTTTTCCAGATTTAATTTCAAATTGACTTTACTCAGATTGTTAAACGTTTCATCCAAGTCAGAAAAATGATCTTCGTCCTACGAACCTTTTACCAGCATATCATCGATGTAAGCTTCTACATTCCTACCAATTTGTCCCTCAAAGGTTTTGTTGACCAAACACTGATAAGTTACCCCTGCATTTTTTCAGGCCAAATGGCATGACCTTGTAACAATATAATCCTCTCTCGGTGATAACCGATGTGCTCTCTTCATCTTTTTCATCTAATCTGATTTGATTATACCTTGAGTAAGCATCCATGAAAGACAACAATCGGTTGCCCAAAGTCGAGTCCACTAAGTGATCAATTTGGGGCATCGGAAAAAGATCCTTGGGCCAAGCTCTATTCAGGTCCGTGAAATCCACGCACATCCTTCACTTGCCATTATTTTTCTTGACCAAGACTGGGTTTGAGGCCCATACGGGGTACTGCGACTCTTGAATATGGCCTATGATCAATAGCCTTTCCAATTCCGAGAAAATAGCTGTAGACTTCTCCTGAGAAACTGGTCTCCTTTTCTGGACAATAGGTCGAATATCAAGTCGTACGGCAAGTTTATGACATATTATCTCTGGTGGTACTCATGTCACATCCTGTGCACAGTAAGCAAACATATTTAACTTTCTTGATAAAAACGTAATCAATCTTTCTCTGAACTCAACAGAAAGTGTTACTCCAATCTTCAAAAAAATTCCCTCTGCAAACTTATGCTCCTCATGATCTTCTTCTAGAACCATAAATCCGAGGGTCTCCCTCGAATCATCACACGAAATGATTTCCGAGGAAGTCCCCTTTAATTGCTATGCCTTTTCTGATACTTCTCCCCGAACTCCTTTCGAGGATAGATCTATATGATAACACTCTCGAGCCATCTTCTGGATGCTCCTGGTCGTCCCTATATTGTTTCCCACCACGTATTTCAGACATTGGTGCACCGTCGAGATAACACCATGCATTTTGGGCAGCCAAGAGTGACCCAGAATTGCGTTGTACGATGTTGGTGCATCAACAACTATAAATAGCACTTCAACTTCATTTCTGAACGGCCCACGACCTAATTCTACCACACACTGAAACTCGCCAACAAGCACCGTTGTTGCACTAGTAAATCCCACTATAGTTCTGTCGGATCATCGTATAACAGGCGGGTCAGAAATTCTCATGTAGGTATTCATAAACAAAATATTCGCGGAACTTCCCGTGTCAATAAGTATCTTCTGAACTTGGTCTCCGGCTATACCCGCAGCGATGACCACCGCTTCTTCATGTGGGCCTGCTACATTCCTCATATCATCATCGTCAAAATATATGATGGGGGATGGCAAACGATGTATCTGCGTTGAAACCCCTGCTTCAATCGGTGTGGTCAGGTTCACCATATGTCTTTTCCGCAAACTATTAGAATTTCCTGCGATGGTATCTCATCCAAAGATAGCCAGCGACTCAAAAAAAGCACACAGATCATTTACTTTCCCCATTGGAATAATCTCATCTACCATGTTAACGTTATTTCTCCCTTCCTTGGGATCTAGATACTCTTGTTCAATATCGAAAACATCAATCTCTTCGAAAATCACCATTGCTGTATCAGCAATCTTGGGGACAGCCTTTGCCGCAGCATTGTTTTGGGAGTGTTTTTTCACAAATTCTAACAACATCTTGTTCTCAACCAAAGCTTGCACTTCTTTTTTCAAAGTGATACATTCTTTAGTATCGTGTCCAATGTCTTCATGGTAGTTACAAAACTTGTTAGTACTTCTGCTTTCCATCAGACTTTGAATTGGAAAAGGTTTTCTGAACTGCACCGTTGACCTTGGCTTATCGAATATTGTAGCCACATTCTCCGTTAACTCCGCAAAATAGTCCGGACGAATCCATTTGTTCGAAATTTTCCTTGTGTCTTGGTTATAGTTTTGCTGGTTACTATAATTTTGTTGGTTCGTTCTCGGCCTCGGCGGAGACTGACCCGCCGTCTTGGCTGGCGTATTAGTACGTGGCCCTTGATTGTTAGACTCAGTCCTTTGAAATTGGTTCTGCTCCAACTGATCGCTTGATCCTTTCTCGGATGCCCAAGTCTCCTCCACTAAAATCCTCTTCTCAACTTGATCCAACAACGCCCCAAAAGTCATCGCCTGACTTTCTGCTACCGTATCCTTTAAGAGTCCGAGGAGAAGCCCCATCCTAAATTTCGCGAGGGCCACGGAATCTTTACAATATTCTATGTCCGTTTTTGTTTTAATGAATCGATTGGTGTAATTCTTCAAGCTTTTCCCAACTTTTTTCCTACAATAGATTATTGTGTCCCCATTAGCTCGAAACTTCTTGCTCCCCACAAAATACTGTCTAAAGATATTCCAGAACATGTCGAAATTATTTATTGAGCCTTGTGGAAGCCGGTTATACCACTTAGAAGCGACTCGTTTGAAAGTCTAAGAAAACGCCATACACAGTAACTTATCATCGTCATCGAAATTAATCATGAAATTCTTGAATTGCTCTATGTGATTATCCGGATCCTGTGTCCCGTCGAACTTTTCAAGCTTCGATATATCAAAATGCTTGGGGAGGTTGCCGGCTAGAATTTCCAAGGACAAAGGAGAAGCTCTCCAATTATGCCATGTCCTATAAATATTAGCTCTCAAATTTTCATGGCTCGGAAAAATAGAGTCCTTCCTCGGATGGTAGAGTATACTGATGGGGCCACCCCGAATTTTGCTGGTCGACATGTTGGTTCCCAGAGACAAAGTTCATTTGGTCATATCCATGCTCATTAACTCGAGCGTGATAGCTTTTTTCCGTCGAAGACTTTCTCTCCAAACTCCTTCCCCTCCGGTGGTCCACACGCCTTCGACCATTTCTTTTCTTTCTGTGATTCATCCTAGGAGACGATTCTGGTGAACTGAAACGAGAATAATCGCTTGAATCGGAAGATTCCATGTGTCATTTTTCTTTCCTCCTCGAAGAATGTCATTCATGACCTCTATATCTGTCATCCCTGTTTTTAGGCCAAAAATCAGTTTCACGCTCTTCTTTTCTACTGTCAGGCTCCCTTCTCAACACAGAGCGAATATTTGACTGAACAGTTTCTTTTTCCGCCCTCAATCTTTCAATCTCGAGCAACAACTCATTCCTTCGAGCCAGCAGATCCGAGTCATCAAAGGTTTCTCCGACGCGCTGGCCACCATGCGCCTCATACTCCACATTATTTTGGTAAGTGTTCCCCATAAGATTCTCCTCGCAATCATCAACAAAACCATCCCCTTGCTCTTCCATGATTCCGTTCGGATTAGGAATAATTTCCAGAAAGCGATTGTCGTCAGAACAATCTTCGCTTCCCACAGACGGCGCCATTGATGAATTAAGAAATAGCTAAAGGGTGATTTTGTGTTATGTCAATATTCGGAGGGCCAAATAGTAAATAAATAATCCTATGTGACAATTCACTTTCTAGAGAGAGAAAGTGATAGCTAGACTAAGTAGAGAGAAAAAGTAATATTATATTAATCAATCAGATTATCAACTCGTATGTGGTCCTTTTATAGTATAATAATGGACCCCACACACTTTAATTCCTACCTATTACACATTTAGTCCCTATATTTCCTCACTTATTCATAAT
This sequence comes from Limnanthes douglasii subsp. nivea, assembly GCA_036936605.1. Taxonomy (NCBI): domain Eukaryota; kingdom Viridiplantae; phylum Streptophyta; class Magnoliopsida; order Brassicales; family Limnanthaceae; genus Limnanthes; species Limnanthes douglasii. Next base: position 9,570,182 of record JAUPFV010000001.1, on the reverse strand, counting down.
AACTATTTCTATTGTATTTTTTTACAATACTTCCCCAATAAAAATACTTCCTTAAAATTTTCCCATACATATTTTATTCTCCCTCATCAAAGTTTAGGTAGTGAAATAGAATATTTGATCTTTTGTGAAATCCGTAAAGAATGTGTGGAGCTGCTATGAAAACTGCGTTTATTGTAATGAGAAAACACACATGAAGAGATAAATCATGTTGTTATTGTATATATATGATATACTAATAGCTGGAAATTATAGGAGGAGAATTGAAGGGTGAAGACTAAACTGAAGGAGAATTTAAAATTAAGGATATAAGAAATGCTAAGAGGATACATGGTATAAATATCAAGAGGAACATGGTACAAACATGTTGTTATTGATAGATCTCATAGCATTCTCAATGCCATGACATAAGGGAGTCATGTCCCCTTGCATACATCATACACATTATGTTTGGTTATTTCAAGAAATATTTCAAACGATGGATCTTAAGTGGTCATTCCTTTGGGCGATTTCTACTAAAGTTCATCACTTTAGTTAGATCATGATTATCTCGACTATGCACGTAAACGTATAACACAAAAATCTGAAATCAAACAATAATACAACAAAAGTGATAAGGTCAGAATTCGTTGGAAGCTAGGATTAGATGAGCCACATAGTAATCTCAAGAAAATTTCAGATGATCATTTCCCTAAATCCCACCAATATCTAAAAAAGAACATCGAACTAAACATTCTACAAACACATCGGATTTGGTTGAGGGCTCCACAATAGATTCATATTCGTAAGTTTTCTCTTCTTTATCGAGTAGTGATCATGGATGTAAAAAAAAGAAAGAAAAGTTAGTTAAGAAACATATTAAAAAGCATAAAAATTCATCAGTAAAGAAAATTTCGATAATATTTTGGATGACGTTCCATAGATAGTTTCGGGGAAGTAAAGAACTCAAAGGGAGTGCTGAAACGATAATTCATTGTGGGCAACATCAATATGATTCTTGGAAGATTACATTAGTCGTTTTGTGAATACCAAAAATAGATTGGTTGATAGTTTTGAACAGGTGACCATAGCTTTGCTTCGACATAGATTGTTGGCTTGAGAGTTAGCAGATTCAATGACTTGGAAAAAATCTTACACTTGGGATGAATTGTTGAATCGGGTCGGAAAGCAAATTAGTATCAAGGAAACCAATAAATCAATGCAACCTCATCAGAATAAATCTGCACCCAGAGCCTCTGTCCCACAAGGTAGTAATAAGCGCAGGCTACAATTAGTAATCGACCTAGAGACTCAAGGCAAGGTTCTCATCGGCCTAAATAGTGCTAGTCGAATCATGGTCAATAGTCAAGGCCAAGGGGAATTCAATGGGTCCAACCGGAGTATTATGCAGAATTAATTGAAAATGTAGTCATCATCTATGAAAGGGCAAAAAATATTGTGTAACATCACCTATCCAAACTTTAAGAGAAAATCAAAATACACGGTTCTGCAAGTACCGTAATGATGTACAGCATGAAACTAAAGATTGTATTGTCCTAAAACAAGAGATACAAGTATTGATTGAAAATGGGTAACTAACTATTTTTACATATTCACAAGGAGATAACAGGAACATTAGCGCTAGGACACAATCTAATGGGAGTGGGGCTTAAACTGCATCACCTAATGTTCGAATGAAAAGTACATAAGTATAAAAGCAAGAGACTGTGATTGTAATTTTTGACAAAATAATTTTTTAGCTTTAAAATCGAATTTAACCATCTTATTTTGAAAGGAAAAAATTATTATCCTTTTAATCTTTTTATTTACAATTACTCATTTAGACTCAACTATAACAAAAAAACATTAATCATATTATAATTCAGAATTCAAGAATCTAACCAATTTGAAAACTTATGATATAAATTTATCACTCATTTGAAAAACAACAAATTTGTCACGTGAAAAACTAACCAATTAATATATTTTAAAAACACGAAAACTCAGTAGAGAGCATTCATTCCACACAAAAGTGATATATAGTTTTGAGAGAATTTCTTCTATACAAAATTGCTAAATATATAAGGCTAGAACTAATCAAAAGAAATGATAAAGGTAGTATTATTAATCAAAGAATCAACCCTTCTTACAATGAACATACCTTTTATCTCTACCAATTTTATTCCAAAATATTCGGAATAGATTACACGTGTATATTTTGACACATGTCAATCATCTGTTACATAAGTTACAATTTTATCCCTTTACTTTCATGGGTTTTCTAGTAATATGTTATATTTATTTTGATTCCATTACCATTTGAAGTTCTTTCTATCATATCTTTGTTTCTTCTTGAGGCATCGGCTAATAATAACATCTCAATGTATCGATGCTTCTACCTTCTACAAATATCATTAGTTAACAAATTTGTTGATGTCTTCTTCTATCTGCTCATCAATACTTTTATTTCGCTTACCTCATCACAAGAAAATAAACCGATGCGTTCTCTTATAATATGAATCTTTACCTTTTCTAAAAATAAGTAATGATGTCTCATAATCATATAATCTTATCAAGACTCCCCATAATCTTTAAAAACATTAAACTTTTAAGAAATAATATCAAAATAAGAAAGGTAAGATCTGTGTTTTCGCTTCATTCAATATATTTGATAAATATTACTCACACTCAATTAATTTTCAAACTAAATTACTCAATAACATTACATCATGCATTTATAATTATTGACCACATATTTTTCAAATACTCTTTTTTGATCCAAAATTTAATCCAAAATTTTGATGACAAGTTATACAAATATCTTTCAATTAAGAGAAGGATCGTATCTCAACAATGTACTTCATATGTTATTAAATCTAAGTATCCAAATATATATAATAGTATTTATTACTTTTTAGTTTAACGACGCAATGTTACTATCTGTTATACTACCTTTTTAATTTTAATCATTTTTTGATAAAGTTTTTTAAATAAACGAATAAGTGACATATTTAACACATATTCAATACCAATTAATTTCTGATTTTTTATTTCTCACATGTTTGTGATTACATCTTAACCTTTCATATTATTTTAAATCAACCATCATCATTCACTCATCTATTCTATATAACTTATATATCCAACATTCACAACTTTTCTATCGAACTTCTTTCTATAATTAGTTTATGTTAGAATATTCACGCAATAACATGTTTTTAGTGCGCTAGCATGTAACACGTTCACGCTGCATAGTATTAAAAATGTTTGTTATGTTTGGATATTGTTAGAATATTCAGTGTATTAAGTTTCCTTGTATAGACCTCTAAGTTATCTATATATTGAGAGCCTTACTTGGGTTGATTAATATAAAAAAACAGCTCAATACAAAAAGGAACATTTTCTAATAAACACAAAACCATAGCCGCCTCCTGCGGCTACTTCTCTCTTTGTTGTTTAACATGGTATCAGAGCACGTGTGATTCTGAGAATTCTGAACATCCTCAACAAAGATGACTGGCAATAAAGTCGTAGTCAGTCAAATCCCTGATGAATTAACAATGCAGATTGCTGCCGTTCTGAGAAATGGTCTCGGAACACAACAACAAACAACTAACCCCGAGAATTTATCCCTAGAATTTAAACTCAGTGGTGACAATTATGCCCTATGGGCAAACCTGATGAAGAAAGCAATTGGGAGAAGGGGGAGAGGTTCTCACATTACAGGGGAGCCGACACCTCTATCCAAAACTGACAACACATATACAAGGTGGGAACAAGATGATCAATGTGTTTTCACATGGATTATCCAGAATCTTGAATCTAGCTTGGTGAATAATGTCTCGCAATATCCCACTACAAAAGCCCTCTCGGATGGGTTAGCCACCACATACGGTTCTGGTACAGATTTGTTACAGGTGTTTGACCTTCATAAGAGGGCTAATTCATTAAGGCAAGAAGCAAGATGAACGTGTTCCGATTAATACCGGTCAGGAGGAACCCCTCTATTTTTTCTTTGGGGAAGAACCAGAGTTTGAGTTTCAACAAATGAACTTCTTGAAATGTCATGATCAGTAGCATTTGGTGAATTATGACATTGTAAATTGTTTACCTCTAGATGGATATTTTTTTCGGCTGAATAATTGAAGGAATGAACCTCTCCCTTTGACTTCACAAATTTCTCCACTAGCAGTCTCAATACGAGACTTCTTTGGAGATGACATTTCACCAAAGTCTTTAGGATCATAAGATATGGTGTCCATAGCCCCGCAATCAAAGATCCAATTCATTGATTTCTCAAACCCTTTACATTTACAATTTACAATGTCATAATTCACAAAATGCTACTGACAATTGAAGAGTTTTAAGAATGCTCATGGGTGATTTTGTGATACGAAGATCTTTTAGTGTCAAACAAGCCATAATCCTTTGTTTAGGAGTCTTTTTAGAGAGAGAAAAAAAGAATTAGGTTAAGTAGAGAGAGAGAAAGTAATATTCTATTTATCCCGTGATCTGTGAAGCGTGTGTGGTCCTTTTATTGTACAATTGCGGGTCCCACACGCTTTAATTCCCATTTATTACACTTTTTGTCCCTATATCTTTTCATCTTCTCATAATGGCTACTTCTTTAGTAGTCTATACAATTTTCCCCTAATACAATTTCTTCTTTACAATTCTCTCATATCATACTTCTTCTTTACAATTTTACCATGTCTTTTATTCTCCCTCATCAGTAGCCCCCCAGTCCTAGTAAAAATAGTTTTACTGGGACTGTAAAGAAGTCTCCACTGCTCCCTCGAACATCTTTTCCTCGGAGAACTCTTCTACAAGTGCTACATATCTCTTCGAAAAAACGTCTCCTCGAAAAAAAGTCTTCTTACCAAGTACATCCCTTATACTATAGACTTCTTTTATCTTATATTAACCAGTAGCCCCCCAATCCTTGCAATGTCTTAGCAAGGACTGGCTCAGGCTTTAGTAATGTTGCCCGTCAGAATTCGTTGTGCCAGCATATCACAACCACCATAATACTATGATAAGACATTGCAAGGATTGACTGAGAAAGGTATGACGTCAGCAGTCATACTTTCTTGTCAGAGTATCTTTGGAGGGATCGTTTCACATTCCTGATACTGGTTCATGCCTCTGTAGCTTCTCCCGCGCTTTTCTGTCAACGATTCTTCACCTAGGGTACCCATAATGCCCTTAGACAAAGTATTGTGACCCAAATAATAGTTTGAGACAAAGAAAAATTCGAGGCACAAATTATTAAGACCCAAATAATAGTTCGAAGAGTAAACGATTCGAGGCACAAATTATTATGACCCAAATAATAGTTTAAGATAAAGAACAATTTGAGGCACAAAATATTGTGACCCAAATAATAGTTCGAAGGGTAAACAATTCGAGGCACAAATTATTGTAACCCAAATAATAGTTTAAGACAAAGATAAATTCGAGGCACAAATTATTGTGACCCAAATAATAGTTTAAGGCAAAGAAAAATTCGAGGCACAAATTACTGTGACCCAAATAATAATTTAAAACAAAGAAAAATTCGAGGCACAACATATTGTGACCCAAATAATAGTTTAAGGCAAAGAAAAATTTGAGGCACAAATTATTGTGACCCAAATAATAATTTAAGACAAAGAAAAATTCGAGGCACAAATTATTGTGACCCAAATAATAGTTTAAAAAAGAAAAATTCGAGTCACAAGATATTGTGACCAAGAGAAGTCTGCAATAGTACAATGCTTTTCATCGGTTTCCTGGAAGTCTTTCCATGAATCTCATCAACCTTCAACACCGAAACGTTAGAGTGCTTACCGTTTGAATTTGGGCTTGAACAGTGTTGAATATGTGTAGAATTCTCAGAGACTGCAACACTTTGAGGAGGTGGTAGTGACATAGACTGAAATAAAAACCTCCTTTTCTTTATGCTCATGACATGTTTACTTAAGTATCTAAAATAAATAATGCATGCATATAAAATGTATCCTTACTACCAGGCAACAGGAATGGTGGTTAATTGGAAGAAGAGAAAATAATTAAAAAGCCATCGCTTTTAAAATTCATGAAAATATAAGTGTAAAAGACATCTTAGTAGACCTGTTCTTCTTCCCACCAAGACTCCCAGCTGTGCACTCCCTTCACTCCAACCCCAAATTTATACATCAACCAACTAGTCCAATCATCAAAATCCTCCAGTCTTTTGCCACTCAAAACCTGATGGATTAAAGATATAAGCAGCAACGCCACTTCAGGACAGTGAACCCTAATGACTTTCCATACAAGAGTGGCTTCCTCTCCATTACAGAACAAAGAAGTAAGATCCGAGCCATTAAAGGACTGGAGATTGGTCTTACGCTCTGACAAAATGGCTCCTTGAGTAGAGCCTATAGTTATCAGCAAACTCAATGTGACGAACTACGAAGGTTCTACCAGCAGCTCTATACTGTTAGTGATATCATACTCTTGCACCTCCGTGGAGGATAGTACGTCCAAAATAATGAGTTCGGGTTCCTTCAATAATCCCATTATCATAGGAACTGCTGTAAAGACTATATTCTGAACCAAGAACTATCATTCAATTCTGCATCCAGTGTCATGTTACCTGACAGTCTTGCCTCCCTTGCAATTGCCCTATCAGGGCTAGAGAAAGCCCTTTTACGTGTAGGGTGCAACGGAAACGATGATTCCTTCTTCATGCCACCTTAAGTCAAAGCTAGTATTGAAACGACAACTCCTTTCACCTCTTTAGCAGTCACGTCAACCACCTGAAGTTCACCCATGGTGTCTCCACCAACTGGCTTCCTAGTACGCCTTGACTCACTCCTATTTCTCTTGGTCACCGCCTTCCATGTTAAGTCAGGATTAATATAATTTGTAGGTGCATCATCTGTGCTTGTCATGCTTCAATAAATTCCATCAACTAACAGTCTCCTTAGATAAAAATAGTAGCGTAAGTTCTCAATGTTATAGCAATGAGGCCGAAGCAATTCTCGTACGCAATTGTAGTGAAATTCCACCCTCAGTTACCTTGGGGATTGCCTAACCTTTTGGCAGATTGAATAACCAGTTTTGATGGCTTGACAACATCTTCATATTTTCAGAAAATGACATTCAAACAGTGGTTTCTTTACACTCAACCCAAGCTTCTTTTAATGCAGGCTAAAAGGCTAAACAACTTTTAATATTTGTATGATATGCACAGTGTATGAATTGATGTACTTGTACTTATTAATACATAAGCATTTAGTACACATTATACAATCACAGATGCAATACACTATACCGTTTTGACACAATGTAACACCACTATCTTAATAGTGACGTTAAATACATTCTTAAAAGCATGCAGTTTTAAGAACATATAGTATACATGGTTTTCTTCTAAAAGCATGCAGTTTTAACAGCATTATCACTTCACAACATTGTAAGCTAAATATTCAAGTTGCACTCAAAGTATACTCATAATATCTGTCATGATGCATATCAAGATTCTAGATTACATAAGTGAAAAGACGGCAAATTAGAAAACTTAGCTTTGCGTAGCAGGGACCGAACCCTGGTGGAAGCACTGGCAAAGCAATGTTGAATTAGTACAACATTGGCTAACTTGTGGGCCTGACTGCAAGAACAAAGTTGCTCCTCGTTTTTTACTTTCTCATAACTCTCTATAATTTCATTCACTGCAAGAACAAATTCTGAACCTTTCCCATTAAGTTTTGTTGAAAGTGATTGTTTCTTTTCCTCTGTAAATGCCTCTATATCAGCAGGACTGCAGAAGGCTATTTGCTTGGTTCCAAAGAAGTAAACCGTCACTTTCTTCACATCAGCTGAATAACCCCACTTCTTTGGGTCGCTTATCGTAGCAGGCCAGGCAGAAAAACCTTTGACTTTTGCGAGGACAAGATCGCCGACCTTCCACTGCTTGGCTGCGGCAGCGGCCGTGGATTTTGCAACTCCTTTGCGGCGAGCAAGTGGCATTGCAAAAACCAAGTTGGAACTACAAATAAACGCTATTGGAACTCAAACCGATACTGAAACGGAGCACAAAAGAGAACAAGGTGGAACGACTTAGGGTTTCAAGGCACGAATTGAGCAAGAAATCATAAGGCATTAGAGAGAGAGAGAGAAAGAAACGCATTAAACCCTAGAGCGAAAGAGAGGGGGAGAGATAGATGGCAGCGGATTTGTCTGGAACAAAGGATACGGTAAAGACTGAGAAATCAGGTTTTCTCTCCTTGGAAGCCCCTGCTTCCACCATCCTTCACACAATCCAGCAACCTCTTTGGACAAAACCTGATCGGACTCGAATACAATCAAATTATCGTGCAATACCTGTACCGAAGCCAGCAAACCGGGAAGCGAAAACACGTTCTTCGGGTTCTTCGGGTGTAAAACGCACAAAGAAACGATATGAGAGAGAATTCGAAGAATACTGAGAACCTGCTTCTTTCTAATTACAGTCGTTGGTTCGGATGGAGAGTTCCGGGAGGTTCTATGTGGCCTCTTGGAGATAGGTGAACCGCCCAGTGACGGAGGCGAAGCCGGATCATCAAGAAGAATACTGACGACTTGTCCTTTTGCGGAAGACATAAATATAGGACTTAGCTAGTGGCATATCACATAGATCGATCCAGATACACTGAGGACATGATATAGACGTATCGACTGGTTAAAGTGGGGTTAAAGTGGAGGGACCAGAAACCACCAAAGTTATCATAGCTCCAATACAACTCGCATGCGAAGAGCCAATCAGTAGCCTAAAAGTCTCCACGGGACTCTACTAAAACCAGAGCCGATGTCAAGCAAACGAGAGTATACAGTGACGATTCTTAAACAAAGAAGGATCTGCCGCCACCACGCGATGATTCAAGTTCCATGTACGTGATAAAAGAAAGAGAGAAACGCGAATCGGAGAAACAGCATCTCCTCTTGCTCGTGTAAATACGTACCAAAAGAAGCATAAAAAAATTGCAGAAAAATCAAAAACCTAAATGTTTCAGTACCTGATGGAGCGAAGATTTTCCTGAACGGTTTCCTTTTCTGCCTTCAATCTTTCGATCTCCAGCAGCAGTTCATTCCTTCGAGCCAACAGATCTGATTCATCAAAAGTGTCTCCGACTTGCTCGCCCCCACGTGCCTCGTATTCCATGTCGTTCCGATAATCGTCGCCCACCAGATTCTCCTCGCAATTGTTAACAAAATCGTCCCCTTGCTCTTCCATAATTTCTCTCGGAATATGAACTATTTCCAGAAAGCGATTGTCGTCAGAACAATCTTCGTTTCCCACAGACGGCGCCACTGAAGAGTTTTAAGAATGCTCAAGGGTGATTTTGTTTATGAGTCTTTTTAGAGAGAAAAAAAAAGAATTAGGTTAACTAGAGAGAGAAAGTAATATTCTATTTATGCCGTGATCTGTGAAGCGTGTGTGGTCTTTTTATAGTACAATTACAGGTCCCACACGCTTTAATTCCCATTTATTACACTTTTGGTCCCTATATCTTTTCATCTTCTCATAATGGCTACTTCTTTAGTAGTCTATACAATTTTTCCCTAATACAATTTCTTCTTTACAATTCTCTCCTATCATACTTCTTCTTTAAAATTTTACCATGTCTTTTATTCTCCCTCATCAACCATGACATTTCAGGAAGTTCATTTGTTGAAACTCAAACTCTGGTTCTTCCCCAAAGAAAAAATAGAGGGGTTCCTCCTGACCGGTATTCACCGGAACACGTTCCTCGTACTTCTACATATCCGGTAAAAACAGACAGGAAAGGAATGACGTAGATTGGAAAGGTGTTTTCAGCTACTATTCTCTCTGAACAAATCCCTAAAACAGCTCAAGAAGCTAAGAAGATGACTGAATGGCATGAGGCAATGAATAACGAAATGGAAGCTCTAAAAAGTAATGGTACATGGGAGAATTGTCTGTTACCACAAGGGAAGAAAGCGGTCGGGTGTAGATGGGTGTTTAATATAAAATATAAATCTGATGGCGCCATTGAGCGGCACAAGGCAAGATTGGTTGCCAAAGGATATACACAAACATATGGTATAGACTACTCTGAAACGTTCTCTCCGGTTGCAAAGATTGACACTATCAGAGTTTTACTTTCAATAGCCGCGAATAAAGATTGGCCTCTTCATCAATTTGATGTAAAGAATGCTTTATTACATGGAGAGTTGGAAGAAGAGGTATATATGGAACCCCCACCAGGGTTCTCTGATGGTTTTCAAGAAAATGAGGTCTGTAAACTGAAAAAGGCATTATATGGGCTCAAACAGTCTCCTCGTGCTTGGTTTGGGAGATTTACAATGGCAATGAAGCAGTATAGCTACAAACAGAGTAATGGGGATCATACCTTGTTTTACAAAAGGAGAGAAGAATTAGTCAGTTGTCTTATAATATATGTCGACGATATGATTATAACGGAGAATGACGAAGAAGAAATTAGCTCTCTTAGGAAAAACCTCTTCAAGGAGTTCGAAATAAAAGACCTTGAGGGTTGAAGTATTTCCTAGGAATCGAGGTTCTTAGGTCAAGAGGAGGGATTTATATCTCCCAACGGAACCATATATTGGATTTATTAGTTGAAGTTGGCATGGTGGATTGCAAACCAAATGACACTCCTATGGTTGTGAATCACAAATTAAAGATAATTGAAGGGGCCAGACCAGCGAGTAAAGAAAGGTACCAAAGGTTGGTGGGAAAATTGATTTACCTGGCTCACACTCGACCCGAAATTGCATACGCGGTGGGAGTAGTTAGCCAGTTCATGCATCATCCTCAGGAACACCATATGGAGGCAGTAATGAGGATTATTCGATATCTTAAAGACACACCAAGAAGAGGAATAATTTTTAAGAAAAATGGACACCTTGATGTTGAAGTATTCACAAATGCTGATTGGGGAGGAAATCCTAACGACAAACGATCAACTGCTGGCTACTTTACTCTTCTTGGAGGTAACTTGGTGACTTGGAGGAGTAAGAAACAGAAAGTAGTATCACTGTCAAGTGTTGAATCAGAATTTAGAGGAACCGTTAAGGGGATTACCGAGATACTTTGGTTACAGAAGATAATGAAAGAAATCGTATCCCCTCTGAAGTGTCCAATTCAGTTAATGTGCGATAATAAAGCTGTGATTAAGATTTCAGAGAACCCGGTACATCACGATAGAACAAAGCACTTTGAAATAGATAGGCACTTCATAAAAGAAAAGATTGAAGATGGGAGAGTCGAACTTCCGTTTGTTAGATCCGAAGACCAACTGGCAGAGATCCTGACAAAAGCGGTTGCTGCAAGAACATTCGAATCAGTTTTATCCAAGTTGGGTATTGGTGATCCCACTACACAACTTGAGGGGGAGTGTTAGAATATTCACGCAATAACATATTTTTAGTGCGCTAGCATGTAACACATTCACGCTGCATAGTATTAAAAATGTTTGTCATGTTTGGATATTGTTAGAATATTCACTGTATTAAGTTTCCTTGTATAAGCCTCTAAGTTCTCTATATATTGAGAGCCTTACTTGGGTTTATTAATATAAAAAATAGTTCAATACAAAAAAGAACATTTTCTAATAAACACAAAACCCTACCCGCCTCCTGCGGCTACTTCTCTCTTTGTTGTTTAACAGTTTACGTGTCCATTCGCTTTATCTTTGGTAATTAACAATCTACTCATTCACGTCGCTCATATAAGGTAAAAAACTATCGTTTTAGATTTTATTTTAGATTAACTATCCTAACTTTTTTATTTTATTGAATTTAAATTACACTTTCTCCCGTGTCTTTTATCATTATATCTTTTATCCATCCATTATGTAGAATATTAATAACTAAGAAATAAAATACGGTGGAAATCTATTAGATATCAGAATGGCCATCATAATAATTGATTTAATTATTATATTACGTTACCAAAGATTGACCACGTAAATTAATGTATTTTTTCTCCCCACATCAAACCTTAAACATATATCCTAGCAAATACGAACTAATAAATCTACTACACCTATCTTTTAGAATATGTTGTTTACAAACGTCAAAAATTTTATTTGAATATAAATTTATCAAAATTTATTGTTTCCCGTTTTTATTTGATTGTAACCATTTTTCATGATTAAATATTTATAATATACACTTATTTTAGATTTTGTTTGATTTTTAAGATATTAAATTACTTCTAGTCGCCAAAAATCTTGTATTGTTACTCAATAAATTTGAAGTAAGTATCAATTTCATAACCTTTCCTGAGGAAAAAAAAGCCTATTACACTCGTTACTTTATCCAACAGGAAAACTTTATTATTATGATATGGGCTTTTTGATGGATCCAAATACTAAAGTTCCCGGCATTCAAGAACGTTATACTCATATAATTAAGAATCTCATTGGAAAAGAATCTGAATGAGATACTGAACTCAACATTTCTAATTAACAAAGAATTAAACAAAACAAAAAACGTAAACGATCTATCCAAAAATATCTAAATGAACTGCCGATCAAATATTGAAAAACAATGCGGTGCTACCCTACTACTACCTTCAAAAACCACAGATAAAAAGAAAAAAAAAGGTAGCGACCCTTTTTTCTCCAATAACATTACTCCTCCTAATCAAGAAATAACCTAATTGTTATAAAAATATTGTAAGTATTTAATTATTGTTCCTTTTACTAATACTAAAATTGTCAATTATGAGCTACCTTTGTTTATGATTCATCAATATTAAATCGATGCTATTTTTTTCAACTAGACTTGTCTTATAACCATATTCACTTTAATTGGATATGCGAACTATATAACCTTTCAGCTCGGTTTGACGGAATGCCAAATTCGCTTATCATTTAATATTATAGTATAATTTTCTGAATCATTTCCCTTTTGTTGTTACTAAAATTTTCAATATAAAATACTTGTTGGGTAATTTTAATATATTATTGTTTGTCGGTTAAAAGTCACAAGTCACTAACATATGTCGGTTGAATGTTCTTTTTAAAAATATCATAATTTAATAAAAATTAATCACTATCGAATGAACATTTTTCATTTAATACTCATATAAAACTTGAACTTTTTTTTCATAACAACACAAGTCAATCACACTATAAGATATAAAAGATTACAACTAACAAACAATTATACTAACAAAATGGTTAGCAACGATCATAATCCCTTATACTGATAAAAGAGCCCAATATTTCCTAACGTGGACATTTGGCCAAATACTTCCTTACCAAGAGTTGTTTGCAAATGGTCGAGCACATACTTACCAAGGAGCGTGCATGGTCGTGCCACCCATAGGTAACGTGTCCATTTAACTAAACACTTCATTACCAAGAGTTGTTTGCAAATGGCCAAGTGCTTCATAACATAGCAAAATGTCCCAACACATCATTACCAAGGATTGCGCACTGGCTCGCGAGCTATAGCTTGGCCAAATGGCCGATTGCATCCTAACTTGGAAAAAAGGCCAAACACATTCTTACCAAGGGTCGTGCATGTCGCACAAACCTTAATTGCGCAAAATGGAAAAATACTTCTTAACTTGGCCAAGTGGAAAATCGTTATTTACCCAGGTTCGCACATAGGCACACAACCCGAAGCTTATCCAACATGCCAACTAATTTCTAACTTGGTCAAATGACGAAACGTTTCTTTACCAAGGTTCATGCATGGACGTGCGTTCCTACCTTGTCCAAATGGCCAAGTGCATCCTAAATTTCCCAAATGATCGAGTACATACTTACCAAGGGTCATACATGGGTGCATGACCCATAGCTCGATCAAATAGCCAAGTGCATCATAATTTCAAAAAAATTTGAGTGTATCTTTACCAAGAGTAACGCATATACGCACGACCCAAAGGTCGGCCAAATTCCAAACTGCTTTTCAACATGGACAAATGGCCAAGCGCATCCATACCAACGATCACAGATGAACGGGCAACCTATAGCTCTACTAAAAATCCAAGTGCTTCCTAAAATGGACAAATGGAAACTGCAACCTTACGAAGGGTCGTGCAAAGACGCACAACCCATAACTTGTCCAAATCGCCGATTACATCATTACTAAGGGTTGCATATGAGAGTGTGACCCATAACTCGGTTGAATGGCCAAGTGCATCCAAACTTGGAAACTTTGTCGAGCACGTTCTTTCAAAGGTTTTCATATGGACACGCGACCCATAGCTCGGCCAAATGGCAAAGTACGTCCTAAATTGTCCAAATGGTCAAGTACATCTAACTTGGAAAATAGAAAAATTTATTATTACCAATGGTTTATTACGCGCGCTACCCCTAACTCGAAGAAATGACAAAGTGCTTTCTAACTCGGTCAAATAGTCCCACACGTCCTTACCAATGGTCACAAATGAGTGTGCAACCTATAGATCAGCCACATATCCAAATTCATGCTAATTTGGCCAAATATCTAAGCACGTCTTTCTCAAGGGGCATGCATGGGTTCACGACTAATAGCTCGGTCACACATGTCTTTACCAATTGTCACACTTCATTACCAATTACCGTGCATGGGTGCGCAACCCATAACTCATCCGAATTCCCAAGTGCATCCGAACTTTCCCAAATGGTCGAGTTATGGGTCACGCGTAAATGGTTAATCACATCATAACCAAGGGTCACGAAAGGGTGCACAACCCATAGCTCGACCAAATAGCCAAGCACGTCCTAAAAAAGGATCGCGTATGGGTGCACGATCTATAGCTTTTCCAAATGGCCATGTGCATCCTCAATTGGCAATATGGCTGAGCACAATCTTACCAGGGTTGCCCATGAGAATGTGACCCATAGCTCTTTCAAATGGCCAAGTTATTCCCCACTTGGCCAAATGGCCAAGCACATACTTAGAAAGAATCATGCATGGGTGCGCAACCCATAGCACATCTCAATGACCAATTGCATCATAACTTGGCCAAATTGCTAACCGCATCCTTACAAAGGATTGCAGATAGGGGCATGATCCATAGCTCAACCAAAAATCCATGTGCATCATAACTTGACTAAGTTTCCAAGGACATCCAAACCAAGGTTCACACATGGTTGCGCGACCCATCGCTCGACCAAATGTCCAAGTGCTTCCGAACTTGGCCAAATGCTTCCCAACTTGGCAAAATAACCAAATTATCTGAACTTGGCCAAATAGGCTAGCTGATAGCCCGAAATACTTATTGTTTGGCTTCTACTTTCTCCAGATTCTTGAGTTTGATCATCTTCTCCCCTCTCATTAGTAGAAGGATCTACCTCAAATTGACTTTTTTCTACCCCGATTTATGGTCTTAAATCTAGGTTTTTAGAATTTATCCCCACCCAGGTCTCATCAACGATAACATCTTTTCTTATTATAAAATTTGATTTCCCGTTACCATCTTCCACAACTTGTAACCTTCACACCTTCATGATAACCAATGAAAATAGACTTCATAGTTCTAGCATCAAACTTATCCTACTTGGCCTTGGCAAAGGCTAAAGCTCCAAAGACTTTCAAGTTGGAGTAGTTTAGATCTATTCTTTTTTATGGACATCTATTGATCAAGTACTCTGAAGTACTAACAGCTTCTCAACAAAACCTTGTGGGTAATCCAACTCCTAATAACATACACCTCACCCGTTTTAACAAGTTCATGTTCATTCTCTCTTCTAGACCATTTTATTGCGGTGTGTATGCAATGCTTTTATGCCTTTTCATACTTTTGTTCCTGCAAAAATCATTAAGCTACTCTGAAACAAACTCCAAGCTATTTTCAACTCTAAAAACGTTCAGTTTAGTTCGTGTTTGATTTTATACAAAAGTATGCTATTCCTTAAATTTTTCAAAAGTGTCACTTTTATTTTTAATGACATGCACCCATATCCTTCCAGAATAATCATCAATTATAGTAAGAAAACATGAATTTCCCCCATGAGTAGAAACAAACGATGGACCCAAAAGGTCAGAGTAAACATACTCAAATGGCCTACTAGACTTGTGCACTCCCACCCCAAACTTCGCCTTGTGTTATTTTCCTAGTGTGCAGCTACCACAAAAATCTAGTTTGTTCAAATTATGTTTTCCTAACAAAAATTGTTTAGCTAATTCAATTAATCCTCTTTCACTGACAAGACCTAAACTAAAATTCCATATAGTTATGTATGCAGTTTTTACACTAGTTAGTAATGCATTAGAAATAACAGTGGAACTTTCAAAAATATATAAACTATTTATTTTAAACCCTTTGGCTATTACTAATGCACCATAAGAAATTCTCATACTCCACGTTCGAATCTAGCGCAATATCCTAAATCATCAAACATGCTAATGAAAATTAAATTTCTATTAAGTTCTGGAATATACCTTACACCTTTCAAAAGGAAATTACAATCATCAAATATTTTGAGTCTAACTCTGCATACCTTATTGTTACCAAGACGCACACGTATGCTTCTTTTAATTTCATGGTCTCAAAGTATTCCTTTCTTGGATAGATGTGATATGAGCATCATGAATCAATGACCCACCTTTTCTCAGGTTCCCAACTTGACGTTGTTAGTATTTTTGCAATCTCATAACCTTGGTTTTCACTTATAACAATCTGAGTAGACGAACTACCATTATCTAGTCTACGAGGTCAATCCTCTTGATATGACCGGGTTAGGACAATGATAACATTTCAAATTTGAGATGTCACCACCAACCTTTGACTTAGACTTAGACCTGTTTGTTTTAATCTTTCCTCTCCATTTGTTCTCGCTTCTTCTCCTTGAGATATTTAGACCTTCTCCACCATCATTTATAAACTTTAAATCTTTAAATTTTATCAATTCTTTGGTTCTTAAAGTTGATTGGTCTTCATTCAAAGTGATATTGTCTTTTTTCCATAAAGTTTTGTATCTTTAAAATTCGCATAGGATAAGGGTAAAGTACACATCAGGTGTAGGGCTTTGTCCTTGTTTACCAAGTCCATATCAATGTTTGCCAAATCATCGATAATCTTGTTAAACTCTATTAACGACTCAATTATCGACTTGGTCTTTACCATACGGTAGAAATATAGTTGTTATTTTATGCATTGTCTATGTGCTAATGACTTGGTCATATACAATGAGTCAAGTTTTGACCATATAGACACTAGAGACGTTTCTCTAGATACTTCTCTTAGAACTTTGTCCCCGAGGACAAGATAATGGCATTGATTGCCTTATCATTCATCTCGCTTTTCTCTATCGCTGAAAGATGCAATGGCATATGTGTTTCTCCCTTTAATGCCTCAATGCATTTGTGTTGGATTAAAATTTCCCTCATCTTCACCTTATACAACCCGAAGTCGTTACTACCGGTGAACTTCTCAATATCTCATTTTGAACCCATAATGCTTGATTCGATTGATCCTTTACCCCACGGTGGGTGCCAATCGTTGTAAGATTCGGTAAACTCACACTAATTACTTTATGTATCGAGAAAAATAAAAATAGGCTAAGAAGAACAATAGGATACAAAATAATAATCAAGAACAAAATTAAATTTGATCAAACAAAAACAATACAAATAAATTATATACCGAGTTCAGTCAATCGGCCTATATCCGGGGGAGAGAGAAGGTCTTCAATTTACTATCTCCCAAAGTATTTTACAAGGAAGACTCACTCATAGAATTCTTAAAGAGAATTTTATAATGGTAGATTTCTTAATGCAATAATAGAATTAGTTATTTCTTAGCAAAATTGGTTAAATCTATTGTAACTAACTCTATCACAATTGATCAGGTACCTTCAGCTAGAAGACCCTGCCTCATCTAAAAGACACTCAGCTAGGAAACCCTGCCTCATCTAAAATCCCTCAGTTATAAGATCCCACGTCATCTAAAAGACCCGCAATTAGAAGACCTTGCCTCATCTAAAAGACCCTAAGCTAAAAGACCTTGCTACATCTAAAATTTCCAAAGAAAAACCAACAATTTCGATTACACAACTCCAATCACAAGGTTTTGAAGATACAAAACTATAAATCGTATCTTCTTTTTTATATATTATGTACATATAATAGTTAGACGGTTTAGGAACCTGAAGAGTTGATGACTCTTATGAGTCGTGAAATAAAAATTAACATCCCGATCATGTTTAGATATTAAGGTGTCATGTTACGAATCGAGTTCTCAAAATAAAATATTTACGTTATGTTACAAATTTGGTTGTCAAAAATAAATTTTGGGTTGCTAAATCTAATATTTAAGGGTCAAAAATAAATTTTTGGTTTTTAAATCTAATATTTAAGAGCCAAAACAAATGCAGGTTCAAACAATCTCAGTTATTCGACCCTTAACAACAGTCTTGAATTAATGGGTAATGATAAGCATCATAAAATCTCTTCTGCCAAAAGAAAAAGACATCATAAAGATAAGAAACATTCTAGGGAACACAAACACTGAAAAGGCTCTCCCTCCGAAATTCGAAGCCCCATTGTCCAACCTCAGGTTGATACTCAACCTTAACAACAGAAAGCTGAAGGTTGTGGGTCGGACTTACCTGTTACTCCTTCTATAACTGCTCAAGGAAGTTCCAGATTCACCCCGGACATTCCTCCTCGAAGTTTAACACAAGAAAATATTGCACACCCACCAAGAATCACAGTGACTGATGAAGAAGTTCAGTCAGTCAAATCTGATGCCATTAAATCAAAAGGCAAAATGAAATTAGATGAATCTTCCAACTCACACCAAGTAGAAATCCCCAAGCCAGTTGAGAAAAACATTGCTGATCCTTCCTTAGCCTCAACGAGCCAAGTGACTATCAACCTTCCTGAAACTTCCGAGGAGCTATCTTTCAGAATAGCTCCAAAATCCAAAGGTGACATCACCCTCCCCTTCGAACTCGATGCCATTGTTGGAAGCAATATTTGGGGCATAGAAAACAAGCACTTGGTAATTCTTCACAATATCAAATACAAATATTTTCAGCCTTCCGAAGAAACTATGCTGAGGACCCGATGGGGGATTACTTCCTATATAACCATCCGATTTCCGACCCACGATGAAACTCCTTTGTCCGTAAAAGACGGCGAACTGGTTATATACACAGAAGTTATGAATTGAGGGTTAATGTATCCTTTGGATCCATTTTTTATCGAATACTTTTCCAAAATCAACCTCTGCCTCACCCAAGCAGGTCCCAACATGTGGTACACACTTATGGCGTGTATCATGGCATCAAGAATTTCTAGGAATGGATTTTCTTTGGAAGAGCTCATCGGGCTATCTGGTCTGGCCAAATATCCAGTTTTCCTTTTCCATTCACTCACATTTGGCCGAGGTCAAAAGATAGTTGAAGAGCTACTTGAAACTGACAAAAAGTGGAAGTAACAGTTCTTTTTCTTCTCAGGATATTGGGAGACAGACTTTGAATTATCTCCTTCGAATCCACACAAGCTCTCTCTTCTATGGACCAACAAAGGTATATACAATTAAAGTTTTGTATACGCTTTTAGCTATCTCAAATATTAACTCTTCAGAACTCGTTGTAGCCATGACTGGCATCTCTAAGCCTTATGCTGACTTTGTCTTGAGTACGACAACCGTCTTCACCAAATTAAACGAATTGGCCAAAGAAGCTTGGGAAAACAAATTCTGACTCTGCTTTATGAATACCAATCTAGCCAAAAGTCGATTGTGGAGATTGAACCCTTTGGAGAGGTTATCGTTGGAAGAACTAATAACTCATCTCTCTCAACAAGAAGTCCTCGAACGACTTGAAGCTAAAGACATTATCATATATCTCCCAAAGTGCTCCCGAGCTAAAAGTCACTTAGATGAGAACTCCGAGGAAGAGGTATCAGTAAAAGATCAAAACTTTGACTCCAAAAGAGTAAATACTCTTCCAAAAGCGACCGCTTCCTCCGAAAAAGTTGATCTAGCTAAAGCCTCAACTTCCTCTCCTCGAAAAGCCCTTATCACCCGGTCAAGAAAAAAGAACAGAAGAAACAAATTATTCTCGAGCCTATCCAAGAAATATCTGAAGATCTTGGAAAGCAAGAGGGAAACAATTCTTGCCAAGCACAAAATTCCCCACCATGTCATCATCCTTCACAAAATCTTCTACTAAACATCGATATTTCCCAGAGTTAGCTCTTCTTCCTATTCCTTGAATTCAACCACCTCAAGTTGTTGATACATTTATTCTGACAGGGGAAACCTCTAGCTTTAACTCGACTGAAATGGGCTCACCTAGCAACTCCTTCGAAGTTTCAAGGAAACAAATTTTCCCATGGTGTTTGAAGACTACTTCACGCCTCGGTCACAATGGGTAAAGAATGAAACATCTGGAAGATAGGAAAAATCATTAAAAATTTAAGGCTTCACTTGCTTCTTCCAAGTTCGAGAAGATCAAACACCAACATTCTATTTTAGAAAAACAGGCTGACGCTATCTTCGAAAAACTGGTTGCCTCAGAGAGTTATGTTTTGCTTCTGGAGAAATGTTGTCAAGAGGAAAGAGACCTATACAGTAAGAAAACTGACACCTAAGAAAGACTTATTGCATCTTTTAAGCACGCAAATAAACTTTCATAAAAAGGCTTTAAAGATTGTCTCGAATATTTTGAAAGGATAGTGGAAGAAAAAATATATCTTCTAAGGAATCTTGAGAAAGAAAAGACCGCAGCTGTAGAAGCATACGCCGCTAAATGCGTGGAAAATCTGAATGCAATGGATACTACCATCCGATCAGGGCTAATCACAGAAATCCATGAATGTTACCCTAATTATAAATTGGGTAGTTTTTGGAAACTTGTCCCTCCAGAAAATCGTCCACCTGGAATTATCGTCAGCGAAAGTGAAGCATCGGATTCTGAAGACTGCGATTCTTCCAAAAGTTCTAAGTAGCTAATCTCACTTTTTCCCACTTTTTTGTACAAGTCCTCGTTATTTTCGAGGCTTTCTAGTATAAGACCTCTCATCATCCGAGGAAATTTTTGAAATACTCACAATGTCTTCCGAGGAATGTTTGCTTTATGCAATGAACTTTGTATAACTTTGTTTCCTATATCTTTTGTAGAAACGCTCCTAAAGTTTTCCGAGGAGCGTTTGCTTTATCCAACAAACTCTGTATAACTTTGTTTCCTATATCTTTTTTAGAAACGCTCCCAATATTTTCCGAGGAGTGTTTTTTTTATCCAACGAACTTTGTATAACTTTGTTTGATGTATCTTTTGTAACCCCACTATTATGGAATCCGAGACTTTCATTGGATATGATAATAACTGTGTGCCAACTTTCATTGGATATAATAATAGTTTTATGCCAACTTTTGTTGTATATACTAATATTTGCATGCCAACATTTGTTGGACCCGATAATAGTTGTATGTCAACTTACGTTGAACATGATAATAGTTATGTGACAACTTTAGTTGGACATGATAATAGTTGTGTGCCAACTTTAGTTGGAGATGATAATAGTTGTATGCCAACTTTTTCCTTGAGTAATACTTTAAGCTCAACCACAAAATTTCAAGTCAAAAACTTCATATGTATTCATCAGCTAAAATGACACCTCGTTAAAATCTTCATGTGCCTATCATGGTAGGAAAGAGTGTGATGTCGATGTATTACAAAGAAAAAGACAAAATAAAACATTAAAAAATTCTCATTCTTACTCGATATACAACTTTAGATGTTCTATATTCCAAGGATGCTTGAGACTTCTTCCTTCTTTATCCTTCAATCTATATTCCGAGGCTTTTTCCTTGGTGTGAAGAAAAATATTTCGTAGCACTTTATCCCCCTCCTTAAATTCCCTTTGCTTTACTCGCAAAGCATATATGCTTCTTATTAGCGTTTGGTAATGTAAATATTTTAACTGCGAACGCCTTCTTTTTTCTTCCACCAAATCAAGCTCTATTGCTCTACCTTGATCATTTGACTCCTGAGTATATGCTGCCACACGATACGATGGGAAAATAACTTCCGAAGGAACTACATATTCCATTCCATAAACCAAAGCAAACGGATATTCTGAAGTCGTTGTTCGAGGGGTTGTTCTGTAGGCCCAAAGTACTTCCTGTAAACATTATAGCCACTTCCTAGCCCCTTCCAAATTCTTCTTAAACCATCAAGGATCATCCTATTAGTAACCTTCACCTGCCCATTAGCTTGTGCATGAAATGGAGCATAAAAAAATTGTTGTATGCCCTTAGCAACACAAAAATTCTTAAATTATTTGTTATCAAATTGGGGTCCATTATCTGTTGTAATCTTCATTGGTACTCCAAAACGACAACAAATGTTTGAAACAACAAACTTAATGACATTCTTCACCTTTGTTCCCACTAAAGGCTCTGCTTCCACCCATTTTAGAAAAATAATCATCCGCCACTATTATTGTCCACCTTCCCCTAGTTACCATTGGTAATGGGCCAACCAACTCAATACCCCACCGATCGAATGACAATGCTTTGGAAATACTTTTAAGGGGGACCCCGGGTTTATGAATTATATTACCAAACCTCTGACATGTATCACATATTTTCACCAATTCTTTTGTATCCTTGTATATATTTGGCCAGTAATACCCAGCTAAAAATAAATTTCGAATCAAAGCTTTATACCCACGGTGCACAGACTCTTCTCCATCATGCAATTCTGACAAAACAATTTGTGATTCATCCTTAGCCAAACATCTGAGCAAAGGTGTATTCAACGATTTCTTGTATAAAACTCCTCGTAAGACGATGTAACCATGAGATTTGAAACGTATTTTCCTTGCCACCAACTTATCCGTAGTAACACATCCTTTTCCAAGAAGTCAATAATTTTCGACCTCCAATCATTTGCCACAACACTACTTGTCCCTTGAAAGTTTTCTTCAGTTATTATCAACGATTGATCTATATCTTTGGTAATCGAAGGAAATTCCTCTGTAATCACCCATGGATAATCCTCTAAACGTGAAGCATGTGCTAAAGAATCTGGCACCAAATTTTCTTCCTGTCGGACATGTTCATATCTAATTTCTTCAAAAACAAGTGTTAAATCTTTCAACGCCTTCAAGTATTTGACTAGATGATCTTTTCGTGCCTATAACTCTCCCAATGCATGATTAATCAGAAGTTGTGAATCACTCAAAAATTTAACCCTCCTTGCTCCACATAACTGAGCCAGCCTTAAATTTGCTAAAACCGCTTTATATTCTGCCTAATTATTTATCTCTTTAAAGCCAAACTAAATAGCCTGAACAATTTCTACCCTATCCGGGGAAATTAACTGCACTCCAGCTCCACTTCTAGATATGTTCGACCCTCCATCTGTTCAAATTAACCACTTATATTCAACTTTGTTCTCATCAATTTCCATATTTGATCGCTCCGAATAAAATTCGACTAAGAAATCCGCCAAAGATTGAGCTTTAATAGCTATTTGAGGCTCTTCTATATCGAAATCTCTTAACTCGACCGACCATTTTGTCATTCTCCCCGAGATATCCGGCCTCTGCAGCAAACTTTTAAGAGGGAATGTTGTTCGAACTACTATAGAATACGCCTGAAAGTATGGTCTCATTTTTCGAGCAGTTGTCATTAACGCCAAACGTTTTTTCGGATTTAACTTTAAATTGATCTTTCTTAAGTTGTTAAAAGTCTCTTTCAAATCAACAAAATGATCTTCAACTTCCAAACTCTTAACCAACATATCATCAATGTAAACTTCCACATTTTTCCCAATTTGGTCCGCAAAAGTTTCATTTACCAAGCGCTGATAAGTTTCCCCCGCATTCTTCAAACCAAATGGCATCACTTTGTAACAATACAAACCTCTCTCAGTAATAAACGAAGTATTTTATTCATCCCTCGGATCCAACCTGATCTGATTATACCCTGCATAAGCATCCATAAAAGATACCAACCGGTTTCCTGACGTAGAATCCACTAGCTGATCAATTCGAGGCACTGGGAAAGGGTCCTTTAGGCAAGCTTTATTCAGATCCGTGAAATCCACAGACATTCTCCATTTTTCATTCTTCTTCTTTACCAATACTGGATTAGATGCCCACAAAGGATATTGTGACTCTCGAATATGGCATATGCTAACAACCACTCAACTTATGCAAGTATTGTTTCAGATTTCTCCTGAGAAAAGGTCTTCTTTTTTGTATGATAGGCCTTACATTGTTCCTGACTGACAGCTTATGACAAATTATCTCCGGGGGCATCCCTGTTACATCTTCTGCACACCAAGCAAAAATGTTTAGCTTTGTAGATAAAAACATAATCAATTTTTTCCTTAACTCTAAAGGAAGATTTATTCCAATCTTTAAAACTTTCCCATCAGGATATTCGTAATCTTCATAATCATTATCATCAGGCACCAAAACTTTCCCACAGACGGCACTAATGAAGCGGTAAGAAGTATTCGAGGGGGTTTTTAGAGTCAAACAACGTTTTGAGAACTTATCTCGTATTAAAGATTACTTAGAGAGAGAGAAGTTTTACACTTTTAGAGAGAGAAAATATATTTGTTTTTCAATCATCTTTTTCCAAAAATAGGGTGGTACGTTTATAGTACAACAGTAGGTCCCACAAGTGTAACACCTTGGTAATTGCATAATTAGTCCTTACATCTACTGTTTGCTTTAAACTAGTCTTTTTCTATTACATAATTAACAATCTATTCTAAATAAACTTTATTATTTGCAATAAACTCCCTAATCTTTCATTCCCCCTTATCACTCACGACATTGTCGACGTCGTCGTCGATGTTGAGTCTCTCTCCATCATGATCTACGCTTTGATACCAATTAAAGGTTATTATTCAAGAACATGTGAGAAATACAGGGGAAATTTGTAAGAAATAGTGGGGAATCTGTGGAAATAGTGGAACCTTGTGGAAAACTGTGGGAACAAGAACTGGGAAAATTATTCTCACAAAACTCTTATTTATATATTGTTTTCCCTTCTTATTCTTTTGTTTAGGTAACCGTTGCTCTTTATATTAATAGCTACACCCAACAAACTACCTAACTAACATTCACAATTGTCTGACCAACTTAGAAACTTAACCGAAGCGATTGTGTCAAATCGGGAATCGTTAATAACGATGGTGTAAGTAGAAATGAGGAATTGTTAGCGAATGGTTAATGGTATTGATAGACCAAAATGGAAGCAAAACTATGTAATCATTATGGATAGTTTGGATGGGAACACTAATGGATAATATTGAGGTTGTAATATAAATTTTACAAGAAACAAACACGATTTTCCCCTATAAATTTTTAATTTTTACGTCCTTTTTATTGTGTGCGTAGATTTATTTAAAAATCCAAATGTTGTCTCGTCTTATCCAAAATATAAGTCCTTCACACAAATCGAACCAAAATAACATCACCCAAACCTTATCTTAGATATGGTTGTACGGAAGATAACTTGGAGGGTTTTGACTACTTAATTCTTCACACGTCTAACCCATACCCTTGAAATCAAGGACTTCTTCAACTGAGGCGATCCAATCTAAAAACTCCTCCGGTGCAAGACCCCCTTGGAACTCTGGGATCTCCAATCTGAATCCAGATTCCCACCGGTTGTTGGCGTTCAGATCAGAATCTCTCGGTGGCGCCTGCTCAAAGACTTGGTCACGGCAGTCTTGTGGTGAGTATTGACCCCTAACTTGTTCTCGCCGAGGAGCAAACGGATTCCACTCGCGGCCGATCTCTCTCTCAGATCCCGACGGCTGGTTGTTCGAACCTGGAGCTCGAAATCCGTTGGTTTGATTGTTCAACAGCCTGTGTAGTGCTTCTTGTACGTCTCTCAACTGATTTCCCAACGAGTGTATCTGTTCACCAACCTGGGATTGGAATTGACCGAATTCATCACGGTCGACCGATTCGGTGATCGGAAGAGTGGACTTCCCCCGAAAAGATCGCTTTGGCGGCATACCGTCGTTACCCACACCGTAGGAACTCTGAATCTGATACCAATATGGTAGCGTCAAGCTACGAGGTAGAACAGATGACTGAAAATTCAGAAAAAGAAGACGAAC
Organism: Limnanthes douglasii subsp. nivea; assembly: GCA_036936605.1. Classification (NCBI taxonomy): domain Eukaryota; kingdom Viridiplantae; phylum Streptophyta; class Magnoliopsida; order Brassicales; family Limnanthaceae; genus Limnanthes; species Limnanthes douglasii. The sequence continues at coordinate 9,544,173 of JAUPFV010000001.1, read as the reverse complement.
AATAGAAGATGGATAGTTCTAACCCTAGGTTAAAGTAAAGGAGACTTTAAAGAAATTCAAAATTCTATTCAAAAAAGTCTGCGGCAAAACTAGGGTTTGAGAGCCTTTTATAGAAGTGATCGAAACCCTAGCCCAAAATTACAGCTTTTTTCCGTATGCAATAAAATAAAGTCCAACCCAATTTCAAAGCGATTGGAGCTGGTTAAGTATTTTAATAAAATCTAAATAAAATAGGAAAATGTATAAAATTTAATAAAACAGCAAAACGAGGGTTTAGACGACTAAATTTAGGACCTGGACTTCATCATTTTGTGATGCTTTCAAAAATCGTTGGGCTTCTCGACGCGTTCGATTTGATTTGAGTGGTCGCATCGCCTAATTCTACTATCTGGACCCCAAATAAAACCTGTTTCCATTTGTCCAAAATGACCATATAGTCATGGGCTTGTGCAACTACATCAATATGCGTATTATTTAACAACACCATACTACACTATATTTCAATTACACCAATTAGTCAGATTGTTGAAACAACCTAATGTTTGGTAATTGCATCGCTGATCTTTTCATCAACAATTATTGTTAATAAAAGTTACTATGCCTAACGACAACTTCTTTAAAATCAACAAAAACCTAAATTGTAAAATTATATTTCTTATCAAGTATTGCACTCTTGTCAATCATACAGTTCCATCAAGGATACTATATTTTGCAGTTTACCAAAATAATTTCCATTGTTGTTATACGTCGGAAGGAAAAACCATATTTTCTAACAGAAATAACTCTTATTCATCGTATAACCATTCAAAATTCACAAACAAAATTCACAAACTTTCTTCCACATTATCGTGGATTCAATTAAACGAATACTAATTTAGTATTAACACTTTAAATACCAATCAACTCTAAAAACAGTATTTCCTAAAAGTTTCATTTCAACCTTTCAGCTTTATTCGTGTTAGGATCTTGTAATCTTTCTTCATTTGCATACCACTTAAATATTTTCAACATAACACATTTTTTTCATGGCTAAAGACATGGTTGTGCGGAAGATAACATCTTTCTTCGTCTTATCCAAAATATAAGTCCATCACACAAATCGAACCAATATAACATCACCCAAACCTTATCTTAGATATGGTTGAACGGAAGATAACTTGGAGGGTTTTGACTACTTAATTATTCACACGTCTAACCCAAGTTTCTTTGTTTCTATCATTAAAGCTTCAAGAAATGGATTTCCTTATCATTTTCCTTTCGATTTTGATACCTATTGTTCTCTACCAACTCATCCGTTCCTTCAGTTCAACTTCCTCCAATGATCCGCCGGGTCCAAAACCACTTCCTATCCTCGGAAACCTTCTGCAACTCGGAGACAATCCCCACCAGTTACTAGCTAACTTAGCCAAAATTCATGGGCCTATACTTACTTTACGCCTCGGCCAAATCACAACAATAGTAATATCCTCACCTCTACTTGCGAAAGAGATCTTAAAGACACACGACCTTAATTTCAGCAACCGAAAAAATCCAGAAGCAGTCACAGCTTTAAACCATCACGAACTAGGAATCGCTTGGATGCCTGTTTCAAGCTCATGGAGAAACATGAAAAAGATATGCAAGTTGCATATGTTCTCAGCTCAAAAACTTGATGCCGATCAGGACTTGAGGCGTAAGAAAATCGACGAACTTCTCCAAGATGCTGAAAGACACAGTCTTTCAAGTGAGGCAATGGATATAGGAGAAGCTGCCTTAAAGACCATGATTAATGTACTGTCCAACACGATTTTTTCTGTCCATTTAGCTGATGTTGACATAGACTATGGCTACGGCAGAGGGTTTATGAACTTGCTGGTGTCTCTGATGGACGCGTCAGGGAGGCTTAACGTGGCTGACTTTTATCCTTTGCTTAGGAAAATTGACCCGCAAGGTGTAAAGAGGAAGAGTTCCTACCTTCTGGGTAAGTTGCTTGATTTTTTCGGTGTTATCATTAACGAACGGCTGGAGATGAGGAAGAAAGAAGATCAATCAGTCACAACCGTCGATGTGTTGGATAGCCTTCTTAACATCTTTGAAGAAGATAGTGAAAGGCTAAGCATTAATGACATCAAACACTTATTTGGGGTAATCAGTGTTTTACTCATTTCTAATTTTTGTCTGAATTTTTTTTCCTTTTTTCTTTTCGGAGGAAATCTGCAGCGCCTACTCAATGTGCAATGAATACGCACACGGTAAACCCTCTGTATGATGCAATAGCATGCAAACTAACGCCAGAAGGTAAATCACACAAGGTAACAGGTTTAGCCGAGAAAACGTATGCAGAAAGACTTGAAATCATGATTTAGGGTCACAAAGATGCCTTACTCAACCAACTCGGCTACCCTTTGGAGACTACTTTTTGTCTGAATTCTTTAATGGTTTTGGCTAAATTTAGACCCAAAGCGATTTTAAAACAATACAACATTTTTGAATTTTTATTATTTACTTTTATTTCCGCGGTTGAATCCTTTTAACTAGTGAGTTTCTCACCCCGCCAGATCAAGCTTCTTTGTCCGTTGAGCGGATCTCATCCAACGAGATAAAAGGACAATTTTAGTACACTTTTAGATTTTGGGACCTTAATTTAACCAAAATCTTTCTTAATTTATTTTGCCAAATATCACATGCGAAATCTTATCGTGCTGTTATGGTTCTGGTTGCGATAGAACTGGAATATGACTAAGTTTATCGGTTTGGATCGAACCAAAAACTTTTGGTTTCAAATTTTGGAAATGAACTGGACCGATAGGTTTTTGGTTCGATCGTGGACTGTCACTGTTTGGATTGGTTGGTCCAGTTTCGATCTAGACCTGTCAAATTTTCCAAAAATATTGCGTTCAATTATGATTTGTTTTTTTAAATTTTTACTTCAATTTCAACACATAGTTGGTAAAAAAAATTAGAGTGGAACTTTTTTTTAAAATTGTCCATACCTAATAATTTTTAGAGTATAATAAATATAAAATTTAAATTCAAAAAGAAAGTTGAAACAATTCGATTCATTATTGATAAAACCGGTTATTCAGTTTTATTGGTTAGATTAAGTATCGGTAAAATCAGTTTATCCATTTTATCGGTTTGGTTTCCTATCCGTTCTACTGGTTTATCTGGTTTATCGGTTTATTTACGTATCGGATTTATCGGTTGGAAGCCATATTAATTCTACTTATTTGGCGCTTTTATTGGTTTGGAGTCTACCGATTTACCGAGTTTATCGTTCGATTACGAATGGATTTTACTGGTTTATCAGTTTTATTGGGTACCTGTAACACGAACAAACAGTTAAAGTTTGGTCCGATTTTTATCGTTCTTATTCTGATTGGGTTCCTAGATCTCAGGACTATGAAGAGCCCTACAGACAAATATATATTAGCTATACAGATAATTTCTTGCAAAAAGTTCATCATCTCCAACATTGGGTACATGGGTTGTATAACAGGATCTATTTATCGGTGGAAGTACGAGCACTTCATACACTCTGGAATGGGCAATGTCAGAACTTCTCCGAAATCCAAAGATTCTTTCTAAGGCTAGAGCTGAACTGGAGGAATCAATCGGCCAAGGAAACTTTGTTAAAGAATCCGACATTCAAAATTTACCATATTTGGAAGCAGTCATCAAAGAAACCTTACGTTTACGCCCTACTGGTCCTTTGTTACTGCCACACCAAAGTAGCATTGATACAGAAATCGCAGGTTTTACTATCCCGGAAAACGCACAAGTATGGATCAATGCATGGGCCTTAGGAAGAGATCCAAATTTATGGAAGGAACCTAACTGCTTTGTCCCTGAGAGGTTTTTAGAGTCAAGCATTGATTATAAAGGAAACCATTTTAGTTTTATTCCGTTTGGTAGCGGACGCAGAATTTGTCCCGGCATATCCTTAGCAATGAGGATGTTGCCACTGATGTTGGGTTCTCTTATTCATTCATTTGATTGGAAACTTGAGAACGGAGCGACATTTGAAAGTATGGACATGGAAGAAAGGTTAAGTGTTACTTTGCACAAGGTTCAGCCACTTAGAGCTATTCCTCTTCCACTAAATGCTTGATGAGGTTTTCTCACTCACTTGTTAAGATTTATGTTTTAGTTTTGAGATATGGCGATATGAATCACTATTTGTATTGTAAGGACCATCCTCTTCTCTAGGAATGTTGTTCCTGATCAATCATGCAACAAGTTGCACCCTTAAATTCATCCTGTCAAAATACATCCACTGGTTATCCTTGTAATCATATGGATAAACGCAATGGTTGTGACATATAACAAACATCGACAAGTGTTACTTGTATTTTTTTCTTATCTATATGTAATATTTTCTAGCTTACCTCTCTCATTATTTGCCTTCCCTCTTGCTTTATTTCTAGCTTAATTGCAATTGTGATAATGTTTAATTGGGTAAATGTGATTCAAGATCACCATAACCGCTCCCTCGTCTCTTCGTGTTTTCGAACTCCAGTTTTGTTGAAAAAAATACACAATTTTCTTTTAATCAGACCAATGAAAAAAGACAAAAACAAATGTGAACACACAATTTGTTAACGGAATTCTGTAAAATATGCATATGTATCTGGACCTGCTGCAAACCGATTTTATTAGAAAAGAATATCTGGCTATGTATTTTTTATACACTCACAAAACGTAGATATTGGTTTTATATAGAGTTTAACACACATAGAGAGGAAGAAGAAACGATTACGAAGGTTATTAATTCTAATTAATAAACCACTAGTGACTCACTAAATTACTTTACTAGTTTTTCAGAATTCAAAACTTCTTCGGATCTCTCATTTAAAAATTGGTTTTAATCTCTCTTCACACTTTGATTTATGCAACAATTATTTCTGGTCTTGTAACTCTTACAAACCAACTAAACCTAAAAACAACTTCAGTTTTTCAATAGCTACTGTATTTGTCAACATATCAGTTGGCTTCTTGCTTTCTTGGAGTTTTTCCAACATTAGCACATCATCTTCCAATACAAATCTGATGAAATGATAACAAAGACCAATATGCTTGGTTCTCGAATGAAATGTTGAATTCTTTGCCAAGTGAATTGCACAATAACTATTAATATGCAAGACCTTCTTCTTTTGTTTGAATTCCAGCTCGGGTAACAGACCTTGAAGCCATATCATCACTTTACTAGCTTCGGTCACTACTACATACTGAGCCTCTGTAGTCGGCATCAACGTAGCCTTTATGTCACTTTGACATTCAACTATCAATTATAGTTCGAACCAGGAATATATACCTGCTGGTGCTTTTTTTATGATCAATTTCACCTCGAAAGTCGACATCTACGTAGCCTTTTACGTTTAATTAACCTTTACCAACGTAAAAACACTTTCTTGTGGTGTCTAGTAGGTACCTCAAAATCCATTTTACTACGTCCAAATGAATTTTCCTGAGTTTAACATAAATATTCTCACAACTTGAATTACATGACCAATATCTGGTCTCATTGTGCATAAAATCATCAAATTTCTTGTACCACTTGATAAGGATGGAAAATGTCAAGTAATACTAGGATCAAATTAATACATTATACATAAATAAGGACTCATTTGTAAATATGATTAATATGGAAAACAATTGTATTTAAAAGGACTAGTTAGTAAGAATCATATGTCAATGGGCCCCACCACTGTCACTATATAAGGAGACATTTCTTTTTGGAATGGGGGTACTTTTAAATCATTTATACTTGATATTGACTACTTTCTCAATCTACACTTATACCTACAAATCTTTTGACGTAACTGTACTATTTGGATCTATTACATATTCGCCCTCAGATATTTCTGTAATCATCACCACTGTCTTAGAGCTTGTTTTGGACCATACAAACTTTTTTTGAGTCTGCATATCATGTTTTCTTTCCCTTATTTTAAGAAACCTTATGGTTGATACAAGTATATCTCATCATCCAAGTCTCTATGAAGAAATACATTCTTCACGTCTAACTGTTCAAGATAAAAATCTATAATGGAAACAATACTCAACACTGATCTAATAGTATTGAGCTTCACAACTGGAGAAAAAATGTTGGTATAACCAATTCCTTTTTGTTGCTGGAATCCTTTAAAAATACTCAGGTATGACACCAAAGATTGTGTCGCTCTGAAAACTGAAACAATCGGTATTGCTGGTATCACGAGGATGTGGGACATGACACCAAATATTGTATCGCTCTGGAAAAAAAAGTACAAGCGATGATTGATAGCGGAAAGTTGGTGGAGTATGCGAAATAACAGGTTCAGCCTAATGGGGTATCGAAAGAGATCGTGACGATACCGAAGCAAGAAACGGCTATGGTTATCTATGAAGTTACAGATTCTTTTAACGTTTGAATGGAGTACCTGGATCCCGATCAAGACAGAAATGTAATTGGAATGATTGAAGAAATCATCCCTAATGCACGGGGAAATGTTAGTGATTTGTGCAAAAAATTTGAGTCTCTCACTATTTTTGGTGGCGATTCAATGGTAGGGATAACTAATTCTTCTCGGAAAAGGCACGTGGTAAATTTAACTACTCAATTAGAGGCGAGGACTTCACCATACTTGTACCAAAACCCATCTCTTATCCTCTGCTTCGATGATGATGTCATGAGGGATATTGCCCGACCTCATGAGGACGCAGTAATAATCGTAGCAGTAGTGGCCGGAGAAGAGGTTCAGAAAATTCTAGTTGATACATGAAGTTTGGCTACATAATCTTCTTGTCAAATAATAGTAAGATTCACAGGAGCATCGGCCTTGGTCATTGGGGAATTTGAGGGTGTTGTCCAATTAGGAAGAGGACATTTAAAAAACGAGGTGACAGTACTTTTTATAGTGGTAGATACGCCAGCGTCGCACAATGAAATTCTTGGTCGGTCATGGTTATCAAGAATGCATGCGGTAACTTCTACGATTCACCAATACTTGAAGTATGTGGTAGGAAATAACGTTGGTGTGGTCATGAGTAGTCAGCGAATGATGAGGGAATGTTACCGATCCATATTGGCAACTAAAACTGACAGAGAAATGATCGATTTATAAGATTAGCCATTAGCAGGGTCGAACTTGGGATCAGAACCAGCAGACGATCCTAAGGAAGCCCCGGTTTTATTGCTTACGGATGTGAATCGTGAGAATTATGAGTTTTGCAAATGAAAGATTTTGAAAATCAGTACTAACTTGTCTTCATGCTTTCGCGATAGACTGATAACTTTCCTTAAACAAAGGTTTCACCTATTTGCTTGGTGTTCAGAAGATGTGACTGGAATTCCCAAGGATGTTATTTATCACAAGTTATCTTTAAACCAGAACGTTTGACATGTGACTCAAAAGCGTCGGGCTTTTTCTCAATAAAAAGCATATGCGATTATTACAGAGGTTGAAAGGCTAACAAATGTGGGGAACATAAGGGAATCTCATTACCCGCGGTGGACAACTAACCCAGTTTTGGTTAAAAAGAAAAACAGGAAATGGAGAACGTGCGTGGATTTTACAGATTTAAATTAGGAAGCATGTCCAAAAGATCATTTCCCCATGCCAAGAATTGATCAACTGGTGGATTCGACTTCGGGAAACAAACTCTTATCTTTTATAGACGTTTATGTGGGATATAACCAAATAGAGTTAGATTTGGAGGACCAAGAGAGTACGACTTTCATTACATGAAGAGGCTTGTATTGTTACAAGGTTATGTCGTTTGGGCTGAAAAATGCGGGGGCAACTTACCAGAGGTTTGTTAACAAAGTTTTCGAAGAACAAATTGGTCGGAACGTTCAAGTCTATATTGTCGGTATCACTTCTCTTTGATCTCCCTCTAATTTCCGAAGCTTTGTGGTTACTTATCGAACTCCTAACGCTTCGAAACTGCTTCAGTTCAAACCTTTTGGACCTTATTACGAGTTCCAACTTATACAAAATAATATATATTTTTTTTTCTGCATCGAATGGTATCATTTAATTTTCAATATGTAAAAGATAATGAGTTCAACAATATAAATTCCTAGATTTCCTTATTGATTTGATCATCAATGTCCGCCAAATCGAACACTATTCTGGAGAAGTCATCAAAGTTCTCATCAAGATTTTTATCCTTTTGCGTATTAAAAATAAAGAACTTTCCTTCAAATATAAATGATTTATTTTTATCCTTTTGCGTATTAAAAATAAAGAACTTTCCTTCAAATATAAATGATTTATTAAAGTCATTGGCAGGCGCATGGTCTCTAGTTTGCTCCAGAATCTAAATACTAAATTTGCTTTTAAAACTTGCATCAATACATTATCACTCAGCTACATAATAATCATGTTGTATATAGTTTCGAGCATTTCTTGCTTCTCATCGTGATAAAAAAAATTAGGCAACTTAGTCTCTAATGAAGGAGTTGGAGATCTTTTCTATTGACTACGTTCACTCTAAGCCACAACAATACGATTACCTTAGTTAGTGAATAATAATAATACTATAAAAGATTTAGAAAATAGAGAAAAATATTTACAGAAACTCTAAATTCCACAGCTCACATAATACTTCTCGAAGATAACTCTCTTTGTTTTCTCCGAGAAGAAATCTAGTGAGTATTTTCTCTCTTAATATCTGTTGCACACTCACCAAAGTTCATTTATCTTATTCAAAGTACAAAGAGCATTATTTATCATTCTTGGTTACCAATATCTCTAAAAAATAGAATGTAATAAATTTCTAACCGAAATAATCATTTATGCTATAACAAAAAGTAACTGATTATATTTCCCAACATAAGATAAATCCGACCACTGTAATAAAATTCTTATACTAGTAGTGAACACTTAAATAACGTAAGTTCATGTCATAACCACTTGGCTAATACATAGTTTGCCTCATCTGATGTTTTTTATACCCAATTAACATGTGCTTCATCGGAAGGACCCTATGCCTATGACCTCAGTCGGTTGTACAAAAAGTCTTCCTAACTGAATCAACTTTCTGAACTTTAAATATACGCAATTTTCCATAAGGTTCATCTCGAATTCAATGAGATGACTGTATCTAAATATTTGCAGTTCCACTAAAGAGATGTATATTTGAGTCCATGTCATCTATTCAGTAAATATCCGAACCCTAGATGATGTTGTAATATGTTGTGGTATTTAGTCGAAATATGGTATCGATGAGAATGCCATCGTTTGATATGACATCGGTCAAGAGGCCATCGACAAAGAACTAAAATAGTGAAATCAACTAATAAAAAATTGTAATGTTTATTATAGTATTATTTAATCAAAATTAAGATACATTAAAAATCAAATTTTTCTAACAAAATTTAATTATAATATCATCAGGATGTTAATAATTTCAGAATATTATCAACCTTATGGTATCATATTTTTGTGAATAATGTTTTCTTCGTAATCAATTTATAATTTAATCATAACTAAACTATCAAAAACTAAGTTACCATTAATGAAAACCATTTTGTTATATAAAAATCGCAAAATAACATATATATATATATATAACATTTATTTTTAAATATATTTATATATTACATATAGATTTTAACATTTAGTTTTGAATATATTTTCTAGTTTCATACAGATTTTTATAATATATATGATATATTTTTGAATACCATGTATTATTATTATTTAAATATATATGAAAAAAAAAAAGATACCACTAACTCCAACGAGATGTGTAATAAAAAAATCAATTTCTAAAATATATTTTACTTTTCTATTAAAACAAATCAGTAACCAAAACTCTCAATTAATAAATTATAAAAAGACACCCATCTATAATTAATAGATTTAATTTATATAACAGTTTGAATTGATTTTCTTTTTATAACGGCTTTGATATTTTAAAGATTGGAACCTGTATTTGTTCAAATTCTTTATTTGAAATTCAAAGTCAAATGTTTTTAAAGTAAAAAAAATAATAGTGGGCGATTCTGTTTGATGCTATTATTCCTACATCTCATAATATAAGACGTTTGAGAGTTATGTACACAAATTACGAAAAATAATAATTGCTTAGAAAAAGTAAAATCATAATTAATTTAATTAGTCAACAAATATAAAATAGATAATGGTTAGTTATTCATTGGAAAAAAAATAAAATAGGTGTAATTAATATACATTTGAATCCACAAACAAAAATCACACCCTCTCTCATTATTACTTTTTGCATAAGTTATTAACTCCACCAATCAAATTTATTTTCTATTATTCGTTCGAAGTCATTATTACTTTTCTTAATATTGGTAAAGAAACCTTAAACGACTAATATTATGAGACGGAGAGAGTAATATACATTTGAATCCATAAACAACCGTTATTATGAGACATATTTTTTTCTCCAAAACATCTTATATTATGATACTGAAGCATAAAAACGGAGTGCGCCTCTCTCCATTTCTCTTCTATTCGTGACTTTTCTCTCCCACTAAATCCATCGGCTCATTCTCTCTAGCTTAAATGTCGAACGAAGGCGAGATGGACGCAGCAGCGGAAGTGGTGACTCTTTCTGTCTCAATTATTATTAAAATGATTTTGGATTATCATAGAAATATTGACAAATCTTGAATATATGCCTTTATTTAATACCAGGTTCTCTTGAAAGAGAAGATAGAAAAGGTTATAGTACTCTAATGGATATGGAACAATGTATGAAAGGTAGACGGATTTATTTCCATAAACGCATCGCAGAAATAAGATGGAGGAGAGCTAGGCAGATTGAACAACCATCTCCGGAGAATGTTGCTGCCATAGATGAGGTATAATTGTGATGTGTAACCCAATTTTTTAATAAATTATAAGCTTAAAATATGTATTTATATAAATTAACCAAACAAAGACTCATATGACTTCATGTTTCTTATGAAGTGCTCTATCATCATTTATACTTTATCATCTATCATCTCGCGTTCTCTGATTTCTGGTCTTTATGTCTGTCTTTGGTTCCTGAAAAAAATCAAAAAAATATTTTTGGTAGTTTCAAATTTTATTTTATTTTTCATTTCAAATTAGAGTTCCAAAAATAGGACCTTTTAAAAATTAAAATTATATAAATAAAAAAAAACAACTCAGCTGATTTTTCAGTTTGGCTCAGTATTTAACCAATTTTAATCTCTAATTTACATTTTATTTTATTTTTCTTTTAGCTTATCAAACATCGAGATCATGTCCAGGAATCGATAAACGAACTTAAAGCGGTAAGTGAATGGTTGTTTTTATTACATATAAACATCTTTGATTAACCAACTTAAAGCTATAAGTGTATGTTTTTTTATTACAATTTATATGTCATGTTTAATCGTTTGCTTTGGACCTTTATCTAGGATATGGTTGAACAAGAGGAAACAATTCGGGGTTACTATCGCTCTATACATATCTTACAATTGACCATAAAATGAAGGAAAGTTAGTTTTGGATGGTTTGGGTTAAAAATGAGGATTTAGAATCGCATGTTATCGCGATGGGATGGGATGATGAAAATGAGAATTTAGAATTTAGAATCAGATGTTAGCCCGATTCTTATTTTTAAATTTAACTTTGGTTAATGTTCTTCAACTTAAATCTCTTTCTCATTTTTTTCCTATTTTATTGTTATTGTTTTATATATACTCGTTTCAAAACTGTCAAATAAATCACTATCTCCGATAAATGAAATAAATGAGTTAATGATATAAAATTAGGTAATAACCTAAACTTGGTGTCTAAAATTTAGATTTGGATTGTTATTGAATTCCAAATTAGATATTGGTTTTAGTTTGGATTGGACAATATTTTCCTATATATAATTTTAATAATTATAAAATTTTGAGACTTAGACCTTCCCATGATTTATCAATGTATCTTAGAATCGTCAATATTAAATATTAAATAACAAACTATTGAAATAACCAAACAAGTGTTAGTATTTTTTTTTCTTTTTTTAATTTTAATTTGTAAAGGTTCTTATATTTTAAACTCTAACTCGAAAAAAATCCGAACATACTATTGATTTTGTTTTTAAAGACAAAACTAGATCAATTCATGATGTTTTTAGTTTTTTTGTAAAAAAAACATCGCGAGCTCGGTTATCGAGAAGCAAAATAAGTACTCCTCTCTACAATAGTCTCTTAACAAAAGTGAGGAGGAAAAGAAAAAGCTAGCTGACGAGATGAAATTACTCAAGAGAACATCTGAAGAAGATAAAAGCCTTGATGTGAAGGCTGCCAAAACTCAAAGTGGACTTGACACCTTTGTTGATGTAAAAAACGCTAAGGAGCAAAAGACAATCACTTTGCTCTGTGAATTTCATGTAGCATTTCCAAAGGTAGATCTGTCAGGTTTTTGGAAATTAATTCTCATTGAAAATCATCCAATTTAAAGCACTTGATCCTATACCCGATTACTCTTCTAACGAAACTAAATCATAAGAAGATGAATATGCCTCTGATCAGGAAAAAAATCATCGAAAGGAAGCTCAGATAACTCTCCCCAAGAAGATCAAGAGGATTAAAAAGATTTGTTTTTTGTTTTATATTTTTTAAAATCACCATATAAGCACTTGAACTTATGTTTGTAAAATTTGAACTTTAATATCCAAAGAACAATGCCATTTTTATTCTTCAAATATTTCCCATCTTTATATACAGTAATTTACCCTTATAAGAACAAGGCATTAACACCTCGAACAATATTATTATTTAAAATAGTGCATTTTTAAAGAGCATTAGCACTTCAAATCAAATAGTGCATTTAGAAGACATTAGCACTTTGAATCAAATAGTGCGTTTAAAATATGTTAGCACTTCAAATCAAATAGCCACCTTAAATTTGTGCTTTAAATGAACATATAACACCTCGAATACAGTCATGTCCTCAATTACATTTTTGGTAACTACCCCAAAGAAAGATGATCAGTCTTTGTGTAACTCCCAAAATATTTTTTTAAATATTTTTGTCTCAAAAAATCATTGTCCAAGAAAAATAATTTCATTAATATTTATGAATGCAAATATGGCACCTCATTAAAGCCTTCCCGGGCCCAACAAGAGAGGAAAAAGTATGCCACTTATATAGACACACGGTAAAATCATATAACCATAAAAACATGAGAAAAGAAAGAAACAATTACTCCTAATATCGTTTTGGGTGCTCAATATTCTATGAGTGTTGTAGAAATCTCATATGTTCATCATGAAGATTGTATGTGCTTGGCTTGACTCGCTCCACTACCACATAAGGACCCTCCCAATTCATAGCCATCTTTCCAAGTCACTTATCCTTTGTATGGAGAAATAATTTTCTCACGACCTTATCACCCACTTTAAAATCTCTCTGCTTTACCTTCGAATTATAGTGACTTCTCATCAAAGTTTGATAATGAGTCAAATTCAAATGCGTTTTAACCCTTTTGTCTTCGATTAAGTCAAGGTTTGTTCTTCTTGTCTCTTCACTTGGCTATTCTGAATAATGAAGTATTATATAAGAAGGTAAAGTCGATTCAACAGGATTTACAACATTCATTCCATATACCAATGCAAAAGGAGTTTATTGAGTAGCCTCTTTAGGAGTCGTTCTATAAGCCCACAACACCTCTTGCAAATAATTAGGCTATTTCCTAGTTGCTCATGTTAAATTTTTATTTAAGACTTCTAAAATAGACCTATTAGTTAGTTTCACTTGGCCATGTGCTTGAGGATGAAAATGTGCTGAAAAAGATTGTGTAATACCCCTCGAATTGCAAAAAGAAGTCATTTCTCTATTGTTAAACCGAGGGCCATTGTATGTAGTAATCTTTCGAGGAAATATAAAGCAACAACATATATTATTCAAAATGAACTTAATAGCATCTTTGGCTATTGTACCAGATAATGGTTCAACTTCAGCCCAATTCAAAAAATAATCCATTGCTAAAATAATCATTTGACACCCTCCAAAAGCCATAGGTAATGGCGCTTCTAAATCTATCCCCTGCCTATCAAAAGGTATTACTTTGGATATAGAGGTAAATGGTACTTCTGGCTTATGAATAGAATTGGAAAAGTGTTGACAAGTATCACAACCTCAAATTAAAATGTTAGCATCATTCATAATCGAAAGCCAATAATAACCTACCAACAAAACCCTCCGCATCAAAGACTTAAACCCACAATGAGCTGAACCTTCCCCATGATTCAACTCGGATAAAATCTCTTGAGACTCTTGTTTACCCAAACATCGTAACAATGGTCTACTTAAAGACTTTTTCTACAACACTCCATCTAAAATTTTATAAACATGAGTCTTGTATCTCAATATTTGAGCTGACTTAATATCTTGAGGTAACACACCTCGAGGCAAAAAAATCTATTATACCAGAGCGCTAGTCACCTCGAATTATCTCTAGGGTATCAAAACATTCCTCAACCTAGTTGCATTGTTCTGATCGTATCAATATCGAAAGAATTTCCTGTAGTAATATCCATGGATATTCTTCTTTATATGCAATAGTTTCTAAAGAATCAGTAACTCTGTTATCTCCTCGATTGATATGCTCAATAACTACTTTATCAAAACAAGAGTTAATCATTGAAGTTTACGAAGCTATAAAATTAACTGATCTTTTTTCGCCTTGTAAATTCATATCATGTGATTCCAAACTAGCTATGAATCTGTCTCCAATCGAACTATTTTCGCCCCAAAAATATTGGCAAGCATTAAACCAGCGAACGCAACCTCGTTGTTTGATGCATGAAATCCAAATCAAATAGCCTACTACATAGCCTCCACAGAATGAGAAATTAATTGAACCCCTGCACTTGATCCCAATATACTAGATCCACCATTTGCTCGAACTACCCAAGTTGACGCTTCTGGAGGTACTTCTTTAAATGTCTTCTCATTTGAACGACTTGAATAAAACTCAACTAAGAAATAGCCTTGATTACTGTTTGAAGAGAAAAAATTATATCAAAGTCTCACAATTCAACTGACCACTTAGTCATCCTATGAGAATTATCTGGCCATTGTAGTACATTCTTTAGTGGGAAAGAAGTTTGAACAACAATTCTGTGAGCTTGAAAATAAGGACGCATTTTCTGAGCTGCCACAACTAAAGCTAATGCTAATTTTCAAGCCTCAAATACCTTTTCTCTAATGCCAAAATATTTTTGCTCACATAATAAACTGGTTTCAAAGTTGCACTTTCTTATCTTATCAAAATAGCACTAACAGCAAAATCGGATACTGCTATATACAAAAAAAGTTGTTCTCCTATTTGAGGCTTAAACAAAATTTCAGGGGAATTTTATTCACTGAAGTATAATCAACCAACTGATATATTCGAAGAACAAAAAATTGATCTTTAGGGTATACACGATTCAAATCTGTGAAATCAATACACATACACCATTTTGCGTTCTTCTTTTTAACCAGTACTGGGTTAGCAATTCATAAATGATATTGCGCCTCCTAAATATGTCTGACCCTAGATAAACGATCCACTTCTACTACAATAGCCTCTGATTTCTCTAAAGAAAAAGTTTGTCTCTTCTGAATAATAGGTTTGATCCTCAAATTTATAGCTAAGTTGTGACATATTACTTCAGATGGAACCCCTACTACATCTTCTATCTTTCAAGCAAAAATATCTAAATTATTGAACAAGAATTGTAACAATTGATAACGCAAAGTAGGTGACAATAACGTCTCTATTTGTAAAGTCTTCCTATTCCAAAAAAATATACTCATCGATATTCTCACTCACTGTCAACGTGGGTTTCTCTCGGATCATCTATTCCATCTTCATCAAGGTCAACACCCCCTGGTTTCTATTCAGTCATCTGATCCTCACAATTTCAGCATCGAATACGCAAAGCTTTTGCATAACATTCTCTGGCTATCTTTGTCCACTTTGGACCACTCCAACACGATATCTAATGACATACTACAAACACTGATGAACTGTAGAAACAATAGCATACATTCTTGAAATCTAAAATCTCTCAAAGATAGCATTATAACTGGTTGGACATTCAACTACCATAAACAATATTTGTACCTTCTCTTCAAAATGACCTTTTCTCAAACACACTTTGCATTCGAATTCAACAATTACTTGAGCTATCGCTCTTGTAAATCCAATTTTAATGCAATCAGATCGATAAATTTGAGGTGGATTAGACATCATATCATATGTCGACTTAAATACTACATCTGCTGGACTCCCCGTATCTATCAAAACACGTCAAATTTTAGTTCCATCAATATGTGCCCCTATAACCACTGCATCTTCATGAGGTCCTGATATTCCCCTTAAATCATCATCATCTAACAAAATAAAAGACGTATCTCTCTTTCCGTATAAGTGAGTATACATTCTTCCTTTCATTTGAGTAGCTAAACTCACTACATGTCTTTTTCTAAAACTGTTAGTATTGTCAGCCATATAATCTCCCCCGAAAATTGCTAAAGATTTAAAATATTTACACAAACTTTGTACTCGTCCTTGTACCACTGGTTCATCCACAACTAGAAAATTTGATAGAACTGGGTCTGTGTCCAAACATTTTAAGGCTGCATCAAACTTGTCATATTTAGAATCCAGAATCATCAATGCACTTTCTTGCTTTGAATTTCAATTAGCAATCTGTTGTGTTAATATGCTTGGAATTTTTTATCCGCTGCTTTTTCCTATTAAGAAAATCCATTAAGTTTTGTATCTCTTTATTTAGCGTTATACAATCTGCAGTGGCATACCCAATTTCGTTGTGATACTTGCAAAACCTATTATTGCACTCTTCTCTTGATCTGTTTATAGGAAACACGAGGATGAATTTAACTGATTTGTGATTTGACATAAAGACTCTTTACTGGTGGTATCAGAATTTGTTATGACGTCATTAGTAACATAACGTGGGAAAACGTTTGGTATGGATTAAGACATTCATACAAAATTCAAAGAGATCTGTAAGATATAAACAATAAATTTGGCAGCTTTTTGTATTTTAAGGGCAGAAAAATGCTTACTCGAGAAGTTAAGTAGAAAGAGAAGTTTGAGAGAGATAATTTCGAATGTTGACAGTCCTTGTCAAAAACATCTTCACAAGGACTAGGGGGCTACGAATAACATATAATTTTCAAAATCTTCGAAGACGAGGAAATTTTTAAAAATATCGAAAGCCCAAAACGTTCGAAACCGAGACAACTTTTTGAAATTACTAGCGCTTGAAGACTAGTCAGAATCCAGGGATACATAACATTTTCAAAATGCAATTGTGAAAATCCGAAGAGATTTTTTAACTTGCCAGCGCTGAAAGGACTAGTCAGAATCCGACGGGCAAAACAATGAAGGAAATCCAACGAGGGCACTTAAGAGTCCTTGTCAAAAACATTTTTACAAGTACTGTTGGGCTACTCATAAGGAAGAATTAAATATCTATGAAAGATAAGGGGGTTTATTTGGCACAAGAAAGTTTCTTAGGAGACAGTTTTGATTATGTAATAGAAAATGACCAATTTATAGCAAATAATAGAGTTTAGGATATGCCCGCAATTAATGAATTGTTAGAGTTATAGGACCTATGTCTTATACCATAAAAGCACAACCGTATTCTTGGAAAGGGGGATGATTGATTAATGATTACACAATTATTGCATTTAACTTTGTCTCTCTAGAATGTGAAGTTTCTCTATCTAAAATATTTACTACGTAATCCATATCACGAATTAAGTCCTCTAAAGTTTGTTTTACTCTAAAATCTCCTTCAAATACTTTTGGAACTATCAACGGCGGTTCTCAAAAGTAATTAAGAATTCATTATGTTGGAGCCACATATTTTGGAACTTAAATGAAGTTCTAAACTGATTAGTACCTATGGAGATAAAACACATAGGAGAGAGTGATCAAAACATGTAATGGCCAAGTGTTTGACTTTAGTATCTTTGAAATAGTAAGCCCATACGAAGTTATATATGACTCTGTATAATCTCTTCCCTTTAGAGTTATTAATCCGAGTATATTTTTTACCAGAGTGTCATGCATCATCCAGACCTCAGTCCCTAATAATATCTTTAATTTTTCTATACTTTTAAGGCAAATGGATGAACAATCAAGATTTTCATGAGGATATGCAATAACATTGAAATTACCTATCAATAGTCGTTCCTTATTAAAATAAAAAAGTGATCTTAGGTTGTTCCATAAGTCTAACCTCATCTTCTAAGTACATTTAGTATATATAATAATTACTAAGAAAAATATGTCCATGTTTTTGTGTCTCATAGAGACATGGATAAATGTATTATGATTTATGATAATGTCAACAATGAAATTTTCATTCAACATGAGCCAAATTTTGTTGTTAGCATTAAAAGTATAGTTTGTGAATCTAATTTTCTTAGGAAATCTTGTCCAAGTTTTCCATTTTAATTGCTGACTCTTGTAGAGCAATAAATTCAATGTTTTTAGGTTATTTAATTGATTTGAGCCTTCTCTTAAAGACTTTGTTTCCTATACCTCTAATGTTCCAATTCAAGATCTTTATTGTCATCTAGAATTATTTGAGGGAGAACTGTTAGGCCCTTTCCTCCGCAGAGCTTGATTATTATAGAGGCTTTATTTTTTCTTTTGTTTAGAATCCTTTAATTTCTTACTCAGGATTTCCTTGAATTCTTTATCTACTTTTATTCTACTTAGAGTGCGAGATGTTGGCAGGCTACCAATACTATTTTTTTAGGGGAGTGATGTTCAAAGTTTAAATTTTCATAATATGTGTTATTTGAAAAGTTTATCCATGTTTCTAAAAATTGATTTTTTTAATTATTTCAGCATCCTTTAGGATTTCTTCATTTTGTTTGGAACAAGACAACTTGGAAGGTGAATTGATTTTAAATTAGTACATTTTATCCAGTATCAAACTTAGAATTATGATTTAAGATTAACATATTTTCTTTCTAATTTTGTTCATTACTCCTCAATATCATTCCATGATTTGTCATTGATTTAGATTTGGAGTTGTTTATATCTTTACCACTATAGACTTAACCTTTGGTATCCACATCTCAATTTTATAGATTTAAAGGCTGTGTGTTGGGTGTTTCCTTATTGACTTGTTCATTTTATTGTTGCTTTGCACAATCCAAGTTTGTGTTTCTTAAATCTTGACAAATAAAACAATATGATGGTACATCTGTATAACTGATATCCAACCAGCAACCATCATTACTCCGAACGCAATCCAAATTTTAATTAGCAAATTCTTTGTAACAATTAACTCTAACCAAACATAACAAAAGTTATGTTTCGCTCTATGCTTGTCAGGGATCCAAGTCTTTAAATTTTTTCCCATCGAAGATGCAGTTAGAAGTTATATCATATACGTATTCAGCGAGGTTAGATATTTTGATCCATACAGGTTTAAATGGACACTCATATTTAGGAATAAACTCAGGTGTCCATTTAAGTAATCTCATTGAGAATTCTCCTATAGTCTATTAGTTTTTCTTCTATATTTTACCCAAGTCGTCTTTTAGAGAAAATTCAATTAGAATATATCTAACATCGAAGTTAAACATTAACTTCACCAACAAATTTTCATATGTCAAAAATGTTTTGAATAAAGATAACTTTAGACATAACTCTTGAGAACTTACCAAATTAATGTAAGTTTAGATTAGTTCATCACTTATTCCTTAATTTGGGTTGTAAATTGGATCTAAATGTGATATTTTTCTCTTTTGATTCTTAACGAATAAATTATTCATCTTTGCAAATTGTTTTGGTTACCTTTGCGTAGGTCTTGATGTTTTTTGCCATAAGGTTTGAGATTTCCATGTTTTTTATTGATTTATTCATTTAATCGGATCTATAGGAACCTTTAGAATTTTTTTTATCATTTACCATTGAGGAATATTTTTTCTAACATGTTACGGTGGTGACCAAAGTCTCACATCCTACATCGGTTAAACATGGGAAGGATCAGTGGTATATAAGTAAGAACATATCTTAACTAGTACGAGGCCTTTTAGAAGGGGACCAAAACCAAAACCGTGCAGGCCTTCGGGCGCCAAAGCGGACAATATCATACTAGTGTTGAGATCTTGTTGTTTCGTACTTATATACAAAGGCAGAATATCCAGACTGAATCTCCATATTCCCAACACGTGGTATCAGAGCACCAGGCCCAAACAGAACAGGATGGTGGTGAAATTCTCGTCCTCAAGGTGATCTCTTTATCCAGACTGGAACTCCATATTCCTAACACGTGGTATCAAAGCACTAGGCCCAAACAGAATAGGATGGTGGTGAAATTCTCGTCCTCAAGGTGATCTGTTCTAGAAATCCTAGTTCGGAATGACCGTGACTCATCAAGCGGTGGTACTTGATTGGAGTGAGGAGTGATGCTAAGGAACAAGACAGTTTGGTGTAACATGAGGTGAGCGGTAACATCTGTAGTGCTATAGGGTGCAAAAGTCTCACATCCCACATCGATTATATATGAGAATGATCAATGGTATATAAGTAAGAACATATCTTATATACTGAGGCGAAATATGCGGACCAGATCCAGCATACCATATCTGAATAACTTCAAATATTTTTCTTTCTTTCAAGTTTTGGACCTTTTTTTGAAAAATCTTGTTTTGTTGCGTATCCAATTATTTTTGAGTTTATTTACATCAGAAAACATTTGTCGCATAAACATGAAAACAATAATATCGTCTTATAGATGAACATGTTTTTGGATCCACTATATCATTTAGATACCAATTAACTTTTAAAAATACTTGGTGACATTCTAATGCTTTTTTATTCTTTTCCAAACGTTTTATAAATATTTAGACACAATTCTAAATTCTACATCGTATCATCACATAAGTGGTTACACAATTATGTCAAATCGTTACACAAAAAAAAATTAGGTCAAATCTAATATTATTAATTAATTAAAAAATAAAAAAAAATTATACACTCTTTAAAGATGATAACGCAAATACTATGCATCATCAATGTGATATTTTTACAATTAAAAAATAAAAAGAATTATACACTCTTTAAAGATGATAACGCAAATACTATGCATCATCAATGTGATATTTTTTACAACGAACATCTCTCGATAGATATTACAAAAATCTCAAACGTTAAATTATCATAAAATCTAATAGCATATTTACCATATTCCTTAACAATTTCTAATAATACTGCGACACTTCAATATTAAGAGTAAAAAACATTATTATAATTTATATATCATACATTCATGAAATTATTTATTCGTTGAATATTATGTATATTTTAAACTTATAAATATGTCAGCCATATAGTAAAAGTAAAGATAATTGTAAGAAAAAAACAAGAAAAGTCAATCACAATCGAATAAGTGTACTCATCATTCGATGAAGTATGGCATTATAACACGTAGGGGCGGCAATGAGCTAGATTCGGATACCGAATTGGGTTCAACTCGGTCCGTTTATGCCATTTTTTCAATTATTTTAATTCTATTTTGAGTCTGATTCACATGTGTATGTGGATCAGTTTAATTTGGCCCATAAACTTAAATAAAGCTGACAATAAATGTAGTTGTATCCAAATTAAACTGACATTTATAGCTGTGTCCCTCACATTATTATTAGAAATTAAATGTTGTTCTCTCACATACCAAGCGATCTTCGAGATCTTCACATGTGTAGGTGTGTCCCTCACATACTAAGCGATCTTCGAGATCTTCATGACAATAAATGTTGTTCTCTCCTTTAAACCTTGAATCACATGAAATCAGAATTCAGAAACATCAGAATTCAGAAACATACTTGCCTGAAACATGCTTGCCTCGTAGCAGGAACTGAGGCTCTGATGCAAAAAATGCGGGGGAAATAGAAAAAAAAGCAACGATAGATGAAACCTTAATTCAAGAGCAACATGGTTTCTAGTCCAAAGGTAACAAAGACTCAAATTTTTAGAGATAAAAGGTTTATAATTCCTAAAACTTATTTAAAACTCAAAGTATATAAAGCTTTATATAAGAACTGCTCAAAACCCTAAATTAAAATACAAGTATATAAAATTAATATTTTAAAATAAAATCAAATCTTAATACAATTAGATTTGATTTAAATAACATAAAATATTTGAATAAAATTAAATTAAATTAAAATGTTTTTATTTGGAGACCACATCATCCATCATCCATTATTAATGTTTTAGTACAAACTATATCAAAACAATTATTAGCTCTTTTTTTTCGGCTATCCCCTTGGGGGCAACAATTATTAGCTTTGATATAGCGAACATGTGTTTTAAAGCAAATATCATTTGATTATATGATATCCGTATTATTAGGAGTAATTACATAAGGGTCAGGCTAGAAAAAAGACACATTTTGATAGATCTCTCACCATACCCCTTCTATTTTTTGAACTTAAACTTGAATTTCCTAATTTATCATTTTCATCCTAACTAATTACAATCATACCATTTACTCCTTAAAATTGTCTAGAATCTGAAAACCGCCAAAAATTACCCTAAACCCTAACTATTTAATACCCTAAAACAAATATTTTACAGCCAAAATCCATAAAAACCGATTCTGTTTTTAAAAATATGATTTTGGTATGATTTTAGGCTTTGTTTTCATGAATTAATGTTGTAGAGTTGTTTGTTACACGCGGATTCGTCGATTTGGCTTCGAATTTGTTGGAAATGGTGGTGTTTAGATAGATCTAGGGTTTGGCTGTGTGTAGGTGTTCGTCGCACGATATCGTGCTACCAGATTTGTTTTGGTCGCACGAAATTGCGACCATGATACTTATCGGATACTTGTCGCATGCGACCAGGATGAGTACTTGTCGCATGCGACAAAGCCCATTTTAATTAAAAAAAACTAAAATCTAATTCACAATAAATATAAAGAAAAAAATGGAAACAATTAATTCCATTTAATTATTTTAAAATAGATTTAAAGATTAAAAAATGGTAAAAGTGAATATTTCTTGATTCTAATAAATATCCAATAATTTTGAAATATGATAATTTTTGGTATATATTTATTAAAATCATTGAAATCATTAAAATTAAAATCATTCAAAGTTAAGTAATGGGTTATAATTAACATTAAAATATGGAACTAGATTTTATATTATATTATTAATCATTAAAATCAAATTTTTATAACATCTTTTTTATATTTAAAAAGAAAATCAAAAGTTTTATTATTAATTTTTTATGTTAGCAATTATTATGATCAAATATATTTTTTATAGTTTCTATTAATTACAATTTCAAAATTAAGTTTTATGGTACCATAAAATTTCAATATTTCAAAGATAATTTGAATTTTTCATTAACTTTAAGATGTAATGCTATTGTATATCAGATGTGAGAAGATGTTTTAGTTACTCCTTAAGGATTTGACTCTGTAGATGTTATGTTGCACTCTTCAGATAAATACCTGAGAGAGTGTATACTTGATTCTATATGTTCATTCTATATGCATCTTACAAGGACGGGTTTTACTCATTTGAAGATAACAAATAAGGATTGTGTTACTTGGAAATAACAATGTTTTCAAGATAACTAGCATTGGATATGTGAATATTTAATTGTTTGATAGATATAATCGGACTCTTACAAATGTAAGACACGTTCTTGATCTAGAAAGAAATATTAATTCTTTTACCATGTTAGGAAACTAAAGTTGTTTAATCAAAATTGAAAATGGTTAGAGGTATCATGACTAAATAAAGGAAAATATATTCAGTAGAATTCATTACTTGATCGGAGATATTGTTATGGGCATATTGGATAGTTTGTCTAAAGGGAAAGCAGATAGCACAACTATATAACATATGAGGTTGGTACATGTGATTGAGAACAAATCATCAAAAGACAAAAGGAAGAAAAAAACTTACCCAAGTAAAGAGACAAAACCTGAAAATAGTAAGCGAGCGACAATCAAGGAATGGAGCAATAATTTTCATAGGCCGGTTCGTTGATGGTGGTTCTATGTGAGGAAATAAAAGGGAGAGAAACTGAGGATTGAAGAACAGAGTAGATCATGGTGGGAAGTGAGAGAAATTATATACTAATAAGTTTTCTTATAAGGTTAGGAATATTATTTGGCTGGATTATTTTTATGATGAACTAAAATAAATAAATAATATTTATATTTATATAAATGAAAAATATATTTATCATAAACGGATAGTAAAAATAAAAACCATAACCTGTGTCCCGTTTTTTCTTCCAGGTAATCCACCCGGTTGGTTTCGTTTAAATTGCCATCCTTACACTTATTCGCGATATACAAACTTATTATTCATTTAGGCCAAACTTGTTTTAACAAACTATAAGTTTAAAAAAAATCTTTTATATGAAATAACCAAACAAGTGTACGTATTCTTTTTTTTTCCTTTTTTTAATTTTAATTTGTAAAATTTCTTATCTTTTAAACGGTAACTCGGAAAAAATCCGAACATACTATTGATTTTATTTTTAAAGACAAAACTAGATCAATTCATGATGTTTTTAATTTTTTTGTAAAAAGAACATCGCGAGCTCGGTTAACCTTCGTTTTGCATCTATATTTTTGGTCCAACATCTATCATAAAAAAAATTATAGTATCTAAGATCTTAAAATTATATTTTACACTTGTTTCACATGATGTGGTCTCTCATCATTTATAGTTGGCATGGTTTCGCATTACGTGGTGTCTCATTATTTATTGTGGGTCTTGTTTCGTCTTTGGATTTCTCATCTATCGTCTCTCGATCTCTCATTTATCATCTCGGCGTCTATCTGCACTGCACATGTTGTCAAAAAACAATTATTGGTAGTTTCAAAAAAATTCAAATTATAATTCAAAAAATAGGATTTAAACAAAATTAAAATTACATACAAAAACACAAAAAAAAAAACGATGCTGATTTTGGATACAGTAATAAATAGATAATAGTTTTGTTGTGGATGTTAATCGCTATTTAATTTTTTTAGTTTCATAATTTATATTTTATTTTTATTTGTTTTCTTTTAACTTAGCAAAGAGCAAAATCATGTCCAAGAGTATGGTTTACGTTAAAAACATATGTGAAATTAGAATACATGTTATCCCGATATGGACGGTCGTTGACTTTAAACCTTTTACTCATTTATTTTATTTTTTGCTTATTTTAATATATATATATATATATATATATATATATATATTTCATAACGGTCAAATAAATCACTACTTCTAATAAGTTCATGATATAAAATTGGATAATGACGGAAATTTAATGTTTAAATTTTAGATTTGGATTGGTATGGAAATCCAAATTGGATATATATGGGTTTACATTTAGATTTGACAAAATCGTCCTATTTAGTTGAGAGACTTTGATATGTTGAAATTTTTCTATTTAATTGCACCACATGTTGTATCGATGTATGTACTATAACCAATATTAGTTCAATAAAAGTAATCATAAAGAAATGAATGGACTAGTAAATTAAAGATGTATAATGAAGGTAGTTGTATATTCTAAGTTTAATTCCGAATAAGGTGTAGTATTCATTTACTTTGTATATTTGAATTTAAAATTCAAAATTCAAACCTATAATATTAGTTAACTTGTTTTGAAGTTACTTAAAGTTTTTAAAGATTATTATATAAGAAATGAGTTTCGCACTTTTAAAATCTACGGTCTAAAAAATAAAGAGAAAATAAACACATTTTAGAAAAACATATTGATTTTTTACTTCTTTTGAATCACGGATTTTAGTTTTCATTTCTTAGAAGATCATAACCATTAGAAAATGATCAATTATCATCTATATCAAGTTCAAAATATGAAAATCAAAGAATGTCTACATCCTGTAAGTAATTTCCCATATTTTTAAATGAATTAACCTATGGGTTTCTTATGTTTAAATTATAAACTTAAATTTTTTCTAATAAGTGATATGAGATCCACCCTGATGTTAGATTCCTAAATTTTTAAATTCTAAATTTATGATCTATGAATTGATATATACCAAAACTGATGATCATTTATGAATTATTTTAAATTTGGAACGTGATATACAATTTTATCGGTCAATATGTATATCTAGAGACATAAAAATGCTTGAAATCAATATATGGAAATGTTTAAAAAATATTGAATACTTCACTGTTGTTCGGACTTGCTGTTAGATAAAATGTTACCGTACTTTTTGCGATTTCGCAAGCACTAACCTTTTTTATCATAGACAATTGTTGAAGAATGAAGAGTAAATATGTTAGTTTAATTTCTAGTTAAAATATTAAAAATACAGTGCAATCAATTTATTCAGGTAGAAGTGAGATGACATTGACAAATGTTTTTGTTAACTCATGTGTTAAATTCCCAACATGAGTTAACAGATAGATCTTTGTTTTTTTGTTGGTTTATTTCTTTTTTTTCCTCTTTTTTTTCCTCTATTTCATATTTTATTTACTAATAATATCTTTTAAGACATATGATTAAAGTAAAATCAAATCTACTAACCAAAAATTACGTAAATCATATTATTCTTTCGTAGGTGTTATTACTTAAAATATACAATCGTATATGCTCTTATTTTATAATATTTTGCATGAAGTTAAGACATTTTAAACTCATTTTAATCGACTTAAACACTTTTAAGCGTTGAAAACATTTAAAATATTTACTAATACTGAAATTAGTATTTTAGATTATAATAAAATATTTTTTATGTCTACTTTTTATTTGGCATGTAAATTATAGCATAAAGTTTATATGGATTTTGCACGAAGTATGTATCTGAATGAATAAACCAAATGTCAATTTGGTACTTTATACATTTAGAAGTATTCTAATATAAAAAAAATATGAAGCAGAAAAATAAATTTACTATTAAAAAGACGAAAGAATCTATCTCTTATTTTGTTATATGCAGTTTATTTGTAAAATAAATGATGTCACAGTACGCATGAACTTGTTTTTAAATGCATTATATTTAAAAATAGAAACTACACTATTAAAATAATGGAACAACGCATATAGTGATATCATGTTGGTTAAAAATTAAATTTAAATAAAACAAAAGAACCATGTTAAATATCGGTTGAATAAGTGACTTTGTTGAGAATGGTGACTTGTTGTGTCATCACAAAGCAACGCACATCAAAAAAAAAATTGTAGTATGTGATTATTTACACTGAGAAAAATTCCAAACAACATTTCATATGCTTTTATTTTATATGTTGTATAAAAGTCAGCCACATCTCCAAAAAAATCAATATTTTCATTATTTTATCTAACTCTTGGAAATGATTTCAATATAATTGATGATCTTCTTGAAGCTTAAAAATTCTGAAAACAAAGATTCTTCTTTAGTTCTGGAGTATGAGAGAATGGTAAGGAAATATCGAAAGAGAATCCATCAAAACTTAACCTCGTTTGGAGAAGTACTAGTAAGTTCTCTTATTCTTTTCTTCTGCTTTTTATAACTTGTATGGAAACTTTTTTTTTATATATGTATGCAGAAATTTCGAAGAGGTATAAAGCTCACAAGAAGACTGCCAAAGAAATATTTGCCAAGCTGGCTCCTTGGGCAGAAAATGCATGGAGCAATGAGTTCCACAATGCTTTTATACCCATAAATTTCATCAACAACTATTCATGAAGAATCTCATCGGATACTGTTTCCCTAGAAGATTTGATGGAACCTTCAAACTTGGACGACACTATGAAGATATTACTAGCACATGATGCTAAAGTCATAATGCCAATTCGACACAGGTCTTAGAGTCACTTACCTTAATAAAAGAAGGGTAAAAAGAAAAAAGCAGTTGCTAGCTCTTCAACAAATATCAAGCCACATAAGAGAGAGTGAGAGAGAGAAAAAGCAAGAGAAAGACAACCAAAACTAGTCTTCTAACCATTAAAGAAATACTCGAGGCTGAACCTTCTCAAAAAATAAAGTACACCACTGCCTTAAAAAAGAAGAAGAGCTCTTCAAAAACTTCTCTAACTAAAAAGGCAAAGAAAAGTATCGAAGTACCCCCTCGGAAACTGAATAAGTTGTCTTTGAAGATTACCAAGAAAATGACAACTTTACTATTGAAGAACCTATTAGTGTAGAAGAAATTCAAGATCTTTACAAATACATGGATCCTACAGTTCAACAAATCCAAGAACAACTTGAGCAGATTGGTCATCAGGTTACTACTTATCTTCTGCCTGAAATCTTGAGCTCGAATCTTCCACCAGTTGCCTCCTCATTTTCTCTTATGACTTATAACAATCCTCATACTATCCCTATCGAAGTTCCATCTGAAAAAGTATCAATTATACTCTAACCATTCTCTAACCTCGAAACAGCAGCAAAACAGTTGTGCACAAAGGCCAATTCTACTCAAAACCATCTAGAAGTTATGGCTAAGGATATGATTCGGTGGGAAAAAGAAGCTGAATGAGAGAATAAGATGAAAGAGATCTTTAGAAAACATATTTTTGAATAACTCCAGGTGTTCCAGGCTGATAGATAAGAGTTTATCAAAAGAGTCATCCATCTTAAGCGACATTTGAGAGTTGTCCATGATCAAGAAACAACTGAGTTGAAGACTTGCCATTAAGCTGAGCTAACTGAACTTAAAGCAAAATATGCGAGAGAAGTATCCAAGAAGCAAAATAAGTACTCCTCTTTACAATAGTCTCTTAACAAAAGTGGGGAGGAAAAAAAAAGCTAGCCGACGAGATGAAATTACTCAAGAGAACATCTGAAGAAGATAAAAGCCTTGATGTGAAGGCTGCCAAAACTCAAAGTGGACTTGACACCCTTGTTGATGTAAAAAATGCTAAGGAGCAAAAGACAATCACTTTGCTCTCTGAATTTCATGTAGCATTTCCAAAGGTAGATCTGTCAGGTTTCTGGAAATTATTTCTCATTGAAAATCATCCAATTTAAAGAACTTGATCCTATACCCGATTACTCTTCTAACGAAACTAAATCATAAGAAGATGAATATGCCTCTGATCAGGAAAAAACTCATCGAAAGGAAGCTCAGATAACTCTCCCCAAGAAGATCAAGAGGATTAAAAAGATTTGTTTTTTGTTTTATATTTTTTCAAATCACCAATGGTTGTTGGTGTATTTTTTTTTATAATTGCTTAAACATTTAGCACTTGAACTTATGTTTGTAAAATTTGAACTTTAATATCCAAAGAACAATGCCATTTTTATTCTTCAAATATTTGCCATCTTTATATAAAGTAATTTACCCTTATAAGAACAAGGCATTAACACCTCGAACAATATTATTATTTAAAATAGTGCATTTTTAAAGAGCATTAGCACTTCAAATCAAATAGTGCATTTAGAAGACATTAGCACTTTGAATCAAATAGTGCGTTTAAAATATGTTAGCACTTCAAATCAAATAGCCACCTTAAATTTGTGCTTTAAATGAACATATAACACCTTGAATATAATCCTAACCTTAAAATTATGTTTTAAATGAACGTATAGTATTCAAATATAATCCTAACCTCAAAATTATGCTTTAAATGAATGTATAACACCTCCAATACTTTAATACCCTTAAATCTATGCTTTAAATGAACATATGACACCTCAAATACAGCCATGTCCTCAATTACATTTTTGGTAACTACCCCAAAGATGATCAGTCTTTGTGTAACTCCCAAAATATTGTTTTAAATATTTTTGTCTAAAAAAATCATTGTCCAAGAAAAATAATTTCATTAATATTTATGAATGTAAATATGGCACCTCATTAAAGCCTTCTCGGGCCCAACAGGAGAGGAAAAAGTATGCCACTTATATAGACACACGGTAAAATCATATAACCATAAAAAACATGAGACAAGAAAGAAACAATTACTCCTAATATAGTTTTGGGTGCTCAACATTCTATGGGTGTTGTAGAAATCTCCCATGTTCATCATAAAGATGGTATGTGCTTGGCTTGACTCGCTCCGCTACCACATAAGGACCCTCCCAATTCATAGCCATCTTTCCAAGTCACTTATCCTTTGTATGGAGAAATAATTTTCTCAAGACCTTATCACCCACTTTAAAATCTCTCTGCTTTACCTTCAAATTATAGTGACTTCTCATCAAAGTTTGATAATGAGTCAAATTCAAATGCGTTTTAACCCTTTTGTCTTTGATTAAGTCAAGGTTTGTTCTTCTTGTCTCTTCACTTGGCTATTCTGAATAATGAAGTATTCTATAAGAAGGTAAAGTCGATTCAACAAGATTTACAACATTCATTCCATATACCAATACAAAAGGAGTTTATTGAGTAGCCTCTTTAGGAGTCGTTCTATAAGCCCACAACACCTCTTGCAAATAATTAGGCTATTTCCTAGTAACTCATGTTAAATTTTTATTTAAGACTTCTAAAATAGACCTATTAGTTAGTTTCACTTGGCCATGTGCTTGAGGGTGAAAATGTGTTGAAAAAGATTGTGTAATACCCCTCGAATTGCAAAAAGAAGCCATTTCTCTATTGTTAAACTGAGGGCCATTGTATGTAGTAATCTTTCGAGGAAATATAAAGCAACAACATATATTATTCAAAATGAACTTGATAGCATCCTTGGCTATTGTACCAGATAATGGTTCAACTTCAGCCCAATTCAAAAAATAATCCATTGCTAAAATAATCATTTGACACCCTCCAAAAGCCATAGGTAATGGCGCTACTAAATCTATCCCGTACCTATCAAAAGGTATTACTTTGGATATAGAGGTAAATGGTACTTCTGGCTTATGAATAGAATTGGCAAAGTGTTGACAAGTATCACAACCTCAAATTAAAATGTTAGCATCATTCATAATCGAAAGCCAATAATAACCTGCCAACAAAACCCTCCGCATCAAAGACTTAAACCCACAATAAGCTGAACCTTCCCCATGATTCAACTCGGATAAAATCTCTTGAGACTCTTGTTTACCCAAACATCGTAACAATGGTCTACTTAAAGACTTTTTCTACAACACTCCATCTAAAATTTTATAAAGATGAGTCTTGTATCTCAATATTTGAGCTGACTTAATATCTTGAGGTAACACACCTCGAGGAAAAAAAATATATTATACCAGAGCGCTAGTCACCTCGAATTATCTCTAGGGTATCAAAACATTCCTCAACATAGTTTCATTGTTCTGATCGTATCAATATCGAAATAATTTCATGTAGTAATATCCATGGATATTCTTCTTTATATGCAATAGTTTCTAAAGAATCAGCAACTCTGTTATCTCCTCGATTGATATGCTCAATAACTATTTTATCAAAAGAAGAGTTAATCATTGAAGTTCACGAAGCTATAAAATTAACTGATCTTTTTTAGACTTGTAAATTCATATCATGTGATTCCAAACTAGCTACGAATCTGTCTCCAATCGAACTATCTTCGCCCCAAAAATATTGGCAAGCATTAAACCAGCGAACGCAACTTCGTTGTTTGATGCATGAAATCCAAATCAAATAGCCTACTACATAGCCTCCACAGAATGAGAATTTAATTGAACCCCTGCACTTGATCCCAATATACTAGATCCACCATTAGCTCGAACTACCCAAGTTGACGCTTCTGGAGGTACTTCTTTAAATGTCTTCTCATTTGAATGACTTGAATAAAACTCAACTAAGAAATATACTAAAACTTGAGCCTTGATTACTGTTTGAAGAGAAAAAATTATATCAAAGTCTCACAATTCAACTGACCACTTAGTCATCCTACCAGAATTATCTGGCCATTGTAGCACATTCTTTAGTGGGAAAGAAGTTTGAACAACAATTGTGTGAGCTTGAAAATAAGGACGCATTTTCTGAGCTGTCACAACTAAAGCTAATGCTAATTTTCAAGCCTCAAATACCTTTTCTCTGATGCCACAATATTCTTGCTCATATAATAAACTGGTTTCAAAGTTTCACTTTCTTCTCTTATCAAAATAGCACTAACAGCAAAATCGGATACTGCTATATACAAAAACAGTTGTTCTCCTATTTGAGGCTTAAACAAAATTTCAGGGGAATTTTATTCACTGAAGTATAATCAACCAACTGATATATTCGAAGAACAAGAAATTTATCTTTAGGGTATACACGATTCAAATCTGTGAAATCAATACACATAAACCATTTTGCGTTCTTCTTTTTAACCAGTATTGGGTTAGCAGTCCATAAATGATATTGCGCCTCTTAAATATGTCTGACCCTAGATAAACGATCCACTTCTACTACAATAGCCTCTGATTTCTCTAAAGAAAAAGCTTGTCTCTTCTGAATAATAGGTTTGATCCTCAAATTTATAGCTAAGTTGTGACATATTACTTCATATGGAACCCCTACTACATCTTCTATCTTTCAAGCAAAAACATCTAAATTATTGAACAAGAATTCTAACAACTGATAACGCAAAGTAAGTGACAATAACGTTTCTATTTGTAAAGTCTTCCTATTTGAAAAAATGTACTCCTCGATATTCTCACTCACTGTCAAAGTGGATTTCTCTCGGATCATCTATTCCCTCTTCATCAAGGTCAACACCCCCTGGTTTCTATTCAGTCATCTGATCCTCACAATTTTAGCATCGAATACGCAAAGCTTTTGCATAACATTCTCTGGATATCTTTGGTCACTTTGGACCATTCCAACACGATATCTAATGACATACTACAAACACTGATGAACTGTAGAAACAATAGCATACATTCTTGAAATCTAAAATCTCCCAAAGATAGCATTATAAATGGTTGGACATTCAACTACCATAAAAAATATTTGTACCTTCTCTTCGAAATGACATTTTCCCAAACACACTTTGCCTTCCAATTCAACAATTACTTAAGCTATCACTCTTGTAAATCCAATTTTAATACAATCAGATCGATAAATTTGAGGTGGATTAGACATCATATCATATGTCGACTTAAATACTACATCTGCTGGACTCCCCGTATCTATCAAAACACGTCAAATTTTAGTTCCATCAATATATGCCCCTATAACCACTGCCTCTTCATGAGGTCCTGATATTCCCTTTAAATCATCATCATCTAACAAAATAAAAGACGTATCTTTCTTTCCATATAAGTGAGTAGACATTCTTCCTTTCATTTGAGTAGCTAAACTCACTACATGTCTTTTCCAAGAACTGTTAGTATTATCAGCCATATATTCTCCCCTGAAAATTGCTAAAGATTAAAATATTTACACAAACTTTGTACTCGTCCTTGTACCACTGGTTCATCCACAACTAGCAAAATTGATAGAACTGGGTCTGTTTTCAAACATTTTAAGGCTGCATCAAACTTATCGTATTTAGAATCCAGAATCATCAATGCACTTTCTTGCTTTGAATTTCAATTAGCAATCTGTTGTGTTAATATGCTTGAAATTTTTTATCTGCTGCTTTTTCATATTAAGAAAATCCATTAAGTTTTGTATCTCTTTATTTAGCGCTATACAATCTGCAGTGGCATGCCCAATTTCATTGTGATACTTGCAAAACCTATTATTGCACTCTTCTCTTGATCTGTTTATAGGAAACACGCGAATGAATTTAACTGATTTGTCATTTGACATAAAGACTCTTTATTGGTGGTGTCAGAATTTGTTATGACGTCATTAGTAACATAAAGTGGGAAAACGTTTGGTATGGATTAAGACATTCATACAAAATTCAAATAGATCTGTAAGATATAAACAATAAATTTGGCAGCTCTTTGAATTTTAAGGGCAGAAAAATGCTTACTCAAGAAGTTAAGTAGAAAGAGAAGTTTGAGAGAGATACTTTCGAATGTTGACAGTCCTTGTCAAAAACATCTTCACAAGGACTAGGAGGCTACGAATAACATATAATTTTCAAAATCTTCGAAGACGAGGAAATTTTTAAAAAGATCGAAAGCCCAAAACGTTCGAAGCCGAGATAACTTTTTGAAATTACTAGCGCTTGAAGACTAATCAAAATCCAGGGATACGTAACATTTTCAAAATGCGATTGTGAAAATCCGAAGAGATTTTTTAACTTGCCAGCGCTGAAAAGACTAGTCAGAATCCGACGGGCAAAACAATGAAGGAAATCCAATGAGGGCACTTAAGAGTCCTTGTCAAAAACATTTTTACAAGGACTGTTGGGCTACTCATAAGGAGGAATTAAAGATCTATGAAAGATAAAGGGATTTATTTGACACAAGAAAGTTTCTTAGGAGACATTTTTGATTATGTAATAGAAAATGACCAATTTATAGCAAATAATAGAGTTGAGGATATGCCCGCAATTAATGAATTGTTAGAGT
This sequence comes from Limnanthes douglasii subsp. nivea, assembly GCA_036936605.1. NCBI lineage: Eukaryota > Viridiplantae > Streptophyta > Magnoliopsida > Brassicales > Limnanthaceae > Limnanthes > Limnanthes douglasii. Next base: position 9,509,876 of record JAUPFV010000001.1, on the reverse strand, counting down.
TGTAGGACCTATGTTTTATACTATAAAAGCACAACCGTATTCTTGGAAAGGGGGATGATTGATTAATGATTACACAATTATTGCATTTAACTTTCTCTGTCTAGAATGTGAAGTTTCTCTATCTAAAATATTTACTAAGTAATCCATATCACGAATTAAGTCCTCTAAAGTTTGTTTTACTCTAAAATCTCCTTCAAATACTTTTGGAACTATCAACGACAGTTCTCAAAAGTAATTAAGAATTCATTATGTTGGAGCCACATATTTTGGAACTTAAATGAAGTTCTAAACTGATTAGTACATATGGAGATAAAACACATAGGAGAGAGTGATCAAAACATGTAATAGCCAAGTGTTTGACTTTAGTATCTTTAAAATAGTAAGCCCATACGAAGTTATATAGGACTCTGTATAATCTCTTCCCTTTAGAGTTATTAATCCGAGTATATTTTTTACCTGAGTGTCATGCATCATCCAGACCTCAGTCCCTAATAATATCTTTAATTTTCTGTACTTTTAAGGAAAATGTATGAACAATCAAGCTTTTCATGAGGATATGCAATAACATTGAAATTACATATCAATAGTCGTTTCTTATTAAAATCACAAAGTGATCTTAGGTTGTTCCATAAGTCTAACCTCATCTTCTAAGTACATTTAGTATATATAATAATTACTAAGAAAATATGTCCATGTTTTTGTGTCTCATAGAGACATGGATAAATGTATTATGATTTATGATAATGTCAACAATGAAATTTTCATTCAACATGAGCCAAATTTTGTTGTTAGCATTAAAAGTATAGTTTGTGAATCTAATTTTCTTAGCAATCTTGTCCAAGTTTTCCAAATTAATTACTGACTCTTGTAGAGTAATAAATTCAATGTTTTTAGGCTATTTAATTGATTTGAGCCTTCTCTTAAAGACTTTGTTTCATATACCTCTAATGTTCCAATTCAAGATCTTTATTGTCATCTAGAATTATTTGAGGGAGAACTGTTAGGCCCTTTCCTCCGCAGAGCTTGATTATTATAGAGGCTTTATTTTTTTCTTTTGTTTAGAATCCTTTAATTTCTTACTCAGGATTTCCTTGAATTCTTTATCTACTTTTATTCTACTTAGAGTGCGAGATGTTGGCAGACTACCAATACTATTTTTTTAGGGGAGTGATGTTCAAAGTCTAAATTTTCATAATATGTGTTATTTGAAAAGTTTATCCATGTTTCTAAAAATTGATTTTTTAATTATTTCAGCATCCTTTAGGATTTCTTCATTTTGTTTGGAACAAGACAACTTGGAAGGTGAATTGATTTTAAATTAGTACATTTTATCCAGTATCAAACTTAGAATTCTTATTTAAGATTAACATATTTTCTTCCTAATTTTGTTCATTACTCCTCAATATCATTCCATCATTTGTCAATGATTTAGATTTGGAGTTTTTTATATCTTTACCACTATAGACTTAACCTTTGGTATCCACATCTCAATTTTTTAGATTTAAAGGCTGTTTGTTGGGTGCTTCCTTATTGACTTGTTCATTTCATTGTTGCTTTGTACAATCCAAGTTTGTGTTTCCTAAATCTTGACAAATAAAACAATATGATGGTACATCTGTATAACTGATATCCAACCAACAACCATCATTACTCCGAACGCAATCCAAATTTTATTTAGCAAATTCTTTGTAACAATTAACTCTAACCAAACATAACAAAAGTTATGTTTCGCTCTATGCTTGTCAGGGATCCAAGTCTTTAAATTTTTTTCCCATCGAAGATGCTGCAGTTAGAAGTTATATCATATACGTATTTAGCGAGGTTAGATATTTTGATCCATACAGGTTTAAATGGACACTTATATTTAGGAATAAACTCAAGTGTCCATTTAAGTAATCTCATTGAGAATTCTCCTATAGTCTATTAGTTTTTCTTCTATACTTTACCCAAGTCGTCTTTTAGAGAAAATTCAATTAGAATATGTCTAACATCGAAGTTAAACATTAACTTCACCAACAAATTTTCATATGTCAAAAATGTTTTGAATAAAGATAACTTTAGACATAACTCTTGAGAACTTACCAATTTAATGTAAGTTTAGATTAGTTCATCACTTATTCCTTAATTTGGGTTGTAAATTGGATCTAAATGTGATATTTTTCTCTTTTGATTCTTAACGAATAAATTATTCATCTTTACAAATTGTTTTGGTTACCTTTGCGTAGGTCTTGATGTTTTTTGCCATAAGGTTTGAGATTTCCATGTTTTTTATTGATTTATTCATTTAATCGGATCTATAGGAACCTTTAGAATTTTTGTTATCATTTACCATTGAGGAATATTTTTTCTAACATGTTACGGTGGTGACCAAAGTCTCACATCCTACATCGGTTAAACATGGGAAGGATCAGTGGTATATAAGTAAGAACATATCTTAACTAGTACGAGGCCTTTTAGAAGGGGACCAAAACCAAAACCGTGCAGGCCTTCGGGCGCCAAAGCGGACAATATCATACTAGTGTTAAGATTTTGTTGTTCCGTACTTATATACAAAGGCAGAATATCCAGACTGAATCTCTATATTCCCAACACGTGGTATCAGAGCACCAGGCCCAAACAGAACAGGATGGTGGTGAAATTCTCGTCCTCAAGGTGATCCCTTTATCCAGACTGGATCTCCATATTCCCAACACGTGGTATCAGAGCACTAGGCCCAAACAGAATAGGATGGTGGTGAAATTCTTGTCCTCAAGGTGATCTGTTCTAGAAATCCTAGTTCGGAATGCCCGTGACTCATCAAGCGGTGGTACTTGATTGGACTGAGGAGTGGTGCTAAGCAACAAGACAGTTTGGTGTAACAGGAGGTGAGCGGTAACATCTGTAGTGCTATAGGGTGCAAAAGTCTCACATCCCACATCTTATACATGAGAATGATCAATGGTATATAAGTAAGAACATATCTTATATACCGAGGCGAAATATGCGGACCAGATCCAGCATACCATATCTGTTTTTTTTTGTATGGTTGGATATGTCCTCTTTTATTATTAATTTGAGAAGGATTTGGGAGGTTTCCAGCTATAGTGTTGTTATTGTTGAATATTTTATCCTCTCCAAATTTGTCCATAACGGAAAGTACCTGAATAACTTCAAATGTTTTTCTTTCTTTCAAGTTTTGGACCTTTTTTTGAAAAATCTTGTTTTGTTGCGTATCAAATTATTTTTGAGTTTATTTACATCAGAAAACATTTGTCGCATTAACATGAAAACAATAATATCGTCCTATATATGAACATGTTTTACTTGTTTTTGGATCCACTACATCATTTAGATACCAATTAACTTTTAAAAATACTTGATGACATTCTCATGTTTTTTTATTCTTTTCCAAACGTTTTATAAATATTTAGACACAATTCTAAATTCTACATCCTATCATCACATAAGTGGTTACACAATTACGTCAAATCGTTACACCAATTTTTTTTATGTCAAATCTAATATTATTAATTAATTAAAAAATAAAAAGAATTATACACTCTTTAAAGATGATAACGCAAATACTATGCATCATCAATGTGATATTTTTTACAACGAACATCTCTAGATAGATATTACAAAAATCTCAAACGTTAAATTGTCATAAAATCAATAGCATATTTACCATATTCCTTAACAATTTCCAATAATACTGCGATACTTCAATATTAAGAGTAAAAAACATTATTATAATTTATTTATCATACAATCATGAAATTATTTATTCGTTGAATATTATGTATATTTTGAACTTATAAATATGTCAGCCATATAATAAAAGTAAAGATAATTGTAAGAAAAAAACAAGAAAAGTCAATCGCAATCGAATAAGTGTACTCATCAATAGAATAAAAACAAAATGTAGTGTGAGAGGGTAGAGAGAGAAGCTCTCTAACCCTCACGAAGCCGCCGTCTCTTTTTTTACCGTTCTATCTTCTTTCTTACCGTTCTTTCTTCTTTTCCTTCTTACAGTGTTTTCTTGTTTCTAGTCCTATCATTGGTGTGCTTCTCTTTCATTACGATCCCGGCTTCTTCCTTACGGTTCTTATTTTTCTAATCCTATTATTTGTGTGCCATCTCATTCTTCACGATTTTTGGCTTTCGATCCGGTCATGGTTTCCGTGGAAAAGAACACATTTTCTTACTCCTGTCCTCCAGCAAGTGTCTTATTTTAGTGATATTTATAAATTTTTCCTTTCGAGCAATGTTTCCTTTCATTGTTCATGGAATCGGTCATCTTCATGGTTTTCATACTAGAGCTTTTCTCTTTTGGTTTTCATAGCAAAGCTACTCTCTTTTTTGTTTTCAGATCTTGAATATGAAATGCTAAATACACATTTTGAATATGAAATGCTAAATATACATGTTGCTACTGCACGTAAAGGCGCATTCCATGTGTTCGATGAAATGTCTGGGTGAGAATCGCATTCCAGATGTTCGATGAAATGTGTGGGTTAAAGTCGTCCTTTTAAGTGTTCGATGAAATGTTTGGGCTGCGACTCTTTTTTGAATTGATGTATTGCCTTTTTTTTATTAGGTAATTTAGTAAGTTTTATGTATTTCTTGTTATATTTGTATTGTTTTTTCTAAATATTTAGATATCTGGAAATAGCCCTGCTGTATTTGTATTTAGGTATTTCGGGGTATGCCCCATCGCATTGTAATTCTATTTATTATATATTTAATGTTTTTAAAAACAAAAAAAAAAGTGTACTCATCATTCGATGAAGTATGACCATTATAACACGTAGGGGCGGCAATGAGCTAGATTCAGATATCGAATCGGGATGTCACTTTTTTTTTAATTACTTCAATTCTAATTTGAGTCCGATTCACATGTATACGTGAATCGGTTTATTTTTATTTGTGATTGGTTTCGAAAGTTTTTTAATTGCGTAAAAACAACACTCCATGTCGAGTTGATAAAAAAAATTGATTTCGAAAACCTCTTCATAGTTTGAGACATCATCTTCATAAACAAGTTTCTCCTTGATATGACGATTGGTAGCCAATTTAAACTCTTCGAGTAAACAATCAATCCGGTCATCGTCGAAACACCAGGTGTGTCCCCCACATACCAAACGATCTTCGAGATCATCATGACAATAAATGTTGTTCTCTCCTTTAAACCTTGAATCAGATGAAATCAGAATTCAGAAACATGCTTACCTCGGGTAATATGATGAAACCCTAGTCCAAGAGTAACAAAAACTCAAATTTTTAGAAATAAAAAATATATTATTCATAAAACTTATTTAAAACTTAAGGTATATAAGACTTTATATAAGAACGGCTCAAAACCCTAAATTAAAATACAAGTAAATAAAATAAATATTTTAAAATAAAATCAAATAAAATCTTGATACAACCATATTTGATTTAAATAATATAAAATAATTGAATAAAATAAAATAAAATTAAAAACGTTTGTGTTTCGACTTTATGGACCACATTATCCATTCGTTTTAGTACACAATATATCAAACAATTATTAGCTTTTGATATAGCAAACATGTGTTTTTAAGCAAATATCATTTGATTATATGATATTCGTATTATTTGGAGTAATTACATAATATAAGTTTAATTGTATGATAGGTTTGGTTATGCAAAAAATGTATAAATAACTAAAATGTGATTGTGAGGGGTAAGTAGGAGTTACGACACATAGTTGTTTTGTAAGGTTTTGTATCAGAACCTAACTCACTATCCCTCTCAGAATATTAACCTTGTATATTGTATAATTGATTATATCGATTATGCATATTATGTAATTAACCAAACTTATCATACAATTGAACCTACATATCATAGGTTTGACCTTTTTTATGCATGGCTTCCAAAATATCACGGTCGGATAATCTCTTTCGAGGTTTTTGTGCTTATTCAGAAGTACTACAACAATGGAATCACTTGGAAACTATCCTCGAATCCTATGATGTCCACATGGTATCGTCCACCCAGACCTTTTTACCTCAAAATACCTCAAAATATTCAAAGATTTTTCACTTTGATTAGAGATATACATTATAGGAATACATCTCTTTCAGTTTTAGGGATAACTTTCCAATTTGAGAACTTCTCAGAACGGCCAACCTAATATATTGACTAAAGTCTACCATTTTATTTCTAATGAAATACCTTAGCATCATCCCATAAAGTAAAAATTATCTATCATATGAATATTTCATATGCATGCTTAAGAAACTTGGAAGATTTATGTTGCGCTTCAAGATTATAAGAATTTGAATTATCATTTTGGAACCTTCCACGTCATTGAATTTATTGGTGTCCAAACATATGGAGTTTATTAGTTTCCCCTCGATCCGACAACGCCGAGACTTTAGCCTCCATAGGTTCAACCTCCTTGCGACACGGTTACTAGGAATGACAAACGGTTTGAACCACGAACCATCAGAACCGTTTAAGAGAGAACCACGGTTTGCGGTTTTGGTGAGTTGCGGTCCTAACGGTTTACGGTCCTGCCGGTTTACTCTTTATGCGGTCCTGCCGGTTTGCTTTCCTGCCGGTTTGCAGTCCTAATGGGCCAGTTTCGCAGTTAAACCACAAGTTCAAACCACCAGAAAAACCATTTAAGAATATTTTATCAAAATATTTTATAATGTTATTTAAAATTAATTTGTAAGTGTTAATTGAATCTAATTACAATAATTGAGATATCTACCATATAAACGAGTTAATTATGCTATTTAATGTATTTTAATTTAAATATGTTATCATTTTAATCGAAATTTTATAATAAGCAATTACATTCTGAAAAAATAATTGTAATTTGATTTGATATGTTTGATTATATTTATGTATTTAATATATTTTATTTAATATTATGTAGATATTAAATAAAATATATACATCTAATTGTATTTTGATTACAACTTTCAATATTTTTTAAAATATAAAAATAAAAATTTGATTGTCTTAAACAATATAATTGTAAAATGATTTGTGTATTATTTGAACATACTAGATATTTAAGATGTTATATTTAATATTAGTTACATATTAAATAATAATATATACCTATTAGACATATAATCGTATTCTGATTTTAAATTATTAGGTGATTCTTTAGATTCTTTGAAGCTTGAAGTGTTTATGGTTAGATGAATTATATAGTTTATTGTATTTTCGAACTATTCAATATTAGAAGTTTAAATTTAAAAAATTTAGAATTGTATAATTATATGCATAAACTTAAATTACCTGTAAATAACAAAATAAAAATTGAAAGCGAAAGTGATTTAAATAATATTTAATAAAAAATAGAAGCAAAACAAACAATTCATTAAAAATAAAAACCAAACAAGTAACATAGTTGTTCAATCAAATAAAAAAAAACATTACAACTATAATGCTTAAGACAATCAAATGCAAAAAACTAAGGAGCTTCATCGTTGTTGTTGTTAGGTGGTGGACCTTGCAAATGCATGTTCTCCATCATCTTTCGCATATACTCCGGCTGTTCGGCTTGAGAGTTTGCAAATCGCTCATTCCATTGATCTTGTCCATGATGCCACTGCTCGTATTGACCATGCCACTGCTCATATTGACCATGCCACTGCTGGAGGTGACCAAGTTGATCATTCACCCCTACTTGTCACGGTTGTATCTGGCTAAGCTGGTCATTTACCCCCCCCCCCTTCCAATTCTGAAATTGAGTTTGCCAATATATAAATTTACGATGCCATTCCATTTGTTGAGTATGCGCAAAGTGTATATAATCCATATGCTGCTCATGCGAATACGCAGAAAATTCACGATCGGTTCGTCTTTCTTGTCGCGGTACTCCAGAAGAACCACCAATAGCATTTGGATCGAAAGGCGCATGCGCCTGAAGTTGATGCTGAGTAGGTGGATTTGGCGGTTTCGTAAGACCGTTCGCAGTCCATATCTGATTTAACTCGGACCTATGGTGGATCCATGCCTCCAATTTCGACATCAACTCTCCATCCCAAGAGTATATCTCCTGCAAATGCAAAGAGTTTCTACCTATAGGACTACTCGGCCTCACCTTCATCGGAGTGTACATACACGCATCAACTCCTTTCGAAACAAGCAAGTAACTCACTATCATCCAATAAGGGAGTTTATCTGTACCACACCTCGTAGCCATATTTCGAACCATCAAGCTAGGTAAACTAATTCTTCCCTGATTTCGCAGTTACAAATGTTTGAATATATGAAAGCTGCGAATCATTGTTACTAGGGGGAGAAATATACTATTTTCCAATTTCAAAGCTAATTTCCCATTAGCATCCAAATTACTTTGTATGGCTTGAAATTTACCGCTAATTCTCGAAGCATCCGCACCAGGACAAGTAAGAAGCTCTACTACTTCTTCGTAAGACATAGGCCAATGAGCACCCCAGCCAAAAGAAGGATAAGTGATGGAAGGCCAATCAGCACCCCAACCCGAAGAAGGATAAGTGACGTCATCCATGACGTCATCCATGGCGTCATCGTGCGGACCATCCGGCCAGGCGTGCGGATGGTCCGCACGTTCGAATACTAAACGGGTAGTTGAATTCAACTAGCTGTAGAGGTCCGGGGCATCCGGATCGATCTCCGGATAGCCCGAATTTGCTGTCCGGACCATCCGGACAGTGATCCAGATGGTCCGGAATTTTTTTTTAAAAATATTTCGATTTTTTTTGGGTCTCCCCTATAAATAGAGGAGACCCCAACTCAATACTCACATCTCACAAACAACTCTCTACTTCTCTCTAAATCTCTCTACTTGTTCGAAATATTCTAGAAAACTATAATTACTTATTTTACCTATTCTACTTCTACTTTCGAAATTGTTTGATTTTTGTTTTTCTGCAAATTGTTTCTATTTGATAAAAACACTTAAATAACATTGGGATAACATTATAATAGCTCAATTAAGAGCTTCGTATAATTTATCAATTTATTTACTTGTTTTAGTTATTTAAATTAGTTGTTTTAATTTTAATTTTATTAGTTGTTATTAGTCTAAATTTAGTTGTTCTTAGTTGTTATTAGTTTAAATTTAGATTTTATTATTTGCAATATTAATTAGTTTCCATTAGTATTTTATTGCATATTTAAAAAAAATTGTTATTAGTTTTAAAATGAATTCAAAACGTAGAAATACTAATGCTCACCCACCCGCTAATGTGGATCTCAATACCATAGGTGAATTTTCTACAAACTTCCCTCACGTTGACACACTCTCCTCCCACGAAAGTGATGGTGGAATTACTAGTGGTCAGTCGAGATCTCGTAAGAAAACATCTTGGATTTGGAAACACTATACTCCATCAGAAGATGGTTCATCTAGTATTTGTAACGAGTGCAAAAAATGTTATCTTCACGTAAGTGGAAATAGAAATATGGGCACTAGCACTATGGTAAAACATTCACTGAAACATCAAGTATATGATCCTACAAAACCTAACCCAAATAATGTTTGCATGAACCCTAAAAAAGGTCTTCTTTTTGAGTTTAACCATGATACGTATAGGGAAGAAACAATGATTTATGCAGTGGTAGTTTACAACCATTTAGTTTTGGGGATTCTTGGAGATACAAAAATTGGATGCAAGCTGGGGTAAACCCACAGGCAAAACGCATTCCACGTAGCTCTTTGCGATCGCTAGCCTTTAAATATTATTTAAAAAGAAAAAAAAAGCATTATTCAAACTATGTTGGCTTTGCCATGGAATGTTTCGATTACTAGTGACATAGCTACTTTTACTGAGTTTGATATGGTATGTGTTACCCTTCATTGGATGGATGTCGAATGGGTACTCCAAAGGAGAATTATATGGTTTGAATCTATTGGGAAGAATAACGCACAATTAATTAGGGAGAGTATGGTTGAATGCATGAATATTTATGGCATTAAAACAAGATTATGTCTATTTCGTTGGATAATGCATCTTCTAATATTAATGCTATAAAATTGCTTATACAAGATTGCAATCCCGTTTTTCCAAAATTGTTTCATAGCAAATGTGTATGCCATGTACTTCAATTAATTGCGAAAGACGGAATATATAAGGTTATGGGTGATTATATTGCCCCTATAAAAAATGGGATCCTATTTTGCACGACATCCGCTGCTAAAAAAAGATCTTTTAAAACCCTTGTTACTTCAAATGGGAAACAATATAAGAAACTTATATTAGATGTCGAAACTATATGGAATTCTACTTATTCAATGTTTGCACGTGCGCATGTTTTTAAAGAAGAGATTATGACGCTTTATAATACATCTTATCCTAAAACACCAATTGACAAAGAACATAGGAAATATTGTGCACACATGTTAAGATTTTTAAAACTTTTTAAAGATAACACTCAAACATTTTCTTCACAAAATCAACCTAATGCTCATTTGGCCCTTTTCACGATTACTAATCTTGCCATGCATATGAATAAATTTAGATCAAATTTTGTATGCGTAGACATGGTGCCCGAAATGGAATTGAAGTTCACAAAGTATTTTCATCCAATCCCTGATAGTTATTCATTTGCTTGCCTTTTAGATCCTTTTTCACGAAAAGATAAATTTGAATTGCTAGTTAGATGGTTTTATCAATCTGTACAATTTTCCTACAACTAAACCACCGAAGGAACCAATTGACCCTGAAGGGTATATTACCGGCATATATGAATGTTTGTATAATATCTATGATAAGTATGCTGCAAGATATAGATCAAATACAACTACAAATGTAAGGAGTAGTAAAAATAAGGGTAGATGGAGAATTTCTACTAACTATGTTCAAATGGAAATGTTACAAAGCAATGAATTTACGGAAACCCCTCAATCTGATAATGAGCTGTCTAGATATTTGAGCACTAGGTTTGATTTTACGAATTTTCCCGACCAAGGTATTGAAGATATCATAAGATGGTGGGGTACCAAAACTGAAGAGTTTCCTAGTTTTTGCAGGATTGTTAAAGAGATTTATGCAATACCTATGTCTATAGTTACAAGTGAGTGTGCTTTCAGCCAAGCGAGGTTGCAATACATGACCAAGAGAACAAGATTGACGGGCAAAGCACTTGGAGTGCTTGTGGCAGTCAAGGATTGGACAGTGGAAGATAAAAGGATGCAAGACAAAGAGTTTAGAGACGAAGTGAACGTAGACGACATCTTCGAAGATTATCCGGATGATTACGAAGATATACTTGAATAAGAAATTATGGAGGAAAACGAAGTTGAAGGTGAATCAGGTGAGGACGAAGATTTTACTTACGAAGAAGACGAAGCTGAAGATGAATGATGTTTGTAATAATTATTTACTATTTTGTATTGTAATTTGAAAACATTTGTACAACTCTTGGCCCGCAAGAGTATAAACTGTGAACGGCTAAATTAACCAAAAAAAACTTTACCTTTTATTATAATAACAACAACTGTATTATGAAATACTTATAACTTCATAAGATCTGATTTTGGTTTAAAAAATAATAACAAACACTTGTAATATTTAAAACCAAATCACAATAGTAATCAAAATGTAATATTAAAATTATAACCATAGAATTTGTAATATTTTAACATGATAAGATATAGTTTTGGTTTGTAATATTAAAATCAACACTACTAATATTAGATCTAAAAACATAATAATAATATTCAAAATGTGATAATAACATAAGTAATATTTAAAATTTTGGACTATATAATAATTACAACACTTAAAATATTAATAACCAAAACAAATTAATACTAACCAAAATATAATAATAATTTTATAATCATATGCAATATCTCAATATTTTTTTAAATATAATTAACATATGATTTTGGTTATAAAATAATTAAAACATTTATAATATTTAAAAAATACGAGCTTTGGTAATATCTCAATGGCATTAGCTAAAAGTTATGGTTGATTGGTTCGCTGCGAGACTCATGGGATACTTTCAGAATGTCTTTTTCTAATTGAGCTCCTGAAGGAAATATCTCAATGGCATTAGCTAAAAGTAGTGTGTTGAATGAAGATATGAGAAGAAAAACGGTTGGCTTCTCTTCACATTCAGAAATTCTAGTCGTTGAGAAATGTGGTAGAAATGAAAATCGCGGTTGGAAAACTTGAGGTAAAAAAAAAAGCAAGAGTCGGAACAAGTCTAATAAATTTGCAGATTGGGAGTGCTACTACTTTCATGAGATTGGGCACACTAAGAAATTTTGTCCTAAGTTGAGAAAGAAGAATAATTTTGGGAAATCCAACAATGGTAAAGAAGAAAAGAACAAGGAGAAAAATTATAATGAAAGTGGTGACGAGAAACATGTTGCTGCAGTTTCAGAGAGCTACTTCGTTGTTATCGATGATGTTGTTGTGAATTATGTGTCTGATGAAAATGGTTGGGTAGTTGACAGTGGTGCTACAATTCATGCCACTGCCCGTATAGATTTTTTCTCATCTTACACCTCTGGTGACTTTGGTTCTGCAAATATGGGAAATAATGATTTGTCTAAAATGTTTGGTATTGGTGAGGTTTATCTAGAAACAAGCATGGGTTTAAGATTGATTTTGAAGGGTGTCAAACATATACCGGATCTTCGATTGAATTTGATCTCTACATGGAAGCTAGATGATGAAGGCTATTACAGTATTTTTGCAAATGGGCAGTGGAAACTTACTAAGGGCTCGTTAGTTGTGGCAAGAGGATAAACATATTCATCCCTCTACATCATGTCTGCAAGGGTGCCTGCTGAGCGAATCAATGTTGTTAATGATGAAGCAATGGTTGCTTTGTGGCATAAAAGACTCAGTCACATTAGTGAAAAAGGATTAGATATTATGAGAAAGAAATAGTACATTCGTGGGATACATAAAGCTCATTTAAAGAAATGCGTACATTGTTTGGCTGGAAAGCAGAATAGAGTATCTTTCAAGAGCTCGGCTCCTTCAAAAAAACCAAGTTTGCATGACTTGGTACATACTGATGTTTGTGGTCCTTTCAAAACAAGGACACTTAGTGGTTGTCTGTACTTTGTTACTTTTGTTGATGATCATTGCAGGAAAGTTTGGGCTTACACTTTGAAAACAAAAGATCAAGTGTTAGATGTCTTTAAGCAGTTTCAAGCTTGAGTTGAGAGATAGACTGGGAAACAATTGGAGTGTGCTAGAAGTGATAATGAGGGAGAATACATTGGTCCTTTTGATGATTATTGTAGGCAGCAAGGTATTCGGCATAAAAAAACACCTCTCAAGACCTCTGAGTTGAATGGGGTAGCGGAGAGACTAAACCAAACATTAATTGAAATGATAAGATTCCTTCTTTCACAATCACAACTCCCTAAGTACTTTTAGGGTGAAGCTTTGAATACAATGGTACATGTCTTGAATCTTAGTCCTTCTGTACCTTTAGATGGAGATATCCATAATAGAGTTTAGAGGGTTAAAGACGTTTCTTATGATCATTTGCGTGTCTTTGGGTGCAAAGCTTATGTGCATATTCCTAAAGATGAGAGATCTAAACTCAATTCTAAGATAAGACAGTGTGTATTCATTGGTTATGGTCTTGATGAGTTTGGCTATAGATTTCATGATCCAATTAATAAGAATCTTATTAAGAGCAGAGATGCTGTGTTTATGGAAGATCAGATAGTTCATAATATTGATAAGAGTCAAAATTCAGCGCCTATCTCTGAGAATGACTTGGTAGAATTGGGGCATATTCCGTTTGCACATACTCCTACAGAAGTTGAAGAAAATTTAGATGGTGACTCATCTGCTTCAAGAGGTTCACATATTTTTTATACTGGTGATCATGATAATGATTTCGTTCATGAACAAGAGAATGAAGAAGATGTTGAACAACTTGAAGTTCCAACGTGGAGATCTACTAGAGATAGAAAACCCTCTACTAGATATCCTTCTAGTCAATATATTTTGTTAACTGATGCAGGTGAGCCTGAGTGTTATGATGAGGCTATTAGTGGTGTGTGTAAAAATCAATGGATTGAAGCAATGGATAAAGAGATGCAATCACTTCATGAGAATCATAAATTTGAGTTAGTGAAGATATCTGAAGGGAGAAAAGCCTTGAGTAACAAGTGGGTGTATAGGTTGAAGCAAGATGATAGTTCTCTGTAACCTCGGTACAAAGCAAAATTGGTAGTTAAAGGCTTTGGTCAGAAAAAAGGTATTGATTTTGATGAAATATTTTCTCCACCTGTAAAAATGTCTTCTATTCGTTTGGTTCTAGGCATTGCAGCGAGTCTAGACTTGGAAATTGAGCAAATGGATGTAAAAACAGTATTCTTGCATGGTGACTTGGAAGAAGAGATTTTTATGAAACAGCCTGAAGGTTTTGTGGTTGAAGGAAGAGAAGATTATGTGTGCAGACTGAAAAAGAGTCTATATGGTTTGAAGCAAGCTCTGAGACAGTGGTATAAGAAGTTCATGTTAGTTATGGGGGAGCACAACTACAAGAAGACTTCTTCTGATAATTGTGTATTTGTAAAGAAATTTTCCGATGCCGATTTTATTGTTCTCTTACTTTACGTGGATGATATGCTTATTGTTGGGAAGAATACTTATTGATTCTTTGAAGAAACAGTTAAGTAAGTCTTTCGCAATGAAAGATTTAGGCCCAGAAAAGCAGATTCTCGGCATTTGAATTACGAGAGATATAGATTCGAAGAAGTTGTTCTTGTCACAAGAAAAATACATTGAAAACATTATTCAGAAGTTTAATATGGACAAAGCTAATGTAGTTAGCTCACCACTTTCCGGTCACTTCAAGTTAAGGAAGAAACAATGTCCTTCAACTAATAAAGAAAAGAGAGATATGGCTAATATTCCATATGCATCTGCAGTTGGAAGTCTCATGTATGCCATGGTATGTACTTGTCCTGACTTAGCTCATAGTATTTGTGTTGTGAGCAGATTTTTGTCAAACCCAGGTAGAGAGCATTGGGAAGCCGTGAAATGGATTATGAGGTATCTGCGAGGAACCTCTAATTTGAAGCTCAGTTTTAGGATGAAGAAACTTGAGTTGTTGGCTTATTCTGATTCATACTTGGCTGGAGATGTTGATACTCGTAAGTCTACTTCTAGATATATGATTAACTTTTGTGGTGGTGTTGTTTCATGGAAATCAAGACTACAAAAGTGTGTTGCTATTTCAACGATAGAAGCTGAATTTATTACGGTAACAGAAGCGAGTAAAGAGTTACTATGGATGAAGAAGTTCTTACGAGAACTTGGATTTGAGCAACACAGGTATGTATTGTTATGTGATAATCAGAGTGTTATTCATCTCGTGAAGAATTCGTCGTTTCACTCAAAGTCGAAACATATTGATGTGAGATATCATTGGATTCGAGATATTCTTGATGCTAAACTAATAGAGGTTGATAAATTTCATATAGATGATAATGGGTCTGGCATGATGACAAAGGCATTTCCTAGGGGAAAACTTGAACATTGTAGATTGATCGTCGGGATGGCGAATCCTCCCACATAGTTGTGAGGGGGAAATTTGTTGGGCTCTTCCTATGTGGGAGTCCAATTATCATATGGGCTAAGCCCAATTTGGATAACACATAGGATTTATGTTTATGTATAAATATATATATATTTCTACAGTTTCTTTAGGAGATAACCATCATATTCTATAGTGCAGTTTTTTAGAGAAAAAGGCGATTCGAGGCGGAACTTTATGCTTTCAATCGGACTGTCTCCGGTTGTCCAATCGGCTTCAATTTTGGTGAGAAGGCTCATCTATTTGTCCTCTACAATCTTTCCAGAAGGTTTTTGATTTGGAGTCATCTAAGTTTGTTTTTCGATCATCGTCTTCTAACTGCGTTTTGGGGATATTTCAGTGAGCTTTCTGATTTTGGTTCACTATCTTGTGTATTGCGGTTGTGTATGAAGTTGTCGTATTTGTGTGGTGTATAATCTAGTTTTATCTAGAGAATAGTTTTGTAATCCGTCTTCTGATAGTGAATATTTGGTTGGAATCCGAAATCAATCCCGTGGTTTTTACTTCCTACACTAGGAAGGTTTTCCACGTAAAAAGTGTTCTGTGTTATTTGCGTTTATTTTATTCAGACTTGGTATTTTGTTTGGGATCATTATCTCTATCATATTTGATACAAGAAGGAAGATTTCGTTTGTGCTTCTATTTTTTGACAATTTTCTTCGTTTTTCTTTTTAACAATCAAGAAAAAAACTTTCTTTTTTTCTTTCACTAATCTTACAATATTTTTAAAAAAACTATATTTATTCTAAGAAAAGAATAAAAACTTTATGGATAAAAATATAATACAAATAGAAAAAAAAAAGAATTAGTATAGTTGACTAGAATGAAAGATAAGAAAAGAAAGTAAATACTACCATTTACACCAATATAAAAGCAGCATACTAATTTCGTAAAATTTATAACACAAAAAAGTAAGATGGTAAAAGACTCTTTATAAGCTCAGGGAATGGGTCTTTTGCTTTAGATTATACATAATGTCGAAATTTTATTTTAATATATTTATTATCTATAATCAAATACTTAAATTTAATTATATAAATATTTTATACAAATATTTTGGTGTCTGAAATTTTGAAGGTTTTGCCAAGCCTCGAGTTATAGATAATACCTTTCCCACGATGATTTACCGGAGAGGTATGGAAAAGTCAAATATCATACTAGAATGAGGTATCCTCCCCATTACCGATTGCGATCCTGTAAAATATGTTAAGCGAAGACCTATGACGTAACAGTTTCTTCCATGTCCACGAGAAACATGAGCCAACATCTAAATCTCATAAATTACTATTTTTAATTTTTTTTCTTCCTAATTTAATTGAGTCACACCAAATTCAGTTTTTGTTTTTGCTTATTAAGGACCATATATGCTTAAGCACAACGACCTGATTCCAGATTTTTAAGTCTAGAATCCCAAAACTGTCTTCTATCATGGGTAATGTTATATTAGATTATCTCATGGTTAGACCAAAGGTTTAAAAAAAATCTTTGAAAATCCTTGTAGGGGGGATAAATATTAAGGACCACAATACCTAACCTACAAAGAGAACAAATTTGATGAGGTGGAGCCAACGCGCGTAAGATAGGTGTTTGGAGGTCCAAAAACACATATGTGAAAGGATAGTTTAAAAAAGAAGACGACAATCAACTTTGAATATTCATATAGTGATGAGAGTAACTCCAATATATTCTCTTAGAAGGGAGCCAACCTTATGCATGATGAGGGAATTTCCTCTCATATTATTGCCGGAAAGCAATGAACGCTAAAAAGTTGTAGTAAATGTAATTTTATTCAGGGAAGTTATTGGGAATGTAATTTTATAGTAAAAGCTATAAGGTTGAAATTAAAGCCTGAAAAATGCACCTTCGAAGTTCGTTCAGGGAAGTTTTTGGGCTATTTCATTAGCGAAAAGGGAATAGAGGCAGATCATGAGCTGTTAAAAGCAGTGATATCTATAAAATCACCTCGAACAGTTAAAGAAGTTAAAATTTTAACAAGAAGGTTGGCTGCACTCAACATATTTATTTCTAGATATTCTGATAAATATTTGCCTTTCTTTCAAATATTGAGGGGATCAAAAAGGTTTGAGTGGACTTCGGAGTGTGAAGAAGCGTTTGCTAATAGTAAAAATTTACTAGCATCACCAGAAATATTATCCAAGCCTCGAATTGGGGAGCAACTTTTCTTGTACATTGCGGTATCGGATTTTGCTGGAAGCGCAGTATTGATCAGTGAGGGATCAGGACTTCCGAAGCCCGTATACTATGTTAGTAAAAATTTGGTGGAGTAGAAAAAAGATATTTGAAATTGGAAAAGTTAGCGTTATCTTTGGTAATAGCAGTTCGGAAAATGCGACCTTATTTTCAAGATCATACTATCGAAGTCAGAACTTCTTTTCCATTGAAAAATATATTATTGCGTCAAGATATTTCGGGGAGAATGACAAAATGGTCAGTAGAATTGGGAGATTTTAATATTGTTTTTTCTCCCCGGACAGCTATAAAAGCACAAGTATTGGCAGATTTTCTTGTTGAATTTCATTCGAGTGGATCAGACAAGGAAAATGGTCAAGATAAATTGTCAAATATTCCGATGTGGGTGGTTCAAACAGATGGGAGATCTAGTGTTTTAAGGTGTAGTGCGAGAGTTTAATTAATTTCCATGTCTGGGGAAGTAATGCTCAGTCTATTAAATTCAGTTTTCACGCATCAAACAACGAAGCAGAGTATGAAGCCGCTTTGGCTGAGTTACGACTAGCAAAGATATGTGGAGAAAAAGATGTGAGGTTAGAAACAGATTGAAAATTTGTAGTAAATCATGTGTTTGGTTCTTCAAAATAAAAAAAAGATAGGTTAATTTTGTACCTTCGTGAACTTCGAAATATGATGTGTTTGTTTGATTATGTCACGGTCGAACACATAATTCGAGGAAGTAATATAGTGGCCGATTCTTCGGCAAGTGTGGCTTTCAAAGAGGAGTATCTTTGGATTTTGTTACAAGAAACTCCATAAATTTCGGTTCAATCAGGTCAGTATGGAAATTCAGAGGAATTATTAGTTACTTCCGATACAAGTGGAGGAGATTTGAGAATGGATATTTTGAATTTTTTAAACAATGGTGATTTTCCAGGGGGTGTAAAATTAGCTAAAAAATTGCGAAGAAAAGCTTTCGAGTATATTGTGTTGTATTGGATTTTATATAAGAAACCGTTGAGTAGGCCTTTGTTATGATATTTGAGTAAACAAGAATCACATACGGTTTTATCAGAACTGCACGATGGAGAGGGATCAACACATTGTGGATTCAAAGCCTTAACTCGTCGGGTTTTGTTGGCAGGGTTTTATTGGCCTACGATTATGGGAGATTTTAAGAATTTAGTTCGGAGTTGTGACACTTGTCAAAAGTTTGGCAATGATATTTATAAACCAGCAATTCAACTTATGAATACAATCGAGGCTATACCTTTTGATAGGTGGGGAATAGATTTGGTAGGCCCATTACCCATTTTTTCTCGAGGACGACAAATGATAATTGTAGCAGTGGATTATTTTACGAAGTGGGCTGAAGCAGAACCCATATCTTCAACTAAAGCTAAGGATGTGATTAAATTCATTGTTAATAGTATTTTTTTTCGTTTTGGCGTGCTTCGAAGAATCACTACAGATAATGGTCCACAATTTAATAATAAGGAGGTGACTGTATTTTGTAGTTTGAAGGGGATTAAACAATGATTTTATACACCTTTGCATCTTCAAGCTAATGGGCAGGTGGAATTAACGAATATGACCATTTTGGAAGGGTTAAAAAATAATTTAAGAGGAACGACAGGAAAATGGTCTAATTACTTACAAGATGTGCTTTGGGCTTATCAAACAACTCATAGGGAAGCCACTAAAGAAAATCTTTTAACTTTGACATATGGTATGGATGTTGTTAGCCTTGTGGAATCCACTTTATCGTCTCTTCAAATAATTCAATATGAATATAGGTTAAATAAGGAGGCCAGAAGAATGAGTCTAGATTTGGTTGAAGAAAAGCGAGTACGGGCTCATTTAAATGTAATTCATTATCACACTCTTATGAGAATTCGATATATTTCGAGGGTAAAAAGATGTGAGTTCGAAGTGGGTGACAAGATGTTGAGGAAGGTATTTTTACATACAAAAGAAAGACGCCTCGGAAAATGACTCCAAATTGGGAAGGTCCATATGCGGTCACCCAAAAGATAAAACGGGGATCTTATCGCCTCTGCGATATGCAGAGGAGTAAGCTTCAACACCCTTGGAATATACAACACTTGAAGATGTATTGGGAATGAATTTACATATTTTGAAATTGTTTCTCGTATGGTAAAATATCGTACTCTTTCCTATTGTGTTAGTCCATGATTGTTTTTAATGAGGTGCTATATGAACAATTCACAATTATCAATAAAAATGCATTTTTGGCCAATGGTTGTTTATGTATATTTGAGAAATATTTCTTTTTAACGATCTTAATTGACTGTCAAAGACTGATCATCGTTAAGGTGAATTAAGCTTAAATTTTCCAAAGTGATAAATACACTTTCCAAAAAAACAACCATATTCAAAGTGCTACGTTCAATAAATGCAATGTGTTATTCGTAGTGATACGTCCAATAAATGCATTGCGTCATTCGATATGCTACGTTCAATAAATGCACTGTGTTATTCGAAGTACTACGATTCCATAAATGCGATGTGTTATATAAAGTAATATGCTCAACAATAAGTGTTATTGTTTGAAATGATAATGCGTTATCAAAACAATTTCTAAGTATTATGGCTTCGAATAATTACGAAAGAAAAAATAAAAATAAAATATAAACGCGTAAACAAAAATTTAATTTAATTAGATTAATCCCATGATCAACTTGATACATAATTTATAATTGATAAGTACAAAAAGGTTTGTGAAAGCAAAAATTGATAAAATTTATACAGAGAATGTCAATGGGTGGTCTTAATTTTAGCTTAAACCAGTTTATAAAAAGTAATGATGATGACCTACATTGTATGGTAGCTATTGAAAATAATTAATTGATCATATAAGAAGAAATAAAAATGTTGTTGCAAACTTCATCAGGAATAGAAGAAGAAAGAAAGCTATAAAGTATCTTACAATTACCCCCCACCGGATCCTTGGGATGTAGCCACTGGTATGGTGGTTGATTCATGCAACAGACTCTTCTTGTGTGCTGGATACGGAGTTGAGGAATGATGGCCAGTCTCCTGCCGCTATCCAGTGCGCAACCCTTGAACACAAAATTGTGCTTACATGTGTGGTATTGAAAATATTCAAACAATTATAAAGGCTAAGCTGGCATTCAAGATATTTTTTCCCCTCACAATGGGTTTTTATATGTGAGGGAAAATAGACTTTAAAAGTTTTTTTTAAAAAATAGATTTTTGTGTCTCATTATAAAGAAAATGGGTCTTAGTACAGTCGTGCCCTTCACAATATCCACCTCCGGATGTTCATGCTTCATATTTTCTTCCTCTTGTGCTGCTTGAGACATAAGCTAGTTGAGAGTCCATTTCTCAGACTCACAATTATTGATGATAATTTTCTTTTCTTTTTCTCTGAAAATTAAAAAAACTTTTTATGACTATAAGTGCTCATATATATATATTTTACTATTATAAACAATTCAATATATAATACATAGTGTTTTGAATGGTGTCCTGTGTTTTGAATGGTGTCCTGAATCGAGGCTTTCCAAGCCTCGAGTTATAGATAATATCTTTACCACAATGATTTACCAGGGAGGTATGGAAAATTCAAATATCATACTAGAATGAGGTATCCTCCCCATTACCGATTGCGATCCTGTAAAATATGATAAGTGAAGACCTAAAAGCGAAGACCTAAGACGCAACAGTTTCTTCCATGAAACATGAGCCAACATCTAAATCTCATAAATTACTATTTTTAAGTTTTTTTCTTTCTAATTTAATTGAGTCACGCCAAATTCAGTTTTTGTTTTTGCTTATTAAGGACCATAGATGCTTAAGCACAACCGCCTCATTCCAGATTCATTCCAGATTTCCAGATTTTTATGTCTAGAATCCCAAAACTGTCTTCTATCATGGGTAATGTTATATTAGATTATCTCATGGTTAGACCAAAGGTTTAAGAAAAATCTTTGAAATTCCTTGTAGGGAGGATAAAGATTAAGGACCACAATACGTAACCTACAAAGAGAACAAATTTGATGAGCTGGAGCCAACCCGAGCCAACCCGCGTAAGATAGGTGTTTGGATGTCCAAAAACACATATGCGAAAGGATAGTTTAAAAAAGAAAAAAAAGAAGACGACAATCAACATAGAATATTCATATAGTGATGAGAGTAACTCCAATATATTTAGAATATTCATAAAGTTTAGAAGGGATCCAACCTTATGCATGATGATGGAATTTCCTCTCATATTATTGACGGAAAGTAATGAACGCTAAAAAATTATAGTAAACGTAATTTCCTCTCATATTATCGTGCAGTTCTAATAAATGTTTTCTTTTCTTTCAAATATTGAGGGAATCGAAAAGTTTTGAGTGGACTTCGCAGTGTGAAGAAGCGTTTGATAATAGTAAAAATTTACTGGCATCACTAGAAATATTATCCAAGCCTCGAATTGGGGAGAAACTTTTCTTGTACATTGCGGTATCGGATTTTGCTGGAAGCGCAGTATTGATTAGTGAGGAATCAGGAATTTCGAAGCCCGTATGCTATGTTAGTAAAAGCTTGGTGGAGCAGAAAAAAGATATTTGAAATTGGAAAAGTTAGCGTTAGCTTTGGTAATAGCAGTTCGGAAAATGCGACCTTATTTTCAAGCTCATACTATCGAAGTCAGAACTTCTTTTCCATTAGAAAATATATTATTGCGTCCAGATATTTCGGGGAGAATGACAAAATGGTCAGTAGAATTGGGAGATTTTAAATTTTTTTCTCCCCAGAGAGCTATAAAAGCACAAGCATTGGCAGATTTTTCTTGTTGTATTTCATTCGAGTGGATCAAGCAAGTAAGATGGTCAAGATAAGTTTACAAATATTCTGATGTGGGTGGTTCGAACAGATGGGGGAGCTAGTGTTTCAGGGTGTAGTGCAGGAGTATAATTAATTTCCCCGTCTGGAGAAGTAATGCTCAGTCTATTAAATTTAGTTTTCACGCATCGAACAACGAAGCAGAGTATAAAGCCGCTTTGGCTGGGTTACGACTTGCAAACATATGTGAAGCAAAAAATGTGAGGTTAGAAACAGATTCACAGTTGGTAGTAAATCATGTGTCTAGTTCTTCCGAATAAAAAAAAGATAGATTAATTTTGTACCTTCATGAACTTTGAAATATGATGTATTTGTTTGATTCGGTCATGGCCGAACACATAATTCGAGGAAGTAATATAGTGCCCGATTCTTCGGCAAGTGTTGCTTATAAAGAGGATTATCTTTGGATTTTGTTACAAGAAACTCTATAAATTTCAGTTCAATCAGGTCAGTATGGAAATTTAGAGGAATTATTAGTTACTTTTAAATACAAGTCGAGGAGATTGGAGAATGAATATTTTGAATTTTTTAATCAATAGTGATTTGCTAGGGGTGTAAAATTAGCTAAAAATTGCGAAGAAAAACTTTCGGGTATATTGTGTTGTATGGGATTTTATATAAGAAACTATTGAGTAGGCCTTTGTTATGATGTTTGAGTAAACAAGAATCATAGAAGGTTTTGTCAGAACTGCACGATGGAGAGGATTAACACATTGTGGATTCAAAGCCTTAACTCGCTGGGTTTTGTTGGCAGGGTTTTATTGGCCTACGATTATGGGAGATGCTAAGAATTTAGTTCGGAGTTGTGACACTTGAAAATTTTGGCAATGATATTTATAAACCAGAAATTCAACTTATGAATATAATCGAGGCTATACCTTTTGATAGGTGGGGAATAGATTTGGTAGGCCCATTACCCATGGCTTCTGGACGACAAATGATAATTGTAGCAGTGGATTATTTTACGAAGTGGGCTGAAGCAGAACCCATATCTTCAACTAAAGCTAAGGATGTGATTAAATACATTGTTAATAGTATTTGTTTTCGTTTTGGCATGCCTCGAAGAATCACAACAGACAATGGTCCACAATTTAATACTAAGGAGATGACTGCATTTTGTAGTTTGAAGTGGATTAAACAATGATTTTCTACACCTTTTCATCCTCAAGCTAATGGGCAGCTGAAAGTAACGAATATGACCATTTTGGAAAGGTTAAAAAATAATTTAAGAGGAACGGCAGGAAAATGGTCTAATTACTTACAAGATGTGCTTTGGGCTTATCGAACAACTCATAGGGAAGCCACTAAAGAAACTCATTTTCCTTTGGTATATGGTATGGATGTTGTTAGCGTTGTGGAATCCACTTTATCGTCTCTTCAAATAATTCAATATGAAGACAGGTTAAATAAGGAGACCATAAGAATGAGTCTTGATTTGGTTGAAGAAAAGCGAGTACGGGCTCATTTAAATATAATTCATTATCAGACTCTTATGAGAAGTCGATATAATTCTAGGGTAAAAAAACGTGAGTATGAAGTGGGTGACAAGGTGTTGTGGAAAGTATTTTTACACACAAAAGAAAGGTGCCTCGGAAAAATGGCTCCAAATTGGGAAGGTCCATATGCGATCACCCAAAAAATAAAACGAGAATCTTATCGCCTCTGCGATATGCAGAGGAGTAAGCTTCAACACCCGTGGAATATGCAACACTTGAAGATGTATTGGGAATGAATTTACATATTTTGAAATTGTTTCTCGTATGTTAAAATAGTGTACTCTTTCCTATCATGTTGGTTCAGGATGGTTTTTAATGATGTGTTATATGAGCAATTCATAATTATCAATAAAAATGCACTTTTAGACAATGGTTGTTTATGTATATTTGAGAAGTATCTCTTTTTAACGATCTTAATTGACTGTCAAAGACTGATCATCGTTAAGGTGAATTAAGCTTAAATTTTCCAAAGTGATAAATACACTTTCCAAAAAAACAACCATATTCAAAGTGCTACGTTTAATAAATGCAATGTGTTATTCGAAGTGATACGTCCAATAAATGCATTGCGTCATTCGATATGCTACGTTCAATAAATGCACTGTGTTATTCGAAGTACTACGATTCCATAAATGCGATGTGTTATATAAAGTAATATGCTCAACAATAAGTGTTATTGTTTGAAATGATAATGCGTTATCAAAACAATTTCTAAGTATCATGGCTTCGAATAATTACGAAAGAAAAAATAAAAATAAAATATAAACGCGTAAACAAAAATTTAATTTAATTAGATTAATCCCATGATCAACTTGATACATAATTTATAATTGATAAGTACAAAAAGGTTTATGAAAGCAAAAATTGATAAAATTTATACAGAGAATGTCAATGGGTGGTCTTAATTTTAGCTTAAACCAGTTCATAAAAAGTAATGATGATGACCTACATTGTATGGTAGCTATTGAAAATAATTAATTGATCATATAAGAAGAAATAAAAATGTTGTTGCAAACTTCATCAGGAATAGAAGAAGAAAGAAAGCTATAAAGTATCTTACAATTACCCCCCACCGGATCCTTGGGATGTAGCCACTGGTATTGTGGTTGATTCATGCAACAGACTCTTCTTGTGTGCTGGATACGGAGTTGAGGAATGATGGCCAGTCTCCTGCCGCTATCCAGTGCGCAACCCTTAAACACAAAATTGTGCTTACATGTGTGGTATTGAAAATATTCAAACAATTATAAAGGCTAAGCTGGCATTCAAGATATTTTTTCCCCTCACAATGGGTTTTTATATGTGAGGGAAAATAGACTTTAAAAGTTTTTTTTAAAAAATAGATTTTTGTGTCTCATTATAAAGAAAATGGGTCTTAGTACAGTCGTGCCCTTCACAATATCCACCTCCGGATGTTCATGCTTCATATTTTCTTCCTCTTGTGCTGCTTGAGACATAAGCTAGTTGAGAGTCCATTTCTCAGACAGACAGTTATAAGAAGCTTCAAAGCTCTTATATTGATGAGAAAAGAGTGAAACACAAAACTTACCGTAAAATTATGAAATGTCACTTTTAAGTGCTTTCAACTTAGAAGTGATGTTTGACATTTTCAAGAGGTGTTGTTCACAAAATCTATTTACCACGATAATTTATATAGGCTAACTTGATAAGTAGCATCTTGATAAGTATATGTTTCTTGGCAAAGCATTTCTCTACCTCAACGAGAAATGTGTTTGTATTGGTGACCTCGATTACAAATGTACCATGAAATTATAATGGAATTGCTTGCTTTATGATAATCATACGTAACATGTTGGACTTTTCTCAAGCCTATGATTCTTTCTTCTCTATAGGATAACTTTCTTGAGTTAAAGGTTTAGGCTCATTGACCATTAATTCCAAGTCATAATCATGACAAATCAAATGTAACAACATGTCTTACTCCCATAGCTTAAAACATCCATTTATATCGATGACGGTAGTTCGTATTTAGTTGAATCTATTTGTGATATATGTTTATTACTTACTTGTGGACATATTATGTACTTAACAAACATATGGTATGTAACTTCTTTCATAAGGAATGTGATTTTTCTTTTTCAGTTGTTGGACAAATTTGGTTATTGTTGTCTATTTGGAAAGGAAATTTAATGTCTTTATTTACATGGTAATATTGTTGTTTGTAGAAAGTTAATGAAGAATGATAATTTTTATTGGTTAAATATTATAAAGGATCACAAAGAGATAATGAATGTAAATGTATCCGAATAAATAAATATTGTTAAATAGAAATTTGGCGAACCTTTGGCACAAGAGATTGGGTTCGCATTTTTAGATAGAGAACTGAAAATTTTATTTTGGAAGGTTTATTAAATGGGCTGGATTTTTGGGATTTCGATATATGCATCAAATGCAAAAAATTAAATTGACGATAGTAAAAAATTTGATGAAAATATAAGGAAAATTGGTCTTATACTTATACTTCATATATAAAAACATTTGCAGACCATTCATTACACCATCATGGAGTGACCCACGATGTTTCATATCAGTTATTGATAACTTTTTTCACGACAGGTATTTATATCTTATTCGAGAAAAAATAGAGGTCATTGATAAATCGGACCATGGTGGTAAAAACTATAGAAGATACGATGGTTCAAGTGAATAACATCATGGACCGTTTCCAAAGCTCCTAAAGAACATGATTTTTTTTAATAGAGGTATATTGGAAACGATCGTTAGGGTGCGGTAAGATAAAAACTTGCCCAGCGGCTCAAACCTTAAATGTAAAATATAAATAGATCAAAGAAACAAATAAGATATTCACACAATTGATATTGATTATTTATTTTTACTATTAACTTCTAAGTTCAGAATGATTCAAGTAGGAAGATTTTAAATTTGGGGTGATCTTATTTTTAGCTTAAACCAATTTATAAAAAGTAATGATGATGACCTACATTGTATGGTAGCTATTGAAAATAATTAATTGATGAAATAAAAATGGTGCTACAAACTTCATCGGAAATAGAAAAAGAAAGAAATCTACAAAATATCTTATAATTACCCCACCGGATCCTTGGAATGTAGCCACTGGAATGATGGTAAGTCTCCTGCGCTATTCAGTGCGCAACCCTTGAACACAAAAGTGTGCTTACATGTCTCATATTAAAAATATTCACACAATTATAAAGGTTAAGTTGGCATTCTGACTCGACACGGTCACCTGATTATAAGGTAATTGTTTTTATTTTGAGAGAATCGTCTAGATACGAAATAAAGATTTACTCAGCCACCAGATTGTAGAAATAAAATATGAGTAGTATTTCTCTACCAGGACAAGATATAATACTTGAGACCCTCTTTTGGAATCAATGTGTGTATTTTAGGGCCAGTACTATTCCTAACACCGTGTTGTGGTACTTCAATGTGGATACCGAACAATTAGGCACAACCGAAATGTCTGGCTTGCCATTCCGGAACGAGAAAGACTAAAGCTATGGAGTATATAAAAGAGAGACATGGTCATCTTTCCACAATTTGTTAGCCGAAGAGTAAATATTTATTTCGTAACGAGACGATTCTCTTAAAATAAAAACAACTACCTTATAATCAAGTGCCCGTGTGAAGTCGAATGTTAGCTTAGCCTTCTTAATTGTGTGAATATTTTCAATACCAGACATTTAAGCACACTTTTGTGTTCAATGGTTGTGGTTGCGCACTGAATAGCGGCGGGAGACTGGCCACCATTCCTCACCTCCGTATCCAGCACACAAGAAGAGTCTGTCCCATGAATCAACGACTACCAGTGGCTACAACCAAAAAGTCTGTGTAGGCTTGTTCTCCTGAGCCGACGAGCGAAGTTGGGAGCCGATATGAGGGACCGCTTTCCACGAGAAACACACTTGAACCGGAACAAAAGCTTGAGCGGAACTAAGATAAGTATCTGGATTTAACAAAAAAAAAATATTTCTTTTCATAGATCTGTGTTCCATTAAATACCGGGATAAAATTCCGGTAATATTAAACTGGACAATTATGGCTATTTTGAATTTAATATAGAATCAAAAATATTATCATTAATGTTTTGAATTTTTTTAAAAAAATATATTTAAAATTATCTATATTTATATACCAACAATATTAAAATATTAAAAGCAAAATCAAAAAAATAAAAAATAAAAAATTATACAATTTATAATATAACTATAATTAAGCAATAAAAAATAAGAATATAAGTTAATGTTGGCTTTGGTTTCCATAGTTTTTTAGAGAAATAATATTCTCCAAACATTTAAACAGAAATTAATTAAAAAACCACCCACTTATTCCAACAAACTATAAATAAAGCTCAAAGTCAATTTTCATTACAAGTAAATATAAAACTCAAACACATATATTCCACAATTTACTAATTTACTAAAAAAACATCAAATTGAGTTTTAAAGATAAATCAGTTTGTACCATCGCATTAAAGCGGAGCACCCAACTATGGCAAGTAAGGACATCATCTGCATTATATGCATAATAGAAACTCAAAATCCAAAATTTATAAGAAAGCTTGAAGATGGATCATATCTGATCTATAAAAAAAATCATTTCTAAACAAATTCATTATCGACAAATATCTATATATTGCTAAAAGAAATATGAGATCTTGAACACTTCAATATTTTAAGAGGGAAAAAATAAGTTAGAGGGAAGTTTCTTTCTCTAGAAAGAAAACACTTTATCTTCTTTCTAGACGCTTTTTCACCCGACTCTCTCTCCTCCTCCTTTCTCAACCTAATTTTCTTCTTGATTTTACACTAATCACTACTGTTTCTTCCGAATCATACATCTTCTCCAAAAATAAACAAAGTTTTTCTGGACGATTTATGCTTTTGGTGAATCAGACGACTTTACGGTAGATTAATCCAGATTTCGTTCATATTATAAGTTGGAATGAATATTATCAATTTTTCTATTTAAATGGAAGATTCACCACAAGATAATATTGAGAGAGTTCTGGTTCGTAAGAAGACAGAAAATATTCAAAGACGAAGTGATTCAAAAGTTTCCGGTAAGAATGTTGTTTGATCTCTAATTTCTTCATTGGAGGATCTAGCGAAAGTTAATGTTCAGGAAGTTCCGGCCGGCGAGAAGAAAACTGTACTCAAGAGAAGACGGAGTGCTTCTAAAATTTCCGGTATGAGTGTAGATTGTGTTATTTCTTCTCCTAACGCTTTAGTTCCGTTCGATCCATCGG
Source organism: Limnanthes douglasii subsp. nivea (assembly GCA_036936605.1). NCBI lineage: Eukaryota > Viridiplantae > Streptophyta > Magnoliopsida > Brassicales > Limnanthaceae > Limnanthes > Limnanthes douglasii. Next base: position 9,480,530 of record JAUPFV010000001.1, on the reverse strand, counting down.
TGACTAGAGAAATGTTGTTCAATGATGATACTTGTGATGATGAACGAGAACTAAGCGATGAACAAGAGGATACGAATAAAGATCGAAACATCATTGTCGTTCGTGAAACGGGAAAACTACTTTTAACTGCCTCCGACGAACAGATTGCTGTTTCTACTGGTTTTAATTTTTTTTCTCCGGCGACTGCTGCTACTGGTGTTCCATTGTTAAGGCAAGGTGCGAAATCAGTTCATGGAAAACTGGGGCAAAGAAAGAAACAAAAGAATAAACAACTAGCTCTGACGCCTGCAGATCTGTCTTCGGAACCGTTCTTGGCAAATCAAAGTATTGTGGCGAACTCTCCATCGAAAGAGGTAACAAAATCTGTAAACGGAACCTTTTCCGGTGACCTGAATGTCAAAATTTCGCCGGCGCATTTAAGTGGGTTCTGTAACGGACGAGACAAATCAGTGGAAGAATCAGTTGCATTCAGCTTTGGAGAATCTGTCATTACTCCTAATAAAGACGGGCTGACCTCTGGTGAAAAATTCAAATTCAGATTCTCTTCTCTTAATGATAGCAGTTTAAATGGACGAGAAAAAGGAATTAATGTAAATAAAGAAAATTTGAATCAGAAAAGAAACGGTTCTGCTGAAGGTAACAGTTCAATTATGGTAGAAAAGGAAACTGGAAGGTAACGGTTCACTTAATGCTTTTAAAAATGGGAACGAGAATATTTATGGAAAGGGAACAAATCAATTTCAAGCTAATATAAATTTGAATTCAAATAAAGGAAGTTTGAATTTGAATTCAAATGGAAATGACTTTAATTCTTATAAAGCGCATGAAGAAAGAAACGGTTCTCTTCAAAAGAACGTGGGAAAGGTAAGTAAATCCGGTAATGGTAATAAAGAATCGGACCCATTAAATGCACAACGGAAAGGAGAAGACCGATTTTCTTCTTTTCAAACAAGTAACGTCAGAGCTAATAATATCAGTAAAGAAGGTAATTTGTCTAGAGAAGCAGCATTTAATCCATTTCAAAGCAGTAACGAAAATGGAAATAATGGACCAGCAGCATATAATGTTAGTAATGTAGAGCAGAGGGATCTATTATATAAGAATGCTCAGAATCCTTCCGCCATTCCTACAACACAAACTCCTTCTTCCGCCATTCCTACTAAATCATTCTCCAGCTTATTCCAAGGTTCTCGTTTAGCTTCAAAAGGCCTCAAGCTCCAATTTATCCCTCCACATTCAGATGATGGCGATATCATCCTTGATCCGGCAGATGAAGTTCCGTTCATCGAAAGTTGGGGCCATTGTCTTATTGGATGCTTCACCAGTAAGTTCCCGGGAAATATTGCTCTTGATACTATTGTCAAAAAATGGGGTGTTAATTGCAAAACTCAGCCGTATGGAAAAGAATGGACGGTTTTTAAATTCCTCACCGAATCAGATCTGCTCCATGTACTAGCTAACGGACCCCTACATTACTTACGGTAAAACTCTTATGCTTAAAAGAATTGATAAAGATGTCATGCTGACAGATGATCTGTTCACAACAATTCCAACATGGATAGTGCTAAATGATGTCCCTCTTAGCATTTGGAGTGAAACAGGTTTAAGTAAGATTTCTTCAAAGATTGGTACGCCTCTTTTTACTGATCAGTTTACATGCGAAAAGACTCGGATGAAGTATGCTAGAATTCTAGTAGAAATTGATGTTAGAAAAAAACCAATTACGAGTTTTGGTGTGAGGCTTCCCTGTGGTAGGCGATATACTCAATCTGTTATATACGAAAATTACCCACTATTTTGCTATGTGTGTCAGAAATTTGGACACAATCACTCTACTTGTCCATCTACAGAGCAGGGTAAAACTAAAATCAGCGAGAAGCAGAAAGAAACCTCGACACGACCATCCCGGGCAGCTCAAAACCTACGCAAGAACGCAAGTGACATAACAAGCGGCCCTAGAGGGTAATCCTATCACTTCTACACCATCTCAGAAAGTCACTGTTAAGCCCATCGCACGGCCCAGATCATCTGAAATTCCCACCCCTTTTATTGGAGAAGAGATGAACAACACCAATAAAGAACACGTCCGTTCAAATAATACTGACTACTTGCCTAGCCGAATCAGCCCCCTAGTTGATACACCGATAACTTATGTTAATGACCAGGAACCCATATTTGACCATCCGCAAGACAAAGATGAAACCATAACTTTCACCAGCAACGCAGATGATCCATCAACCGTTCCACGGCAAAAAGTACAAGGCAAACGATCAAAGAAAAATGTGAGGCGCGGAGTGCCCACAAACTCCTCGGTTGATAAATGAAGATACTTATTTGGAACATCAGGGGCCTATGTGGGAGTACAGATCGAGGCGCTTCTCTCTCCACGGTTTGTAAGCTCGTCAAACAAAATTATTTGCCCATGTTTTGCCTCTTAGAAACTAAATTCTCGCAAGAACATTTAGATAATTTTATGTCTTCTTGTTTTATAAGCTGGAATCATGTTTCTAATCTTGATTTTATAAGTAGAGGACGCATCGTTGTTGTTTGGGATGCTAGCAGGGTGGCATGTAGGGTGATTGAAATTGGAAGACAACATATCCATTTTCAAGTCCATTGCAACGTCACTCAAGAAATTTTTTATGTTACGTTTGTTTAGCCTTTGTATACTGTACCACAAAGGAGAGTTCTTTGGGAGCACCTAACCACTATAGAGGCCAACATTCGTTTACCTTGGATGATTACGGGAGACTATAACACCTACTGTGCTCCAGGAGACCGAATTGGGGCTGCCCCACTTCGAAATGGTGAGTTAATTGATTTAAATAATTTTCGGATATCTCATGGTCTTGTCGATGCTCCTTCCACAGGTCCTTTCTTTACTTGGACAAATGGTACTGCTTGGGCCAAGATTGATCGAGTCCTTATAAACCATGGGTGGAGTGATAAAGATCTCTTATGCAAAGCTACGTTCCTTCCGATGGAACCCGTTTCCGATCACTGTCTAGTTATTGTCTCAATTATTCGAGATTTTCAGCATGGTTGTCGGCCCTTCAAATTCTTCAACATGTGGCTTGATCATCCCAAATTTGCTAGCATTGTAGAAAGTTTATGGGGTCAGTCTATTGATGGTACGAAGCAGTATATACTTGCGTAGAAGTTGAAATCCTTAAAGCGTCCGTTAAGAGATTTGAATAAAGCTGAGTATGGTGGCATTCTAGAGCGTACAGCTACTGCAAATTCGGCCTTTAAAGAGGCGATCTCCTCACTCATGGCTAATCATGATAACGTTTCTTTAAAAGAAGAGGTACACAGATTACGGGATCGTGCGAATTTCCTACTTAATGCAGAAAAGAGCTTTCTTCAACAGCGTATGAGGACCACCCACTTAGTTGACGGCGACAGAGGTACGAAATACTTTCACAGCTTAATCAAACGAGATAATGCAAGAAAGAACATTTCCTACATCGTCCGAGATGATGGCACCCGCACTACATCCCCTACAGAAGTTGCCTCCCTCCTTGTAGATTTCTACACGCACCTCTTTGGCTCATCTCGGCCAAGCTCCCCCATTGATCCGACGGTCATGAGTCACGGATCCCTCGTCGGGGATCAACATTATGAGCAGCTTCTCAAACCTGTTGAAGTTGATGAAATCCGTAATGCCCTCTTTGATATCGGGAATGATAAGGCTCCGGGACCGGACAGCTACACCTCGGCTTTCTTCAAAAATAATTGGGAACTTGTGGGAACAGATTTGGTTGATTGTGTTCGTGAGTTCTTTGATACTGGTAGACTCCTTCGTGCAACAAATCACACCATCCTTTCCCTTATTCCGAAAAAATATAACGATCCTAAGGTGGGTGACTTTAGGCCAATTGGGCTCACAAATGTTACTTACAAAGTGATTACCAAAATTTTGGCTAACCAAATGGACCATTTACTTCCGAATCTCATTGATAAAGGACAAGGTGCTTTCGTGAGTGGTTGAAATTTTGTTGATAATGTTTTCCTTGCCCAAGAGTTGGTTAGAGGTTCGAACCGTGCAAGAGTTTCTCCGTGATGTATGCTCATGGTGGATTTTCGCAAAGCATTTGACACAGTTTCATGGGACTTCCTATCAGATATTCTCCATGGTATCGGGTTTCCTCCAAAGTTTGTGGGATGGATTCTTGCTTGTGTCACTACATTGTCCTTCTCGGTTTCTATCAACGGCGAGCTTCATGGCTTCTTCTGTGGGCAGCAGGGCTTAAGGCAAGGTGATCCCATGTCCCCTACTATATTTATCATTTGCCTCGAATATTTGTCTCGTTTGTTAAAGAAGAAATCGAGCAAACCGAGTTTTAAATTCTATCCGAAATGCGCCCGCACTCACACTACCCACCTCGCTTTTGCTGACGATTTGATACTACTTTCAAAAGGAGATGAGACATCGGTTAACATCCTTATGGAATGCTTGATCCATTTGGAAGATCTTTCGATACTATCACTGAATCCTTCTAAATCCAAAATATACCTAGCCGGGGTTAAAGGGATTGTTTATGATTGGATCATGGAAAGAGTTGGATTTGAAGTTGGCACTTACCCTGTGCGTTACTTGGGGATACTTCTCGCTCCTATGACCGTCTCAGTTACTGATTTTTCCCCTTTGACAGAGGCTATCTCGAGTTACATTCAAAAATGGGAACATATGAAACTTTCCTACGCGGGAAAACTTCAATTGATCACCTCCGTGCTTCAAGGGGTCGAATCCTTTTGGTTCCGCGCTTTTTCTTTGCACTCGGCAGCGCTTAACACGATCCGATCGCTCTGCCTCAACTTCTTCTGGGGGGGTAGACCTGCTCGGATTGCTTGGGAAAAAATATGTAAACCCAAAGATGAAGGAGGACTTGGCCTTATGGATATCAGAGTTTGGAATCGAGCCCTTCTTACCCGTTCGATTTGGTTATTACATTCTGACTCTGAGTCGTTATGGATAAAATGGGTGCATGAGTATTATCTTCGATGACAAACTATATGGGACTACCAAAGACGAGATAGAGACAGTCATCTTGTTCGGAAGCTTCTTGATATTAGAGACTCTTGGATACAGATATTTGGGGGTCGAGATAGTGCCATTCTGGGTCTTGAAAGCTGTACTTTGGGTGGAAAACTAATTACTAGACGTGTATATGAAGCCATGAGAACAAAAAGTGAGGCATGCCCAAATCTATCAAAGTTATGGAAGAGATTCATCCCACCTAAGTTTTCTTTCACCGTATGGCTAGCCTTCAATCGTCGCCTTGCCATGAAAGACACTATCCACTACATGGACTTGCCTAACATCAGCTGCCCATTTTGCAGGCACTCAGATGAGTCTGGTGCCCATCTTTTCTTTGCTTGCAGGTTCACTAAGGAAATCTGGAGTCATATCCGATCATGGCTGGGGATTACTCGAGAAATGACAACGCTTGATAGTGCACACAAATGGATTAGGAAGGAGCATCGAGGAACATCCTACCGATCCCGCGCCATCAATCTTGCCTTCCAAGCCACTGTTTTCGAGATTTCGCGCACCCGCAACCGCCTTGTGTTTGATGAAGAGACCGTGACTCAAGACACCATCGTTATCCGAATCACACTCATGACCTTGAAGATTTTATTTAGATTATATCCGCATTATCGACTCACATGTTAGAGTCCTTTTTCATTGTTTTCGGATTTTCTATGTAATAGTCCATTAGTGCCGGCCTGGAGACTTGTACTCTTTTTCCTTAGACCGGATTTTTACCCAACGGGTGGTTAAGGTTTTTTAAAGAGACAAGTGCTCTAGACCTTTATCAAGGCACTCTTGGACATGTCTTTTTCTTTTAGGTACATTAGAACCCTGAATTGTACTCACTTGAGAGATCATATGACTCTCTAGACGATTGTAACCTTGTACATATATATATACACCCACATTTACCCCCCAAAAAAAAATATGAGATCTTAGATACAACCCATTTTAGACAAATTAGAATTCTACTAATTTCATTTTGCATAAATTAGATTTCTTATTAATCAATTCAAATAGCATATCTCACTTTGCAGCGAAATTTTTCAAATTTTCGGTAACCAAACTTCATTGCAACGAAACAACAAAATAAATCTATTTTTGTTTCTCATCTCACCTGTACTCTTTAGTTACTAAATTATAATCAAACCCACATCTATATAACTAAATACATAATACATACGCTTTCTCGGCTGAGCCTGTCACCTTGTGTGGTTTACCTTCTGGCGTTGGTTTGCAGGCTATCGCGTCAGACTGAGGGTTTACCCTGTGCGCACTCATTGCACTCTGAGTAGCGGCTGCGGGTTCCCTCTGGAAAAAAAAAAAAAAAAACTAAATACATAACAACAAATAGATTTAAAAAAACATAAAAAAAACCTCAATCAACATTAATCGAAAACATCCACTCGGAAAATCAAATCTCTTTACGTTCTCCATCTCATGAAGATCTGAAGTCATACAGGTTTCTTTCAATACCAATTGGGTACGTTTTTATACTAAATATAAATATAAATATATATATAATCCATCTAACATTTACTATATCAATCTAAGTTAAGATATTTATAAATCTAACAAAACACCGTTTTATTCTAAATTTTTGTCATTTAATCTATAATTTCTTAATTTTCATAAGTTTTATATTTCATTTAATATAACTTAATTATTCAATTTAAAACGTATGTATTAAAATTTAAAACAATTATTTTAAATAAATTTCTTTGAATAAAACGAAACCCATAATCTATACATAAATATTAAAATATGTTTATTATCATATCTTAAGTATTTATTATATTTAAAATAATTATTTAAAACAAACTCTTTCAATAAAACGAAACTCATCATCCATACACAAATATCAAAATACGTTTACTATCATATTAATAACTAATTTAAATTGAGTCTAATATTAAATTCATATAATATTTAGCCAAATGAATTCATAAACTAATTATTCAAAAATAAACTTTGAATCATAAATAAAAATAAATAAATAAATAAATATCAGTATAAAAAAAATATGTCATGTAGCTATTTTCAAATTTTAAAAAAAACTCAAATTCATTGGTATATGTTTGCTAAAAAGAATTATCATACATGAATTTTTTCTCCCTTGAGTCTTCACTAATTTCCAATCTTCATTATCCTCATTTTAAACTTTCACTCACTCTAAAAGCAAAAATATTAATTAGAAATCAAACAAAATACACAAAATCAAATTAAAATTCCATTTAAAAAGAAGAGAGAGAATAAAGGTTAAAACTCAAATTTTATAGTTAACTTCGCTTAAAAGAAACATGCAATAAAAAAATTATCATCTAAAAGAAGAGAGAGAATAAAGGTTAAAACTCAAATTTTATCGTTTCTACCTCATTTATTTGGTTAGTTTGAAGAGTTTGATTCTGTTTTTTAAACATATTTCATGAATTCATATATAATCTCAATGTAAACATAACACCATTCTTTTTTCCTTCTAAAAAAAATGTGTTTTGTTTATATATTTTTCTCGTTATTCTGTTTAAAAATCAAGACAAAAAATTTCCTTTTTTCTTTCATTAATCTTACCATCTTTTGAAATAAACTATATTTATTCTAAGAAAAAGATAAAAACTTTATCGATAAAAATATAAAACAAATAAAATAAAAAAGAATTAGTATAGTTGACTAGAATGAAAGATAAGAAAAGAAAGTAAATACTACCATTTAAACCAAAATAAAAAGGAGCATACTGATTTCGTAAAATTTATAACACAAACAAGGTAAGATGGTAAAAGACTCTTTATAAGTTCAGTGAATGGGTCTTTTGCTTTAGATTATACATAATGTCGAAATTTTATTTTAATATATTTATTATCTACTATCTCACATTTAAATTTAATTATATAAATATTTTATATAAATATTTTGGTGTCTGAAATTTTGAAGTTGTTGCCAAGCAGCTTTCCCACAATGATTTACCAAAGAGGTATGGAAAAGTCAAATATCATACTAGAATTAGGTATCCTCCCTATTACCGATTGCGATCCTGTAAAATATGTTAAGCGAAGACCTAAGACGCAACAGTTTCTTCCATGTTCATGAGAAACATGAGCCAACATCTAAATCTCATAAATTACTATTTTTAATTTTTTTTCTTTATAATTTAATTGAGTCACACCAAATTCAGTTTTTGTTTTTCCTTATTAAGGACCATACATGCTTAAGCACAACTGCCTGTTTCCAGTTTTTTAAGTCTACAATCTCAAAAATTTCTTCTATCATTGGTAATGTTATATTAGATTATCTCATGGTCAGACCAAAGGTTTAAGAAAAATCTTTAAAAATCCTTGTAGGGAGGATAAAGATTAAGGACCACAATACCTAACCTGCGAAGAGAACAAATTTGATGAGCTGTAGCCAACCCGCGTAAGATAGGTGTTTGGAGGTCCAAAAACACATATGTGAAAGGATAGTTTAAAAAAGAAGACGACAATCAAAGTTGAATATTCATATAGTGATGAGAGTAACTCCAATATATTCTATTAGAAGGGAGCCAACCTTATGCATGATGAGGGAATTTCCTCTCACATTATTGCCAGAAAGTAATGAATGCTGAAAAATTATAGTAAATGTAATTTTATTGAGGGAAATTTTTGGGAATGTATTTTTATAGTAAAAGATATAAGGTTGAAATTAAATCCTGAAAAATGCACCTTCGGAGTTTGTTCAGGGAAGTTTTTGGGCTATATTAAAAGCAGTGATCTCTATAAAATCACCTCGAACAGTTAAAGAAGTGCAAATTTTAACAGGAAGGTTGGTTGCACTCAACAGATTTGTTTCCACATATTCTGATAAATGTTTGCCTTTCTTTCAAATATTGAAGGGATCGAAAAGGTTTGAGTGGACTTCGGAGTGTGAAGAAGCGTTTGCTAATAGTAAACAATTACTGGCATCACCAGAAATATTATCCAAGCCTCGAATTGGGGAGAAACTTTTCTTGTACATTGCGGTATCAGATTTTGCTGAAAGCGCATGATTGATTAGTGAGGAATCCGGAATTTCGAAGCCCGTATACTATGTCAGTAAAATTTTGGTGGAGTAGAAAAAAGATATTTGAAATTGGAAAAGTTAGCTTTAGCTTTGGTAATAGCAGTTCGGAAAATGCGACCTTATTTTCAAGCTTATACTATCGAAGTCAAAACTTCTTTTCTATTGAAAAATGTATTATTGCGGCAAGAAATTTCGGGGAGAATAACAAAATCGTCAATAGAATTGGGAGATTTTAATATTGTTTTTTCTCCCCTGGCAGCTATAAAAGCACAAGCATTGGCAGATTTTCTTGTTGAATTTCATTCGAGTGGATCAGACAAAGAAGATGGTCAAGATAAATTGTCAAATGTTCCGATGTGGGTAGTTCGAACAGATGGAGGATCTAGTGTTTCAGGGTGTAGTACGGGAGTTTAATTAATTTTCCCGTCTGGAGAAGTAATGCTCAGTCTATTAAATTTAGTTTTCACGCATCAAATAATGAAGCAGAGTATGAGGCCGCTTTGGCTGGGTTACGACTTGCAAAGATATGTGGAGCAAAAAATGTGAGGTTAGAAACAGATTTACAGTTGGTCGTAAATCATGTGTCTTGTTCTTCCGAATCAAAAAAAGATAGATTAATTTTGTACCTTCGTGAACTTTGAAATATGATATATTTGTTTGATTCTGTCACGGTCGAACACATAATTCGAGGAAGTAATATAGTGGCCGATTCTTCAGCAAGTGTTGCTTATAAAGAGGAGTATCCTTGGATTTCATTACAAGAAACTCCATAAATTTTGGTTCAATCAGGTCAGTATGGAATTTTAGAGGAATTATTAGTTACTTCCGATACAAGTCGAGGAGATTGGAGAATGGATATTTTAAATTTTTTAAACAATAATGACTTGTCAGGAGGTGTAAAATTAGCTAAAAATTGCGAAGAAAAGCTTTCGGGTATATTGTGTTGTATGGGATTTTATATAAGAAATCGTTGAGTATGCCTTTGTTATTGTGTTTGAGTAAACAAGAATCACAGAAGGTTTTGTCAGAATTGCAAGATGGAGAAGGATCAATACATTGTGGATTCAAAGCCTTAACTTGTCGGGTTTTGTTGGCATGGTTTTATTGGCCTACGATTATGGGAGATGCTAAGAATTTAGTTCATAGTTATGACATTTGTCAAAAGTTTGGCAATGATATTTATAAACCAACAATTCAACTTATGAATATAATCGAGGCTATACCTTTTGATAGGTGGGGAATAGATTTGGTAGGCCCATTACCCATCGCTTTTGGAGGACGACAAATGATAATTGTAGCATTGGATTATTTTACAAAGTGGGCTAAAGCAGAATCCATATTTTCAACTAAAGCTAAGTTTGTGATTAAATTCATTGTTAATAGTATTTGTTTTCGTTTTGGCATGCCTCGAAGAATCACAATAGACAATGGTCCACAATTTAATAATAAGGAGATGACTGCATTTTGTAGTTTGAAGGGGATTAAACAATGATTTTCTACACCTTTTCATCCTCAAGCTAATAGGTAGGTAGAAGTAATGAATATGACCATTTTAGAAGGGTTAAAAAATAATTAAACAGGAACGGGAGGAGAATAATCTAATTACTTACAAGATGTGATTTGGGCTTATCAAACAACTCATAGGGAAGCCACTAAAGAAACTCATTTTACTTTGGCATATGGTATGGATGTTGTTAGCCCTGTGGAATCCACTTTATCATCTCTTCAAATAATTCAAAGTGAAGACAGGTTAAATAAGGAGGCCATAAGAATGAGTCTAGATTTGGTTGAAGAAAAGCGAGTACGGGCTCATTTAAATGTAATTCGTTATCAAACTCTTATGAGAAGTCGATATCATTCGAGAGTGAAAAGACGTGAGTTCGAAGTGGATGACAAGGTGTTGAGGAATGTATTTTTACATACAAAAGAAAGACGCCTCGGAAAAATAGCTCCAAATTGGGAAGTTCCATATGTGGTCACCCAAAAGATAAAACGAGGATCTTATCGCATCTGCGATATGTAGAGGAGTAAGCTTCAACACCCATGGAATATACAATACTTGAAGATGTATTGGGAATGAATTTACATATTTTGAAATTGTTTCTCTTATGGTAAAATAGCATACTCTTTCCTATCATGTTGGTCCAGGATGGTTTTTAATGAGGTGCTATATAAAAAATTCACAATTATCAATAAAAATGCATTTTTGGCCAATGGTTATTTATGTATATTTGAGAAGTATTTCTTTTTAACGATTATAATTGACTGTTAAAGACAAATCATCATTGAGGTGAATTAAGATTAGAATTTTCCAAAGTGATAAATACACTTTTCAAAGAAACAATTATATTCGAAGTGTTACATTCAATAAATGCATTGTGTTATTCGAAGTGCTACGTCCAATAAATGCATTGTGTCATTCCAAATGCTACGTTCAATAAATGCACTGTGTTATTCGAAGTACTACGATTCAATAAATGCGATGTCTTACATAAATTAATATGCTCAACAATAAGTGTTATTGTTTGAGGTGATAATGCATTATCAAAAACAATTCTAAGTATCATGGCTTCGAATAATTGCGAAAGAAAAAATAAAAATATAATATAAACGCGTAATCCAAAATATAATTTAATTAGATTAATCACATGATAAACTTGATAGATAAATTATAATTGATTAGTACAAGAAAGTTTGTGAAAACAAAAGTTGATAAAATCTATACAGAGAATGTCTCTAGGGTGGTCTTCATTTTAGCTTAAACTAGTTTATAAAAAGTAATGTTGATGACATACATTGTATGGTAGCTATTGAAAATAATTAATTGATGATATAGGAAGAAATAAAAATGGTGTTGCAAACTTCATCAGGAATAGAAGAAAGAAAGAAAGCTATAAAGTATCTTACAATTACCCCCCACCGGATCCTTGGGTTGTAGCCACTGTTATGGTGGTTGATACATGCAACAGACTCTTCTTGTGTGCTGGATACGGAGTTGAGGAATGATGGCCAGTCTCCTGCCGTTATTCAGTGCGCTACCCTTGAACGCAAAAGTGTGCTTACATGTCTGGTACTGAAAATATTCACACAATTATAAAGGCTAAGCTGACATTCGACTCCACACGGTCACCTGATTATAAGGTAATTTTTCTTATTTTGAGAGAATTCTCTCGTTACGAAATAAAAATTTACTTCCCGGCTACGAAATTGTGGAAATATAATATGAGTAGTGTTTCTCTCCCAGCACAAGATATAACACTTGAGACCATTTTTTGGAATCAATGTGTGTGTTTTAGGGCCAACACTCTTCCTAACACCGTATTGTGGTACTTTAATGTGGATACCAAACATTTAGGCACAACTGAAATGGCTGGCTTTCCATTCCGGAACGAGAGAGACTCAATCTATGGAGTATATAAAAGAGAGCCATGGTCATCTTTCTACAATTTGGTAGCCGAGGAGTAAATCTTTATTTGGTAACAAAACGATTCTCTTAAAGTAAAAACAACTACCTTATAATTAGGTGACCTTGTGGAGTCGAATGTCAGCTTAGCTTCATAATTGTGTGAATATTTTCAATACCATGCATGTAAGCACACTTTTATATTGAAGGGTTGCGCACTGAATAACGGCGGGATACTGGCCACCATTCCTCAACTCTGTATCCAAAAAACAAGAAGAGTCCATCGCATGAATCAACCACGATACCAATGGCTACCGGGGCTCCGAATGGAAACAGGGTTCCGAACGGAAATGTATACGCCTTATTTATATAATGACACTCTACTTATTGGTGTCTCAGTCTAATTAAAAAAACTATTTTTCTAACAAGTGGTATAAGACCATTCACCATAGGGCTAGGCTAAATTGAGCCTCATTAATTTAAAACGAGATACCGCTAAAATGAGATCCCTTTTTCTTATAATGAGATCCTAAAATCTGACCAAAAACTTGAAAATACTATTTTGCCCCTCACAATGGGTTTTTATATGTGAGCGAAAAATAGACCTTTAAAGTTTTTTTAAAAAATAAATTTTTGTGTCTCATTATGAAGAAAATGGGTCTCGATATAGTCGAGCCCTTCACAATATCCACCTCCGGATGTTCATGCTTCATCTTTTCCTCCTTTTGTGCTGCTTGAGAAATAAGCTAGTTGAGAGTCCATTTCTCAAACTGACAGTTTTAAGAAGCTTCAAAGCTCTTATATTGACGAGAAAAGAGTGAAACACAAAACTTACTGTAAAATATTATGAAAGGTCACTTTTAAGTGCTTTCAACTTAGAAGTGATGTATGACATTTTCAAGATGTGTTGTTCAAAAAATCTATTTACCACGATACTTTATATAGGCTAACTTGATAAGTATCATCTTGATAACTATATGGTTCTTGGCAAAACATTTCTCGACCTCAACGAGAATTGTGTTTGTATTGGTGAACTCGATTGCAAATGTACCAAGAAATGATAATGGAATTGCTTGCTTTATAATCATCATACGTAACATGTTGGACTTTTCTTAAGCCTATGATTATTTCTTCTCTATAGGATAACTTTCTTGAGTTAGAGGTTTAGGCTCATTGACCATTAATGCCAAGTCATAATCTTGACAAATCAAATGGAACAACATGTCTTACTTCTATAGCTTAAAACATCCATTTATATCGATGACGGTAGTTCGTATTTAGTTGAATCTATTTGTGATGTGTGTTTATTAATTACTCGTGGAAATATTATGTACTTAACAAACATATTGTATGTAACTTCTTTCATAAGGAATGTGTTTTTCTTTTTCTGTTGTTCGACAAATTGGGTTATTGTTGTCTATTTGGAAAGGAAAATTAATGTCTTTATTTACATGGTAATATTGTTGTTTCTCGGAAGTTAATAAGGAATGATAATTTTTATTTGTTATATACTATAAAGAAGCACAAAGAAATAATGAATGTAAATGTATCCGAAAAAATAAATATTGTAAAATAGAAATATGGCAAAACTTTAGCACAAGAGATTGGGTTCGCATTTTTAGATAGAAAACTGAAAAGTTTATTTTCGAAGGTTTATTGAATGGGCTGGATTTTTGGGACTTCGATATAGGCATTGAATCCAAAAACATTAAACTGAGGAAAGTGAAAAAATTAGATGGAGATATAAGGAAAATTGGTCTTATACATGATATATAAAAACATTTGCAGACCATTCCCTACACCATCATGGAGCGGCCAACGATGTTTCATATCATTTATTGATAACTTTTTTCACTACGGGTATTTATATCTTATTCGAGAAAAAATAGCGGTCATTGATAAATCGGACCGTGGTGGTAAATACTATAGAAGATACGATGGTTCAAGTTAATAACGTCATGGGCCGTTTCCAAACCTCCTAAAGAACATGATTTTTTTAATAAAGATATTGAGTAAACGATCTTTAGGGTGCGGTAAGATAAAAACTTGTCCAGCGGCTCAAACCTTAAATGTTAAATATATATAGATCATAGAAACAAACAAGATATTCACACAATTGTTATTGATTATTTATTTTTACTATTAACTTTAACTTTCACCTAAGTTCAGAATGATTCAAGTACGTTGTGAAGTATTGTGTTTGTAAGGTTTTAAATCTAGGTTGATCTTATTTTTAGCTTAAACGAGTTTATAAAAAGTAATGATGATGACGTACATTATATGGTAGCTATTGAAAATAATTAATTGACGAAATAAGAAGAAAGAAAAATGGTGTTGTAAACTTCATGAGGAATAGAAGAAGAAAGGAAATTATAAAGTATCTTACAACTACCCCCCACCGGATCCTTGGAATGTAGCTACTGGGATGGTGGTTGATTCATGCAATCGACTTTTCATGTGTAATGGATACGGAGTTGAGGAATGATGGCCAGTCTCCTGCCGCTATTCAGCGCGCAACCCTTGAACACAACAGTGTGCTTACATGTCTAGTATTGAAAATATTCACACAATTATAAAGGTTAAGCTGGCATTCGACTCCACACGGTCACCTGATTATAAGGTGATTGTTTTTATTTTGAGAGAATCGTCTAGTTACAAAATAAAGATTTACTCGGCCACCAAATTATGGAAAGACAGTATGAGTAGTGTTTCTATCCCAGCACAAGATATAATGCTTGACACCATATTTTGGAATCAATTGTGTGTTTTAGGTCCAGCACTCTTCCGAACACCGTGTTGTAGTACTTCTATGTGGATATCGAACAATTAGGCACAACCGAAATATCTGGCTTGCCATTATGGAACGAGAGAGACTCAAGCTAGGGAGCATACAAAAGAGAGCCATGGTCATCTTTCCATAATTTGGTAGCCGAAGAGTAAATCTTCATATCGTAACGAGACGATTCTCTCATAATAAAAACAACTACCTTATAATTAAGTGCCCGTGTGGAGTCGAATGCCAGCTTAGCCTTAATAATTGTGTGAATATTTTCAATACCAGGCATGTAAGCACACTTTTGTGTTCAAGAGTTGCGCACTGAATGACTGGACACTATTCCTCAACTCTGTATCCAGAAAACAAGAAGAGTCTGTCGAATGAATCAACCACCATACCAATGGCTACCAGGGGTCCGAATCGAAACAAGGTTCCGAACGGAAATTTATACGCCTTATTTATATGATGACACTCTACTTATTGGTGTCTAAGTCTAATTCAAAAATGATTTTTCTAACAAGTGGTATAAGAGCATTCACCATAGGGCTAGGCTAAATTCAGACTCATTATTTTAAAACGAGATACCACTATTATGAGATCACTTTTTATAATAATGAGATCCTAAAATCTAACCAAAAACTTAAAAATACTATCTTGCCCCTCACAATGGGTTTTTATATGTGAGGGAAAATAGACTTTTAAAGTTTTTGAAAAAAAATAGATTTTTGTGTCTCATTATGAAGAAAATGGGTCTCAATATAGTCGTGCCCTTCACAATATCCACCTACAGATGTTCATGCTTCATCTTTTCCTCCTCTTGTGCTGCTTGAGAAATAAGCTAGTTGAGAGTCCGTTTCTCAAACTGACAGTTATAAGAAGCTTCAAAGCTCTTATATTGATGAGAAAAGAGTGAAACACAAAACTTACCATAAAATATTATGAAAGGTCATTTTTAAGTGCTTTCAACTTAGAAGTGATGTTTGACATTTTCAAGATGTGTTGTTCAAAAAATCTATTTACCACGATACTTTATATAGGCTAACTTGATAAGTAGCATCTTGATAACTGTATGGTTCTTGGCAAAACATTTCTCGACCTCAACGAGAATTGTGTTTGTATTGGTGACCTCGATTGCAAATGTACCAAGAAATGATAATGGAATTGCTTTCTTTATAATCATCATACGTAACATGTTGGATTTTTCTTAAGCCTATGATTATTTCTTCTCTATAGGATAACTTTCTTGAGTTAGAGGTTTAGGCTCATTGACCATTAATGCCAAGTCATAATCATGACAAATCAAATGGAACAACATGTCTTACTTCTATAGCTTAAAACATCCATTTATATCGATGACGGTAGTTTGTATTTAGTTGAATCTATTTGTGATGTGTGTTTATTACTTACTCGTGGAAATATTATGTACTTAATAAACATATTGTATGTAACTTCTTTCATAAGGAATGTGTTTTGATTTTTCTGTTGTTCGACAAATTAGGTTATTGTTGTCTATTTGGAAAGGAAATTTAATGTCTTTATTTACATAGTAATATTGTTGTTTCTAGAAATTTAATAAAATAGTGATAATTTTTATTTGTTAAATACTATAAAGGATCACAAATAGATAATTGATGAGTCCGGATTCTGTCACCACCTTTTATGAGAACCAGACAGGGTCAATTCGGACAATGTCCACCTTATCGGACAGGGGCAGTTCGGACACCATCATCCATTGAACTATCCGAACAGAACTAAAGTACTTAAAACACTAATCACTTTTTGACTAAGCTGCCTATTTACTTACTTAGAGCTAACGGGTCTTTAAACTCGACCTGAATCTATTAAACACGACCCGAAAGCCCATAAGGCCCAAATGTGAGGGTATAAATACCCAACCACCAACATTAAATGAGGGTAATGAAAATTAAATACAATCAGACAGCTCAATTCTCCCTCTACATTCTACCCAAACATTAAATACTCTCAAAATTCCAAAAAACTCTAGACAAAAGTTACAAACTTACCCTCAGACAAAAATAAACCACACCAAATTGGCGACCACAGTGGGAGCTACGACGGTGCCTGAATCTAGCATTCAAAACCATCAGAAAAATCAGTCCGAATGAATCCGGACGTACCGGAAGTACAACCAGTTTTGCTTGAAGTGGTGGGGGAAAATGATGAATATACCATCGAGGAGCGTGATAGATTGAAGGGCGAAATAGAATCTCTGAGGGCAAAGAAGGTAAGATGGGCATAAAAGAGAAGTCAAAGGCATCAGTTGCTCATCATACTGATAACCCTAGAGAGTATGAGCCTTCGAAGACCCATGTGAGTGCGAAGAAGACTCATGCTAGCTCCAAAAAGTCTCACTGATCCAAGCCAGTGGAGAGCTCTGTTTCAGACTCAGAATCTTCCAGTAGCTCCTCGGACGAAGATGGAATTGAAGAATCCTTGTCCTCCAGCAGTGATGAGGGCCGATCTAAAAAGAAACAAAAGTTGGTTAAGAAGTATTCAAGAAAAAGGGATAGGCATGAAAAGTTAAAGAGGCATATAGGCAAAGGATCATCTCATAGCCGGAGACACATAGACCGGATGCTGGTGGATCCTTTTGCCTTCCATGATGAGCCAGGTATCTTTGCAACACCTAACGAGGATACCATTTTCAGTCGTGGCCGGAATTGGAGACAATCTCCATTGTCTTCCAAGATCCTGTCCGGGAACCTCCCCAAGAGGTTCGATAGCACGAAGATGGAAAAATACGATGGAAGTAAAGACCCGGACAATCTCTTGGAACAATTCAAAAATTTCATGATGAACTTCGATGATGACGATAAGTTTCTTTGTAGAGC
Source organism: Limnanthes douglasii subsp. nivea (assembly GCA_036936605.1). Taxonomy (NCBI): domain Eukaryota; kingdom Viridiplantae; phylum Streptophyta; class Magnoliopsida; order Brassicales; family Limnanthaceae; genus Limnanthes; species Limnanthes douglasii. The sequence goes on along the minus strand of JAUPFV010000001.1, from coordinate 9,462,432 downwards.
ATTCTCCCAGTCTTTTACGGGGAGTGCCCTGAAGTGGTATAACAGCCTACCACAGGGGTGCATTAGAAATTTTGATACCTTTTGGGTAGCCTTCCGGAGGCAGTTTCTTGGAAGTAAGGAGGTGAAGGGAAATAGAGATACAATTATCCATTGTGCCCAAGAACTGAATGAATCTCTGAAGGAATATATAAGTCGCTTTGTAAATACCAAAAATGGGTTGGCTGATTGCTTCGAGCAAGTAGCAATAGCCTCTCTGAGGCAGGGCTTAAACCCTGGAAATTTGGCTGATTCAGTGACCAGAAAAAAGGCCATGACATGGGGAGGTTTACCAAATCAGGTTGGAAAGAAAATTAAAAAGGACGAAACAAAGAAAACTAGGGTGCACAGGCAGGTGAGGTCTGCCCTGATTGCTTTAAAGCAAGAAGTCCAGAATCTGATTTGAAAGAGGAAAGTTGGGAGCATATGTTAAAAGAGGAGGAGGAAATAGGCCTGATAATGTTCATCGGCCTGGTCCAAACAATGCAAAAACATCCGCTCCAGAGGGAGCTATGGTGATAATCGAGAGATTCAATGTAGAGTCAAAGTACTTGGACCCTGATCCAACTTGACAGAGTGGGTGCCATTGAGGAATGTTGTAAAACAGTGTCCGGGCTTATTAACTTTTTTGAGTCACTCACAATTTTCAGAGGGGATACTATGACAGCACCCACTGCTTCTTCGAGGAAGAGGCATGTCCATACTTTAGCTACCCAACTGGAGGGAGGCATGACTTCCTATCAATTGCAGATTCCATTTCCCTTCATTGTGTTCGATGAGGATGACTTGAGGGATATAGCAGGTCCTCATGAAGATGTTGTTGTCATAGGAGCATCCATTGGGGGCAATGACGTAAGACGAATTTTGGTGGATACTGGGAGTTCAGCCAATATCCTCTTTTTAACTTCCTACAAAAAGATGAAAACCATGCGGTAATTCAGCGTTCGAACAGGTCAATTTTGGGTTTCACTGGAAGCTCAGCAGATGTGATCGAGGAGTTCGAAGAAGAAGTTTTGTTGGGCAAGGGCCCTTTTAAGAAGATGGTTAGAATACTGTTTGTCGTAGTGGATTGTCCCACTTGTTATTATCCTATTCTAGGGAGGTCTTGGCTCTCTGGGATGCATGCAGTGGCCTCAACAGTCCACCAATGTTTGAAATATGTTGTGCAAGGACAAGTGGGAGTTGTTCGGAGCAGCCAAAAGATTGCAACAGAGTGTTATGCAACAGCACTGGCTCCTCGGACATTGAGAGCAGTTTGTATCAATGAAGAATAGCAGTTTGAGAGGCTTTCTAGGGGTGAGGGTGAAATTGATGACCCCAGAGAGACCCCTGGAGTTTTAATACCAGTTGAGGAAGTCGAAACACATTCTTTGGAAGAGGGAAAAAATGTTAAGATATGGTCCAAAATGGCATCCGAACTGAAGGGAAAAATGTTGAAGTTCCTAAGAGACCATCAGCATGTTTTTTCTTGGTGCAATGCTGATGTTACCGGGGTACCAGCAGATATTATATCACACCACCTATCCATCCGAAGAGACATAGCACCCGTAGTACAAAAAAGAAGAGCTTTTTCCAAGGAAAATGCTGATGTCATAGTTCAAGTAGTCGACAGACTTACCAAAATGGGGCACATAAAGGAGTCTCAGTATCCTTTATGGACAACCAATCCGGTTTTGGTGAAAAAGAAAAATGGCAAGTGGCGTATGTGTATTGATTTTACAGATCTCAACAGGGCTTGCCCAAAGGATTTATACCCTGTCCCCCGGATTGATCAGCTGGTGGATTCTACATATGGGAATAAGCTACTATCTTTCATGGATGCCTTCTCCGGGTATAACCATATTCAAGTAGATCCAAAGGATCAGGAGCATACTACGTTTGTCACTGATAGGGGCCTTCATTGTTACAAGGTTATGCCATTTGGATTAAAAAATGATGGGGCTACCTATCAGAGGTTAGTAAACAAAGCTTTTGCTGATCAAATTGGAAGAAATATGGAAGTATACATCGATGACATGATGGTTAAAAGTATGGACAAAGAGTTACACTTCGCAGATCTCTAAGAAACGTTTACCAACTTAGTAAAAGTAAATTTGAAACTAAATCCAGAAAAGTGTGTGTTCGGAGTACAGTCCGGGAAATTCCTAGGGTACATAATAAGTGAGCAAGGGATACAGCTTGATCCGGACCAGCTTAATGTTTTATTCCAAATGGAGCCACCTCGGAATTTTAAATAAGTACAAAGATTGACCGGGAGGTTGGCTGCGTTAAATCGATTCATTTCAAGGTCTTCGGACAGGTGTGCCCTGTTTTTTCAAACTTTAAAAGGTGCAAATGGATTCGACTGGACTTCGCAATATGATGAGGCTTTTAATGAAATTAAAAAACATCTGTCCTCCCCCAAGACTTTATATAAACCTATTGAAGGGGAGACTCTTTTCATATACTTACTGGTTTCCAGTTGTGCCATAAGTGCTATGTTGGTGAGAGAGGTGGATAGTTATCCCCGTCTAGTGTATTACATCAGCAAGAGCTTGATGGATGCAGAAAGAAGCTATCTAAATCTTGAGAAGTTAGCATTAGCCCTGGTAATTACTGCTAGGAAGATGAGGCCTTATTTTCAAGCTCATCCTATCCCCTGAAAAACGTACTACAAAAGGCAGATATTTCGAGTAGAATGACTAAGTGGTCAGTGGAACTAGGGGACTTCGATATTAATTTTTCTCCTCGAACAGCAATCAAAGCCCAAGTTGTGGCTGATTTCTTAGTTGAAATCCACTCAGATAGGGTTACAGAGCAAACAACTGAGATGAAAGATAAAAAGGTCTGGGTCGTTCGGACGGATGATGGATCAAGTACTATGGGATGTTGTGCAAGGGTATGCTTGACCTCTCTGTATGGTGACTAAATGTACCAAGCTATATGTTTTGCTGTTAGGGCTTCCAACAATGAGTCCGAATATGAAGCTGCTATAGCTGGTTTAAAGTTAGCTCTTATTTGTGGAGCCAAAAGGGTCAAGTTGATGAGTGATTCCCAGCTTCTTATCAATCATGCGCAAGGTCAATCTGAAGCCAAAAAGGAGTAGCTAATAAAATACTTAATTCTTCTCAAAGATATGGCACTTAAGTTCAAGATTATTGTTTATGAGCACATACCCCGAACAGAAAATGAACTAGAAGACTCCTTAGCAACCATAGCCTATACTGAATCATACCCTTGGATCCATGTGCTGGACTGCCCTTCCATTCAACTCAATATGGGGAAGGAGGAAGAAAGCTTCGATATACAAATGAAACAGCCCCAAGATTGGAGGTTTCCTCTCCTTCAATATCTCTCTGATGGCATCTTGTCTCCGGACAAGTCAAAAGAAATAAAAGTAAAGTACAAGGCTCGTGGTTTTATCATACTAAGAGATGTTCTTTATAAGAAGTCTTACAGTAAACCCCTCTTACGATGTTTGGGGGTTGATGAATCTCAAATAGTCCTCTCTGAATTACATGATGGTGATGGGTCAGCTCACTGTGGATTCAGGGCTCTAACAAGGAGAGTTTTATTGGCTGGTTATTATTGGCCCTCTATAATACAAGATGTTAAAGAGCTGGTGAGGAGGTGTGACCCATACCAGAGATATAGCAATGAAATTCATATCCCAACCATCCCTTTAGAGTCAGTTTCTGAGCCTATACCTTTTGCTCGATGGGGGTTGGATTTGGTGGGACCTCTACCTATGTCATCCGGAGTACGCAGGACAATAATTGTTGCTATTGATTATTTTTCGAAGTGGATCGAAGCAGCCCCATTGGCAGGTACAACATCAAAAGCTGTCATAAAGTTCATTTTATCCAATATCTGTTGCAGATTTGGAATTCCACAGAAGATAACAACAGACTATGGGCCACAGTTCGACAACAAGAAAATGGAGAGTTTTTGTGCCTCTAGAGGTATACAACATTGTTTCTCTTCACCTTTCCACCCACAAGCAAATGGTCAGGTTGAAGTGTCTAACAGAACTATACTGTCCGGTTTGAAGAAAAATTTAGAAGGACTACTGGAAAATGGCCTAGTTATTTACAAGAGTCACCTTTTGCCTTGGTCTATGGGATGGATGTCATAGCTCCCATAGAAGCAACTCTCCCTTCATTTCGAGTTCATAACTTCTCTGAACACGCTAACGAGGGGGCTATCCGAGGTCAACTTGATTTGATAGAGGAAAGAAGAGTCAAGGCACACCTTAGAGTTGTGCACTATCAAGGTTTGATGAGAAGCAGGTTTGCTTCCAAAGTTAAAAGAAGAGATTTTCAGCCGGGGGATAAGGTGTTAAGGAAAGTCTTCTTACACACTAAAGAGAAGCTGCTCGGCAAACTAGCCCCAACTTGGGAAGGACCCTATATGGTCATTGAAAGGCTTAAACCTGGGACATACTGGCTAGAAGACAAGGATGGAAGGGTTTTGAATCACCCTTGGAATATCGAGCACCTCTGGATGTATCTGGAGTAGAAACTATGTAAATATTTACTTGTTTAAAAGTCCATGTAAATATTTGGGGGCATACTCTTTCCTACCCTGGTGGCGCGGGGAGGTTTTAATGAGGTGTTCGGGCTCTTTTATAAAATTTGATGCCTTCTTAAAAATTCGGAGTGTTCTTACTTTGTTTCTTGTCAAATTTTTGTTTAAACACCGGTCGGATTGAATTAAAGGTGTGATGACTACTTAAACATTTGTCATCGGAGAATTTAAACACTCTCACTTTAAGATGTTTATGAAGTAACTAAGGGCTGTTTAAAAATTAGCCACTAAAATTGAAAAACTATGAAAGAATGCAAGAATTGTGCAAAATAAACATACTCATTAAAACGACCGAAGTGCCTTGGCCATCCAAGGACTTTAAATTGTCAATCAAAGCAAAAAGATCTATCCGGTCAAACACCGGACACAGTTACAAAAATGCCTTGACCTTCCAAGGACTTTAGTTCAATCAAAACAAAAGGTAAAAAAAAAGTTGATATTTTAAGACTGAGCCTTTGAAGACGGCTTAGCCTCACTTGTCTTCTTCTTCTTGAGGTCATCATTCTCCTCATTTGGATTCTCCCCGGTTTTCTCTTCCTCATCGGATGAGTCAACACTAGAAATAATCATGCAAATATCCATCGGCCATGGTGTGGAAGGGAAGGTCTTTGTGCTCTACATAAGTCCACAAATCTCCCAGATGCCTCTTCGGGAACTTTTCGTGAAAAAGCAAAACCATGTCTGACTTCACTTTGGCATACATCTCTTCCTGAGTATCTATCACATTGTTGGCATAAGCATCAATCTTGGCATGGATTTTTGCCTCTTGCTCCCTTAGCAGATCGGCTTTTTCCTCTGTAGCCTTGGACACCGAGTCCTCGAGTGCGATCTTGTCATTGGTCAAAGTATGAATGACTTGGTCCTTGGCCCTCATCTCCTCTTTTGAAGAGGTGAGATCTTTCTCCAACCCGGACCTCTTTTCCCGGAGGCCTTTGATAGTATCTTCTAAGGCAGCTACCTTTGTGACCCAACCCTCCTGGTTCTTCTTTAACTCCTCGTTTTCTCTCTTCAAAACATCAGCGTTTTGGTTGGCAATAAGGAGGTCTCCGGACAATCTCTCCTTGTCAGAATTAAGGGCAGTAATGATTGCTGACTGACCTCGCACTTGTTTCTCCAGAACCAGCATTGGCTGAACATTACTCAATATAGAGTGAGTTATAACATCTCTTTCCCTTGAAACGGTGAAAGACTTACCATTGAAGGTAACAGTGTTCGAAGTTCTTGGAGGGAGGTAGGGCCCAGCAAAGTCGTCTCTGGGGAGGTTTTCAAAGTAGTCACCAAGTCCCTCAAGCCCTGTAATGTCGACACCGTCAATGCTGATGTCTCCTCCTCCAACCTCATCAGTTTGAAAATCATCAGGGATCTCTTCTGATCTTGTTGGATCTGTAGGGTCAACAGGAGGGAGGGGCTCCGGAGGCCGGAGAGAAAGTTCATCACCCCTGAAGGTCTTTTTCTTCTTGGCCTTCCTGTCCTTGCTTTTTGCTCCCTGTTTCCTGTCTCTCTTAGGAGCCCTTGGAGGTTTTGGAGATCCTGCCTCTTCCCCACATCTCTCATGCTCCACTACTTCAAGAAGAGCAGCGTCAATTTGACTTGAAACTGGCCCATCTTGGTTTGTTGGGGCAGTTTCTTCCGCTTCAGTGGGGTTGGCCTCAACTGCACTAAGCTTCCCCTTACCTTTCTTGCCCTTCATCTTACTCAGGGCCTTGGCTCTACCGGGCAAATATAATGCCCCATCCGGTGCGTGTGTTCTTTTAAGGACTACATCCGGAGGGGGTGGGGTGATAAGCTCCTCCCAGGATAATTCCCTTCGGTCAGTAGTGCTCCAGAGGTAGGACCTTGCAAGATTGCCTCCGGTAAAGGCATTGTGAAAACGGTTCCCCCACTTGTCAGCAGCCCAAGCGTTTAACTTGGTACAAGTGACCTGCTCGGCCTTCAGATGATCATTAAAGTCTTTGGGCAACTCTATAAAAAAAGGTTTGCAACAAGATAAGTTAGTTAAACAAGTTTGATTAAAATAAAAGTGGAAGTGTGGGGTAGGATTCTTACAATCGCTTTGCCATCTGCTGGTAAGGAGGCTCGGGTTGACACCGACTTTGATCTTCCTCCCATTCTCCCAAGCACCACTCACAAACACAAAGTGAGTCTTCCAATTTCTCTCCGACTCAAGCAGGTCATGCACTACTTTGTAATTATTACCCATGTTGAAGTGATAGAAGGGAATGTGGTGGTTTCTGAAGAGGCTGGCCACAGCTGCGAACTCCTCCATTGGAAGAGGAATTCCAGAGAGTCTAGAGGCCATGATACAGGCCATGAGAGTGTACCAGGCATTAGGGCTCAGTTGACTTGGACAAAGCTTGATGAGGTGGAAGTACCTAACTATCTCCGGATCTAAGGGAACCCTTAGTCCTCAGTTAAAGAGTTCAGTGAAGATGACTATTTCACTGAGCTTGCAGCCCATTGGGGTTTCAGGGTCTATTGGGATCCTTATTTTTACGTTTTCCAGAATCCCCCACTTTGTACGCATCCGACCCAATTCGGCTATGTGGATGCAAGCATAAGTAATTTTTTGTAAAGCAAGAAGATACTTAACACTAACCTTGTGGAAACAAGGTCCCACTTTTCCCTCAAGGATCTCTGGCAGATCTGGGTGCCTAAGGCATAGTTTTTCTTTGCCTTTTTCCTTCTTGGCAGCACCAGCATCACTCGTTTGTCCGGAGACTTCGGACTCAAACGGAGCCTCTTCGATATAATTCTCCAATACTTCTTCCATTACTGAGGAGGGGTTTTCGGTTGTTTTTGGGTGAGGTGAGTTAGAGTTTGGCTCCGTATACCCTCCGGATTGTGGGGTTTCACTGGTCCCTTGAACTCTGGTCTCCGGCTGGGGCTCAGATGCGGTAGTTTCTTTTTGGAGACTTGAGCTAGATGCCTATGGTCCGGACAGCTTGTCCTTAGGTATTTTCATGGGTGCCTCTGACCCCTTGTCACTGTCCTTGGCCTCTGACTTGGAAGGTGTACCTTTTTTAGCCTGCCCTTTTACCAGGCGACCTCTTCTCCGATCAACTAGTTTATTGGGAGAGACATCTGCATCTGATCCCATGTCGATAAATGGGGAAGGCTTCTTGAAACTGGTAACTGCTTGCCTTGGTTCAACAGTGGGCTCCGATTCCTGAACCGACGAGCATGAAACAATTGGCAAAAGATTGGTTTGAAACAATCTCCTCGGTTTAACGATCCTGGTTGAAGAAGAGCCCTGGTCAGGCTCTATGTTTGGAATTTCTGGTTTGTCGACAGGGGAAGTAGGTAGGCCTGCAGCAATGCGCCTTTCCTGTTCAACTTTTTGTGCCTTTTCTAGCTCTGATAGATTAAGCCACCCGCCTTTGATTAAAGTGTTCCTATCTGTGAACATAAACTCACAACCAAAAAGAAGAATTTGTGTTTGAGAGAGAAAGCTCTGAAATTTAGCAAAGTAAGTATGAAGATGATGGTAAAACAGTGAAGAAGTGATTAATTTATAGTAAATACCCAGAAAGGTGCTTTGATACCTAGGAGAATTTGAAAGGATTGCAATGATTAGGGAACGGCGTTGATGTCATCTTCATTAAATGAAGATGTTACTTTTTGGAGAAGGTGGGAGCGAAATTCTAGGTGAAAAAACGACTAAAGTAACGAACCAGAGAGAGACACGTGTCCCATGAACTCTGGCAAGAAACCGTTTAGTTTTCAAGAACTTTTTTTAGTCCGGGTAAAGCTGTAACACAGTTCGAAGGACCTGTCCAGATGTAACTGTCACCAACAACAGACTGTTTTCTAGGTCTTGACAAAGGTTTTTGAACACCACCTACAAAGGGGCTATTGATGAGTCCGGATTCTGTCACCACCTTTTATGGGAACCGGACAGGGTCAATTCAGACAATGTCCACCTTACCGGACACGGCCAGTTCGGACACCATCATCCATTAAACTATCCGAACAGAACAAAAGTACTTAAAACACTAATCACTTTTTGACTAAGCTGCCTATTTACTTACTTAGAATTAATGAGTCTTTAAACTCGACCCGAATCTATTAAACACGACCCGAAAGCCCATAAGGCCCAAATGCGAGGGTATAAATACCCAACCACCAACATTAAATGAGGGTAATGAAAATTAAATACAACCAGGCAGCTCAATTCTCCCTCTACATTCTACCCAAACATTAAATACTTTCAAAATTCAACAAAACTTTAGACAAAAGTTACAAACTTACCCTCATACAAAAATAAACCACACCAATAATGAATATAAATGTATCCGAAAAAATAAATATTGTAAAATAGAAATTTGGACTGAAAACTTTATTTTCGAAAGTTTATTAAATGGGCTGGATTTTTGGGACTTCGATAGAGGCATTGAATGCAAAACAATTATAACAAGGAAAGTGAAAAAATTAGATGGAAATATAAGGAAAATTGGTCTTATACTTGATGTATAAAAATATTTTCAGACCATTCCCTACACCATCATGGAGCGGCCAACGATGTTTCGTATCATTTATTGATAACTTTTTTCATTACGGGTATTTATATCTTATTCAAGAAAAAATAGAGGACATTGATAAATCGGACCGTGGCGGTAAATACTATAGAAGATACGATAGTTCAAGTGAATAACGTTATGGGCCGTTTCCAAAGCTCCTAACGAATATGATTTTTTTAATAAAGATATTGAGTAAACGATCGTTAGGGTGGGGTAAGATAAAAACTTGCCCAGCGCCTCAAACCTTAAATGTGAAATATAAATAGATCACAGAAGTATTGTGTTTTTAAGATTTTAAATCTAGGGTGATCTTATTTTTAGCTTAAACCAATTTATAAAAAGTAATGATGATGACGTACATTGTATGGTAGCTATTGAAAATAATTAATTGACCAAATAAGAAGAAAGAAAAATGGTGTTGCAAACTTCATGAGGAATAGAAGAAGAAAGAAAAATATAAAGTATCTTACAATTACCCCATTCGAAATGCTACGTTTAATAAATTCATTGTGTTATTCGAAGTACTACGATTCAATAAATGCGATGTGGTATATAAAGTAATATGCTCAACCATGAGTGTTATTGTTTGAGGTGATAATACGTTATAAAAAAAATTCTAAGTATCATGGCTTCGAATAATTGCGAAAGAAAAAATAAAAATAAAAAATAAATGCGTAAACCAAAATGTAATTTAATTAGATTAATCACATAATAAACTTGATCCATAATTTATAATTGATAAGTATAAAAACGTTTTTGAAATCAAAAGTTGATAAAATTTATAATTTTAGCTTAAACCAGTTTATGAAAAATAGCGATGATGATCTACATTGTATGGTAGCTATTGAAAAAATTAATTGATGAAATAAGAAGAAATAAAAATGGTGTTGCAAACTTCATCCGGAATAGAAGAAGAAAGGCAGCTATAAAGTATCTTACAATTACCCCCACCGGATCTTTGGGTTGTAGCCACTGGTATGGTGGTTGATTCATGAAAGGGACTTCTTGTGTGCTGGATATGGAGTTGAGGAATGATAGTCAGTCTCTTGTCGTTATTCAGTGCGCAACCCTTGAACACAAAAGTGTGCTTACATGTCTGGTATTGAAAATATTCACACAATTATAAAGGCTAAGTTGGCATTTGACTCGACACGATCACCTGATTATAAGGAAATTATTCTCATTTTGAAAGAATCATCTCGTTACGAAATAAAGATTTACTCCCCTACTACAAAATTGTGGAAATATAGTATGAGTAGTGTTTCCCTCGCAGCACAAGATATAACAATTGCGACCGTTTTACGGAATCAATGTGTGTGTTTTAGGGCCAACACTCTTCCTAACACCGTATTGTGGTACTTCAATGTGGATACCGAATAATTAAGCACAACTGAAATGTCTGGCTTATCATTCCGGAACGAGGGAGAGACTCAAAATAGGTAGTATATAAAAAAGAGCCATGGTCATCTTTGGACAATTTGGTAACCCATGAGTATATCTTTATTTGGTAACGAGACGATTCTCTCAAAATAAAAACAACTATCTTATAATCAGGTGACTTTGTGGAGTCGAATGTCAGCTTAGCTTCATAATTGTGTGAATATTTTCAATACCAGACATGTAAGCACATTTTTGTATTAAAGGGTTGCACACTGAATAGCGGCGAGAGACTGGCCACCATTCCCCAACTCTATATCTAGAAAACAAAAACATCTCGTCGCATGAATCAACCATCATACCAGTGGCCACCATTGCTCAACTCTGTATCCGGAAAAGAAAAAGATCCGTGTAGGCTTGGTTCTCCTGAGCCAAAAAGCGAAGCTGGGAGCCGATATCAAGAACTGTCATCTACGAGAAACGCACTTGAAGTGTAACAAAGGCTTCAGCGGAACTAAGATAAGTATCAGGATTTAACAAATCTTTTTTTTCATTCTTTTCATAGATTTGTGTTCCAATAAATACCCTGTAATATTAAATTTAACAATTAAGGCTATTTAAAATTTAATATAGAATCAAAACTATTATCAGAACTAAGATAAGTATCAGGATTTAACAAATCTTTTTTTTCATTCTTTTCATAGATTTGTGTTCCAATAAATACCCTGTAATATTAAATTTAACAATTAAGGCTATTTAAAATTTAATATAGAATCAAAACTATTATCATTAATCTTCGATTTATTTTTTAAAAAAATATTATATTTATATATTAAATACATTAAAATATTAAAAGCAAAAGCAAACTATATAATATTATGTATGTATTTTGTTCATATAAAAGATATAAATTTTATTTTAAATGTTTGGTTTCCCTAGATTTTTAGAGAAATAATATTCTCCAAACATTTAAACAGAAATTAAAAAAAACCTCACCCACTTATTCCAACCCAACTATAAATATATAATAAAGTCAATTTTCGAATATAAAACTCAAAAACAGATCTTCCACAATTTTACTAAAGAGAACATCCATAGCAAATTGAGTTTTAAAAATAAATCAGTTTGTAGTTACGGTTGTTTTAGGTATTGTCAAACCTAACTTAGTCTTCGTCCATCACATTAAAGCGGAGCACCCAACTATGGCAAGCAAGGACGCATCTGCGTTATATACAGAATTAAAACTCAAAATCCAAAATTTATAAGAAACTTTTAGATGGGTCATATCCAATCTACTAAAGAATCATTCTAAACAAACTCATTCTCAACAAATATCTATACCTTGCTAAAACCAAAGATCTTAGATACAACCTACTTTAGAGAAATTAGAATTCTACTAATTTCATTTTGCATAAATTAGATTTCTTATTAATCAATTCAAATAGCATATCTCACTTTGCAGCGAAATTTTTCAAATTTTCGGTAACCAAACTTCATTCCAACGAAACAACAAAATAAATCTGTTTTTAGTTACTAAATTATAATCAAACACTTCTATATAACTAAATATATAAGAACAAATAAATATTTAAAAAAAACATAAAAAACCTCAATCAACCTTAATCGAAAGCATCCACTCGTTGGGTACCTTTTTATACTAAATTTATTTGTATAGAATCAATCTAAGATTTGCTATATATATATATATCTAAGATATTTATAAATATAACAAAATATTGTTTTAGTCTAAATTTTTGTCATTTAATTTATAATTTCTTAATTTTTATCAGTTTTATATTTCGTTTAATATAACTTAATTATACAATTTAAAACATATTTATTAAAATTTAAAACAATTATTTAAAACAAATTTCTTTGAATAAAACGATAATCTATACATAAATATTAAAATATGTTTATTATCATATCTTAAATATTTATTATATTTAAGATAATTACTTTAAAAAAAAACTCTTTCAATAAAACCAAACTCATCATCCATACACAAATATCAAAATAAGTTTACTGTCATGTTAATAACTAATTTAAATTGAGTCTAATATTAAATTCATATAATATTTAGCCAAATAAATTCATAACACCATTCTTTTTTCCTTTTTTAAAACATATGTTTTGTTTCTATATTTTCTTCCTTCTTTTTTAAAAATCAAAACAAAAACTTTCCTTTTTTCTTTCACTATTCTTACAATCTTTTTTAAAAAAACTATATTTATTCTAAGGAAAAAAATAGAAACTTTATCGATAAAAAGATAAAACAAATAAAATAAAAAATAATTATTATAATTAAAGATACGAAAAAGAAAGTAAATGCTACCATTTAAACCAATATAAAAGCATCATACTAATTTCGTAAAATTTATAACACAAAAAAGGTAAGATGGTAAAAGACTCTTTATAAGCACAGTGAATGAGTCTTTTGCCGAAATTTTATTTTAATATATTTATTATTTATTATCTCATATTTAAATTTAATTATATAAATATTTTATACAAATATTTTGGTGTCTGAAATTTTGAAGTTTTTTCCAAAAACGGAGCTAGGTGGGTTCTTGTGGGTTTCTAGGAACCCACTCTTTTATGTAAATAATATATTTAGTATTGAAGATTAATAATATTTTTTTTAGTATAGTGGAAATAATTAAAGCTTAGGAACCACTATATATTTTATGTATATAATATGTTTAGTATTAAAGAATAATAAATAGATTTTAGCCTATTTGAAATAATTATAATATGTTACTTGCACATGCAATAAGGAAAATAAATATTACTTCTATTTTGTATAAAACAAAAAAATTGATTGGTCCAATATTGTAAAAGTTATATTTGTTTTATAAGGAAAAAAAATAACAAATAAATTTAATTGGCAATAAATACTTAACGTTAAACGAAACTTAATTTAAAATTAATATTTCATATGTTGATTTAAAAGACAATAATATATGTATTTATACATTAATTTATATCGTATAATATTACATATAAATATAATATCATATATATTTATACATTAATTTATATCGTATGTATAATATCACATATAAATATAATATCATATATATATTATTTATTTACAAATATATATATAATATAAATAGTTTGATTGATTTAGAAGATAATAATATAGATTTGTATACAAATTCTTTAATGTTAATAAGTAATAACTAAGATAGTTATTGTTATTTCTTTACTTTTAGTTCAAGGTAAGATCTTTAATTTCGAAACTGAATAATTTTCAAATTAATAAGAGGTAAGCTTAATCAAAATGAATTATGCAATTATTACGGGAGAAGAGTATAATATACGAGAAGAAGAATATAATTGCAGAAGACGAATATAATTGCATATTATTACATAGAGTGAATAAAATAATATTTAATTATAGGAAACTGAAATTATCACTGGAAACTAAAAATCTTATATATAGACAGCGTAAACCCAACTTTAGAAATCAATAGATCACTTTGCAAATTCTTTTTTTTCTATGAAAATTAAAAAAACGTTTTAGGACTATAAGTGCTCATATATATATATTTGACTATTATAAACAATTGAATATATAATACATCTCATAGATCGTTTAATAACACACCATATTGTATATAATACATCTCATAGATCGTTTAATAACACACCATATTGTTTTGAAAATACATCTCATAGATCGTTTAATAACACACCATATTGTTTTTAATGGTGTCCGGTGTTTTTAATGGTGTCCTGAACCTCGCCAAGCCTAGCCTCGAGTTATAGATAATACCTTTCCCACAATGATATACCTCCCTGGGTATTAAAGACCATTGCTTAAGCATAACCGCCTCATTCCAGATTTTTATGTCAAGAATCCAAAAACTGTCTTCTATGATGGGTAATGTTATATTAGATTATCTCATGGTTAGACCAAAGGTTTAAGAAAAATCTTTGAATATCCTTGTAGGGAGGATAAAGATTAAGGAGCACAATACGTAACCTACAAAGAGAACAAATTTGATGACCTGGAGCCAACCCGCGTAAGATAGGTGTTTGGATGTCCAAAAACACATATGCGAAAGGATAGTTTAAAAAAGAAAAAAAGAAGACGACAATCAACATAGAATATTCATATTAAGATAGGTGTTTGGATGTCCAAAAACACATATGCGAAATGAGGGAATTTCCTCTCAATTATAGTAAACGTAATTTCCTCCCATGTTATCGTGCAGTTCTAATAAATGTTTTCTTTTCTTTCAAATATTGAGGGAATAAATGTTTTATTTTCTTTCAAATATTGAGGGAATCGAAAAGTTTTGAGTGGACTTCGCAGTGTGAAGAAGCGTTTGCTAATAGTAAAAATTTACTGGCATCCCTAGAAATATTATCCAAGCCTCGAATTGGGGAGCAACTTTTCTTGTACATTGCGGTATCGAATTTTGCTGGAAGCGCAGTATTGATTAGTGAGGAATCAGGAATTTTGAAGCCCGTATACTATGTCAGTAAAAGTTTGGTAGAGCAGAAAAAAGATATTTGAAATTGGAAAAGTTAGCGTTAGCTTTGGTAATAGCAGTTCGGAAAATGCGACCTTATTTTCAAGCTCATACTATCGAAGTCAGAACTTCTTTTCCATTATAAAATATATTATTGCGTACAAATATTTCTGGGAGAATGACAAAATGGTCAGTAGAATTGGGAGATTTTAATTTTTTTTTCTCCCCAGAGAGCTATAAAAGCACAAGCATTGGCAGATTTTTCTTGTTGTATTTCATTCGAGTGGATCAGGCAAGGAAGATGTCAAGATAAGTTTTCAAATGTTCTGATGTGGGTGGTTCGAACAGATGGGGGATCTAGTGTTTCAGGGTGTAGTGCAGGAGTATAATTAATTTCCCCGTCTGGAGAAGTAATGTGCTCAGTCTATTAAATTTAATTTTCACGCATCGAACAACGAAGCAGAGTATAAAGCCGCTTTGGCTGGGTTACGACTTGCAAAACATATGTGGAGCAAAAAATGTGAGGTTAGAAACAGATTCACAGTTGGTAGTAAATCATGTGTCTAGTTCTTCCGAATAAAAAAAAGATAGATTAATTTTGTACCTTCATGAACTTTAAAATATGATGTATTTTTTTGATTCGGTCATGGCCGAACACATAATTCGAGGAAGTAATATAGTGGCCGATTCTTCGGCAAGTGTTGCTTATAAAGAGGAGTTTCCTTGGATTTTATTACAAGAAACTCTATAAATTTCGGTTCAATCAGGTCAGTATGGAAATTTAGAGGAATTATTAGTTACTTTTAAATACAAGTCGAGGAGATTGGAGAATGAATATTTTGAATTTTTTAATCAATAGTGATTTGCTAGGGGTGTAAAATTAGCTAAAAAATACGAAGAAAAACTTTCGGGTATATTGTGTTGTATGGGATTTTATATAAGAAACTATTGAGTAGGCCTTTGTTATGATGTTTGAGTAAACAAGAATCATAGAAGGTTTTGTCAGAACTGCACGATGGAGAGGATTAACATATTGTGGATTCAAAGCCTTAACTCGCCGGGTTTTGTTGGCAAGGTTTTATTGGCCTACGATTATGGAAGATGCTAAGAATTTAGTTCGGAGTTGTGACACTTGAAAAGTTTGGCAATGATATTTATAAACCAGAAATTCAACTTATGAATATAATCGAGGCTATACCTTTTGATAGGTGGGGAATATATTTGGTAGGCCCATTACCCATGGCTTCTGGACGACAAATGATAATTGTAGCAGTGGATTATTTTACGAAGTGGGCTGAAGCAGAACCCATATCTTCAACTAAACCCATAATAAATTCATTATTAATAGTATTTGTTTTCGTTTTGGCGTGCCTCGAAGAATCACAACAGACAATGGTCCACAATTTAATAATAAGGAGATGACTG
This sequence comes from Limnanthes douglasii subsp. nivea, assembly GCA_036936605.1. Classification (NCBI taxonomy): domain Eukaryota; kingdom Viridiplantae; phylum Streptophyta; class Magnoliopsida; order Brassicales; family Limnanthaceae; genus Limnanthes; species Limnanthes douglasii. The sequence continues at coordinate 9,446,027 of JAUPFV010000001.1, read as the reverse complement.
CATTTTGTAGTTTGAAGGGGATTAAAAAATGATTTTCTACACCTTTTCATCCTCAAGCTAATGGGCAGCTGGAAGTAACGAATATGACCATTTTGGAAGAGTTAAAAAATAATTTAACAGGAACGGCAGGAAAATGGTCTAATTACTTACAAGATGTGATTTGGGCTTATCGAACAACTCATAGGGAAGCCACTAAAAAACTCATTTTGCTTTGATATATGGTATGGATGTTGTTAGCGCTGTGGAATCCACTTTATCGCCTCTTCAAATAGTTCAATATGAAGACAAGTTAAATAAGGAGACCAGAAGAATGAGTCTTGATTTGGTTGAAGAAAAGCGAGTACGGGCTCATTTAAATGTAATTCATTATAAGACTCTTATGAGAAGTCGATATAATTCGAGGGTAAAAAGACGTGAGTTCGAAGTGGGTGACAAGGTTTTGAGGAAAGTATTTTTACACACAAAAGAAAGGTGCCTCGGAAAAATGGATCCAAATTGGGAAGGTCCATATGCGATCACCCAAAAAATAAAACGAGGATCTTATCGCCTCTGCGATATGCAGAGGAGTAAGCTTCAACACCCGTGGAATATGCAACACTTGAAGATGTATTGGGAATGAATTTACATATTTTGAAATTGTTTCTCGTATGTTAAAATAGTGTACTCTTTCCAATCATGTTGGTTCAGGATGGTTTTTAATGATGTGTTATATGAGCAATTCATAATTATCAATAAAAATGCATTTTTGGCCAATGGTTGTTTATGTATATTTGAGAAGTATTTCTTTTTAACGATCTTAATTGACTGTCAAAGACTGATCATCGTTAAGGTGAATTAAGCTTAAATTTTCCAAAGTGATAAATACACTTTCCAAAAAAACAACCATATTCAAAGTGCTACGTTCAATAAATGCACTGTGTTATTCGAAGTGATACGTCCAATAAATGCATTGTGTCATTCGATATGTTACGTTCAATAAATGCATTGTGTTATTCGAAGTACTACGATTCCATAAATGCGATGTGTTATATAAAGTAATATGCTCAACAATAAGTGTTATTGTTTGAAGTGATAATGCGTTATCAAACAAATTTCTAAGTATCATGGCTTCGAATAATTACGAAAGAAAAAATAAAAATAAAATATAAACGCGTAAACAAAAATTTAATTTAATTAGATTAATCCCATGATCAACTTGATACATAATTTATAATTGATAAGTACAAAAAGGTTTGTGAAAGCAAAAGTTGATAAAATTTATAAAGAGAATGTCAATGGGTGGTCTTAATTTTAGTTTAAACCAGTTTATAAAAAGTAATTATGATGACCTACATTGTATGGTAGCTATTGAAAATAATTAATTGATCATATAAGAAGAAATAAAAATGTTGTTGCAAACTTCATCAGGAATAGAAGAAGAAAGAAAGCTATAAAGTATCTTACAATTACCCCCCACCGGATCCTTGGGTTGTAGCCACTGGTATGTTGGTTGATTCATGCAACAGACTCTTCTTGTGTGCTGGATACGGAGTTGAGGAATGATGGCCAGTCTCTTGCCGCTATTCAGTGCGCAACCCTTGAACACAAAATTGTGCTTACATGTGTGGTATTGAAAATATTTAAACAATTATAAAGGCTAAGCTGGCATTCAATACCATTTTGCCCCTCACAATGGGTTTTTATATGTGAGTGAGGGGAAATTAGACTTTAAAATTTTAAAAAAAATAGATTTTTGTGTCTCATTATAAAGAAAATGGGTCTCAGTATAGTCGTGCCCTTCACAATATCCACCTCCGGATGTTCATGCTTCATATTTTCTTCCTCTTGTGCTGCTTGAGAAATAAGCTAGTTGAGAGTCCATTTCTCAGACTGACAGTTATAAGAAGCTTCAAAGCTCTTATATTGATGAGAAAAGAGTGAAACACAAAACTTACTGTAAAAATTATGAAATGTCACTTTTAAGTGCTTTCAACTTAGAAGTGATGTTTGACATTTTCAAGATGTGTTGTTCAAAAAATCTATTTACCACGATAATTTATATAGGCTAACTTGATAAGTAGCATCTTGATAAGTATATGTTTCTTGGCAAAGTATTTCTCTATCTCAACGAGAAATGTGTTTGTATTGGTGACCTCGATTGCAAATATACCATGAAATTATAATGGAATTGCTTGCTTTATGATCATCATAAGTAACATGTTGGACTTTTCTCAAGCCTATGATTATTTCTTCTCTATAGGATAACTTTCTTGAGTTAGAGGTTTAGGCTCATTGACCATTAATTCCAAGTTATAATCATGACAAATCAAATGTAACAACATGTCTTACTCCCATAGCTTAAAACATCCATTTATATCGATGACGGTAGTTCGTATTTAGTTGAATCTATTTGTGATGTATGTTTATTACTTACTTGTGGACATATTATGTACTTAACAAACATATTGTATGTAACTTCTTTCATAAGGAATGTGATTTTGCTTTTTCTGTTGTTGGACAAATTTGGTTATTGTTGTCTATTTGGAAAGGAAATTTAATGTCTTTATTTACATGGTAATATTGTTGTTTGTAGAAAGTTAATGAAGAATGATAATTTTTATTTGTTAAATACTATAAAGGATCACAAAGAGATAATGAATGTAAATGTATCCGAATAAATAAATATTGTTAAATAGAAATTTGGCGAACCTTTGGCACAAGAGATTGGGTTCGCATTTTTAGATAGAGAACTGAAAAGTTTATTTTGGAAGGTTTATTAAATGGGCTGGATTTTCGGGACTTTGATATATGCATCGAATACAAAAAATTAAAGTGAGGATAGTGAAAAAATTAGATGAAAATATAAGGAAAATTGGTCTTATACTTATACTTGATATATAAAAACATTTGCAGACCATTCCTTACACCATCATGGAGTGACCCACGATGTTTCATATCAGTTATTGATAACTTTTTTCACTACAGGTATTTATATCTTATTCGAGAAAAAATAGAGGTCCTTAATAAATCGGACCATGGTGGTAAAAACTATAGAAGATACGATGGTTTAAGTGAATAAAATCATGGACCGTTTCCAAAGCTCCTAAAGAACATGATTTTTTTTAATAGAGATATATTGGAAACGATCGTTAGGGTACGATAAGATAAAAACTTTCCCAACGGCTCAAACCTTAAATGTAAAATATAAATAGATTAAAGAAACAAATAAGATATTCACACAATTGTTATTGATTATTTATTTTTACTATTAACTTCTAAGTTCAGAATAATTCAAGTAGGAAGATTTTAAATCTGGGGTGATCTTATTTTTAGCTTAAACCAATTTATAAAAAGTAATGATGATGACCTACATTGTATGGTAACTATTGAAAATAATTAATTGATGAAATAAAAATGGTGCAGCAAACTTCATCGGGAATAGAAAAAGAAAGAAAGCTATAAAGTATCTTACAATTACCCACCGGATCCTTGGAATGTAGCCACTGGAATGATAGTCAGTCTCCTGCCGTTATTCAGTGCGCAACCCTTGAACACAAAAGTGTGCTTACATGTCTCGTATTAAAAATATTCACACAATTATAAAGGTTAAGCTCGCATTTTGACTCGACACGGTCACCTGATTATAAGGTAATTGTTTTTATTTTGAGAGAATCGTCTAGATACGAAATAAAGATTTACTCGGCCACTAAATTGTAGAAATAAAGTATGAGTAGTGTTTCTCTCACATGACAAGATATAATGCTTGAGACCATATTTTGGAATCAATGTGTGTGTTTTAGGGCCAGTAATATTCCTAACACTGTGTTGTGGTACTTCAATGTGGATACCGAACAATTAGGCACAACCGAAATGTCTGGCTTGCCATTCCGGAACGAGAGAGACTAAAGCGATGGAGTATATAAAAGAGAGACATGGTCATCTTTCCACAATTTGGTAGCCGAAGAGTAAATATTTATTTCGTAACGAGACGATTCTCTCAAAATAAAAGCAACTACCTTATAATCAAGTGCCTGTGTGAAGTCGAATGTCAGCTTAGCCTTCTTAATTGTGTGAATATTTTCAATATCAGGCATTTAAGCACACTTTTGTGTTCAAGGGTTGTGGTTGCGCACTGAATAGCGGCGGGAGACTAGCGCCAGGAGACTGGCCTCCATTCCTCAACTCTGTATCCAGCACACAAGAAGAGTCTGTCCTATGAATCAACGACCATACCAGTGGCTACAACCAAAAAGTCTGTGTAGACTTGTTCTCCTGAGCCGACGAGCGAAGTTGGGAGCCGATATCAGGGACCGCTTTCCACGATAAACGCACTTGAACCGGAACAAAAGCTTGAGCGGAACTAAGATAAGTATCTGGATTTAACAAATCTATTTTTTCTTTCTTTTCATAGATCGGTGTTCCATTAAATACCGGGATAAAATTCCAGTAATATTAAATTGAACAATTATGGCTATTTAGAATTTAATATAGAATCAAAACTATTATCATTAATGTTTTGAGTTTTTTTAAAAAATATATTTAAAATTATCTATATTTATATACCAACAATATTAAAATATTAAAAGCAAAATCAAAAAAATAAAAAATAAAAAATTATAAAATTTATAATATAACTATAATTAAGCAATACAAAATAACAATATAAGTTAATGTTGGCTTTGGTTTCCATAGTTTTTTAGAGAAATAATATTCTCCAAACATTTAAACAGAAATTAATTAAAAAACCACCCACTTATTCCAACGAACTATAAATAAAGCTCAAAGTCAATTTTCATTAGAAGTAAATATAAAACTCAAACACAGATCTCCCACAATTTACTAAAAAAAAATCAAATTAAGTTTTAAAGATAAATTAGTTTGTACCATGGCATTAAAGCGGAGCACCCAACTATGACAAGCAAGGGCATCTGCATTATATACATAGAAACTCAAAATCCAAAATTTATAAGAAGAAATTTATAGGAAGCTTTTAGATGGGTCATAAACTAATTATTGAAAAATAAACTTTGAATCATAAATGCAAAATAAATAAATAAATAAATAAATAAATAAATATTAGTATAAAACAATTATGTCATATAGCTATTTTCAAATTTTTAAAAAAAACTCAAATTCATAGGTATATGTTTGCTAAAAAGAATTATCATACATGAATTTTCCTTGAGTCTTCACTAATTTCCAATCTTCATTATACTCATTGTTTTAAACTTTCACTCTAAAAGCAAAAATATTAATTAGAAATCAAATAAAATACACAAAATCAAATTAAAATTTCATTTAAAAAGAAGAGAGAATAAATGTTAAAACTCAAATTTTATAGTTAGCTTCGCTTAAAAGAAACATGCAATAAAGAAATTATCATCTTAAAGCTTTTCACGTTTCTAATTTATTGATATCGTTTCTACTTCATTTATTTGGTTAGTTTGAAGAGTTTGATTCTGTTTTTTAAACATATTTCATGAATTCATATATAATCTCAATGTAAACATAACACTATTCTTTTTTCTTTTTTAAAAAAATATGTTTTGTTTATATATTTTCCTCGTTCTTTTGTTTAAAAATCAAGACAAAAAAATTCATTTTTTCTTTCATTAATCTTACAATCTTTTTAAATAAACTATATTTATTCTAAGAAAAAGATAAAAACTTTATCGATAAATAGATAAAACAAATAAAATAAAAAAGAATTAGTATAGTTGACTAGAATGAAAGATAAGAAAAGAAAGTAAATACTACCATTTAAACCAAAATAAAAGGAGCATACTCATTTCGTAAAATTTATAACAAAAAAAAGTTAAGATGGTAAAAGACTCTTTATAAGTTCAGTGAATGGGTCTTTTGCTTTAGATTATACATAATGTCGAAATTTTATTTTAATATATTTATTATCTATTATCTCACATTTAGATTTAATTATATAAATATTTTATACATAATATTATGGTGTCTGAAATTTTGAAGTTGTTGCCAAGATTGAGTTATAGATAATAGCTTTCCCACAATGATTTACCAAAGAGGTATGAAAAAGTCAAATATCATACTAGAATTAGGTATCCTCCCCGTTACCGATTGCGATCCTGTAAAATATGTTAAGCGAAGATCTAAGACGCAACAGTTTCTTCCATGTCCACGAGAAACATGAGCCAACATTTAAATCTCATAAATTACTATTTTTAATTTTTTTTCTTTATAATTTAATTGAGTCACACCAAATTCAGTTTTTGTTTTTCCTTATTAAGGACCATACATGATTAAGCACAACTGTCTGATTCCAGATTTTTAAGTCTAGAATCTCAAAACTGTCTTCTATCATGGGTAATGTTATATTAGATTATCTCATGGTCAGACCAAAGGTTTAAGAAAAATCTTTGAAAATCCTTGTAGGGAGGATAAAGATTAAGGACCACAATACCTAAGCTGCAAAGAGAACAAATTTGATGAGCTGGAGCCAACCCGCGTAAGATAGGTGTTTGGAGGTCCAAAAACACATATGCGAAATGATAGTTTAAAAAATAAGACGACAATCAAAGTGGAATATTCATATAGTGATGAGAGTAACTCCAATATATTCTATTAGAAAGGAGCCAACCTTATGCATGATGAGGGAATTTCCTCTCGCATTTCATGATCCATCATTTAAAGGTCTCTGAATGAATGTTTGTATATTAGGTTAATTTAATCAATCTTCATCATTAATACTTTCTGAGAAACTATTTATAGGTTAATGTTTTGCCTAATGTGCCTAAGGGGCCAAACCACATTCATAGGCTAAACCCAAAGCTCGAAAAGCCCATCTGAACCATTAACCATTATTAAGATAAATCTAATTAAATAAATACGTAAATAAATTATTATAAAAATAACAATTGAAATAAATAACTAAAATGGTATTGGCTTTTAATCTGAAATGCCCCTCGAATATTTCTGACCTCAACAGTTATAATGAACCAGCGGTCTATGATTTGAAAAGTGAAAACAGTCTTTTTGACACAAGGAAGCTTGAGTCTTATTGCATATTAGGATGAAAGGAATGCTCTTAAGTCGTTTCCTGTTTGAAAATACCAAAATAAGTATATATGTGGCATGTATTTGGAATTGATGAAGAAGAAAAATATAGACTAATGCAGTTTCTTTTTAGTCTTAATGGAAGCTTTAAGGGGGGTCAAATATAAGATTTTTTTTTTACGGATCCCATGTCATCTATTAACACAGCTTATACTTTTATACTCTATGTTGAAAAGAATATGAGTTTGAACAATCAAAGCAAAAAAAAAAATCAATGCTAGTTCTGCTATGATGGTAAAACGCTATCAAACCAAAGGGAATAAGCACTTTGACAAAGGAAAGAAATATTCTTTAAAATGTGATCACTGCTTCTAGAAATGACACATCAAAGAAAATTATTTCAAGATAAAATGGTATCCTGATTGATGGGAACAAAGAACTATAAAAAGTAAAAAATAGTATAAACAAAACCACTGCCTATTATACAAAAAGTCCATTGGATAGTGGACAAGAAGAAATAAGTGAAATGCAAGGCTTGAGGCATATTGTCATGAAGGTACAACAAGACTTACAAAGAATCATTGCACGTGGAATAAAATCAGAAGGTGGTAGAGGATGTGATAATGTAAATCTACACAAGTGATATGGAGTTGAAAAATAGACTTTACCTCATTGATGATCAATTCTTTAACCAAAGCTTTGATACCATGTTGAATTCTTGAATGTAAAGAACAAGATACATAAATAATAATACTCTATCTATTTTTGTTCTTCTTATTCTCTCTATTTTGTTATTTGTATTTAAGAATTTAACATAAACAGTATCAATAATTGCTCGTACGCTCACCAAAACTAGCATGTTAGAAGACTATACAGTTTTTTTACTTTCAGAGGTGAAACTTTGTCAAGCCATAGAATTTTTTCATATGGAAAATTATTATGTAATGATGAGTCAATTACACGTAAAAATGAAAAATATAAACAAATCGCTTTTGAAAACCATGGCATGCACGATATTGATGAGCCCATAGTTTTAAGCGACGTGCGACAACGAGGGGTCAAAATGTTGCGGCGACGCGACGAGAGTTGTGGCGAGTTTTCTTTAACAATATTATTAATTAAATAATATATAATATAGCAAAAAAGTTGAGTCCAAAAATCAGTAAAAATATTATAAAATCTTAACTTCAAATATTTTAAGACATTTAAATGCGATTAAACATAAAAAATACTCAAACTAAAAATAAAAAACTCAATTATCATCATCAATTAAGTTATATTTACCTCATTGGTCATTTGCCTCATATACATCCCATATAGGAGTAATCTCATCATCTTCTTCCGCATCAACATGCCTTCTATTTGTAAAAAGGGTCACTTTATGAGTACTATATCTAAGATTATACTCTCATTCACCACGATCATCATCATCATCGCCAACATCAACTCCTAAAAGTTCTTCAACACCCTCATCAGCTAAAACACTAGTATCAGATGAATGGTCATCAGGTAACCCGGTCATCCACTCATTGGCATCATCAATCTCGTTCACAAATTCAATATTTAGTTTATATTTAAGATAATTTAGTAGTTTTGAATCGAATGGTTTGAAAGGTGAATAGTGAAAATTGAATAGTAATAGTTACTTCACATTTAATAGGTCTACTTTACTTTATACATAACATTCCAGTTCAATTATAGCAGTTTAAGTAATAAAAATTAGTTTATATATAATAAAAACAATAATAGATGTAGCCATTGGAAATAACGCTCGCAACGCAACGTGACGATACGCCTCCGTAAAGCCAGCGCAGCCGTTTTTCTGTTCAGACCGTTACATGACTCGCCGTAACGATTTTTGAGAGTTACACGACATTGTGCACTATTGCGGCGCTGCAGCGACATTTTTCAAAACTATGGATGAGCCTCGTGATAATGTTATCAAAATTCGGATGCAAGTTTTAAAAATCAATCTTCATCATTAATGTTCTCAAACGAACAATAACGATAAATAAATGTATGATCATCAACCGTCTTGAAGTTAACTCAAGACCGACAAAAAAAGTAAATCCAAGGTGAGCTTATACTTATGCACTTCTTTAATAAGTTATGAAGATAAATTTATATTGACGAAGACCAAATCCCCTAACTAAGATTCATCTTGAAATCTTTGTTAGTACGGAGGAAGCCTCTAAGGTAAAAAAAACAAAAAACTTCACTATAGGCGTGGATCGATTCTAAAATTTTCCTTCAACTCCTTTTTTTTAATCAAAATAACAAATGATATTTAAAGGACTCAATTGAGAGTTTTATAAGAAAATTAGCTTTAAAATGATAAAACAAAACAGAAAATTAGGGCTTCTAGATTTGGTAAAGTACCAAATCATACTTAAAAGTAACCCTAGAAACAAAATTCGAATTCAAAATCGAAAGCGCTAAGCCTTCTCTTCCTTTCTCTGATCTACCTCTACATCTCTATCGTTAACTTCTCCAAACTCTTTAACCTAATTTCATCTCTCCTATTGATCAAATTCTTCTGATTATTTCTTTTTACTTTTCCTTCATCAGATTTCGCCTCCCCTTTTGATTCCATTCCATTCTCTACCGATTCTTCTCCTTAACCTACAAAATAAAAAACCGAAGAAATATTTTTTTACATATTAAGATATGTATCCTAAACCTAAATTTTCAAGGATAAGAATCGCATTCAAATCAGGAGGAATGTTGAAAGGATTAAATGAAGGTTTCTCTTTGCATCTGAGAGTCCATCTGGTTAGCCAATCGACTGCCTGATTCTGGACTCGAGAGATGTATTTTATAACCATTGTAGAAGCAATAGCCATTCGACAAATCTTGATGATAGGGCTGGGATACCATGGGGTAATGTTGACAACGAAGAAATTGACCAGAATCTGAATATTACACTCAATGTCTACATGAAGCCAATGGTTTTGCTTACAGATAAGTAAACCATCAAGGAGTGCCCAAGTTTCTGCTAAGAGAGGAGATATTTTCCTATAAGTGTTGCCAAAGCACTGAAAGACTTCTCCTAAATGATTCCTGAAGATTCCAGCACCACTGGCCTCAGTATTTCTCAGAATAGATGCATCAATGTTTAGCTTAATCACGCCATCAATTGGGTGTTTCCAGGTATTGTATATAGGCTTAGGATTAGAAATAGGGCATCTCATAATCAGACTAGCCTTTTTAGTGTTAGACCAATGCTTATTCGTTAAAACAGAAGTATTTATAGATAATATGATTCGATCAATATAGTTTATCGTAGAGTTAAAATTGTAAGAAACTCCCTTAAACTTAGAGTTGTTACGATTATACCAAATTGTCCAGCATATAATCGCAGGCATGAGATGAGTGATGTGTGCTTTGCTTCTGTCAAAATCATGCCACATTTTAATAATGTGAGTAAGAATCATGCATCTCTTGACTTTAATCTTGAAAATTATACTGTAATGATTCCAAATTTGCCAAGCTTGAGTGCAGTTGACAAACACATGAGTAATGTCTTCACTATTTCTGCAATACTGACATTTAGAAACCAATTGTAAGTGTCTTTTTTGAAGAACATAATCTATAGGAATGTAGTTCATTATAATTTTCCAGAGAAGGAATGAAAACTTCCTGGGAATGATGTGGCTCCAAATGTTTTTGAAAATCCATGAGTAATTTGACTTGTGTCTGATGGTGTTCCATGTTTTCTTGTTGTTGAAGGTTGTATCATTAGAGCATTATATCTTGCTTGGAAGAATCAACTTTAAGCTTCTGAATTTTACTCAATCTTTCAGGAGAAATGATCATTGAAGCAGTGTCCCAGCTTCCATTTTTCCAAAAGGAGTTCACTTTTGCTTCCAGGTAATTTGCTTCTGTTTGAGTATCAGAGATATGCTTATAGTCATGCCAATTCTCTCTCCAATAGTCTATTTCTCCATTTCCCAAGACTCATCTGATATGATTCTCTGCTTCATTTTTAATGTTAACCAACCTTCTCCAAGTGTGAGAACCAGACCTGTTAAAATTTGTATACAAAAGATTAGTGTTTTTAGAGTAAGTACAATGCATCATCTGGCCGAAGTTGTTTCATTTTTCCTAAAAGTGAACCACAGTTTTAAAGAGTAGGTATACTGAATATCAATTATACTTCTGATATTAAGGCCACCCTCTTCAAAGGTCTTACAGATCGACTTCCAATTAGCCCAATGAATGGTAGGCTCATTTAATCTTGATCTCGAGAGAAATTTGTTAAGAATTTTCTCTATCTTGTTGATAATGATTTTAGGCAGCATACTATTTTGTAACCAGTATTTAGGATAGGTCATAAGAACATTAGTGATTAACACTAATCTGCCACCAAATTATAAGTACTTATAATCCCAATCAGTTAGCTTCTTATTTATTTTGTCGATGATTTTGATGAAATTGCAGGCCTTATTGCTATTATTCAGGATGATGCCAAAGTAACTTGGATAGGTTCTCCATTTTGTAATCAGTTTGAGACTCCAAGCTGGCTATCCTATTTTGATGAAGAGAAGATGAAGTTATCAGTTTTGTCTTTTGCTTGTTTATCATCTGTCCTGAAACAAGTTGATATTTATCAAGAAAAACACTCAATTTGTTAATAGAATCATGTAAACTATTTGTAAATATAAGAATGTCGTCTGCAAAATCCAGACAAGGCATTAACATTTGAGATCTAGTGTTGTAAATCATTTTTTTGTTATTATCAAACAGCCTATGCATTCCTCTTAAAAGAACCTCTTCACTTATGATAAACAGGCTAGGAGACAATGGATCACCCTGTCTCAAACCTCTTCTAGTTCTGAAATATCCAAATGAGCCACCATTTAATAGAATAGATATGCTGACATTTCTTGTTAACGTGTTAATAAGACTCATAAAATCATGAGAGAAACCAAAACCAAAAAGAACTTTATAGATAAAATAAAAGGATATTTTATCAAACGCTTTCGACATATCGAGCTGGATCAGGATGTTGCCAGTTTTAGGTTTCCTGTTAATGTCATAGATCATTTCTTTGGCCACAAGAATATTTTCATGAATACAACGCCCACGAACGAAGGCTCCCTGGAAACTAGAAATGATCTTAGGTAACAGAATGGCCAGCCTAGAGTTTATAAGCTTAGCAAAGATTCTATTCATCATCGTACATAAACCTATAGGTCTGTACTCGTTCCAAGTAGTGGGATTCTTGGTCTTAGGAATCAAACACAGACCAGTGGCAAACATACATTTTGGCATGTAATTGCCATTAATAAAAGCGTTGAAGGAGATACAAAGATCTCGCTTAATAATCTTCCAACAAATCCTGTAAAAATGAAGGTTAAAACCATCGATGCCGGCTGCGCTATCAACATTCATGGTAGATATCACATTCCAGATTTCCTCCTCAGTAGTTAGCTTCAACAAGGCAATATTTTCCTCAGCAGTTATCAAAGAAGGGATGACATTGAAGATGTCATCATTCAAGAGAAGAGTCTCCTCTTCATTACTGCTATAAGACTCAGAAGTAAGAGTTTCTTTAAAATACTTCTCAGCAGACAAACCAATACTCTTGTCATCATTTAACCAACAATTTCCTTCCTTGATGCTTTTAATCTTCCTTTTCCTTCTCTTCCTATTCACAAACGAATGAAAAAGCTTGGATTTTTTATCACCATCTTTGAGCCAGTCACTGTAACACTTCTGCTTCCAATAATCAGATTCAATTTTGAGATTCTTAATGTACAGATTATTGGTTTTATCTAACTCAGCCTTGTATTAATGTTGAAGTTATTAGTCAAAGAGTCTTCCAACTTCCTAACACAACCTTCAGCTTCTTTAAGATTGTTGAAAATGTTCCCAAAACTATTCATATTCCACTCTTTCAAACAAGCTTTAAGCCTCTTCAACTTTAGCCAAAAGAGATGATTAGGATAACCAGTAATAGAAAGCTTCCAATTGATCTCAACAATGCTCAAGAAAGACTCATCATTAGACCACGTATTAAAGTATTTAAATCATTTCTTATGGTGAGCATTGGTGACATTATTAGCTTTGATTAACAAAGGCGAATGATCGGAATAGGTTCTGATCATATGGTGAACCTTTGTACTATTGAAGGTAGCATTCCACTTGCTATTAACCATAGCTCCATACAGCCGCTTCCATCTTGAACCTCTATTCCAGGTATATCTCGATCCTCCATAACCAACATCCTCCAACAAACAATCTTTTATACAATCATTGAAGTCCTCCATGCTGTTAACACATAATGAAGTGCAACCAATCTGATCATCAGAGGTGGAGATAACGTTGAAGTCTCAAACAACCATCCATGCTTTTCCCGTAACAGAAATAGAATTAAGTAAACTCCAAAGACTCTTTCTCTCGCTTCTATTACACTTAGCATAAATGATCGACAGATTGAACTCAATCTCTGTATCAGAATTAAACACATCCAGGTGTAAGCATTGGTCATGATCGATCAGTAAATCAATCTTGATTTCTTCTTTCCAAAAACACCAGACTTTGTTAGACAGATTCGCAGCAAAATTGTTGAAACCAAGCTTTGCAGCTATCTCATTAATCTTCTCGACTTTCACCAAAGGCTCCTGTAATGCAAGAATTTGAATATTGTTAGTGTTTATCATGTCCTTTAACCTCAAAATGGTAGGATTATTGTTGATACCACGAAGGTTCCAACTAATCAGACTTATCATTATCCGAGTAAGATTTTTTGTAATTGTCCTTAAAACGAAGGACTTAACAATATTTTGGTTTGGTTTCTTTATTTTTTTATTTGCTTTCAGTTTTTTAAACAGAATTTCTTTAAAAACAGGAGAAGCCAGATTCATGATCTGATCCTCAGGAGTACTACAGTCTGATTTGCTTGTGTCGACTTCGTTTGTGACCTCTAATTCTGGAGACCCCCTCTGAGAGCATCCTTGATCGAGATTCTTGATAGCTTTTATAATCTCCATCTCTTCAAGAGAAGTAGATTCCAGAATAGTACAACAAACATTGTGTTCCTGATCCCGGTTTATAGGATTCAGGTCATTTTTGGAAGAGTAGATCTCCCTTTCAGGGCTTGTAGAAATAGTATTGTTGTGTGATTCCACTGAATTGTCCTTGGTGGTGATAATAGATTTCAATTTCCTTCTGTAAACCTTACTAAAGGGATGAACAAGATTAACTTTTGGATTTTGAGAGCTTGTAACACTTTCTTTAACAGAAACAGAATGTATCTTTTCTGTACTAGTAGCCTTGTCATTGGTATCTTCTTTATTTGCAATCTTTTTACATTCCTCATCACTATGTCCCAAATGATGGCAACTATGACAATAATATGGAGCATTCTTGTAACTAACACATAACCAGCAACCTTCTTGATCACCAAATCCTATCCATAACTTTCTTTTCAACATTCTGGACACATCAATTTCAACCATGGCATAACAAGCGTTCACCGAGGCCCTATTAAAATCAGGAACAACAATTTGATGAACTAATACCAAAGAGGCAACCATGTTCTGGATTATAGATCTATTATACAGAAACTCTGGCAATTTTTCAAATCTCACCTAAAGCAGAGTAATTGGGCATTCAAAATTTTACTGTTATCGGGACACAATTTTATGATCCTCATGACTTTACCATCTACATTTCATATACTCTTCGACCATATTCTATCTACATCTTCCAACAAACTGAATTCAATAAGAATCTGTCTTGAGTTAAGGGTAACATATGTGATCAATCCTTTGAATTTGAAGGACTCAAGGAATGAATGAAATGCCGCACGTTTTGGAATACCCTGACTGAATTTCCCGATTATTGTTGATCTTGATTGTTTCAGGAGATTGTTCTTAGTTTTTTTAGAGTATTGAATCACATTGTGGTCTTCAAAAGACCTAACAAAGTCAGGGGAAAATTCTTTACTATCTGTAGCATTTTTCAAGACTTCAGAGAATAATTTCGTATCATTCTTTTTGCAGGTGTTATCTGTACTATGGAGAGGAGAGCTCTTCTTATTCTTATCATTCAGAGGAGGAAAGTCATTGATATTAAGAATATCGTTAGCCATCAAACACACAGAACCCATAAATCAACAAAGAACGAACAGAGTATTTAGCAAGCCTCAGCGAGATCAAAGGAAAGACCAAGAATTCACTAGAACGAGAATCCGTAACGACAGAGAATCGAAGAGAACCGAAGCCGGAGAAGGCACACAGACTCTATGAGAAGATGCTCTGATTCATTAGCACGCTTTTCTTGCTTTTAAAAAAAAGAAGAAAAAAATCTGATTTTTTCAGCCTCGTGTCCGCGTCAAAACAACAAATTTTCATTCACTTTCTCCCACTTTTAGCTTTTGATTCGGTCTTCAAAACATATTTCGAATCATTGGGTTTTCAGCTTCTTTTTTTAAGCATAGTCCTTATATTTAATAATAGAAATTTGAATACAAATTGGCGCTAGTTTTTGGAGCCAAAATTTTAAAGCCTAGATCTCAACTATGATTACATATGTATTGGCTATCAAAACTATTAGGCTGCTGAACCATTGAAGTTCAACATATTAAACAGTTTCCTTGGATTTGAGAAGTTTCTTTTGCTCTTAACCAACACAAGACATTAGGCCTAAGGAGTGCAGCCATAACCCAGCTTTAGTGTATCCAGTTGCTGAAAATAGCAGCTCCATTTAGGCAAGTTAAGCCATAAAGTCTTTAAGCCAGAGTCCCCAATTATTCGATCATTACATCTCACTCATCAGCAAGGAAAACAGCTTCCCTATCACCAGTTTGGTTCACATCTTTCTTGTCATCAGCCACTGTTTCCCGGTCATCAGCTTGAATCCTAGCTTCCTCAGCTTTGATGATAGTCTCCTTGCTAACATACTTAGTAAGACATTGTTTCCCAATCATCAGCTTCTTTAGCATCTCTATCATCAGCTTGGATCACTTCTTTCCTATCATCAACAACATTTGGACAGCTACATTATACAATCTGCTTCTCAAGAGGCGAGCAGGAGCCTGAAGACTCATACCTACAATGAACAAGATTAGATATACTTATTCAGAGGTTATATATTGCAAACCAAGACTTTCTAACACTAGTATAGATTTAAGGTCTGCAGGAGCTGTCATATAATTATATTCTAGCTTCATCTTGCACTTTAACGTCCATCGAGCCAACCAGTCGGCAGCTCTATTCTGGTCTCTAAATATGTGGTTAAGAGACATAGACGGGGCTATCATTAATCTACAGCACTTGATAATAGGATTAAGAGGCCAATGAATGGCTTCATTGTTACCATTCTTAACAAAATCGACTAATAAGGAAGAGTCATATTCAATATCTATATTAGTTAATCCTTTAGAGTTACAGATTAGCAAACCTTCCATAAGAGCTCAGGCCTTAGCCATAATAGGAGATAACTTACCGTATACGTTACCATAGGTCAGGATTAGGTTACCTTCATGGTCTCGAATTATGATGCCAGCACTAGTCTCACCATTGTAAAGCACAGAAACATCTGTATTAAGTTTAAATCTACTATATGCAGGAAGATTCCATTTAAGGATCGAAGGTCTTTTACTGACATTACAAGTTAAGTGTAAAAAGCCAAAACTCTTAGCAATAGTTCTATCATTAGACCAGTGAGATGTTTTGAAGATGCCAGCCACATTCATATAATTAAGAATTTCATACACTTTATTTATGATGGAGTTAGAATGAACTTTAATGTTCTTAAACTTAGATTGGTTTCTAAACTTCCAAATTGAGCTAATGATTAAAGAAGGAATAACATTTCTTATATGATTCCTCTTACTAGCAGACCATGACCAGATTCTAGACATGTGATTTGGGGTCATATATCTAAAGATCTTAACATTAAAGTGATCAGCAAAATGAAGCCAAGCAGCCCAAGATATATCGCAAGCAATGAAAATGTGATTTGTTGTTTCACAGTTTTGGCAAAATTGACATTTTGAAACAATTATCGAGTGTCTTTTCCTAAGGATTGAATCAGTTGAGATGTAATTAATAATCAATTTCCAATGAATGAAAGCATGCTTTTTGGGAGTAATATCATTCCAGATGTTAGAAAATAAACTAGATTCAGCATGATGAGTACGAAGGTTATCCCATGTATCTTTAAAACTAAAATTACCCGTTGTTGATAAGCTCCAAATTATCTTGTCTTTGTTGTTGTGGTCGATAGGACAGTTGTGGATACGTTGTAGATCTTCCTGGCTGATCAGATTAACAATACTAGTAAGATTCCATTTGAAGTTGGACCAATATTGATTCACTTTTTCCTGATGATACCAGTTGTTATCAACATTGCTGTCAAGAGATAAGAGAGGGTCAGAGTTGGACCATTTATCCAACCAGATGTCCACACAACCATCTCCTAATGACCAGCAAATGTACTTCTCAGCAACATGCTTGATCTTCATTAATCTCCTCCATACCATTGAACCTTTAACATCAGGGATGAGCTGCAAATGATGTTTATTCTTACAATAAATGTCATGAAAAAGGTTAGCCCATAACAACTTGTTATCCCTAAACTGAAGCCAAAGTTTGCAAGAGGCAGTGTTTGAATATCTTCCAAATTTCTAATGTTCAAACCTCCCTCCTTGTAAGTTTTACAGATGCTTTTCCAACTACACCAGTGGATTTTATGATCAGTATTGGTGGAACCCCAAAGAAAGCTATTAAAAGCCTTTTCAATTTTGTTGATGATGTTGTTTGGGATAACATTGCTTTGCATCTAGTAGAGAACAATGTTCATAAACACTGAATTAATCAATGTAATTCTACCCGCAAATGACAAATGCTTAGATTCCCATTCAGCAATTCTGTCATTAATCTTTTTAAGAAGATTGATATATATATATATATATATATATATATATATATAGCACCCTTATTGTTTGTGCTGATAGTGATGTCAAGATAGACTGTGGGAAGCTGGCATTGTTGAAACGAATAATATTTGAGATGGTGTTTAATTCGATGTCATCAATACCATTAGGAGTGATAACTTTAATCTTATTCTTGTTGATTACTTGCCCGGAAGTAAGTTGATATTCCTGTAAAAAAATATTAAGTGAAGCTAACGTAGCTTCCCTGGGATTTGACCTCCTTAAATTCACATGGATAGACTCTTTTCAAAACTTGATTTTATAGAACTAAAAAACTTCAAAGGTTCAACCGATCCGAACATTACATGCTCTATTGAGGCCGTCTATTTCTTTTACCTATTTATTTTCTACAAAAAGGCCTTCTTCACCTTCACCGGCGGTGACTCAAGCACCTCCACTGAAACTCCCATCTCCACCCATCTGAGATCGGTGATCCCCATGGACACATCTTCAGCTCCATTCCCTCTAAACCCTAACCCTACTTTCATCCCACATACTCCTTCAAACACCCACAACCATAATCTCCTCACTCCATCTCCTTCTCCTCCAATTCCCGATCTCTCCACAACACTCTCTTCTCTCAAATCCTTAATCTCCCTCTCTAACGAAACCCTTAACTCCATCTCCAAAACCCTTACCATAAACTCTCAAAACGAAAACAACTTCGTCCCTTGCATCTTCAATCCTCACCATCTCATGCCACCCGAATCTCTATTCCTCCACTCGCTTCGTTGCCCGTCTCCTCTCGATCTCACTTCGCTTCTCGACTGCTTGAATTACCCAAACACCATCAAGTCTTCGTCTGAATTACAACACGAAGCTCGACTGATGCAGCATCCGAAGGATCCTGGTTTGTCTGAGCTCTGTTTCTCTTTAGATGATTTTGTCGATTTCGGGTCTAATTTCTTTTACAAAGATTGCCCAGGTGTTGTTAACTATAGTGATATCGATAGTGTTAGTAAAGTATTTACCTTGCCAGGGGTTTTGTTCGTAGAGTGTGCCAATTTTGTGGGTTTTACTGAGCGAGAGGTAGAGAATATAGGGATCCATAAGTTTCAGGTTTTACCATCGGATTTATGTGTGATTAGAAACGAGACCGATTCATGGGGGGATTATCCGGTTATGTATTCGTTTAACATGCTTTGTGCAATATTAGGTTCCAAAATGGTTCGAAACAGTGATTTGAGGAAATGGTTGATTTCGAACTCTCCTCGATATGGTATTGTTATAGATGTATACATGAGGGATCATATATATACACTGTTCAAGTTGTGTTTAAAAGCAATTGTTAGCGAAGCATTTGCTTTGTTCGAGTCGGTGGTGGGTCAGACGAAAGTGAGCTTAAAGAGTAAAACTTTTGAGTCTCCGGTTTTAGTTAAAGTATTGAGCTGGTTAGTATCGCAGCTTTCTGTGCTATACGGTGAGATGAATGCGAAGTTCTTTGTTATACACATGCTCAAGCAATGTCTTTTAGAATCTACGGCCCAGTTGCTATTGTTTCCATTGGAGGAAAAAGTTAGTCAATCCTCTAAATTGACGAAATGTTGTAAGGATGTCAAGCCTGAAACGGATAAAAAGTTCAAGGTAGCATCCGATGATAGCAGTCTGGTATTTGTGTCCCAAGTAGCAGCAGCCGTTGCTGCACTACAAGAACGATCTCTGCTTGAAGGAAAGATTAGGGGATTGCGGTTTAGGCAACCACTTACGAAATATCAGCGGTTTGTTTTTCTCTTATTATCTTTCCTTGATCACTTGAATGCATCATCAGTTATTGTTTGAAGTATTTAAGTCCTGCAATATGGTATAAACTTCTAATAAAAGTTGCTTCAATATCTAGAACGGCGGAGCATGATTTTATTTCAAAGAGAGCTGATGAGGAGCGGAGAATTCGACCTAGTTATAAGCCTATAATTGATCATGATGGACTTCCTCGACAGTCACAAGTGAACCAGGTATTAAATTTATAATCCTGCATTTTAAGAACTTCAAAAATTGCAGGTTAATGTGAGATGGTCTAACTGTTTTTTCCTTATGTAAAGGATACCGGAACAATGAAGACAAGAGAACAACTCCTTGCTGAAGAAAGAGATTACAAACGCCGAAGAATGTCCTATCGTGGTAAGAAAGTGAAGAGAACACCATTACAGGTACGGCCCATCTTCTTGTACGGATATTATCCTTACGAATATTGTTCAGCAATTGTTGTTTATTATAGGGTTTCTATCATTTTACCAATAAAACATGATCCAATGGATTAGTAGAAGGGTGTTGCTCTATATTTTTTTGCTTAGTTTGTCTCACATGTCTAGCGGAAGAAAATTTACATTTTATGTCAACACGATTATCCAACAGTACTTAAAGTCTAACTGCTTCTACAAAGTTAGTACTGTTATATGGTACACATTGTCTTGCCTTCACACACTTTAACATGAAGCTCATTGGTGATTCACAAGTCACATCTGGTTTCATGTTAATTGATGTCATAACACTTATTTTCGCTGTGGCTTTAAACACTTGAATTCGTATAATCTTCGGTAGACATGATTAGCATTGATCTACATTTCAAGTTGTAATTTTTGGTTTCTGTGTGGCATCTGGTTTCAGTAGCTTTTCTTCTTATTTTTCTCTGCAATTATAGGTCTTGAGAGATATAATAGACGAATACACAGAAGAAATCAGACAAGCAGGGGGAATTGGATGCTTTGAAAGAGGAGCTGCAGAGGGAAGGATGTTACAATCCATTCCATCGGATACTTATGATGGTACTAGAGATTCTGATGTACTAAGGAAAATTAAAGATGTCCCATCTGAAGCCCGAGAACAACACAAGAATGAAATGCACTATGATCGCAGTCCATCTTCCTCAAAACTTAAAGATGATATGCCGAGATCTTATAAGCAGTCGAGGCAGGAGCATCATAGATCTAGGAACGTCGATAGAGAGAAACGCGAAAAAAGTTATGATTCTGGAAGCAGGCGAAGACATCATGGCAGACCGTATGAAAAGAATGATCACCGCATGGATATGGATGATACTGACTTTAGCAGGAATCATAACAGTGATAGGAGATCTTCTAGTCGTGGTAATAGATCTTATAGCCAGGATATTAGATCGCGATACTCAGTTAAGAATTCCTCGGACGACAGACGCCAGAAGGACAGGTACAAAGACGATAGTTCACGACCTGGGATACATGACGAGATTTCAGATAGATATGATCCTTCAGAATCAAAGGAAGACTACGTATTTAAAGACGACCGCTATGGCCGGCCAGAATAACTTATATTAATAGCAGAGGGCATTATCTTTTCTTCTTTGCAATGGGCGGTAAGCTGTCAAATCTACCATTCTTCCAACTCTAGCTATGGTAACTTATATATCGGAAAAAAGTAAAGCTTCTTTCACTTTTATGTTTGACGAGATATCCGCATGACTTTGCAGTAAGGGTTGATGGGATTTCAGCAATATGCACATCTGTATCCTCCTTTGTATCCTTAACTATGTTTATATTTTTACATTCAAGTTCGTTAGCATCTCAATTATGATTGTTTCTTTTCCATATGTCAAGTCGTGGGAAGGCTTCAATATCGTCTGGTTTTACCACAAAACTCATCATTTAACCGTTACGATAGTTTGTGTAATTGTGTCGTTTGCATTCCCATATATAATCCATTACAGTTATGTTTATAGCTTTATCCTTTTCCTTTGCTCGCCTTGTAGATTACAGGAGTAGATGCCAGCTTTTGCCGGAAAGTTTTGTTGATACGGTTTGTTCAAAGGTTTGCTGATTCACCGTATGATGTTTGGTATCATGTGTTGTAGTGTATCGCTGTATTTCTTCCTTTCAGTTTTGAGCATGTTTTCTGCTGTAGCTTGATATAATGCTTTCTTGTTTAATGTGTATTTGTCTCTGATTAGTGATGTTTTGGCACCAACTTCTCTTATATTATGCCAATTTTTTATTTAAAGAAACTGTAAATCTGAGTGTCGGACACAAACTAATGAAGAAGTATGAACTGAGTCTACAAACTTTTTTCGTTAATGGTAATTTGATTATTAAACGTTAAATTTTATTATGATTATAAATAAAAGATAATATGGATTAATTGTTAAGATGACTAAATCGATGAATTAAATAATTTGTAATAAATTAATACGTATGAATGTATATTCAACTTTTATTACCAGCATCACTATTCGCAAATAACTAATTTTTAATATATGGTTTTGACTCAATTAAGGGTCCAAATTTTGTTAATAAGTCCTATTCTTTTTAGAATATTTTCTAATTAATTTATGGGTCAGGCTAAGACACATTTTGATAAATTCTAAACTGCTGGATCTTGTTCCGTTTGATATATCTCTCACCTAATTTTTGACCAATTTACTCTTTTTGAAAAACCTAGGTATAAAAGGGTTTGATAAATCTCATCATTTTTTCCTCTCTTTTTCTCTCTCTCTAGAAAACTCTCAAGCATACCGTTCGACCGATTTCAAAAGCTCGATTTTTGAAGAATCTAAAGTCAGTAAAACATAAAGGTAAGTAATACAAACACCATGGTATAATTTTTTTTAGATTTCGTTGGATATAAACTGGTGAAATTAGGCTTTTAAGCTTCTTAGGTTTCGATTTAAAAAGTTCGATTTTTGCATGATTTTATGTGTTGTTTTGTTAGATTAGTGTTGTATTCTTGTTAGTTTTGGTCCGATCTATGCCTATGTGTTTGATTTTGTGCGAAATGAGGTTGATTTGGTAGGTTTCTACTTTTGAGGGTTCGAAGCTGTTGGTAGCACGATCGTGCGACCAAGATGACCAAACATCGCATGAGACGGGTTATGCATACCCGTCTCATGCGACAGACAGCTTAAGCTGTCTCATGCGACCCAATGTCTTTTGTGAATGCTTATTTGGTGTTGTCTAACTAATACATATTTTTTTTATGTTGTCTTTACAGGATGGGGCGGATCAAGCAGAAAGTTAAAAATCCGTTCAAGAAAATGAGGGAACGCGATCGTTTGGCACGTGAGGCGGAAGAGGCGGCAGAGGCGGCAGAGGGTAGAGTTTTGCCCGAGCCCGAGGATGTAGAGGCAGGTCCCAGTGAGGGACATGCTCCGGGTACGCGTACAAAACGACGTCTCCGTCGTCATGGCGATTACATTCCTACTACTGCTGGTAGCACAAGGCAAGTTCTTCTTCGCAGCCACCTGACTTTTGCTACGATGACGATGCAGATGCACTGGATGATATGGAGGGGGTGGAGCAGGAGGAGGCATATGATGCCTCATATTCACAGTACGAGGACGATGCACCTCACGCACCAGAGGCAGCATCCCACGCACCCGAGGGTGAGGATCAGGATTTTTTGTCAGTGCTGCTGCATGTCCCGTCTCTCTTTCCGGATTACACCCAGCACGAGGCTTTCAGCGTCTATCACGGAGATGTAAGTATTATACGTTTATATTGTTTTATCACTTTCTTACGTGTTCGATACATATGTTTATAATTATTGTTTTATCACGAATTTACGTGTTAGATACATATTGCAGGATAGGGTCACCATGCGATGCTTCGCTATGTACGACAGTCTCCGGAGATGGGACCTGACATGGCAGAGCAGGGTACGGGAAAGGGTGATAGCGACTATTTTTGGCCCGCTCGTCGATGCACTTTCGATGCACTCTCACGCTGGCATACCAACCTCCATTTGGTGGAGGCATTCTTAGAGTGATGGCATGAGGAGACTTCTTCATTCCATTTCTCGTTCGAGGAGATGACAGTCACCTTGGACGATGTCTTCGTCATCACTGGATTACCGGTTGTAGGTAGGTCCTTTGATGCTTTACCTTTTGACTCGGAGGTTGAGAGGATTGATACTCATGCTGGCATGCTAGGTGTACGACCATCTGAGTTGAGTAAAAACCTTAGGAATGCTAGTAGTGTGAACCTTGGGTGGTTGCGCACTACATTTAGTGATGCTAGGTATAGTGATAGTAGGATCATAGATGAGAGGGTAGATCATGCCACCCGTGCCTACATACTGTATTTGTTAGGTACCACCATATGTGCCAACAAAACCGGCAATAACATTCCTTTGGATTACCTCCAGTTCGTCACCAATACCAGAGTATGCATATGTACAACTAGGGTCAGTTGGTTTTAGCGCAGCTGTACCACTCCCTTAGTCAGGGATCTCTGCATGGTACTGGAGGCATTTGCGGGTTTATAGGGATGCTTGAGTCGTGGATATTTACCCACTTCGTTCAGCTTCGGGCTCCACTGTTCTGCGATTACGACGTATCTATGCCCCATATGTGCCGACATGCGCCGCAGAAGATTGGCGTCTCACATGATGTGCGCAGGCAGATGAGACACGCACTTTCGACGTGCACGGAGGCAGATGTAAGTGATATTTGTTCATTTTAATTCTAAGTATTTTTATTAATAAAAATGGCTAAGTTCTTCATCTTTTATTTACAGGTCATGTTCCTTCCCTTCATACACTTACGCGACCATTATCCGTTCCAGGGGGTGACATAGGTTGAGTTGACGCTTAAGGCGTTCGACATTGTTGTGCCGTACTACCATGACCTTGTCACTCGACAGATGGGGTTCGTCCAGCTGAATCCTAAGGATATACGCCCTCCTAAATCGAAGAAAGCGGGGAAGAAGATGGTCTTTAGACACCCATGAGACGGGCACTTGTGGAGGGATTGGGAGAACCATGTCTACACTCCTGAGGGCACGTTGTACCGTGGTAGTGGAGAGAGTGCTGACCCGATGTACTACATTTGGGTGAAGAGGAGGCTGTGGTACATCGTTAGTAGCTCTGCACCAGCTAAAGGTCCTCGGTTGGAGCCGCACGGTGGTTGTGAATTTGCAGGATACGATCAGATTTCTCAGTATGCTCCATCGATACCCCATCTAGAGCACGATGATCTTATAGAGACCTGCCTTCAGATGTGCAGGATCGCAGAGAGGTATAGGCGTCATTGATTATTACTCCCAGACATTGCGACAGTAGGCCCCAAATTTTGTAACCGGTTTATTTTATGACTGCTATTATTTATTGTCTTTTAATTTATTGTATTTTTGCTTTCAATTTATCAATTTTATGGCCCCTAAGAAACATAACACGCACTCATACTTAAATATGTTGTTCGAACATAAGAAACATAATACACACTCATACTTAAACATGAAACACACATTCATACTTAAATATGAAACACGCACTCATACTCAAACTGATTCACACACTCATACTGAAAATGAAACACACATTAAGCATTAAAATGAAACACACTCCCATACTTAAAATGAAACACACACTCATACTCAAACTGAAGCACACACTCATACTTATCTATTAGGCCAGTTCCGTTTCATCAACTTTCTTTCTTCTTTCGCATCCTGGTAGTCACACATTTCTTCTAACCGGATCTCAATAATGTCCTTGCGGACCTTATCCAGCTGGTCCTCTGTTATAGAATCTGTGACTTGACAGTTGAACCGGTTACACGCAACACGACGTTCCAATTCGGTGAGGCCAGAAACTAGATGCATACGGAATGTTACTAGGACTGACCACCTAGCTCTCACTTCATCAACACGCCTAGATATTCTAGGCGGCTGAACACCATCCCTTCCGTACAGGAAGTACATCTGGCATACCAATGCCTCGCAGTACCTTTTACCCCCCTCTGGAATGTGCATGTTACCAGCTTCAACTGATGCCCTCATCAGATACTGATCTTCCAACTCAGTCCACAGACACATTTTTCTGTTTAATATATCAACTAATTAACACTTAATTGTGAATAAGGCTTCTATTTATAGACAGTTTTTGTGCAAATAACGTAATCAGAAACTACGAATGAAAACGTAACACGTTTAAAGTTAGAGTCCCGCTCATTCTCGAAAATCAAAAACTCCCGCTCATTCTCAAAAATAAAAAAACTCCCGCTCATTCTCAAAAATAAAAAACTCCCGCTCATTCTCAAAAATCAAAAACTCCTGCTCATTCTCAAAAATTAAAAACTCCCGCTCGTTCTCAAAAATTAAAAACGCCCTCCAAACTATAATTCCCTATATAAAGGGACTCCAAATCCTTTAACATTCATAAACCCTACTCAGACATAAACAGTTTAACAAATGGAGTTTACGCCTCATGAAGACTACCATTTTCTTGAGGCGGTGGAGATTGCCCGCCGAGAGATGGGGGAAGATACTAGCGATGCGTTTTTTGATTGAGTGCTTTGTAAGTTGTACTACGGCTACGACCGTTTACAAACCGGAGGTCTTTTTGTGCGCAACCGTGAACAAATCAAACAGAGGTACCTTTTTTGTAAACCGCTCCAGCGTTTGTTGTTCTTGCCATATAAAATTAAGCAAGAAGCAGCCGTCGTCTGGAACATGACAGTGGTAGACTACATCACAAGGGATATGGTAGCTTATCTTCAAGACAAGATTACGGAAAGGGAGGAGGGGGTTGACTCTGATGACAACTTGGGATATGACTTCGACGATTGAGCATTTTGGCTGTTGGCATGTAGATTTTAATTATTATCTTATGTTTGTTTAAGTTGAAGTGTGAAGTTATTATTTTCTTGCCATTTTATTTTCTCCTTCAAGTGTAATGTCCAACTTTAAATTTATAATTTTCGCTTTTTAAAGCTATCTTACTCCAACAATAGTTAAAACCGCGTTGTTTAGGCCCCAATATATTAGGGTTTGCGTCGCATGCGATATTATACAAAGGGCGTCTCATTTTGGGCGTGCGATATAAGCTCTCTGTCTGAAAAATAGGGCCAACTTTTAAGCCTTGCGTCGCATGCGATATGTCCCAAAAGGCGTCTCTTTTAAGGCGTGCGATATAAGCCCTCTGTTTGAAAAATAGGGCCAACTTTTAAGCCTTGCGTCGCATGCGATATGTCTCAAAGGGCGTCTCATTTGGGCGTGCGATACAAGCCCCCTGTCTAAAAAATAGGGCCAATTTTTAAGCCTGCCGTCGCATGCGATATACTATAAGTGCGTCGCGTGCGAACGTTGCTTTTGGTATCTTCTAAATGATAAAACTCCAACTAGAGGCTTCTATTTGAACTCCACCCAACATCATTAAAAAATACATTAACTATAATACCTCAAAACGGCTAAAGGGATAAATTACTTGTACAAAATAATTTCAAACGTCGTCTCTAGTCAACTATAAACAACTCCTACCAAAATAACTTAATTAAATGTACAGAATAATTTCAAACGTCATCTCTAGTCAAATCTGTTACATGTGGTTTTTCGTTCAAGTTTATTTTCCTAGCGGGCATTATTTGTGTAAACTTTTTGAACCGACGGTAGTAGGGATGCGCCCATTGATTTGCCTCTTCGGTTGCGTAAGCAGCCCAACAAGAGTATATTGGACGCAACGGTCCATCGGGTGGAGTACTAATCTACAAAAAAAATAAATGAATGCGTTAGTAATGATACCCGCACCAATTGTCTTGTTGGAAAAGATATATACTTACATTAACAAAGTGACATCCATGTACGAAAACTATCCCAACTTCTATGATCGTTGAATTGTTGACGGGTGGCCTTCCACGGATTGGTAGATACATTAACGAGGCTGCTTGCGATACATGGTATACCATGAATTGGTACCTTGTCGCGATGACTAGTCCAATGTCCGGAAATGTCATCCAGTAGTGGCTACTAGGGTTGGGCTTGAAGTAATCTAACCTATGTACCAAATCATCAAACACCTTCGTCGAACCATATACATCCAACAAACATGCACGGTTGTCCCGTAACTCTTTCAACAACTCGCATCTAACATCCTCCCATCTATCTTCGTTGTTGTACATTGAATGCGCTACGGAACGATATCCGCATTGTCCGTCCGGAAGAACGTCAACTAACTTTAAAATGTAAGTGTGTAGGAAGGCCGGGATGCAATCCGGATATAATGTTAACTTCCCATCCTTAACAATTTTCTTAGGCCTTCAAACTTTCTTTTTTTGCTAATGGGGTTTCGGTGGTACGATGGGAACCACGTTGGATGCGGCCGTGCTCCCTAACGTGTTTATGGGTGTACTACCTACCGAGTTAGCCGAAGTACTAGCACTAGCGGTTTGTTCAATGAGATATTCCCACAAACTAGGGTTCCGTTTAGTCGATTTATCAACGCCTCCCTTTGGTCTACCCTTAGCTCTAACCGTTTCTTTAGGATCTTGAATATGACTTGTCTCGGGCCTCAATATTTGCATTACCCTATTGATAATGTGGTCATGTTGGTCGGGTCGGAAACTACAAATGGAGTTGTCAATTAAGGAAAGTTTTTTTTGCAATTCCTCTTCACGAGAGGTAGGATCTCTATGAACAATATCTAATCTTTTCCAAAATACATCCACGTCTTCTATGGGGATTCACCTACCATCTCTAGCTATAAACACAATTTCACATGCACAGGGTAAACCATGTGTTTTCCTAAGGAAACAACCTCCACATGCTACCCGATCTACTCCTATATTTCGAGCACGTACAATAGCAACCATCAATATCTTTAGCCCCGCATGTGACACATTACCTTTAAGCTTTTGGGTCAAAACACCATCAAAACCGGGAATTGTTCTAAACTTACTTCGCTCAAATGATTCGACGATACCCGCATGCTGCTTCGTTAATAAGTTATGAACTTTTTCCGAAAAAAGCTCAAAGTTGCATTGATTCGTCCCAATATATGTTTTAGGGACAATTGAGCATCCTCCGCCCTACATAGCACAAGTAATAAATTATAAACTTATCTGAAACTAGATAAAATAACTAAACAAAAAATAGGATAAACAGACTAACCTATTTGTAGTTGTTTGGCCATAGTGCTTAATCGTGTTCGTTCGGTACGCAAGGAATTTGTCACCATATTCCGTTATCCACGAGTCCATAACGTATGCAAAACACTCCGGTTTAGATGCAAACATCTCCTTCAGTGTATCTAGATTCTTTTGGTAACTCTCAACCGTGTTCGCCCCCGCAACGTAGCAGTAGAATTCAACAAATTGTTTCGCAACCGCATCATCGTGCAATATCTTCCAGACCGCCCCAAGAATGTTCTTACTAATGTGCCACGTGCATAACAAGTGGTGTGTGCCCGGAAAAATATTATCGATCGCTCGCATGAGAGCTAACTCGCGATCGGTAACAATAACGGATGGAAATGCGCACATGCTATCCATCATCAAACCACGGAGAGTTTCCAAAGCCCATACGTAGTTTCCAATCTTCTCGCCGCTATAAATACGTACGCAACGGTAAATGTAATGGAAGTCGACGTTAAACCGACAATCTCTAATAACGGCATCTTATACCTAGTCGTTTTGTACGTACAATCCATGAATAGCACGTTCGGGAATATACGTAATAAGTCAACGCTAGTAGGATGTGCGAAGAAAAAGTCAGTGATCACCTTTGAATCATCTTTCAAACGCTCCCACGTCGAGTATCCATTCTCCTTCAACTTCGTCAACAGATATTGTATTTGTGTTTGTCCCCTGTTCTCAACATCCCGATGTTTTTGGCGGAAATTGTAGATTGCACGCATGTTCAAAATGTTCTCGGGATATTGGTACTTCAAACCACTATATATCTCCCTAGGGCGCGAACCGAGGTGAGACAAACTACGAACTAGTTCCTCTTCATCCAGTTTTAGCCTACAAGCGCGGGAATGACCGTCTAGGCGAACGTAGGGTTCATGATTATGAGTACCGTTTATCACCTCCAAACGCCATTTCATGGCTAGTACGTCGATCAGATGACCTTTTAGCGCAAAGGGACAATTACATTTCTTCGTCGATGTCTTCCGCTTTCTTTAAGTTTCCGGTTTTGCTTTTGATACGAATACACCGTATCGCTCGCAAACGTACTCTATCCTAGGAGTTCTTCCCCATTTCCATCTATCGTAGAGCTTCCTAATTGTGACAAACTTGATCTTCTTCAATTCAATGTCCACGAAAGCATCCAATTCGTCTTTAGTAAATAATCTATCTGTCTTGAATATTTTGCTGTAGTCGGCATCCATAAATGGAGGCTGGACAGGTTCCTCCTATAAAATATAAAATTGAAAACTATGAGTTTATATAACACTTCTGTCGCACGAGACATGTCTTCAGTGCCGCGCAAGAGACATGCCTCTAATGCGGTCGCATGAGACACTCTTTTGTCTTCGTCTCATGCGACGGATACGGTAACCAAGTCGCACGATCGTGCGATGACGCAGCTGTTCGTCGCACGAACAATGTGCGAGTCGCCCGAAAACCGAAACACAGGGTTTCGCTTCTTACCTCCATCCGGTAAGCTTCCTCCTCATCTAGTAAGTCTTCAAGAGACACGCCCATCTCATTATTGTCCATAGATACTCGGATTGAAGATTTTTCAAAGTGGATTTTATGGGTTTAGGTAAAAAAACTTAACTTTTTCGATTTAATGGGTTTAGAGTAGTAGATGTTAGTACAAAACTTGTAAATTTAGAGTAATAACAAATAGATTTCTGAGTTTCGACTGATTTGGAGTGTAAATGGCATCAATGTAGAAATCTAAAGGGAGAAAGGACAATTTTGGAATTTCAACTTTGAGTTTGAAAAAAGAAGAGAGTAGGGTAAGAAATCTATTAAAATGTGTCTTATTTCTCGCATGGCCCTTATTATATTGTCTATTGTTGAAAAGAGCATTCACCGTGGGTTGGGAGATACAAACATTTCTATAATAGCGCCAGATTGTCTCTTGATTATTTGCTAGAGGTAGCCTGCTCTTAACCAACCATGGGATGCATAAGCACTAATTATATTCTTGAGAAAGAGCGTCCTTATATAAGTGATCTTATAGTCTTTTAAGTTCATTGTTTGTGATTATAATGATGATATAGTATAAACTTGTAAGTGGTTGATCGTGGAGGTGTTTATACCTAGATGACTAATTTACTATACTTAAGGCTAGTTTTAGGCAGTAGAGACGCAATATACAGTCATAGATAGGCTTCCACTTGGTTTTTCATTGTATAATTAGGTAGTCCTTCTTTGATTGTTATATGCTTTATATATAGATCAGTCAAACTAGGATTATATACTTTACACGATTCTATTAGATTTCTAGAAGTGTAGTGTGTTCAACTTGTGTTTTTTATGAGTTTCGTGATGAATTTTGGATGAATTTTGGATGAATTTCACTACACTTTTCACTGATTTCATGATCATCTTCCTGAATTGTTGCGAAATATGTAAAATCAAATCCCAAACTTATTTGTATAATGAATTCTCATACAAAAAAAAAAACTTTTATATAGTAACATCTTAGAATCATTACATACTTCAATAATTCACATGAATGCCTGCTAAAAGTGCAAAGTTAAGAACCAATTCATGAAGGATTTTTCTAGTGTAGAAATTTTATGGTGGGTTTTGTTGTTTAGCTTATATAGCAACCTGTTTATATCTATGGTGGGAGGAAGCTTCTCATAATGGCTAAACTTAGCAATTGATACCCTTATCCCTTTGTTGATAACTATTCTGGTTTTTACTTTTTGCTGATGCCCTCTCAACTATGCCAAACTATAAAGATTTATTTTTTTACAATGAATCTTGTTCTTTATTGAGGACCACTTCAAAGGCATCCAAAAGTTCTTAGATTCTATAATAAATACACATGTGCACATTTTGTAAAACGTTTTTTATATTTGTTGCAAATTGGGTTCAAAAGGTTAAGCCTGAACATACATGATGTCCAAAAGATTGCTTTTACTTGATAGATTTACTGTTGTCTTTATTCTAATTCTGCTATTATACAGTTTGGGATCGAGGGTTAGGAAAATTAGCAGAAAGATTCTGCTTTCTATTGTTGGTGTGTGTCCCTTGGCATGCATGTAGAGACAAGATAAAGATGCTTGTCAATGAGTAGACTGTCCCAATTAAAGTTATGTCTTAAGTTTTTAAATCACAATCAAGAATCCACCTAAAAAAAAGAGATTGTGTAGCACAAGATAAATATGACTAGTATGGTAAAAGATAAAAAGAATGAGATTGCGTAGCACAAGATATATATGACTAGTATGGTATTTGGCTACCTTAATTATAATTATAGACTATTGACCTGGTTATTTGGTCTCGTTAATATTACACAAATACTGACAGATCTATAGATTATATGCGTACTGCATCTGTAACCACAACCAGACTCCTAATGCTATCATAACTCGGGTTGTTTTTTCACTATAGTATTGTATTGTCTCCTTGTTCTTGTTTGCCAATTTGGCCGTGTTAACAGAAATAATAATAATATACATTGACTAAATAATTTATTATAGTCAATATTCAAACGTAATCTATTATAGATATTATTAGATTAGATTTTATTACAGTAGACTAGTATAATAATAAGATATTTTCAGAGCCTATATATATGGTTTTAACTTAACTGAAATTCTAAGATATAATAAAATTCTTTTCTAGTTTTATCATGGTATCAGAGCCATTAGGGTTTCTATAAAAAAAGAGCCATTAGGGTTTCTATAAAAAAAAATCTAGATGGAGGAAAGGAAAAGTATGTCTGATTTGGTTCCCGTGATGACAAAAATCACAGAACAAAAATTGAATGAATCCAATTACTTAGATTGGAATAAAACAATTCGTATCTATTTACGAAGTATTGAAAAAGATGATCATTTGACAAAAGATCGCCCAACGGATGACACAGCAAAAAATTGGATGCGTGATGATGCTCGTCTTTTTCTTGAGATACGAAATACAATCACTACTGAGGTACTTAGTCTTGTTAATCATTGTGAATACGTTAAAGAGTTAATGAAATATCTGGAATTTCTATATGCGGGAAAAGGTAATATATCGCGTATCTATGATGTCTGCAAGTGTTTTTATCGTACTGAAAAACAAGATAAATCTCTTACGGCATATTTTATGGAGTTCAAACGCATCTACGAAGAACTTAATGTTTTGTTACCCTTCAGTACTGATATTAAAAGTCAACAGTTGCAACGAGAACAAATGGCTGTAATGAGTTTTCTTGCTGGTCTTCCTTCGGAGTTTGATAGTGCAAAATCTCAAATCCTCGCTGGGTCTGAGATATCATCTCTACATGAAATTTTCGCTAGACTTCTTCGAACCGAAAACTCACAGCCAATACAACCTGTCACTAGTGCATTAATCAGCACCAATAAACCTGGTTTTTCTGATAATCGGGATGGCCATAATGGTCGTGGTGGTCGTGGTGCTTATAGTTACAATAATCGTGGCAGATCTGGTATTCGTGGTGGTCGTGGTGGATATAACGATTATGGTAGTCGTGGTAGATCAAACTATCGTGGTAATCGTGGTGGATACAGTAATCGCGGTAATCGTGGTGGGTACAATAATCAAGATGGATACAATAGACATAACAGTTTTGGTAACCGTAGTGGTGATTTAAACAATGTTGAGTGTTTTTACTGTCATGAACGTGGTCATACAAAGTGGAATTGTCCTCAACTACCTCAACAATTTGCTAATATGGCAACGAACGAGGAACCTCATGTGCTTTCCGTTGGGGAATATGCTCAATTTTCCAAGTACCAAGAGTATCTAAAGTCATAAGATCTTACAAACCCTGCAGCTTGTGTGTCAGGTAACTCAACTACATGTCTTATTTCTTCATCCTCTGATTGGGTCATTGATTCTGCTGGTACAGAACATATGATAGGTAATAAACAAGTTTTTTCTTGTCTTTCAAATACACATCATTCTAATGTCACATTGGCAGATGGA
Organism: Limnanthes douglasii subsp. nivea; assembly: GCA_036936605.1. Lineage (NCBI taxonomy): Eukaryota > Viridiplantae > Streptophyta > Magnoliopsida > Brassicales > Limnanthaceae > Limnanthes > Limnanthes douglasii. Next base: position 9,412,278 of record JAUPFV010000001.1, on the reverse strand, counting down.
TCATTATCTCGTGTTTTAGGTTCAGGGACTGTCAATCCTACCAAAAATATCTCTTTGACATCTGTTTTACATCTTCCTCAGTTTTCATTCAACCTTATTTCTATTAGTCAACTCACTAAAACACTAAATTGTTTTGTTACTTTTTATTCCGATCATTGTTTGTTTCAGGATCTTACGACGAATACAATAATTGGTAGAGGGCATGAGAGTGGAGGTCTCTACTATCTTGATAAAGACTATCACACATCTACTGCGTATTCTAGTATTACATCTCCATTTGAAGCACATTGTCGTATGTGTCATCCATCTTTGATCTCTTTAAAAACAACTTTACCCTAAATTTGGGCATTTGACATCATTAGAGTGTGAGTCATGTAGATTTGCTAAACATCATCGTCTTCCATCATATCCTCGTATTAATAAACGGGCTGCGTTTCCTTTTGAAATAGTTCATTCAGATGTTTGGGGTCCTTGTCCCGTTGTTTCTAAAACTGGTTTTAAATATTTTGTTAGTTTTGTTGATGATTATTCTCGTGTTACATGGTTATATTTAATGAAAAATCGTTCTGAGTTATTTTCAATATTTTACACGTTTACTGCAGAAATAAATACCCAATTTAATTGTCCTATTCGTATTTTAAGAAGCGATAATGGTAAAGAATATTTTTCAAATGCATTTCAATTATTTATGGAACAAAAAGGAATGATTCACCAAACTTCGTGTGTGGACACGCCATCTCAAAATGGTGTTGCTGAAGGAAAAAATAGACATCTTTTAGAGGTTACTCGTGCACTTCTTTTTCAAATGAAAGTACCGAAATTATTTTGGGCAGATGCTGTTTCCACTGCATGTTTTTTAATTAATCGTATGTCGTCTATTGTCCTTTCAAATAATATTCCATATTCCGTGCTTTTACCGTCTAAACCTCTATTTCCTGTTGAACCACACATTTTTGGCTGTACTTGCTTTGTTAGGGATGTAAGTCCTACTCGTACAAAAGTAGATCCCAAATCCTTAAAATGTGTTTTTCTTGGATATTCTAGGTTTCAAAAAGGCTATAAATGTTTTTCCCCATCTCTTCATCGTTACATAGTCTCTAAGGATGTTACATTTTTAGAACATGCTCCATTTTTTCCTGGTTTGTCTAATGTCGATCCAGAAACAACTACTGTCGATGATGATTTACTCATGTACACCACCGTTCAAAGATCTGATGTACCACCTCCACCATATCGACCTCCTATTAGATATGTTTATTATCGACGTAAAGCACCTCCTCCATCATGTCCACTACTAATTCCTTCGTCTCTAGATCCTGCTGCAAACGATAATGAGTCAACTCCCGATATTCCTATTGCTCTTCGAAAAGGTAAAAGACAATGTACTTATCCAATTTCTTCTTTCGCAAAATATGATCAATTACCTTCTTCAGCCCGAGCTTTTATTGCATCTCTTGATTCTATTTCTATTCCAAAAACTGTTCACGAAACATTATGTCATTCTGGCTTGCAAGATGCAATGTTTGAAGAGATAAGAGCATTAGAAGACACTCGTACTTGGAAGTTGGTTGATTTACCCAATGGTAAGAAAGTTATCGGCTGTAGATGGGTGTTTAATGTAAAAATGAATCCAGATGGAACGCTAGCTTGTCTCAAAGCACGACTTGTTGCAAAAGGATATGCTCAAACCTATGGTGTTGATTACTCTGAAACCTTTTCTTCGGTAGCTAAGTTTACCTCTATTCGTTTATTTATTCTTTAGCAGCATCAAATGATTGGCCATTACATCAGTTAGATATTACAAATGCATTTTTACATGGAGACCTCCAAGAAGAAGTCTATATGGAGCAACCACCCAGATTTGTTGCTCAGGGGGAGAGAGGAAAGGTATGTCGTTTGTATAAATCATTATATGGATTAAAACAAAGTCCCCGTGCTTGGTTTGGCAAGTTTAGTGATGCATTAAATGAATTTGGGTTGAAGAAGAGCAGTTTTGATCACTTTGTCTTTTATAAACGTTCTGCAAATGAAATTATACTCGTCGTTGTATATGTAGATGACATTATTATTACTAGGAATGATACTAAAGGCATTTCATTGCTTAAAACATTTTTACATTCGCGATTCCAAACAAAAGATTTAGGACCATTGAAGTATTTTTTGGGGGTTGAAATAACAAGAAGCAACAAAAGTATTCTTTTATCGCAGAGAAAATATGTTCTAGATTTGTTGATGGAAACAGGAAAGCTAGGAGCAAAACCATGTAATACACCAATGGTTCCTAATTCGCAATTACTGAAAGATGACAGAGAATGGTTTAGTGATACAGAAAAGTATCGTCGATTAGTATGAAAACTCAATTACCATACAGTAACTCGACCAGATATTGCATATCCAGTCAGTGTTGTAAGTCAGTTTATGTCTTCTCCAGCAGTTAATCACTGGGTAACACTAGAACATATCTTGTGTTATCTCAAATCAGCTCCTAGACTAGGATTGTGGTATGGCAGTATTGGTCATACAAATATAGAGTGTTTTGCAGATGCAGATTGGGCGATCTAAAGTTGATAGAAGATAGACCACTGGTTATTGCGATTTTGTAGGGGGTAATTTGGTATCTTGGAAGAGTAAGAAACAAAATGTTCTATCAAGATCAAGTGCTGAAGCTGAATATAGAACCATGACTCAATCTACTTGTGAGATAATTTGGATTTTCCAATTGTTAAATGATATTGGCATCAAGACTACCTTTTCTATTTATTTATGTTCCACTGGTGGTTTTGTTCCAATGTTTTAATTTCTCACAAATATTTTTAAAATATCAATTTCTCTTATATTCTATTTCAATTTTAATTATTTACCATTTTATTTAATTTTTAATTTTGATATATTTTTTAATAATTTACTTAACTTCCATTTATTAATCTCTATTTTATTATAAGAAAGTAAGACGTTGATGTTTTGTTTAAAATTAATTGTCTCTTCTAGTTATAAAAGGTAAAGTAATATAAAAATGAAAAATAAAAAATCATATAAGTCATTTTTTAAAACAAAATATGAACCACTTCATAAATAATGGTGGAACCCAAAGTAGTTTTCTAGAAATATCTTTAATAATAGTCCAACTAATTTGTCCATTGTTTAAAAAACACACAATAAATTTATATATATATATATATATATATAAGGGTTAGGGGCGCCAGCCCCTCCTAACCCTCAAATGGCTCCGCCATGAGACCATATTGCATCTCCAAGCCTAATGTTAGAAGTAATAGAAGCAATTTTTACTACCTTCTTGTAAACAATATTTTCAGTAGGGAGCTTTTTTTTTCATGGCAATGGTGGAAAGTTTCTGTAAGTTTGGTGTATCTTATTAGCTATTACAATCTTAGGAGAAAGTTTAATAAATACTCAGGGAAACTGAGTGGAGAAGGAATCCAATGTTATACTAAAAGGAAATAGTTAAAAAAAACTGAAATTACCCCGTGAAGGATTTTTTTTTAGACTACTCCGCGAAGTTATTTTATTTGACGATTTACTTTTATGAAATCTTATAAATAGTTAAATTTATTCTACGAAGTTACCATAGTTACAAAAAAAATAGAATTCTCTACCTCCGATCTAAAAAAATCAAAATTGTTAAAACTAAAATTGAAACTAAAAATAAACTAAAGCTTTTAAACTAAAATTAAACTAATACTTAGAAGAAACTAAAATATATATTAAATGTAAATTATAGTTAAAATTAAAAATAAACCTTACCTCTTACTCAGGACCTTCAACGACACCAGACCTACATATACCGAAACCAAACAGCTCCATCACTCAACATACATCCAAACTCATCAAAAAATTGAATCGGAAGTCCATCAAACTATATAAATTGATGGATCTACAAATTCAAACAACAGCCGGAGAGAAACAACTAGGATTCGAATCAAGTAAATCCAATATAACCTTTGATTTTAGGTTTTTTAAAATTATATATAAAACAGTTTTTGTAGGTAGTATGTTCTTCGCCGGTTAATGGCGAATAACACCAGATTTTCGCCGAACATAACAAAAACCAGATATTCAATGCCAGGCGTCTAGTTTGGGAAAAAAGAAGACAGGGTATCTATCAAGCTGTATTTTCAGTCACAAATCCTTTTTTCTCTCTTTTTCTCTCTTCTCTCTACCAAAAGCTCTCAAAATCCCGAAAAGGCAAGATTTCTCAAATCCGACATTACAAACACGTTAAGGTACAAATCCTTTACCTATTCATGTAATTTTTAAGAAATTTTCTTTAGTATTTTTAGTGATATTTAGAGTTTAGGGTTCTGCCTCAAAAGTCCGATTTTCATGTATATGTTGTTGTTTTTTTGAAAAAATATTTGTAAGATTCATGTTAGTCGATGCAATAGGAACGTTTTGGTACCATTTTTATTGAATTTGGTTTGTGTTTGTGGGTTTTGGGTTCGATTTTAGATCTAGGTTTGGGGGCTGCTGGAAGTGCAAAATCGCGAGGAAGCAGCTCGCGATTTTGCACGGGTCGCGAATAGACAGTTCGCAACCCGTGCAAAATTTCGAGCTGCTTGTTCGCGATTTTGCACTTACAGTACTGGTGAAATTGTGAACATGGAGCTCGCAATTTCACCAAAATTGCGAGCAGCTTGTTCGCAATTTTGGAGAAATTGTAAACTCCCTGTTCGCGATTTCACAAAAACAAGAAATGCCCAATTTTGGCTGTTTTGTCAAATTATGATGCTTTGATTCCCAAAATTATTAATGATTTTATTTGTTGTATTTCAGCATGCCTCACACACAGCATACACATGTTCGACATTCAGGCTCGAGTAGTGATAGCGAGTAGGAGGAGGTTGTGTCACGGTCACGGTCCGTAAGGCGTAGGCCTAGCGCTTCGACTCCGGCCCCTATTATATCCCATGCGTTTGGGACGTTGGATCAGAAATTTCGGAAGGTGAATCCGCATGTGCCTGCTCTATATCCAAACTATGCACAACACGAGGCATACAACGTCTTTGGAGGAGGGGTAAGTAATGATTGTTTTAAAGTACGGTAGATGGTCTTTTGTATTATTTCTAAGTTATTTATGTTTTCTCGTAAGCCGTCGCGGTGCTACTCGATGTATGGTACCCACCGTGCATGAGATCTTGTTGGGCAGAGCAGGTTCAGACGTCAGGTTATCATGTCTTGCTTCGGTCCCCTCACCGATGTTTTGGAGCGTTGGAGTACCAACGTACACCTGGTAGATGCATTTCTTGAGAGGTGGCATTCAGAGACCAACAACTTTTACTTCTGTTTCGGTGAGATGACGGTGACGTTAGACGACGTCCACGTTATTACTGGTCTCCCGGTGACAGGTGATGATTTTATTATTCAGACATTTCCTAGTATGGACAGCGTTTGGCATGGTATTCTAGGGCATTAGGTATACCCGAGGAAGCACTTAGGCATGAGTTAGGGCGTAACAAGCGTGGCAGTGCGAGATCTGTTCGTTTACAGTTTTTACGTGAGCAGTATATGCAGCCCCATTTTATGGATGATACCATGTCTGATAGTACTGTAGAGTGTGTCACAAGGGGTTATCTGTTGCATATGCTGGGTTGTTTCATTTTGGTGAACAAGACGGGGAACAGTATTTCGTTGGATTACTTGCAGTTTGTAGAGAATTATAGGGCGTCCGTTAGATATAACTGGGGCCAGCATATACTAGCCCAGCTGTACCACCATCTAGGAAAGTCGTCGCTGCACTCGACTTTTGGGATCGCAGGGTTTATTGCCTTGTTGGAGACGTGGATATACAATCATTTCCCCCCTTTTTTTTACTATCGTCAACACTCTCTATGAGTCTTCTATGCCGACTATGTGCCGATATGTACCGACATCCTTTCTTTTACTTAATGTCAGCTCCGTAATTAAATGGATGTTTGAGGGTATTTTCGACCTAAAAAAGTCAAACAAAAGTCAACTACGTTTTTTTGGGTAAACTTAAACCACATTTGGTATATATAGCCATACCATATAAATTTATCCTCATAACTTATTGAAGAAGTGCATAACAACCGCTGATCCAAGGGGTTTGGGGGCTCGAGCCCCGTTCCTCCAAGGTGGATCCTAATAAAATGCGGGTGGTTTATATTTTTTAACATTTTGAATTGGTTGTTTATATTAGGTAGTAGGTGGTTTTTTCAGTGGTGGTTTATGTTGCATGATTAAGCCGCAGATGGTGGTTTATGTTGGATGATTAAGTCGCATATGGTTTTTATTTTTCGTAAGAACATACCCAACCGTCTCTTTATATTTTAGATAAATATGGAGAGAATTTTGGCACTTTATAATTTTAGATTACGAATATTTCTAAGAGATACGCTAATATGAAGGTAGTTATTTTATTTATTAGATAAGAGGAGAAAAATAAAGAGAATTACAGATAGGATGTAACCGTTTAAATAAATATAGACTACCAAATTAAAATATGTAAATACACAGCATCTTTTAGATTAGTGGTTGGAAACCATTTTTAATAAAAAATATGTATATATGTTTTCAACCGTCAAATAGAGAGACTATTGGAGATGCTCTAAAACTATTAGGTATTTTACTCACAAATAATTTTGTTTTAATTTTTTTTATAATTTTAGTTTGAATTAAAAAAATGAAAGCACACGTCAAGATGGGTGGAAAAGCCTCTCGCTTGAGGCATGAGGCGCAACCAAAACACTTCGACGCTGCAACCTCGCTTTACGACGACAATTTTTAAATAGTCGAGCCCCCGCTGATTTTCAGTTCTGGTTCTGCCACTGTGCATAACCTCACCTTGGATTTGCTTTTTTGTCGGTCTTGAGTTAAATTCAACACGGTTAATGATCGTACATTTATTTATCATTATCGTTCGTTTGAGAGCATTAATGATGAAGATTGATTTTTAAAACTTGCATCCAAATTTTGATAACATTGTCACGAGGCTCATCCATAGTTTTGAAAAACGTCGCTGCAGCGCCGCAGCAGCGCACGATGGCATGTAACTCTCAAAAATTGTTACGGCGAGTCACGTAACGGTCCGAACAGAAAAACGGCGTTACAGAGGCGTAGCGTCACGTTGCGTCGCGAGCGTTATTCCCAATGGCTACATCTATTATTGTTTTATTATATATAAACTAATTTTAATTACTTAAACTGCTATAATTGAACTGAAATGTTATGTAAAAAGTAAAGTAGACCCATTAAATGTGAAGTAACGGTTACTAGTCAATTTTTACTAATTCCCCTCGTTGTCGCGGGGTGTCGCACATTGCTTAAAACTATGGGCTCATCAATATCGTGCATGTCATGGTTTTTAAAAGCGATTTGTTGAGATTTTTCATTTTTACGTGTAATTGACTCATCATTGCATAATAAATTTCCATATGAAAAAAATTCTATGGCTTGACAAAGTTTCACCTCTGAAAGTAGAAAAACTGCATAGTCTCCTAACATGCTATTTTTGGTGCAGTAATCATTTATGGTAAGGTGAGCGTACGAGCAGTTATCGATATTGTTTCTGTTGAATTCTTAAATGCAAATAACAAAATAGAGAGAATAAGAAGAACAAAAATAGATAGAGTATTATTATTTATGTATCTTGTTCTTTACATTCAAGAATTCAAGACGGTATCAAAGCTTTGGTTAAAGGATTGATCATCAATGAGGTAAAGTCTTATGTATTATTTTTCAACTCCATATCACTTGTGTAGATTTACATTATCACATCCTCCACCACCTTCTGATTTTATTCCATGTGCAATTATTCTTTGTAAGTCTTGGTGTACCTTCATAACAATACGCCTCAAGCCTTGCATTTCACTTATTTATTCTTGTCCACTATCCAATGGACTTTCTGTATAATAGGCAGTGGTTTTGTTTATACTATTTTTTACTTTTTATAGTTCTTTGTTCCCACTAATCAAGATACCATTTTATCTTGAAATAATTTTCTTTGATATGTCCTTTCTGGAAGCAGTGATCACAATTTAAAGAATATTTATTTCCTTTGTCAAAGTGCTTATTCCCTTCTATTTGATAGCCTTTTACCATCATAGCAGAACTAGCATTGAAATTTTTGTGCTTTGATTGTTCAAACTCATATTCTTTTTAACATAGAGTATAAAAGTATAAGCCCTGTTAATGGATGACATGGGATCCATACAAAAATCTGATATTTGACCCCCTCAAAGCTTCCATTAAGACTAAAAAGAAACTGCATTAGTCTATATTTTTCTTCTTTTTTTCATCAATTCCAAATACATGCCACAACCATACTTATTTTGGTATTTACAAACTGGAAACGACTTAAGAGCATACCTTTCATCCCAATATGCAATAAGACTCAAACTTGCTTGTGTCAAAAAGACTGTTTTCACTTTTCAAATCATAGACCGCTGGTCCATTATAACTGTTGAGGTTAGAAATATTCGAGGGGCATTTCAGATTAAAGGCCAATACCATTTTAGTTATTTGTTTCAATTGTTATCTTTATAATAATTTATATACGTATTTATTTAATTAGATTTATCTTAATAATGGTTAATGGGTCAGATTGGCTTTTCTAGCTTTGGGTTTAGCCTATGAATGTGGTTTGGCCCCTTAGGCACATTAGGCCAAAAATTAGCCTATAAATAGTTTCTCAGAAAGTATTAATGATGACGATTGATTAAATTTACAGTTTGACTCTCTCTCTTTAAATGAAAATTGAAACAACTCAATTATCTCTCCAATCTCCACCTTAAATTATTTTTTTCTCTTCATATTACAAAACTACCATTCGAAAAGATTTCTCTATACCAAATTGGCGACCACAATAGGAGAGATTCAATAAGGTACTCGGATAGCAAAATCCAAAACCTAATATACAAACTTTCATTCGGAGACCTTCAAATGATGGATCATGAAATGCGAGTAGATCTACCCCTAAAGAATGAGGGAGTCATGATCAAAGAAGAACATGTCCAAACGCCATAGGTAAATGATGAAAATAAAGAAATATTTATTATACGGGAAAGTTTAATGGGCTAGATGAGAATTCCCAACATAGCCCAAAGAGACAACAAGGGGATCAATCTCTTAAAACCTAATAGGCCCATAAAAAGAGCATCGAATCAAAAATTATTCTAGCTCTTCGGAGTCCCGTAAGGCTTCATCTTCGAACTCTGAAATGTTTCGTTTTCCTTGAGCAGTGATCATTATCATAAGAAAAAGAAAGAAAAGTGTCGATCTAAAAAATATTCGAATCGACGTGACAAATTGAGTAAATAAGATTCTTCAGGTAATAATAAACACTGAAATGATAAATATAAGAAGAAAAAGTATAAGGGAAATGTCAAAGGATCAGTTGACCATAACATATACCACGTGTTGAGGAATCAATATTTTATTCAATCTAAACCGGGTATATTTGCCACTTCTAATGAAAATCATCTATTCAGTCAAGGGCACAATTAGATACAGTCACATTTATTTACGAAAATCCTATCTGTTCATTTACCTAGGCGTATCAATATTTCAAAAATGGAAAAGAGAAAAGATCTAGATAACCATCTGAAGAAATTCAAGAATTTCATAATGAGGATAAGTTGTTATGCGGATCGTTTTCTCAAACTTTCAAGGACAATGCCTTGAAATGGTATAATAGTTTACCATAGAAATCAATAAAAACTTTGATATATTCTAGATGGCTTTCCGAAGGCAATTCGTGGGAAGCAAATAACGTAGAGGAAACAAACACTAAAATCCATTATTGGAAGCTTCATCCTGAAACCTTAAAAGAATATACCAAATTTTTTATAGACACTAAAGATGGTTTGGCAGACTGCTTCGAATAAATTTCATAACTTTGTTTAGACAAAAGCTTTTAGTTAGAGACATGGTTGATACAATTACTTGTAAAAAGGTAATGACTTGGATTAGTTTATTCATCCAAGTTGGAAAACAAGTCACGATAGAAGAAACCAAGAGATTGAGATATCCTCATCAACCAAAAACTTGTTCATTCTATTTCTCAATAATAAGCTAGTGGCCAACCACAAGCTACTGCTAGAAATCGTTCGAGGGACTCCGGAAAGAATTCTCATCGAACCAGATCGAACCAATCTTCTCAGGAGAAACAGTTTAGGCATAAAGGAAATCAATGTGTTCAGTTTAGTTATCTTGCGAAGTTAATTGAAAATATTGCAAATATTTACGACATGTCAAAAAATCATGTGCAAGTATAAAATATTATTTTCCACTCAGGCACAAAAATTGAATATAAAAATATATTATGAGAAATTTTTTAAAGTAAAATTGGTAAATTAATAATGATTCAGACACCTCGTTAAAGCCTTCCCGAGCCACCATGATATGAAATGGTATGCCCCTAAATATTAACTTTCGAATGGCTTATGTATTTTATTTGTGTACCTTTGAATGGATTACCTATGAATGAATTACCTTCGAATTCTTATGTATATGATTTTTGTACCTTCGAATAAGTTACCTTCGAATGGATTATGTATTTGATTTTTGTACTTTTGAATGGTTTGTTTTATCAATTTTTATGCCTTTAAATGGATTACCTTCGAATGAATTATGTATTTAATTTGTTTACCTTCAAATATATTACCTTTGAATGGTTAAAATATTTAATTTAAATGAATTACTTTCGAAAAGTTGGATTGGGAAAGAGAAAAAAGATGTGAGAAAACAAGATAGAGCAAATGGATTGATAAAACAAGATGCGGCCTTCACCTTTACAAGCTCATATTTAATCAGTTTGACTTCATCTGCTAGGCCATCGACACATGTTTTTTCCTATTCAATGGATGCCTTCTGGTTTTTATTTTCCTCTTGAAGAGAAATAATGGTCCCTCTACGATATTCTAACTCCCTCTCCAGATCAACAACAATCCTTACAAAGCTTAACATTTAATATCCTAGTGTATCATTTTCCTTTGATAGATCAAACAGTAGACCATCAAAAACTACATATATGGCATTATTTGAAGGTTTAGAAAAATCTTTCTCAAAAGCCTCGAACTCGAACCCCTCCCCTATGGGCCCCATCATACTGTCTTCTCCAAATGTTTACCCGTCAAGTGTTGGAAGCAATAGAGAAGAATGATCAGATACTAGGAGTGTTAAAGGATTAATAGTTGGTATTATAGAAGGGATAAGATCTGAACGGAGGACAATCTCCAAATAATTAGTTGTTCTCTTCATTTTCTTATCTCTATTGTCACTGCCATGTTTGCTTCTCTTGTGTGTCTTATTTTTCTTTGAAACATGAAGCTTTGTGGGTGTGTTACCCTCTTCAAATATCTGCGGCAATTGCGGCTAGCATGGTTTCTCGGTTCCAGCTTTAATGACACTTTTTGTTGTGTCTTGCTTATTTTTCTTATTTTTCTTATTCTAATAGCTATGGGCTCTGGTCCTAGTTGGAAGAAATTCCTTTCCATCTGCAGCTTTGAATCTTTTCAAGATAGCCTACAGCCTGGGAAGGGTAGTCAATTTTTCCCATGATAACTATTGTTTGGAGTTAGTCCTCCAAAGATGACTCTGAACTAAATTGTTGGGAGTAAAATATTGATGAAAGCCATTAGACCACTTCTCCTCAGCTATTAATTTAACTTATTTAAAGTAAATTTGCATATTTTAGATGATGTAAATAAGGCTTTAATATGTCTGTAAATACAATGATGGGAACCATTCACACATACCGGTACCATCTGGTAGGAAGTAGGAAGAGTTGTTGGTGTCCACAGAGACGGAGACCACGGAGAGACAGACAGACAAGTCTCCTCCTACACAGGAGGCAACCACAGTTTTGAGTCATTCAATGGAGAAATAAAGACACGAGTCTCTTCCAAATGACCAACAGCTCGTACTTCACGTAGCAGAGGAGATAGAAGATCGAGAGAAAGAAGTGGCAGACCCAGACATCCTTGAAGATGCAAGTGGATCAAAAGTACACTAAGATTCCAAATATCTTATTTATTGTTATGATGAAATTGTTTCTATAATAATATTTATTGTTGTATATATATTCAAACAAAGTCAGTGTATGTATTTAAAACAGTCTGCGGGGTTTTCTCGTTAAATACATATTCAAACACTGCATCACATTATAACTATCAAATAATTATCAGGACTGTTGTATAGTCATGTCCAAACAATTCGCATCGTATGGGTTGGTTATTTCACAGATCGCAGCTTACCATGTGAATTGTTTGAGATGGGTAACTCAAACAAATCTCAGGTTAGCATGTGATTTGTACCCAACTATGATTATAGTATGTTAACCCATCCACCTTTTTATTTTGGAATTTGTATAAAACAGGAGGCTGACAGACAAAGACGACAACAACAACAACACCAACAACAACAACATCAACAACATCAACAACAAGAACAACAACAACACACACAAGAAGAAGAACAACAACAACAACAAATAGCCTTGGAAAAGAGAGAAAGGCTAACACAAGACATAGCTCCGGAAGAGTCTGAACGTGTCAATCCATGTGAGAAGCTAGAACTACTCAGCCAAGGAGTACCATCGTTAGAAGACCAAAACAAATACGGAGATGTACCTCAAAGACCAACGGTGGTGTGCACAAAGTCAAAATTGCTAAGCCAATGTGAAATTGTAGTACCAGTACCAAATAAACTATAAGCTCCAGAGTCGAACGATAACACAGTAGGTTTTCCACAATGCTTCTCTTGATGATATTTACACTCAAGTTTCACAGAAATTTTTAAATGAAATTGATAATGTATATTACGATTGTGTAATAAAACGGTATTTGGAGAACATGTCGGAGGATGACTTTAATGATTTATGTTGACACGATCCAGATCTTATGCCAAACCAGTTAACGGTATTGGTTGTCATTGACTGTGTGGTAAGGGATATTTCAAATTATTTCGCAGCATATCATGAGAATTGTGTGGATATATTTTAAGTTTTATCGAATATCAAGGTAGCATGCGAAGTGTTCAGTGGAACCTCGATCAGTTCGCATGCTATCCTGATAGTTACCCTATAATGTATTTTGCTAGAACCAAACGATCCGCATGTTAGATCAAAAATTATTTGGGGTCGGTAACATTATAATGACTGACACGCTCTTTTAATTTTTGTTATTTAATAAGCTCAAGTCAAGTAAAGAGACATAGAAGCCTACTTTTAATCTACTAACACCAACACAACATCCAGTGGAAGAGGAAGAGGAACAGATAATTGTAACAGAATGTCAACCGCCAAAAGTAAAATACACCAATTGGCCAAAAAAAACAAAGACAACTGACCGTGTCGATGTCGCAGAATACCACAAAATACAGTTAATTAAAGCCTACGAGCATGACACCATTAATCCAGTAGTATGGAATTTACCATTGTCTAAATTTTCCTACGGAATTAGAGTGAAAGCGAGTGATGCGCTGACGCTACCTTTAGATCTGAAGCTGGACGTAAAGGTATCCAATCGTCAACCAATTCTCTTTTTAATGTTTCAAACAAGTCTTGTATATTTAACATAAATAAACAACTCCTTTCATAGGTTGTGGACGCTTGGATTCGAAAGATTCTTGTAAAAGTAAACTTCAAAGTTCCATGCAAAAAAAGTTCAAGGAGTGTATCATGACTGCGTTATGATTTCGAGAATGACTACGGTAAGTTTAGCTACGGTAAATTTCAAAGTTCCTCGCATGTTCTCGTTGTAATTTACTCTAGCTTGAATGCATTATAATCTGGAATCAGGGTGGGATGTTTCAAATCTAGTCGACAGTTTTTAGCAAAACGCCTAAAGACCCCAACATCATCATCATCATTCCATTATGCACCAAGACAAAGGACTAGATAAACCATTGGACGTTACTCGTCATTGATGTCAATGGAAGGTCAGTAACAAACTACAACCCACTAATGCCTAAACTCAAAATAATATACAACACCACAAGGACACTTATCAAGCTGGTAAAATTCCTAAATATACAATTACTTTTAAACATATTTTAAAATGCATAATCAGGATATGCTACGAACTGTGACCAAGTCAGTTGTATTTAAATGCAAACAATTCTCATGTTGTCATGAGAATTGTTGGCAACTAAAAAGTCCTAATATTTCTTTGAAAATGTAATCTGTTTGAGTTTCATTCAGTTCGCAGCATATACCTAATAGAATTTGTAGCATAAGCTGCGAATTGGTTGACATTCTCGAAATGGGTTGGACGATGAACACTTCGCAATATAGGCTACAAATTGTGTGTTGCCAAAAATGGATTGGATGCTGAACAATTCGCAAAATAGGCTGCGAATTGTTTAACATCCACATGTTAGATTTGTTGTCAAACAATTCGCAATGTACGATGCGAATTGTTTGACAACCATAATTTAAGTATTTGTGCTGATTCTTAACACTAATTATTATAACCAGATCAACTATTTATTGGATAAAGGATACCTACATACTACAAAAACAGGGTGGAAGGTGAAAATGAAAGAAAAATTCCACAACAAAAACGTGGCACCCTTGACTGTGGTATTTTTGTCTGCAAATAAGCTATAGATATTATCCAACATGGATATGTGCAGCACAAATACGATGAAGATATGGTTCCTGGTTTTAGAGCAGAAATGTTTGATTATTTCCTAAATGACGGAGACACTAACACGTATTGGTGATTTTCTGTAAGACACTATGATTTTTTTGGTGTACATACATTCATTGTAATTTTTTGGTGTATATAAACTTTTTTTAATTTCGGAAATGTTCAATTCCCCGATATATATATATATATATATATATATATATATATATATATATATATATATATATAATGACAAGAATTTCTTATTAAACAACTCGCATGCTAACCTGATATATAAAAATTAGTTCGTATTCGAACAATTCTCATTATTCCATGATATATATATTAAAAACAGGATCCTCACTAAACAATCCGCATGATAACCTGATATATGCTTAGAAAACTACCACATTAACAAACTACAGGCTACGAAATTATCATTAAATAGTTCGCATCAAATCCTAATATAAAATAAATAATTCAAAATCTATTGTTGAAGAATACGAACAGGCTATGGCGTCTGCCTTGGTAAATATTAACAACATTGAGCATAAAAAAAACAGTCTAATCACCAGGGCCCATTAAATGCTGACTGGCCATGAAGGCTATGTAATGATTAATATAGCCACACCACCTCATAAGCTCAGACTCCTTCCATGCTTATAAATAACACTAGTAACACGAGGCTAATTTTAAAACAAACTCCATATTTTTCAAAAAAACACCTCTTGTTCTCTTCAAATTCCAACCATCATGTCATTTTCCACCACCACAACCACCACCACATACTCTGGTTCACTAGGTTCTCTGGGTGACTCCTGGTCATCCATAACCACCAACTGGAGCGATGACTTAATCATTGATTTAGACATTGATGACTACTTTTCAGCTGACTCTCAACCAGTGGAAGTGGTTTCACTGGTTGCTGCTGAACCTCAGCCAGCACAGGTTCCACATCAGACGACAGAGGTTCCAAACAACAAACGGAAGAGGGATGACGACACTGGTCCATCAAGGACCAAATTTCTATGCATGATGGACGTAGATAACGAAGAGAAATGGGAAAATTAAAGGCTGACAATCAGCACAAAGAGGAGAAAGATGGTGAAGAATCCTCTAGTGATGACTGATAGAGTCTTGTTTTTTTTAATGCAACTAACAAACACTAATAGGTTGTAGTGATTTTTTTTGAAAATTTGTTACTACAGGAAGCCTGTAATCCTCTTTTTGGTATCCATTTTTTGTATAAACTTTGAATCATATATACAATTCGCATCCTATTACCACTTGCAGACAACTCCCATCTTAACTTGAGATGTTGTTTATCAATATTACTTATTTACACATAATTTTCATGTGGACTTGAGTCTTGTAATGCTTTGTAGTTCCATTTAGTTCACAGCATATCATGCGCTTTGCAACCAACTAAAAAACCACAATTCACAACATAAAATGTGGAAGCAAATATCAAGACTTATGGTTGTTTATAATTCGCAACATATCTTGCGATATGGAAGCAACCAGAAGTCCTGATATTTGTATTAGACATAATTCGCACCATATCATGCAATTCGTAAGCAATTAAAAAGTCTTGATATTTGTTTGAAAACACAATGCACAACATATCATGCACTTTGTGATATTTTATTTGAAAATGAAATACTTTAGAGTTGAAGGCAATTCGCAGAATATCATGCGATTCGTAAGCAACTAAGAGTCCTGATATTTTTTTGAAAAAGCATTACGTTGGAGTTCAATACAATTCGCAGCATATACTGATAGTTGTTTGATATGATTTTACAAACAAATCTGCATCCTCGTGAAATTTCACACAACTCGCATTAAAACCTAAGAGATATTTGCAAGACTCTTCGTATCTTCGTAAAACATGATTCATAAGCAAGACTCTAGCCCAACCAATAAAATCAACAATGGGTAGGCCGTAATATTTTTTGATCTGATTGTTAAACGATTATGCCGCAGTAAAAGCCATAGAGCTGTATAGTTTCCCTTTAACATAAGCCTGCGCATACTTTTTGGGGGTAAATTAGCAAGAAAATCACTCATTCTGTCACTACCTCCACATAGAAAAACTGTTATTATATCTTTAAAAATCTCTCGACTATGAGCATAAGCAAGACGATGTAAGAAACTCAACATCCTTTTTTATAGTCTCTGTTAGTATGTTCTAATTTTGCTTTTAAATTCTGCATGAGATGGAAATTACAGTATGTATGATAGCAGTTTGGATACAAGTCAGAAACACCATTAACGATACCAGAATGACGGTCTAAAATAAATGTGATTTGGCACTCCAACAAATGTGGTTTCAAACACCCCAAAAACCACATCCAATTGTACCAATCTTCAATGCTAACTATACCAAGAGCAACAGGGTATAATCCTGGAAAAAGGTAGCTCAAATGAACAATATAATAGCACTCAAGCGTGTGAAAAATGTAAACAACTCGCATGCTGTCCTGAGAGTTGTTCTCAAATATACGCTGCGAATTGTGTGCAATCATATGTTGCGAATTTTTCACAGTTTTATGGTTACACCGACTAATTTGCATCCTCTATTGCGAAGTGTCATCAAATAAAATTACTGCTTAATTCGCAGTCTCTAATGCGATTTGTTCTCAAATATCAGGATTCCATGAGAGTTATGTGCTACTATAGGATACGAATTATTGCACAAAATTTCAAACAAAACATCATAATCATTGAGATTAAATAGTTAAATGAAACTAACCACTGTTGCCGTCCTTTGCTACGGCCATAAGCAAGGTACCCTTATACTTGCCATATAAGTGGGTTTCATTGATAAACAACATTGGAAGGCATGAACGAAAACCCCGAACGGACAAACCGAATGCTACAAAACAACGTTTGAAGCGGTTTCCAGCTGATAACTCCAACTGGCAGTATGAAGTAATATCGTGGCTCTTTAATCGCTTGAAGTACCCACTTAGTAAACTAAAAGAACTTGAACTATCTCCAAAAACTCCCCTCATTGCCTTCTCTAAAGCATTACATGACAAACGGTAAGACATGTCAATACCGTAATTTTGTTTGACAGTCGATTGTATGGTTTTGGCTGTCAACGAATGACAGGTTCAGAGACAATCTTGAATTTCCTCCGCAATCAAATATAATGTCAAATGCCTATGCCGCTTATGCTTTTGGGAGAAAACGGGACTGCAAGTATGGCGCGGAACATACTTCTTGATCGTCATCAAGCCGATGTTGGAATCAATAGATGCAGAAAGCCTCCATTTGCATCCGTTTGTGAACTTATTTTCACAAAAAACAGTGATCTTGGTTGTTATGTTGTGCAGGTATTTGAAAGAAAAACCATGCTCTAAAGCAAACTTGTACAAAGATAACCTGAGGCCTGCAACACCTTCTTCAAAATATTGACTCACTCTTGTAATAGCATCAACTCAACCAGTAGTAGAAATTTATTTTTTTCTCTGATCAGAATTAACTAAACCGTTACTACTCTCCCCAGCTAACTAGTTGATTAAGATATGGTTCTCCCAAACTCATGCTACGCTCTTTACGCTTTACACCACAATCCTTACCACCAGAGCTCTTATCATTAGAACTTTTTTCACTAGAACACTTATCACCAGAACCCTTATCAAAGACGTGTTGTTCTATAAGAAAACTAACCCGTTTTAAACGCTCCAAATCAAGATATAACACCAACCCAACAAAATCCTTCTAGTTATTAAAGAAACAATTATTGTGATCACCGCAGGAGTAGGTAATTAGGTAGTCACCTGTGACAAGGTCCTCCCATGTGTTCTCCACATAAGCTTGGATACGTTGAAAGCTTTGAAACTCCGTGAAAGGCACAATTACAGTTTGGTGACCATGTTTAAAAATACAAACTCGTGATTTAGACATAACTTACCCTGCACCGAACAAACTATTAGTTATTAATCCCAAAAATAAAGTGCAAGTTATTTATTACTGCACCAATCAATTCGCATCCTATCATGCGATTTGTGTATAACTATAAGCTGCGAATTGTGTATAATTTTAGTCTATAATTGACCAATTCACATCCTGTACTAAGATTTGTTTGTAAATCAATTGGTACACTCACACTAACCAAAAATGTAAACAATTCGCAATTGTACCTGAGATTTGCTCTCAACTATTAATTCTCCGAGATTTGTCTGAAAGATGATAAGGTATGATATATCACACAATTCGCAGCATCTCATGCAATTCGTAAAGTAACTAAAAAGTCATGATATTTGTTTGGAAATGCAATACTTAAAAGTTCCACACGATTCGCAGCATATCATGTGATTCGTAAAGTAACTAAAAAGTCCTGATATTTGTTTGAAAATGAAATACTTTAGAGTTCCACATAGTTCGCAACCCATCCTCAGTTTTGTAAGCAACTAAGAGTCCTGATATATGTTTGAACATGCATCACGTTGGAGTTCCATACAATTCGCAGCATATATTGATAGTCGTTTGAAAAACTTTTGAAATTTTTTCATGCAATTCGCATGAAACCAAGCGAATTGGTAACACAATTAGCATCTTCCTCATTGGACACATCACACAGTTCGCATCTTGTGTCGAACGCCTGGACAACTAAAACTCATAGTCTACAATTTTTCACTTCCGAAATCAAAATCTAATACACTATAAATTAGTATATAACATCATAAACAAGGGCATGAGTATATAACGACAAATATTAACAAAATAAGCACAGATCATTGGAATAAAAACAAAAAAATAGAGAAAAGCTCGAAATAAGGCTATTGCGTCTTAAAACCGTAGAATAAAACCTATTCTAACTCAGAAAACCAACAAATAACTTTGAAATAACTTTGAAATCGATAGTTAATTACGATTACTTGAAAGCAGCAACACGATTACTCAAAAAAACAACAGATTCCAACAAGCACGATCAGTTCTTGTACGTAGAAAACAGTGGTTAGATAGGTTTTGCACCACTACAGAACTAAATAGACATTTGAACGCTTCGATCACCGGAATTGTGCTTTCAATCGTGCTTCATGGTGGTTCGTAGGGTTAGGTGGTTAGAGCGGCTAACAAATTCAAATCTTTAAAAGCTAGAAAAATAGAAAGAAAATAGAAAATTCTGCTTATATAGTGGTTTAAGGGTAATTCGGGTATTAAAATAATATTAAGTATTAAGTGACAATTAGGTAGTTGAATTGGATATTAAGTGACAATTGATCAAACCTTGGGTACTAGATGACAATTGAATAGTTGAGTGAATATTATAGGTCAATTTCTTTAATTTAAATGGTTTGGAACCCATTGTAGTTTTAAAAAATAAAACAATAAATCGGGCTGATAAAATCAATCCAGCGGACGGTTCGATCTCATTTCATAATCCGATAACCTTATATTAGCTTTCATTCGAAGTTTATACAAAACAAAAAAAAACGTATCAAACTGATTAATTAAAATTTTATGAATTATATTGAATTTTTTAATCCAAAATTATATATAAATAAAAATCATAAAAACATATTTTAAAAAGTCAAATTAAAACTCATAAACATCAAAATCCAAAAAACCATATCGCCTAGTTCCTGTTGATTTTTCAAGACTAAAAATCCCTGACATTGGGTGTATTTTTGCAAAGAAAATGCTTTTTCAATGATATAGATCATCTTTTTAGAAAAATGTATATAGATTATTAGCATGTGATAATCAACCTGAGTACATGTGTTACTTAGTTAATGGGTATTATCGGTATGTTATGTACGATTTTTTGAAAAAACAGACTGGACCGGATCGTTAAATTCATTGACGGAATAGAATCGTTAAACTTTCGATTCTAGTTTTGAAAACTGGACTAACCGTTAAATTTTTGGTTCGGTTCGGTTCGGTCTGGATATATTCGTCTAATTCAGTTTGATTTTGGTCGATTTAGTCCGAATTTGGTTTGGTCCGAATTTGATCCGGTTCCATTTCGATTCGGTTCGATTTCGTCCAGTCCATTTCCACAAAATTAAATATAATTATAATTCGATTTTCAAATTTCTTTTATTTAAATAAATAATATAAAAATTAAAGAAGTTAAAAAAAATACTTTTTGATTTTTATAATAAAAAATATTAATTATTAATTTTAGTAATATATAAAAATAAACAATAATGGAAATTAGTTCCAAATAAGTTATAACTGTCTCTATTGTTTTGGTTCCAGATTGGTTTCGGTTCCAGATTGGTTTCGGTTTTTAAAATAATAAATGGTGACGTCACATTGTTTTTAGCAGTTTCTTTCACTTTTAAAATGTTCTCTTGATTAATTTTATTTGGCCGTATCATCAACAGTCTCCAAAACAAAACTCTATGTACTTTTTCTATTTCACCTAGAAAAACCACAAGTTTTTTCAAATCCTTCTAAAAATACAAATAATTTGTCATATATATGTTTTTGCTCTATAGTTTAGCTTATTTCTCTCGTATACAAATGTGATTCTTTTTCTGAGCAGAGTCTTTTTGTTTTGAATTGGACGGTTCAGAATGGGGTTTGATCAATGAATAATGATCATTTGGAAAGAGCGGAATTCAAGAATTTTTGGATCCCCCATCTTTGGCCTCTACTATTTCATATCATATCTTATAGGATCTCCGATTTAGATTTCATGGTACCAAGATTAACTGGTAAGGTTCTTGTATTTATGTCTAACTTACTCCTTCTTGTGATACAGGTACTCACTGTCTGGACTGGAGCGTGGAGTTTCGATTGGGACGATCATGGAATCACCACTCAGTCACCTCAGTTTCCTTGACATTTGCATGCTACAAGCTTATGTTACTATTAGGGAGTCGAAATTTGGGCACCTCTATTTTTGCTCTAGAATTTTAATTTCTGTAAGCTGAGGGGTATACCCCAAAACTATGTATGAATTTTTCTAATTAATTTAAGCTTTCATTTCACCAAAAAAAAATACAAATCCGGACCCGCCCACCTTTAATAATCACCGCTCTTAGTGGGTATAAGATGTAAAGCTTCTTTATTCATTTAGATATGCATGATTTCTTATTTCTTTTTTCTAGATATCTCTTATCTAAATATAGTCTCTCTGTAGACTTATTTTCTTCTCTAAGAAAACAACCATTCTCTCTCCATCTCAGACTTTCAAGTCTGATGAGGAAAGAATTTATTCGATTCGCAAGTCAGATTTTTGGAATATTTAACCAATATGTACTTTGTAATAAGAAGTAAATATGTTTTTACTTAGTAAGTTTGTGGGATGAATTAGCGTCTAATGGACCAATTGTTTAAGTCCAATGGCTCAATAGGCCAACAAGCCCACACCAATTGCTATATAAGCTAACTGATTTTTTCTTATAGAGGGAGATCATTTTTGCTAGGGTTTCAGTGAGGGTATTTTCTTGTGGATCTTTCGAACTTTTCATTTTTTTATATATTTTTCAATTATCTTTCCGTTCTTGATATTTTTCATCATAAAAAAATGAAAAGTTCGAAAGATCCACAAGAAAATACCCTCACTGAAACCCTAGAAAAAATGATCTCCCTCTAGAAGAAAAGATCAGTTAGCTTACATAGCAATTGTTGTGGGCTTTTTGGCCTATTGAGCCATTGGAATTAAACAATTGGTCCATTAGAGGCTAATTCATCCCACAAACTTACTAAGTAAAAACATATTTACTTCTTATTACGAAGTACATATTGGTTAAATATTCCAAAAATCTTACTTGCGAATCGAATAAATTCTTTCCTCATCAGTAGCCCCCTAGTCCTTGCGAAGAATTCTAAGGAAGGACTAGTTTTGTCACTACTTCAGATTTTACTTGTTCCTTATTTGTAGCCCCCCAATCGTTGCGAAGAATTCTGAGAGATGAGTAATTTTGGCGCTGCTTCAAATGTTACCTGTGAAAACATAAATTGTCTTGGCCAACAGATGTAGACCAACAGATGTAGGAAATGTAGACCAACAAATGTTAGAAGATCCATCAGATCCAGAATAATAAATTTTGAGTGTTGACCAACTAATGTTGGAAGATCCTTCGGATCAAAATAACAAATCTCATATGTTGACCAACTAATAGTTGGAAGATCATTTTGATCTAAAATAATGAACTTCGAATGTTGACCAATTAAAATTGGAAGATCCATTAGATCCAAAATAATAATGAATTTTAATTGTTGACCAACTACTGTTCGAAGATCCCTCGGATCCAAAATAATAATGAATTTCAAGTGTTGACCAACTAGTGTTGGAAGATCATTTTGATCTAAAATAATGAACTTCGAATGTTGACCAATTAAAATTGGAAGATCCATTAGATCCAAAATAATAATGAATATTAATTGTTGACCAACTACTGTTGGAAGATCCCTCGGATCCAAAATAATAATGAATTTCAAGTGTTGACCAACTAGTGTTGGAAGATCCCTCGGATCCATAATAATAATAATGAATTTCAAGTGTTGACCAACTAGTGCTGGAAGATCCCTCGGATCCAAAATAATAATGAATTCCAAGTATTGACCAATTAAAATTGGAAGATCCCTTATATCCAAAATAATAATGAATTTCAAATTTATTAGTTTTCGAAAAATTGCGAGATACTGCAATTGCTTACCTTGCCTCCTTTTCCATATACAGTGAGGGGATGACCAACAGCAGCCTGAACACAAAACCGATTTAAAGCTGTTCCAAATACTCCATCATAATCAAGTCTGTTCTGCAGTTCATCATGCATTTCTGTCTCATGTGTCTTCACCCCATAAACCACTCCTTGATTCAAATCTGTAGCTCTGATTCCCCAAGCTTTGCAAGTGAAAGCTATATTATGCGAGTCATGAACTTTGCTGAGGTGATAGAAAGAGTTAGCTTGTTTTGGATAAGGCAAAGTATCTGTTCTTTCATTGTGTGTGATTGTAATATAACCCTCTTCGCTGTCGATATTTGGAGTTCCATATGATCCCATTGTACCTAACTTGACTAAGTGACACTCTTCATTAAATTCCTTCATTGCGAAAAGAACATTAAGTGTCCCTATCACATTGTTATTTTGCGTAAATACAGCTCTTGACCGATCTATCAGATCTTCGCTTTCTCTAATTCGCTCTATAGAGATCTCGGCTTCACTCGGTCTGTCACTCTCAGGGATCTGATTGGTGCATTCTTATTGAGAATCTGATTAATCAAGTTTTGAACCTGGAAAATGGCTTCATTATCGCAATCTCATGCTTCCTTAACGGGAGGAGCAGCATCGGATTTTCTGAGAAGCTCCAGTAATGGTGTGAGAGGTTTCCCTTTGAAGATGCTGGGCAGGGCACGATTCACTAATAGGAGGGATATCTCTGTCACAGCTAAGCTCAGGAAGGTGAAGAAGCACGTGTATCCCTGGCCTGATAATCCGGATCCGAATGTGAAAGGAGGAATTCTAACTCATCTCTCAAGTTTTAAGCCTCTCAAAGAGAAGCCCAAGCCGGTTATCTTGGACTTTGAGAAGCCGCTTGCAGAGCTAGAGAAGAAGATCATCGATGTGCGGAAAATGGCAAATGAAACTAGTCTGGACTTCTCTGATCAGATTGCTAAGAAATTTATATACTCATTTAGTCCCCATACAGCGTGTGAATATTGCTCGACATCCTAACCGGCCCACTTTCCTCGACCACATGTCCAACATCACTGACAAGTTTGTGGAGATTCATGGGGATCGAGCTGGGTACGATGATCCGGCTATTGTTACTGGTATATGAACCATTGATGGTAAAAGATACATGTTTATGGGTCATCAAAAGGGTAGAAATACAAAAGAGAACATCCAACGTAACTTTGGGATGCCTACTCCTCATGGGTACAGAAACGCACTACGCATGATGTACTATGCAGATCACCATGGTTTCCATATAGTTACTTTCATTGATACACCTGGGGCGTATGCTGACCTCAAATCGGAGGAGCTAGGCCAAGGTGAAGCTATTGCTAACAATTTGAGGAGGCCATTGATCGGTTTGACTGATTTCGGCTGCTGAAGAGAGACGTTCTGTTCGTAAGGCATCAAATCCACCGGTTCCGGTGGCTTGTTCCTGAATGCGAGAATTCGAGGCCTGTTCATGTTAAACGTTTCCGCTAATTGCTTCCGGTATGCTGTACTCGACGGCGAGATCATCGATCCGGCAAGATTCTCTTAGTGCTTGCCAAAATAGCCGATAACTTGAACATGACATACTATGTCTCTATCACAGTTGTATGCAAATAGTAACGGAAACAAAAGGAACTTGTACAACTTTTAGAAAAAGAAATCATATGAGAGGGGAAAAAGCCAAAAGCTTCTCTCGATCAAACATTGTATTAAAAACTTTGTATTAAAAACTTTCAATCGGTTAGTAGAAACCAAGAGAAGTTAATGGCTTATGAAAAAGAAATATCATGGCATGTTTCCAGGTATAAAACAAAACTCAACACAGAACAAAAATAAATTCTAAGTAAAATGGAGAATTCAAACAAATTTCAAAACGATACAGACAAAATGATACACAAAATCTATTAAATTTGGGCCTAAATCGCTATCATAAACAAATTGAACACAAAAACAGACAGAAAGAAACTGAAAAATGGATCATTGAAACAATCATGCAAAGATAGTGCTTAAAAATCATATTACTATCTCTGATTTGTAAGTTCAACTTATAACAAGTTTTAACACTATAATAAATCCCGATGATAAACAATTAGACACAAAAAGAAACAAACCATGAAAATACATCAAATGAAACAATCTCGAGTAAACTCAAAAAACAAACTACCACCTCCACTGATAAAATATTCGGCAAACAAACACAAAGAAGAAAAACCATACAGCTAGAGAGATAGATGAACCTGTGAGCGAAAACAAAGGAATTCTCTGTTGCTCCTTTTCTACTGTCTGTCACCATGTAGTGCGCGTAATCGAAATCCATAGCCGCTCGATTCGGTATGAATATGTCCAAGTTCTCTTTCGAAGGTCTTCTGGTGAGAAAGAGTTGGTCTTGAAGTGGATTTCTACATCTGGGAATCATATGTGAAGGACTTGGATCCATATCTGTAAAATACAAACCAAACACAAACAGTAATACGAAATTCTATGAAGATATTAACAAAACAATAGAACCTGCAAAATTGTCAAAATAAATCAAGAAATATTATAAACAAAGAGAGAATAGCGAGCAGTGGTGTGTCCAAAATTGTTTAGAGAGAATAGCAAGAATGATCGTCGTTAAAGCTTGGGTTCGAAAGGGAGAAGTTGTGGTGTTTGGCGATGGCCATGGCTATGCTGGGTTATATACATTGGTCGTGCAGTACTTAACGGATGCGACGCCGATGGAGCTTTGGCTCTCTCGAAGGCGAGTTTGAGTACGTAGCAACGAGTTAGAGTTTAATCTTTTAGGATTCGATCGATAAAAACGATGCTCGTAACGGTTTTGGATATGTTATCCGGGTACCGGTCATCTTCCCACAGACGGCGCCATTTGATGATGAAAAATATCAAGAACCAAAAAATAATTGAAAAATATATAAAAAATGAAAAGTTCGAAAGATCCACAAGAAAATACCCTCACTGAGACCTAGCAAAAATGATAATCAGCTAGCTTATATACCAATTGTGGTGGGCTTTTTGGCCTATTGAGCCATTGGACTTAAACAATTGGTCCATTAGAGACTAATTCATCCCACAAACTTACTAAGTAAAAACATATTTACTTCTTATTACAAAGTACATATTGGTTAAATATTCCAAAAATCTGAATTGCGAATCGAATAAATTCTTCCCTCATCAAAATCAATGTTCTTCTTCCTACTGTTGTTTATATCCCTGCTTGCTCCTGCCGAAGCTACTAGAATCGGAACCGATCAAACTCAGTTGTTGACACTCATGAAAAATTCTCTATCAGGAAAAGATTTAACGGACTCGGATGTTAATCTCCGTTCTTATTGTAATTTCACAGGAGTCGGCTGCGACGATCAAAGACAAGTGGATGAAATCGACATATCCGGGTGGTTCCTGTCAGGTCATTTTCCTAATGATATTAGTGCTTATTTGCCGAATCTGCGTGTTCTTCGTCTCAGTGGCAATAATCTCCTAGGCAACTTCCTCAACGGCATAGCCAACTATTCTCTCCTGCAAAAACTATTCTCTCCTGCAAGAACTCAATATGAGTTCAATCTATCTTCGAGCTACTCTTCCGGATTTCTCAGGTATGCAGTCTTTGAAGATACTCGATATGTCCTATAATCTTTTCACAGGGGACTTTCCTATGTCGGTCACTATCTTACCAATCTTGAATTTCTCAACTTTAATGAAAATGACCAGTTCAAGTTGTGGAAACTTAGTTGAAAATATCTCGAGGCTATAGAAACTCAAAATTATGATCTTGTCCACATGCATGTTGTATGGTCAGATTCCTAAATCAATAAGAAACATGACGTCACTTGTCGATCTTAAACTGAGTGGGAATTTTCTCTCTAATCCGATTCCTGTAGAGCTCGGGAAACAAGTTAATTTGGAACAGCTTATGTTGTACTACAACTACAACTTATCTGGTACGATACCTCAACAGCTTGGAAACTTGAAAAAACTAGAAGACCACGACATGTCAGTAAATAAATTAATTGTAAGTTGATCTATTTACTGACATATCGAGATATTCTAGCTTTTCCAAGCTGTTAGGTATACTACCAGATAAGTACTAGTTGTAGTACAACATAAGTTATTCAAAATTAACTAGTTTCCCGAGCTCTACAAGAATAGGACCAGAGAGAAAATTCTCATTCAATTCAAAATCGACAAGTGACGTGTTTCCTATTGATTTAGGAATCTGACCATACAACACGCATGTGGACAAGATCATAATTTTGAGTTTCGATAACCTAGAGATATTTTCACTAAGTTTCCGCAACTTGAACTGGTCATTTTCATTAAAGTTGAAAAATTCAAGATTGGTAAGATTAGTGACCGACATAGGAAAGTCTCATGTGAAAAGATTATAGGACATATCAAGTATCTTTAGAGACTGCATACCTGAGAAATCCGGAAGAGTAGCTGGAAGATAGATTGAGCTCATATTGAGTTTTTACAGGAGAGAACAGTTGGCTATGCCGTTGAGGAAGTTGCCTTGGAGATTATTTCCACCGAGACAAAGAACAAGCAGATTCGGTAAATAAACACAAATATCATTAGGAAAATGACCTGACGGAAACCACCCGGATATGTCGATTTCATCCACTTGTCCTTGATCGTCGCAGCCGACTCCTGTGAAATTACAATAAGAACGGAGATCAACATCCTAGACCGTTAAATCTTTTCCTGATAGAGAATTTTTCACGGGAGTTTGATCGGTTCCGATTCTAGTAGCTTCGGCAGGATGTATAAACAACAGTACGAAGAACATTGACTTTTTTTTTTCTAACTAATTGTCATTATATTAAACTAATTAATAAAAAAACAAATTAAACAAGAAAAAAAGAACCACTCATTGACTTCCTACCTACAGCCGGTGGACGGACATAAGTCAAAGTCATTTCACGGCGGCGCGTTTACATCACGCACCCACTTCAAACTCCCGACCAGGAAAAGGCGAAGGAGTATAGTAAATCGGCGAGCCACAAGACGGAGTCGAAAACGGCGTCACTCCATCATCAGATTCATCATCTAAATTCTCAATAACACAAAATTCGTATTTTCCGGCACGAAAAACTCTTCCACCGAAACACTTTTACTCCGCAAATACTTCATAACTTGACGATCATCTAACGCCACTCTATGTTCCTTCTCTCTCCTCTTCTTTGATGGTGAACAGAAGCCTCGACGGCCCTTCGTGAAAAAAACCCAGATGCCATTTGGCTAGGGTATCATCGTCTTCCGTCGGAGGAGGTGGAAGCGGAGGAGCGGTTGCGGTTGCGGTGGTGGTTGGTTTGATACGTGAAGGGTTTTGGTTTTGCCAACAGAGGAAGTAAAGGAGGTCTTTGGAGGGTTGATCGGGTTGAGTAAATGAATAAAGAAGCTTTACATTTTATACCCACTAACTAATTCGAATACCATAAAGAAGCTTTACATTTTATACCCACTAACTAATTCGAATACCATAAAGAAGCTTTACATTTTATACCCACTAACTAATTCGAATACCATCAGCATGTAATAATATATACCACTGCTTTATGCCAATCAAACTCTATTGAATAAAATTGCATCTGATACTGAAACACCGCATGTCTTTTGATTAGATACCTCTTGTCCTCCTATGTTTTTTTTTCTTCTCTTTGCTCTGTACGGATAAATCACCATGCAAGTGATACTATTGAGAGTTAACATTTAAACTATGATTATATGTTGTTTATGTGTGATAGAGGAAGATTTGCACTTTAGTTTTAGTGAGTCGCATTTTGGTCGTGCAAAGGTGATTATTAAGGGTGGGAGGGTCCGGATTTGTTTCGTATTGATCAATGATCATTATTCATGGATCAAATCCCATTTCTGAACCGTCCAATTCAAAACAAAAAGACTCGGTTCAGAAAAAGAATCACATTTGTATACGAGAGAGAGAAATAAGCTAAGCTATAGAACAAAAACATAGGCTCAGAAAAAGAATCGGCTCAGAAAAAGAATCACATTTGTATACGGAAGAAATTAGCTAAGCTATAAAGCAAAAACATATATGACAAATTATTTGTATTTTTACAAGTATTTGAAAAAACTTGTGGTTTTTCTAGGTGAAATAGAAAAAGTACATTATTGTTTTTCTAGTGTATTTTTACAAGGATATATTTTTACAAGGATATATTCTTTTTTTTTTTTTTAATTGGCAAGATATATTAATAAAGGAAAGAAGAATCCAAATTCTACAGTCAGGGCCCAAAACAAATTAGGCTTACAAGAAATAGAAAAGACCCATGAGGCTTAGATCAAATAAACAGATTAAGCCCAAAATGGAACCCAATTCAGAACTAATACCTAGTCCCAAATCAGAGAACCAAATGAAACCCTAGATCTTCTTCCTTGATTCGACTTCTCTCCTTTAACAAAAGCCACCATTTTTACACAGCAGCCCTATCATATCAGCTTCCCTAAACCTTCCATTAGTAGCTTCTTTGATTACAAGGATATATTCTAAAAACAACGTGACGTCACCATTTATTATTTTAAAAACCGAAACCAAACTGGAATAGAGACGGTCATAACTTATTTGGAACTAAGTTCCATTATTGTTTATTTTTATATATTATTAAAATTAATAATTAATTAATATTTTTTATTATAAAAATCAAAAAGTATTTTTTTTAACTTCTTTAATTTTTATATTATTTATTTAAATAAAAGAAAGTTGAAAATCGAATTATAATTATATTTAATTTTGTGGAAATAGACCGGACGAAATCGAACCGAACCGAAATGGAACCGGATCAAATTCGGACTAAATCGACCAGAATCAAACTGAATTAGACGAATATATCCAGACCGAACCGAACCGAACCGCACTAAAAATTTAACGGTTAGTCCAATTTTCAAAACTAGAATCGAAAGTTTAACGGTTCTATTCCGTCGATGAATTTAATGATCCGGTCCGGTCTGTTTTTTCAAAAAATCGTACAAAACATAAACCGAACCAAAAATTTAACGATTAATCCAATTTTCAAAACTAGAATAGAAAGTTTAACGGTTCTATTCCGTCAATGAATTTAACGATCCGGTCGAGTCTATTTTTTCAAAAAATCGTACAAAACATACCGATAATACCCATTAATTAAGTAACACATGTAGTCAGATTGATTAGCACATGCTAATAATCTATATACATTTTTCTGAAAAAATGATCTATATCATTAAAGAAGCATTTTCTTTGCAAAAATACACCCAGTGTCGAGATTTTTAGTCTTGAAAAATCAACAGGAACTAGGCGATATGGTTTTTTTGGATTTTGATGTTTATGAATTTTAATTTGACTTTTTAAAATATATTTTTATGATGTTTATTTATATATAATTTTGGATTAAAAAATTCAATATAATTCATAAAATTTTAATTAATCAGTTTGATATGTTTTTTTTGTTTTGTATAAACTTCGAATGAAAGCTAATATAAGGTTATCAGATTATGAAATGAGATCAAACCGTCAGTTGGATTGATTTTATCAGTCCGGTTTATTGTTTTATTTTTTAAAACCACAATGGGCTCCAAACCATTTAAATAAAAAAAAATTGACCTATAATATTCACTCAACTATTCAATTGTCATCTAGTACCCAAGGTTTGATCAATTGTCACTTAATATCCAACTCAACTACCTAATTGTCACTTAATACTTAATATTATTTTAATATTCTAATTACCCTTAAACCACTATATAAGCAGAATTTTCTATTTTCTTTCCATATTTCTAGCTTTTGAAGATTTGAATTTGTTAGCCGCTCTAACCACCTAACCCTACGAATCACCATGAAGTACGAGTGAAAGCACAATTCCGGTAATCGAAGCGTTCAAATGTCTATTTAGTTCTGTAGTGGTGCAAAACCTATCTAACCACTGTGTTCTACGTACAAGAACTGATCGTGCTTATTGGAATCTGTTGTTTTTTGAGTAATCGTGTTGCTGCTTTCAGGTAATCGTAATTAACTATCGATTTCAAAGTTATTTGTTGGTTTTCTGAGTTAGAATAGGTTTTATTCTACTGTTTTAAGACGCAATAGCCTTATTTCGACCTTTTCTCTATTTTTTTTGTTTTTATTCCAATGATCTGTGCTTATTTTGTTAATATTTGTCGTTATATACTCATGCCCTTGTTTATGATGTTATATACTAATTTGTAGTGTATTAGATTTTGATTTTGGACGTGAAAAAATTGTAAGACTATGAGTTTCAGTTGTCCAGGCGTTCGACACAAGATGTGAATTGTGTGATGTGTCCAATAAGGAAAATGCTAATTGTGTTACCAATTCGCATGGTTTCATGCGAATTGCATGAAACAATTTCAAAAGTTTTTCAAACGACTATCAGTATATGCTGCGAATTGTATGGAACTCCAACGTGATGCATGTTCAAACATATATTAGGACTCTTAGTTGCTTACAAAACTCAGGATGGGTTGCGAACTGTGTGGAACTCTAAAGTATTGCATTTTCAAACAAATATCAGGACTTTTTAGTTACTTTACGAATCACATGATATGTTGCGAATCGTGTGGAACTTTTAAGTATTGCATTTCCAAACAAATATCATGACTTTTTAGTTACTTTACGAATTGCATGAGATGCTGCGAATTGTGTGATATATCACACCTTATCATCTTTCAGACAAATCTCGGAGAATTAATAGTTGAGAGCAAATCTCAAGTACAATTGCGAATTGTTTACATTTTTGGTTAGTGTGAGTGTACCAATTGATTTACAAACAACTCTCAGTACAGTATGTGAATTGGTCAATTATAGACTAAAATTATACACAGTTCGCAGCTTATAGTTATACACAAATCGCATGATAGGATGCGAATTGCTTGGTGCAGTAATAAATAACTTGCACTTTATTTTTAGGATTAATAACTAATAGTTTGTTCGGTGCAGGGTAAGGTATGTCTAAATCACGAGTTTGTATTTTTAAACATGGTCACCAAACTGCAATTGTACCTTTCACGGAGTTTCAAAGCTTTCAAAGTATCCAAGCTTATGTGGAGAACACATGGGAGGACCTTGTCACAGGTGACTACCTAATTACCTACTCCTGCGGGGATCACAATAATTGTTTCTTTAATAACTAGAAGGATTTTGTTGGGTTGGTGTTATATCTTTATTTGGAGCATTTAAAACGGGTTAGTTTTCTCATAGAACAACACGTCTTTTATTAAGGGTTCTGGTGATAAGTGTTCTAGTGAAAAAAGTTCTAGTGATAAGAGCTCTGGTGGTAAGGATTGTGGTGTAAAGCGTAAAGAGCGTAGCATGAGTTTGGGAGAACCATCTCTTAATCAACTAGTTAGCGGGGGAGAGTAGTAACGATTTACTTAATTATGATCAGAGAAAAAAATAACTTGCTACTACTGGTTGAGTTGATGTTATTACAAGAGTGAGTCAAGATTTTGAAGAAGGTGTTGCAGGCCTCAGGCTATCTTTGTACAAGTTTGCTTTAGAGCATGGTTTTGCTTTCAAATACCTGCACAACACAACAACCAAGATCACTGCTTGTTGTGAAAATAAGTTCACAAACGGATGCAAATGGAGGCTTTCTGCATCTATTGATTCCAACATCGGCTTGATGACGATCAAGAAGTATGTTCTGCACCATACTTGTAGTCCCGTTTTCTCCCAGAACCATAAGCGGCATAGGCATTTGACATTAGATTTGATTGCGGAGGAAATTCAGGATTGTCTCTGGACCTGTCATTCGTTGATAGCCAAAACCATATAATCGACTGTCAAACAAAATTAAGATATTGACATCTCTTACCGTTTGTCACGGAATGCATTAGAGAAGGCAAGGAGGGGAGTTTTTGGAGATAGCTCAAGTTCTTTTTGTTTACTAAGCGGGTACTTCAAGCGATTAAAGAGCCGTGATATTATTTCAGACTGCCAGTTGGAGTTATCAGCTGGAATCCGCTTCAAACGTTGTTTTGTAGCATTCGGTTTATCCCTTCGGGGTTTTCGTTCATGCCTTCCAATATTGTTTGTCAATGAAACCCACTTATATGGAAAGTATAAGGGTACATTGCTTACTGCCGTAGCAAAGGACGACAACAATGGTTAGTTTCATTTAACTATTTAATCTGAATGATTATGATGTTTTGTTTGAAATTTTGTGCAATAATTCGTATCCTATAGTAGCACACAACTCTCATGGAATCCTGATATTTGAGAACAAATCGCATTAGAGACTGCAAATTAAGCAGTAATTTTATTTGATGACACTTCGCAATAGAGGATGCGAATTAGTCGGTGTAACCATAAAACTGTGAACAATTCGCAACATATGATTGCACACAATTCGCAGCGTATATTTGAGAACAACTCTCAGGACAGCATGCGAGTTGTTTACATTTTTCACACGCTTGAGTGCTATTGTATTGTTCATTTGAGCTATTTTTTTCCAGGATTATACCCTGTTGCTATTGGTATAGTTAGCATTGAAGATTGGTACAATTGGATGTGGTTTTTGGGGTGTTTGAAACCACATTTGTTGGAGCGCCAAATCACATTTATCTCAGACCGTCATTCTGGTATCGTTAATGCTGTTTCTGACTTGTATCCAAACTGTTATCATGCGTACTGTTATTTCCATCTTATGCAGAATTTAAAAGCAAAATTGGAACATACTAACAGAGACTATAAAAAAAGATGTTGAGTTTCTTCCATCGTCTTGCTTATGCTCATAGTCGAGAGATTTTTAAAGATATACTAACAGTTTTTCTATGTGAAGGTGGTGACAGAATGAGTGATTTTCTTACTAATTTACCCCCAGAAAAGTATGCGCAGGCTTATGTTAAAGGGAAACTATACGGCTCTATGGCTTTTACTGCGGCAGAATCGTTTAACAATCATATCAAAAATATTACAGCCTACCCATTGTTGAGTTTATTGGTTGGGTTAGAGTCTTGCTTATGACTCAAGTTTCACGAAGATACAAAGAGTCTTGCAAATATCTCTTAGGTTTTAATGCGAGTTGTGTGAAATTTCACGAGGATGCAGATTTGTTTGTAAAATCATATCAAACAACTATCAGTATATGCTGCGAATTGTATTGAACTCCAACGTAATGCTTTTTCAAAAAAATATCAGGACTCTTAGTTGCTTACGAATCGCATGATATGCTGCGAATTGCCTTCAACTCTAAAGTATTGCATTTTCAAACAAAATATCACAAAGCGCATGATATGTTGTGCATTGTGTTTTCAAACAAATATCAAGACTTTTTAATTGCTTACGAATCGCATGATATGCTGCGAATTATGTCTAAAACAAATATCAGACTTCTGATTACTTCCATATCGCAAGATATGTTGCAAATTATAAACAACCATAATTCCTGATATTTGCTTACATATCACATTTTATGTTGTGAATTGTGGTTTCATACAAATAGCAGGACTTTTCGTTGGTTGCAAAGCGCATGATATGCTGCGAACTGAATGGAACTACAAAGCATTACAATACTCAAGTCCACATGCAAATTATGTGTAAATCAGTAATATTGATAAACAACATCTCAGGTTAAGATGGGAGTTGTCTACAAGTGGTAATAGGATGCGAATTGTATATATGATTCAAAGTTTATACAAAAAATAGATTCCAAAAAGAGGATTACAGGCTTCTTGTAGTAACAAATTTTCAAAAAAATCACTACAACCTATTAGTGTTTGTTAATTTGCATTAAAAAAAACATGACTCTATCAGTCATCACTAGAGGATTCTTCACCATATTTCTCCTCTTCGTGCTGATTGTCAGCCTTTTCATTTTCCCCTTTCTCTTCGTTATCTACGTCCATCATGCATAAAAATTTGGTCCTTGATGGACCAGTATCGTCGTCCCTCTTCCGTTTGTTGTTTGGAACCTCTGTCGTCTGATGTGGAACCTGTGCTGGCTGAGGTTCAGCAGCAACCAGTGAAACCACTTCCATTGGTTGAGAGTCAGCTGAAAAATAGTCATCAATGTCTAAATCAATGATTAAGTCATCGCTCCAGTTGGTGGTTATGGATGACCAAGAGTCACCCAGAGAACCTAGTGAACCAGAGTATGTGGTGGTGGTTGTAGTGGTGGAAAATGACATGATGGTTGGAATTTGAAGAGAACAAGAGGTGTTTTTTTGAAAAATATGGAGTTTGTTTTAAAATTAGCCTCGTGTTACTAGTGTTATTTATAAGCATGGAAGGAGTCTGAGCTTATGAGGTGGTGTGGCTATATTAATCATTACATAGCCTTCATTTCCAGTCAGCATTTAATGGGCTCTGGTGATTAGACTGCTTTTTGCGTGCTCAATGTTGTTAACATTTACCAAGGCAGACGCCATAGCCTGTTCGTATTCTTCAACGATAGATTTTGAATTATTTATTTTATATTAGGATTTGATGCGAACTATTTAATGATAATTTTGTAGCCTGTAGTTAGTTAATGTGGTAGTTTTCTAAGCATATATCAGGTTATCATGCAGATTGTTTAGTGAGGATCCTGTTTTTAATATATATCAGGGAATGGTGAGAATTGTTCGAATACGAACTAATTTTTATATATCAGGTTAGCATGCGAGTTGTTTGATAAGAAATCTGTCATTCTATATATATCAGGGAATTTCACATTTCCGAAATTAAAAAAAGTTTATATACACCAAAAAATTACAATGAGTGTATGTACACCAAAAAAAACATAATGTCTTACAGAAAATCACCAATACGTGTTTGTGTCTCCGAATTTAGGAAATAATCAAACATTTATGCTCTAAAAACAGGAACCATATCTTCATCGTATTTGTGCTGCACATATCCATGCTGGATAATATCTCTAGCTTATTTGCAGACAAAAATACCACAGTCAAGGGTGCCACGTTTTTGTTGTGGAATTTTTCTTTCATTTTCACCTTCCACCCTGTCTTTGTAGTATGTAGGTATCCTTTATCCAATAAATAGTTGATCTGGTTATGATAATTAGTGTTAGGAATCAGCACAAATACTTAAATTGTGGTTGTCAAACAATTCGCATCGTACATTGCGAATTGTTTGACAACAAATCTAACATGTGGATGTTAAAAAATTCGCAACCTATTTTGTGAATTGTTCAGCATCCAATCCATTTTTGGCAGCACACAATTTGCATCCTATATTGCGAAGTGTTCATCATCCAACCCATTTCGAGAATGTCAACCAATTCGCAGCTTATGCTGCAAATTCTATTAGGGATATGCTGCGAACTGAATGAAACTCAAAGAGATTACATTTTCAAAAAAATATTAGGACTTTTTAGTTGCCAAAAATTCTCATGACAACATGAGAATTCTTTGCACTTAAATACAGCTGACTTGGTTACAGTTCGTAGCATATCCTGATCATGCATTTTAAAATGTGTGTTAAAATTAATTGAACATTTAGGAATTTTACCAGCTTGATAAGTGTCCTTGTGGTGTTGTATATCGCTTTGAGTTTAGGCATTAGTGGGTCGTAGTTTGTTACTGGCCTGCCATTGACATCAATGACGAGTAACGTCCAATGGTTTATCTAGTCCTTCGTCTTGGTGCATAATGGAATGATGATGATGATGTTGGGGTCTTTAGGCGCTTTGCTAAAAACTGTAGACTAGATTTGAAACATCCTACCATGATTCCAGATTATAATGCATTCAAGCTAGAGTAAATTACAACGAGAACATGTGAGGAACTTTGAAATTTACCGTAGCTAAACTTACCGTAGTCATTCTCGAAATCATAACGTAGTCATGATACACTCCTCGAACTTTTTTGCATGGAACTTTGAAGTTTACTTTGACAAGCATCTTTCGAATCCAAGCGTCCACAACCTATGAAAGGAGTTGTTTATTTATGTTAAATATACAAGACTTGTTTAAAAGAGAATTGGTTGACAATTGGATACCTTTACGTCCAGCTTCAGATCTAAAGGTAGCGTCACCGCATCACTCGCTTGCACTCTAATTCCGTAGGAAAATTTAGACAATGGTAAATTCCATACTAATGGATTAATGGTGTCATGCTCGTAGGATTTAATTAACTGTATTTTGTGGTATTCTGCGACATCGATACGGTCAGTTGTCTTTGTTTTGTTTGGCCAATTGGTGTATTTTACTTTTGGCGGTTGACATTCTGTTACAATTATATGTTCCTCTTCCTCTTCCACTGGATGTTGTGTTGGTGTTAGTAGATTAAAAGTAGGCTTCTATGTCTCTTTACTTGACTTGAGCTTATTAAATAACAAAAATTAAAAGAGTGTGTCAGTCATTATAATGTTAACGACCCCAAATAATTTGTATGCTAACATGCGGATCGTTTGGTTCTAGCAAAATACATTATAGGGTAATTATCAGGATAGCATGCGAACTGATCGAGGTTCCACTGAACACTTTGCATGCTACCTTGATATTCGTTTATAAAACTTCAAATATATCCACACAATTCTCATGATATGCTGCGAAATAATTTGAAATATCCCTTACCACACGGTCAATGACAACCAATGTCGTTGACTGGTTTGGCATAAGATCTGGATCGTGTCGGCAAAAATCATTAAAGTCATCCTCCGACATGTTCTCCAAATACCGTTGTATTACACAATCGTAATATACATTATCAATTTTGTTTAAAAATGTCTGTGAAACTTGAGTGTAAATATCATCAAGAGAAGCATTGTGGAAAACCTACTGTGTTATCGTTCGACTCTGGAGCTTGTAGTTGATTTGGTACTGGTACTACAATTTCACGTTGGCTTAGCAATTCTGACTTTGCGCACACCACCGTTGGTCTTTGAGGTACATCTCCGTATTTGTTTTGGTCTTCTAACGATGGTCCTCCTTGGCTGAGTAGTTCCAGCTTCTCACATGGATTGACACGTTCAGACTCTTCCGGAGCTATGTCTTGTGTTAGCCTTTCTCTCTTTGCCAAGGCTATTTGTTGTTGTTGTTCTTCTTCTTCTTGTGGGTGTTGTTGTTGTTCTTGTTGCTGATGTTGTTGATGTTATTGTTGTTGTTGGTGTTTTTGTTGTTGTTGTTTGTCAGCCTCCTGTTTTATACAAATTCCAAAATAAAAAGGTGGAGGGGTTAACATACTATAATCATAGTTGGGTACAAATCACATGCTAACCTGAGATGTGTTTGAGTTACCCATCTCAATCAATTCGCATGGTAAGCTGCGATCTGTGAAATAACCAACCCATACGATGCGAATTATTTGGACATGACTATACAACAGTCGTGATAATTATTTGATAGTTATAATGTGATGCAGTGTTTGAATATGTATTCAAAGAGAAAACCCCGCAGACTGTTTTAGATACATACACTGACTTTGTTTGAATATATATACAACAATAAATATTATTATAGAAACAATTTCATCACAACAATAAATAAGATATTTTGAATCTTAGTGTACTTATGATCCACTTACATCTTCAAGGATGTCTGGGTCTACCACTTCTTTCTCTCGATCTTCTATCTCCTCTGCTACGTGAAGTACGAGTTGTTGATCATTTGGAAGAGACTCGTGTCTTTATTTATCCATTGAATGACTCAGAACTGTGGTTGCCTCCTGTGTAGGAGGAGACTTGTCTGTCTGTCTCTCCGTGGTGTCCGTCTCTGTGGACACCAACAACTCTTCCTACTTCCTACCAGATGGTAACGGTATGGGTGAATGGTTCCCATCATTGTATTTACAGACATATTGAAGCCTTATTTACATCATCTAAAAGATGCAAATTTACTTTAAATAAGTTGAATTAATAGCCGAGAAGAAGTGGTCTAATGGCTTTCATTAATATTTTATTCCCAACAATTTAGTTCAGAGTCATCTTTGGAGGACTAACTCCAAACAATAGTTATCATGGGAAAAATTGACTATCCCTCCCAGGCTGTTGGCTATCTTGAAAAGATTCAAAGTTGCAGATGGAAAGGTATTTCTTCCAACTAGGACCAGAGCCCCTAGCTATCAGAATAAGAAAAATAAGCAAGACACAACAAAAAGTGCCATTAAAGCTGGAACCGAGAAACCATGATAGCCAAGCAAACATGGCAGTGACAATAGAGATAAGAAAATGAAGAGAACAACTAATTATTTGGAGATTGTCCTCCGTTCGGATCTTATCCCTTCTATAATACCAACTATTAATCCTTTAACAGTCCTAGTATCTGATCATTCTTCTCTATTTCTTCCAACACTTGACGGGTAAACATTTGGAGAAGACAGTATGATAGGGCCCATAGGGGAGGGGTTCGAGTTCGAGGCTTTTGAGAAAGATTTTTCTAAACCTTCAAATAATGCCATATATGTAGTTTTTGATGGTCTACTGTTCGATCTATCAAAGGAAAACGATACACTAGGATATTAAGTGTTAAGCTTTGTAAGGCATGTTGTTGATCTGGAGAGGGAGTTAGAATATCGTAGAGGGAACATTATTTCTCTTCAAGAGGAAAATAAAAACCAGAAGGCATCCATTGAATAGGAAAAAATATGTGTCGATGGCCTAGCAGATGAAGTCAAACTGATTAAATATGAGCTTGTAAAGGTGAAGGCCGCATCTTGTTTTATCAATCCATTTGCTCTATCTTGTTTTCTCACATCTTTTTTCCCTATCCCAATCCAACTTTTCGAAAGTAATTCATTTAAATTAAATATTTTAACCATTCAAAGGTAATATATTTGAAGGTAAACAAATTAAATACATAATTCATTCGAAGGTAATCCATTTAAAGGCATAAAAATTGATAAAACAAACCATTCAAAAGTACAAAAATCAAATACATAATCCATTCGAAGGTAACCTATTCGAAGGTACAAAAAATCATATACATAAGAATTCGAAGGTAATTCATTCATAGGTAATCCATTCAAAGGTACACAAATAAAATACATAAGCCATTCGAAAGTTAATATTTAGGGGCATACCATTTCATATCCTGGTGGCTCGGGAAGGCTTTAACGAGGTATCCGAATCATTATTAATTTACCAATTTTACTTTAAAAATTTCTCATAATATATTTTTATATTCAATTTTTGTGCCTGAGTGGAAAATAATATTTTATACTTGCACATGATTTTTTGACATGTCGTAAATATTTGCAATATTTTCAATTAACTTCGCAAGATAACTAAACTGAATACATTGATTTCCTTTAAGCCTAAACTGTCTCTCCTGAGAAGATTGGTTCGATCTGGTTCGATGAGAATTCTTTCCGGAGTCCCTCGGATGATTTCTAGCAGTAGCTTGTGGTTGGCCACTAACTTATTATTGAGAAATAGAATGAACACGTTTTTTGTTGATGAGGATATCTCAATCTCTTGGTTTCTTCTACCGTGACTTGTTTTCCAACTTGGATGAATAAACTACTCCAAGTCATTACCTTTTTACAAGTAATTGTATCAACCATGTCTCTAACTAAAAGCTCTTGTCCAAACAAAGTTATGAAATTTATTCGAAGCAGTCTGTCAAACCATCTTTAGTGTCTATAAAACATTTGGTATATTCTTTTAAGGTTTCAGGATGAAGCTTCCAACAATGTATTTTAGTGTTTGTTTCCTCTACGTTATTTGCTTCCCACGAATTGCCTTCGGAAAGCCATCTAGAACATATCAAAGTTTTTATTGATTTCTACGGTAAACTATTATACCATTTCAAGGCATTGTCCTTGAAAGTTTGAGAAAACGATCCGCGTAACAACTTATCCTCATTATGAAATTCTTGAATTTCTTAAGATGGTTATCTAGATCTATTCTCTTTTCTATTTTTGAAATATTGATACGCCTAGGTAAATGACCGGATAGGATTTTCGTAAATAAATGCGACTGTATCTAATTGTGCCCTTGACTGAATAGATGATTTTCATTAGAAGTGGCAAATATACCCGGTTTAGATTGAATAAAAGATTGATTCCTCAACATGTGGTATATGTTATGGTCAACTGATCCTTTGACCTTTCCCTTATACTTTTTCTTCTTATATTTATCATTTCAGTGTTTATTCTTACCTGAAGAATCTTATTTACTCAATTTGTCATGTCGATTCGAATATTTTTTAGATCAACACTTTTCTTTCTTTTTCTTATGATAATGATCACTGCTCAATAAAAATGAAACATTTTAGAGTTCGAAGATGAAGCCTTACGGGACTCTGAAGAGCTAGAATGATTTTTGATTCGATGCTCTTTTTATGGGCCTATTAGATTTTAAGAGATTGATCCCCTTGGTGTCTCTTTGGGTTATGTTTGGAATTCTCATCTAGCCCATTAAACTTTCTCGTATAATAAATATTTCTTTATTTTCATCATTTACCTATGGCGTTTGGACATGTTCTTCTTTGATCATGACTCCTTCATTCTTTGGGGGTAGATCTACTCGCATTTCATGATCCATCATTTGAAGGTCTCCGAATGAAAGTTTGTATATTAAGTTCTGGATTTTTCTATCCGAGTACCTTATTGAATCTCTCCTATTGTGGTCGTCAATTTGGTATGGAGAAATCTTATTCGAATGGTAGTTTTGTAATATGAAGAGAAAAAAATAATTTAAGGTGGAGATTGGAGAGATAATTGAGTTGTTTCAATTTTCATTTAAAGAGAGAGAGTCAAACTGTAAATTTAATCAATCGTCATCATTAATACTTTCTCAGAAACTATTTATAGGCTAATTTTTGGCCTAATGTGCCTAAGGGGCCAAACCACATTCATAGGCTAAACCCAAAGCTAGAAAAGCCCATCTGACCCATTAACCATTTAAGATAAATCTAATTAAATAAATACGTATGTAAATTATTATAAAGATAACAACTGAAACAAATAACTAAAATGGTATTGGCCTTTAATCTGAAATGCCTCTCGAATATTTCTAACCTCAACAGTTATAATGGACCAACGGTCTATGATTTGAAAAGTGAAAACAGTCTTTTTGACACAAGGAAGTTTGAGTCTTATTGCATATTGGGATAAAAGGTATGCTCTTAAGTCGTTTCCAGTTTGTAAATACCAAAATAAGTATGGTTGTGGCATGTATTTGGAATTGATGAAAAAAAGAAGAAAAATATAGACTAATGCAGTTTCTTTTTAGTCTTAATGGAAGCTTTGAGGGGGTCAAATATCAGATTTTTTTATGGATCCCATGTCATCTATTAACAGAGCTTATACTTTTATACTCTATGTTAAAAAGAATATGAGTTTGAACAATCAAATCACAAAAAATTTCAATGCTAGTTCTGCTATGATGGTAAAAGGCTATCAAATAGAAGGGAATAAGCACTTTGACAAAGGAAATAAATATTCTTTAAAATGTGATCACTGCTTCCAGAAAGGACACAGCAAAGAAAATTATTTCAAGATAAAATGGTATCCTGATTAGTGGGAACAAAGAACTATAAAAAGTAAAAAATAGTATAAACAAAACCACTGCCTATTATACAGAAAGTCCATTGGATAGTGGACAAGAAGAAATAAGTGAAATGCAAGGCTTGAGGCATATTGTCATGAAGGTACACCAAGACTTACAAAGAATAATTGCACATGGAATAAAATCAGAAGGTGGTGGAGGATGTGATAATGTAAATCTACACAAGTGATATGGAGTTGAAAAATAATGCATAAGACTTTACCTCATTGATGGTCAATCCTTTAACCAAAGCTTTGATACCATGTTGAATTCTTGAATGTAAAGAACAAGATACATAAATAATAATACTCTATCTATTTTTGTTCTTCTTATTCTCTCTATTTTGTTATTTGCATTTAAGAATTCAACAGAAACAATATCAATAACTGCGCGTACGCTCACCTTACCACAAATGATTACCGCACCAAAAATAGCATGTTAGGAGACTATACAGTTTTTTTACTTTCAGAGGTGAAACTTTGTCAAGCATAGAATTTTTTTCATATGTAAATTTATTATGCAATGATGAGTCAATTACACGTAAAAATGAAAAATCTCAACAAATTGCTTTTGAAAACCATGGCATGCACGATATTGATGAACCCATAGTTTTAAGCGACGTGCGACACCCCGCGACAACGAGCGGTCAAAATGTTGCGGCGACGCGACGAGAGTTGTGGCGAGTTTCGTTTAACAATATCATCAATATCATTCACGAATTCAAGTATTTAGTTTATATTTAAGATAATCTAGTAGTTTTGAGTCGAATGGTTTGAAAGGTGAATAGTAAAAATTGAATAGTAACCGTTATTTCACATTTAATGGGTTTACTTTACTTTTTACATAACATTTCAGTTCAATTATAGCAGTTTAAGTAATTAAAATTAGTTTATATATAATAAAACAATAATAGATGTAGACATTGGGAATAATACTCGCGACGCAACGTGACGCTACGCCTCCGTAACGCCGTCGCAGCCGTTTTTCTGTTCGGACCGTTACGTGACTCGCCGTAACGATTTTTTAGAGTTACACGCCATCGTGCGCTGCTACAGCGCTGCAGCGAAGTTTTTCAAAACTATGGATGAGTCTCGTGACAATGCTATCAAAATTTGGATGCAAGTTTTAAAAATCAATCTTCATCATTAATGCTCTCAAATGAACGATAACGATAAATAAATGTACGATCATTAACCGTCTTGAAGTTAACTCAAGACCGATAAAAAAGCAAATCCAAGGTGAGGTTATACACAGTGGCAGAACTAAAACTGAAAATCAGCGGGGGCTCGACTATTTAAAAATTACCGTCGTAAAGCGAGGTTGCAGCGTCGGCAGCGTCGAAGTGTTTTGGTTGCGCATCATGCCTCAAGCGAGAGGATTTTCCACCCATCTTGACGTGTACTTTCATTTTTTTAATTCAAACTAAAATTATAAAAAAATTAAAACAAAATTATTTGTGAGTAAAATACCTAATAGTTTTAGAGCATCTCCAACAGTCTCTCTATTTGACGGTTGAAAACATATATACATATTTTTTTATTAAAAAATGGTTTCCAACCGCTAATCTAAAAGATACGGTGTATTTACATATTTTAATTTGGTAGTCTATATTTATCTAAACGGTTACATCCTCTTTGTAATTCTCTTTATTTTTCTCCTCTTATCTAATAAATAAAATAACTACCTTCATATTAGCGTATCTCTTATAAATATTCGTAATCT
Organism: Limnanthes douglasii subsp. nivea; assembly: GCA_036936605.1. Taxonomy (NCBI): domain Eukaryota; kingdom Viridiplantae; phylum Streptophyta; class Magnoliopsida; order Brassicales; family Limnanthaceae; genus Limnanthes; species Limnanthes douglasii. The sequence continues at coordinate 9,367,873 of JAUPFV010000001.1, read as the reverse complement.
AAAATTATAGAGTGCCAAAATTCTCTCCATATTTATCTAAAATATAAAAAGATGGTTGGGTATGTTCTTACGGAAAATAAAAACCATATGCGACTTAATCATCCAACATTAACCACCATCTGCGACTTAATCATGCAACATACAAAACAACTGAAAAAACCACCTACTACCTAATATAAACAACCAATTCAAAATGTTAAAAAAATATAAACCATCCGCATTTTATTAGGATCCACCTTGGAGGAACGGGGCTCGAGCCCCCAAACCCCTTGGATCAGCGGTTGTTATGCACTTCTTCAATAAGTTATGAAGATAAATTTATATAGTATGGCTATATATACCCAAATGTGGTTTAAGTTTACCCAAAAAAAACGTAGTTGACTTTTGTTTGACTTTTTTAGGACGAAAATACCCTCAAACATCCATTTAATTACGGAACTGACATTAAGTAAAAGAAACGGTGTCGGTACATATCGGCACATAGTCGGCATAGAAGACTCATAGAGAGTGTTGACGATAGTCAAAAAGGGGGGGAAGTGATTGTATATCCATGTCTCCAACAAGGCAATATACCCTGCAATCCCTAAAGTCGAGTGCAGTGACGACTTTCCTAGATGGTGGTACAGCTGGGCTAGTATATGCTTGCCCCAGTTATATCTAATGGACGCCCTATAAACCTCTACAAACTGCAAGTAATCCAACGAAATACTGTTCCCCGTCTTGTTCACCAAAATGAAACAACTCAGCATGTACAACAGATAACCCCTTGTGACACACTCTACAGTACTATCAGACATGGTATCATCCATAAAATGGGGCTGCATGTACTCCTCACGTAAAAACTGTAAACGAACAGATCTAGCGCTACCACGCTTGTTACGCCCTAACTCATGCCTAAGTGCTTCCTCGGGTATACCTAATGCCCTAGAATACCATGCCAAACGCTGTCCATTACTAGGAAATGTCTGAATAATAAAATCATCACCTGTCACCGGGAGACCAGTAATAACATGGACGTCGTCTAACGTCACCGTCATCTCACCGAAACAGAAGTGAAAGTTGTTGGTCTCCGAATGCCACCTCTCAAGAAATGCATCTACCAGGTGTATGTTGGTACTCCAACGCTCCAAAACATCGGTGAGGGGACCAAAGCAAGACATCATAACCTGACGTCTGACCCTGCTCTGCCCAGCAAGATCCCATGCACGGTGGGTACCGTACATCGAGTAGCACCGCGACGGCTTACGAGCCTATATAAAACATCAATAACTTAGAAATAATACAAAAGACCATATACCGTACTTTAAAACAATCATTACTTACCCCTCCTCCAAAGACGCTGTATGCCTCGTGCTGTGCGTAGTCCGGATATAGAGTAGGCAAATGCGGATTCACCTTCCGAAATTTTTGATCCAGCGTCCCAAACGCATGGGATATAATAGGGGCCGGAGTCGAAGCGCTAGGCCTACGCCTTACGGGCCGTGACCGTGACACAACCTCCTCATACTCGTTATCACTAATCGAGCCTGAATGTCGAACAGGTGTATGCTGTGTGCGAGGCATGCTGAAATACTACAAATAAAACCATTAATAATTTTGGGAATCAAAGCATCATAATTTGACAAAACAACCAAAATTGGGCATTTCCTGTTTTTGTGAAATCGCGAACAGGGAGCTTACAATTTTGGTGAAATTGCGAGCTCCCTGTTCGCAATTTCACCAGTACTGTAAGTGCAAAATCGCGAACAAGCAGCTCGCAATTTTGCACGGGTTGCGAACTGTCTATTCTCGACCCGTGCAAAATCGCGAGCTGCTTCCTCGCGATTTTGCACTTCCAGCAGCCCCCAAACCTAGATCTAAAATTGAACCCAAAACCCACAAACACAAACCAAATTCAACAAAAATGGTACCAAGATGTTCCTAATGCATCGATTAACACGAATCCTACAACTATTTTTTTAAAAAAAACAACAACATATACATGAAAATCGGACTTTTGAGGCAGAACCCTAAACTCTAAATATCACTAAAAATACTAAAGTAAATTGCTTAAAAATTACATGAATAGGTAAAGGATTCGTACCTTAACGTGTTTGTAATGTCGGATTTGAGAAATCTTGCCTTTTCGGGATTTTGAGAGCTTTTGGTAGAGAGAAGAGAGAAAAAAAGAGAAAAGGGGGTTTGTGACTGAAAATACAGCTTGATAGATACTTTCTTTTCTCCCAAACTAGACGCCTGGCATTGAATATCTGATTTTTGTTATGTTCGGCGAAAATCTGATGTTATTCGCCATTAACCGGCGAAGAACATACTACCTACAAAAACAGTTTTAAATATAATTTTAAAAAACCCAAAATCAAAGGTTATATTGGATTTATTTGATTCGAATCTCAGTTGTTTCTCTCTGGCTGTTGTTTGAATTTGTAGATCCATCAATTTATATAGTTTGATGGACTTCCGATTCGATTTTTTGATGAGTTTGGATGTATGTTGATGGATTTGGCTGTTTGATTTCGATATGTGTAGTGTGATTGAGCTGTTTGGTTTAGGTATATGCAGGTCTGGTGTCGTTGAGGTTCAGAGGAAGAGGTAAGGTTTATTTTAAATTTTAACTATAATTTACATTTAATATATATTTTAGTTTCTTTTTAGTATTAGTTTACTTTTAGTTTAAAAGTTTTAGTTTATTTTTAGTTTCAATTTTAGTTTTAAAAATTTTGATTTTTTTAGATCGAAGGTAGAGAATTCTATTTTTTTTGGTAATTATGGTAACTTCGTAGAATAAATTTAACTATTTATAAGATCTCATAAAAGTAAAAGCGTCAAATAAAATAACTTTAAAAAAAAAAATTTATTCGCGGGGTAATTTTTTTTTTTTAACTATTTCCTTTTAGATATCTCACAAAACCACTAATTTAAAACTACGCAATAATTGGAGACTTTAAAAAAATATAGTTATTCTCTAATCTAATGCTGATCTCTAATCTAGAAACATAGATTCTCTAGATATCTCAGACAACAACTAATTTAAAACTACGCAATCTAGAAACATAGATTCTCTAGATATCTCACAAAACCACTAATTTAAAACTAGGCAATAATTGGACACTTTAAAAAAAATATAGTTATAAACTATGTAAACCAAAACAATTACTTATTTGATAATTAAAAACATATCAACAATGATATCTTCTTCAGTTTATTCAATGGGGGACAATCTAACCTAAAGTTTCATTCAAAACATGTTTCCTCAGGATTGAGGAACTAAGGGGTTGTTTGGTGCCAAATTATAAGCTAAAAGTTAGCTTAACAAATATATCCGTAATAAGCAATGCATGCCTCCTATCAAAGCTTTGATCTGTTAGAACACAATACAAGACACTCCAGAGTTAAGTACAACAAAATATATCAGGAACTTTGGCTGAATTACATGTTCGATACTCACCAAGGAAAACACAGAAAACAGAATCTATATCTGCTTCTCCTATACACCATAGTACACACGGGAGACGGTACGTTCCAATACTATAAACTCATTACTATACACAGCAACGCATGAGAAGTTTGAAAGAATACTAAAACGCAAGCATAACAAAAACATAAACCCACGACAGAGACGCATGCACAAGCAGAGACGATCACCTAAACACCTAATTGAAATGTTTATAAAAGCTCAAAAAACAAAAGCAGAAATCGTCAACACTAAACTCAGGAGCTTTGAGACTATTACAACCCACAAGCCCCGAACCTTTGCGTTTGAGCAACCCCTAAAACTCCCTCTATAAAACAACTCATTGTGATAAGGGTAATGTTTTTCAAAAGAGAAATGCCAAATGTACTAAATGTTTACTGCCCAATCAAAATTAAAATAAATACTATGTTTTACATTTCTTTTACTTCATTACTCGAATTGTTTCATATATATTTTGGTTGGCGAGCAAACATTTGCGGCATTAACACTTCTTATTAAAGCAACAGCAAAAACAAAAGACATACCATAATTGTAAAAACATATTCCTTATTTGGAAAATACTATCTTTATTTCTTGGGTTTCAGTTACAAACTTACAATCATCCATGGATAATACAATGCATGTAAATTTCGTTTGAATATCTAAACTTAGACCTTACTTGTGACGAAATCGAGGTCGCTTGCTTCCCATATAGTAGTGCCATCACAAGTGCAAAGTTTTTTGTAGTTTTCCCCAACTCCAGCACTTCTAGCAATCACTGCGGCTGTGATACCTGAATCTGATTTATCTTCAGTTTCATATATAGCCACCGAACGACCGATCAGATCAGCAACTCTCATTCTCTGCTTCACCCCGGTGAAGAATGCCTCACCCTTGGTATCAGCGTCTAGTGTTCCCAGGTCGCCCAGTGCCTGAAATATTGCTAATTGTTTAGTAAAGCATTACACAATAGTAAATGTACTTGTAACGCTTGGTTGGGAGCTCGAGAAAAGAGTGGTGAACTATTTTCTGTTCTTGGTTTTCGTTAGTTATCCGCGAGAAAGTAAAAAACAATTCAGCTACATATATAATAGTAACACAGCTGACTCTAACCAAATTTATCCCATGTAAAGATTTCTGATTTCTGATTGATCAAATGTCTAGTTTTTGCACGGATGCAGATATATTTAAATATGTATAGCTAAAAGAAAGTCCAAATAAGGTCGCCCTAACATGACCAAAGTAAGAAAATCATATAGTCTAATGGCTAATATTAGTACATAAGACCTTGGGTAGATTTACATCAGGAGGGTGACCTCACGATATGAGTTATATGCGAGCTAGGCTGCTTTTGGTTCACGTCAAGCTTGAAAGAGACCGTCTTCCTTGAAGTAAATTTAGCACATTGAAAAGTTTCTGTTATCCTATTATCAACATAACTTCTCTGGTGACGTACCTTATCACACTGTGGAATTTGCAGTTTTAGCATTAATCAGGGCAGGCATCATTCACCAACATGACGCAAAACTTATGCTATGTAATGTAATATACTGATATTCCGTGAGAACATAAACGAAACTTTTATGCATAAAATCATCAAGACCTAAAAGGATAAATAGTAGAAAAGTGTTTTAGCAAATTTCTACATTCTGGAATATGCCAACTATAGGTTTTTCTGATAAATGCACTCAGCTCTGTGTCTTCTTAACCAGCATAATTATAATTGGAACCCAATAATACATGATATAAAAACTAAAAAACCAGTCAGGTTGCGTGTGTGTGTGTACCTCTTCAGCAGTTCCTTCGTTAGCCGAATTGAACATTTTTCCTGTGCTAGCTGCACCTCTGGTCAGATCACCAAACTCATTAATAGACCAACCGTGTTTTCCAGGTGACAACCCACTCAAAGTGGCTTCAATCCTAGCCAAATCCATATGCACTTGAGCGATCCGAACCACACCAAATACATTTGGACCTTTGAACTCAGCAACCGCAGCAGAAACTAAGAAATCTGTGATTTACAAATTGTCACCGTCTAATCAAAGGTCTAATCTAATCTACAAACTGATCCAAAATCACAGTGGAATTCAGTTAGATCGAACATATGAAAATTTTAAGTCTTCTCTTCACAGTTTACATTACGAAATTCATGAATGAAGTATGTACACAGCTTACAAGCGGTAAAACTTTATCCGTGCTTCATTACAAAACATCAGTGGCATTAGAAACAACCAACCTTCAGGCACTCCCTGGCCGATTAAACGAGCTTTTCGACCCGTCTGTTCCAAAGCTTCTGTCATTGTCTTCACCGGTGAAATACCCAGTATCCGAACCACTTGATTTCCCAAATCCACTTCCACGTTTCGAATCCCTACGTTTGTTTTCCACCAATACATATAGAATCACAACGAAGCATCCAATAAAAATAGTTATGAACCAAATCAGCTAATTCATACCATCAACCGATTCTAACTTATTCTTGACCGCGTTTACGCAACCTTCGCACTTCATATCTACCATGAACTCTGTCTGGAACCAAATCAGTGTCAAAATTTTCACAGAAACCCAAAATATCCATACACGAATCACACCAACAAATCAAACAACAAACAGTAAACCCAACTCAAGATCAATCCTAAAGTAGCTAAACTTACAAACTAAATAAGCTAATCAATTAAGAAATCACATGAAACCCAAATCGAATCCCAAACTAAATTAGCTAAATTTACATTAAAGAAAACGAAGACTCACAAGAAGCTCGGGGATTACACCACCCTCCTGCAAACAATGAAAAACAACAAGAACACAATCCAATATCAGAAAAGATTAAAACTTTAAGCATTACGCAATCGTTTCGAGGTGGGTATTAGCTAAAAACATGAATTGATACAATCAAACCTGAGAGGTAAAGGATTTAGGATCAGATGTTGGGGCGTCCATGTGAAGAACCCTAGGTGAATTGGTGAAAGTGCGTGATAGTATCAATCGATTCGGTGAAGAGAAATTCAACAATGGTGAAAGATAAGAGAAAGAAAGGTTAGTCGTCGACGACGATAGAGAAGAGAAAGCTAAAGGTATAGTGGTTGCTGCTACGGCTGCTGCTGCTATTGTAGCACCTGACCTGAGAAATGCCACCATTTTTTTATTCACTTCTTGTCTGTCTATTCAATCTAGAACTTTCCACTTATTACATACCTACTTGGCTACTTGACTTCATTCTGTTATAGTACATTTATTTAGTTAGTCACATAAAAGCCTTGAGCTTTCAGATTTGTCCCTATTTTTGTCCATAAACTTTTGAGAGGATATGGTATGAAAACTAGTTCTTGAACTCCAATGCACAAAAATAAAAGTTTGGTTTGATCTTGGTTTGATTTTGGTTTGATTGTTTAGAAATAACACTATTTCAAACAGGTTTTTAACTAAAAAGTAGTACTAAATGAATAGAGAAACACATATGAGGAGATGAATCACATTAATGATATTAATGATAGAGCTTGCCTTTATTACTTGAGTAATTATTATTTGCTATTTTCTTTATGTTATTTTTAGAAGGGTTTGATTTGTGTTTGGGTTTGGTTATTTTACATTTGTTTATGAATGACATTTTAGGTTTTTATTATTATTTTTAATTTTTTAAAATAATACATTTATTATTTAAAATTTAGACTTGACAATATTTGATATTTTGATAAATATTTATGAGCTTCAAGTTTGGAAGCAACCAACAATTTCTTTTAATAGCTTTGTGTTTTATTTTTTAAAGACTAAACATAAATTAAAAATGATTATTTACATTATTTCGGAGCATTTTTTGGAACAAAAATTCTAAAAAGTACATAATTTACTTAACATATTTTTATATTAAGAGTACAAAAGACAAACAATAAAGTGAAAAGAATAAAAATAAATAAATGATCAATATAATGAAAGTAACTGAATAAAATTTTTGATAGTCACGAAAAAATAATTGAACCAGTCAAAAGATCAGAAAGTGTAGAGCTTGTTTTTACTTTTGAAAAATATATATTACAGAATAATGTGTTGTATGTTCTTGGAATTCGAAAGAATGTTTTCTAGGTTGTATTCAACAATTGTGGTTTTAAACAAATGTATGAAAATGAAAAGTATATCTTGTAAAAATATGATGATTTTGTAGGCTTTGAATGTTTATGTAATCGTATGTTTATGTTGAATATTAATGTGTCATTTTATAATAAATCTGTTTGTATGACTTTTATTAGTATTTGTAGAAATTTGAATTTTGGCAAGCTAGAATAGGATTATAAAAAAATAAAATATATGTTAAAAATGAGTCTTATAATTACTTTATATATATATATATATATAAGTAAGATACATAAAAATAATTTGATTAAATAATTACATACTGATAGAGGAGGTGAGTATTATTATGCAATATTATTTTAATCTATTGGAATAATACATCAAACCACGGTTTCTTATACACCACAACAAAATTGTGTGTTAGAAAGGAAGAATAAAAGTTTGAAAGAAATTGTTAATTCCATGTATCATATTTGGGGTTGGGTGAACAATTATGGGGTGATACGACGTTAACACCTATTATTTATTGAATATAATTCCTACTAAAAGGAATAAGATTAGCCATATAATCTTTGGTATCTAAAATCTACAATATTGAGTTTTCAAAGATCTTGATATAGTAGAGCAACTGTAACACTCACTGAAACTAAAAAGAAAGACTTGTGTCAAAGAGGTATGCGTAGCATTCTGTTACGTATACATTTTATGTGTTAGAATCCAATGCTTATGTGTCTTTGAACACGGTTCATAATTCTTTCGATAAGAACTCATTTCAAGCTGAAGATGTATCTAGTGGTACTGAATCTATACATAGACTGGATGAACCAAGGAGAAGTACTAGAACTAGAAGAGCTAAGTCTTTTAAATTTGATTCTCAAATTTATTTGATTGAAGGGTCAAATGATAAGATTCACTAGTATCAATATTTTTTTATTATTGAGGAAGATCTAATGAATTTTAATGAGTTTATGACATCAAGAAATTCTTCATTCTAGACAAAAAAATAACAAAAATGAGAATTGAATGATTTAGCTCATGCTCGTGCCCGGCCACATAGCAAATTCGTAGCCAAGTTGGGATGTGATTGGCCATTTGGTCAAGTGAGGGTCGTTTTTGTTTAAATGAAGCATACAGCACTTGAGTTATATATCTTTGATTGGTTTTATTTTTTCTATGCTTAGATGATATCTCATATCGTATCAAGTATCATCTTACTGTATGTCCCCATACTTGCAAGTTGTGGAGGGTGAAGTTTATCTTCATAATAGTTGTTTTGAAAAATTACATATGCAGGTGCGAGAGTAAAATAACTACCTATTTCAATATGGAGTGTAGCCGCTTCAACGAGTCTAGATCTTCGCCATGGTATGCTTAAAAAGAATTAGGACACAAGACTACCAAAAGATAATGTCGAGTAAAAACATGTGAAAACATAAATTTCTGTGTATATTGTCTTCGTGTATTACCTATGAATAGCAAAGCTTCAATCCATAGTGATACTTTGATATTCAAATATTTGAAATGCATATTATACCAATATGAAATTCAATCTTCATAACATTTGAGTTATGCATAAATTTGTTGTTTGTTACGATTTTACTTTAGTTAATCATGAATTGCATTAAAATGGAAAATTGTATTGACTAGTCGATACATATAATCATAATATATCATCAAACAAGTTAAGAAAATGTAGAGTACACACTTATTAGATTATATTGTTATCAACGGGTTCGTGGACGACAACGCATCCGGACATGACCCAATAAATGATAAAATTATCCCGTTTTAAACAATCAACATGGGTCTTATACTTTAAAAAAATTCACCGAATATATAGTTGATTTTTGGTTCAGAAACATATATACAAAAAATACAATTATTTGGGACTATATTGCTGGGCTAAAAAAACAGTAGAGATAGCAACTTTAAAACAAAAAATATATTATTTTGGTTTAAAATTTTTAAAAAATTATTTTTTTATTATTTAGTTCATCTAAAATAAATGTTAATTTTTTTTATTATTATTATTATAAAATTCACAACATAATAATACAAGAGTTAAACATAAAAAATACTAAAACATTTCATAATTATCTTAAAATACCAAGTTTATAGAAAATAGAGAGCGAAAAAACCTTAATTTAAGGTAAGGATAATTTTGAGTTTTAAAAGATAACTAGTACTGATTAATAATTACTATCTTATTTCGGGTGTATACAAGTCATTAATATTTATGACCGAGATTATAGATAAATATTGATTTTATTTTTATATTTTTATATTTTTATATTTATTTTTATATTTTTATATTTATTTGTACTAAACCCTACTATTTATTTTATTATTATTGGTTTGTCATCTTATTAATTTTTTATTTTTTATATTATTGTATTTGTGAACAATAGTTTTATAAAAAAATATATAGTTTTATATAACTACAATTTTGTAAACTAAAAACAATTATTCACCAAAAAAGAGAAGCAGAAATCAATGTTTGGTGGCAGGAATTCAAAAAGGCAAAAAAAAAAAGTCTGGTTAGATGACTATATATATAATATTGAAAAAGGAAATTGAATTACAAGCCAATTTTAGGTTTTGAAAATAAATTATAATAAGTTTATAAAATAAAATAAAATAAAATAAAATATTTGTGTTCTAATATTAGTAGGGATCCATGTTGATCAAGTGCCTAAGTTTTTGGGATGAAAGAGTGTAAAGCATAAGACACCATTTTATCAGAATTGACAAAAATAAAAGTATAGTGAGGTCAGGACTCAGGACTGGATCCAAAAAATCATCATATAGCTAGATAATGAAACAAGAGTAATTAGTGTTAGTGTATCACATAAACCTCCTTGTTTGTAACACAACATATAGCAACATCATTAACCAAAGCCAGGAGGAATATCAGGATCTTCGTCGCAACTATCAACATTTTCTAATTCTACCACATTATTTCCCTCAACCTCGCTTTCTTTTCCATTAGACATATCATTCCTCGTCGGTGACACATTGATTTGTTCTTGACCTACCATCAACCCGTTCCCATTGATCTCTGTCTCTATAGCCACTGGATCATGGGAAGACGATTCGTTTCCTCTGGGGTTTACTAATTCATTGTAAACTGATTCCACTGTTTGGACGATCTCGTTTTTCATGCCATCCTCTGACCTAATTATCCCCCACAACGCCTGGGAAATCTCGCTTGTTACTTTACTCCTACAGATCACAAAAATACTAATCTAATATCTATATATGTGACATGTCCTCCTCTTTAATGTCTAGATAAATCGTTGGAGAAGTGGAAAACAATAAACCTACCCGATTTCCTCATTAATGGCATCAGAAAGTTGTCTCGGTTTCATATTTTCAGCACCAGCACGGTTTAACGCTGCTGATTGCTTCACCTCCGAGATTATATAATTGCGCAATTCTTCCTGCAGTTTATAGTCATGTCTATCTACAGATAAGTATTCAAGTTAAAAACACCACGTCTCTTTTCAATACTTTGTATACTTTCGTATACAAATCGCAAAACTAAGCTACCTGATTATCTTACAAAAACACAGATCACCTCAATAGCATGATAGTAGTAAACATATAAAGTTCTACCTTCGTTTCCATTCAGTAAGTATCAAGAAACAAAATTAGCCCTAACAGACGACGGAGGTACTACTCACCGTCCAGCCAAAAAGAATCGAGTATATTCAAGAAAGTAACAGGACTTACACACTGACATAAACGAAAATATTTCAAGTCGATGTTTTATCGATGTGGTACAAAACCAGCTGATCAATGCATATCGGATATTCAGAATATATTGGATTATACTGATGGGTTATTATGGAGCAAATCCCTTTACAGTACTTTTTTCAGAAAAATCTTTGTATTTATTACCAAAATACTAAAATTTTCTTTCTACTAGTCGAACTTCGATCATCATACTCTCTATTTTCCGGGTTTTACCTCTTTTTAAAACAAGTCATGCCGAATCAACTCACCTATACAAACACCCAAACTTTTGAAAACACCCTTTTAAACAACGTGTAGGTTCGTCGCGATCAACAGCTAAAAAGAATAACTCACCTATACAAACACCCAAACTTTTGAGCCGAAACATTGGCCTTCCATTCAGTAAGTAGTAAGAAAAAAATCAGCTTTAACAGACAACGGAGGTAATACTTACCGACCAGCCAAAAAGAATCGGAGTATATTCAAGGAAGTAACAGGACTTACACACTGACTTAAACGAAAATATTTCAAGTTGATGTTTCATCGATGTGATACAAAAACAGATAAATACATATCGGATATTTAGTATATATTGGATCATACTAATGACATTTAATGAAGCAAATCGCTTTACGATATTGTTTGAACCTCCAGCTCTACTCACTTTACAGTCCTTGTTTTAGAAACTCTTCGTATTTATTACCAAAACACTGAAACTTTCTTTCTAACTAGTCGAATTTCGATCATCATACTCTCTATTTTCCGGGTTTTAACTCTTTTTCTGAAAGAAGTCATGCCGAATCAACTCACTATACAAACACCCAATCTTTCATACACAATCTTATAAACAATGTGTAGGTTCGTCGCGATGGACAGCTAAGAGGAATTACTGACCTATACAAACACCCAAAACACCCAAACTTTTGAGCCAAAACAATGGCTTTACTGCAAATAGACCCAAACAGTAATATAAAATTTGAACAAGACAATCTGAAAGTACCACAAAAGACATAGATCATATCAAGAACATTGTCAAAATCCAAGTATATACACAATCTCAAGACACCCTATAAATGTTTGGTACATACAATCTCAAGACAACCTTATAAATATCTGGTATTAGGGATTTACAGTAATTAGATGAAGAAATTTTTAGAAAACAAACCCTAGTTACAAAAACGAAAAGGGTGTTATTGCTTACATTGTCTTTGAGTTTGCGTATGATTGCGATACGGAGTTTGTCGAAATCTCCATCGTCTTTGAGCTTGGCTATCACATCTTCTTTCGTGATTGTTGTCTGGGTGTTGGTGTTCATCATTAGGTCGCTGCTTTAGTTCACTCCGGTCTTGCTTCTTTGGCCAAAACATCTACCACTAATTACTATACTATAAAATATTATTATATTGACTCCTATCTCATGGAATTTTATTATTATATAGTTTTCGTATATCGTTTATATCGTACTATAAAATTTCTTTAATTTTTGACAAGGTAATAGAAAGTTCATCAGTTTTTGCCTAATGTTAGTTAACCATAATCAATTTATCATCCTAATATAACCCAAATTCAGACTTTCAAAAAAAGTAATAGTCTTAAGAGATGCATGTTAAAAAAGTAACTCTGGATTGGTTGTATTCTTAATAACTCATTTACAAATCCAATCATCAACGAATTTTTGTTCCATATAGATATATTTGATAGACATTTGGGGTTTTATTAACTTTCTACAACAACTAAGAATAGGTGTAAGATACGATGGAGCTAAACGAGTGTTTAACAATTCTATTAAAATCTTTGAATCTCATTTAATATCTACCATAGTATAATTATTTTCCCTACATGCAGTTAAACCTTCTAACAAGGCTTTAATTTCAACAATTAGAGGAGTGTTCTTGCCATACAACAAGTCTTTTGAATTGAATATATAATCAGATTGATTTCTAATAATAAATCCCCCACTTGACTCACCATTAGTCAAGAAAAAGCCATCTTAGATGAGTTTTAATATATTGGGAGCATAGGGTGTCCTTTGACATATATAAATTTGTTTTTAACAGATGAATGGTGAAAATAGTCAATAATCTAATCAACTATATAGTCACTAGACCAATGATTATATTTGAACAAGGAGGAAATGTAGAGTTTCACAATAATATCAATAATTTTACCAATAATTTATTTAAATGTAGTTTTCTGATCTTTGTATTTAGTTTTATTCCTAAATGGCCATATGGACCAACAAATTATTGGGGGAATAATGGATCTAATATGAACATATTGAGAAATTGACAAAAACCAACAATAAATAATGTGATTTATTGACATGTTTTTTTTATTAATGAGAATGTCAAACAAGCATGTGAAGTATTTTCATACTTCACACGTTATATGGAAAGAAACAAAAACATGATTTAAATATTCAATGTTATTGCAATGTTGACATTTAGATGTCATGCATATTTTTTTTTAAGATAATGTCTACAAAAATTTGTCTTTTAAAGTGTAGAAGAACACTTATTTGAAGTTATATTATTCCAAAATTTGTAGTATATGGATGAAGATTCATTATTTTCTCTAATGATTTGTCAAGTATCCTTCAGTGAGAATAACCCATTTGGGAAGCCTTTCAAACAAGGATATACTCAATGGATTCATTAAATTTAATGTTGTTTATTATGTCAATATCAGAGAGAGAAATGAAATGGTTTAATTTATAATGGTTCCAGAACCATTGGACCAGAATTCATATATCATATTACCATGATATCACAAGTTTTTAATGTTGTTTATCATTAAAAATTTGTTTTCAACTTTAAATATTCTCTAATGTTTTTTAAAAAATGGTTTAAAGCTTAAACTTGAGTTTGAAAACAAAAAATTAAAACGAATAGAATTTTCTCATTAAATTGAATTTTAAATTGAATTTTTTGTTGTCAAATTATTGTTTTAGTCTCAAATTTTAGAAAATATCAGGTGGCTATTCAAAATGAACTTCTCTTATTATTCGACTCAATAATTAAACTATTGAAAAACCTACAATAAATATTAAATTAAAAAACCAATCAAACATAAATCTATTAAAATTAATTGAAAGTTCCATCATCGTTAGGGGTGGCAATTTTGGTCAGAGCCGGCCTAATCCGGTCGGGCTTTGTCCATCCCGAACATTGAATTGGACGGGTACGGATATACGAATTGTGACCCGTAGGCGGGTCGGGTATGGATTTTTAATTTGTCCAACCCGACTCGGCCCACAAATATAAACTATATATAAAAAATTAAAAAAAATGTATTAAAAAATAATTATAAATTTGTAAAATATAATTATATATACTTAGTAATTACTAGAAGACTGACATTTATATGTTTACCAATAATATACCGTCTTTGAGTAATTGTTATTTTATTTTTAGAATCAATAATATATTTATTAATTATATTATTTTTCCATAAACTAATTTCATAAATTATAAATATATTTCTTCAAATCTTTGCATATATATACTCTCAATCCTAATTTTTAACTTTTCAAGTTTTTTGGATGTTTTCTCTTTGCTATTGTATTTTAGGTAAGTTGGTTTAAATATTCATGTCCTAAACTTTTGTTTTAAATTAAAAATAAGTCAAATTTAAAAACAATGTTTGCTGGTCGGGTCTGGCTCACCCGTAGACATAAACGGGACGGGCTTGGATTCAAAATTATTAAACCGTTGCGGGTCGGGTTGGGTTTGGATTTGAGTAAAAAAGAACGGGCCCAAACGGATCGGCCCAAACCCGATCCGAACCCGGCCCATTGCCATCCATAATCATCGTATTTATTCAAAACTACTTTGATCATGGGCAAATAATTATTGTAAATTAATTTAATAATAATAATATCCAAGATTAGTCATAGTTTCGTATTTTATATTTCTCTATAGTTTATCTTTTTGCAAAATTCAAATTTAACATTTAGTTCACATTTTTCTTTTATACGAATACCTAAAGTCTTCAGATCTAAAATTTTGCTATTTTATTTTGTTATATCTAAAAAACGTGTTAGTGTATAAACCCCCACAAAACTTTTTAAATCTTACTTTATATCTAAAAATCAGAAAAAAGTTAACTCTAAAATCAGCACACAAAATAAAAACAGTCACTCGTAACTTATTAAAGAGAGAAGAGAGAGAATCTTGTATTAAATTGATTTTTCGTCTTTATTTTAGGTATAAAACTAATTTTTATGCAGTAGTTGGATTCTGATTTTGAGAGAAAATAGGGTTAAAGATAAATCAGAGATATAAATATAAATTAAAATTAATTTTTAGGAAAAAAAAGTTATTTTGTAATATAAAATTAGCCTTATATAATCCTTAATGACTTTGGTATTAAAAAAAATATGTTTTACATTTGTATTATATTTTTTATTTTAAATTTTGTTCGCTCATATGTACTTGATATCTAGACTAAAGACCGAATCATGTATTTTGATGTTAGCAAGACGATAAAAACACACAACAAAATGCAACGTACTAAGATTTCTAAAAACACAACAAAACAAAATGACAAGAGATCCAACAACATTAAGGATAAAAAAAAGTGATGTATGCCTAGATAAAAGGAGAAACACGTATGAATGAATGCCAGCATCAGATAGCATGGCATATACCCAACACGGGACAAGAATCGTAGAAACTTTTTTCTCAGATAATCGATGGTTGTGTCTGAAGAACTGTTCTTTTTCCATCAGTTTTAGAAAGGTTGGTGGTAAACAGTTACTTAGTATTTCTTCAAATGTTGCGAGCTTTTTTGCGACCATTAACGTAGTTGTTGCACCTAATTTTTTTACGACATGTAACATGCTTGCCATGAAAAATATTTTTAATAATTTCTGGTAGGTAACCTAGTCCCAAAGGTTGTAACGAATACCTAACCTTTTCAGGTTATCGATTGTTGCAGCTGATGAGTCCGGATTTATTCACCACTCACTGTAGAAACCGGACAGGGGAAATTCAGACAAAAACCACCCACTGAACCATCCGAACAGGACAAAAGTATTAAAAGCTAACCACCTTTTGACTAAGCTAATTGGTAACTTGCTTAATAAACTAATAGGTTTTTTACTTCGACCCGGTTTCATGAGTTTGACCCGAAAACCCATGAGGCCCATAATTAAGGGTATAAATACCCAACCACTTTCATTAATGACGGTAATGAACAGTTAATACAACCAGACAGCTCAAATCTCTCACTACAAATCACTTAAACATTAAATACCTTTGAAACACCACAAGACATCTGATAAAATTACCCTCAATCGAAAATAATCCACACCAAATTGGCAACCACAGTGGGAGAAGAAGGTGCCTGAATCTAGCATTCGAAACCATCAAGAAAAACCAGTTCGGATGAATCCAGACGAGCAGGAAGTGCCACCAGCTTTGGCAGAAGTGGTGGGAGAAAACGATTAATATACGATCGAGGAGCGAGATAGACTAAAAGTCGAGATAAAATCCTCGAGGGCTGCTAAAAGGGCGGAGATGGGTGTGAAAGAAAAGTCAAAAGTGTCAACAGTTCACCATAACGACAATCCAAGAGATCAGGAGCCATCAGAGACCCATGTGAGCACTAAAAAGACTCATGCTAGTTCAAAGAAGTCTCACCGGTCTAAACCGGTGGAGAGCTCAAATTCAGACTCAGAATCTTCTAGCAGCTCCTCAAATGAAGATGGAGTCGAAGAATCCCTATCATCCAGCAGTGATGAAGGCCGTTCGAAGAAGAAACAGAAGTTGGTCAAAAAATATTCAAGAAAAAGGTACAGGCATGGAAGGTTGAAGAGGCATCTGGGTAAAGGGTCGTCTCATAGTCACAGCCATGGCTGGAGGCATGTAGACCGATTGTTAATGGATCCTTTTTCCTTTCATGATGAGCCATGTATCTTTGCAACTCCCAACGAAGATACTGTATTTAGTCGTGGCCGAAATTGGAGACAATCTCCATTTTCCTCCAAGATACTGTCCGGAAACCTTCCTAAGAGGTTTGACAGAACAAAGATGGAAAAATATGATGGCAGTAAAGATCCAGATAACCATCTGGAGCAATTCAAAAAAATTATGATGAATTTTGACGATGACGATAAGTTACTTTGTCGAGCGTTCTCCCAGTCTTTTACGGGGAGTGCTCTGAAGTGGTACAATAGTCTGTCACAGGGCTGCATCAGAAATTTTGACACTTTTTAGGTGGCCTTCTGGAGGCAGTTCGTTGGAAGTAAAGAAGTGAAGAGAAATGGAGACACTATTATCCATTGTGTTCAAGAACCAAATGAATCTTTGAAGTAATACATAAGTCGCTTTGTGAACACCAAAAATGGACTAGCTGATTGCTTTGAACAAGTAGCAATAGCTTCTCTGAGGTAAGGTTTGAACCCTGGCAATTTGGTTGATTCAGTAACCAGGAAAAAAGCCATGACATGGGGAGGTTTACTGAATCAGGTCGGCAAACAGATTAATGTGGATGAAACAAATAAGACTAGGGTGCACCGGCAAGTGAGGTCTGCCCCTTCTGCACCAAATCAGAATCAGTCTGGGTACAAGGCCAAGGAAGCCGGACAGGGTCATAATAGAGCCAAGGCTCAATCCCACCCAGCTGCACCAGCTCAGAGTCAGTAATCAAGAAATAAGCGAGGACCTTGGGTTCAACTGGAGTGGTTTGCTGAATTAAAAGAAAATGTAGCCACCATTTATGATAAAACGAAAGACGAAGTACATTTCAGAAAGCCGGCTGCATTACAATCTCCCAGGGAAAGTCGAAATAATAGTTTCTGTCAGTATCATCATGATACTGGCCATACCACTGAGTATTGCATCGCATTGAAATAAAAAGTGCAGAATTTGATTGAGAGAGGGAAGTTGGGGGCTTATGTTAAAAGAAGAAGTGGAAATAGGCCTGATAATGCTCATTGGACTGGCCCGAACAATGCAGGGACATTGTCTCCGGGTGGGGCTATGGTGATAATTGAAAGGTTTGATGTAGAGTCAGAGTATTTGGATCCTGATCCAACCCGAAACAAGGTGGGCGTTCTCACAGAAGAAGAGCCTGAACGTTATGATTAAGCTTTTCAGACCAGTAATAATAGCTAGCGGGAGCTTGACATGAAAAATGAAATGGAGTATTTAAACTCAAATCATGCATGAGAATTAGCTGAGTTACCCATGGGTAAGAATGCACTTCATAACAAATGGTTGTATTGGGTGAAAGACGAGTATGATGGCTCTAAAAGGTATAAATAGCGACTAGATGTTAAAGAATTCTAGCAAAATGAATGAATTGATGACACATAGTATTTTCCTTCTCAGGGGTAACTTATATTCTCTCACTTCGGACTATAGCTTGACCAACAACTAGATCTTGCGAGTTCTCACCTTTCCATTTTTAATTAAGGTTTGGATATATTGCTTTAACGTAATACATCCCTTGTATCATGGCTCACATCGTTGTGATACGTACAAAATCGGGTATCCCTCGAACTCTATATAAGGAGTGCTCTCTAAACTGAGAAAAAATCCTTGCATTGTCAATAATAATATAAATATTATTTATTATCTCTACAAAATGGTTCGGTCGGACCCATTCATTTTCCCTGGATCGATATTATTGAGCTTGTAGGTGTTGGTTTACCCTAGGTCGAGGTAAATTCTAATTAGTGTCCTTCCGATGGAAATTGGTGATTGTATGGGCGTGTTGCTGCTGAGACCCTGAGGTGTTATTTTATGGATCCTACGTTTACAAAGGGATCAATTTAATCTCTTCAACTCTTCCATCTCGATTTTCTTCTCGACCTGTGCTAACAAACCCTCGAAAACATGGCTTTTTTCATAGTCGTGTTATGAGATAACTCTTTGTGAAGAAGCCCTTGTCTGAAAGAATCTATAACCACTTGCTCAAATTAATCATCCAAGCTATTCTTAGTTTGTACAAAGAGTTTAGTGTAATCTTTTAAACTTTCCTCAATCAACTAGATGCAGTGAATTATTGTGTGGTTATTTCTTCTTATTTATTTGCTTCCTAAAAAGTTCGTCGGACGTTAGGCGTCAACCCGTTGTAGAGGAGTAGTACTCCCCCCCCCCCAAGTTCTCACACGACATAAGAATACTTAGGTCAACCTAAGCCACTTACGAAGAAGTTCTTGATCGTTCTGCCACTTAATACGAATCACTGGCGATGTCTGCCTTCGTGTAGGAAAGCTGGTTGGTAGGAACCAAGGAACCCAGCGATTCTCAGATATCTCCTATGATACCAGTTGTTTGAGCGGAACTGCCTTCGGAAAGTAGTCAAAAATCCAATTATACCATTTTAAAAGAACTATCTTTGAAGGTTTAGGAGAATACTCGACACAAAAAATTATTATAGTGTCGTCGTAATTCATCATAAAAGTATGGATCTGCTAGATGTGGTTATCAGGATATTTACTCCCAACAAATGTTTCCATTTTGGATTTGCCAAAACGTATAGGTAAATGTCCAGAGAGAATTTTGCAGAAAACGGAGACTACCTCTAATTATGTCCCTAACTATATTGGTGATCCTGATTAGCTGCCGTAAAAGTACCATACTCAGGTTGAATAGAAAATAAGTTATTTGTTTGATAATTAACACTCTAGTTTCACTAATGTTATATCCTTCATTCGGTTTATACTCTTTCTATACTCTTTTGAGGTCCTTTTTTATCCAAATAAGTACGTTATTTGCTCGAAGATCTTTTCTCCCACTCTTGATTTTTATGTTGATAGGAATGTTTTTTTAAATAGTGCTTGTTACCATGATTTATTTTATTTTTAGGATGGTGACCCTATTCGGAGAGAACGAAGACTCCTCGGACCTAGAAACAGAGTATTCGCTAGACTCTGGAAGATTGTAGTGATACATGTTCCTACGTTCTATTTTCAATTAATTGTGGCTTTTGTATGATTGAAATTTTTGGTACTTTTCTTGATTGTGCTGACTATCTGAGTCTACAACTTCTTCATTTGAGCCCTTTTGTTATTCGGGTTTTTAGAATTCTGATCGGTTTGTTATCCGCTGGGGTTATTATTGCTAATTCTTGGGATATTAGTGCCTCGATCATCCCTTGCAATTGTTCACGCTCTTCTAGCATAAGTAATCGTTCTTGTTTCTCATCACTCACATGCGGTATTTGATCAGACCCTTCTCCGATCACGACTCCCTCTATTATCTGGACAAGATCCATCTGCATCTCAAAGTTCATACTTTGGTATATTCCAGAGATAAGCTTATAAATGCATAAGGTTTTGATTGTTGTTATCTAGGTACCTAACTAGGCTTTTACTATGGTAATCATTGATGGTATAAAAGATTTTCGGATAATATTTTGGTAATAAAAAATGAAATAATTAAAACTTAAGGGAGATATAGTGATACATTTGAGTTGTTTGGTATTATTTTTTAGAGAGATGCTCTGATAAGTAGGTGAGTAGTAAAATTTTGATTAACCTTCATTTAATGAAAACAAACTTATATATAGTGAAATGGGCTCAGTGGGCTTACTTGGTCCATGTACCCATTTTGGTAATCCAAACCTAAATACGCGTGAAGCCTATTACTGTGTAGAACACCTCTAATTATTACACTTTATTGCATCAACATGTATAAAATAAAATCCAGTTTAATAACTCGTTTGTCCGACCTGGCTTTCGAAACTTTATTAATGCCCATAGGAGAAAGCCTATGTAGTCCAATATGAAGAGCTTGGTTCGGGTACCAAATTCTTTATCACATAAATTCTTACAAATACGTTAAGTATTACATTGGTTAAAGGGTTGAATTACCATATTTTTTCGTAAACCCTAGTAGACCAACTAACCATGGTGAGGGTTAGAAAGTTAGATCGTTCCATAAGCCAACAGATCTCAACAAGAAAAATAAAGAGATTTCTATTTAAAAACAATACTACTATTTTATAAGAAATCCCAATGATTAGTCACATGTGCTAACCTCACATGTACACCCGCACCGCAACCGCTGACGTTCGATCCTCCGTAAGTTCTGATAATCCATTCATCTTGCTTGTTTTCCTTGGGAGATTTAGTTTCTTCTGGTCGGTTGGAATGAAATTCGACTAAAACATCAGCCAAGGCCTGACCTTTAATGGCCGTTCTTGACTCCAAATTGATATCAAAGTCACTCAGCTCGACCGACCATTTGGGCATTCGTCCCGACATGTTTGGGCGCTGAAGTACATATTTAAGTGGAAACGATGTCCGGACGACAATTGAGTGATCCTGGAAGTATGGTCGCATTTTTCGTGTCGTGGTTACCAAAGCTAATTCCATTTTTTCCAGTTTCAAGTATCTTGTCTCCGCATCTAACAAGCTTTTACTCACAAAATATACCGCTTTCAGAATTGCTCCTGACTCGCTGACCAAAGCCGCTCTCACTGCAAAATAAAAAAAACCGCAACGTAGAGAAAAAGAATGTCCCCTTTCATAGGCTTTGTAAAGAGATTCGGGGATGATAAGTAATTTTTTATTCCAGGAAAAGCCTCATCACAAGCCGACGTCCAAACGAAAGATTTAGCATTTCTCAGAACCTGAAAAAAGGGAGCACACTTGTCAGATGAGCGAGATATAAACCGGTTCAGAGCCGCTAGGCGTCCGGTTAATATCTGAACTTCCTTGATATTATTTGGAGGGGCCATGCTTGCCAAATCCTACAGCTAGATTGGGTCTGCTTCGATTCCTCTCCCGCTAACTAGGAATCCTAAAACATTTCCTGACCGTACTCCAAAAGAACATTTCTCCGGGTTCAACTTAAGGTTTATATCACTTAAACTGTCGAACGTTTCTCTCAAATCAGCAAGGTGGTCATCGTCGGTCCCGTTTTTTACGAGCATGTCGTCGATGTAGAATTCCATGTTCCTCCCGATCTGATTTTTGAATGCCTTGTTCACCAGCCTCTGATAGGTTGCTCTTACGTTTTTCAATCTGAAAGGCATGACCTTGTAACAATATAGCCCTCGCCCGGTGATGAATTTCGTGCTTTCTTGGTCAACCGGGTTCAACTTAATCTGGTTATATCCCGCATACGCATCCATAAAAGAGAGTGGTTTGTTCCCTAACGTTAAATCGACCAATTGTACGATTCTTGGCATCGAGAAGGGGTCCTTGGGGAATGCTCGGCTGAGGTCGGTGAAATCTACGCACATCCTCCACTTGCCATTTTTCTTTTTGACCAAAACGGGATTGGATGACCATAACGGGTACATTGACTCTTTAATGTGGCCGACGCTAAGCATTCGTTCAACTTCTCAAAGAATGATTTTCGCTTTTTCTGGAGAGAACGCCCGACGCTTCTGTGAGATTGGTTAGACGTTTTGGTTAATAGCCAAATTGTGAATTACCAGGTCTTCGGGACTCCGGTAACGTCCTCCAAACACCAAGAGAACAAGTGTAATCTCTCTTGTAGTAGTAAAATCAATTTTTCCTTAAAACCCGGCGATAAATTAGTTCCGATCTGCAGGATCTTTCCTTTGGTGAACTGATACTTCTCGTAATCCTCATCGGTAGTAAAAAATCTGGGAGCTTCCCTAGGATCGTCTACAGGAAACGACCCTAGTGGAAGTCCCCTTAGCTGCTAGTCTCGTACTTGTTCTATTTCCTAATCGCCCTTTGGTGATAACATTATACTTTAGCTTAGTGGTTGGACTTTCTACAAATTTCTTCTTCTATGACCCCGATGATATTATGACTGACATCGGGATCGAGATATTCACGGGATACATCAAACAGATCTGTTACTTCGGTAATTTCCATTGTTGTCTCTGATTTTCGTAGTGCCACTGTTTTTTTCAAAATCGTACCTTGTTGTGCCTTCTTCTTTACATACTCAAGTAGTTTCCCATTTTCTATAAGCATATGTATTTCCTTTTTGAGAGAAATATAATCCTTACTATCGTGTCCCGCATCCTCATGTTATTTGCAGTATCGATTATTCCTACTTTCCCGGGGTGTCGGGATAGGAAATGGCCTTCGGTAAATTCCGCTCTTTTTAGTCTTTTTGTAGATAATAGATACGCATTCAGTTAAATCATCAAAGTAGGCAAGTCAGATCCATTTGTTGGAAATGGTTCGTGTGACCACCTGATTGTTATGTTTAACCCTCTGAGCTTGTGGTGTCGGGGCCTTGGCCGGGGTGGGTTTAGCTGGTGGTATCATGCTAATTGGTTGAGCCTGCAAGACATAGCAACACTGTGCGCCCTACTTTGTGACAACCGATGCTTGTGCGCTCTACTAGATCTGTGCTGCTAGCTCAGACGCCTCGGTTTTCTCAATTAATATCTGATTTTCCACTTGAGCTAAGAGGGCGGAAAAGGTAAAAGCCAGCTTCTTGGTGACAGCTTGTTTCATCGGTCCTGTGAGCAGCCATAAACGGTACCCTATCAAAGCGAAATTTTCCTCGCAGTGGTCAAGGTTGGTCTTCGCATCAATAAAACGTCTGGTATATTCCCTGAGGCTCTCTTCCAGCTTTTGTTTACAGTTGACGATCGTGTCTCCATTAGCTCGGAAGCTCTTGCTTCCCACGAATTGTTGTCAGAACATCATCCAAAACATCCCGAAATATTTTATGCAACCTTGCGGTAACCGGTTGTACCACTTAGATATCCGATCCTTGAAGGTCATTGAAAAAGCTCGGAATAAAAACTTGCCGTCATTATCGAAACTTAACATGAAGTTCTTGAAAGCTTCCAGATGGTTATCCGGATCCTTTTTGCCATCATACTTTTCTAGTTTGGATACGTCAAATCTCTTCTGGAGATGTCCCGACAGTATCTCGTCAGACAATGGCGATGACCTCCAATTCAGCCCAAAACCGAAAGCGCCGCCACCGAGTCCCTTGGTGGGAATTCCATATAATCCTTCGTTGCCACTGGACCTGGGGTAGAACTACCCGCTCCTCTCTACCTGTCGTCAGTATATCTTCTTTTTCGTGAGAATTTGGCGTTCTTTTTTCGGTGCTGTCTTTCTTGAGAGCCTACTATAAATATTAAATTTTAAAAACCAATCAAACATAAATCCATTAAAATTAATTGAAAGTTCCATCATCGTTAGGGGTGGCAATTTTGGTCAGAGCCGGCCCAAACCGGCCCAACCCGGCCTAATCTGGTCGGACTTTGTCCATTCCGCACATTGA
Source organism: Limnanthes douglasii subsp. nivea (assembly GCA_036936605.1). Taxonomy (NCBI): domain Eukaryota; kingdom Viridiplantae; phylum Streptophyta; class Magnoliopsida; order Brassicales; family Limnanthaceae; genus Limnanthes; species Limnanthes douglasii. The sequence goes on along the minus strand of JAUPFV010000001.1, from coordinate 9,343,435 downwards.
ATGGGGCGGGTACGGATATACGAATTGTGACCCGTAGACGGGTCGGGTCGGGTATGGATTTTTAATTCGTCCAACCCGACCCGGCCCGCAAATATAAACTATATATAAAAAATAAAAAAATGTATTAAGAAATAATTATAAATTTGTAAAATATAATTATATATACTTAGTAATTACTAGAAGATGGACATTTATATGTTTACCAATAATATACCGTCTTTGAGTAATTGTTATTTTATTTTTAGAGTCAATAATATATTTATTAATTATATTATTTTTCAATAAACTAATTTCATAAATTATAAATATATTTCTTTAAATCTTTGTCTATATATACTCTCAATCCTAATTTTTAACTTTTCAAGTTTTTTTGATGTTTTTCTCTTTGCTATTGTATTTTAGGTAAGTTGGTTTAAATATTCATGTCCTAAACTTTTGTTTTAAATTAAAAATAAGTCAAAATTAAAAATAGTAAAAACAATGTTTGCGGGTCGGGTCGGGCTGACCCGCAGACATAAACGGGGCAGGCTTGGGTTCGAAATTATTAAACCCGTTATGGGTCGGGTTGGGTTTGGGTTTGGGTTTGGGTAAAAAAGAACGGACTCAAACGGGTCGGCCCGAACCCGGTCCGAATCCGGCCCATTACCATCCCTAATCATCATATTTATTCAAAACTACTTTGATCATGGGCAAGTAATTATTATAATTTAATTTAATAATAATAATATCCAAGATTAATCATAGTTTCCTATTTTATATTTCTCTATAGTTTAAGTTTTTACAAAATTCAAATTCAACATTTAGTTCACATTTTTCATTTATAAGAATACATAAAGTCTTCGTATCTAAAATTTTGCATTTTAATTTTGTTATATCTAAAAAACGTGTTAGTGTATCTAAACCAATCCGCCTATTTAGAACTCTATAAACCCCCCACAAAACTTTTTAAATCTTACTTTATATCTAAAAATCAAAAAAAAGTTAACTCTAAAATCAACGCACAAAATAAAAACAGTCACTCTCGTCACTTATTAAAGAGAGAAGAGAGAATCTTGTATTAAATCGATTTTTCGTGTTTATTTTAGGTATAAAACTAATTTTTATGCAATAGTTGGATTTTGATTTTGAGAGAAAATAGGGTTAGAGATAAATCGAGATATAAATATAAATTACAATTAAGTTTTAGGAAAAAAATTTGTTTTGTAATATAAAAGTAGCCTTATATAATCCTTAATGACTTTGGTATTAAAAAAATATATTAAAAAAAATATGTTGTGCATTTGTATTATATTTTTTTATTTTAAATTTTGTTCGCTCATATATACTTGATATCTAGACTAAATACCGAATCATGTATTTTGATGTTAGCAAGACGATAAAAACACACAACAAAATGCAACGTACTAAGATTTCTAAAAACACAACAAAACAAAATGACAAGAGATCCAACAACATTAAAGATAAAAAAAGTGATGTATGCCTAGATAAAATAAGAAACGCGTATGAATGAATGCCAGCATCAGATAGCATGGCATATACCCAACGCGGGACAAGAATCGTAGAAACTTTTTTCTCAGATAATCGATGGTTGTGTCTGAAGATCTGTGAGTTCTCAGATAATCCATGGCAAAACCATTGAGTTTCTTAAAGTTTTGTTAGTCCGGATAAATCATTTACACAAATCAAAATCGGTTCGGACATTGTCACAGGTGCTCAAGAGCAATTTTTTAGGTCGTGCCAAAGGCCTTCGAACATAACCTAAAAATGGGCTACTGATGAGTCCGGATTTATTCACCACTCACTGTAGAAACCGGACAGGGGCAATTCGGACAAAGACCACCCACTGAACCATCCGAACAGGACAAAAGTATTAAAAGCTAATCACTTTTTGACTAAGCTAATTGATAACTTGCTTAATAAACTAATAGATTTTTTACCTCGACCTGGTTTCATGAGTTTGACCCGAAAACCCATGAGACTCATAATTAAGGGTATAAATACTCAACCACTTTCATTAATTAGGGTAATGAACATTTAATACAACCAGACAGCTCAAATCTCTCACTACAAACCACTTAAACATTAAATACCTTTGAAACACCACAAGACATCTGACAAAATTACCCTCAGTAAAAAATAATCCACACCAGCAGCAAGCCTTACTATTGGTTCCGGAAACCTTAGTCCTTTTTTGCCTACTTATGTTAGAATACTACCTCTCTGAATATATTTCTCTTTTCCATCTTTGTTTAATTTTGATGACTTGAACTCATCTCAGGTAATTTCGACCAATTTTTTAGTCAATATTTCCAACATAGCTAGCTTTTTTTTATACTCGTGAAATTACACAAAAAAATACAAAAAAACATATGCGAAATACTTTTTCTATCGTCAACATTTCAACCTCAATCGCTAACGCAATAACCTTCAAGGTTTGCAGTTTAAGTCTGGTTGTATTGCTACCATACAAAAATAATATTATATATATATTTCTCTTTTATCGACATATACAAAAGTACTTTTCCTATATCAACACCTTTTTTCATTTACTAATGAAATTAATTTACACATAAACATATTTTATGTTTCTCTAGGATAAACATTTATTAAACATGTTTAGGGTCGTTATACACTATCATTAATGTCTACGGACTCAATAAAAATTTGAGTCAGGGTTCCTTTTTTATAACGACTATAGGTTTGAGCAGAATAAGGTCTAAGATTCACAATCGATGATACCTAAACTCTTGAGAATATTTAAGGTTGCGACTCTGTCCTAATGTATCCTACGAGCTTAGTAAACCTATGGGTTTTAATCTATTCTATGTTTGTTTGTGCAGGATTTGCAGATACACAGGCTCTCGCTTCCCTACCAAAATATTCTCATAGGTTTAAGCAACTGCATGGAGGTACGACCCCTTCTATCGTCTTATGCATCTTCTAAAAATGTTGCTATGACATTTTTTTCTCACTGTCAAATTATGTTTAGACTCATATTATGCACAATGTGTTTGCCTTGAAGTACTATGGGGTTTACCTGCTTAGGCAGAATTAATAACAACAAAAAGATCTTTTCGTTTTGGAAAAGCATATCAAGAACTCTCGTATCATCTTACTTGTAGTTGCACTTTTTTCTTTTACAGAAATAAAAAAAATCTCAAGAGAGGTTTGGCCGGTGAATGGTTATTTACGAGGCATAAACAGGGTCAACATAAAACGAGCTCTCTGGAGCGAGGACAGTTTGGCTAGAGGAAATCTGGGCTCATTAGTGGGTGAGAGAAGCACGTCACACATAAACCAATCAAGTCAAAATATTTTCAAGCTAATCACTCAGTCTAGAAAAATATAAAATAAAGAAAAACTTCTCAACTTGAACCGTTGTTAGGCACATATGAAGTATCCTAAAGAAGGATAGAAGATCTGGGTAAAACAGAAACTAAACCCCTATGTCAAACAAAATGATAAAGACCACTAGCTCGTTGGATCTAGCATTAGCAGAAGTGTCTCCCACCTCCGGACGTCGAAAATTCTCAGCATCTTAATTCCTCATTCCACAAATTTATGTGGAACACCTATGGATTTAATGCACACATATTTCTCAGTCAGCAAACACTGCACCGCTTCGGTCGTCAACTTCATATTTATTGGTTTTAGATAATATTTATATGGATTTGTATGCCTTTCAGCTTTTAGATTCACCAGTGCAAAAAATATACAACCTTTGTATTTTCCATAGGAACACCTGAGTTAATATTGGTTTTAACGTTAACTGAATCAAACAGTCCAAGAATAAAGATACGTAAATTATCTGCACCAAACTGTTGGAAAAGTGGTAGAACTTTTAAGGGTTTAATATTAATGGCATAGGTCCAAGAAACTTCACGAGAATCCACTATCTATAAATCAAAATCATTTTTTTTTAAAAAAAGGATCGGTAGAAGCCTCCCAAAACAACTCACCGACGATATGATTTGACTATTTTTAAGAATAGATGATGGAGTGGGAACCGATGGAGTAAAGTACTTTTAAAATATTTTCAATCCTGAGGATGTTGCTCCTGCTACAGAATAAGTTGAACAGTTTATGATCAAGGATGAAAGAAAGATAGTTGTAGAAGAGAACAAAACTCTACTAGTTATTCCTACTTAAAAAGGGATACATTTAAAAACATGAGGCTTTGCAGTTGTCCAGATGAATTCAATGGTCTATTTAATCATGGTTGATAACTAATCATAAGAGATGATGTTTTACATATTGTGTGTGAGTTCTTCAAAGGTTTCTGACTCCATACACTTTTTCTTTGCTCATTTGATCATTTTTCCTCGTTTGAATCGTGCAAACGCAAACCTATAGTTATGACAATTTTTTGTGAAATCAATGAGATGGGTTTTAAAGGAAAAGATTTAAGAAATAGAATAGAAGAGATAACTTAAATGTTGAAAATTTAAAGAAAATATATAACAAAGAGAAATAATAAATGTTTTTTTTTTGAAGATATGCGGCCAAGATATAGAGCATCCAACGTTTTTTATAAGCACCAAAACTGAAAAATGAGTGGTAATGTTGGTTTTCCACCAGTGACACGTGTCAAACAACTTCTCCACTCTTCAACACATGGAAATTTTGATTTGAATCATCATAATAAACAATACATCAAATATTACTATTTTACGTTACATTAAAAGATTAAAATTTTGGATAATTATAGTCCATGAACATACAAGTTTCAACATCCCTTTTAATACTGAATTATGGTTTCGCCAAAATAAAATAAAATGATAACCTGCTCACATGACCATCAACAGCCTTCTTTCATACTTGGAAAGGTTATGGGGCTATTTACATACCTTCAAACATAACTTGAAGCAATTTTTAAAGAATTTGTTTTAATTTTCTATAAATCATAAATTGGTCGAAGACTCTTCCTATGAGATAACTTTATACCGAGAAATAAAATAAAAACATAAAAAATGCTACTTTAAACTTGTATTATGTTCCCATTTCGGTAAAAATAAATTCTTGTTTCCTCAAAAAGGGTTTGGACGGACGAAGGGTTTTTAATAATTCAAGTATAAAACCAATATATCTCAATACTCTCACGAGTGTAGTTGTATCGGCTCGATAGTTTGGCACGGTAATTTGGCTCGACAGATAACCAATTTAAGAAAAACTTTATGCTTTAAGATTGGAAGCCACGCAAAGCTTCGATAAAAAATATCAAGCATGGACAATGGATATTTTGGCCAATAAAAAACAACTCATTAGCACAATCCTCTCCCGGTTCCCTTGCAAAGAGTAAAAGCTAGTGATAAAGTTATATATTGTTATGAATTATGTCTAATTTATCTTTAGAAACGCTTATGTAGGTTTTACGACCTAATCTGTAAGCAAATAAAATTTCTGAGCGCAACAAAAACTTATAGAGCTTGAGGATCTCACCAACGTTCTTCTTCGGAGTAGAACATGAATGTTCTGTTGAGGGTTTTTGCATTTTTACAATTTATTTTAATAATTTTGTATTTTTACTTTTTTAACCAGAAGCACCGATATTAAATGAATGGTGAAGCTATTTCCTCCCTAAGATTTTTTATTTCCTCCATATTTCAAAAACACCTCTACCTTATTATTTCCTCCATAAAGGAAATTATCAATTTACCATTTTTTTTAATTTTACTCCAAAAACTCATATTTACCTTTTTCTTTAGCAACCACTCAAACATCATATCTACCTTAAATTTTTTCCAGCAACCTTCTACCCATCATATTTACTTCCACCAATAAAATCTAATTTTATTAATATAAATACACAACTATCAGCTCTTTTAACTGAGAAAAGAAATATAGGCACCACTTTCGATTGAAGCAATCTGTCACAGGTAAAAATCTTTCCTAAATCTTTTTTTAATCTATCGGTTAACAAGAGTTTTAGGAAGTCGGGTGTACTCTGCATAGCGAGTTCCACGAACTCGATATGCAGAAAAATTTGCAGTTCTCAGGATTCTCTTGTTGATTGTTTTTTTTAATTTCATGTATATTGAGTTCGAGGAACAGGTTTTTTTTAGTATCGTATTACTTTTATAAAACTTTGAAACTCTGTTTTTGATTTATTTATTTTTTTTTAAAAAAAAATTGACTTGTTTTTTATTCCTATCTTTCTTATTTTTGTTTGTTTTCATTTTTACAAGATTAAATTATCTTGTTGGTTGATTGGGTGATGTTGTGAGATGTTGAATCTTTTGTTTGGATGTTTTTATTTTCTATGATTAATTTTTGACGAATTTAATTTTCTTTTGTTTTTAAGATTTAATTTTAGAAGTCAAATTATATATGTTGGATGTAATTTGACTTAATGATGTGTTTGTTCGAATATTGGTTGGATAGTGCATACTGGCATCAAAATATAAATTAGACAGTAAATTAAAGACAAAAAGGTAAAAACAAGTGTTGAATATTTTTTTTAAAATATAAAATAAAATAAATAATAAATCTTATATAAAAAATAGTTTCACCCTTAAATAAATAGTTTTTATTTTTTATATAATGTTAAAAACAAAACAATTTGATTGATCGATAGTAGTAAATGTATTTCTTTTTTTTAAAATGGATAAACAAAAACAATTTATTCGTAGTATTTTATTAATTTAATAATCAATATTTTGCCTTAATTGTGCAGAGCGATAATTAATATGAAATTTTAACTATTTTGTAAAACTGACTCTCTTTTTTAATGAAAGGGCTTTTATTGAAACTTAAAAGAAGTCCAGACCCATTTATGCAATATTACAAAAAATTAAAAAACTAATAAAAAAACCATCGTCTTCAACCTTCCCTCCGTACCAACAGCCCCAAATTGCGAAACCCTAATTTCAAATTCTCAGATAACCCAACTCCAAGCTTTCCAACAGAATAATCGCCTTCAATCCAGGAGGAGCATCTTCACCATCAAACTCAATGCTCCTTCTAACCCTTAAGACCTCCTTTGCCAACCAGTCAGCTCCATAATTCTCCTCCCTATAAACATGTTTCACTACCATTTCAGAACGAATTAACTTCCTACAGCATCTTAACAATGGCTCAAGAAACCAAATCGAACACCCATAAAGAAGCAGATTTACAACCACCGTTGAATCAACCTCCACATCGACTTTTTTCAGACCCAGCAACCTACAGAGCTTCAATCCATCGAACAAAGCTCGACATTCAGCAATGAGAGGCGTGGCCTTACCATACAGCCTGCCGATACCCAAGATCATGCTTCCACTACTGTTTCTGATCAATGCACCTCCACTAGCCTCATGATTGAAGGTACATGCCCCGTCAATATTAATTTTGTATCTGCCATGCTTTGGGCTTTTCCATTTTAAGAACATAGGCTTGTTCATTGCACTAATCTGATGCACACACCCCAGATTCATACCTTCCTTAATAAATCCAGCCCAATGCTTCTTAGTCAAGATCTTTGCCTGATCCAGACTAGTGATAATGTAGATAATATGCTGAATAATTGTAGCAGTTGTTGTTGATTCATTGGTAACCTTTTTCTTATTTCGTGCTGACCAAACAGACCAGACCAAAATAGCAGGAATAATATAGTAGATATCACATCCCCCTTTCATAGACCAATACCAATTCATAACAATGTGAGAAAGGGTCATATAAGACTGAATATGGACTTTGAACAAAATACTGAAATGTAACCAGACTGCCCAGACTTGAGAGCACTGAACTAGAGCATGATGAGAAGTTTCAATATTACCATAGTGCACACATTTAGAAGCCATTTGAAAACCTTTAGCTTGCATCACAGAATCAGTAGGTAACCAGTTATGCAAAGCCCTCCATAGAAAGAATGAACACTTTTTAGGAGCAACAGCATTCCAAGTCTTTGCATAGATTCTTGATTTATTGCCTTTGCATCTTATGTGATTCCAGGTATCTTTAAAACTAAACAAACCATCCCTGGATAAAGACCAGCACAACACATCCCTTTTATCAGTTAATGCAATCTCTCTAATCTTAGTAATCTCAGTGCTAGTAACGGTAGAACTTAGCCTTTGCCAATCCCAGGAACCATTCAACCAAAAATCTTTGACAGAAACGTTATCACTATCCCAAAGAGACCTTCTATCATTGTCATTGTGCACCCTGATAAAAGACTTGTCAGAACACCATCTATCATACCAAAAACTGATATTACCACAACCAGGAAGCCAAAAAATAAAATCCTCAGCCCTTTCTCTAGCCATGATTATTCTAGCCCAAGGTTTAGATCTTCTATTAGGAGAAACAGCAAAAGAGGGATGAATACCATCCCTACAATAAACAGACATCATAAATCTAGCCCAGAGTGATTGTTGTTTTCTAAACTTGAACCACAATTTTAATGCATAAACATTCTGAACATCTTTGAGGCTTTTAAAGTTAAGACCACCTTCATTTAAAGGCTTACAAAGCTTCTCCCATTTAGCCCAACTAATTGATTTCTTATCTTCTTTTGTGCCCCACAGGAATTTACTGAAAAGAGTCTCCAGTCTACTGACAACTCCAACAGGAAGACTAGTGTGTTGCAGAGTATAGTTGGGGAAAGCAACCAAAATGGTCTGAATTAACAACATACGACCAGCAAAAGAAAGATGTAGTCTATCCCAATCCATGATTCTGCATCTGACCTTTTGTATCAAATCTTCATAATGAACAATTCTAGTACTTATTGTAATTGTAGCACCCAAATACCTGAAAGGCAAGTTAGTATGCTTTATGTTCCAGATATTTTCAATAATCGAAACCTGCTGTAAAGACATTTTGTTTGAAACAATAATTCTAGACTTAGCATGATTAATTTCTTGACCAGACACAGCTTGATAGTGCTCCATAGTATCCTTAATAGCATTCATTGAATCAATATCTCCACTTAAAAAAACCATGAAATCATCAGCAAAGGCAAGGCAAGCAACATTCTGATTGCTCCTAGTCTTGTAACGAAAACCAATATTATCATCAGAAACCTTCTTTATCATCCTTATCAAGTACTCCTCTGCCATAATAAAAAGACTCGGGGAAAGAAACCGGTCAATTCACCATTAACCAAAACAGAAGACCAAACCTGACTAATACAACTTCTAATAAGAGCAGAAACCTTTGCATTAAACCCAAAAAGCTTAAGAATCCTGAAGAGAAACTCATGACTCAACTTGTCAAAAGCCTTGGTCATATCAGTCTTAATAATCACATTCCCTTTCTTTCAATTAATATTAATATCAAAGCTTAGCTCCTGAGCCATAAGAACTGAATCATGAATACACCTTTCCTTCACAAAACCACCCTGTTCTTCAGATATCAGTTTAGGCAACACTTTGGCAAGTCTATTATTGAGCAGCTTACTCACAATTCTAGAGAACACAGTGGTTAAACTAATAGGACGGAAATCCACCCACCTACAAGGATAATCAACCTTAGGAATCAAGAAAATTGTTGTAGACTTAACCCCTTTAGGAAGAACAAAACCACTAAAGAAAGCTCTCACAGCCTTACACAGATCATCACCCACAATACCCCAACACAACTTATAAAACTCAGCATTGTATCCATCAGGACCAGCAGCTGAATCAGATCTTAAGGACTTAACCACTCCATAAATCTCCTCAACATCAGGAATACAAGCAATGTCATTATTATCCTCCTCAGTAATCAATGCAGGGATAACATCAAGAAGACCAATATCATACTCAACACTAACATCAGGAGCAAGTAAAGACCTGAAATAATCCACAGCAGAATTACCTATGTCCTCCTTAGTAGTCAACCAACAACCATCCACTTTAATTCTATCCACTTTATTCTTCCTGTTCCTTTTCTTAACAAAACTATGAAAAGCAGAAGTATTCCTATCAGATTCTTTGAGCCAAGAAACATGGGCTTTCTGTCTCCAAAACATTTCATCTCTATCCAAAAGCATAGAATGATTCTGCTTAGCATCAACTAGAGCAGCCTTGTTATCCTCATTAAACTGAGTTTGAAGCATTACTTCCCTGCTATTAATGACCTCCTCAGACATCTTTATTGCATCAAAAATGTTGCCAAAGGTACTCTTATTCCAACCTCTCAAAGCCACTTTCAGCCTTTGCTGTTTTAACCATAAATACATAATAGGACTTCTCACACCTTCTAACTCAGCAGACCAGCTCTCTTCAACCATTCTCAGAAAATCAGAATGTGTACTCCACATATTCAGAAATTTAAACGAATACTTGGCTCTAGCAAGACTAGAAGACACCTTAACCACCATTGGGCAATGATCAGAACAATTACGAGCCAAATGAGATACAACAGTGATATCAAAATATTCCAACCATGATGAGCTATACATAACACGATCCAAACGTTTCCATTTTCGCCCATTGGACCAAGTATAAGGAGAACCACTAAAGCCAGCATCAATGAGAGCACAATCCATAATAAGATTATTAAAATCATCCATTGCTCTTTGATTAACCATAGAACAACCAAGCTGCTCCTGAACACTAGAAGTAGTGTTAAAATCACCAAGCAGAATCCACTTCTCAGACAACACATCCAGCCTTCTTATAGAGTCCCAAAGCATAAGTCTCTGATCACGATTACATTTTGCATAAACAATAGAAACATGAAACTCCTTATTCATCACAGAATGAACAACCTTAAGATGAAGCAATTGCTCATTATCAAGAATCACATCAACTTTATAATCTTGATGCCAAAACACCCAGATTTTGTTGTTAACATTACTACTAAAACCACTCAATTTTAACTTCTTAGCAATCATACTCAAATTATCCACCTTAACCAAAGGCTCTTGGATTGCAACAAAACTGACTTTAAAAGAGACCACCATAGACTTTAACCTCTTAATGGTTTCTTTATTAGCCAAACCCCTTGCATTCCAATTCAACAAGCTGATAGTCATTGATCAGATGATGGTCTATGGGCTCTTTTGAGCTTCATAATTTTTGAAGAAACCGGCCCTTTTGATCCCCACAACTTTGGAATCTTCTTAACTTTCTGTGCATCATTCTTTCTCAATTTTCCTTTATCCAATCTATCTTTCACAAGAGAATTAGGAAGACTGCCAATATGCTTAGGTGAACTCTGAACATCCTCACTCAAAACATCAAACATATTTCTTCTTTCCAAAGTCTTCAGAGCATCAATCATTTCTGCCTCATTAACAGCACTGTCACAACTTTCACCATCTATAGCCAAAGGCAAAATTCTATCAGACTCTGTTTCCAAAACCTCCTTAACCACCACTGATTTTAACTGACCAACAACACCTTTTTCATTAACAGTAGAACCAGCCTCTTGATCACAAGACTTATTGAAATCCTGAGAAGTATTATTCACACTGATCTCATTAGAAGGATGAGAACAAGAATCTGACACACCCTCAAGATCTTTCCCCATACCATTCCCTTCCAACAAGACCTTCTTACAGTTTTCTCTCGAATGACCAATATGAGCACATTGATGACAGTAAAGAGGAACATGATCATAAACTAGATCAAAAACTGACTCTTATTTGAGAATCGAGGGAATATAATTTATTGCACTGCTCTTATCCACTAAACAGGTTCTACCGACAGTCTCAAAACTATCAGTCTTTGGAAGAAACTTATTAGTCGGAATTATGATTTTATCCTATACCTCTAATGTTTATATTCGGTAACTAATTGAACTTAAAAGTATCATTTTTAAATTATTACAAAAGCAAGTTTATATGCAAGTAGATTTTTTTTTATATATTTGAATCTTCTTGTTTTTTATATAAAAATAGAGAGTAGAGTTCAGACGTTGTAACTAAATAGAAATTAAGATATATAAATCAAAAATTGTAGTTTAGAATTTAAAATTCTAGAGTTTAGATTTAAAAATTAAGTTCAAAGCTATCTTAAAAGTTATTTCTAATAAATAATTATGAGTACTTAAAACGGTAAAATTATCTAAAAGAAACATAACTATACGAAAATTGGAAAAAATAAAATTACCAAATGAACCGATTTGGATCACCCGAAAATCCTAACGAACCGATTTGGACCATCCGAAAGACCTAATCGAATCCAGGTTTTGAGTCGGGATCCTACATAGATAACATCTAAACTGGACTATGACGGCTAAGAACCATAGTTAGTCACCAGAATTGGTCATACGTATCATATACGCCACTGATGTTTTTTTCGTATCAAAACAATAACTTATGTTGGTCTCATTTTACAGGTTTTGTTTTGATACAATAACTTATGTTGGTATAACTTATGTTGGTCTCATTTTACAGGTTTTGTCACTTTTGTTCTAGATTTACATTTGTGATCACCATATACATCACTGATGTTTTTTTCGTATCAAAACAGTAACTTATGTTGGTCTCATTTTACAGGTTTTGTCACTTTTGTTTGTCTAGATTTACATCTGTGATCACCCCGTGAATGACTAAAGATACAAAATAAAGCCAACAAAAATGGTAGTTTTGATTAAAAAAAGGTTTTGTCACTTTTGTTTGTCTAGATTTACATCTGTTATCACCCGTGACTGACCACATACGAAAAAAAAAGCCACAAAAGTGGTAGTTTTGATAGAAAAAACATCAATGGCATTTTTGATACACATGACCAATACTAATGACTAATCAAGGTTATTAGCCGGACTATGGCATATTTTGAGAACTAATACTACTTTATAACCAAACCTGGCTTATATTTGCCAGACTTATGCACGGTTTATATTGATGTGCAGTCAAAATAGTTTCAAGCATTTACATGTCTAAATGTCTCTCACTAATAGAGAGAAAGATATGTACAAGTTCTGTTATGACCCCATGACTCAGACAAGGTCTAGAAGATATATCACTGTAATACAGTACATAGATGTGTGTACAACACGAACAATACAATGTAATTCCCGATTCTTGGGTTTTAGAAACATATTATAATACTTTGCGGCAATGGATCTTGGTAAAGTGGCGAAGCTACAATTCTTTGATCATCTGGAGGATGAACAGCGGGATTTCTTGCGCAAGTGGCTTCCCTCTCTTGCAAAACTTGAGTTTCTGCAGAATCGGGGTGGTTGAGTTAGACCGAATGATCTATTACATGACATTTCAGTAATGATACTCGAAACAACTTACAAATCCTCATCCCGCCTTCTGCTAGAAGATTCGTGCTTTGATCGAGATTTCAGCACCGCCTGACAAGAGTACATAAGTTAAAAGTTAACTGAGAAAATAATATTGATGCTATTTATTCAAGTAACAAAATAGATGAGGATACAATATACAGATGAAAATGTCGGATGCTACATGCATACAAGCCGAGAAGGTAATATGTCACCTGCTCCAGTGACATCTTCCTTGTCTCTCTGATATCAACATTATTATCGTCAAAGGAAAAGGATTGTATTTATACAACCAGTAATATTAATTGCAGTAGGATTTTACTTAACAAGACTCTGGACAGGTTGTTGACCAACACTTGGGTGCTTCATGAACTAAAAATCAAGCTTATATCCAATAATAGCAGCAGGCGACAAATTTCTCGGTTCCTGAATTGTTGGTGTCTACTGTAACATTGAGGGTGTTGCAAGCTTACATTTTAAAAGGAGAGAAGATCTGATTTAGCTAACAATCAGAAATACAAGAGTGTCGGTCATTTATAGTGGCTAATTAGAAGCTAAGTGACCAAAAGGACAATAAAAAAATTCCAGGCCAAACTTCTATGCAAGTGTGCAGCTGGTGCATCAATATATTTAACGAGAACAGAGAGTCCTGAAAATTAAATTATAAACTAAAGTTTGACTGATAAGAACACTGACAGGGACGCCTGATTGTTGGATGCTCCTGCTGTGGGCTTCCAGATATTCTTCATATGACTGCATCAAAATATCTACAGTTAGTGACTTACCATCCAGAGGAAGATCATAACTATACACAAACAACTTTCACAACAGCTTTTAAACTACAATATTATCTCGTCTTAAACACAAAATGGCAAAACATCCTAAGAAACAAATTTTCCCCTATAAATGCAATTATGCACAATTAGGGACGAAAAAAAGTTAAGAGGTACTTTCAGAACAGAAAATTCTTGGCATAGTATATCAATCAAAAGGTAGCGAATCAAAGTAATATATCTATGTATACTTTACAAATCAAGAAAGAAACAGTAAGCTGCAAAGCATCCTCGTAAACAGTAGATGCATGTGCAGGCTGACTCTAGAGATCAGAGACCACAGCGTAGATTAGATTCCGCCAGTCTTATTCCATCAATCAAACCATAAGGAAGGATAGGCTCTAACTCAATCAATCTCAGAGAATTAGTTTCCATGACTAGTATCGAGAAACGTATGCAGGGAATACTTGGAAACCTCCACAACCAAAAAACTAGAGGGTTTAATATATTTTCTTCACTGCTGTAAAAAATAAATCCCTTCTCTCAAAATAAAATTTTAAATATTAAATGTTATTATGGGGCCGAAACAAAATTTAATGAGGATAAGGCTGAAAGGAACATAAATAAACCTTCTGCATTGGTCTAGCCTAATTACACTTGATGCTGTAAGTACATTGTATAAAGAAGCTTATATAACACCTTGATATATTAATGTACGGCAAACTGTTCAAGTTAAGTTTGTAATTGTATTGCTTAATAACTCCCAGCAGAACAAGATCAATTAGTCTTTACTATTATTTATGAGCAACATTGAATGACTGCAAGAGAATATCCGATAATAGATAATAATGTCAATGAATTACACATGATATAATATACTACAATAGTACAATACCATTTCAAGAATATCTTCGTCGGTCACGGTACTGGCAAGTGAGCTTTCTGCAGACAAACCCGACACGTCAAATCGATAAGATCTATCCGTATCTGCTTGTAAAATAATCTGAGAATGTATCATACTTGTTACTTTTGAAGCACCAGATATATGCTTATACTCGGCTCCGCCGGAACTCCTATGGTGTGATGAATGAAACCTAGTTGCATCAGCTGGGTGTTGGTACAGCAAGTTCGGTGAATAAGACGGGTGCATTCCAGGCCATGACGTAAGCATGGAAGGTAGATTGTACTCCTCATCGCCTGAAGAACATGGAAGGTCTAGACAATGCCTTTTCAGAGCAAGATCGTCCCTGGAAAACCTATTTCACAGTAAAATAACTAGTGACCAAGGCCCATGCATTTGACTTAGGAAAAGCAAACTTGTGTCAGCCTCAAAGATGGTACCTGTTAAGTGAACTATCCTCGAAGTTAATTTCATCAAGGAGTTCACAAAGGGCTTTCCCAATATCTTCAGGTAGCTCCTGCGAAAAGACCAAAATTAGATGCTGCTTTAATGAACAAAGAAACAAACTATAGAGTTGCATAAGAACACCTGGCAATCCCGGCTTATTTTGACAGGTTTGTAGCCATTTAATGGATTCTTGAGATGGAGAGTCTTCTGGAAAGGCAATTCATTTAACCGCAGCCATTTGATCTTGAAACTACGCCCCCAAGGGTTACCATTAGCACCTCCTTGACTCCAAATGTTCTCTCGCCTCCACCCTACAGGAGACATCATTTCGGCATACCCTTGGAAGAAACCACTCATGTTGACACTAAATATTAAAATTACTCTACTAGTATTCTGCAAGTCAAGACAATACATTTTGGAAAAGTGACTACAATATAAAGTTGTTATAATGAAAAAGAAAAAAAAATAGGCGCTTACATGAAAGGCTTCTTCCAGAATGGGCTCATTCATAACTTGAGTAGCCCAAATTTCTTTTTGCATTGATAACTGGATATTCTCGTAGTTCAAACTCTTAATAATGAAGTATCTTGTTTTGTATGTTTGATGCTGTTTGTTTGCATTTGAACTTTCCAGCAAACCACCAGAATGTCCTCCACCTTCCTGCTTAGAGGGATAGCCATCCTCATCAGCTCTGTAGCTTGAGCTCTCTGAGAAGAGGGACCAGCTTAGAATTCTTAAGTAATTCTTATACTAGAATGATTCTGACATGACATAAGAAATTTGCATAAAAAACAAATCGGAATTCAACAGAAGACTTGAAGGCCTCTACCTATTTCACAATTAAGTAAACATAATTGATATAATGAAAATGAAAATGCACATTAACACACATAACATAAGCCATAAAATTATCAATAGAAAAAAATCTGCTTTACTGACAACATTCACTATTATGACCGTCATCGATGGACACTAGAGTTTTCCACGACATCCAAAACACCAATCTATAGCCAGCCTAAAAGACTCAGGATAACAGAATTTCTGATACAATTTCAGGATATGAGCACAGATATATCGATCCAATTTGTCAAACGGAGACCAATTTAGCTACAAAAATAAACCATTTTTTGGAGAGAGATAGTTCAGACTAGGGATGGCAAAAGAAGTCCGACCAATGCCTAACTAAATCCCTACAAAACCTCCATACATGATGCGGTGCCTATTAGATCCTTCAAAATACTCTAAATCTAATAAATTCTTGAAGTATCAAATTGGTTTTTTGAAAGTTAAGATTCAAACTGAAAAGAGGAGTATTTTATATATATATATTTTGATTTCTTATACACTTGTTTCTATTATTGATATTCGATTTGATTTCTGTATAATTTCGGTTTGATTTAGGGTATTTATTGTTTGGTAGGTTTAGGGTTTGTTTTTCGGTTTGATTTTGATTTTTCATTTTGTTTGTTTTTTGTTATAGTTTCTTTCTGCAGTATTTTATTGAGTTAATAGTCTAGAAAATTTAAAGGGACTTGGATCAGGACAGGTTGGACAAATGAATATCAAAATAATAAATATATTGGAACATGACGAAACCGATAGTAAAACTATTGGCTGATCGGGGCGCAAAGAGTTCGGGTTCAGATATACTAGACCCAGAGTGTGGCACCCCGATCGGATCGGGCCGGTCCCACCCATTGCCATCCCTAGTTCAAACAAGAGATACCCTAATATAAATATATGTAGTAGGAGAGCCTTGAGAGTTTGCGTAACCAAATGGGATCTTGCATTTCACCGATCAATTGTGGTTTCAATTTGGGCATATATACATGTACATAATAATGATTAGACTTAATGATGAAATCTTGTACTTATAACCAATCATTCTCTCAGTTCAAAAATCTATCAATCAACTAATATAGGTAAAGAAATAAACTCTCAAATACAACACCGAATAATTTATAGCTTAATTCACCTATTACCTGGATCGTCCGAGTTCCCCATTTCCTGCTTCCATTCGGTCACCGACGAATCAACAACAGATGCATTTTCATTTTCCTTCGCAGTATCAGAGGACATGCTTATCTTAGCTACACCTTCAAAACCCAAAGCAAAAAACAAGTAAAGCAGACTTCAATGCCAAGTATGCTCTCTCTACCAATAGTGATTACAAAGTTTGTCATTAACAACCATAATCTATCCCACTTTAAATTACGAAATCTATGATCCCCAACATATTAACAGAGAAATTGATTCCACATAAACCACAAGCCATAAAATCAACAATTAAGATCCTCAAACTTAAGAAATTCCCTCTGCAATTAAATTCACCAACCAGCGAAACCCTACACCTAAATCTTCTTCGATATTCGATCTAATTTAAGATTTTAACTCATCACTTCAAACTCATTCGAAAGTATGAGACAAGCGAGAGAAATGCTAACAACCTATGTTTCGATATCAATCCAGAGTTCTTCGTAAACCAAGCAACGCGAGAATCGAAGAAAACAACCATAAACAGGGACGTAATTTAAGGAACCAAAGCAACGAAATGAAAATTTGTGAAAATCGGAAGTGGACAGCTCTAGTTCAAGCTCGAAGAGACATAGATGTAGTACAAATCTGCGGAAAGAAAACGTACCTTAGAGAGTGAAAACAGACAGAGACAGTGGAGAAGAGAGTGTGTCAGTGTCAGTGTCAGTGTCAGTATAGGGTACAGGGATGGATAAGTGTGTTTGGTGAATTTGACGGGTCGTCTCTTCCCCCCTTAATCTAATCGAAGCCCTAAATCCTCCTAAACAATTGTAAACCGATCCCCCTCGAATTTTATATTTTTCTTCTTTTTCAAATGTTTAAAAGTCAATTAAATAATATTGTTTACTTGGTGTTTTGTATATGAAATTTGACAATTAGATTGCTGTCTAATTTTTTGGTGAATTTTTTTTTTTCATCAAATTTTTTATTTGATCCGTAAATAAAAAGAAAATCCACTTTGTTATTTTTTTTTATAAAAAAAATAACATATTTATATTTTTTTTTTTTTATTCCAAACTCATTTATTCTCTATTCTCTAGCAATTCTATTGATTTCTATCAAGATCTCAATTATCTCTATCATATTAACTTATACAACACTCAACCAGCCCTATTAGCTTCTCACATCAATTCCAGTAACTACGGTAAAAACGGTATCCTCTTCAAAATTTCTCTTCTAATCTTGAAAAACAACAAATCATAGCCAACTACTCGATTTCTCTTTTAATCTTGAAAAAAATTGACAATCTCTCTCGAATACGTCTAAAATAAAAATCATTCGTTATTTAAAAAAACAACAACATTTAAACGAAACCAAATTCTCCAGAAAAAATCTTGACAAGTGTATCGGATTAGTTACGAGTGAAATCTCGTCTTCTTCCATAGAAAAGAACATGGATGTAAAGTTATTAAAGACTAAAAATCAAGACTTCAAACTTCTGTTCTTATTAACAGAGTCGAATGTAATAATATATTTGTATATTAGTTTTCATTAATGCCTAATACCTAGGTATTAAGTACATAATTGTTTTAAATCGGTCTCATAATTTTAAAACCTTGATTATAGATTAAAAAAATTCGATAATAATTTAAAATACAAATTTGATCCTAATATGTAAATCATGATGATAGAGTACAAAACATGTTCTTGGTAAAATTCGATGCGAAATAAATACTCTTCCTTAGGTAATGACTGGTTTATATATATATATATATATATATATATATATATATATATATATATATATATATATATATATATATAATTTTAATAAATATACTAAAGATTTATGTTTGTTTGATATATTTTTAATTTTATTTACGAAAATGACAAATATCGTTTATGATTTATTGAGTTAACATAGTTTTGATTTTTCTTCAGTTGAGCATAAACACCATCGTCTCATTAGATTTGATAATTAATTTTTGTTTAGAAAAACAAATATTAATTGAATTTCTATTCAATCATTTGTTTCAGGGGTTTTATTGGTCCGAGTCTGTTCGGGTTTTGGCGGAACAGGACTAGACAGCTAAACTTATCGATTCGGACAGAATCTGGACCACTAAGCTTTCGATTTTATAGTCTAGAACCGAACCGGACTGTTAAGTTACCAGTTTTGGTTTGATCCGGTCTGATTCGATTCAGTTTTGATTTTGGTTTAGTACGATTTGATTCGATTCGGTTTTGGTTCAGTCTGGTTTGATTCGATTCAGTTTCGGTTTTGGTTCAGTCCGTTTTGGTTCGGTCCGATTCCGGTTTGGTCTTTTATCGGTCTGATTTTTAAAATATATATATAAGTTAATTTTTATTTTTTTAAATGAATAAATAACATAAAAATTGAAATTTAGAAGTTAATTTTTTTACTTTTATTAGTAGTTTGCAATTATTTATTGATTTTATAATGTATAAAAAAATTAATTGGTTCTAACGTTATTATTGGTTCGATTCCTTATTTATCGATTTTATCGGTTGGATTTTTTATCGATTTATCGGTTTTATCGATTCGGTTCTTAATCAATTCTACCGATTTATTAGTTTTATTGATTCGGTTTCAAACTGGACCATTAAAGGCGATTTTGTTCTTATCGGGTTTACTAGTTTTATTTATTCGGTTCCGAACTAAACCGTTAAAGGCGATCCTGTTCTTATCGGTTTGGTTCCGATTTTCGATTTTCCGAAAATGTTGACAGCCCTAATTTATCTACAAATTTTATCCAAGTTAATAAACTTCAAACTCAATATTATTTGGCATCAAACTAAAAAGAGCGAAGAGAGACACTAACATCATTTTCTTTGAGCAAAGATTCTGGAACAGTAAAACTCCTGCAAAACAGAACGCAAAGGAAAAATATGAAAAATAAAACAATTACTAAAACATGTGGACAATAAATTATAGGAACAAAGAAAGACATGAATTTCATCCTACATAGAGTTTAAACACTTGAACATTCTTGAATATTTTTTATCAGATGTTGAAGTAGAAAGCCCTAACAACCACCTGAGTAGCTCTACACTTGAGTAATTATATTTTCCCCATAATCAAACACATGAGAGTGAAGTTTTACTATAAGAAAGGTATCGAAATCAAAGCTTCCTAAATTTTGTTCTCGAAACCGTAACAACTAAACCCCAAATGAATCTGGCCATGATTTGCGTATGGGACCTTATCGAAAGAGATGAGGTCTAGACCAGATATAACTAAGTCAGAGAAATATTTTACATTTAGCTCCCCTAAAGGAACCACCGGATCTGATGTCACATATAGAACAATTGTTTAAGTTAAAGAATTAATAATTTTGAATCTAGGAAGTAGTTCCTAAAGAAAGAGTGAGATAAGACATTTCTGCAACAAATATCTAAACAATTTCGGAACAAGGTATAAAAAGTAGTTCCGAAAGAAAGAGTGAGATAAGATATTTCTTACAAAGAACCAAAGAGTGAGAAACAGAGAGGGAGGAAAAAATGAATACATTGAATAACCAAGCTCCGAAGAACCTGCAAAGAATAATATGAAAGATACTACCAGATGTTCTAACACACGTACGATATGTACGATAACCATAACCATCCTTATTCAAATAACGTAACACGTGTGGCTTTTTTTAAATATGACACGTGGATAACAATCTTAAATCTTTTCAAACCCAAAATCTCCCCCTAGATTATTTTCTAACAGTTTATGTTGAATGAGTCTATGGATAAGACATTTCAAAATTACCTCTTAAAGCTTCTATAAATATATATACACTTCTGCTCTAAAATACTTTCAACTCATTTAAATTGATAATCACTCTCTCCACTTTGACTCTAAAACTAAAAGTAAATTTCAACTCTCAAAACCTAAACTTCCATCACTATAATAATATTGTCTGCTCCTTGTATGAAGGACCAAAGGTGTTACATAGAGGAGCCGTTAGAGGAGGCTATAGAAAAGTTTCTCAACAGCTATGAGATTTATCAATCGGAGGATTAGGATGAGTTGTTCATCCACCAAACAGATCCAGATGCAAATAACACAATGATCATGCCAGACGACTCTAGAGATCGGAATTCCATATCAGAAACCGATACCATAACTCACTCGAATGTCTTCCAAAACCAGATTTTCCTAGATCCACATCCGTTGACAATGGATTCTCATTCAGATCCAAACAAATCTGACTCTACAAACCAGACTTGGAAATCAGCATCCAGAATAGAGAAAAAGAAAAGCAGTAGATGGAACACGGAGGAGCATAGGTACGAATATCATCATATTCCCCTATCTCTCTTCTCGGTCACATTGATTCCTCTGCTTAAATATCTCTTCCTATTTTTAATATATAATCCTCTATGCCCTCATCTCATTGCTCCCTCATTTTTCAATAAATATTCTCTGTTTTCTCAATATATACCCTCTCTTCTTATCACTCTTTTTTTGTGTTAATTCCACAAAAGGGCTGAATTTCAATAGATGGTGCATGTGAATGGCCAAGTTTTTACATTTAAAATTATTTATCAATTAATAATAATAATAATAACAATATGTTATAATTGTTTTCAGGAAGTTCTTTGAAGGGCGTAAATTTTATGGTCGAAATGATTGGATAAATATTTCTAAAAACTTTGTCACAACTAAAACCACTAAACAAATAACAAGTCACTATAAAAAATATGTTCTTCGGTAAAATGTGGTCAACAAGAAAAGAATAAGCATTCATGACACCCGTACCACTGAATCGGAATCGGTGATAACTTCTCAAATTGAGATTCATAGTGTTTCTAATCTCCATAGTACACCAGACCACGGATGCATGCATGACACACGAGACAACTTAATGATTCTTCAAGAAGCAGTTGCACGATGACATACCAAACACTTTAGACGGTGCCTCAAAAAACTGCACGCACTGTCGACTGGACCGGTTCGATGGCTTCTCTACAAACAGATGCGCACATGATAGACCTAGAAACTTGGATGGCTTCTCAAGAAGCCAATGCACACATGATAGACCAAGAAACTCGTATGGCTTATCCAGAAACTACTGCACCCATTGTTGACTGGACTGGTTCGATGGCTTCTCCACAAGCTGATGCACACATGATAGACCTAGAAACTTGGATAGCTTCTCAAGAAGCTGACGCACCCACCATAGATAAGACTGCTTGGATGGTTCATCAAGAAAGTTCACCCATAGTTGACTAGACCGGTTGGATGGCTTCTCTACAAGCTGATGCACACATGATACACCCAACAACTTGGATGGCTTCTCAACAAGCTGTTGCATCCACAATAGACGAGACAACATGGATACTTCCTCAGCAAGTTGTGGCTCGTATAATGAGCAGACCACTTGGGAAGTGGGTGAACAAGATTTTTCATTCATGAACCTCCTTGAATATCCATTATAGTTTAATGCCCAAAAACTATAACAGTTCTTTTATGTATTGATGAGTCCGAATTCAGCATGCTCCCCGGACACGGACAGATCAGTCCAAGGCCTCCAAACCGGACAGATCGGACAGATCACATGAACCGGACAGATCACTTTGAACACTATGACCATAGGACTGTTCGAACTATGACAAAAGTACTAAAAAACCTAAACACTTCTTCACTAAGCTACTTGCTCTCCTACTTAGAGCTCATGGGTCTTTGAACATGACCTAGGTCCATTAAACATGACCCGAAAGCCCATAAGGGCCCAAACATCAGGGTATAAATACCCAACCACCTGCATTAACTATGGGAAATGAAAATTAACTGCTACCAAGCTGCTTAATTATCTCTCTACTCTCTACTTTAAACACTTAACACCCACATACTTCCTTAAAACACCAACTGAAATTACTAGCCTACCCTCAGGCGATTATTATCCACACCAAATTGGCGACCATAGTGGGAGGAGAAGGTGCCTGAATCAAGCATTCAAAACCAGCTAAGAAAATCTATCCGAATGAATCCGGACAATCCAGAGCTACCACCGGCTTTGCTCGAAGTGGTGGAAGAGAACGATGAATACACTGTCGAATAGCGTGACAGGCTAAAGTGTGAAATAGAAGCTCTGAGGGCAGAGAAGGCCAAGATGGGCGTGAAAGAAAAATCCAAAGCATCGGTTGCTCATCACACCGATAACCCCAGAGAGCATGAGTCTTCGAAAACTCATCTGAGCACCAAAAAGACTCATGCCAGTTCTAAAAAGTCTCACCGGTCCAAGCCTGTGGAGAGTTCCGACTCAAGCTCAGAATCTTCTGATAGTTCTTCGGACAGCGAGGGAGTTGAAAAATCCTTGTCCTCTAGCAGCGATGAGGGTCGAACCAGAAAAAAGCAAAAGCAAATTAAAAAATATTAAAGAAAAAGAGATAGACATGGAAGAATGAAGAAGCATATTGGCAAGGGGTCATCTCATAACCGGAGGCATGTGGACAAGATGCTGATGGATCCCTTTGCTTTCCACGATGAACCAGGTATCTTTGCAACTCCCAATGAGGATACTATGTTCAGTCATGGAAGGAATTGGAGGCAATCTCCATTGTCTTCTAAAATTCTGTCCGGAAACCTCCCCAAGAGGTTTGACAGAACCAAAATAGAGAAGTACGATGGCAGTACTGATCCGGACAACCATCTGGAGCAATTTAAAAACTTCATGATGAACTTTGACGACGATGATAAACTACTTTGTAGGGCATTCTCCCAATCCTTTACGGGGAGTGCTCTGAAATGGTACAACAGCCTGCCTCATGGTTGTATTAAAGATTTCGATACGTTTTGGGTGGCCTTTCGAAGGCAGTTCGTAGGGAGTAAAGAGCTGAAGGGCAATAGAGACACAATAATCCATTGTGCCCAGGAGCCAAATGAGTCCTTGAAAGAATACATAAGCCGTTTTGTGAACACAAAGAATGGGTTGGCTGATTGCTTCGAACAGGTAGCAATAGCATCACTGAGACAGGGTTTGAACCCAGGCAATCTAGCTGATTCAGTGACCAGAAAGAAGGCCATGACACGGGGAAGGTTGCTGAATCAGGTTGGCAAACAAATAAACGTCGATGAAACAAAGAAAACCAGGATGCACAAGCAGGTGAGGTCTACCCCAGTAACACAAAGTCCCAATCAAAATCAGTCCGGGAACAAAGCAAGAGAAACCGGACAGGGGCATGGTAGAGCAAAAGCTCAGTCTCAGCCAGCTGCTCCTGCTCAGAGTCAACAATCCAGAAACAAAAGAGGGCCATGGGTGCAACCGGAGTGGTTCGCCAGTTAAAAGAAAGTGTGGCCACCATTTTTGATAAAACAAAGGATGAGGTGCATTACCGGAGACCGGCAACACTGTAGTCTCCCAGAGAGCATCGCAACAACTCTTTTTGCCAATATCACAATGATATTGGTCATACCACCGATGACTGCATAGCATTGAAGCAAGAAGTTCAAAACTTGATTGAAAGGGGGAAGCTAGAAGCTTACGTTAAAAAAAGAGGAGGCAACAGGCCTGACAACACTCACCGGGTTGGTCCAAGTAATGCTGCTCCGGAGGGGGCCATGGTTATAGTTGAAAGGTTTGACGTGGAATCTGAATACTTGGATCCTGATCCAACTCGAAACAGAGTGGGTGCTATAGAGGAATGTTCTAGATCGGTCTCCGGGCTCATTAAGTTTTTCGAGTCGCTTACAATTTTCGGAGGGGATACTATGACAGCTCCTACTGCTTCTTCGAGGAAGAGGCATGTTCATACTTTAGCCTCCCAGCTAGAAGGAGGTATGACATCCTATCAGTCACCAAACTCATTTCCCTTCATTGTGTTTGATGAAGATGATTTAAGAAACATTGCTGGCCATCATGAGGATGTTGTTGTCATAGGAGCATCTATAGGGGGCAATGACATAAGACGAATCCTGGTGGATACTGGAAGCTGAGCCAATATCCTTTTCCTAACCACTTACAAGAAAATGAAAAATCCAGCTGTAATTCAGAATTCGGACAGGTCAATCGTGGGCTTCACAGGCAGCTCAGCAGATGTGATCGGAGAGTTCGAAGAAGAGGTGTTATTGGGCAAGGGCCCTTTCAAGAAAATGGTCAGAATACTCTTTATTATGGTGGATTGTCCTACTTGCTACAATGCTATTCTGGGGAGGTCTTGGCTCTCTAGGATGCATGCAGTGGCTTCAACAGTCCACCAATGCTTGAAGTATGCTGTTCAGGGGCAGGTTGGAGTTGTCCGGAGCAGCCAAAAGATTGCAAGAGAATCTTATGCCACTGCCTTGGCTCCTCGAACGCTGGGGGCAGTCCGTATCAATGAACAATAGCAGTTTGAGGGCCTTTCTGGGGGTGAGGGTGAAATTGATGACCCCAGGGAGACCCCCGGAGTGTTGATACCAGTTGAAGAGGTGGAAACACACTGTTTGGAAGATGGGAAAAGTGTCAAGATAGGGTCTAAAATGCCACCTATGTTGAAGAATGAAATGTTGAAGTTTTTAAAGAACCATCAGCACGTTTTTGCTTGGTGCAATGCTGATGTTACTGGAGTCCCATCAGAAGTGATATCACATCAACTATCAGTCCGTAAAGACGTAGCACCAGTAGTTCAAAAAAGAAGAGCTTTTTCCAAAGAAAAAGCTGATGTCATTGTGCAAGAGGTTGACAGGCTCACAAAGATGGGGCATATCAAGGAGTCTCAATATCCTTTGTGGACTGCCAATCCTGTCTTGGTGAGAAAGAAGAATGGCAAGTGGCGCATGTGCATTGACTTCACAGACCTCAATAGAGCTTGTCCAAAAGACTTGTATCTGGTCCCCCAGATTGATCGGTTAGTAGACTCTACCTCTGGGAACAAGCTGCTTTCCTTTATGGATGCTTTCTCCGGATACAATCAGATTCAAGTAGATCCAAGGGATCAAGAGCATACCACATTTGTCACAGACAGAGGTCTTCATTGCTACAAAGTTATGCCATTTGGTTTGAAAAAGGATGGGGCTACTTATCAGAGGTTAGTCAACAAGGCATTTGCTGATCAAATTGGAAGAAATATGGAAGTGTACATTGATGACATGATGGTGAAGAGCGTACATGAGCAGTTGCACTTATCCGATCTCCAAGAAACTTTTGCCAACTTGGTAAAAGTGAATTTGAAGTTGAACCCTGAAAAGTGTGTGTTCGGAGTGCAGTCCGGGAAGTTTCTAGGCTATATCATAAGTGAGCATGGAATACAGCCCGATCCGGACCAGCTAAATGCTCTTTTCCAGATGGAACCTCCTCGAAACATTAAAGAAGTACAACGGTTAACGGGGAGGTTAGCTGCCTTAAACAGATTTATCTCAAGGTCTTCGGACAGATGTGCTCCTTTCTTTCAAACTTTGAAGGGTGCCAAGGGCTTTGATTGGACCCCGCAGTGTGATGAGGCTTTCAATGAGATCAAGAAACACCTGTCCTCCCCCAAAACTTTGTTCAAGCCAGTCGATGGGGAGACTCTCTTTGTATATTTGGCAGTTTCAAGTTGTGCCATCAGTGTTGTGCTGGTAAGAGAGGTCGATAGTCATCCCCATCCAGTGTACTACATCAGCAAAATCTTGATAGATGCAGAGAAGCGTTACTTAAAACTTGAAAAATTGGTATTAGCCCTGGTGATAGCTGCAAAGAAGATGAGGCCTTATTTCCAGGCTCATCCTATCATCGTCCGGACCTCTTTTCCCCTAAAGAATGTCCTTCAAAAAGCAGACATTTCGAGCAGAATGACTAAGTGGTCAGTAGAGTTGGGGGACTTTGACATAGACTTTGCTCCCCGAACAGCAGTCAAAGCCCAAGCTGTGGCTGATTTTCTGGTCGAATTCCACTACGACAGGGATTCGGAGCAAGCTACTGATATAAAAGATAAAAAAGTATGGGTCGTCCGAACAGATGGTGGATCTAGCACAATGGGATGTGGTGCAGGAGTATGTTTAACTTCCCCGTATGGAGATAAGATGTACCAGGCTATTTGTTTTGCTTTCAGGGCATCTAATAACGAGTCTGAATACGAAGCAGCTATAGCTGGGTTAAAGTTAGCCCACATTTGTGGGGCCAAGAGGGTCAGGCTGTTAAGTGACTCCCAACTACTTATCCACCATGCCCAAGGCCAATCTGAGGCTAAGAAGGAGCAACTTGTGAAGTATTTACTCCTCCTCAAAAATGAAGCGCTTAAGTTTAAAAGTGTTGTCTATGAACACATTCCCCGGGCAGAAAATGAGCTAGCAGACTCACTAGCAACCGTATCCTATACGGAATCATATCCATGGATCCATGTGCTTGAAAGCCCATCCATCCAACTTTGTAAGGGTAAAGAAGAGGAAATTTTTGAAATACAAGTGAAACAACCTCAAGACTGGAGGTTTCCTCTCATACAATATCTCTCTGATGGTGTTGTGCCTCCGGATAAGTCACTAGCCAGAACATTGAAACACAAGGCCCGTGGTTTCATCATATTGAGAGAAGTGTTATACAAGAAATCTTACAGTAAACCTCTCATGCGCTGTTTGGGGGATGAAGAATCACAAATGGTCCTCTCTGAATTGCATGATGGTGAGGGATCAGCCCATTGTGGGTTTAGAGCTTTAACAAGAAGAGTTTTACTCTCCGGTTACTATTGGCCATCAATCATGAAAGATTCTAAGGAATTGGCGAGGAGGTGTGACCCATGCCAGAGGTACAGCAATGAAATTCATGTACCAGCCATTCCTTTAGAATCAATTTCTGAGCCTATTCCTTTTGCTCGATGGGGATTGGATTTAGTAGGGCCTCTCCCTGTGGCGTCCGGAGGGCGCAAAACTATAATTGTGGCCATAGACTACTTCTCGAAGTGGATAGAAGCAGCCCCTCTAGCAGGGACAACATCAAAAGCTGTTATAAAATTTATTCTGTCCAACATATGTTGCAGATTTTGTGTCCCACAGAAAATAACAACGGACAATGGGCCACAGTTCGACAATAGAGAAATGGAGAGCTTCTGTGCCTCAAGGGGTATACAACATTGTTTTTCTTCACCTTTCCACCCACAAGCAAATGGGCAAGTTGAAGTGGCTAATAGAACTATACTGTCCGGCTTAAAGAAGAATTTGGAAGGGGCTGCTGGGAAGTGGCCTAGTTATTTACAAAAGGTCTTGTGGGCCTACCGGACAACACCTGGGGCTGCAACACAAGAATCACCCTTTGCCTTGGTTTATGGGATGGATGCAGTAGCTCCCATAGAAGCAACTCTCCCCTCTTTTCGTGTTCACAACTTCTCCGAACATGCTAATGAGGTGGCAATCAGAGGTCAACTTGATTTGATAGAAGAAAGACGAGTTAAAGCTCACCTTAGAGTTGCACACTATCAAGGTTTGATGAGAAGCAGGTTTGCTTCTAAAGTTAAAAGAAGAGATTTCCAACCTGGGGACAAAGTATTAAGGAAGGTCTTCTTACACACTAAATAAAAGCTCTTCGGAAAGCTGGCCCCAACTTGGGAGGGTCCGTATATGGTTGTTGAAAGAATTAAGCCTGGAACTTATTGGTTGGAAGACAAAGATGGTAGAGTTCTAACACATCCTTGGAATATCGAGCATCTCCGGATGTACTTGGAATAGCACTTGTGTAAATATTTACTTGTTTGAACATCCATGTAAATATTTGGGGGCATACTCTTTCCTCCCCGGTGGCACGGAGAGGTTTCAATGAGGTGTCCGGGCTGTTAAATAAAATTTGATGCCTTCTTGAAATTTTCTAAGTATTTTCAAAATTTTATCCCTTGTCATACTATCCGGACTGAAATAACTAAGGGCTATTTAAACTCTAGCCGGAGAACTTAAACACTCTCACTATGAAACAACTAAAGGCTACTTAAACTCTGGCTTCCAAAATTAAAACGAACAATGAAAGAAGATGATGGTTGTACAAAACAAAGATATTCATTGAAATAAATAACTTAAAATTGCCTTGGCATTCCAAGGACTTTTAAATAGTCAAAATACAACACAAAAAACCTGTCTGATCGAACACCGGACACCATTACATAAAGAATGCCTTGGCCTTCCAAGGACTTTAGTTTGGATAAAAATTAAACTAATTGGATCATAAGTTAAGGTTGAGCCTTTGAAGATGGCTCACCTTCATACACCTTCTTGCCTTTGAAGTCGTTTTTCCCTTCGTCTACCTTCTTGCCTTTGGGATCGTCTTTCTCTTCATTTGGGCTCTCCCCGGTATGCTCTTCATCATCGGATGAGGACGCACTGGAGACTCCATACTGATCCTCTTCGGCCATTGTATGATGTGGAAGGTCATCATCGTCTACATAAAGCCACAAGTCCCCTAGGTTCCTCTTCGGATATTTTTCATGAAAGAGTAGAACCATGTCAGACCTCACCTTCTCGATCAATAGCTCTTCGCTTTTAATCATCTGGTTGGCATATGCATTGATCTTGGCTTGGATCGTAGCCTCTTGATCCCTTAACAAAGTGGTTTTCTCCTCGACAACCTTGGATGTTGCATTCTCAAGAGCAATCTTGTCAGTAGTTAGGTTGGTGATAATCTTGTCCTTTGCCTTGGTCTCTTCTTTTGAGGCAGTAAGGTCTTTCTCCATACCGGACAGCTTCTCTCGGAGGTCTCTGATGGTTTCCTCTAGAGTAGCAACTTTTGTGTTGCTTTCCTCCTGA
Organism: Limnanthes douglasii subsp. nivea; assembly: GCA_036936605.1. Classification (NCBI taxonomy): domain Eukaryota; kingdom Viridiplantae; phylum Streptophyta; class Magnoliopsida; order Brassicales; family Limnanthaceae; genus Limnanthes; species Limnanthes douglasii. The sequence continues at coordinate 9,313,506 of JAUPFV010000001.1, read as the reverse complement.
TTCCTCTTCAACTCCTCATTTGCTTCCTTTAGCATGTCAGCATTGGCAGTAGCAGTGCGAAGGTCTTTGGACAGCTTTTCCTTCTCAGACTTAAGGTCTTTGATGGTGTCTGCTTGACCCCGAACTTGTCTCTCCAGTGTAAGTACCGGCTGCACATTGCTTAGCAAGGAGTGGGCTATGGTGTCCTTTTCACTAGAGACAATGAAAGTCTTACCATTGAAGTTGACGGTGTTAGAGCTGCTCGGAGGAATGTAAGGCCCTGCGAAGTCGTCTCTGGGGAGGTTGAGGAAGTATTCGCCAAGCTCACCAAGACCAGTGATGTCTACTTCATCAATGTTGAGCTCTCCTCACTCAACTTCATCAGTATGAAAGTCCCTTGGGATCTCTTCAGTATGTGTTGGGTCAGAAGGGTCAGCCTGGAAAGAAGGCTCCGGATCCCGGAGAGCAAGCTCATCTCCCTTAGCAGTCTTTTTCTTCTTCGCTGCCCTGTCTGCCCCTTCACTCCCCTACTTGCGATTCCTCTTGGAAGCCCTTGGAGGTTTTGGGAGGTCTGCTTCCTGCCTTTCGGTCTCTTGCTCCACTACCTGCAAAAGAGCAGCATCGATTTGGCTATGAGCCGGCCCCTCCGGGTCTGTTGGAGCATCCTTCTCAACATCAGCAGGATTAGCATCGCTCACCACCTTCTTGCCTTTCTTCTTGCCCTTCATTTTGCTTGGGGCTTTGGCCCGGCCTGGCAGGAAGAGTGTCCCATCTGCTTCATGGGTCCTCTTAAGCACTATGTCCGGAGAAGGTTGGGTGGTGAGCTCATCCCAAGTTAAGTCTCTCCGACCTGTGGTGTTCCACAGGTGAGACCTTGCCAGATTTCCATTAGTGAAAGCATTGTGGAATCGGTTCCCCCAGTTCTCTGCAGCCCAGGCATTGATTTTGCCACAAGTGACCTGTCCGGCCTTCAAGTAATCACCAAACTCCTTAAGCGGTTCTGTTAAGACAAAAGAAAGATCAATTAATTTAAAACCAAATTTAAGAAGGAAGAAGTAGACAAAGATTTAAAGTAGGAGACTTACGGTCACTCCTCCACCTGCTTCTGAGGAGGCTTGGGTTCTCTCCGGACTTGATCTTCTTTCCGTTTTCCCAAGCGCCACTGACGAACAAAAACTGGCTCCTCCATTTACTCTCAGACTCCAATAGATCATCAACAACTTTGAAACTGTCCCCCATATTGAAGTGGTAGAAGGGGAATTGGTGATTTTTGCAAAGATTGGCCACTGCAGCAAACTCTTCCATAGGAAGAGGGATCCTGGACAGCCTTGATGCCATGATGCATGACATCAGGGTATACCAAGCGTTGGGGCTCAGCTGGCTCAGACAGAGTTTGATCAGATGAAAATATCTGACAATCTATGGGTCCAATGGGAATCTGAGTCCCCAATTAAATAGCTCCGTGAAGATGACTATTTCATTCAGCTTGCAATCCATAGGAGTTTCGGGATCTATGGGAATCCTTATCTTCACATTTTCTGGGATCCTCCATTTTGTGCGCATTCGACCCAGTTCAGCCGTATGGATGAAAGCATACTTGGTCTTCTGTAAGGCCAAGAGATATTTAAGTTCGACCCTGTGAAAACAAGGCCCTACCTTCCCTTCGAGACACTCCGGCAGCTCCGGATGCCTCAAGCACAGTTTTTCTTTGCCCTTATCTTTTTTGGCAGCAGCAGTGTTACTAGTCTGACCAGAGAGCTCAGACTCAAAAGGGACTTCTTCAGAAGAGTCCTCCATTCTTTCCTCCATGATCGTTGGAGGAATATCAGTGGCAGTGGCCCGGGGAAAATTTAAACTTGGCTCAGCCTGGCTTCCGGACTGCTGGTTTTCTGTGTTTTCTTGACTTCTAGTCTCAGGCTGGGGCTCTGAGGCAGAAGTCTCTCTTTGAAGTGTTGGGCTACTAGCCTCCGGACCAGGTAGTCTTTCCCGGGGAGCTCTGATAGGCACTCCAGACCCAGAACTGCTATTTTTGCCCCCGATTTTGAGGGAGTGTTCTTAGAGGCTTGCCCCTTAACCAGCCGACTCTTTCTTCGATCGACTGACTTCTCCATGGAGTTCTCTATATCTGATCTCATCGCTATGAAGGGTGAGGGTTTTTTGAAGCTGGTGGCAGTTACTCCTGGTTCGACGATGGATTCTGATTCCTGAACCGAGGAACCAGAGATGATGGGGGAAAGGCTAGGTTGAAATAACTTTCTAGGCTTAGTGCCTTTAGAGGAAGAAGATCCTCGATCTGACTCTGCAGCAGAAGCGATTGGTCTGTCAACAGGCGAAGTAGGTAACCCTGCTGCGATTCGTCTTTCCTTTTCGACTTTTTGTGCCTTCTCCAACTCAGAGAGGTTGAGCCACCCGCCTTTGATCAAAGCAGTCCTTGTTGTAAACATAAACTATCAAGTAAATCTTTGCTTTAGAGAGAGAAAGCTCTAAGAAAACATGCAGAGTAAATATAAAAGAGATAGTAAAACAGTAGAAAGTGAGTCTGAATTTATAGTAAATTTGAAAAAGCAGTTGATTCCTAGGAGAATTCGAAAAGTTTGGCAATGATTAAAAGCAGTTGCTTTTCGAAGAAGGTGGGTTCGAAATTTAAGGTGAAAAAACGGCTAAAGCAACTAGTCAGAGTGTGACACGTGTCCCACAAACTCTGGCAAAAACCGTTTTGAATTCATGAAGCTTTATCTGTCAGGGTAAACCCATATACCTGTCCGGATTGAAAACTACTTCTAATGTCGGACTGTTTTTCAGGTCTCTGACAAGGATACTTGCTCAAACACCTAAAAAAGGGGCTCCTGATGAGTCCGAATTCAGCATGCTCCCCGGACACGGACAGATCAGTCCAAGGCCTCCAAACCGGACAGATCGGACAGATCACATGAACCGGACAGATCACTTTGAACACTATGACCATAGGACTGTTCGAACTATGACAAATGTACTAAAAAACCTAAACACTTCTTGACTAAGCTACTTGCTCTCCTACTTAGAGCTCATGGGTCTTTGAACATGACCCGGGTCCATTAAACATGACCCGAAAGCCCATAAGGGCCCAAACATCAGGGTATAAATACCCAACCACCTGCATTAACTATGGGAAATGAAAATTAACTGCTACCAAGCTGCTTAATTATCTCTCTACTCTCTACTTTAAACACTTAACACCCACATACTTCCTTAAAACACCAACTGAAATTACTAGCCTACCCTCAGGCGATTATTATCCATACCATGTATAATAGTTATTCTATCTGATTATGGAGGGGTATTTTAGCAATGATCAGTCTACTTTATTCAATGTCTAACTATTGTTTAATTATATAAACAATTTAGTTATTCTTTTATTTATCAATTGAGTTCAACTTAACAAGAGTACTAGAGCGCATATAGTGTGTAGCTCTTTCGCTCTCACTCCTAAAGAACCTACAGTCCTCAATACATGCACAAGAGCTCGCTCTCAATCCTAAAGCACCTGCAGGCCTGAACTTTATTCAATGTCTAAATGTTTCTTAATTATATAAACAATTTAGTTATTCTTTTGTTTATCAATTGGGTTCAACCTAACAAGAGTGCTAGAACGCAAATAGTGCATAGCTCTTTCGCTCTCAATCCTAAAGCACCTACAAGCCTCAATACATGCACAGGAGCTCGCTCTCAATCCTAAAGCACCTGCAGGCCTGAACTTTATTCAATGTCTAACTGTTTTTTAATTATATAAACAATTTAGTTCTTCTTTTGTTTATCAATTGTGATCAACTTAAAAAGAGTGCTAGAGCGCAGATAGTGCGTAGCTCTTTCGCTCTCAATCCTAAAGCACCTACAAGCCTCAATACATGCACAGGAGCTCGCTCTCAATCCTAAAGCACCTACAGGCCTGAATACATGCAAAGGAGCTTTAAATAGGGAATTGTTTATCTATAGTTTATAAAACATCACATAGGTTTTTCAACACTCATAAGTTTAAATGTAGGATAACTAAAAAAATATAATATGTTCCAGCAGCTTTAAATAGGGAATTGTTTATAGTAAAAGAGTGTAATCTTTCACATGGACATTGGAAATGTTTATGGTAATAGATATTAATTATGTCATAAACAATAAATCGATAAAAATATGTATGAAATTCCTAATATTTTTATGTTTAATGCCAACTTTAATTTCTAAGAAGAAAAAGATGTAAAAAATCATTTTGAGGGTAAAATTCGAAACAAAACTTCTCTCAATTGGGTTTTTCTATCTTCGAAGAAGTGGAAAATTTCAGTAGTTTCGGTTTATGTTTCCCTTCCTAGTTGCAATTTCAAGATCCAAAAACATAGTACTATTGCCATACTCATGGCGTGGTAATATGTTCCCATGCCATGCGTACGGTGTGGGAACCTTCAGTTTTTGTAAACATTTGGTGAGAACAACTTGCTGGCGAATATCAGAAACATACTAAAATATAACATGCATTAAGAATCATAGCCTAATAACATTACCGCAAGCCCTAAACTACCAATGAAACCATATAAAACATACCTAACTCCTAAATAAAGTTTGTAAACAATTACAATCTCCTGAAATTTGCTTGAAACTGCTCGCCCAGTTGCTTCTTGAGAAACTACTCGCATGAGTTTTCCTGAAACCGCTCGCCTGAAGGTAAGGCTTTGGTGAGAAGGTAACCTTGTTGATGAGTTTAGAATGGAAAGCCTTTGACGATAGTGAGTTGGTGCTCGACGAGGGAGGGTTGTTGTGGTTTTGGCCTTGTTGTGGCATGACTCTCGATAAGGGTTTGAGATCTTGCTATGGTGTGGCTGTTGACGAGGGTTTGAGGTCTTACTGTGGCTATCAACGACGATGGTTGTTGCTGGGTTGTCGTGGCTGTCGATGATGATTGTTGTTTGCTGTGGCTATCGATGATGATCGTTGTTTGCTGTGGTTGTCGACATGTAGGTGCTTTACGTAAGGATTTGGGGTTTCATGTTGTTTTGTTGTAAGTGAGGTGAGAAGGTAGATAAATAGGTAATTTAGGTTAGGTTACATTAGTTTTTTTATTGAAGTAAGTTGAATTAATTACTTTAGTAAATATTAGTTTAGAAGGTAGGAAGATAGAAGTTTTGATATTTAATTAAGTATATTAGTTTAATTTTAGAACATATATTCCAAACTCATTCATCCTCCAGCAAGTCCATCGATTTCTACCACCATCCCAATTATCTTCATCATATTAACTTATGCAACACCCAACCAGCCCCTTTAGCTTCTCACATCAATCCTCCATAAACCCTAACCCTAGCCTAGCCACTGTAAAGACGATCTCATCTTCAAGATTTCTCTTCTAATCTTGAAAAACAACAAACCATAGCCAACTACTCGATTTCTCTTTTAATCTTGAAAAACAAACGACAATCTCTCTCGAATTCGTCTAAGGTAGAAATCATTCGTTATTTTAAAAAAAAACAACACTTAAAAATGCACCATTGTTTATTAAAACAGATGAAATGCACCTAATTTCGAGACAACATCTCAGAATCAGGTGCATTTTTTTTATATAAAAAACATCTTATTCTGAGGTGCTATCTCAGATTCAAGTGTTTTTTTATTAAAAAAATGCACCTAATTCTGAGATGCCGTATCGGAATCAGGTGTTTTTTTCTTGAAAAAAGCACTTGATCCTAGCTGCTGTCTCATAATTAGTTGTTTTTCGCTAAAACCTGCACAAATCCGGATTTTCGAAAATATGTTTTTTTAAGAGAGATTCTCAAATTACATGAATGTAAAACTTTAAAAAAAGATTAAATTATCTTGTTGGTTGATTGAGTGATGCTCTTCGGTGTTAAATCTTTAGTTTGGGTGTCTTCCTCTTCCATGAGTAATCTTTAAGAAATTTGATTTTTTTCTTTATTTTTAAGGTTTAATTTTAGAAGCTAAATCATATATGTTGGATTTAATTGGGCTAAATCATGTGTTTGTTGATATAAGGGTTTCATAATGGTTAATGGTATCAAGTTATAAATTAAAAGGTAAAATGAGGACAAAATAGTAAAAGCAAGTGATAAGTCTTTTTTCATATTAAAATATGGAGGAAATAAAAAATGTGATGTAGGAAATAGCTTCACCCTATAACTTTTATTTTGTTCTCTTTAATTATATACGACATTATTATGCGCCGAGGATTTAAACACTATAAATTTTAATGAATGATAATTTTTAGATTTTTAAATGTTTTGTAATAATTTTTACACTATTTTATTTGGATAAAGTTTTATGTATTTTTTAATTAATGTAAAATAGTCATGTGATACTATATTCAAATGACGATGAACTTTTATCATTAATAGTCATTCGACTATGTAGTTTGGATAAAGTTAGTCCATGAACTATTCAGATTAGATCAAGTTAATCCATGGATAAAGTTGAAGGACCATTAGTGGTACAAGTTTCCGTTAAATATGGTGTCACGTGACAACTTTAGATTAATGAGCAAATACCAAACTTTTAAAAGTCCATGAACTATTTGTCATTTAAGCCGATAGTCCAATGACGAGTTACTATTCAAAATGTATATATATATGTTTGGTTATAAATCTTAATTATTTATATTTATCAGGGCTATTTATAGGTTTAGTTGGATCCCGTTTTTGGTTCAACTGGACGGTTCAACTGGAAACTTGAAGTGAGACTATTGGTTAGTTCTCCTTTCGGATTTGGGATACTTTATCTAAAACATGTACTGTATCTTTACTTACTTCAACTGGAAACTTGTCCAAAAATATAGCAGAGCAAGTTGGATAATTTGTAGAAACTAACATGCATAGAGGCTCGACTGATGGTTGTAGTAGATAAAAAATAGAGTAAAATATAATTTTTAATGGTATTTCCATTTAAAAGTCTAAGGAGCATACCACTAAAACGGTTTAACCATACAAGTTAACATGTAATCTAGATTTAACTAACCTCATATTACAAATTCCATTAGAATTTTATATTTGCTTTCGACTAATCTATTTAATTACAAAGTAAAAAACGTTAAATATTGATGGAGATCTCATGATATTCACAAAAAATCATAAAATTTTATTTAAAAATATTTACCATTTATATCACAACATAAGAGTTTAGTCTTAATATCTAATTGATTTTCAACTTTTATTTTGAAGTTTGAAAATCACTAAACGTATCAGTTTTTAGTATGAAAATATATATATAAATTAAATAGAGTAATCATCTATAAAAGTTATAAATTATTCTCACTAATGTGAATCTCAAAACACCATATAGTTTACATAGATTATTTAAATTAAGTCTAATAATTTTATGTATCTCTTAATTTTTTTTATAAAAATTAGTTATCATTTTTTATGCTATTTATAAGTTGTATTTACTACGCAACCATGTTTTATTTTTATAAGTTATGTTTTACTTATTATTTAAATTTTACAATGATATGCACGAGGAATTTTCATATCAGTACATATAATCATTATACATAGGAATAAATAAAATTGTTTTTATTATTAGAAATTTCAATTTTAAATAGTCTAACCATTTCATCACATGTATCATTTTCAATAAAAGCACCCAATTAAAAAGAAAAATAATTTAATGTAGTGGAGCTAATTTCTTACCTAATTGATCAAATAGATAATTTATCATTGGCAAACTTGTATATGGGTAATCTAATAAAAAAACTTTATTTAGATAAGATTGTGCTATAGTAGCCTTGATTTCCTAACGTGGTCTCATATTCCGGGAATATTGCTTAAACGAAAAATAATATACAATATATAAACTAAGAGTACATCTCAAGTATCATTAGGGTTTTTTGGGAGTTAAACCAAAAGCAAAGTTGTGCGGGTCTTACGACGGACAATATCACACTAGTTGGTGATATATATATATATATATATATATATATATATATATTATCATGGTATCGAAAGCCATAATGAAACTTTCTCTATATAGCAAGTGTGTGATGGGACCATGCCCTCCTATGTGTTCTAAGAAATGTATTTAATTTACAGCGGTGAGAAAATGCCGTCCTCTATACCTATCATTCTGCCATGTGTCAATGGGATCGTGTCCATTATACCAGATCAAGTTTAAAAGAGACTACCTATTATTCTTCCATGTCTCAATAAGATTGTGTCCATTATGCATAATCAAGTTTAAGGGGAGTATTAGAGTAACCTTGGTACCCTAACTTGATCCTCCATCCCGCATCGCTTAGATGGAATATAATTTACAATATATAAAGTAAGAGTACATCTCAAATATCGTGAGAGTTTTTTAGAGTTGAATCAAAAGCAAAGTCGTGTGGAACTAATGACCTAAATCTGATAATATCACATTAGTTCGTGAGATATATATTCTTAACAGATGGTTATAATTTTTCTTGGATATTTTTACGTTTATTAATAATGAAAAGTATATCTTCTAAATAACTTTTTTAGCTTTTTACCCACCCAATTCTCTAACTCGTCTCTTTTCTTATAGTGATGGATATTGCGTTCTTATAATGATGAATATTAGGCCTATTGGACGGGAATAACTCTTTTATACATATGGGTTGTGCAACATATCTATAGGTAAACTTTGTTGTATTCGATGATTGGTATCACCATACGTTAGCATGCTTGTATGTTTACTATAATTGATTAATATTGGTCATATTTGGTGAATTGGCGCGAACATATGTTGGCACGTTTTTAAATTTGGTAAGATGGATTAATCTTTGTCACATTGTACGTTTCTTTTTGCTCGTACATCATATCTTACCAAGTTGTATCATCTCCAACTATGATCATTTCAGACTTGAACTTGTTGAATGTTCTTTCATTAATGGATACCATGTAACACACATGGTGTAGATAATCATAGGGTCTTTTCATTGAGCGGAGATCCAATGTAATCAGTCATGGAGATTCTTCATGGATGAACAATACAATCGTGTATCATGCTGACCATTTTATGGTCTCTCAATTGGATGGGCTCATGCAAACTTAATCATCAGGTTTCTTCTTATATGGACTATTAGGTTACTCATGGTGTGTACCATTCTAGGATTGCTCCATTGAGTGGGGATCATGCGCACTTGGTCATATGACTTTTTATGGATATAATATAAGGTTGTGCATACAACGTTCTAGGATAGCTCCATTTAATGGGCTTCTAGAGATAGATCATAAGGCCACCCATGGTATGGACCGATATATATGGTCCGTTTCCAAAGGAACCATTGAACAAAAAATGGTACTTTATATCATTTATAGATAATTCATTTCGTTTCAGATACCTCTACCTACTTATGACAAGTCTGAGATCCTAGAAAACTTCAAAGCTTTTAGGATTGAGCTTGAAAAACAATTTGCTAAAAGAATTAAGAGCATTAGATCTAACACTGATGGTGAGTATTATGGTAGATACGACTGATAAGGTGAACAATGTTCAATTCCATTTTCAGAATACATAGAAAAGTGTGGAATAGTCTCTCAATATATAATATTGGGTTCATCCAGCATGAATGGTGTATCTGAGAGACAGAAAAGTACACTAAAGGATATCGTTAGAAGTATGATAAGTAACTCAACTCCATTATTATATCTTTGGGGAGGGGAAGCCACCAAATGTTTTGCATATATACTCAATAGTGGACAGGTACTCTATTCAGAATCTTCAACTTCACAATATGAATGAGTCCTTACAATCAATAAGTTGGTGTCTTCCTCTCGGGGCATAATAAAAATAGTGAAAAAGGTATCTCTTGCGAGTCTTCTGCAACCTCTAATCGGAATACTCAAGTAAAACCTATTTTGTTTATTTTTTATTAAGTTTTATTTTTAACTATGAAAAGTGATTTTTTTTTCACGAAAAAAGGTAAACTATAAAGAGTTTGTAACAAAACCTAATTAATAGTTTCAACAACAACTCAAGTTGTACCAAGATTCAAATCGAAGTAGTAATTATACTCATAAAATTTTATGAAAATGATAAAGGTTATAAGGTTGGTATTATTCTTTTGTCTTTTTGTTGTTTGATTTCTCTTTGCTTTTTTAATTTAATGTTTAACAAAAAAATCACCATTCTGAAGTTTATACAGGTAAAAATTTCTCAAAGATGATTAATTTCACCATTGGTTGATATGCTTTAGACCTCATATGATGTTGAGGTTAAAAAATGTTTATATATATATATATTCCTGAATGTTATATTGTAGCGTGAGCATAACCAAGATGGTATTGGTCAGAATAGTGGTCTAATACCATTACTTAAAATTCTTGAATCGGAAGATAAACTAGAGCCTTTACGACTTAAGACACTGGCAAGTCGTATCATCTTATACATACCCATAGATCCTTATTGATGAGATAACACGTATCATCTTCTTGTAACTACCATTTGAGAATTCTCCTAATATAATAAACCTTTCATCTTACCTAGAATTTCTTGACTATTTACTCTCATACTTCACTCTGTTATTGTGGCGATCGAAGTTCCACATCCGACAGCGGTTAAACACGGGAAGAAATAGTGGTATATAAGAACATATCAACTAGTATGAGGCCTTTTGGAAGTTGACCAAAAGCAAAGTCGCGTGAGCCTTTGAGCCCAAAGCGGACAATGTCATACTAGGATGGAGATAGGATTGTTCTTACTTATATACAAAGGCGAAATATGCACTATCCATATTTACAACAAATGATATCAGAGCTTCAGGCTTAGATAGAAACCCGATGTGGATAAAATTCTAGACGAATTTCGAACATGATGAACCAGCAACAATGCTCAAGGTGAATGATCTCCACTATACAACCTAGTTCGGAGTGCATTTGAAGTTAATGAACACGCGGTAATTCAATGAGAAGACCTAGTTTGGAGTGTTTATAGAGTGGCACTAAGGAACATGCATGATGGTCGAGTGAGCAGATAGATCCCGATGTGAATGTCTATGGGCCAGATAGTCTGCAACCTGATTAGAGTGAACATATGGAAGTTAACTAAGAGGAGGTTAAAATGGTCTTTGTTCGAGAGGAGGATGGACAAGGTTGTAACTGAAGGTTTATTGGGTCCCTCATATTAATTTGATTTCAGTACATGTAATGAGTGTATCAAAGGGTAGGGGCATATAGAGGACCTGAAGTCTTAGAAATGATTTGTATTGATATATGTGGACCGTTTCCAATGGAATCATGGAATAGAAAATGGTACTTTTATCATTTATAGATGACTTCTCTCATTTCAGATACCTCTACCTCCTTTCTGACAAGTCTGAGACCCTCGAAAACTTTAAAGGTTTTACGATCGAACTTGACAAATAACTTGTTAAAAACATTAAGAGAGTTAAATTTAATCGTGATGGTGATACTATGGTAGATACGACTGATCAGGTCAACAATATTAAATGCCATTTTTAAAATACCTAGAGAAGTGTGGAATAGTTCATCAGTATACAATACCAGGTTCAACCTGCATGAATGATGTATATGAAAGACATAAAAGTACACTAAAAGACATGGTTAAAAGTATGATAAGTAACTCAACTCCATTGTTATCTCTTACGGGGGGGGGGGGGGGGAAGTCATCCAATGTTTCACATACATACTTCATAGTGGACAAGTTCTCTATTCATAATCTTCAACTTCACAATATGGAGGAGTCTTTATGATCAGTAAGTTAGTGTCTTCATCTCGTACATAATAAAATCCAACTCTCACAATATGTATTTTTTGCAACGGCCTTGTTTTAGTAGTTGTTTTTTCTTGAGGCTAATTGGTTAATTTTTACTACTTCATCCTTGTAGGAAATGAACTGTTGTTGGGGATTACCAAATCTCCTGACTTAAAGCAACAACAAGTTGTTTCGGTAATTTTGTACAATCTAGAAATTGTAGCCACTTCATTACATCATTGTACAGATGTTCCTCCTCTATCACCAACGGGACATGTACTTTTTATTATTTATTAACATTAAAGTTATATTATTTATATGTGGGATATATAGTATGTTTTATATACACGAAAAGTTTCTCCGTCTGAAATTATTTATTAAATGTAGCCAATGTATTTGTTAGAAAGCTTTTTCTAAAAGATCTTTTTTTAGTTTATATATTTGTAGTTGATTTGTTAGAAATTCTTTCCTCTTTTATAAATGGTTTACATATAAAGCATAAATATCCCGGTGAGGAGTTTATGAATCATAAAACTTCCTCGGATATTATATTATTGGTTCAAGTTAATAATCAAATTTCAACTTATCAAGTTTTATATGGGTCAAAGATGACTCTTTTCACTATTTTTATATGTATGATTTTTATAATATTTTTGTTATATTTAGAAACACTTAGCACACTTAGACTAAATCGTATTAAAGGTTCAAGTTAACCTTTCACCTAATAACGACCATTATGTTTTATATCATATGTAACTAATTCTAGTATAGATGATGAATCTTCTTTGCTAATGACTTATATTTCTTATAATTGAACTGGGTTGTCATCATTAACAAATTTCTCATTTTAAGAGTTCTAATCGCATCCTTTTAAATGATAAGTTTATCAATTTTTGAGATAATGACTTGGTATACAGATCCACTAATTTCTTACTACAACGTACATATGACACCGATATAGATTTATCTTGAATTACTTGTGTTGTGTATCAATATCTTGGACTAATATGCCTACCTTGTGTTATTTATCTATCATAATGTATTTATTTAATAATGAATAATATTTTAATAATGAATAATATTTTAACAATGATTCTCGCAACCAATAAACTTAGTTTTTTTGTTGCGGTTAAGGTTGTCAACTTTAATCTTGTAGTTGAATGAGATGCACATGTTTGTTTCTTTGAATCCTAAGAAACAGTATAAAACACAAAAATAAACACTCACCTCATAATGTATTTTTTATTGACTAAACTAATAGGCTAACTTATGTATGCATATATCACAAATACTCCTGAAATGTATGAGACACATATGTTTGGATTTTTTCATGTTCTTCAATTCCTTCCAATAACATTCTTAGAAGCCTTCGATTCAATACCTAAGAAGCACAACTCCTTCATATCATTCCATGTAAACATCTTTGTTGAGATCTTGGTATCCATTTGATGAGTCTTAAGGTTGTATACCAATTAGCATGTAAATAATATTAGTATGCTCATAGTTATTACAAATGGCGCATATGTATCAACATAATATTTATATTTATTTATCAAGAATAATTTCAATTAATTACATATAATTGGTATTTGAACCCAAAGGTGTATCCTCCAAATTTTAGGTGTGATTAAATATAATTGCTTCTATTTAATCATTTATCACCTTTTTCCAAATGATATATATTTCTACAAGTAATTATATTATTATTTTTTATCAAGAATATTTTAACTAATTACATCTAATTTGTATTCACCGCCGTTGTCATATTCAGCAAGTCGGCTGTAACAAAGACTAAAGAGACAATAGATTACATTCACTTAAATTCACTGTCCAAAGATCTAACTTGCTGTCCATTTAGTCTTTCGTACATCCGGCTTGCTAAATATGACTCTAGTTTGTTTACGAAATACAATCTTAACAAAATCCCAATGATTCTGGTTTATATCCTTTCAACAAATCTTTCTTTTCCAAAACAGCTAGTTATTTTTCACTCGTGTGACCGAGACGCCAATGCTACAACTTATTTTGATCTTACCTACTTTAGCTATTTCTCCCTGATGATGCTGCTACAAGATTACCCATAACAACACTCCACTGGGAATGTAAAACCCCTTATGTAAACCTCATTTCTTACACACTAATGAGCCATTTGTGAGTTTGATTGCACCATTGTCTGCATGATAATTGTAACACTGAGAGTTTAGTTTCCCAAAAGATATCAGGTTTCTCTTTAACCTAGGAAAATGCCAGCACGTCACGATTCCAACAACCCCATCAAACATTCTGATTCTGACGAGACTGATACCACCAACAGGAAACAAATGATTATTCCCTAAATAAACAGTTCCCTGCATTGGCTTGTAAGTATCAAACTATTGCTTGAACTGCCATATGTAATACGTAGCGCCAGTATCGAGTACCCGAGAGTTTTTCCCACTGTTTGAATTCACAGATAATAGATTTATCCACTACAATTTTCACTATCGTCAGAATCGTTCACACCTTTGGCAAGGTTTGTTGCATTTTCCTTTTGATTTCCATTCTTACCTAGAAGTTTTGGAAAATCTCTCATGTAATGACCCTGATCACCGCACTCATAACACTCTGAGTTCTTAATTCTTGATTTTGACCTCTAGTTATACTTCTTTGAAGAACTTGCCTTGTTTCTAGATCTTCCCCTAGTTATAAGACCTTTCATTTCTGCCTGATTGTCTGGCTACAACTCTCTCAACTCCTTTGAATTTAGTGCCCTTTTGGCATTCGCTAGTGGTAACTTATCATTACCATATATTTTGGTATCCAAATTTTTTTTATAGGGAGCCGGTAACAATCTCAAGACAAACAAAGCTTGATCATCATATTGAATGATGATATTAATATTCTCCAAGTCCATAATAATTGATTTAAAATTATCTACGTGTTCAGTTATAAACATACATTCTTTAAGTCTGAAATCGTACAAGCGCTTCTTTAAGTATAACTGATTTACCACTGATTTCTCTTAGTGACGTTTTCCCAACTTCTTCCATGCGCAGACGACGTCTTCTCACCACTAATCTCGTGAAAAACATTGTCTTTCATACTTTTTAGAATCTATCATAAAGGCATTTCTTGAAGATCTTGCTTCTCTTCTTCATTCATCTCTTTTGATAACTTATTCTCCATAGCCTTCCATAGCCCTTGCAGAACCATTGAATATTTCAGCTTAATATTCCACAATGCAAAGGTGGATCCCATATTAAATATTTCAATCTTGTATTTATTTATGTAGACACCATTGTAAACCCTAATTATAAAACTTAATTTCAACCAAAGATCTAATACCAATTTGTTAGGCTTCACTATGAAATGTATCACAAATGCTCAAGCACGTAACAAAATAAAAGGAATGAAAGAAAATAACACATGATTTAACGTGGTTCAACATATATCTACATCCAGAAGCACCGTTAGAGATAAAAATGTTTCACTATGAAAGTGTTACAAATTATTAGATTTTCTTTTGTGTACCCCTAGTAATCTATATATAGAGAATAAATAGACTTCCTAGATAATGAACCTAATGAACTCATATACATAAAAATAGATAACATAAATCACTATATATTTAAGCACAAATATACACTATAAATGACACAAGTCTGTACCAGCAGACACAGTACAGTGTCAAGATACTATTCGACTCATTCTCAACATACTCTCTATACTTTAAGTAAATTCGATGACTTTATCACTCTAAGAAACTTATAGACGAATTATTTTTCCAAATATTTATGTTTAGAGCCACCAAGTGTATCACTATTTTGTTTTAAAGGATACATCCAAGTGTATCTAATGTAGTCATCCAAGAATATGATATAAAACTTGAAACCATTTTTAGACATAACAAAAGCAGGTTCACAGATATTAGAATGGATTAGGTCTAGGATATTTCTAATATGACTGTCAGACATAATATAGGATAATGTATGAGACTTCCCATTTTATAAGACTCACAAAACATTTCATTGCTCAATTGATATAGTAAATTATATTGTTTTAGAATCATAGATAGAATTCTTGTTTGAAGGGTGGCCTAGTTTTCTATACCATCATTATTTTAGGGAAATTAAATGATTGGACACAACATAATTATCCTTAGGTAAAACAGATACGGTAAAAATTCTAAGATTAACACTAAGGGTCTTTAAACTGAACATATTAGACCATTGAGCTCCTTCCAACTTGTAAAAACTATGCTTAGTTGTCCTTGTAAGTAGTACTCATCACAGTTGGGTCATCCATAAAATAATAATAAGCCTCTAAATTACAATATTTTCCGCACACTTGACAAGTAAGCTTGTTAGGATTAATATACGTACCACATGTACCTTTTCAATAACAAGTTATGCCTCTGAACTTGCTGTTTCTGTCACGGTAGCCAGTTCTACCTTGATCTCAAAATGTTTTTTGACCTCTATAGATATTTGTATTATTGTGTATTGTTCTATTATCTCCTTTAGTGACAACATAGTTGGCTGTTTTCATGTTGAGGAAAGCCAAGTTGTTGGACAATTTATTGAGCTGATCCAACTTTCTCTCAAACACAAAAAGAGTGGACCGTAGATCTAGCCAATTCTTGACCTCTCTTTCTGTTAGGTTTCTTGCGATAAGGATACTTAGAATTAGGATGGTCAAACGGATATTTCGGATACGAATATGCCTATATCAGAATCCGAATCCAAAATCTGAAATCATTATCCGAATATGAATCTAATTTTTTTTTAAAACTTATATCTGAATCCGAATTTGATGGATATCATCCGTCTACCGATGATATCCGAATTTTTAATATATGAGTTTCAAGATTTTGTTTAAACTTTATTACAATCATTTAAAAAAAATTAAAAATAATAATTTTAACCATCAAACAGAGTAAAATAGAAGAAACAGATTTTTTACACCACATTATAAACATGGCATTTTAAATCTAAAACACAAGTCCGACCACAATGTCAGAAATTAAAAATACATATTCAAAATGAAATGTCGATTAAAAGGAATCACAATGGGTAAAATGTTACTTTTAAAGTATATGTAATTATTTGAAATGTAATTGATGTGGTGCAGTAAATAGAGGACGAGATAGCCTGGAGCTAAAACATAGCTGCAACTTTTGTCCATCATCTTCAAATTGTTTATGTGAAGATCTGCAAAGTCCAGTACGAGAATCATTAACACATAAGTAAATCTAAACCACAAAGCCGTATATTTTCCAGTGTTTCAGTCCTATAAAGGTAAAAAGAGAGCCATTGAGGGAGGTAACTAAAGAAAATTTTGTATTGTAGAGTATATATCTAAAGAATTATTTTCTAGTTTTCCAGTCCTTAAAGCTACTATATCTAATGTTTTCTACAATCATAAATCAAGGGAAAGCAAAAAAGATTGAAAGCATGTAAAAAGTGCATGCAGAATTTAGGTTACTAGGCATACTAAAAGATCAGAAATCTAAATCCCATTAAGCAGAGCTTAAATCATAAGAAATTGACGAACCATCTTCGTTGATTTTTTCAGAGTTACCTGCACAATATCAAAAATAATAATTAACATTTCATTAGTGCAACTTTAATTATTTGAGAAATATATGTAACACATTCCATTTTTAATGTCCATAATCCAATCTTTGGCACATACCAAAGGTTCAACAGATTCTTGAAGTAATTAATTACGAGTATCAGTGATAATTCTATGAAACTTACTAAAAGAATTATCCAATGCAACCAAAGAAGTTGGTAATGCTAATATATCACGAGCCATCCTTTCAAATATCAGAAATTTAGTACCATTATGCTTCCACCAATTAAGAATATCAAAATTCATATAATTATTCGTTCAAAAAAGACCTTCGGTCAAGTATTCGTCTAATTCACAACCATTCTCCACTTGCAACGAACTCTTGGAAGCCTGCCAACCATTCTCTACCAACTGAATTTTCAACTATGCGCTCACCACGAGAACAAGATTATGAACTTTCATCAAATTCACCAATATTGCCAAATATTTCAAAATGTTCATAAAAATCTCATGTAGAAACTTATATTTCATCTATATGAATGTTGGAATGGATACTCTACATATCCTTATAAGCATATGGAAAAATAGCAAACTTATATCTAGGATCAAGAATAATGGCAACAACTAACAATTTGTTGCATTCTTCTCAATACTTGTCAAATTTAAGTTGCATTTTAGTTGCCATTAAAATAACCCAATCATCTATAGAATCAACTTACATCTTAATAATTATTCGAGTTTGAATCATATTAATAAAGTACAAGTTTGCGGTTGGATATTTCACATATGGATTTTTCTTTGTAATTTTTGAAAATATCTTTAAAAACTCAGCCACTTTCTTCCCATTTCCCACTCAATTTTTTAAGGCAAAAGTTTGAAATTAGTGTCTAATTCTTTTAGACGTTCAATAGCCAAACAAAGTTCAGGAGATGCAACAATCATATCATAAATCGAGTTCCAACGTGTGTCTATATCTAAAGGAATACGTCTTTTAGTGTTGAGTTTAGTTTGAGAGAAGGCCGGGCTAAACTTTATATCCCTTAACACATATGATTCAATATATCTTGTAATTAATTGATTTTTTTTATTAAAGAATCTAGAATTTCCAACCCACTCTTGACAATTAAATTCAGAATATATGGTATACAAAGTATGTGAAACATATCACACTTATGGACAAATACTTTTTTCCATTTAACCATGTCTTAATACCTTGGAGCATCCCTTAAACTATTGGAAGTATTATCAATAACAACCGAATATAGTTTTTTATCGATATTCCATTATAATATTCTTTATTGCAACCACTCACTCAAATTAACACCAGAATATGGATATGGAACAACACAAATAGAAATAGTACAGTTGTGTAATACCCAATCATCATCAATATAATGACAAGTTACACACAAATAAGATAAATTTTGATGTTTTGGTTTCCACCCATGTGTAGCGAGACTAACTCTAGATGTTAGATGTTCAAGTTCTTTATAAATATTTTATTTCTCAGTTGCATACACAGCTAACAAATCAGATTTAACTGTATTTCTTGATGACGCTTGTAAGAAGGTATTATATAAGTTATTTAAAGATGAAAGTGATCATATCCTGTCATACGAAAAAAAATCATGTTTGGCAACAATTTTAACATACAACTCTCTCAATGGCGGGATCAAGTTTATGAACTTCTAATTGAGCTTGAGAATTTATAATATTAACTTATATTCCTAAGAGCATTTGATTCACGTGAATTTTTATTAATCTCATTCGACACTTTTCAGTGTGATTTTTCAAATGAGTGGTTCATTTATCACTCCCCTCGTTAAATTTAATGTGAGAATTTATACAAATAGCATCAACACTTTTAGTAAATTAAATACCTTATATTATTTTGATTTCGACACGACTAAATTGTGTCCAAACAACCGACCTTAGTCCATTTTACGTTTCCACATGTTGTCTCTCTCCTTTGTTACTCTCTGCAATGATTTCGTCTTGTATTTGAATTATATTAAGAGAAACATTTGCATTGCAGGACGTTGATGTCATGCCAACTGAACTAGAGGATATTGTTAAACATCTTCTGCAATAAATATAAAATTTAGATTACTTGATAAGTACAAGAATATAATAACCATCCTAAATATTCAATACAAAACGATTAATATTCATAAGACGATCAATACACTGAAAATGTCGGGTGTTGAAACTAACAGTGCCGAAAAAAATCCTGAACATTCAATTTCTTTAAAAAAGAATATCAGCTGAAAAGATCATAGAGAAAATCAACTGAAATAGGGAAGTCTCAGCCATGTCAGTTTTGACTATCATGGAGAAATGCTTAATACCAAGAGTTTAATCTCACGAGTTTGATGCTCTAATCTACTGACCAAAGAATTAAGAAATAAAAATACATTAGATGGGTTCCAAATACCCAAAAAAATACCCAAATATGATTTTTAGCCATTACCGATTCATAAGTCGAGTTCCAATAAATACAAAAACAAAACAATCGAAGAAGCAAGATTCATAGTTTCATTGAAGCTTCTTTTGATTAATGTTGTACTATGTGGAACTTACACTCTTGTTGGAGAATGAGACTCAATTGTGGTAATATTAGGGTTTTTTCAAGGATATCGAGGTCTGTGGAAACTAAAAAGAACATCAAATAATCTGATCCAAATTTAAAAGTTGTAGCCTAATTTATATACTGTATACCCAATTCAATTTGGATTTGATTATTAGCCCAGTAAACATTAATTTTAATATAATAAAGATAGTTTTCTCTTTATAAAGATATATATGATATATTATATATATAATAATTATATATATTTATTTATAAAATTTTGGATATGAGATATTTTGAATACGAAGATGTCTATATATGTATCCGCTATTTTTGGATAAAAATTCAGATACTGATATTATCCGTTTTTTTAATACATATATTATCCATTTTCTTCGAATTCAGTATCAAATATTTTGGTCGAATATTGGATATTTTGGATTTTTTTTGATAACCCTACTTAGAATCTAGTCCAGCTAAGACCTGAGAAACTAGGTCATCAGTAGATATAGAGGACCGTGCAAGAGATAAGTTATCAGCAAAATTCTTCATTTTGTTTAGATAATCCTCAATTAAGGTATTGCATTTTCTGGTTCTTTGGAACTTAGGTCTGAAAAATATAATTCTAGAGTTTGTGTGTGAACCAGAAATTTGGAACACAACATCCTATAGATGTTTGAAGGTTTGTTCCTCCATTAGATAAGATGCTATATTCGAGGTCATGGTGCTATAAAGCCACCCTAAAATAATTTGGTCTTTTGCAACTCAGTATTCCAAATTAGGATTTTCAATAGTTTCTCCATCTATTTCAATCAGATGAGCATGAGGTCATGTTTTGTTCCCTGTGATAAACCCTCATAGCTTGTTGCCGTTGGTGATTGATAATATTATAGTTTTACAAATCATAAAGTTAGTTATGTCTAACCTAATGAAGTTAAATGTATTCATTTTATTCAGTTGAATGTGTTTGCTATTATTAAGAACAATATTAGTGCTATTTGGAGTATTAGTCCGAGTCTCCATGGATAATGACGGAGATTCAAGATTAACCATTGAAGGTATGAAAAACTTGCTCTGATACTCAGTGAAAATATAGACACTGAATAATTTTTTCTTTTAAGATAAGCTTTTTCTTCTCTATATATTAATTACACAATTGTGTTTTATTTGTTACAAGGTATATATAAAGCTATATGAAGAAAGAATCTTTTTCGGTTTCCTAGATTATAGGAAAATAGTACAGACTATACAACTCACATATTTGTATGAATGCGAGCTGTATTATTCGCACGTGTAACAATCATTTAACTAATGTAATAACGTGTGTGTGCTTTTACTTATTTTAATTCTTTTGGGCTTCAGAATGTAGGCTTAGTAACACTTGATTGGACCAGAATAGGTTAGGGCCAGACTCGGGTCAATCTATGACCCGAGATATAAGTTAGTTGAATGTGAGTACTTCCTTATTTTATACCATAACCATTCTTCTAAACACTTTTCTAACCAAAAACCTTAGCCACCAGATTCAAGCACCGGAGACTTTGTTGAAGTCGCATCTTGCTCATGGAACCTTGTGGTGGAGCTCAATTTCTCACTCCCATCAATATACCAATTGTTGAGGCTCTTCAGTCTGGGGGCAGTAATTGGTCCCAAGCACACCAGGGTCCCATGACTCTAAACATATATGCCATGAATAATTTTCTAAGAGCGCATCTAGATGTGAGTGAAAGGTTCTTCTAATCCTCAAACACTCAAATTTATTTTTATAAAGGTCCATCAGATTCAACTAATCATACACAAGTTAGGGTCTTCATGGTTATCCGTGAATTTAGGTTCTGTATCAAGGATCGAGCCAAGGCTCATGATCAATTCACCATGGCTAATGAATCGCTCACCATCGTAGAGGCCATCGTGAATGAGTACCATAGTTGGATAATAAATGTTGGGGGTGTGATATCTTCAAAATTATCTTATTCATCTAGGAACCCAAACTTGAAATTTGAGCGCACCAAGTAATCAGTCGATAGTCTCTCCAAAATTAAGGCCACTAACAAAAAGATCAGTCAAGATGTCACCAAACTTCAGGTTGTAAAAACTTCTATAGACGATCGGGAAAACCTTATTTAGATATTGACCAAGAAAGTTGTGCATTTTGTACTAGATCATACCCAACTGGAGGAAAACCTTATTATAAGCATCCACAAAGTGTATGCACAACTTGACTTGGAGGGTTCTAGGTGTATGTCCCCCCTAACATTAGTGGCATTATGGGTGTGGCATCCGAAGTGATTCCATAAATATTGGTTGTAAAAATGTACCATATATAGCTTGAATGTTCATTATGAAATGAGATTTGTAGATCTGATACTGAAAAGAGGGGGTCTAGCTATCCTCCTCATTTTAATTGAGTTTGAGAGAAAAAATATATCCATGTAAGGTTTAGTCGAACCTTATCATACAAGATGATGCAAATATCTTTTTGAGTTTATTTGTTGGTTTTTATGTGTATATGTATACAATAGCAAATACGTTGACCTTTTGATGATCATAAATATAGGTCAAGTCCAAAGGTCAAAGTTTGATGTGGGATTTCAAAAGATTAACATAAATTATAGGGAAACAAAGTCCATACACAAGTTTAAATAGACAAATAATATTACATTGAAGACAAATATCTCATTAAAACATTTACGTGCCATTATGGTAGAAGATAATAGATCTTATTATAAAAATTCGAAATAGAAAAGAAACATTAAAATATCCATAGATATTACACACAAGGATACATAAGTGGTATAACATTGCAAGTGATCCTTATTATAAGGATAAGATATAGACTAACCCTCTTCATCAAGTAAAAGATAAGTACCGAGCTTGGTTTTTTTTGCAATGATTTTAAATGGTCATTCTCATTTTGGTATCGAGCTTGTCGAGGGCTTGTTCCTTGGTGTGTAAGAAAACTTGTTATGATACATGGCCACCAGAAATACAAGTTTTGTAACCATAATGTGCACCTCTGTCTTCTTTATGAACTTCATTCAAAATAAACTTAGATTCAGCCAACCAGGCATACAGGTGGACCAAACCTTAACACTTTGGGTTTTGGCTCAATCACTCCCTCGATAAGGTATGTTTAGATCAACGATTACCAATAAAATTTAGCCGTGATAATATAAAATGGTGTAGAAAGGTTGGATATAGATTTATGATACCAATAAAATTTAGCATGATAATAAAGCTCGTGGTAGTGGATGAGATATTTTTTATTGACCTCTGCATGGCCAAGAGTATCATTAGCAATCAACTCGAAATCACTGAAAGAACTAGGCTCGAAGAGCCCCACAAATGTGTTTAGTTGGAAAACAATTGATGGTTGTTTCGTATCCAAATTTATTGTTGGAATACACAAACAGAGTTTGACCGATTGATGAAGTGATTCATGAGAGAAAAATGTGAGCCAAATATCATATGCAAACCTACTACTATTATATTCGCCGTACGCTGGGATCCTCTATTATGGTTTATGGTTATAAATCAAAAGAAAGCATCACTCAAATTAATGGATAAAATATCTGCCAACTACTGCGCTTTAACGACCATACGCATGCCAGATTCTATCAAACCCCAAGTTACACTGACCAACGAGTGAGTCATCTTGATATATAAAGATTTTATAAGATATTTTTTAACAACAAAGAGGTTTTCAAAATGATATTGTGTACTTGAAAGTACAATGTCATTTTACACAGGACCACAATAAAAGCTAAAACGAGCTTCTCCAACTGTGAACAATGAGTTTTGGTGTTGAGTATGGATTTTCTAACATAGTAGATTGCATGGGTGATCCAACCTCCTTCACGGTCAGGTTTTTACTAATAACATAAATAAATACCTCCAGGTAAAAATAAAATACGTTCGATGCATGTGTCTTACATATATACTTAAAAAAAATTAATCTGCTCTTTGATTTTTGGATCCCCATGTCATATTCAGGGTCTAATGGAGGTGACCTATACCTTTTTCGTATTTAGAGAAAATGGTACAATTTATCTAAAGAGCGAGAAATGAACCTGTTTAGTGATAATCGACTAGAACTTAAACCTCTTTGATATATCGAGGATGATCCATAATTACATGTGTAAAAAGTTGGTCCAAATCAGTTATAATTCTCTTTTCATTCAACAAATTGCTTAATAATTTTTTGAACCAAGATCCGAGTGTAAATTTCTCTGGATTGAGTTTTAGATTTTTCATATGCTGATAAGTTGCCTATGTATTTTTAAAACTAAATGACATTACCTTGTAAAAATGGAGCTTCTATCATGAAAGTAACATGCTCATGGTCATCGATATGCATAAAGAATTGGTTATAGCTGGAATAAACATATTTGAAATATAAAATATGATATCCAAATGTGGAATCCACCAATTTATCGATATGTGGGTTTGTAAAATTTACACAAATCCACTTATTTTTGTTTTTTCTTAACCATAATTTGGGTTTTTATCCACACGAGGTAGAAAACCTCATGATATGATATATGTTTCTCAACTTCTTTACCTCAGCCACAACGTTTTTTAATTTTTATATAAAGAATAGAAGGAATTTTTTGTTTGATGGGTTTAAATTTGAAATCGATTGAGGGCCAATGGTATATGAGCTCGTTGGGAAAACCGGAAAAATCCTACAATTTCTAGGTAAATACATCCATATTTTGAGCTAAGAAATACAATAGTTCGGCTCATAAGTTATCTTACAACGCTTTACCGACTTGAAGAATATGGCCGAACCTTAAGGTGAAGGTTTCCATAGTTTCACTGAGCTCGAACAAACAATGGGGTGTCACCGGTAATCCAAATCATATAATGGAATAACCCCAATTAATTAATATGGGAGGTGAAATAATACTTTTGACTCGTATGTTAATTAGATTAGATAAATTTGACACAACAACTTCACATATAAGGTATTAGTAGACCATGAAGATGATCACATGCATATGGTTAAGCCAAAGTCAATTAAATATTATATTGTAAGAGGACGGAGCATCAACCAATACAAAATATCAACAGACTCCTTTTGGTAGTCATGTTATCTAAATACCACCTCCGATGGAAGCTCCTTAGGAATGTATGATCCTATAAAGCTAGTTAAAAACCTAATGAAAGGTATAAGATGTTCAATACCTTAGATTTTGTTATATTTTCTTTAAAATGATATTTTCCTAAGTTTACGTATCCAGTATAACGCGACGTGCCTTTACCTTAACAATTTGCACAATGATCATAATATCATATTTGTACGAACCAGTAAGCTCCAACAATTCATCGTCATAATAATATATTAGAGCATACGGTTAGTGATATAAGTGCACGAGGGTTTCGTATGTTAGTTGGACTTTAAGGTTAAATATATGACGTTTGCGGGGAAAAACGTGATACTTACGAAAGAATATCCCCAAAATATTAAAAGTATTATACACAGGTTCAGATCAAGATCAATACAATTAGAAATATATATATATATATATATATATATATATATATAGATATAGATATATATAAACCAATGCTTCACCTGCTTAGGGTACTTCAAGAGTAATATCAAGCCGAGTATGAGCAGTCCTAAGAGGTAGGTTCGTTTGACCACTAATCCATTGGGCTTGGTTGACGCATAGCCTTTACAGTTTCAATTAGTTTTCCATTATCGATTAGGTTTTGAATTTATTCATTTAAGGCTAAAGCATCTTGTATTGGTCTTTGAGGCTGATTGTTTGAGGTTCGAGGAAGTATATGGGTTGGCAGTATAAATTTGTGCAACAGAAAATGTTGAGATGCTATAACGATGATATGGTAGAGAGGATAAGTATTGAAGCTCTTGGGAGCCTTATGTATATCATCTCATTAACTTTAATTTGTACCCTGATCTAATCCATTGGGCTTGGTTAACGCATAGCCTTCACAGATTCAACTAGTTTTCCATTATCAATTAGGTTTTGAATTTATTCATTTAAGGCTAAAGCCTCTTGTGTCAAGTGACTAGTATGAATGTGCTACTCATAGTTGATGAGTCCGAATTTTGTTACCTCTCCGGACATGGATAGTTCGGACTAAGATCACCAAACCGGACAGGGCAGTTTGAACACCTCATCCATTGGACTGTTCGAACAAGAACTAAAGTACTTAAAAACCTAATCACTTCTTGACTAAGCTGCCTGCTCTCCTATTAAGAGCTCATGGGTCCTTAAACTTGACCCGGGTCCATTAAACATGACCCGAAAGCCCATAAGGCCCAAATGTAAGGGTATAAATACCCAACCACCAACATTAAATAAGGGTAATGAAAATTAAATACAACCAGACTGCTTAATTCTCCCTCTACTCTCTACTCAAACATTAAATACTTACAAACCTCCACTAAACTCTAAATAAAAGTTACGATCTTACCCTCAGACGAAAATAAACCACACAAAATTGGCGACCACAGTGGGAGGAGAAGGTGCCTGAATCGACCATTCGAAACCAACAAGAAAAATCAGTCCGAATGAATCCGGACGCCCCGGAAGTACCACCAGCTTTGCTTGAAGTGGTGGGTGAAAATGATGAGTATACCATCTAGGAGCGTGATAGATTAAAGGGCGAGATAGAAGCTCTAAGGGTAGAGAAGGCTAAGATGGGCATGAAAGAGAAGTCAAAAGCATCAGTCGCTCATCATACCGACAACCCTAGAGAGCATGAGCCTTCGAAGACTCATGTGAGTACCAAGAAAACTCATGCTAGCTCCAAGAAAACTCATGCTAGCTCCAAGAAGTCTCACCGCTCTAAACCAGTGGAGAGTTCAGACTCAGACTCAGAGTATTCTAGAAGCTCCTCGGATGAGGAAGGAGTTGAAAAGTCATTGTCCTCAATCAGTGATGAGGGCCGATCCAAAAAGAAGCAAAATTTAATTAAAAAATATTCAAGAAAAAGGGATAGACATGGGAAATTGAAGAAGAATATAGGTAAAGGATCATCTCACAGCCGGAGGCATGTAGACCGAATGCTGATGGATCCCTTTGCCTTCCACAATGAACCAGGTATCTTTGCAACTCCCAATGAGGATACTGTGTTCAGTCGTGGCCGGAATTGGAGACAATCTCCATTGTCTACCAAGATTCTATCCGGAAACCTCCCTAAAAGGTTTGATAACACTAAAATGGAAAAGTATGATGACAGTACTGATCCGGACAACCACTTGTAGCAATTTAAAAACTTCATGATGAATTTTGATGATGACGACAAGTTACTCTGTAGGGCATTCTCCCAATCATTTACGGGGAGTGCTTTGAAGTGGTATAACAGCCTACCTCAAGGTTGCATCAAGAATTTTGATACCTTTTGGGTGGCCTTTCGAAGGCAGTTTGTTGGGAGTAAAGAATTGAAGGGCAATTGGGACACAATAATCCATTGTGCCCAAGAACCAAACGAATCATTGAAAGAATACATAAGTCGTTTTGTAAACACTAAAAATGGGTTGGCTGATTGCTTCGAGCAAGTGGCAATAGCATCCTTGAGACAGGGCTTGAACCCTGGAAATTTGGCTGATTCGGTGACCAGAAAGAAAGCCATGACTTGGGGAGGTTTACTGAATCAGGTTGGAAAGCAAATCAACGTTGATGAAACAAAGAAAACTAGAGTACACAAGCAGGCGAGGTCTGCCCGGTTGCACCAAACCCCAATCAAAATCAATCCGGGAACAAGGCAAAGGAGACCGGGCAGGGGCATAACAGGGCTAAAGCTCAATCTCAGCCAGCTGCACCTGCTCAGAGTCAACAATCCAGAAATAAGAGAGGGCCTTGGGTTCAACCGGAGTGGTTTGCAGAATTGAAAGAAAGTGTGGCCACCATTTATGATAAAACAAAGGAAGAGGTGCACTATAGAAGACCGACCGCACTGCAATCTCCTAGGGAGCATCGTAACAACTCTTTCTGCCAGTACCACAATGACACTGGCCATACCACTGAAGATTGTATAGCCTTGAAACAAGAGGTTCAGAACTTGATTGAAAGAGGAATGCTGGGGGCATATGTCAAAAGAAGAGGAAGAAATAGGCTTGATAATGCTCACCGGGTTGGTCCAAGCAATGCTGCTCCGGAGGGAGCTATGGTTATAATTGAAAGATTTGATGTAGAATCAGAGTACCTGGATCCTGATCCGACTCGAAATAGAGTGGGTACCATTGAGGAATGTTGTAAAACGGTCTCCGGGCTTATTAAGTTTATGAGTCACTTACAATTTTCGGAGGGGATACTATGACATCCCCTACTACTTCTTCAAGGAAGAGGCATGTTCATACTTTAGCCACCCAGCTAGAAGGAGGCATGACCTCCTATTAATCACAAATTCCATTTCCCTTCATTTTTTCGATGAAGATGACTTAAGGGATATAGCTGGCCTTCATGAAGATGCTGTTGTCATAGGAGCATCCATTGGGGGCAATGACATAAGACGAATCTTGGTGGATACTGGAAGCTCAGACAATATCCTCTTCCTAACCACTTACAAAAAGATGAAAAATCTAGCCGTAATTCAGCGTTCGGACAGATCAATTGTGGGTTTGACTGGGAGCTTAGCAGATGTGATCTGAGAGTTCGAAGAGGAAGTTTTGTTGGGCAAGGGCCCTTTCAAGAAGATGGTCAGGATACTCTTTATTGTGGTGGATTGTCCCACTTGTTATAATGCTATTTTAGGGATATCTTGGCTCTCTAGGATGCATACAGTGGCCTCGACAGTCCACTAATGTCTGAAATATGCTGTTCAAGGACAAGTGGGAGTTGTCCGAAGCAGTCAAAAGGTTGCAAGAGAATGTTATGCCACAGCTCTGGCTCCACGGACGTTGGGGGTAGTTTGTATCAACGAAGAATAGCAGTTTGAGGGGCTTTCTGGGGGTGAGGGTGAAATTGATGACCCCAAAGATACCCCTGGAGTATTGATACCGGTTGAAGAAGTTGAAACACATTCTTTAGAAGAAGGAAAAAGTGTTAAGATAGGGTCCAAAATGCCACCCAACCTGAAGAATAAAATGTTAAAGTTTCTAAAAGACCATCAACATGTTTTTGCTTGGTGCAATGCTGATGTTACTGGGGTTCCAGCAGATATTATATCACATCACATATCCATCCGGAGAGACATAGCAACCGTGGTACAAAAGAGAAGGGCTTTTTCCAAGGATTAGGCTGATGTTATTGTTCAAGAAGTTGACAGGCTCACAGAAATGGGGCATATAAAGGAGTCTCAATATCCTTTGTGGACTGCCAATCCGGTCTTGGTGAAAAAGAAAAATGACAAGTGGCGTATGTGCATTGACTTCACAGATTTCAATAGGGCTTGCCCAAAAGATTTATATCCAGTTCCCCGGATTGATCAGCTGGTAGACTCCACCTCTGGGAATAAGCTGTTATCCTTTATGGATGCTTTCTCCGGGTACAATCAGATTCAAGTAGATCCGAAGGATCAGGAGCATACCAAGTTTGTCACTGATAGGGGTCTTTATTGCTACAAGGTGATGCCATTGGGATTGAAAAATACTGGGGCTACTTATCAGAGATTGGTGAACAAAGCCTTTGCAGATCAAATTGGAAGAAATATGGAAGTATACATTGATGACATGATGGTGAAAAGTGTGGATGAACAACTACACTTAGCAGACCTCCAAGAAACTTTTGCTAATCTAGTAAAAGTGAATTTAAATCTAAATCCAGAAAAATGTGTGTTCGGAGTACAGTCCGGGAAATTCCTAGGCTATATAATAAGTGAGCAAGGGATACAGCCCGATCCGGACCAGCTTAACGCTTTATTTCAAATGGAACCTCCTCGGAATGTGAAAGAAGTACAACGGTAGACTGGGAGGCTGACTGCTTTAAATCGGTTTATCTCAAGGTCTTCGGATAGATGTGCCCCATTTTTTCAAACTCTAAAAGGTGCGAAAGGGTTTGACTGGACTTCACAGTGTGATGAGGCCTTCAATGAAATTAAGAAACATCTATCATCCCCCAAGACTCTGTTTAAACCTGTTGATGGAGAAACACTCTTCGTATACTTGGCAGTTTCAAGCTGTGCCATCAGTGCTGTATTGGTAAGAGAGGTGGATAGCTACCCCCATCCGGTGTATTACATTAGCAAGAGCTTGATAGATGCAGAGAAACGCTATTTAAAACTCGAAAAGTTAGCATTAGCCTTGGTAGTCGTTGCAAGAAAGATGAGGCCCTATTTTCAGGCTCATTCTATTGTAGTCCGGACATCCTTTCCCTTGAAGAATGTCCTTCAAAAGGCAGACATTTCAAGTAGAATGACTAAATAGTCAGTGGAATTGGGGGACTTCGATATTGATTTTGCTCCTCGAACAGCAGTCAAGGCCCAAGATGTGGCTGATTTTTTAGTTGAATTCCACTCTGATAGGGATTCAGAGCAGACTACTGAAATAAAAGACAAAAAGGTCTGGGTCGTTCGGACGGATGGTGGATCCAGTACTATGGGATGTGGTGCAGGAGTGTGCTTGACTTCTCCATATGGTGACAAAATATACCAGGCTATATGTTTTGCTTTCAGGTCTTCCTACAATGAGTCCGAATACGAAGAAGCTATAACTGGATTAAAGTTAGCTTATATTTGTGGGGCCAAAAGGGTCAAGCTGATGAGTGATTCCCAACTTCTTATCCACCATGCGCAAAGTCAAAATCTGAGGCAAAAAAGGAGCAACTAGTGAAGTATTTACTTCTTCTTAAAAATGAGGCTCTTAAGTTCAAAACTGTTGTGTATGAGCATATACCCCGGGCAGAGAATGAACTGGCAGATTCATTGGCAACCATAGCCTACACTGAGTCATATCCTTGGATCAATGTGTTGGACAACCCTTCCATTCAACTTAATGTGGGTAAAGAGGGAGAGGTTTTCGAAGTACAGATAAAACAACCTCAAGATTGGAGATTTTCTCTCCTACAATACCTCTCCGATGACGTCTTGCCTCCGGATAAATCACAAGCAAGAAAAATGAAGCACAAGGCTCGTGGATTTATTATACTAAGAGACGTTTTGTATAAAAAGTCTTATAGTAAACCTCTTCTGCGGTGTTTGGGAGATGATGAGTCTCAGGTAGTCCTCTCTGAATTGCATGATGGTGAGGGATCAGCTCACTGTGGGTTTAGGGCTCTAACAAGGAGAGTTTTATTGGCCGGCTACTATTGGCCATCTATAATGCCGGATGCTAAAGAACTCGTGAGAATGTGTGATCCATGCCAGAGATATAGCAATGAAATTCATGTCCCAGCTATCCCTTTAGAGTCAATTTTTGAGCCTATACCTTTTGCTCGATGGGGGTTGGATTTAGTGGGCCCTCTTCCTATGGCATCCGGAGGGCGCAAAACTATAATTGTTGTTATAGATTACTTTTCGAAATGGATTGAAGCGTCCCCACTGGCAGGCACAACATCAAAAGCTGTTATAAAATTCATTTTGTCTAACATCTGTTGCAGATTTGGTGTTCCACAAAAGATAACGACAGACAATGGGCCACAGTTCGACAACAAGGAAATGGAGAGTTTCTGTGCCTCAAGGGGTATACAACATTGCTTCTCTTCACCTTTCCACCCACAAGCGAATGGTCAGGTTGAAGTGGCCAACAGAACTATACTGTCCGGTTTAAAGAAGAATTTGGAAGGGGCTGCTGGGAAGTGGCCTGGTTATCTACAAGAGGTTTTGTGGGCCTACCGGACTACACCTGGGGCTGCAACACAAGAGTCACCTTTTGCCTTGGTATATGGGATGGATGCAATAGCCCCCATAGAGGCAACACTTCCTTCATTTTGGGTTCACAACTTCTCGAACACGCTAACGAAGTGGCAATTAGAGGTCAGCTTGACCTAATAGAGGAAAGACGAGTCAAGGCTCACCTTAGAGCTGCGCACTATCAAGGTTTGATGAGAAGCAGGTTTGCTTCTAGAGTTAAAAGAAGAGATTTCCAGCCGGGGGACAAGGTATTGAGGAAAGTCTTCTTACACACTAAAGAAAAGGTCCTCGGCAAACTGGCCCCAACTTGGGAAGGACCTTATATGGTCGTTGAAAGGCTTAAACCTGGAGCATATTGGCTAGAAGACAAAGATGGAAGGGTTTTAAATCACCCTTGGAATATTGAGCATCTCCGAATGTAATTGGAATAGAAGCTATGCAAATATTTACTTGTTTAAAAATCCATGTAAATATTTGGGGGCATACTCTTTCCTACCCTAGTAGCACGGGGAGGTTTTAATGAGGTGTCCGAACTTTTTAATAAAATTTGATGCCTTCTTAAAAGTTTTTGAAATATTCTTAATGTTTTTTTTGTCATATCATCCGGATTGAATTAAGGGAATGATGACTACTTAAACTTTTGTCATCAGAGAATTTAAACACTCTCACTTTAAAATGCTTATGAAATAACTAAGGGCTATTTGAACACTAACCACCAAAACTGAAACAAACTATGGAAGAATGCGAGAGTTGTGCAAAACAAAGATATTCATTAAAACAACCTAAGTGCCTTGGCCTTCCAAGGACTTTTCAATTGTCAAACAAAGCAAAAGATCTATCCGGTCAAATACCGAACACAATAAAAAAATGCCTTGGCCTTCCAAGGACTTTAGTTCAGGTAACATGAAAAGTGAAAAGATAATTCATAAATTAAGACTGAGCCTTTGAAGATGGCTCAACCTCACTTGTCTTCGTCTTCTTCTTGGGATCGTCTTTCTCGTCGTGAGGGCCCTCCCCGATGTTTTCTTCTTCGTCAGAGGAGGAAGCACTGGAATAATCATGCAAGTCTCCATCAGCCATGGTGTGGAAGGGAAGGTCTTCGTAATCTACATGAAGCCACAAATCTCCTAGGTTCCTCTTCGGGAACTTCTCATGAAAGAGCAGGACCATGTCCGACCTCACCTTGGCATACATTTGCTCTTGAGTACCTATTACGTTGTTGGCATAAGCATTGATCTTGGCCTGAATCTTGGCCTCTTGCTCCTTTAGAAGATATGCTTTCTCCTCTGCAGCCTTGGACACTGTGTTCTCGAGTGTGATCTTGTCGTTTGTCAAGTTATGGATGACTTAATCCTTGGCCTTCACCTCCTCTTTCGAAGAGTTGAGGTCTTTCTCCAATCCGGATAGCTTCTCCTGGAGCTCTTTGATAGTGTCTTCTGAAGTAGCAACCTTGGTGATCCACCCCTCTTGGCTCTTCTTTAGCTCTTCTTTTTCTCCCTTTAGAATGTTAGCATGTTGAGTGACAGTAAGAAGATCATCAGACAATCTCTCTTTGTCAGATTTGATATCTTTGATAATATCTGCCTGACTTCGAACTTGTTTCTCCAAAACAAGCACTGGCTGAACACTGCTTAATAAGGAGTGAGCTATAACATCCCTTTCGCTTGAAACAGTAAAAGTCTTACCATTAAAAGTGACGGTGTTCGAAGTACTCGAAGGGAGGTAAGGCCCTGCAAAATCGTCTCTAGGGAGGTTGGCAAAGTAGTCACCAAGTCCATCAAGCCCGGTGATGTTGACCCCATCGATGCTAAGGCCTCCTCCTCCAACCTCGTCGGTTTGAAAATCACCAGGGATCTCCTCTGCTTGTGTTGGATCAGTAGGATCTACAGAGGGGAGAGGCTCCGAAGGCCGGAGAGAAAGTCCATCGCCCCTTGAGGTCATTTTCTTCTTAGCCTCCCTATCCTTGCTTTCTCCTCCCCGTTTTCGGTCTCTCTTGGGAGCCCTTGGGGGTTTTGGGGATCGAAACTCTTCCATAACACTCTCCCGCTCTACCACTTCTAAGAGAGCAACATCGATCTGGCTTGGGGCTGGCCCCTCTAGATTTGTTGGAATAGCCACCTCCACTTCAGCAGGGTCAGCTTCACCTACAACCTTCTTTCCTTTCTTTTTCTTTCCTTTCATTTTGCTCGGGGCCTTGGCCCGGCCTGACAAGTAAAGCGACCCATCCGGCTCGTGTGTTCTCTTGAGGACAACATTCGGGGGGGAGGGGGGGGGGGTGGAGTGGTGAATTCTTCCCAGGTCAGGTCCCTCCGGCCAGTAGTGTTCCAGAGGTGAGATCTTGCAAGGTTGCCTCCTGTGAAAGCGTCGTGAAACCGGTTCCCCCATTTTTCAGCAGCCCAAGTGTTGATCTTGGTACAAGTGGTCTGCTCGGACTTTAGGTAGTCATTGAAGTCTTTGGGAAGTTCTGCTAAGAAGAAAGACAAGACCAGTCAGTTTAAACTAATTCAATAAAAAAAATATAAAGTAGGAGCCTTACGATCACTCCTCCATCTGCTAGTGAGGAGACTTGGATTGACTCCGGCTTTGATTTTCCTCCCGTTCTCCCAAGCACCACTTACGAACAGGAATTGAGTCCTCCAATTTCTCTCCGACTCAAGCAGATCATCCACTGCTTTATACCATGTTGAAGTGATAGAAGGGAATGTGGTGGTTTCTGTAGAGACTGGCCACAGCTGCAAACTCCTCCATTGGTAGAGGGATCCCGGAGAGCCTAGAGGCCATGATGCAGGCCATAAGTGTGTACCAGGCGTTGGGGCTTAGTTGACTGGGACATAGCTTGATAAGGTGGAAATATCTAACTATTTCCGGATCCAAGGGGAATCTTAAACCCTAGTTGAAAAGCTCAGTGAAGATGACTATCTCACTGAGTCTGCAGTCCATTGGGGTCTCGGGGTCTATGGGGATTATTATCTTCACATTCTCCGGAATCCCCCACTTCGTACGCATCCGGCCCAATTCAGCTGTGTGGATGAAAGCGTAATTGATCTTTTGCAAGGCAAGAAGATATTTACATTGACCTTGTGGAAACAAGGTCCCACTTTTCCTTCAAGACACCCCGACAGATCCGGATGCCTTAAGCATAGCTTCTCCTTGCCTTTATCCTTTTGGGCAGCAACAACACTACTGGTCTGTCCGGAAGGTTCGGACTCGAATGGAGCCTCTTCAATAGAGTCCTCCATTATCTCCTCCATTATTAAGGAAGGGTTCTCAGTTGTATTGATGACGGGGGAGCTTGGAGATGGTTTAATCTGACTACCGGACTGGTGAGCTCCAGTGCTCTCCTGCACTCTAGCCTCCGGATGGGGCTCTGATGTGGAGGTTTCTTTTTGAGGGTTTGAGCCAGTGGCCTCCGGACCGGACAGCCTGTCCCTGGGTACTTTTATGGGTACTTCTGACCCTACACTGCTATCTTTGGCACCTGTTTTCGAAGGGGTGTCCTTGGAAGCTTGCCCTTTGACTAGCCAGCCTTTTCTTTGATCCACTAGCTTCTTGGGAGAAGTATCAGCATCTGATCCTATGGATAAGAATGGGGAGGGTTTTTTAAGGCTGGTAACTGTTAAGCCTGGTTCAACGGCGGGTTCCGACTCTTGAACCGAAGAACCTAAGATAATAGGGGAAAGACTGGTCTGAAATAACCTCTTCGGTTTGACACCCTTTGTGGAGGAAGAACCCTGGTCAGACTCTGTAGCTGAGATTGTTGGTTTGTCGATGGGGGAAGTGGGTAAGCCTGCTGCGATACGCCTTTCTCTTTTGACTTTTTGTGTTTTTTCTAGTCCAGATAGATTGAGCCACCCGCCTTTGATCAGAGCATTCCTAGCCGTGAACAAAAACAACCTAAGTAAGAATTTGTGTTTGAGAGAGAAAGCTTTGAAGATTAGCAGAGTGAAAATGAAAGTGATAGTAAAACAGTAGAAAAGTATCTTAATTTATAGTAAATCTCAAAATAAAGTCTTGATTCCTAGGAGAATTCGAAAAGATTAGTAATGATTAAAAGACGACGCTGATATCACCTTCATTAATGAAGAGGTTGCTTTTTAGAGAAGGTGGGTGCGAAATTCAAGGTGAGAAAACGGCTAAAGCGACGAATCAAAGAGAGACACGTGTCCCATAAACTTTGGCAAAAAACCGTTTAGATTCACAGAGCTTTTTCAGTCCGGATAAAACCATAACACAATTCGAAAGACCTGTCCGGATAAAACTGCCACTGACATCGGACTGTTTTTCAGGTTTTTGACAAAGGTATTTGAACAAACACCTAAAAAAAGGGCTCCTGATGAGTCCGAATTTTGTTACCTCTCCGGACAGGGACAGTTCGGACTAAGATCACCAAACCGGACAGGGCAGTTCGAACACCTCATCCATTGGACTGTTCGAACAAGAACTAAAGTACTTAAAAACCTAATCAATTCTTGACTAAGCTGCCTGCTCTCCTACTAAGAGCTCATGGGTCCTTAAACTTGACCCGGGTCGATTAAACATGACCCGAAAGCCCATAAGGCCCAAATGTAAGGGTATAAATACCCAACCACCAACATTGAATAAGGGTAATGAAAATTAAATACAATCAGGCTTCTTAATTCTCCCTCTACTCTCTACTCAAACATTAAATACTTACAAACCTCCACTAAACTCTAAATAAAAGTTACGATCTTACCCTCAGACGAAAATAAACCACACTAATAGTAAAGGTTCATATTACAGTGGACTTTGGGGTTGATTGTTTGATCTTCGAGGAAGTATAAGGGTTGACAGTATAGATTTGTGCAACATAAAATGGTTGAGACGCTATAACGACGAGATAGTAGTGAGGATAATTATTAGAGCCCTTGTGAGCCTTATGTACATCATCTCATCAACTTTAATTTGTACCCTGATCTAAAATAACAAGTCACTAATGGTGAGAGATTTATTCTTCATGATATCTTCTACGATAAACCTTTATAAAGTTACCTGGTGGTAAATTGTACAAGCCATAACATATTTTAATTTTTAGAGTATTATTATTAGGTAAACTGTTTAGTTTAGTCCTGAGGGATCTCACCGGGCTTCTACTTACAGTAGATTATATAGCCGTCATCATCCGATATGACCATTATACCGATAAAATGATCTTGAAAACGTATCTAAAGGGTTTAGAAGTTGTGAATCGATCAAGGTGGAAACTGGTTGAAATAAGTGAGAGTGCTTTCCCGGAAGGTCATGCAGACGGTAATATACAAAAGTATTCCATCACCTTCAAACCCCATCATTTTGCAATAAAATTGTTCAATATAGTGCTCTGGTTGTCGATACTAGCGTATTTATTTATTATGTATTGATTGAACTTCGGGAGAAGATCCCGCTAAAGGGTTTATGTTCCAAGTTGTGATAAAAATAAGTAAACAATACCTCAGATCCTATATACATGTTGAACACCAGGTTCGGCAGGTCTGTAAGAGTGATTTGAGCTGTTGAATTGACCCACAGTTGACTTAGAGGTTGGTAGCGATACCCTAAATATGGTGTGTTGTGTGTTAACGATTTTGAAACAAATCGTATAGGGTTCAGACCAGTGTGTCAGGAGTTTGGCTGATTGGTAGAAGAATTGAATGGATAGTTGATGGGTTTGACTAATCTTCCAAATGTATAAGTGTTCTTGTAGGAAGAGAAAATAATTTGTCTGTGGTTGTATGAATGAGAGAGGTCACACCTCGAACGACGTCGTTAGGGATTAACTAAGTGGGGTATATTTCGACCGCTCCTTTGACCCTATAACCTCTGTGCGATCAAATCGAGAACGAGAGACTATACGATCACACATTGGTGATCGATATTCATACGTATCCCCTCTTTTCTTTAGAATTGATCCTACCGGTCAGACGACCGCAATCTCGGTTAGTGCTTTGGACATAGATAGAACCTCCATAATATTACGAATAACGTGGAACTCGTCAAATGTATTTGACACATGTCATCTATTTTTATGCAATTTTTTCTATAGAAACATCGACCGCTACAATAAAGATGATCACGAGAAAAATGATACTAGAAGAGTTGAATTTGAAAAAAAGAATAGTCGAGTTTTAAATAAATAGAAAACGAAGCTTTTAAATAATTTGTTTTTAAAAAATACGAAAACGTCGAAATAGCGTCTGATTTTGTATTTTTGAAAAATATGAAAATACCAAAATAATGTTATGATTTTGTGTTATGTGATAGTTCGATGATTGTAGTCATCGAAATAAAAAACTAAAATGTCAAAACTCTATAAATATTGTGAAGAATGAGTGATTCCTATAACTAAAAATAATAAACTACTAAAAATGAAAAAGATGGAGCAATTGGATAATTAGTATGACATATACTTACATTATTATATTATTCTTATTTATGTCACCAACCGAGCTCATCAGTTTTGACGGGCGGGCTCGTTTATGTATCGATCCAGCAAGGGCTGAATTAGCTAAAAACGTGCATAGTCTTTAGGTAGTTGGGATCTTCTTTCTCATTTGTCCTACATCAATTTCTATTTCAAAATATCGGAGTCTACATCATTTATTAATATAAATATTTGTATAATATTTTTTTATACAAATAAAAATATTTCAGACCTTCGAGCAGTGCCGATGACTTGTTAGTAGGGCTGTTACTCGTCCGGTTCGGTACTGGTTCTGATTCGGTCCTGATTTTTTCGGTCCGTTTTAATTTGGTCAGGTTAATTATCGGTCCGGTTCGATTCACTTAAAAAAAATACATTTTTAATTTTTTTTATCTAAATAAATGATATAAAAACTAAATTTTACAAATTAATTATTAATTTTTTTGTTAAAAAATCGATAATTAACTATTAATTTTGATAATATAATTTATAAAAGGATAAATAATAATAAAAAATAATCGATTTCTATCGTTTCGATTTCCTATCGGCATACTAGTTTATCGATTTTATCAGTTCGATATCAGTTCCATAAATTGGTTCGGTTTTATATTTGTCCTATGAATTTATCAGTTTTATCGATTAGGTTTCTAACCAGTTTTTTTTCCATTTCTTTATCGATTTTTAATTTTTAAAATAGAACCGCAAACCAAACCATTAAAATTCAATCAAGTCTTTATCGGTTTGGTTGGTTTGGTTCCGCTCCGATTTTCGATTTCGGAGAACCGTTGACAGCCCTAATTGTTAGTATGGAGCTGTATTTTCTATCTCCCATTTGGTGAAAATTCTATGGTCCATCTGTTTCTTAGATCCAATAATAAATTGCGAAAGTATTTTAATCTTATATATTTATTGTGAAATTTCTTTTTCGTGAAACGATCCAGTTTGAATAACTATAAATAGCACTAGAGATTGAACTAGAGTAAAGTAAAGTCTGTATGAAGCACTTCCTGCATAAACTAGAATGATAACCTTCGAGATCTAAAGGTGACAAATGAGAGCCGGTCCACACAATTTATTGCTATCATCTTTTTTTAGGTTGTATGTACGAGCGAGCAAGATGTTTTGGTTCTATAGTACTTATAGTTTTATGAGTTTTGATTTTCGATTCCTTTTCTGTATTTTTAAAACACGATTCTTATTTGATCTTCAAATGTTTTATGATCGGTTCCGATCTATACTTTTCGGATTTTTGAAATATATTTTCAAGACAAGGGTAATTTGGCTATGATGGTTTTTGTTTGAAAGTTTTTCGGAAGTACCACTTTCATAGGCGATGAGTTTCTTTATCATAATTTAGAAATCATGAATTTGGGGAGAAGTCATCTAAAAAATTAATATTAAGATATTGAGAAATTAAGAATTTTTTCGTATCTTTTTCTTCGGCTTCGTATTTTTTTCGAGAACATTCTAGATTTTTAATGTTGGAGATTCAAAATATATCCCCAACATATAAGATTGCTTTATTTCTGCTTGTATCTTTTAGTCTTGATTTCATCCGTGTTTTGTCACTTGCTTCAAGAATTTTATCCAAATTTCGATCCAAAATATAATCAACTTTAAGTGTTGCAACAAGAATGTAATATTGTTTTTCTATCGAATAAAATTTGAACCATCGAAACAATCCAAACGAATAAGGTCTTCATTCATCACCTTGATTGTAGCCATGTTTGTTTTCGCTGCCACGATACTAATTTTTTTTTATTATTAGAAAATATAAATATGGAAATAACACTTACAGGAATTGAACAAGACAAGTTGGTCGGAGATTTGCCGAAAAATCACTATAAACTATGAAAGCTTGAGACACGTATATGAATACGCTTTCAAAAAGGGTAAAGTACCATTTAAGACCCACAACCCTAACTATAATCAACCTAAGACCCATATTTTCATTATTCTTCGAGAAATACCCGTTTTAGTCAATTATTTACCATTGAAGGCCCAGTAATACCCTATATACCCTTACTCTATAATATAAAAGTCTTTTAGATCAATACTTCACCTTTTTTCCCCAATTCTCCCCTCTCTCTACGTGAATAGAACATCTCTAACTGTTAGGCGATTCTTCACTTTTTTACTCAATTTTCTTGTTTTTCTTTTGTTTTCGTATGTTTTTTGTTGTATTTTAGTTGATTTCGAAGTTTGATTTTGGATATCTATTTAGATAAGTCGATTTGTGTGTGGTAAGTTGAATTTTGATTTCGAAAATAGGGGTACTCGAGATCTGTTTTTGTTTCTGATTTGGTATTTACATGGTTTTTACGTTACTAATATAGTTTATATGTTGTATTTCAGTTAGTTTTTCGTCAACCTTAGTATGTTTTTGAGTTTCTGAAATTTATGTATCGAGTAAAACACAGGGGAAGGAGATGCAAAACGTTTGTATCTGTACGTACGAATAGTTGTAAAACGTGCAATTCTTCTAGAATGGTAGATGCAAAACACGATTTTGATAGATGCGAAACCTTTGTATCTGTACGTACGGATAGTTGCGAAACATGTAATTCTTCTAGAATGGTAGCTACAAAACACGAATTTGATGGATGCGAAATGTTATTTGTTATTTTAAATAGAAATTGAAAAAAAAAAACTCAAAACATATCATAAGTGGTACTAGTTTTGTTCGTCTTAAAAAACAAAACAAACGGTATTTTCAGATTTTTTTTCCTCAGTTACGGTTTAAAAGATACAGACTTTTAAAAATTTCAAATTTATAGGATAAACGAAGAAGATGCGAAACCTTCTTTGTTTTGATTGATGCGAAACCTTCTTTATTTTTCTAGATACGAAACCTTCTTTGTTTTGATTGATGCGAAACCTTCTTTATTTTTCTAGATACGAAACCTTCTTTATTTTGATAGATGCGAAACCTTCTTAATGTTGATAGATGCGAAACCTTCTTTATTTTGATAGATGCGAAACCTTCTTTATTTTGTTCGATGAGAAACCTCTTTGTTTTGGTAGATGCGGAACCTTATTTATTTTGATAGATGCGAAACCTTCTTTCTTTTGATAGATGTTAAACCTTTTTTCTTTTGATAGATGTTAAACCTTCTTTATGTTGATAGATGTAAAACCGTCTTTATTTGGATAGATGCAAAACCTTCATTATTTTGATAGACGCGAAACCTTCTTTATTTTGCTAGATGAGAAACCTCTTTGTTTTGATAGATGCAAAACCTTATTTATTTTGGTATATGCGAAACCAGTCACTAGATGCGAAACCATATAACTAAGAAACGTGTGTAAAATATTATTTTTTAAAAAATTCAAAACATATCATGAATGGTGTACTAGTTTTGTTCGTCTTAAAAAAACAAAACCAATGGTATTTTCGGACTCTTTTTCTAAGTTACGGTTTAAAATATACAAACTTTTGAAAAATAAAATTAAAAAAGAAAGAAAGAGAAGTTGGTTAATGTATTTTATATAGAGGGGTATTTAAGGTATAAATTCTCTTAAAATTTTTAGGTCTTTATCCGTAATAGGTTTATTAGATGGGTCTTTAATGGTAAGTCTCCCTATCAAAAAATAATTATTCAAATCTTCTGTATTGCTTAGATATTTTTTAAAAAACTTTTAGGAGATAATACGCTTTTATATTTGGATTACAAACAAAAAGAAAATCTAAATCAAAGTGATAGTGTTTGAATATCAAAGAGAGAGTATTCACATTTTTTTAGATTTGAGAAATTTTGT
Source organism: Limnanthes douglasii subsp. nivea (assembly GCA_036936605.1). Classification (NCBI taxonomy): domain Eukaryota; kingdom Viridiplantae; phylum Streptophyta; class Magnoliopsida; order Brassicales; family Limnanthaceae; genus Limnanthes; species Limnanthes douglasii. The sequence continues at coordinate 9,271,765 of JAUPFV010000001.1, read as the reverse complement.
TAAAATTATGTTTCCTTTCTTGAATAAAATACCTATTTATAGAAATGATTAATCCTTTACAAATGGTTAAAGTATTTTAGAAATATATAGGTAAGATCACAACCTTTCAGGAAGCTCATCTTAAGAGAAAAAAATGTTTCGAGAAAACATACACCTTTTCAGATTTATGGGCCTTTGCCGTGACCAACCCTATTCTGGTCGCAAAACCACAGTGTCATGTGGCAAGGCAAAATGCTTATCTTCTGTACTTTGCCGCAATCATGTGCTGATCGCGATGAAGACTCATTGGAACAAGTCTTCGTCTCTTTTCCACGATTAGCACGATCTTGATCACAAAAAACCTTCACTCGAATACTTCCAAGATTTTCATACTTTGTTTGTTTCATCAAGTCTGATGATGCGAATACTTCTTCCGATCATACATATTTAATCAACATTTCGAATAATCCTTCGCTTGATTAAATGTCATTTCTTTTATATATTTTTGAGATAAATCTTGCACATTTAATAAAATATCTTTCAGTTTGAATTTTAATTTAGTGTAAATATAGCAAAGTTAAGTCGAAAAATATTGGTAGTCGTAACTTTGAACCAACCTCTCATATGGCCTCACCAATGATCTCACACACGCAATTATTTTTATCAAACATTTATCCATATTTCATTTTAGAACTATTTTGGCCATGCTCTCTATATATTCCAAAACAATAACTTGAGAGGAACTCATTCTCTCATGACAGGTGACACCGGTTCTAGATTCTTATATGTACACCATTCTTATAATATATGCGTTATCATTAGAAGCACTTTCACACTTAGACCGAATTATATTAAATGTTCGTTTGAACTTATACTTCCATGGTAACAACCAACATATCTCACCCTCATCACAGATGAAACTCTACTTTATTTATATGTTGAACATTTCACAAATAACCCGTTGTTACCTGGTAAATTCGATGTTTAGATTTTCTATAGTCGAATTGGGTTGCAATTATTTGCAAAATAACCATTTCAAAAGTCTTAGTCCCATCCCTCTAAATGTAGAGTTTACCAATTCTCGAGCTAATGGTTTGGTAAAGAGATCCGCTAATTTCTCACTAGAACGTACGTATAAGACCCATATAATTCCACTTTGAATTAGTTGTCTAACATACTCATTTCATGTCTAGCTTCCCATTATATATTCTAGTATATGCCCTGCCTAATGTTTCTTGACTATCATAATGTATTTGTATAGCCATATTAGCATTTGAAGTGAATGGTATCTCCAATAAGAGATATCTTAACCATTTAACCTCCTTACCCGTTGCAACAAATGATATGAACTTTCACTCCATATTCGAGTGATATATACACATTTATTTCATTGATCCCTACGAAACCGCACTACCTGTAAATGGGAACACCCACCCTGTAATCAATTTGTTATCGATTATACTTGTGATACAATGTGCATCCGTATACCCCTCAGGCACTCTGGGAAAATTAGAATATTGGAGACATATGTCTTCAGCCTTCTTTAAGTACCCTAAGATCCTTCCAGTTGCATTCTAATGTTCCGTACGTGGATTACTCATAAATTAACTTAATATACTAACACAAAATATATATTCGCTCTAGTGCATAAAGCCATATACATTAAGCTTCTTATAATACTAGCATATTTGTAGTTGAGTATCGTTTTTCTTTCATTTTCCAAACTTTAAACTAAGATTAAAGCATGTTCGTGCTTCTTTGAATTTTAGATGTTTGAACTTATCAAATATATTCTGGACATAATGAGATTGATTTAAGGCATAAACCCACTATTTTGAATACTTTAATTTCTAAATAGTGCATACTTCATTAAGATCCTTCGTATTACAAGTAGACAATAAAAGCCTCTTTGTTTTATTAATTCAATTTATATCATTACTTAATATAAGAAAATCATCTACATATAGACACACAATGACTATTACATCACCAAAAACTTTAGTGTATAAACATTTGTTCGTCGTATTTTGTCTAAACCCGTTGGATATAATGGCACGATCAAACGTTTCATGACACTTCTTAGGTGTTGGTTTAAGACCACATAATAACTTAACAAGCCTACGAACCTTAGACTCATTCCCTAGAAGTAAAAATACCTTGGGTTGCTTCATATAAACCTCATCACCGAGATATCTATCTAGCAAAGCCGTTTTGACATCCATTTGGTGATTTTTTTTTATTCAGATGTAATTGCAAAGAGAATCCTAATGCTTGTTGTCCTAGACAACGGAGCATAGGTGTTAAAATAATATATTCCTTCTTTTGACCGAAAATTGTTTGCTACCAATCTTGCTTTGAAAGCTTGAATGGTTCTATTAGTGTGGCATTTCTTCCAAAATACCCACTTACAACCAATTGGTCTTGAACCCGAAGGTAAGTCCATTAACTCACAAATGTGATTAGATATTATTGAATTAATTTCTTCATATATGACTTATTGCCGAATGTAGTATATTGAGATGTTATTTCTTCTTTAAATGATTTAGGACCGTATTCTAAAGAAAGAACTACCAAAATTTTCCTGGTGATTTCTTCTCAACTTCCTTATAGTAAACATAAGAAATTCTTTGAGAGTCTGTCTCATCAAATCCTAAATTTTTAGGTCTCTTTTTCCTTTGACTCCTACGAGTTTCTCGTAGTTGCTAAAAGTCGTTTCCTTGTTTTCAACAACCGTTTACATTTTATTATCATCATTTAATTTGGATTCAAAGCAATTCACTTCTGGTGATTCAAATACCACATTAGATTTCAAATCTGATAACTTATAAGCTTTGCTATTGGCCGCATAATCAATGAACATACAACTTATAACTTTATGACGTAACTTTATTCTTCTTGAATCCGTGTTTTAGCAAAATACTAAAAACTTCCACAGTTTAAATAGTTTATGTTTGGGTTTATTTTTTCTTCCTAATAACTCATATGGAGACATTCTGTGTTATAGTTTCCGCTACTCAAACTTGAACAATTATCCCATGTTTCCGCTACTCAAAATGTGATATAGTTTTTAGTATTTTGCTAAAACACGGATTCAAGAAGAATAAACCCAAACCTAACTTTATTTTTCTTGAATCCGTGTTTTAGAAAAATACTAAAAACTTCCACAGTTTAAAATAGTTTATGTTTGGGTTTTTTTCTTCTTCTAATAACTCATATGGAGACATTCTCTATATGAGTTTTAGACTCATTCCCTAGAAGTAAAAATCCCTTGGGCTTTATCTATGATATAGTTTTTATTATTTTGCTAAAACACTTCTTCAAGTTTGTTAAATACTAACTTTATTCTTCTGAATCCGTGTTTTAGCAAACTTCAAGTTTATGCATCTCTCAACGAATTTATAACACTTTTTATTCATCTTTAATTCTACACATAACTCATATTTTTCATACGAAGTTATATCATATTTTGTAAGTCTAGTTTTCACAATTTTATTTATTGGGCTATATCTTATATGAGCAAGTGTATTATGCCATAATAACTATTCATTACCAGAGCAAGAGTAAATAAAGTTTTTCACTTCATCAATAATAGTTTCATGAGTATATAGTTTCACCGTGTTGTTACAAGAGTACGCATTTCCAAAAAATGTTCCACTCTTAGACAAAACAAGGTTACCGGATTCGGCCCCCAAACGGGTTTCCGAGTTGGTTGAGTTAGGCATGTTTGTGACCAAAGGTCATGAGTTCGAGTCCCTCTGCATATGCTTTCTTCGCTGATCCTGTCACCTTGTGTGGTTTACCATCTGGCGTTGATTTGCAGGCTATTGCGTCAGACTGAGGGTTTACCCTGCGCGCACTCATTGCACTCTGAGTAGCGGTTGTGGGTTCCCTCCGAAAAAAAGGTTACCGGATTCGTACACGTACTGAATTCCAACTTTAGACAATAGATCTCCAGAAACTACATTTTTTTAGATTTCTAAAACATACAATATATTTGTAAGAACAATTTTCTTTTCGCTTGTAAATACCAACTTTACATTTCCACGTTTCTCAACCTTAAACTTATTTGTGTTTCCCATATGCACCTCCTTTATGCTATTGCTTGCTTCCATTATTTTGAAGAATGATTTTTCGTGGGAGACATGAACAAATATACATATATCATATCACCATCCCAAAGTCTTATCTTCAATGGCATTGACTTCCATCAATATTGCGTTGATTTTTTCTTCCATATAATTTATGCTATCACCCTTCCTCATTAGGTTGCATGTACGAGCAAAATGTCTCGGTTTGCAACACATTAAATAATTTCCATTTACACTCGTAGAAGTATTTTTTTTGTTGCCAACTAATTTTTGCCCAAATTTATGTTTCTAACTTTGACTATATTGAATTTACACTCCTAAAGGCTTTGATATTTGATTCTTATTCCGCATCTCTAGCACAAGATTCTTCGTCAATCCTCAAATATTTTTAGATATGCTCCAAACTATACTCTTCGGATTTATAAAATATCCTCTTCCAATAGTTTTTCCCAAGATATAGGAAACTTTGCTATGATTTCGTCCACTTGTATTTTCTTTTCATAAGTACAATTTTTACATATACAAATTAACCCCTATCATTCCTACGTGGTGTCAAATATTTAGGCGGAAATAATGGTTCACATTTATTGTTCCTCCATATATCATTCATGGATACCTCAAAATATTCAAACACCTCTCATTTTGAGCAGCTGTCTTTATTATGGATATATATATATCTTTAGTTATAATAGATGACTTTTATATTCCATAACCATTTAGATTTGAATTCTTATGATATGAACTAACATATACCCTTTGCTTTCTTAAGCAAGTGAGATATGAGAACCCGACAAGGTATACCTCATTTATTACGTGAATATTCCATATGCCTAATGATCAAACATGGTAATTATATTTTGGGTCATGCTAAAATCACCCAAAGTGTATCTATCCCCAACCAAAAAATGCCTTTGACCAAGCTTTGAATTTTTGAATACCAAATTTACCCATAAGTTTGATTTATTTGCAAAACTGCCATTAATGAAAAAAACTACTAAGTGTATCATATTCTCACCCAATTTAAAAAACAACCTAATTTACTAAGCCCACCCATAAAAAACACTTTCAATTACTAGATTAAACCTGATTTTCCTACCATTTATGATGTTCTTAGGGTAAAAAACATGATAGGACTCTTATGTTTGTTAATTGTCTCACATCAGTCCCTTTCCTTTACCTTTGTAATAAACAAGTCCACCACGTTTTAAAAAACGTAACAAACAAATCTTTTTTGTAATAAACAGGTCCCTCGTGGTTGTAATAAACACGTCTCTCACGTTTTCAATTTGTAATAAACATGTCCCTCACATTTAAAAAGAAAAGAAATGTTGGTTGCGTTTTTTAAAATGTGGGGGACCTGTTTATTACAGAAGTAAAAGAAGGGGACTGACGTGAGACAGTTGACAAACATGAGGGACCTCTCATGTTTTTTAGCCGATGTTGTTAGACAAACTTGTTGAACATACAAACCTTCTTCAAGAATATTCAAACTTTTTCTCCAAACTTTTTCCAAATTCTTTTTAGCAAAACACAAGATTAGACATGACTCAACCAGAATATGAGATTAGCATGGAAGAGCTACGTTCGCCGAAGGTGGAAAAAGAGCTTCATTCACTGGACAAGGAGGTTAAATCGCGGAAAAGATAACAACGATTTAACTTTCTTTTAGAATTCGGTTGTGGTGCATCTTCGCACCACCGGTTCTATGTTCCTTTTATCTCAAATTCAAACCTAATTATCTTTCAAATGAATTATAAATACAAGTGTCCAAACTATTTCCATGTCATGTTCGAAATAGCCGTACTTTCTGTTAGATTATATATTTCGACTATAAGGTTGAATTACATCATGCTAGATATAATAAAAAAAATTACGTCACCAATTATACACACAAACCTTTCGGTACCAACATTTCAATATCCAAATATTTTCCAAATTGACGTAATTGTTTTTTTAAAAAGTGCTTAACTTTGGATTTAGCTTAAGAAGATATCAAACTATGGATTCCAACTCTGGATTGAAATCCAATCCATGTGCTGATTCTGTACGTAACTAGTTTCTATCAACACCAAACCATCGAGACTGTTAGATCAATCTCATGCACAATCCACTGGTCAACACAAACCAAAACAACACAACTATAACTCTTCACGTGTTTACTCTCCATCTACCACTCCATAATATAAAAATAAACATAGGAAGACTAATATATAACTATATATCCGTCGATCTTAATTTTTAATAATCATACACTATATAAACCCTCGAGCTACAGAGTCCAGACTCATAAAAAACAGAACCACTTTATTAAAGCAACCCAAAAATAGTTTTTAAAAACATCTACAATGGTATCTACTGTCCTAAATGGAAATCCTCCCAACTCCAGGGTCGAGAGCTTATCCAACAGCGGCATCCATTCGATCCCGAAAGAGTACATCCGCCCGCAAGAAGAGCTCAAAAGCATTTGCGACATTTTCGAGGAAGAGAAAAAACTCGACGGTCCACAGGTAGTAATAATAATAATATGTACTATCATGATAATATAGTAAAAATATGAAAATTTTCTGACTATGCGAGTGTAGATACCGACGATCGATATCAAAGAGATTGATTCGGAGGATGCGGCTGTTCGTGCCAAATGCCGAGATGCCTTGAAAGTAGCTGCGATTGAGTGGGGTGTGATGCAGCTTACTAACCATGGGATACCGAATGATTTGATTGAGAAAGTTAAGTTAGCAGGACAGAAGTTCTGCGAGTTGCCGGTTGAAGAGAAGGAGAAATATGCTAATAACCAAGCTGAAGGTAAAATTCAAGGGTATGGTAGTAAGCTCGCTAACAATGCTTCTGGTCAGCTCGAATGGGAAGATTACTTCTTTCATCTTATATTTCCAGAAGACAAGAGAGATTTGTCTATCTGGCCTAAGACACCAACTGACTACATGTAAGTTTTGTTTTCGTACTAGGGTCTAACTTATACTTCATCAAAACTAACCTATTATGTGATGTAGCGAGGCGACAAGCGAGTACGCGAGGCAGTTGAGAGGCCTAGTGACGAAAGTCCTTTCGATTCTTTCTCTAGGCCTCGGGCTAGAAGAAGACAGGCTTGAAAAAGAGGTTGGTGGGCTCGACGAGCTACTCCTTCAGATGAAAATTAACTACTACCCAAAATGCCCTCAGCCGGAGCTGGCTTTAGGCGTGGAAGCGCATACGGACATATCAGCGCTCACGTTCATCCTCCACAACATGGTCCCCGGTCTCCAACTCTTTTACGAGGGAAAATGGGTCACTGCAAAATGCGTACCTAATTCTATCATTATGCACGTTGGTGACACGATCGAGATCCTGAGTAATGGTAAGTACAAGAGTATCCTCCATAGGGGACTCGTGAATAAAGAGAAAGTTAGGATCTCGTGGGCTGTTTTTTGCGAACCACCCAAAGAGAAAATTATATTGAAGCCCTTAGACGAGACGGTGACTGCTGACGAGCCTGCTAAGTTTCCGCCGCGAACTTTTGATCAGCATTTGCAGCATAAGTTGTTTAGGAAAGCTCAAGAAGCGCTTCTTGGTAAGTGAAAAGTTCGGAGAAGAATGGTTGGCAAACGCTTTATGATGGTGTTCTCGTTAGGCTGGCATGGCCTTTTGTTGTTGCTGTTGGATTTGTCTGTTATGAGTGCTTTGTTATTTGTCATCGTTTAATAAATTTGGATTGTTGATGCCTAGTAAAATAAATCATATGTTATTGATTTATATGTTCGAGATCGCATCCGAAATTGTTATGAACTATAAAATTATAAACCGGTCATTCTACGAACTAATTCTTTTTCCATTTATCGAACACTTCATCGACTTTATACTTTCCAATACATAAAGTCAGATAACAGCAGAAAAGGTCGAAAAACATAACTGTTAATCAGGTCGAAAAAACAGATGACAAGGGTTTATTCTCAAAGAACGCCTTTAAATTGGTTAAGACCAGCTCCTGCAAAGCAACAAACGACTCGGGCGTCCACACGGCCTGGTGTGGAGACAAAACCACATTGTCTAACTCAATCAACTCTTTAGGCACATGTGGCTCGTGCTCGAACACATCAAGGCCTACACCACTGATGTCTCCTTTAACCAAGAACTGAACTAGCTCAGTTTCGTCGATCAAAGGACCGCGTCCAACATTGATGATGACCCCGGATTTTCCTAACGCAGTCATGACATCACGGTTAATGATGTGGTAAGTCTGTGGCGTGAGAGAGCAACAAAGGATCAGAACGTCGGTATTGGCTGCGAGATCGTGGACGTTGGGGTGGTATGTAAATGGAACATCGGACTTGTTGCTTCTCGAGTTGTAGGAAATTATGCAGCCGAATGATTCAAGCCGTTTCGCAATTTCTTTACCGATGTTTCCTAATCCCACAATGCCTATTCTTCTGGCTGATAGCTAATTACAATGATATCAAAGATTGTTAAAGAACTGCATATGTAAGACATTCTAGTGATGATTATGGTAGTTCTGTCTATTGTCCAGATTCCGACCAAAACAGTTCAGATCGGCTTTGGACATTAGATAAACCGAGTCAATTAGATCCATCATGAATAGGGCTGTCGGTTCCTCGGAACCGAGAACCGGACCAAACCTTAACGGTCCGTTACGCGCTTCCATCTTAAAAACAGAAATCGACAAGGAACCGAAACAACAAAACCGGTTCGGAACTGAATCGGTTGAACCGGAACCGAAATGATAAAACCGGTAAATCGATAGAATCGATACGGAACCGAACCGATAAAATTGATAAACCTCTAGAAACCGATAAAAAACCGAACCAATAAAACCGATACCCGATTAATTTATTATTATTAATAATTTTTTATGCATTAAATTTTCAAAATTAATAGTTAATTACCCATTTTTAATAAAAAAATTCAAAGATTAAATTCTACTTTGATTTTTATATTATTTATTTATTTAAAATAGTTAAAAATTAAATTTTAATTAAATTTAATTTATTTAAAATAACCGGATCTGAACAAAACCTGATTCAACCGAACACCGACCGAACCAGAACCGGACCGGACCAAAAATTTAAAGGTGCAATCCGATTCTAAAACTGAAAGCTTAGCGGTCCCAACTGAACCGATAATCTGTCCGGTCCGGTTCCGGCGAAACCCAGACTGAACCGGACTAATAAACACCCCTAATCATATATATTTGAAGGGGTAAAAAGAGAGAGACCTTGTGACCAAGTGGATGATACTCTCTCTCGACCGGCCACGCACCACCGCGAACAAACCGATCAGCAGCGGAAACCCTCCTCAGAACGTCGATTAAGAGCCCAACCGCATAATCAGCAACGTCCTCACAAAAAGCATCACTCGTGTTGGTGATGGTTATGTTCCTCCGCCTCAACTCCGCCAGATCGATCCTATCGAGACCGGCGCTGGTCCCGACAACGAGCTCTAACCGAGGAAGAAGCGAGAGAAGCTCTGCGGTTAAATAAGCTGGCTTTACGCTTACCAGCACCCGAACTGATCGGGCCTCTTCGTCGCGCAAGAGGAAAGACTCGTTGGTCTCGTCATCGTCCGGCTCGAGTAAATGGAAATGAGGTCTTATGAAGTCTGTGAGCTCCCGGAGCTTAATAGCCGGGAGGCGGTGTATTAGAACCGGTGGCTGTTCTCCTTCGTGTTTAGATTGGTTTGTGGCCATTATTTATGTGGTACTTCAATTTGCTACGTTTATCAAACCATCTTACAGCATCCTGATTATCTGTGAATAGTCATTTTCCATTTTGTTAACTAATTCACATTTTCACGTTTTGTTGTTGTTGTCTTTTCTAGTTCTTTTCAAACCAAAGAAAAATATCAATAGAGTTTTATTGTTTACTCTATATCTATATCTATCTATATATATATATATATTTATAGAAAACCTCAACCTTATCACTGACTAAAGAAGCACAATAGTTTGAGGTAAGACTCAAGAATAAAATAAGGGCTAAACGCAATAAAACCAAAAGCTTAATTAAATATTATTTCATTCTTTTTTACACTTCCAAGCTTTCTTAGTTTCTCTCCTATCTTCTCCTATTTGACTAACCATTGCATGAGCTTGAAACAAATCCCTATCGAAATATTATTTCATTCTTCCTTCAAATCCACTCCAACTAAACCCTAAAAACATCCGGTCTTTGAAGCAGTCTTCTGCAAATCAGTACTTTCCATCAGAAAGCATCTTAAAAAAGCTTTGATTTTGATCTCACAACCAAAGCCTTAGCTAGAAATTAAACAAATTAAGCAGAAGGAGAGCTTATGTAGCATAAACCCAGACTTTCAAGGAGCACTATCAGCAAAGGGTTCGGGACATTAAAAATGAGAGAAATGCTTTCTCTTTGCATTTCAATGTCCATTTACAGAGCCAGTCAGCAGCTCTATTCTGCACTCGAGAGACATAAGAAATCGACATAAAAAGTAAAAGAAGATTTTTGCATATAGGGATTATAGATTTTAGATACCAAAGATTTTTTCTTTTCTCTATAATATTAATCAGGGCCAAACAATCTGTCTCATTATCGACATTAACCCAGTTCTTTTCTCTGCAGATCATAAGACCTTCAGACAACGCTCTGGATTCAGCGACCAGAGGCGTTAGCTTTCCAAAACGTCAACCTATTTAAGGCAGGTATTGAAACACTTTTGTCTCCAAAAAACCTGCTCAGTTCTCAGGGCTTTTAAATGCATAACAATTGCTTTCATGAGATTTACATTAGATATATGATCATTATCTCTCAGATGAACTGCACCCATACTCTCTACATTTTCCTCAACCTCTTTCACTTTGCTGAAAACATTACCAAAATGACTTATATTCCAAGTCTTCAAACAGTTCTTAAGCCCTTTCAACTTAAACCAGAAAACTTCATTAAGCAGAGCATTGAGATTTAGCTTCCAGTTCTGTTCAACAGTTCTAAGAAAAGTATCATCAGTAGACCAAACATTTAAAAATTTAAAACTTTTTTTATTGTTGTTACAAGTGTTACTTATATTAGAGAAGGAAATAAGAAGGGGCGCATGATCAGAACAAGTTTTGACCATGTTGATAAGCTGCGTATAGTTGAAAAGATTATGTCAATTAGAATTAAATAACACATGGTCTAATCTTTTTCATTTCAGATTCTTGTTCCAGGTGAATTTGGAGCCCACAACTCCAGCATCTTCAAGATGGCAGCCACTCATGGTATTCACAAAATCTTCTACACTATTCTGGGAAAGAGAAGCACAACCCATTTTCTCATCCACAGAAGCCACCACATTGAAATCACCCATGGTAAGCCAAGCCTTGATTTTTGTTGAAAAATTCCTAAGCTTAGGCCACAAAACACCTCTTTGAATTCGATCACACTTAACATAGACCACAGTTACTAAGAAAATATTATCAACCCCAGGATAAGAAACCTCCAAATGAAGATATTGGTCATGATTATCAAAAATATTTATATTAATATCCTTGGCCCAGAAAATCCAGATTTTGTTAGCAGTATTAGCAGAGAAATTAGGAAACCCAAGTCTAACAGCAACATCACTTTCTACCTCCACTTTAGCCATAGGTTCATGAATAGCCAAAATCTTAACCTTTTCTTTGAAAATGATATCTTTCAATCTACCAATAGTAATATTGTTATTCACACCACGCACATTCCAATTTAAGTCTCTAATCATGATCAGAAACAGACTTATTCTTTTTCTTTATCCATAAGAAATGCAGAGATTTTAGAACCCTTTTACTTCGCATTTTTCTTTTGTTAATAGATTTCAATTTCTTTTGCAGGATATTGACGAAACCTTGATCAGTAGGAGAATTCAAAGTGATCTTTCTAACAGGAGAAGAACACTCACTTCCAATGTTACCTTGCTTAGGTGAGTTCCTAACAGAATGCAAACTACTGTAATCTTGAGAGATCTTGGATTCCATGTCTTAATTAAGATTTTCCAACATATCAATGATTTCAATATCTTCTTTTTGAGTTTTGTTAACATTTACAGAATCTTTCGTCTCTCCTTGAGAATCATCTAAAGCAATAACAGCTTAAAGAACATCCTTATCTGCCTCTGTGGAACTCAAAACATCCTTACAATTCCCATCATTACCAGACGTTCTTGAAGATAAAGAATTCTTTTTAACAACTATAGACTTTAACTTAGGAATATAAACTTGATTGTAACTTAGATTACAGTTCTTACCTTTATCATCAATCTTGTAAACATTTTCCTTAGTAGTCAATAAAGTATCAGTTTCTTTCTGTCCTTTACTAATTCACTTTCTATTCAATCTTTTACTCTGAATCTTTTTTAACTTCAAACAATCATTTATCCCATGGCCAAGATGATAACAAGAAGAGTAATAGGCATGAAAATTTATGTAAGAAACAGATAACCAACAACCATCATTTCTTCGAAACCCAACCCAGATTCTATTATAAATCTTAGCAGAAACATCCATCTCAGCTAAAGCAACAACAACATTATTAAAAGCTCTGTTTTTTTCGAGGGAAATCTATCTTGTATGGCAGTCCAATAGTGGTTACAATATCAGTTAAAACCTTCTTATTATACAGATACTCTGGGATCTTTTCAATTCTCAACCAAACTAAAAAAACAGGACTCTCAAATTTAACATCAAAGTCAGGATTCCATCGGAGAACCCTCATAGTGGAACTTCTGATCGTCCAAACATTCCTTGCCCATACTTTAGAAACATCATCCTTCTTGTCGAATTCCATAATGATATATATGAAGTCTTATTTAAAGACACTGCAATTACCTATAAACTTTCTTGAAATAAGAAATTGATCAATATCAGATTGTTTAGGCAATCCGTAGGGAAATTTGCATATAATCAAGATTTTTGAAGAATTCATTAGCAAATCCTTAGCCTCGCTGGAATACTGAATGGTTATATGATCTCTCTTATCATTTACCATTTCAGGAGTTAACTTGACACTTAAATCCATATTTATATCTTTAACAACGTCTGCATAAGATTTTATGAAGTTTCTGGATTTACATTGCAGGACGGAAAATTATATTCCTCAAATATATCATTGTTATAAGAGTTGGGTTAAAGAGAATGGAAAGCAAGCATCTAAATAACAACAACAATGTTTCCAAGGTTGATCTCTTGAAGGCTAATATCATGTATATTAAATCCATTAGAAATAAGGAGAGCTTCTGGCAGCAGAAGTGTTATAATAGTTGGCTTAAAGAAGGTGATGGTAACACTAAGCTTTACCATGCTTATGTTACCAAGATGAGAAGGTGTAATACAATCAAGGGGATCAAAGAAGATGGAGTATGGATCCAGAATCCTACTGATCTTGCTAACTCTGCTGAATCTTTCTTTAAAAGTTCTTTAGCTTCTAATACTTATACTAACAAAGATGAGGAAGAGTTTTTAATGCAGGATGCTATCTTTAATAACATCCCAGCCTTGTCTCTGATGAAGATAATGCTTCCATTCTCAGGCAAACCAACAAAGAAGAAATTTGGAAAATCATCACCAATATGAGCAATGGCAGTGCAGCTGGTCTTGACGGGTTTAATATTTTTTCTTTAAAACTTGTTGGACTATAATCAATGATGACCTTTGCAAGGCCTTAAAATCATACCTTACTGGAAAAAATATTCCTTGTGGTGTTTTCGCCACTGGTATTTGTTTGATCCCAAAGTGTCCTAATCCTACTAGTTGGAACAATCTTAGACCGATAAGTCTTTGTTCTATGTTCAATAGAATCTTCTCCAACTTAATTAACTCTAGAGCTAACATCTTACCTAACATTGTTTCCAAGATGCAGGGAGCCTTTGTTAAAGGAAGACTCATCCATGAGAACATCTTAATCACGAAGGAAATGATCCATGACATAAACAGAAAACCAAAAACAGGAAATGTCATGATACAACTTGACATGTCTAAAGCGTTCGACAGGATGCCCCATGTATTTATACTTAAAGTTCTTTATTGCTTTGGATGTTCTGATAACCGTGTCTCTCTAATTAAGAACATGATTTCAAACGTTCATATATCTATCCTAATAAATGGATTTGCCATAGGTTACTTTCACCAGAAGAAAGGATTAAGGCAAGGAGACCCTTTGTCTCCTAGCCATTTTATCCTTGCTGAGGAGGTTCTTCTTCGAGGCCTTTACAACACTAACAAAAGCCTTTAATATGATTCAAGATCTAATTACCTCGTGCCTTGCTTGGCATTCGCTGATGACATTTTGATTTTCACCAAATGCAAGACAAATTCTATTGCTGTTTTGAGCAAGTTTATGGAAAAGTATCAGCTGATCTCCGCTCAAGCTATCAACAAAGAGAAAAGAAAGTTAATTATTTCCAACAAAGCTAATCATTCCAACATCCGCAACATAAAGATCAACACTAGATTCAACACTGACACGCTTCCTTTCAACTATTTCAGGATCACTCTTGCAGGAAACAATAAGGGAAGAATTTATCTTCTCTACTTGATAAGATTTATGATAAAATTGCTGAGTGGGACCTTAATAATCTTTCCTTTGGGGGGAGAATGACTCTTATAAACTATGTTTTAATGCCTATCACCTATTATTGGATGCATAATACACTTATGCCTAATACCATTATTAAGAAAATTGAGTCATGCTTTAACTAGTTCTTATGAAGGTCTAATTTTAATGAGAAGGCTATCCATTAGTCCTCCTGGAATCACCTTTCCAAACCCTTTGCTGAGGGTGGTTTGAACATAAAGAACTTGAATGATATTCAAATAACATTTTCGCAAAAACTGTGGTTCATTTTCAGGAAAAAACAATTGTCTATGGTCCTCTATTATGCATAAGATCTACTGCTCAGACACTTATGCTATAAAATCAGTCGCAAAAACACTGATTCAACAGTTTGGAAAAGACTTACAGCTATTGAACCTACAACTGAGAGAAATATAAAGTGGAAGCTTGGTCAAGGTTGCATGGATTTCTAGTTGGAAGAATGACATGACCTTTCTACTGTGATAAGTGATTCTAACTCTTACAATTTGTACCTTAATGTTTGTGTCAAAACTTTTAGGAAAAACAATAACTAGGACTACAATTTTCTTCAAAACTTCCTTACTAGTGATAGAATCAATCACTTATCTAAGTATAGAATTAATCTTGATAAAACTGACAAAATCATACGTAAAATTTCTAACAATCAGGATTTCGATACTAAAACTACATGGGAAAGTACTAGAACTACCTATACTAAATCTGGTCTCTTCTTCAAGATATGGAGTCCTTCTATCCCTAAACAATTTTCCTTCCTTTGCTGGAAACTTTTAAATGCTTTATTCCCATTGATAACAATCTTATGAAAAGGCATATTCAAATGGCCTCCAAGTGCCAATTCTGCAACAGTTGCGAAGAGAAGAACCACCTCTTTGTAAGTTGTTATTTCGCTTGGCAACTATGGAACTATTTCAGCTGCATTTTTAAAATAACGATTGGAAGGTTTATGGTCATTTCCCATATCATTCACTCCTGGTTCTGGTTGACTAATAACAAGAGACACATTACTCACATCATTCCCCAAATAATCTGTTGGGTTATTTGGAGAAACAGAAACTTGTCCAAGTATTCGGGTTCTCCTGAAACTGTTAAGAGTGCTATTGATAGAATCATTTACATTATTAATAGTATGGACATGTCTAATATGTTATCTTACAAGCTATGGTCTAATGCCCATCTTGCTGGTGCTATTATAGGTTGCAAATCGATTGAAAACAGAAAGAAAACTCCTAGATACCTTAGATGGATGACCCCAAATCTTGGCAGGATGAAACTTAACGTGGATGGAGCGTGTAACTCTTTGGGGAAGCTAGCGGAGGAGTTCTGTTCAGAAACTCTGATGGAGATATTGTTCTTGGTACTGGAATGCTGCTGGGAAAACTAAACCCTCTCTTTGCTGAAATCAGTGCTCTTCTTGAAGGATTGATTATTGTAAGAAAAAAAGGATTGAAATAGACGTTGAGTCCGACAACTTAGCTCTGATAAGCCTCATCACCAATAGAAATGAAGCTTGGTACCTTCAGTCTTCAATGAACATGTGCAGAAATCTGATTCATCCTAAGATGAATATTTTTATATCTCTTGAATTCAAAACCAATGTTCAAATTGGATAGCTAAGAGAGTTTTTATCAGCATGAAAAATCTTTATTTCTCCAGCTCTAATGCTCCGAATGAATTAAGAACAATAGTTTTACTTGAAAGTCTTGGATTGGGCTTTGTAACTTGACTCGATTTTGGTAATTTTGAAAGATCGAAGTTTGATAGTGCTTTCTTTAAAGATGTCTCTTGTGCTAGAAATTTGAAGATTTCAATTTGAATTGTCGGAAGGACTCTTTTTGGAAATATTTCCTTTAGTCCTCTTATTTGTAATTTCCTTCAATTAAACAAAAAGTCTGTATTTTTGTTCAATTTAGTAATAAAAGTCTTTATTTGCTTAAAAAAATATATCGTTGTTTTAAATCTCCATGATAGAGATGAAGAACAAAGAAGATGATTATTAAAAGGAATTAGTAGAATCAATTTGAAGCGTAATAGCTATTGATGAAGAGAAGAAGAAAAACTTGAAAACTAGAGTCTTCTTGAGGAAGAAGAAGACCTTCTTGAGAGAGAATACTATATGCTATATTAATTACGATATCAAATTGTTCACTCTATATAGGTCTACTATATAAATATATTTTCATCCGTATGAAACCAACCACTTAATTTAAAAGGGTATAAATTTCAAAGCTTTATTGACGATCTATCTTAAATAAGCTCAAAACATCTGTTTTAGTTTCATATTCTTCTTTCAACAAATCTATTTTAGATCGGGGAAACAAATTTTTCTATTCCATTAATGAATTCATTTTCATATTTTTCTTTCAACAAATCTATTTTAGATTAGGTAAACAAATTTTTTTATTTCGTTAATAAATTCATCGGAGCTCTAATCTTCCACCCATCCTCCGTGAACATAACACCATAATCATTTTGAAAATTCATATTAGAATCGATACCCTGCTATTACCACCTCCACAAATCATTTGATTTATTCTCAAAAGAAAAACAAAGAACAACCAAATTTTTTGTAACTGAAAATATGATGCTTACCTCTGCTTGGCTTAATAGAAGCATGGATGCAAACAAACATAAGAGTCAAACATATCGGAGAAGAATATATAATTATTTTGTACACATAAAACTTTTGAACTCCATCGAAGTCAGGTTTCATTGCAAAATCGGTAGTCTCATATTTAACAAACTGTAAACAATTTTTATGGTTGTTATGCTCCAAAAAAGACGTAGAGTGGTATCAATGAACAAGATAAGGCATGTATTTGTTTATGATCAAAAGTATATTTTACTCTGGTGAATTTGATTTTTTTTCTAATTCAATGTATTACATTGTTCTCATTATTTTCAACTTCTTCACGCAAAATCAATATTTAGTAAGATGTATGGATCAACATTTACACTTGATTATTGTTGGACTGAATTAATATTCCACACAAAATCTTTAGATGAAGGTAAAATAAAAGAATAAAAGTTCATTTATAAACTCATATCTCTTACAAATACATTGAACTTGGGGGAATATAGTAATTTTGATGATTCCCCACAAAGATTGAAAATTTATGACTGCGCGGAATCTCCATAGCCAATTTTTGTTTTTTGATTATGTAAAGCTTATGTCGTAGAAGCTGACATCGGGCTATTGGTATTTTATTTGCATCTTCCTGGCAGCTATCTTCCTTTCTTCTGGTCTTGAATAAATTAATAGATATAAAAGTTGCAAAATGACTTCTAAAGATAAAGAAAAAACAAGGCAAACATATGATACTTCAATAATAGAGCTCGTTGGGTCAATCAGAGAAGAAATGAAACAATATTAAACAGTGAAAATATATTTTTAGAGAATGCATATCTTCAATATTAAGAGTAAATAACATTTAGAAATAAAAAATGATATTAAAAGAAACAGATTGATATGGAGGAACGAAAAATCTTATAGCGTTCGGAAGGTTAACGATTATGGTTCAGCCGTTTAGTATTGGTTTATTTAATTATTTTAGGTTAAAAAATTTTCAGATTCGTTTTTGTTTGTTTGAAATTTTGAATTCGACTTCTACCGATTAATGCTACTTGTAGATTATGGTTATCATCGTTTATTTATATTTGTTGTGGTTTATTATTTTTGTTTTTATTTATTTTTTGAGTTGATTTTTACAGCTAGTATATAATTCTGTTGTATATGTGGCATTTAGCTTCATCATGGGTTTTCAACTATTGTATATGTGGATTCAGCTCCTGTATATGTAAGATTTACCTTCATCATAGTGTTTTTTTGTCTTAAGTACATATTTACTAGTTAGCTATTTGCTTCCACTTTTAATATTTAGATGTCATGAGAAAGTAATTCTGAGATTCTGGTGCGTAAAAGTGTATGGATCTATGAAGGCTGCATATATGGTTATCAAGGTACGAATTCTAGAAAATCCATACTAATGTTTTCTCATATAGAATTATAAGATTATGATCTTGAATCCGTTCACAATTTTAAATTTCTTATATATATATATATGTAAGTGACATATACTTGAAGAGTTGATAGTTTTTGTTGTTGTCCATTTACAATAAATGATAAAAAACTTTCGTATGATAATGCTAATTCTGATGTAGCCCAGAAAGTCCAAACAAAAGCCTTGTTTATTTTATTTTATTTTATTAAAATATCTTATGTATTTAAATCAAATCTTATACCAAACTGATGACGCAGCGAAAAGAGAAGAAGAAACAACGATAGATGAAACCCTAATTCAAGGGTAACATGATGCAACCATAATCTAAGGGTAACAAAGAGTGAAATTTTCAGAGATAAAAAATCTATTATTCCAAAAACTTCAAAATAACTTAAGGCATATGAGGCTTTATATAATAGCTTCTCAAAACCCTAAATTATAATAGAAAGAAATAAAATAAATATTTTAAAATAAAATATTATAAAATCAAATCAAATCTTAATATAATTAGATTTGATTTAAATACATAAGATATTTGAATAAAATAAAATAAAATAAACAAGGCTTTTGTTTGGACTTTTTGGGCTACATCAAATTCCTACTTAGGATGTACAAATTTAAGTACGATCTTAAGTAAATCTAATATATTTTTAAAGTTTTTTAAGGTTTAAAGTATGCTCTTTGTAATTTTAAGATTTGTTTTTTAATTTAATTTTAAGAGGAATATTAATTTTTGTAATGTGTGGACTTACTTTGGTGGCCTACTAGTTTACGTTGTAGCATTTCTCTTTCTTATCTTACCTTGTATACATAAAGGTGTTGCCTATTCTAATAAATGCTTACTATGTTCATAAATCTAGGTAGAATATTTTAGATGTCGCCAACTTGCACGTTTTGAATTTAATCTTCAAGGCTTCTGACATAAATTTTTTTAATAGTAGAATGACTTGAAGTATAAGGTTCTTTTTGGTCCTCTGATAATTTGAGACAGAAATAAGTTTATTGAGGAAAAAGTAAAGATAAAAGAATAGTAAAACATATTTGTTTGTGGTTATCAAAATATAGCACAAGCATAAGAGGCTTAATTTTTTTTAATTTTGTTGTGTTAAATTGAATTTTTTAGACTAAATGGTAATCAAATTGAACTTTAAAAAATGGTTTCAATTGAAGTTCAGTTGTCAATGTTTTTTGGTTCCAAATTGAAATTTTAAGAAAATTTGGTTAAAATTGAATTCCTTTGGCAAACGTATAATCTTTTAATTTTTATGCAGTTAAGATGAATATATTTTTAGTTATTTAACATATGAATGAAAATATACTTCTATTCGTCATCTTTGCTTGTAGAATTGTAGTATCCGGGTTGAGGAACATGAGCTTGAAGAAGCTTAAACAAAACTAGTGGAAACTCAAGCTTTTGAAGTTAACCAAAAAGACAGAATAGAATAGATTTGCGACTGAATTTGAGCAATAAAAAAGTTAAAGAATCCAACAAATAGAAGAGCGAAAGCTTGAAGAAGCTAAACATGCTTTTTTAAAAAGATTATTAGGTAAATAAATTCTGATGAAGCAAGCCAAGACTGAGCAACTAAAGAAAGAACATGACTTTGATAAAAAATTACAAAAACATGTTACAACAATAGATTATGTGGTAAAAGAAAATAATAAAGAAGCACACCCGTTGATTGAAGATGTTTAACATCATCGACTTGTTGAAGAACATACTCTTCATAAATGTCTAAAAAAAACTTTCATATTAAAGATATATCACAATAGTTATAGTCTATTTACTATTTGCTTTGCAACAAGAGGTTGAGGTCAACAAATTCTGCCATGATAGGGATCTGATGTAGAGAAATATGGTATTACCGATGTGTAAAAATAAGGTTAGTGCAAAACTTTCCGTTGTCCTTGTGCGTGTACGTGACAAAGCTAGTTCAAGATATAAGTAATCATTTTTTTTACTTTTTGAAATCTAGTGAGTTGATTGAGTAGGGTCGTGGATAGGTGAATATTGCTGGATGATTGACTAATTTAAGGACATTGTGATGGCCATACAAGACAATGATCTGATTTTGAAAGGTATATATTGTGAGATGGAATTGTGTATGCCATTTTGTATTGTATAGTTAGAGACAACACCTTTATATATAATGTCTTTTATTCTATTCCATTAAAAGTTTATGTTGAACAAAGATTTCAGATAAGGATGAAAGAACCAATCAAATGGTCCAAAAACGTAGGAGTCCCCAAGAGGGAGATAGCGAGCGTCCAACGTATGAGAAAATTCATATTTGTCACAAAACTTATTAGCTACAACCTTACTCCTCCCCATATTGTTTTTGTAAAAACACCAACCTACAAATGTATAAAAAAAATCGATATAATAAAGGAAACATTTTATTCAAATTCAAAGTGATATAGTAAGAGTATGGTTTTGTCTCACCACAATGATGTTTTTATCACCTACAAAAATTTTGTCACCTACAAAAATGGTCACAACTTAGGAAGATTTGATTTCGACTAAGCGAGGACCACTGTGCTTCTTGATGACACCATCAACCCATTGTAGTCTTGAATATATTTTCCACTATATATCAAAATTTTAATGGTAGGGAAGCCATAGATTTTGTACTTCATTGAGATTTCTTTGTTTGTCTCGTTGCTCGCATAGATTTTAGATAAAACAATTGCAGGCTCGCGTTTACTTAACTCATAGCAACCTCCTCATACTACAGTAGGAGTTCAGATGTTTTGTAGCTAATAACATTATTAATTTTATTAAATTTGTGATAACATTCATAAAGTAAGTGATTATGAATGTATTTAAATTTAATTTTTTTTATGAATAGATTAGAAATAAAAGGACAAGCAACATGTTATGATTATAAAAAAATACTAAAATGAACAAAGAAAAAATATTTCTTAAGTGGTTAGAGTTGTTTTGAGTGTTCTTGTCTTTTACGCGATGAAAACTACGTTGTAATAGATTAGTCCCACGAGTGTTCAATAAGATCAACTTGAAGTTGAAAGTGCACAACTCTATCTTGGATTCAATGATGCGTCTGAATAAAATCATTTATTTCTGATGTAAACTCATGTGATACCGGTAACGGTTCTTCAATCATATCATATTCATAATCCAAATTCTCTTCATCTCGTTCACCCTCTACGATCATGTTATGAAAAATTATACATGCATTTATTATATGTTTTAGATTTTTAATTTTCTAAAATCGTGTAGGTCCACATATGAATGCAAACGAGCTTGTGAAACACCAGAAACTCGTTCAATATCTTTTCTTGCAGATTATTGGGACGCAACAAAATGTATTTTTGATATTTTGAGGAGATGAAATTATTTTCACAAACGTTAACGATGGAGAATATATACTATCGCTGAGATAATATCCCATAAAATAATTGTGACCAATGACTGTACAAGTAAATAAAAATGAACGTCCAAGTACATTTATATCAATATGAAATTCCGTCAATCCAAAACATGCATGCCATATCCGAAGATCGTATGAAGCCACGACTTCCAAAATGGACAATATCATACTAGTGTGGAGATCAGATTGTTTTCACTTATATACAGAAGCAGAATATGCAATACCCATATTTTTTACAAATGGAACCAGAGCTCGAGGCCTAAACAAAATGAGATGTGAGTGAAATTCTCGGAAGTCGAATATGATGAACCAATATTCGTGCTCAAGGTGATTGATCTGCTCTATAAGACTTTTGACATTATACTACCAACTGTATTTGAATATGGAACTTTTGGCATTTGTTCTAACTCAGCATCGTCCTTAGCCGCTCCTGCTGCAGACAACTTGAACTGAGTAGCAAATGGAATGCTAACTACCTTAGCATCAAACATGTTGAATCGTTGTAAAACTTTCTTAATGCAACTTCGTTGAGACAAGTGCAATGATCCTACACTTTTGTTCCTAATAATATCCATACCAAGAATCTTCTTTGCTCTACACAGATCCTTCATCTCAAACTCGACACTAAACTGCTTCTTTTTCTATACAATGTGTGACATACTACAAACAACAATAAACATATCATCCACATACAACAAAAGATAAACATAGAATCATCTGACATCTTTTGATGATATATACAACTATCATATGGATTCCTTATGAACCATTTTGACACGATGAATGTATCAAAATGTTTGTACCATTGCCTAGGTGACTGTTTCAAACCATATAATGACGTTTTCAGCAAACAAACCTTGTCATCCATATTAGGTTCGATAAATCCCTCTAGTTGTCTCTTGTAAATTTGCTTATCCAATTGATCACGTAGAAACGCAGTCTTCACATCCAACTGCTCAAGTTCTAAATCTTGGAAAACTATCATAGTTAACAAAACTCGAATCGAACGATGCTTCACCACTGGAGAAAACACTTCATTGAAGTTGATTTATTCTTTTTGAGTAAAACCCTTAGCGATCAGTCTTTCCTTGAATCGAGATGCCTCAACCCTTGGATTATATTTTTTCTTTAACATCCATTTGCTGCCTACTACCTTATGTTTTTTAGGAAAGTCAACAAGCTTCCATGTCTGATTCTTATGAAGAGATTCAATCTCTTCCCCCATAGCACCGATCCACCGATCTGCCTCTGAACTCGCTATAACTTCTCTATAGCTACTAGGTTCCTGTATCTCAACTTCTTCTGCAACTGAAAAAGCATATGCAACTATATTCGCATACCTTTTTGGAATTCTAATATCTCTTTGAAATATGTCTAATGCTATGCTATAAGGTTGTTGATCTGGTTCGAGCGCATCATCGTCATTATCATCTGATGCTGACGCTTCACCTCTTGATTCTAGATCCACCTCAGAACCACAAAAATTATTGGACCTGCTATGAACTGATTCTACTTCAAGCTTCACCTGTTTACTCACAAATGATCATGATTAGACCATTTCTTCTACTTTCTTCTCACTGTCTATCAAAGTAAACTCGTTAAAAGTCACATCCCTATTGATAAGAAAACCTGAAGACTATGGAGAGGTACACCATAACCTATATCTCTTCACTCGAGTAACATATCCTCAAAATATGCACCTCTTTGCCCTCGGCTCAAAATTACCATCTCTCACATTAGCATACGCAGGATAATCGAACATCATAAACTTTTCGTAATCAGCCGACGATCCAGACCAAATATCAAAAGGAGTTTTACAATCAATAACCGTTGATGAAGACCAATTCACCAAGTAACACCTTGTATTGATAGCTTCAGCCCAAAAATTATTTCCCACACCGGAGTGCGAGAGCATGCTTCACGTCTTGTCACAAATTATTATGTTCATTCTTTGTGCGATCTAGTTCTATTGTGGTATTCTTGAACAAGTGCAATGATGCACTATTCCTTTAGCTTCGCAGAACTCATTGAACTCACTACTGCAATATTCTAACCCATTATTTTTCCTAAGACGTTTGATTTTTCTTCCTATTTACTTCTCAATCATCGTCTTCCATTTGAAAAATGTTGAATATGCCTCATCTTTCATTTTAAAAAAGTAATCCCACACCATCTTTGAATAATCATCGATCAAAATTATGTAGTATCTACCTTCGTTCTTCGATGGAATTATGTTTGTTCCCCAAAGATCTGAGAGAATGTAGTCCACTGTCCCTTTAGTCTTTCTTACAGTCGATTTGCTGAATTTGACTTAGTTTGTTTACCAAATACACAATGCTCACAAAATCCCAATGATTGTGCTTTATACCCTTTTAACAAATTTGTTTTTCTTAAAACAACTAATCCTCTATCACACATGTGACCAAGACACCAATGCCACAACTTATTTTAATCCTTCATACTTTGGCTATTACTCCCTGATGATGCTACTGCAACATCACCCATAACAATACTCCTCTGGAGAATGTAAATCCCCTTCTGCAAACTACCTTTCATACACACCATTGAACGTTTTGTCACTTTGATTACCCCTTCTTCTGCATGGTACTTGTAACGCCGAGAGTCTAGTGTACCAAGAGAGATCAGGTTTCTCTTTAACCCAGGAACATGCCAGCACGTCATAATTTTAACAACCCCATCAAATATTCTAATTTTGATGTTATCGATACCACCTACAGGAAACGAATGAGTGTTCCCTAAATAGACAGTTCATTGCATTGTCTTGTAAGTATCAAACCACTGCTGAAACTGACACATGTGATATGTAGCGTGAATATCGAGTAGCAAAGAATGCTTCCTATAGTATGAACTCATGGATGATACATCTCATATACCACTGTTTTCACTATCATCAAAATCGTTCGCACCTTCAACAATGTTTGCTGCATTTTCCTTTATACCATTCGGTTTCGGACAATATCTTCTATAATGACACTGCTCACTGCATTCATAATAGTTTGAGTTCTTTACTTTTAATTTGGACCTCCAGTTCTTCCTTATTAAAGAACTCGCTTTGCTTCTTGATCTTCCTCTAGTCATAAGACCTTCCCCTTCAGCCTGATTGTCTGGCTACAACTGTCTCGACTCATTTGATTTATGCGCTCCTTTCACATATGCTAGCGATAACTTATCATTATCATACATTATAATATCTAAGAAGTTTTTATAAAGAGCTAGTAAAGATCTCAAGATAAACAAAACTTGATCCTTATCCTTAAGGTTAATATCAATGTTCTCCAACCGCATTATAGTTGTTTTAAAATTATCTAAGTGCTCAGTTATGGACATACCTTCTTTCAATCTGAAATCATACAAGCATTTCTTCAAGTAAAACCGGTTCACCAATGATTTCTCTAATTAAAGTTATCCTAAATTTTTCCATGCGTAGGCAACAATCTTCTCACCACTAATATCGCGAAGAATATTGTCTTTCACACTCATTGGAATCCATCATAAATCCATTTCTTGAAGATTTTGCTTCTCATCTTCTTTCATCTCTTCTAGTAACTTATTCTCCACAGCCTTCCATAATCCTTGCGGTACCAATGAAGATTTCAGTTTAATCTTCCACAATGCAACCTGGATCCTCCATCAAATTTTTCAATCTTGTATTTTGTTGTTGTAGACGTCGTTATGAAACCCTAATTGCAAAACCTAATTTCACAACCAAAGCTCTGATATAATTTGTTAGAAATTACTATGTAATATATCACCAATTCTCAAGCATATAACAAAATAAAAGGCATAAAGGAAAAGAACACATGCTTTAACATGGTTTGACAATTGTCTACGTCCATAGACGGTGCCATAGAAAAGTGTTTCCCTATGATAGAAAAGGGTTACAAATTTGCAGATTGCGTTTTTGTCTAGTCCTAGTAATATATTTATAGGGAACAAATAGACTTATTAGACAATGGACCTAATGGACTCATATACACAAAACTGTCCATGACACCAGACTGTACCAACATACACGGTACATTGTCATGACATTACACTCCCTAATCAGACACGATACAATGTGAATAAATTATTCGACTCATACTCAACATGAAAATTCTTAACAAGCAACATGACAAAGAATGTATATTTCCAAACAAATATGTTGAATATTGATTCTTCACTATCAACAGTAAACTTATTGATATGAATTTATCAATGACTTGTTGCAAGAGCATATGCAACAATTACAAGCAACAATCACAATGCTTCGGCCAAAAAATGAAATATCAACAAGGGTGGCTATCTAACCTGCTAAGAGAATTGCACCGACAAATAGACGATGATCTCAGGTCCGCACTAAGACATAATCTGAGACAGAGGAGGATGACAACATGAACTTCATTGGTTTTTATAGGCTGACCAAAGTCATGGTAGTTTGAGCCGAGATTACCATGTGAGATGTCATTACTTATCTCATACGACTAGCGAAAGTGAGGAGGATTCTTCTCCTCACAAACGTAGGCACCTCCACATGAACCGTAAAAGTACCAGGCACAAACACCACCAAGTATCCCGGAGGGAGAAGGATTTTAGGGAAGGTTGTCAAGAGAGCAAGAGCCAAATAATCGAAGGGGGGGTTATGGACCCATCTACGCTCACTAGGGTTGAGCCAACATAAAATAAATAGTCAGATCGAGCACAACACCAAAAACCCCCAAACTATTTTACCTTAAGGGCGTCAGCAACATGTCTGCCTGCCGCCCGTGGGGCCCCATGTAACTTTTCAAATAACTGTACCCCAATTGAGAAATTAGTCTGCAGGTCCTCACATCCGCGTCGTGGGGTAGTACCTAGTTGTATATCAGCAAGTCACTCTAGTGCAGGCTCTGTTTTATGCAAACTATACGCTGATGTTCAATATAAAGTCACTATATCAAGTTGATCCATATTCAAGCATGAATGATGGTTTGAAGAACACCTTATATGGTCATGGATACAATAGGAGAATTTCCGCTTTGATCCCAAAGTTTGTAACGGTTGAGTTACCACATAAATTCGATATCTACAAGATGGAAAAGTATGATGGGATGAATGACCCAAATCATCATATTGTTTGTGGAGCATTAGAACTTGACATATACTCACTTTACTTTATTGTTGTTTTTAAGGTTGTTATGTCTCTATTTTGCATATTTATCAGCTTTTAGACTAACTATTATTGGGTTGTTATACCTATCTATTTTTATATTCCATGGAATCGACACGATTGTGTCTAAAAATAATTATATTGTCTTATTAGATTTTAAGTTTTTTACATGTGGGTATATTAAAAGTATAAAAAAAATCATGTCCTATTCTTATTTTATCTTTTTGGAAGGTTTTAGTCCGAGATTTTTCCGATTTGTAATTTTTTTTATTAATAAAATTATACCCGCATTAATAAGTTTTATAGAAAAAATATTATTCACAGAGGTATATTCGTATAATATTATTTTCTATGTATCTTGATTTGCTTTTATAGATAGTGTGTTTAAGTTTAATAAGTTTTCAAACTCGTTTATGAGTTTAACAAAATTCAAAGAACTACAATTTTATCAAATATAAAACCATTTATACAATGCCTTGATGATGTACGGAACTCAACCTACTATTATAATAAACCACAAAGCCGGCCATAACATAAACGCCCAAAAAATAATATTTTTCCATTTTCAGTGGTCTATGTCCACTTTATGGAAGTTGGTACTACTTCATCTATAGCAGACCTTGAAAAGGTATGAAAAGTAAAGTAATTGAACCTGCTGGCACGTCGACCTAAACCAATTTTCAACTATCTATATCAACTTATACTCTAATTCTTCTAAGTGACATGCACGTAGGAGTGAGTCTGAAATTAACACACTATATAAGAGGCTTATATGCAATTGAACTGAACACAAAACATATTGTCTTAAGAGAACCAAAGAAAGTGACAAAACAACATCAAAACATGGCTTCCATCTTTTGCTGGTCGAGGCTTACTAAGATGTACTTCACGGCCATAATACTCGGCTTTTGGTGCGAGTCAGCCGCTGCTTTGACTTACACGAGGGCTTACCGTCCAAGCGCTTGGGCTAGAGCTTATGCCACATTTTATGGTGATGAGACCGCCAGCGAAACTATGGGTAACATATATATTAAATCGTCATCTTTCAATAACTTTGTTAATTGATTTGAGTTTCTCTAAAAATATTTGGTTAATCCAGGGGGAGCTTGTGGGTATGGAAATCTGTTCATGAATGGTTATGGGACACAAACAGCTGCTTTGAGTACAACTATATTCAACAATGGCTATTCTTGTGGAGATTGCTATCAAATGAAATGTGTCGATTCACCACATTGTTACTCCAGTAACCCATCCACCATCATTACTGCCACCAACCTTTGCCCTCCAAATTGGGCGCAGGACTCCAACAACGGTGGCTGGTGCAACCCGCCTCGAGTTCACTTTGACATGGCCAAACCTGCTTTCATGAAGATTGCTGATTGGAAGGCTGGTATTATCCCAATCAGCTACCGCAGGTACTTCAATATATTTTGCTGTATTCGTATCGTCCGAGTTAGTGTCGATCATAGTTTGGTGTTAAGTCCTTTTCTATTACAGGGTTCCATGCCAGAGAAAGGGTGGTCTTAGGTTTTCTTTCCAGGGAAATGGATACTGGTTACTTGTTTATGTGATGAACGTAGCCGGAGGAGGAGACGTGTCAAACATGTGGGTGAAAGGAAGTAGAACCGGTTGGATAAGCATGAGCCATAATTGGGGTGCTTCTTACCAAGCCTTTGCAACTCTGTCCGGCCAATCTCTCTCTTTTAAAGTCACTTCTTACACTTCTAAAGAGACTATCATTGCTTATAATGTTGCTCCTTCTAACTGGCAAATCGGTTCGACTTACAAGAGCAATTACGTTAACTTCCATTGATGATAGATGATCATCCACAAGTTTTCGATTTTGTTTTGCTTGGTACCCTAAAGTTAGGAGGCCTGTTGTCAATTGGCCCTTATTTTGGAGTTATTTTTGTTTCTGTTTCTGGGACAGAATTAGTCACTAAGCCACAAAAGAGAGCGGATAATCTAGCTCCTTTGTGTTGTTAATATGTGGTTTTATAGTAATGCTGAGAGTGTACTAGTGTTTTCATGTTCTTCCAATCTTATAACTTGGACCATATTTTGTTTTTTTCTAATCATAATTTTTGATCACCATGCATGTATTATAATTGTTGCTAAATTATAGGGGTAATATATCAGTATTTTTACTTTTGTAAATTTATATAAGAAATGGAATTATCACTCCATTACCATCAGTCAAATATTGATCAAAGTTTGATTCAATCTTCCTCAAGTTAATTTTTTCCCTTGTCTCCGGATTATGACCATTAATGTAAACCAAATTCTAGCTAACGTCAATCCTAGTACGCATCTCGTTATAGGTTTCAAACTAATTTCATACAATTTCATATCGGTAAAACTCAAATCAAGGTTATTCTCATTGGTTATGGTTTGTTCAAATTATCGAAGATACATATACTTCTGCAACGGAAACAGGAAATGTCTACAATAATCAAATATCAAACCCTACGTAAGCCACATGGATGTTTTGAGACCATATGATGTTTGGGGCACTTTTTAGAATTCTAGGCACAAATGTGGTGTCTTTGTTTATAAAATTTAAAGGATATTACTACTTTCGTTTTTAAAGGTCTCCATTCATCTAGTATCATTGATGATATTAAAACTATAGATAACACGATTAAATTTGAAGATATCGTTAACAAATAACTTAAAATCAAAATAGAATTGACAATGCGTACAATACCAACCTTTGCCATGATAATCAAGGTGAAAATAGACCACGTCATCCCAATCAACAATCGTCTACCTAGAACAAACAATCTCAACATTATCATTATTAGAACCAACACTCATACAATAACTACCAATCATATCATAATGCATCCACACTAATCAACCTTCTCCCTGACTGTTCTTAGGTAAATGTCAATGGTGTAGAGAAACCAACCATGTTATTGCTTCTCCCTGACTGTTCATAGATAAATGTCAATGGTGTAGAGAAACCAACCATGTTATTGCTTCTTCCCTACTCGTTTGGCCACCTACAAGTAGATTTCAAAAATACTAACAACAACTATAACTTCACGCTACCGTGACATCAAACAATCAATGATTTGTTGAAGTGAAGTCACTCACAATATTATCAATGACTTGAAATACCTAAACCTAAATTACCTTTATGAGGGCTCGTATGAAATTATTGTTGGAATATGTAAAATTTTAAGCATTTTTCATATTAAATTTTTTATTAAAACTAATTATCACGAATTTAATTTCAATAATACCTTTTAAGTTCCTCAAATTTTGAATAATATCAAATTTGTCACACAACTTACCTCTCCAACTAACATTCTATTGAATTCTTACCTAATTGTTTTCTTATGAAAGATATAAAAACAAGTAAATCTTCTTAAAAGCCATTGTATCGATGACGTATACTCTCTACATATCTATATTCAACCACCACATGGTATCTCTTGATGTACTCTCCAATATTTTTCCAGTGACACCATCTTACCATCATTTACTCACATTCTCCGAATCATAACTAAATCTAAGAAAAATATTTTCAGGACACAATCACAAAACTAAATCTTCATCTTTAAACCTCATTTTTTAAAATCCACACAATATCACCTAGGCCCTCAAATCAGAATTCGCGTGAAACAATAACTTCTCAATATCAAGCCTTAAATAAATATAACACATGGAGGCAGGTTCCAGAACAATATAACATGAAGGGTGCAAGTGGGTGTTTTGAGTTAAAACGAAACTCGATGGGTCATTAAACAAATACAAAAGCATGTATAATAGCTAAAAGATTTTATAAAAGACAGATTGTGATTATACATAAACCTTTGTGTGTTATGTGATGTTTTTTTATTATATTATTAAACTATATATATATATATATATATTAATTAGACAAAGAATACTTCAAGACTTTCATGGTGAAGCTTTGTAGGAGTCACCAATGTTGAATTATGTTTTGATAAAAAGTTAAGAAATGATTTTCCATGGACACTTACTAAGAAGTGAAAACGTCCACAACTACCAAGCATTGTTTTGAACCTAAAAATATTGAGGATTCACTTTCTAGAGAATGTAGCCATGAGAGTTGTATTTTATTTTTTCGGCTAAATATAAATTTATGAAAACATCTTATAACTATTCTTCCATCTTTATCTTGAAGCTTGTATGTCCCAGGCTTAAGCTTTTCAGTGACCACATAGGGTCCTTACCAAGTTGGAGCTAGCTTGCCGAACTTCTTTTCTTTAGTATGCATAAAGACTTTCCTCAACACTTTATCTCCTGGTTGAAAATCCCTCATTTTCACTTTGGAAGCAAACTTGCTTCTAATCAAGCCCTGATAATGTGTGGCTCTGAGGTTAGTCTTAACTCTTTTTTCTTCTATCAAGTCAAGTTGGCTTCTGATTACCACTTCGTTAGCCTGTTCGGAGAAATTATGGACTCAGAACGAAGGGAGAGTGGCCTCAATGGGAGGTATTGCATCCATACCATATACCAAGGCAAATGGGGATTCTTGCGTTGCAGCCCCGGGAGTAGTCCGGTAGGCCCATAATACTTCTTGTAAATAGTTTTGCCACTTTCCAGCAGCCCCCTCTAGATTCTTTTTAAGACCGGACATGATGGTTCTGTTAGCTACTTCAACTTGACCATTCGCCTGTGGGTGGAAAGGAGAAGAGAAGAAGTGATGAATGCCCTTGGAGGCACAGAAATTCTGGACATCCTTGTTATCGAATTGTGGCCCATTGTCTGTAGTTATCTTTTGGGGAATCCCAAATCTGCAGCAAATATTAGACATGATAAATTTTATAACAGCTTTCGAAGTAGTTCCTTCCAATGGGGCTGCTTCTATCCACTTCGAGAAGTAATAAATTGCAACAATGATAGTTATGCACCCTCCGGACGCCATGGGTAGAGGTCCCACCAAATCCAGCCCCCAATGAGCAAAAGGTATTGGCTCAGAAATTGACTCTAAAGGGACAGCTGGGATATGAATTTCATTACTGTATCTCTGCATGGATCATACTTCTTCACTAATTCCTTAGCATCTTGCATTATGAAGGGCCAGTAATACCCATCCAACAAGACTCTTCTGGTTAGAGCCCTGAATCCACAGTGTGCTGATCCCTCGCCATCGTGCGATTCAGAGAGCACTATTTGGGACTCTTCGATCCCCAAAAATCGTAAGAGAGGTCTACTAAAAGATTTTTTTTGTAAAGAACGTCTCTTAGGATAACAAAACCACGAGCCTTATACTTTACTTTCCTTGCTACTGCTTTTTCCAGAGGCAAGATGCCATCTAAGAGGTATTGGAAAAGAGTAAATCTCCAATCTTGAGGTTGATTTACTTGTATATTTAAACTTTCTTCTTCCAGGTTCCGACCGAGTTGAATGGATGGGCACTCTTGCAAATGAATCCATTGGTAGGACTCAGAATAGGCTATGGTTGCCAAGGAGTCTGCCATCGTATTTTCTGTTCGGGGTATGTGCTCATAGGTGATGTTTTGGAAATTAAGTGCCACTTCTTTAAGAACAAATAAATATTTAACAAGTTGCTCCTTTTTTGCCTCAGATTGACCTTGTGCATGATGGATAAGAAGCTGATAATCGCCCATTAACCTCACCCTTTTGGCTCCATAAATTAGAGCTAATTTCAAGCCAACTATAGCAGCTTCATATTCGGACTCATTATTGGAAGCCCTGAAAGCAAAACATTTAGCATGGTACATTTTGTCGCCGTACGAAGAGGTTAAACATATCCTAGCACCACAACCCATGGTACTCGATCCACCATTAGTCCAAACAACCCATATTTTCTTAGTTTTTTCAACTGTTGCTTGCTTAATATCTCTGTCCGAATGAAATTCAACTAGGAAATCAGCAACAGTCTGAGCCTTGACTGCTGTTCGAGGGGGAAAATTTATATCATAATCGCCCACCTCTACTGACCATTTGGTCATTCTGCTTGAAATGTCTACCTTTTGAAGAATATTTTTCAAGGAAAAAGACGTCAGGACAATGATAGAATGAGACTGAAAGTAGGGCCTCATCTTTCTAGCATCAATTACTAAGGCCAGTGCTAATTTTTCAAGTTTTAAATATATTTTTTCTGCATCAATCAAGCTTTTGCTGATGTAGTACACCGGACGAGGATAATTATCCACCTCCCTTACTAGCACTGTACTTAGGGCACTATCAGAAACTGCCAATTATATGTAGAGTGTCTCTCCATCAACAGGTTTAAACAAAGTTTTTGGGGAGGATAAGTGCTTTTTAATTTCATCAAAAGCTTGGTCACACTGTGGAGGCCAGTTAAATTCTTTTTCACCTTCCAAAGTTCGAAAAAACGGAGCACACCTATCTGAACACCTTGAGATAAAACGATTTAGAGCAGCTAACCTCCCTGTCAATCTTTGTACTTCTTTAATATTCCGGGGAGGCTCCATCTGAAATAAAGCACTAAACTGGTCTGGATCAGGTTGTATCACTTTCTCACTTATCACATACCCTAAAACTTTCCTGGACTTCACTCCGAAGACACACTCTTCTGGATTGAGATTTAAATTTACCCTCATTAAGTTGGTAAAAGTTTCTTGAAGATATGCTAAGTGTAGCTCTTTTTCTACACTCTTTACCATCATGTCATCGATGTAGACTTCCATGTTTCTTCCGATCTGATCAACAAAATCCTTGTTTACTAACCTATGATAAGTAGCCCCATCATTTTTAACCCAAACGGCATCACCTTGTAACAATATAGGCCCATATCAGTAACAAACGTAGTGTGTTCTTGATCCTTCGGATCTACTTGAATCTGATTATTCCCAGAGAAGGCATCCATAAAAGATAATAACTTGCTCCCAGATGTGGAGTCTACCAACTAATCAATTCGGGGGACCGAATATAGGTCTTTTGGGCAAGCTCTATTGAGATCTGTGAAATCGATGCACATACGCCACTTTCCATTTTTCTTCTTTACTAACATTGGATTGGCTGTCCATAAAGGATACTGAGATTCCTTTATGTGCCCCATCTTAGTAAGCCGGTCCACTTCTTGAACTATGACATCAGCTTTTTCCTTAGAAAAATCTCTCCTCTTTGTACAACAGGTGCTATATCCCTCCGGATGGATAGTTGGTGTGATATAATATCTGCTGGTACTCCGGTTACATCATTATTGCACCAGGCAAAAACATGCTGATGGTCTTTCAAAAAAGATAACATTTTATTCTTTAATTCCGATGTCATCTTGGACCTGATCTTGACACTTCTTCCTTCAGCCAGAGAGTGAGTTTCAACTTCTTCAATTGGTATTAAAACACCAGGGGTATCTCTGGGGTCATCAATTTCACCCTTTCCCCTAGAGAGCCCCTCAAATTGCTAATCCTCACTGATCCGAACGGCCCCCAAAGTTCGAGGGGCCAGATCTGTTTCATAACACTCCCTTGCTACCTTATGACTACTGAAGCTTGTACTTGTACATCGTATTTTAAACATTGGTGGACTGTTGAAGCCACAACGTGCATCCTGGAGAGCTAAGATCTCCCCAAAATGGCATTGTAACACGTGGGACAATCCACCACAATAAAAAGTATTCTAACAATCTTCCTAAAAGGGCCCTTGCCCAACAAAACCTCATCTTCGAACTCCCCAATTACATCAGCTGAGCTTCCAGTAAAACCCACTATAGACATGTTTGAACGCTGAATCACTACTGGATTCTTCATTTGCTTATAAGAAGTTAAAAAGAGGATGTTGGCTGAACTACCGGTGTCCACCAAAATTCGTCTTATGTCATTGCCCCCAATGGATGCTCCTATCACAACAGCATCTTTATGAGGACCAACTATGTATCTCAAGTCATCTTCATCGAAAACAATAAAGGGAAATGGTATTTGAGATTGAAAGGAAGTCATGCCTCCTTCCAGTTGGGTAGCTAAAGTATGAACATGCCTCTTTCTCGAAAAAACAGTGGGTGCAGTCATGGTGTCTCCGCCAAATATTGTAAGTGACTCAAAAAAGCTGATGAGTACGGACACCGTCTTGCAGTGTTCTGTTATAACGCCCACCTTATTTCGGGTTGGATCAGGATCCAAATATTCTGATTCTACATCAAACCTTTCAATTATCACCATAGCCCCATCCGGAGCCGATGTCCCTGCATTGTTTGGGCCAGTCCGATGAGCATTATCATGCCTATTTCCACTTCTTCTTTTAACATAAGCCCCCAACTTCCCTCTCTCAATCAAATTCTGCACTTCTTGTTTCAACGCGATGTAATCTTCAGTGTTATGGCCAGTATCATGATGATATTGACAGAAACAATTATTTCGACTTTCCCTGGGATATTGTAATGCAGCCGGCTTTCTGAAGTGTACTTCATCTTTCGTTTTATCATAAATGGTGGCCACATTTTCTTTCAACTCAGCAAACCACTCCGGATGAATGAAATGTCCTCGTTTATTTCTAGATTGCTGGCTCTGGGCTGGTGCAGCTGGATGGGATTGAGCCTTGGCTCTGTTATGAACCTGTCCGGCTTCCTTGGGTTCAAGCCATACCTCAGAGAAGCTATTGCTACTTGTACAAAGCAATCCGCTAATCCATTTTTGGTGTTCACAAAGCGACTTATGTATTCTTTCAAGGATTTTTTTTGTCATAAATGGTGGCTACATTTTCTTTCAACTCAGCAAACCACTCCGGTTGAACCCAAGGCCCTCGCTTATTTCTAGATTGCTGGCTCTGGGCTGGTGTAGCTGGGTGGGATTGAGCCTTGGCCCTATTATGACCCTGTCCGGCTTCCTTGGCCTAGTATCCGGACTCATTCTGGTTTTGATTTGGTGCAGCAGGGGAGAACTCACTTGTCGGTGCACCCTGGTTTTCTTTGTTTCATCCACATTAATCTGTTTGCCAACCTGATTTAGTAAACCTCCCCATGTCATGGCCTTTTTCCTGGTTACTGAATCAGCCAAATTTCCACGGTTCAATCCCTACCTCAAATAAGCTATTGCTACTTGTACAAAGCAATCAGCTAATCCATTTTTGGTGTTCACAAAGCGACTTATGTATTCCTTTAAAGATTCATTTGGTTCTTGGGAACAATGGATAATAGTGTCTCCATTGCCCTTCACTTCTTTACTTCCAACGAACTGCCTCCAGAAGGCCACCCAAAAAGTATCAAAATTTATGATGCAGACCTGGGGCAGACTATTGTACCACTTCAAAGCACTCCCCGTAAAAGACTGGGATAACGCTCGACAAAGTAACTTATCATCATCGTCAAAATTCATCATAATTTTTTTGAATTGCTCCAGATGGTTATCTGGATCTTTACTGCCATCATATTTTTCCATCTTTGTTCTGTCAAACCTCTTAGGAAGGTTTGCGGACAGTATCTTGGAGGACAATGGAGATTGTCTCCAATTTCGGCCACAACTAAATACAATATCTTCGTTGGGAGTTGCAAAGATACCTAGCTCATCATGAAAGGCAAAAGGATCCATTAAACACCGGTCTACATGTCTCCGGCCGTGGCTGTGACTATGAGACAACCCTTTACCCAGATGCCTCTTCAACCTTCCATGCATGTCCCTTTTTCTTGAATAGTTTTTGACCAACTTCTGTTTATTCTTAGAATGGCCTTCATCACTGCTGGATGATAGGGATTCTTCGACTTCATCTTCATCCGAGGAGCTACTAGAAGATTCTGAGTCTGAATCTGAGCTCTCCACCGGTTTAGATCGGTGAGACTTCTTTGAACTAGCATGAGTCTTTTTAGTGCTCACATGGGTTTTTGATGGCTTATGCTCTCTTCGATTGTCAGTGTGATGAACTGCTGACACTTTTGACTTTTCTTTCAAACCCATCTCCGCGATTTTAGCAACCCTCAAGGCTTCTATCTCAACTTTTAGCCTATCTCGCTCCTCGATCGTATATTCATCG
Source organism: Limnanthes douglasii subsp. nivea (assembly GCA_036936605.1). Lineage (NCBI taxonomy): Eukaryota > Viridiplantae > Streptophyta > Magnoliopsida > Brassicales > Limnanthaceae > Limnanthes > Limnanthes douglasii. The sequence continues at coordinate 9,234,658 of JAUPFV010000001.1, read as the reverse complement.
TTTTCTCCCACCATTTCTGCCAAAGCTGGTGGCACTTCCTGCTCGTCCGGATTCATCCGAACTGGTTTTTCTTAATGGTTTCGAATGCTAGATTCAGGGACCTTCTTTTCCCACTATGTTTGCCAATTTGGTGTGGATTATTTTAGTCTGAGGGTAATTTGGTCAGGTGTTTTGTGATATTCCAAAGGTATTTAATGTTTGGGAGTTTTATAGTGAGAGATTTGAGCTGCCTGGTTGTATTAAATGTTCATTACCCTCATTAATGAAAGTGGTTGGGTATTTATACCCTTAATTATGGGCCTCATGGGTTTTCGGGTCAAACTTATGAAACCGAGTCGAGTTCAAAAACCCATTAGTTTATTAAGCAGATTACCAATTAACTTAGTCAAAAGGTGATTAGCTTTTAATACTTTTGTCCAGTTCGGATGGTTCAGTGGGCGGTATTTGTCCGAATTGCCCATGTCCGGTTTCTACAGTGAGTGGTGAATAAATTTGGACTCATCAGATATGACGACCATTATTTATTATTAACAAAAGCTATCATGTGTTGAGTAATTGAACTTTTAGATTGATAATTTATTGATTTTATTGGTTGCTCATTCTATTATTGTCACAAATCTCAGTTTATGTGAGTAACAAATGTTTACGGGTATTTGATTCAGTATTAGAAAACTTGTAAGTGTTTGGTCGAGCAACATTTTTTATAGTACACTGGCTCTCATAATTCATGCTAGATTTCATTCTCCAAGATCTGGGCGTGTTAAAAAATGAATTGTAGGACACTTTCTCTATATGAAAGTTCATTTGATTTTTCGTACTTGTTAAATTGTTTGAAAATGAGGTTCTTTTGGTCATTTTATCTCGAACCATTATATGTTATGTAGGTTTTTAGTTTATTCTCCTTTAGTATTATGATAGTTCTTCTTTAAGTTTTTATGATTGTTATGTTGGTGATCTCAGTTTGTTTGTTTCTTTATTGGTGAATGGGTAATGATGTATTTTCTTTAAAGGGAAGTTACGATAATAGGTGACCGATGTGTTGTTATGTTATTGATTTTCGCAATCGAAGACTATGATTATTCGTAAAGAAAAAAATAATTTATCATTAGGTAATATCATGAGGTTATTTTTTATAATTATTTTTTACTCTTAAATTTTTACCTATTTAGAAAACTAGTATACCGTGATAATAATGAATTGTACGCCTCTTGGTAGTTGAATGAGGAACTTATGTGTAATAGATTAGTTATTTGGCTGGTGGATATTGTTTTGAAAACTATGGCAGTTATTGTATAGAAGTACTAATTAGTAAGATTTTTCTTTTGTTGTCGACTAATAAAAGCATGTTGTAAAGGGTTTTATGAATGAATTTTTATGTTAAATTCTGGGTACTTGTGTGTGACACCAACTTTTATGTGTATGAATTTTTAATATAATATCAAATTTGGCCAGAGTGATGCAAAAAGAAAAAAGGTTTGAAAAGTAATATAGATAATTGATCTTTTATAAAAGGACATTATGTGTAGCTTGGTGTTTACTGTTTTATATTTTCTATATATCTTCGTATATAATCGCATCGACCAAAGCTGCTTAATTGGGTCTTTCAATGGTTGAACCGTATTAGTAGTTAATACTACATAAATGTATCTTTTTCGTCGTTATCGAGATTTAAATTCTAAATATAAAGTGTTATTTTATAAATCAAGATGAGTTTTTATTCTATAACTACAATATGAGATGTGAGTGCATCAGTAATTTTAGTTTTTTGTTATCGACAATTGTGTGTAAGTGACTTTACTGATTGTTATTTTAATTTTTTTTTCTATATTTAGATATTGTCTTATCATGAATAGCGTACATCAGATAGACGATTGCTATGGACAAAAAATAATGCAAATTATTTTAGTGGGTGAAGTAACTATTACCAACATAGTTAGTTTACAAACGATACATACCTTAACTAAGATTATTATAATTACTTAACTATATAATTAATGAAATATAAGGACAATACATAAACATGGTCAAGCTTATTTTTCAAGATTTATAGGTATTCTTCATCATGGTTTGAATATAGTTAATTCCATTAATCAGACTTTTAGTATTTCTTGTGACGTCTTCTAACCATATGGTTTGGTTAATGTCATCATCCTTGACCAATAACATTTTAACATGTGGCGTGATCATATCTTCTACAAATACATCCTATAGTATTATAAAAGCATATGTCAAGATTTTCGAATGAAAAGTAATAAAACAAAAACATCATATTAGAAAATAAGACAAGTTTAGTCTTAAATCAATATCTATAAACAAAACGAGTAATTAAAGAAATGCAAAATATTCTTTATACTTTGGTTTATATGAGTTTAGTGTAAGATCCAATTTTCATAAAACCATACATTATCTTTATTGATGGTATACTAAGTAGATACGTAAGTAGCATGGGTATCAAATGTTCGAAACTAGTCAAAAGAGTTATTTGATATATATAACAAACAAATAAATATTTATTAACATATATTTGAGTTATATAGATTAAAGGTCATATGATACTCCAATTTAGGCTTTTTTACTGTATGGATACCCACCCTTCGACTTTATTCATCATATAATTTATAAAAAATATAATACAAACACATATTGCATCATATACGATGACAAAGAAACATAGTTTCTCTTTTGAGGAATTCTACTAGAAACTTTCGATGAGGAAATTCGTCATGTACTACAAATCTGAGAAGGGATTAAAATATTAAATTAATTATTTTATACAGTATAATATTCAAACCGAGATTAAAGTTTTGTTAAGTCGAAACTTATAAATATCAAGTTCATATATATTATATATAAAAAATAAAAATTATCAAATTAGTTTAGAGAATACGATAACGAACACAATATTGGATTTATATCTAATTATGAGATATGTTTGTATATATAAGTTGTATACATTTTGGTTTGTATAAACATTTTGATATATGTACATATATTATGCTTTTATTCTTAATGACTTCTCAAACTCGTTTCTAAGTTAATATTCAATTAATTAAGAGAAGTTAAAGAACAACATATAAGATTACATGTCATATTATTAATATAACGTGTACAATAATAGATTTATATAATATATTATTTAGATATTATGATTGATGTTAGGTGTTAGGTAAATATTACTGGTGTTTCTCAACCAAGGCTTAATGACCGATGACTTGAGTATGATAAAACTTAAGGATTATAGGTTCTAAATATGGAAGTAGCAATGTCATTATCCGAAGAGTTAGATGAAAAGACGTCTGATGGAACCTAAGGTTGAGATTTTACGAAGGCAAGTTTTAAATAACTTTTGGAACAGAAGAATCAAGATCATAAGATGTTGGACTAGGTGTAGCCGAATGATTCATAATATATCTATGTTTTTTTTTAAAATAAATTGATTCACTTATATGTTGAAGAATCATAAATTGATGAAGTAATCTCAACTATAAATCAAGAAAATAATTATCTGAGCATTACTTGCTGAATGAGCATAATAATATAAGGTGCAATATCAAGTATCAACATTGGTGGTTCCACTACCTATTGTAATGTACGACCGTAAAAATATCAGTGTTGGAGTATCGTTTCCATTTGGCTGATTGGGAGAAAAAAAACTATATTTGATATATTAAATTTTCGGAGTTTAGCTTAGTCATCGTTGGTTTTATATATAGTGGACAAGAGGCATTTATTTGATGTTGAAGCGTGTCGCGAGAATTAACTAGAAAGAGAAGGTATGAAGTTGTATGGATTTAGAGAGAGAAGGAAGGTATAAGATAAAAATTGAGAGAAATAATAAGATGCATAGTGCATTTAGTAAGATTAATGTGCTTTGTAACAGTAGACAAATGGTTGTGTTAATTTTATTTGAAATAATCTCATTGTAATGTTCTTCTATATAAATTTTGTATACGTTAGCCGTGAATGTATCTTGTATGATTGGTTTAAGTTTATTTCTTTTTTTATAATTTTTTTGTTGAAAGGTTCAAAGAGCCAAAGCTCCATTTTATTTTTATCATACTTACAAAGCTTGAATCACCTAAGATCTAGTTACATATAACATAAACGTTTAGGCCCACTTCTGAATCCTTGTCGTTAGTACCATTGAGTCTCAAATATAAGTGTTTTTGCTTGGCCGAATCCGCAACAAGTGGTTTGGTGAGCGTGGATAATCGATAACAATATTTATTTATATGTGATATACACAAAGAAGAAAGATTAAGATCATTTAAACTCTTGAGGTTAGAGATTTAGATCTTGGCAGGAAATTATAGAATTTGTAAATAAAATCCATGAATTTTGACCTTGATAAATTCAACAAATATAATGATTTTATCCTCTAAAAATTAATATTCGGGTTTTTTCTAGTACATAAAGCGTTGTTTGCTGTCATTTATTAGGGATTCGAAGAAAGAAATGATGCTGGAGTGTTGTCCAAGGCCCATAGTACTGTGATATTAAGCTTGGGGGATAGTGTACTTGACAAACTGTTCGAATAGCCTATGACGTCGGGGATATAAAATCATCTCAATGTCGTTTACATGAAGAGTTCCATGGTCATTAGATTATATCTTAAGAAACAACGGTATACAATGACAATGGATATTAGAAATGATATTTAAAGACACTGGGATGATATTAATAGAATCGTACTTGATTTGAATACAATTGGAGTTAATGTAGAAGATTAAGATCAATCAATAATCTTTTTTATTTCTTTTCTGAATTTCTATGAGCACTTTATTGAATTATGCTTTATGAAATATATTTTATTATAATTTATAAAGTAAATAATGTTTTGAAATAAATAATCTTCAAATGACGAAAATGCTGAAATTTGACTCTAAAGCTTGGATTTAGTGGGAGGGGTAGACATGGAAGTAGAGATTCAAACAAGAAGATAAGAAAATATCAATCTAAATTACGAATATATGTAAGTGATTCTAAGGTAAAATTTTAATTGTGCAAGGAAGAAGGTCATATCAGTACGAACTTCTGGGATATGGGGATTGAATATAGTCATCCGAAACATGAAGCCAAAGATTTTGAAATTCTCTCGAATAACTATAAGTACAATAACACTTTAATGGCTTCTACTTGAAAATACAATGACAAATAGTTCTTGGAGATAGAAGTTTACTTCCACATGACATCTAAAAAATATTTTTTTGAAAAACTTGAGTTTAATTGATGGTGACAATATCAAACTAGGGAATGATGAACCCTATGATGTGTAGAGGATGAGGAAAGTTTGGCTCGTGTTGTTTATAAGACTTGAGAAAGTGATATCAAAGGTAAAGTATGACTTTAATTTCAAATGAAACCTTATTTGTCTTGGCATGTTAGATGAAGAATATTTTAGATATAATGGTAGAGATATCAGACTTAGGCTTCTGCAAAGCTTACTACTAGTTATGAAAGACTATCGGACTAGTGGCGGGTTTGTTCTTGAAAGGTTTGTCATGGTCAGAGATGTGTCTAGTTTAGAGAGATATTTAAACAAGTTGTGGCTTCTAAGTTTATGGCATATGAGTGAGAATCCTTATTGAGCTTAGCAAATAAGGGTTGTTAGATGGTAACAAAGTTCATAATTTGAGCTTGTAAAAGTTATGTACTAGGTAAAAAAAGAGATAAGTTCATATCTAGCAATCATAAAACGAGTGATGTGCTTGAACATGTTCATTCATGTTGTTAAGGTTCTGTAAAGCAATCCATCATGGGTGGTTTTAGATACTTCATCTCTTTGATCAATGACTACTATAGTAAATTATGAGTTATACTTTGGGACACCAATGGTAAAGTATTTTATGCTTTTAAAAACTGGAAGAGACTGGTAAGGTAAGGACACTAAACTTTGTTAGAAATGAACTCTCCAGCACAATGACTTTGCTGAGAAATCCACATAACCGGAGATGAACTCTCCAGCACAATGACTTTGCTGAGAAAATGAATTAAACTTTGTTAGAAATGGTAAGGTGTAAACTATTGATAGTTGGAATACGCCAAAGGTTCAAACAAGAAGTTGTAACGATGCATATATTATTAATAAGAGTCCATCAAAGACACTAAAGTTTAATTATCCACAAGAAATACGGACTTGAAAGAAACATGTGCTAGAATATTTGAGAGTGTTTGGATGTATTTCCTACATACATGTAAAGCAAGATAAGCTTTAGCATAAATCACTTTGGTGTTGTTCCTCGGTTATCCAGAATTAGTAAAACGGTATAGGTTTAATGAATTGAAGCTGGAAGTGAGAAAAATTCGATTAGAAAAGATGTGGTATTCAATGAGTAGGTTATAATGTTTATGACTGGGGTGGAGACCAAATCTAGCATTTTCTAAAGAGATGTAAAGTTGATGACTATTCTGAACGAGAGAGTAAATTTGTTGATGCTTCTACTGAAGATAATTTCAGACTTTGTAAAAATTTGGCTCATGTAGAGGAAGTTCACCTATTGATGTTTAATAGCCTTTAGATTTTCAAATTTATAGGAAAGATGATGATCTTGACAATTATTAATTGGAGAGTGATACAGCACGAAAACCTGAAAAACATATACAAAGGTACAAATTTCTTGATATTATAGGTTATACTTTATCAGTTGAAATTGATGGAGATATTCTTGAACCTAAGATTTATCATGATGTTACGAAGGGTGGTGATAAGCCGAAATGGCTGAGAGCCACGAGGGAAGAACTGAGTTATATAAAAAGAAGAATGACACATGGATTTTTATAAAACAATTGAAGGGTCAGAATCTTATTAGGATTAAATTGATATTCAATAGGAAGCAAAGAATTCTTGGATTTGAGTTATCTAGAAACAAATATAGGTTGTCGTTGAAGCTTTGATAGGGGTCATGGGATTATATTTATATAAAGTTGAGAAATGATATTTCAAGTACACTCACACATAAGTGAAAACATCCACAAACTATCAAAAATTGTTTCGAACCTAAAAATATTAAAGATTCACTTTTGAGAAGGTGTAGCTATGAGAGTTGTATTTAATTTTTTCAGTTCAATATAAATTTATGAAAACATCTTATAACTATTGACGTCATAAATAGACTATTAATAAACTCACTTCTTAACATGCATAAGAAAGATAAGTTGAAATTTAACCGACCTAAAGTGCATATGGTGTCCCTCTATTAGAAGATACTAATAAAATGAAAACACAAGGTTAAGATTCATATATATATATATATATATATATATATATATATATATATATATATATGTAGTTGTGCGAATAAACATAAGGGTTAGTTAGATAAAATAGGATGTTAACAGTGTAAAAAACTCAGGCATTTAAAGAGAAAGTATGAGAAATATAATGTTTTATGAAAGGTAACCTCACATTATTTATTTATTTAAAGATCAATATAAGTTAATTGAATTTAAATACACTTGTTCTATGGTTTTGTCGAATAATTATTTTCGACAAGTTTATCAATTGTGTAAGTTTATAGATATTTTCAATAATGTTGATATCTAGGTTGAGTAGTTCGATTAAAGCTAATTAGCTACCTCATACTCTGATGGTGCTCGCAGTAGATGAGTAGGAGTAGTCATGGAGCAATATAATTAGACTTGATGATATATATTGATAGAATCTCTATTAATGGTCGCATAAAGTTGTCACAGTGCATAATGGTTAAGGTCTATACTATCACCTTAATATGATTAATTTGTAAGTATTTAAGTTCGGTTTAAGTTACACGATGTCTAATATATTTCTTATTGTGCATCCAATAAAAATGATAATACTTTTAAAAAATCCTTAACATTTGTTTATATATCCTACAAGTCGGATCTTCAACCTTATGGGTGTATTTTTTAAAATTGGTTAGTATTTGAAAAAACAATTATATTTCATTGACTTATTTTTGAACGTTTTACGTGTTAATCATAAAATTATATATATATATATATATATATATATATATATATTACTTAAAGCATAGACCCATTATTGAAGATATCATTTAGGAACAAAAATAATATAAAGTCGAGGCCTTAGCCACTATTGGTTATTTTGTATAGTCATACATATGATTTATTAATTGATATGATGGTCATTGTTTATTGTTAGAAAAAATATAATATGTTGAATATTTTAACTTTTAGATTGATAATTTATTGATTTGATTGGCTAGTCTTCCTATTATTATTATCAGGAACCTCATTTCATGTTGAGTTACAAATGTTTACATGTATTCCCTTCAGTGTGACGAAACTTGTAAGCATTTGGTCGAGCAAAATTTGTGATAGTATATTAGCCTTCATAATTCATGATAAGCTTTCATTTCTCCAAGATATGGGCTTGCTAAAAAATGAATCGTCGGACAATTTCTGTATATGGAATTTATTTAATTTTACGTTGTTGTTAAATGTTTTGAAAATTAGGTTCTTTTGGTCGTTATGTAGAACCATTATGTAGGTTTTTAGTATATTTTTCTTTAGTATTATCAAGGTTCTTCTTTAAGTCTTTTGTGATTGTTATGTCGATGATCTTAGTTTGTTTGATTCTTTATTGTTGAATGTGTAATGATAGATTTTGCTTGATGGGAAGTTACGACAGTACAGTGCATTGCTATGTTATTGATTTCTGTAGTCGAAGACTATGATTTTTCGTAAGTCAATAGACGAATCATTTATCATTAGGTAAATATGATGATGTTCTTTTTTATAATTATTTTGGATGCTTAATCTTTAACCAATTGGGAAAACTAGTATACGATAATAATGATAAATTGTATGCCTCCTGTTGATTGAAAGGAAACGTTATGTGTAATAAATTAGGTATTTGATTAGTGGATACTATGTTTAAATCTATGGCAGTTATTGTATAGAAGTACTAATTATAATTTTTTTTGTCGACCAATAAAAGCATATTGTACAAGTTTTTCTGAATGGGTTTTTGTGTTAAACTTTAGGTACTTGGGTGTAAACCATCAACTTTTATGTGTATGACTTTTTACGATAATATCGGCTTTGACTAGGGTGATGCAACAAATACGTGAGTTTGAAAAATTGATCATTTTTAAGAGCACATTATGTGTGGCTTGGTGTTTTGTATTTTATATTTTATATCTATCCTCATATATAATCTCATCGACTAATACTGCTTAAGTGGGTTTTTCTATGGTTGAACCGTATTAGTATCTAATACCACATAAATGTATCTTTGTCGCCGTTATCGATATTTAAATTCTAAATATAAAGTGTTTACTTATAGATCAAGATGAGTCTTTATTCTATAATTACAACATGGGATGTGAGTGCATCTGTAATTTTAGTTTTTGTTATCGGTATTTGTGTGTAGTGACTACTCTGATAATCTATTTTAATTTTATTATATATTTTTTTATATTCAAATATTGTCTTATCATTAAAATATTTAGAAAGTTAAGGGTGGAATTTGACATAAACAAAGTCTTTTAGGAGTAATTGGTAATTATGTAATACAGAAGGACCAATTTGTAACAAACAATAAACTTGAGGAAATGACCACAACTAGTAAATTGTTTAAATGTCATATTATTAATATAACGTGTATGATAATATATTTATGTAATATATTATTTAGATATTATGATTGATGTTAGGTGTTAGGTAAATATTATTGGTGTTTCTCAACCAAGGCTTAATGACCGATGACTTGAGTATGATAAAACTTAAGGGTGATAAGTTCTAAATCTGGAAGTAGCAATGTCCTCATCTGAAGACTTAGATGCAAAGACGTCTGATGGAACCTACGGCTGATATTTTACGAAGACAAGTTTTAAGTAACTTTTGGAACCGAAGAATCAAGATCATAAGATGTTGGACTAGGTGTAGTCGAATGATTCATAATATATCTGTGTTTTTCTAAAATAACTTGATTCACCAATATGTTGAAGAATCATAAATTGATGAAGTAATCTCAACCATTGATCAAGAAAATAATTATCTGAGCATTACTTGTTGAATGAGCAAAATAATATAAGGTACAGTATCAAGTATCAACATTGGTATAATAATGCTTTAATGCTTTAATAATGCTCTCGAATAACTATAAGTATAATAGTGCTTTAATGGCTTCTACTTGCAAAAACAATGACAAATAGGTCTCGGAGATAGAAGCTTACTTCCACATGACATCTAAAAAATATTTTTTAAAAAAACTTGAGTTTAATAGATGGTGACGATATCAAACTAGGGAATGATGAACCCTATGATGTGAAGAGGATGAGGAAAGTTTGGCTTGTGTTGTCTATAAGACTTGAGAAAGTGATAACAAAGGTAAAATATGACTTTAATTTCAAATGAAACCTTATTTGTATTGGCATGTTAGATGAAGAATGCTTTAGATATAATGGTGGAGATAGCGGACTTAGGCTTCTGCAAAGCTTACTATTAGTTATAAAAGACTATCAGACTAGTGGCGGGTTAGTTCTTGAAAGGTTTGTCATGGTCGGAGATGTGTCTAGTTTAGAGAGATATTTAAACAAGTTGTGGCTTCTAAGTTTAGGGCATATGAGTGAGAGAGTCCTTATTGAGCTTAGCAAATAAGGGTTGTTAGATGGTAACAAAGTTCAGAATTTGATGTTGTAAAAGTTATGTACTAGGTAAAAAAAAGATAAGTTCATATCTAGCAATCATAAAGCGAGTGATGTGCTTGAATATGTTCATTCAGATTGTTAAGGTTCTGCAAAACAATCCATCATTGGTGGTTTTAGGTACTTCATCTCTTCGATCAATGACTACTATAGTAAAATATGAGTTATAATTTTGAACACCAATGGTAAAGCATTTTATGCTTTTACAAACTAGAAGAGACTGGTGGAGAATCACATATAAAATACATCAAAGAACTTAAAGACTAACAACAGTTTAAGGATTATGTAATAGAGGCATTCATTAGCTACTGTTTCAAAATTGGAATTGCAAGACACATAACCGGAGTTGAACTCCCCAACATAATGACTTTGTTGAGAAAATGATCTAAACTTTGTTAGAAATGATATGGTGTAAACTATTGATAGTTGTAATATGCCAAAGGTTCAAAAAAGAAGTTGTAACGATGCATATATCATTAATAAAAGTCAATCAAAGAGACTGAAGTTTAATTATCCACAAGAAATATAGAATGGAAAGAAACCTATGTTGGAATATTTGAGAGTGTTTGGATGTATTTCCTACACACATGTAAAGCTAGATAAGCTTTAGCCGAAAGCACATTAGTGTTGTTCCTTGGTTATCCAGAATTAGTAAAAAGGTATAGGTTTTATGCATTGAACCTGGAAGTGAGAAAGCTTTGATTAGCAAAGATGTGGTATTCAATGAGACCAAACATAGTATTTTCTAATAAACGTCTCATGTAGAGGAAATTCACCTATTGATGTTTAATAGACATTAAATTTTCAAATTGATGGGAAAGATAATGATCTTGACAATTATTAGAGTGATAAAGCACGAAGACTTAAAAAACATATACAAAGGTACAATAGTAAGCCAAAATGGTCGAGAGCCACGAGGGAAGAACTGAGTTATATAAGAAAGAAGAATGACATATGGATTTTTATAAGACAACTGAAGGGTCAGAATCTTGTTAGGAGTAAATTGATATTAAAAAAGAAGCAAAGAATTCTTGGAGTTGAGTTATCTAGATACAAATATAGGCTGTTGTCGAAAGGATTCACGTAAAAAAGTGTTAATTTTAAAATAAACCTAAGTTTAATCAAAATCAAAATCGAATCCATGATTTTACCTAAAAAAATACTGCATTGTTCCAGTACCAATATCTCTCTAATAGTAGCACCTAATACCAATGTAGTTGTTCATATTGAGAGATTAGATGTCCCAAATATTCTGTCTAAAATTCAGCAAACATGGACACCGCTTGCCTTTCGATCGGACCGTTTGATTGGGGATGCACACAAAAAATCCAAAAACTGTATCTCTTCTAATGATTTCATGACCGGATTATTGTACACACAATTATCAAATTGAAGCACAGTAGTAACATCAAACAAATCAGATCGAAACACAATAGGTAATCGATCTGAAACAAAACAACTCTGAATAGCTCTTAACCCGAAATCAAAATCTTAATTTCTAAGCAATGGTGATCCAAAATAACACCAAACAAATCAAATTGAAGCACAATAGTAATAGATCTGAAACAAAACAACTCCAAAATATCTTAACCCCAAAGAAAAGTCTAAATTACTAAGCAAAAGTAGATTCGAAATAACATCAAACAATTTAAATTGAAGCACAATACATAACGGATAAATGAATTATATTACTCCAAGGATCGAACATCCTCTGATACCATGTTAAAAAATAAAAATAGAGAAAAGAAAGAAGAAGAAGGGGCTAGGGTTTCTGTTTATTTAGAAAGCGTAAGAATTACATAGACCATATGCTTATCTTTATATATAAAATAAAGAGCTAATGTGCATGTGCCCTTATATTTCTAACAGATGAATTCATCACTCAAGTTCTTTTCTCGTCTTCCAATCATGATAATTGATCTAAACCAAATTATAGTTGATGTCAATTCCACTACACATTTTGTTAATGTCGACTTTCGAAACACCATCAAACTATCCTCATCCAATTACATCATCTGTAAGACTCAAATCAAGTTCGGTTGCAATGGCTATGGTCTAATCAACTTTGGTCGCATTGGCTATAGTATGTTCAAATTATTGACGACACATATACTACTCCTTCTAAGACGTCACAAATAGACTATTAATAAACTCACTTCTTAAGATGAATACGAAAGATAAGTTCAAATTTAACCGACCTAAAGTACATATGGTGCCTCTATATTAGAAATACAAATAAAATGAAAAACAAGGTTAAGAATTATATATATATAGTTTTCCGAATAAACATAAGGGTTATTAGATAAAGTAGGATGTTAATAATGTAAAAAAATCAGGCATTTAAAGAGAAAGTATAAGAAATAAAATGTTATATGATAAGTAAACTCACATTATTTATTTATTTAAAGATGAATATAAATTAATTGAATTTAAATACACCTGTTCTATGGTTTTGTGTAAGAATTATTTTTAACAAGTTTAAAGTTTATAGATATTTTCAATAATATTGATATCTAGGTTAAGTATTTTGATTAAAGCTAATTAGCCACCCCAAACTCTGATGGTGCTCGCAGTAGATGAGTAAGAGTAGTCATATAGCAATATAATTAGACTCGATGATATATACAGATAGAATCTTTATTGATGGTGGCATAAAATTGTCATAGTGCACAATGGTTAAGGTATATACTATCACCTTAATATGATTAATTTGTAAATATTTAAGTTCGGTTTAAGTTACGCAATGTTTAATATATTACTTATTGTGAATCCAATAAAAATTATCATACTTTTAAAAATCATTAACATTCATTTATATATCCTACGCAATGGGGTGTATTTTTTAAATGGGCTAATTATTTGAAGAAAATGTTATATATCATAATCTTTTTTTTGAACATTTTACGTGTTAATCATAAAAGTATAAATATATTACTTAAAGCGTAGACCCATTATTGAAGATATTATTTAGGAACAAAAATAATATAAAGTCGAGTCTTTAGCCACTATTCGTTATTTTGTTACATATGATTTTTTAATTGATATGATGGTCATTGTATATTGTAAACAAAAAATATAATGTGTTGAAATATTTTAACTTTTAGATTGATAATTTATTGATTTGATTGGTTGTCTTCCTGTTATTATCACGAATCTTATTTCATGTTGAGTTATAAAGTTTTACATGTATTTCTTTTCAGTGTCGGAAAACTTGTAAACATTTGATCAAGTAACATTTGTGATAGAATATTGGCCTTCATAATTCATGATAAGCTTTCATTTCTCTAAGATATGGGAATGCTAAAAAATGGATCGTCGGACAATTTCTTTATATGGAATTTATTTAATTTTACGTTGTTGTTAAATGTTTTGAAAATTAGGTTCTTTTGGTCATTATGTGGAACCATTATATAGGTTTTTAGTATATTTTTCTTTAGTATTATCAAGGTTCTTCTTTAAGTCTTTTGTGATTGTTATGTTGGTGATCTTAGTTTGTTTGTTTGTTTCTTTGTTGGTGAATGAGTAATGATGATGTTCTTCTTTTATAATTGTTTTGGATGTTTAATACTTAACCAATTGGGAAAGCTAGTATACAGTAATAATGATAAATTATATGCCTCCTGGTGATTGAATGGGGAAGTTATGTGTAATAGATTAGTTATTTGGTTAATCGATATTGTGTTTAAAAATATGGCAGTTATTGTATAGATGTATTAATTATAAAATATTCTTGTGTTCTAACCAATAAAAGCATATTGTACAAGTTTTTATGAATGGGTTTTTTTTTCCAGTTAATACTTGTGTGTGAACCATCAACTTTTATGTGTATGATCTTTTAGAGTTAATACTTGTGTGTGAACCATCAACTTTTATGTGTATGACTTTTTAGGATAATATCGGCTTTGCTAGAGTGATGCAACAAAAAAATGGGTTTGAAAAATTGATCATTTTTAAGAGGACATTATGTGTGGCTTGGTGTTTGATATTTTATATTTTCTATCTATTCTCACATATAATCTCATCGACTAATACTGTTTAATTGGGTTTTTCAATGGTTGAACCGTATTAGTATCTAATACCACATAAATGTATCTTTGTCGTTGTTTTCGATATTTAAATTCTAAATATAAAGTGTTTACTTATAGATCAAGATGAGTTTTCATTTTTAATTACAACATGGGATGTGAGTGCATCTGTAATTTTAGTTTTTGTTATTAGTATTTGTGTGTAGTGACTACTGTGATTATCTATTTTAATTGTATTATATTTTTTCTAATATTCAAATATTGTCTTATCATGAAAGTCTTTAGAAAGTTAAGGGTATAATTTGACATAAAGAAAGTCTTTTAGGAGTAATTGGTTATTTTGTGATACAAATGACCAATTTGTAACAAATAACAAACTTGAGAAAGGGACCATAATTAGTAATTTGTTTAGACATACGTGACCTAACAAATTTACTGTAAAAATACCTTACCCATTTTGGAGAAGGATGATTGATTAATGATTGCACAATTATTGCTTATGACTTTATCTCTCTAAAATATGGAGCTTCTCTCTCTAAAACATTTATTTAGTAGCTTGTATAACGAATTTGTCCCTCCAAACATAGTTGTACTCCAATATCTCCTCCAAATATTTCCTGGAACTATCAGAAGTCAGAAAGCTTTGATTATCAATGACGTGGTATTCAATGAAGAGGTTATAATGTTGGTCACGGTCGTGGAGACCAAACCTAGCATTTCCTATAAGAGATGTAGAGTTGATGACTATATTGAACAAGAGAGTAAAGTTTTCGATACTTCTATCAATATGATTTTAAACTTTATAAAATTTGGCTAATGAAGAAGAATTTCACTTATTGATGTTCTATAGCCTTTAAATGTTCAAATTGATGGGCAAGATGATGATCTTGACAATTATCAATTGGTGAATGATAGAGCACGAAGACCTAAAATATCTACACAAAAGTACAATTTTTTTGATATTATAAGTAACACTTTATCAATTGAAATGAAGAAATATGCTTTTGAACCTAAGAGTTATCACGATACTACGAAGAGTCATGATACGCAGAAATGGTTGAGACCCACGATGGAAGAACTGAGTTTTCTAAAACGAAGAATGACACATGGATTTTTATAAAACAACTGAATGGTCAGAATCTTATTGGGAGTAAATTGATATACAAAAGAAAGCAAAAAAATATTGGAGTTGAGTTATCCATATACAAATCTAGGCTGGCGACGAATGGATTCACGTAAAAAAAAGTGTTAATTTTGATTAAAGTTTCTCACCACTTGTGAAACAAACCTCAAGAGAATAGTCAATTGTTGCTAGATTTGATATTTAGTTAGATCAAATAGATGTTACTACTTTCTTTTTGGATGGAGAACTAGAGGAGACCATTTACATGAGTTATTCTCGCGGTTTTTTAAAGGGAAAGGAAAAAGATAGTTGTTTGTTGAAAAGATCTTTGTATGTGATAAAACACTCCCAAAAGAAGTGAAATAGAATATTTGATTCGTTTATGAGGTTCATCAAGTTTGCGAAGAGTTTATATGATAATTGTATCCATTGTAATCGGAAAAGACACATAGAAAGATAGATGTTGTTGTTGTTGCATGTAGATGACATATTAAAAGCTGGAAAGCACATAAAAAGAATTAAAACGGCGAAAGTTCAAAAAAAAGATTTGAAATAAACCATATGAAAAGCTAAAATGATTCTTGAAATAGAGATCAAAGTTAGGAGATTGAGAGATTAAGTGAGTATTTCTTTTATCAATAAACATATATATTTATATATATATATATAAAAAGAAGTTATCAAATAATTTATTATGTCTGAAACTAAAGTTGTTGAAACTTCAGTTGGTGGTCGTTTTACATTAACATCCTTATCATTTTATATAAGTACCGTTCATGCATGACATTTATCGTTGGATCAAATGTGTACACAATTCCCTAGGCAACATTCCAAGAATCCCGCAATTTTAACAAATACAAAAAACTGCAATTTGATCAAATATAAAACCTTTTATACAATGCTTGGATGATGTACGGAACTCAACATGCTATATAATAAACCACAAAGCCGGCCAAAATAAGCGGCCATAAATTAACATTTTTTAATTTTCAATGTTCTATATCCACTTTGTCAAAGTTGGTACGACTTAATCTTTCCCAGCTCCTAAAAGTTGTGAAAAACAAAAATAGAACCTGCTGGCACGTCGACTTCAACCAATATTCAATTATTTAGATTGACTTGTACTCTAATATCCTTCTAAGTGACATGCACGTAGGAGCGAGTCTGAAGTTAAAGACACTATATAAGAGGCGTATGTGCAAGTGAACTGAACACAAAACGTTTTGTCTCAAGAGAAACTAACAAAACAATATCAAAACATGGCTTCCATCTTTTGCTGGTCGAGGCTTACTAAGATATACTTCACGGCCATAATACTCGCCTTTTGGTGCGAGTCAGCCGCTGCTCTGACTTACACGAGGGCTTACCGTCCAAGCGCTTGGGCTAGAGCTTATGCCACATTTTATGGTGATGAGACCGCCAGCGAAACTATGGGTAATATATCACATTAACATGATACATTTTGGTCAGGTTAATTCATTTGAGTTTTTCTAAAAATTATTTGGTTAATTCAGGAGGAGCTTGTGGTTATGGAAATCTGTTCATGAATGGTTATGGGACACAAACAGCTGCTTTGAGTACAACTCTATTCAACAATGGCTATTCTTGTGGAGATTGTTATCAAATGAAATGTATTGATTCACCACATTGTTACTCCGGTAACCCATCCACCATCATTACTGCCACCAACCTTTGCCCTCCAAATTGGGCACAGGACTCCAACAACGGTGGCTGGTGCAACCCGCCTCGAGTTCACTTTGACATGGCCAAACCTGCTTTCATGAAGATTGCTGATTGGAAGGCTGGTATTATCCCAATCAGCTACCGCAGGTACTTCAATATATTTTGATGTATTCGTATCCTCCGAGTTAGTGTCGATCATAGTTTGTCGTAATAAGTCCTTTTTTTATTACAGGGTTCCATGCCAGAGAAAGGGTGGTCTTAGGTTTTCTTTCCAGGGAAATGGATACTGGCTGTTTGTTTATGTGATGAACGTAGCCGGAGGAGGAGACATATCAAACATGTGGGTCAAAGGAAGTAGAACCGGTTGGATAAGCATGAGCCACAATTGGGGTGCTTCTTACCAAGCCTTTGCAACTCTGTCCGGCCAATCTCTCTCTTTCAAAGTCACTTCTTACACTTCTAAAGAGACTATCATTGCTTATAATGTTGCTCCTTCCAACTGGCAAATTGGTTCGACTTACAAGAGCAATTACGTTAACTTCCATTGATGATAAATGATCATCCACGCGTTTTCGATTTTGTTTTGCTTGGTACCCTAAAGTTAGGAGGCCTGTTGTCAATGGCCCTTATTTTGGAGTTATTTTTGTT
The DNA here is from genome assembly GCA_036936605.1 of Limnanthes douglasii subsp. nivea. Lineage (NCBI taxonomy): Eukaryota > Viridiplantae > Streptophyta > Magnoliopsida > Brassicales > Limnanthaceae > Limnanthes > Limnanthes douglasii. Next base: position 9,216,530 of record JAUPFV010000001.1, on the reverse strand, counting down.
TATGCTTTTGAGATATAAAAAGCCACTAAGCCACAAAAGAGAGCGGCTGAGGTAGCTCCTTTGTATTGTTAATACGTGGTTTTATAGTAATGTTGAGAGTGACGAGTGTTTTCACGCTCTTCCAGTCTTATAACTTAGACAATATGTTTTTGATATTGTTGCGATAATTCAGTTAAACTCACGTCAATAACTTGATGGATGGGAAGACAACAACACAAACAATTATTACCCAGTCAATCTTCTTATAACACAAACAATTATTTACAAAAAATATTGTCTCAAATGAGTTACAAGAATAAGTCTTTACTACTTAGTCTACCATTTCTCTTTTTACTCTTTCAAAACTGTATTCAAGATTTCGGATCTCATCAAAGGTAATATCGTTGCTTATTATAGACTTTGATATTTCAGGTTCCATCTTCACATCTTGTAACTCTTCACACTTTTAGGATAACTAATGAAACCATATTTCACAACTCTAGCATTAAGCGTGTCCTGTTTGGCATGCGCAAATGCTAAAGCTCCAAAGACTTTCAAGTTCGAGTAGTATGTCGGTCGACCAAACCAAACCTTTATAGATGTCTTTAGTTTTATTCTTGTTGATGGAAATCTATTGATCAAGTACGATGTAGAACTAACAGCTTATCGCCATAAATGTATGGGTAATCCAGCTGGCAACAACATACACCTCACCCGTTCCAACAAGGTCATGTTCATTCTTTATGTAAGACCATTTTGATGCGGTGTGTATGTAACTATTCTATGCATATTTATGTTGTTGTCCCTGCAAAACTCTTTAAACTGCTCCAAAACAAACTCCAAGCCATTTTTAGTTCTAAAAAAATTCAGTTTAGTTCTTGTTCATATTTCTACAAGAGTATGTCATTTTTTAAAATTTCCAAAAGTGTCGCTTTTATTCTTAATGACATGCACTCATACCCTTCTAGAATAATCATCAATTATGGTAAGGAAATATGAACTCTATCCCAAAAGTGGAAACAGACACGGGACCCAAAACGTTTGAGTGAACATACTCAAATGACTTACTAGCCTTATGAACTCTCATTATAAACTTCACCTTGTGTTGTTTTCCTAGTGTGCAGTTATCGAAAAACTCTAATTTGTTAAAATTTTATTTTACTAGCAAACCTTGTTTAGCTAATTTACCATAGTTTAGTTATATCAACATCTTCTACACTAGTTACTAATGCATTAGAAATAACAGTGGATAAATATATAAATCATTTTTTTTAAACCCTTTAGCTATTACTCATGCACCATGAGAAATTCTCCTCACTCCACGTTCAACTCTAGTGCAATGTCCTAGATCATCAAACATGCTAATGGAAACTAAATTTATCATAATTTGGGAATATACCTCACATCCTTCGAAAAGAAATCACGACCATCAAACATTTTGAGTCAAATAGAACCCATACCTTGAAATTTGCACACCTTATTATTACCAAGACGTATAACTCCGACTTCTTTTAATTCTAAGCTCTCAAAGTTTATAGTTACTACAAGAGTATGCCGTTTTTTAAAAAATTTAAAAGTGTCACTTTTATTCTTAATGGCATGCACTCCTACCCTTCTAGAATAATCATCAATTATGGTAAGGAAATATGAACTCCATCCCAAGAGTAGACACTAGTTATTAATGCATTAGAAATAACAGTGGATAAATATATAAACTATTTATTTTAGACCCTTTAGCTATTACTGATGCACCATGAGAAATTATCATCACTCCACGTTCAACTCTAGTGCAATATCCTAGATCATCAAACATGCTAATGGAAACTAAATTTATCATAAGTTTTGGAATATACCTCACATCCTTCGAAAATAAATCACGACCATCAAATATTTTGCGTCAAATAGAACCCCTAACTTGAAATTTTCACACCTTATTATTACCAAGACATATAACTCCACCTTCTTTTAATTCTAAGGTCTCAAAGTATTCATTTATTGGACATATGTGATATGAGAATCCTGAGTCCATGATCCAGTTTTTATAAGGTTCCCAACTCGTCGTTGTTAGTGCTTCTGCACTCGCATAACCTCTATATCAACTTACACCAATATGAGCAAACGAACTATCACTGCCTCCTCTCTGAGGACAGTCCTTTTTGAAATGGTCGGGGTTGTGATAATGATAATATTTCAAATTTGAGATGTGACCACCAGTCTTTAAGACAATTGAGACAATCAAACTTCTCCACAATCAAACTTCTCAATCTTTAAATCTCTAAATTTTGTCAATTCTTTGGTTCTTAAATCTGACTGGACTTCATCCAATGTGATGGTGCCTTATTTTCCATAAAGCATTGTATATTTTAAATTCTCATATGATTGGTGTAAAGCACACAACAAGTGTATGGTTTTGTCTTCTTATTCCAAGTTCATATCAATGTTGGCTAAATCATCGATAATTTGGTTAGACTTTGTTAACTGATCCATTATCGACTTTGTCTTCACCATACTATGAAATACATTTGTTATTTCAGACATTGCCTATGTGATAGTACCTTGGTCATATACAACGGGTCAATTTTAGACCATATAGACACACCATACGTTTCTTTAGCGACTTCTCTCAGAACCTTGTCCACTAGGCACAATATAATAGCACTGATTGCCTTATCTTTCATCTCGGTTGTCTCGGCGGATGAAATATGTGATGGTATTTCACGAATTTGTTACTTCCGGTGAATTTTTCAATATCCCACTTTAAACCAATGGTGTTTGATTCGATTAATCCTTTTCCTCTCGGTAAGCGCCATTCGTTGTGATAACTCGGTTAAACTTACACTAATAACTTGATGTATGGAGAAAAATCTAAAAAGGAAACCAATAATAAAAAGATACAACAACAATAATAATCAAGAACAAAATTAAATCTGCAAAAAGAAAACAGCACAAATGGCTTTTTACCCAAATCAATCAATCGACCTACATCTGGGTAAGAGAGCATATCTCAAATTTACTATCTCACAAAGTATTTTACAAGAGATATTTTACAAATGAGTTATAAGAATAAGCCTTTATTTCTTATTCAACCCACTTCTCCGTTTACTCTTCCAAGATTGTGTGCAAGATTTCAACTACTTAGTTGAAATGTATTTTTTCCTTTAAGTTATATGAGAGTATTTATAATGGTAGCTTTATTGATCCAATATTAAACTTACTTATTTCTTAACATAATTGGTTAAATATGTTGTAACTAATTGATACAGAGTAAACGCAGAGAAGCCAATATAGGCGAAACGCTAATTTTCTTTATCAAAATTCAACTCCATTATATTGTAAACAAAGTCTGTTTAAATAAGAGTTCGAATAAAAACCCTAATACAAAAATACCAAAAATGCCCTAAAGTAATAAAAATTCGAAATAAAATAGTAAACGACTCTGAATACCCAAAAAACACCATATGCACGAGCAAAGCTTGTGATTTGTAATTTTGGTGTCGTTCCCTTCGAAATAAGGTGATGTGGGTCAAAATCGGACACCGGGAGCTCCGAAACTGTCAATTTGCTGCATTCTTCGGGTGAACGCCTGTCTTCATAAATTCTAATGCTAATCTATCTGCATCACTAATTCTCTCACAACTAATTAAGTACCTCGTCTTATGACCCTCGTTTAGAAGACCCTGCCTCATCTTAAAGACCCTCGTCTAGAAGACCCTGCCTCATCTTAAAAATCCTCATCAGAAGAACCTGCCTCATCTTAAAGACCCTCGTCCAGAAGACCCTGCATTATCATAAAGAACCTCGTCCAAAAGACCCTCGTCTAGAAGACCCTGCTTCATCTAAAAGAATCTTATCTAGGAAACTTTCGTATACAAGATCATGCCTCATCTAAAATATAAAAAACTAGAAGATCATCGGTTAGAAGACCTTTAGATAAAAGACCATGCCTTACCTAGAAGACCAAAACTTGTCTAGAAGACCCAAACTTGTCTGGAAGACCTTGCCTCATCTAAATTACCAAACCTCGTCTATAAGACCCAACCTCGTCTAGAAGACTCTTCCTAACCTAGATCCTACTTCATCTAAAATTTCCTAGGCAAAATCAACATATATTAATTTTTTAATTGGTAGTTTAGTGTTAGGCACGATTAATATTTTAAAATTATTGCTAAATTATGGAGGTACTATATTAGTATTGATTTTTTGTAAATTTTATTAAAAACTTGAATAATGAATACACAAATACAACTTTAAATCATCACTTAGATGGTAATCAAAGTTTGATATATTCATCACTCAAGTTAATGTTTTCTCATATCTCTCGATCATGACCATCAATATAAACCAAATTCTAGTTGATGTCAATCTCACAACAGATTTTGTTAATATCAACTTTCAGAACACCATCAAACTAGCTTCATCCAATAACATCACCTAGAAGGCTCAAATCAAGTTCATTCTCATTGGCTATGGTTTGTTTAAATTAACGGTGGCATATATATTGTTCCTTATAAGACAAGATATATCGACAATAATCAAACATCCAACTCTACGTAATCCACATGGATGATTTGATACCATATGATGTTTGGGGAACTTGTTAGAACCCTAGGCACAATTGTAGCGCATATGATTATAGGATCCAAAAGATATTATTACATGTGTTCTTAAATATCTCAGTTCATCTTACTAGTCTTTAATTCATGATGTTAGAGCCATAGATGACACCATTAAATATGAAGAAATTTATAAAAATATCATTAAAAAAATCTTGAAATCAATTTACAATAAAGAACGTGTACAACACTAGTCTATACCATGATAATGAAAAATTAAATAGATCACATCATCTTAATCAACGATCATCTACCTAAAAATAATAATATCAGGCTTGTCATCACTCGAACCAATACTCAAACAATAAATACCAATCATATAATGATGCATAAAAAAATAATCAACCTTCTCCTCGATCGTTCCTAGGTAAATATCAATGATGTAGAGAAACCAGCCATGTTATTGCTTATTCTTCACTCGTTTGACAAACAACGCCTAATAGGCCACCTGCAAGTAGAACTCAAAAGTACTAACAAAAACATAAATTAAATTAGACCTCTTAAACTAACCTGACCAAACCTCAAATTCCATAGTTTAGTTATATCAGCAGCTTCTACACTAGTCACTAATGCATTAGAAATAACAGTGGATAAATATATAAACTATTTATTTTAGGCCCTTTAGCTATTACTGATGCACCAAGAGAAATTCTCATCACTCCACGTTCAACTCTAGTGCAATATCCTAGATCATCAAATATGCTAATGAAAACTAAATTTAACATAAGTTTGGGAAAATACCTCACACCCTACGAAAAGATATTGTTACATCCGTGTTTAAAGGTCTGAATTCATCTAGTATCAATGATGATATTAAAGCCATAGGTGACACCATTATATTTGAAGATATCATTAAAAATAACTTAGAATCAAAATAGAATTCACAATGAGTACAATACAAACCTATGCCATGATAATGCAAGGTGAAAATAGATCACATCATCCCAATCAACGATCGTCTACCTAGAACAAACAATCTTAGCATTATCATTATTAGAACCAACACTCATATAATAACTACCAATCATATCATAATACATCCACACTAATCAACCTTCTCCCTGACCATTCATAGGTAAATGTCAATGGTGTAGAGAAACTAGCCATGCTATTGTTTCTTCCCTACTCGTTTCTCCACCTACAAGTAGATTTCAAAAATAATAAAAACAACCATAACTTCAAGCTATCGTTACATCAAACAACCAATGATTTGTTGATAATGAAGTCACTCACGATATTACCATTGACTTAAAAGACCTAAACCTAAATTACATTTATGAGGGCCCGTATGAAATTATTGTTGGAATATGTACAATTTTAAGCATTTTTCATATTGAAAAATTTATTGAAACTAACTATCATGAATTTAATTTTAATAATACCTTTTAAGTTCCTCAAAATTTTGAATAATATCAAATTTATCACACAACTTACCTCTCCAACTAACATTCTATTAAATTCTTACCTAGTTGTTTTCTTATGAAAGATATAAAAACAAGCAAATCTTCTTAAAAACCATTGTATCGATGATGTATAATCTTTATCTCAAAACTCTAGTTTGTTCAAATTTTATTTTACTAGAAAACCTTGTTTAGCTAATTTAATTAGACATCGTTAACTAACATGACAAAACATCAAATTCCATAGTTTAGTTATATCAACAGCTTTTACACTAGTTACTAATGCATTAGAAATAACAGTGGATAAATATATAAACTATTTATTTTAGGCCCTTTAGCTATTACTGTTGCACCATGAGAAATTCTCATCACTCCACGTTCAACTCTAGTGCAATATCCTAGATCATCAAACATGCTAATGGAAACTAAATTTATCATAAGTTTGGGAATTTACCTCAAATCCTTCGAAAATAAATCACGACCATCAAACATTTTGAGTCAAATAGAACCCATAACTTGAAATTTGCACACCTTATTATTACCAAGACGTATAACTCCGCCTTCTTTTAATTCTAATGTCTCAAATTATTCGTTTATTGGACATATGTGATATGAGAATCCTGAGTCCATGATCCAGATTTTATAAGGTTCCCAACTCGTCGTTGTTAGTGCTTCTGCACTCTCAAAACCTCCATATCCACTTACACCAATATGATCAAACAAACTACCACTGCCTCCTCCCTGAGGATATTCCTTTTTGAAATTGTCGGGGCTGTGACAATGATAATATTTCAAATTTGAGATGTCACCACCAGTCGTTGACTTAGATTTAACCCTATCGTTTGTCTTTTCCCCTCCATTTATTATTCTTTCTTCCATTGAGACAATCAAACCTTCTCCACAATCATTCTCATTCTTTAAATCTTTAAATTTCGTCAATTCTTTTTTTCTCAAATCTGACTAGACTTCATCCAATATGATGGCGCCATATTTTCCATAAAGCATTGTATCTTTTAAATTCTCATATTATTGGGGTAAAGCACACAACAAGTGTATGGGTTTGTCTTGTTATTCCAAGTTCATACCAATGTTGGCTAAATCATCGATAATTTTGTTAAGCTTTGTTAATTGCTCCATTATCGATTTTGTCTCCACCATAGAGTAGAAATACATTTGTTATTTCAGACACTGCCTATGTGATACTAAATTGGTCGTATACAATGTGTCAATTTTAGACCATATAGACAAACCATACGTTTAATTAGAGACTTCTCTCATAACCTTGTCCACTACGCACAAGATAATAACACTGATTGTCTTATTATTCATCTCGGTTGTCTTGGCGGATGAAATATGTGATGGCATTTCACAAATTTGTTACTCTCGGTGAACTTCTCAATATTCTACTTTGAACCAATAGTGCTTGATTCGATTAATCTGTTGCCCATCGAAAGGGCCAATCGTTGTGATAACTCGGTTAAATGAGTCTTTGAGTCTCTTTTTCACTCTAACTTAGGGTTAAAGATTATATATTCTCTGTTTTCGTCTTCTTCTCTTTGTTTTTGCCATCGTCTATTAAACCTCATATCTTGGCGCTATTAATTGGTATCAAAGCGACAAAGCTCCCACGACGTGGGTTAAGGAGATATGCCGCCCAAAAGAACCGCTCGCGGGAATTCCACTACTCCAATCTTAGAACTAGTCTATCGGGAGGAGATGGAATATCGATTTGACCAGATGTGTGAATGGATGAATTTGTTGCGATATCAAATGAAGAAAGTGATGGAAGATTTAGAGAAGATAACCGCCACCGAATCCCAAACTCCAATCAGAAATTCAAAGGCGAAAGTTTTTTTTCACGGAATCCAACCACAACCATAGATACAATTTGGAAAAACCAAAGGGGGATGAAATACATCAAGTAGTTACTGGTGACATAGAGGAGTCACCGATACTAGACTATCCATTCTTTGATGAGTATGAGGCTGACTACCAGGGAGAAATTTCTGATGAAACCTGGTCAAAATTGGGAGATCCAATTTATGATATCTACGACGATGAGATTGAAGAGAAAAACATTAATGTTAAAGAATAGGATAATGAAGATCTAATTAATGTTGAGGATAAACTTGTAGATCAAGAAATTGTCTCAGACTTCAGTACACCATACTACATCACTCTATAGATTTTGTTGAAGAAGGACTGTGAAGTAGTAACTTTTATCATGGAGATGCGTCTTCCAGGTATTTTTGGCTATCCTACAATCAAACCGTTGTTTCGGTTCTCTGTGGATGCATATTGTTGTGTAGTGAAAATAGAAGATGATATTTTTGTATTTGATATTATGAAGAGATTGCTAGAAGAAAATATTAGTGTTTTAATAGATAAAAGATTAGGCTTTGTAATAGAACTTGGAGGAGTTTCAGGTGATGGTTGGGGAAATAAAAGAAACAGTAAAAGTTAAAAATAGAAGATTGTAGTGTTTTGAATCTGCTCGTAGAAATATACTCTAAAGAACTTGATAAGCCATCTATTATTCAACAAAGAGGACTTGTTCCTTTCTGAAAGGGTCTTGATGTGAAACAACAAGCACAGTATAGAACTGGAAAGTCAACAACTTTTTACACGCGCAAGGGTACTATTATGCTTAGTAAATGGGTTGATAAAGCTGACATAGAACAAGTGGGTGGAATATATCTTGTTACTGATGATCACAATAATGCCGAGGACATGGTAAAGAGGGACAAAGCTGAAAAACCACTTCTTGACAAGAGCGAAAACATTTAGATTATCACCTCTCATACACGTATGTAGGAATCAGTTACAATCAGAGGTGAAAACGTCAACGTTTTTGTTGTTCTTTCAATGTTTCAGCGTTTTGAATTCGAGGTCGAATTCTTCCCAACCGGGAAATAATGATGTAGCGAAGACTGCGAACAGACTGGTTTCTTGCGGGTATCAAAACTAGGCAAATTGCTACTCAAATTGAACGTCTCGAGAAGCACAACAACTGTCAAAAGCGTGACTATGTCATGAAATTCGGACTTCAAATTATACTATTTAGGGTCCGAAATCCTAGTTTACTATTTTTGATATTTTATTTTATTTTATTTTATTTTATTTTAAAATCAATATTTTAATTAGTGAATCAAATCTGATTGTATTCAGATTATATTTGATTTTTTAATATCTTTATTGTATTTTTTAGAATATTTTATTAAAGTTTTCGATGTCTCATATATAAAGCATCTTATACCCTATTTTACCGTCAGACTTTGATGAATAAATATTGAAACTTTTCTCTGAGTCTCTTTTTCACTCTAACCTAGGGTTAGAGATTATCTATTCTCTATTTTCATCTTCTTCTCATTATTTTTGTCATCGTCTGTTCAACCTCATATCTCGCCGCTACCACTGTGTTAGAATATGTGATAGTATTAGGATGTATTTCCTACACACATGTAAAGCAAGATAAGCTTAGCCGAAAGCACTTTAGTGTTGTTCCTTTTTTATCCAGAATTAGTAAAACGGTATAGGTTTCATGCATTTAACCTGGAAGTGAGAAAGCTTCGATTAGCAAAGATGTGGTATTCAATGAGTAGGTTATATTGTTTATTTCTGGGGTGGGCATTTCTTGATATTATAAAGCATATACAAAAGGTACAAATTTCTTGATATTATAGGTTATACTTTATCGATTGAAATGGATGGAGATGTTTTTGAACCTGAGATTTTTCATGATGTTACGAAGGGTCATGATAAACCGAAATGGCCGAGAGCCACCAGGGAAAAATTGAGTTATATAAAAAGAAGAATGGCACATGGATTTTTGTAAAACAACTGAAGGGTCAGAATCTTATTAGGATTAAATTGATATTGAAAAAGAAGCAAAAACAAGTTTGATTTGAGTTATCTGGAAACAAATATAGTCTCACGTCGAAGGGATTCACGTAAAAAAAATGTTAATTTCAAAACAAACCGAAGTTCCAATCAAAACCAAAATCAAAATCAAAACCGAACCCATGATTTTACCTACAAAAATACTGCGTTGTTCCAGTAGAAATTTCTCCCAAATCGTAGCACCAAATCCCAATCCAGTCGTTCAGATTGAGAGATTAGATGTCTCAAATATTCTCCCCAAAATTCAGCAAAAAAGGACACTCTTTGGCTTTTGATCGGACCTATTGATTGTGGTTGCACACATCAAATCCAAAAATTATATCTCATCTAATGATTTTGTGACCAGATTATTGTACATACAATTGTTTCGAACCTAAAAATATTGAAGATTCACTTTCGAGTAGGTGTAGCTATGAGAGTTGTATTTAATTTTTTAGCTCAATATAAATTTATGAAAACATCTTATAACTATTGACGTCACAAATAGAGTATTAATAAACTCACTTCTTAAAATGCATAAGAAAGATAAGTTGAAATTTAACCGACCTAAAGTGCATATGGTGTCCTTCTATTAGAAACTACTAATAAAATGAAAAAAACAAGGTTAAGATTTATATATATATATATATATATATATATATATAGAGTTGTGCGAATAAACATTAGGGTTAGTTAGATGAAGTAGGATGTTAAAAGTGTAAATAACTCGGGAATTTAAAAAGAAAGTATGAGAAATAAAATGTTATATGAAAGGTAACATTACATTATTTATTTATTTAAATATCAATATAAACTAACTGAATTTGAATACACTTGTTCTATGGTTTTGTCGAAGAATTATTTTCGGCAAGTTTATCAATTCTGTAAGTTTATAGATATTTTCAATTATGTTGATATCTAGGTTGAGTAGTTTGATTAAAACTAATTAGTTACCTCATACTCTGATGGTGCTCGCAGTAGATGAGTAGTAGTCATTGAGCAATATAATTAGACTCGAGGATATATATTGATAGAATCTTTATTGATGATCGCAAAAAGTTGTCACATTGCATAATGGTTAAGGTTTATTCTATCTCCTTAATATGATTAATTTGTAAATATTTAAGTTTGCTTTAATTTACGCAATGTTTGATATATATCTTATTGTGCATCCAATAAAAATTATGATACTTTTAAAAATCATTAACGTTCGTTTATATATCCTACAAGTCGGATCTTTATCCTTATGAGGTATATTTATTTAAATGGGTTAATCATAAAAGTAGATATATATTACTTAAAGCGTATACCCATTATTGAAGATATCATTTAGGAACAAAAATAATATAAAATCGAGGTCTTAGCCATTATTGGTTATTTTGTATAGTCATACATATGATTTATTAATTTATATGATCGTCATTGTTTATTGTTAACAAAAAAATATAATGTGTTGAATATTTTAACTTTTCGATTGATAATTTATTGATTTGATTAGCTGGTTTATGTTATTATCATGAACCTCATTTCATGTTGAGTTACAAATGTTTACGTGTATTCCCTTCAGTGTCGAGAAACTTGTAAGCATTTGGTCGAGCAACATTTGTGATAGTATATTGTCCTTCATAATTCATGATAAGCTTTCATTTTTCCAAGCTATGGGCATGCTAAAAAATGGATCGTTGGACAATTTATTTATATGGAATTTATTTATATGGAATTTATTTAATTTTATGATGTTGCTAATTTTTTTCAAAATAAGATTCGTTTGGTCATTATGTAGAACCATTATGTAGGTTTTTAGTATGTTTTTCTTTAGTATTATCAAAGTTCTTCTTTAAGTCTTTTGTGATTGTTATGTTGGTGATCTTAGTTTGTTTGTTTCTTTATTGGTGAATGTGTAATGAGAGGTTTTGTTTGATGGGAAGTTACGACAGTACAATCCGTTGCTATGTTATTTATTTATGTAGTCAGAGACTATGATTATTCGTAAGTCAATAGACGAATAATTTATCATTAGGTAAATATGATAATATTTTTTTAATAATTATTTTGGATGCTTAATCGTTAATTAATTGGGAAAGCTAGTATACAGTAATAATGATAAATTGTATTCCTTCTGGTGATTGAATGGGGAAGTTATGTGTAACAGATTAGTTATTTGGTTAGTGGATACCGTGTTTAAAACTATTGCAATTATGTATATAAGTACTAATTATAAAATCTTCTTTTGTTCTCGACCAATAAAATCATATTGTATAAGTTTTTGTGAATAGGTTTTTGTGTTAAACTCTAGGTACTTGTGTGTGAACCATCAACTTTTATGTGTATGACTTTTTATAATAATATCGGCTTTGGATAGAGTGATGCAGCAAAAAAGTGGGTTTGAAAAATTGATCATTTTTAAGAGGACATTTTGCGCGGCTTGGTGTTTGATATTTTATATTTTCTATCTATCCTCACATATAATCTCATCGAGTAATGCTGCTTAATTGGTTTTTCCTATGGTTGAACCATATTAGTATCTAATACCACACAAATGTATATTTGTCGTCGTTATTAATATTTAAATTTTAAATATAACGTGTTTACTTATAGATCAAGATGAGTCTTTATTCTATAATTACAACATGGGATGTGAATGCATCTGTAATTTTAGTTTTTGTTATCGGTATATGTGTGTAGTGACTATTCTGATTATTTATTTTAATTTTATTATATATAGTTTCTAAATTCAAACATTGTCTTATCATGAAAGCCGTTAGAAAATTAAGGATTAAATTTGACATAAAGAAAGTATTTTAGGAGTAATCGGTAATCATGTAATACAAAAGGACCGATTTGTAACAAAAAATAAACTTGAGGAAGAGACCACAATTAGTAATTTGCTTAGGAACCTCACCCATTTTGGGGAAGAGTGATTGATTAATGCTTCATAATTATTGCTTATGAATTTATCTCTCTAAAATGTGGAGTTTCTCTCTCTAAAATATTTATTTAGTAGCTTGTATAACGAATTTATCCCTCCAAACATAGTTTTACTCCAATATCTCCTCCAAAGTTTTCTGGAACTATCAGAAGTCAGAAAGCTTTGATCATCAATGATGTAGTATTCAATGAGGAGGTTATAATGTTGGTCATGGTGGTGGAGACCAAACTTAGTATTTTCTAGAAGAGATATAGACTTGATAACTATATTGAACAATAGAGTAAAGTTTTTTATGCTTGTACCGAATATGATTATAGTTTATAACATTTGGTTGATAGAGAAGAATTTTACTTAATGATGTTCTATAGCCTTCAAATGTTCAAATTGATGGGCAAGATAATGATCTTGACAATTATCTATTGGTGAAGGATAGAGCACGAGGACCTAAAAAACCAACACAAAAGTACAAATTTCTTGATATTATAAGTAACACTTTATCAATTGAAATGACTCTTGAACCTAAGAGTTATCACGATACTACAAAGAGTCACGATAAGCCGAAATGGTTGAGACCCACGAAGGAAGAATTGAGTATTCTATAAAGAAGAATGACACATGGATTTTTATAAAACAGCTGAATGGTCAGAATCTTACTGGGAGTAAATGGATATTCAAAAGGAAGAAAATAATTCTTGGAGTTGAGTTAATCTAGGCTGGCGGTGAAGTGATTCATGTAAAAAAGTGTTAATTTCGTTTAAAATTTATCACCACTTGTGAAACAAACATCAATAGAAGAGTCAATGGTTGCTAGATTTGATATTGAGTTAGATCAAATAGATGTGACTACTTTGTTTTTGGATGGAGAACTAAAGGAGACCACTTACGTGAGTTATTCTCAAGGTTTTGCAGAGGGGAAGGATAAATATAATTGTTTGTTGAAAAGATATTTGTATGTGATAAAACACTCCCACATAAAGTTAAATAGAAGATTTGACTTTTTTATAAGGTTCATCAAGTTTGTGAAGAGCTTATATGACAATTGTGTCCATTGTAATCGGGAAATACACATAGAAAGATAGATGTTGTTGTTGGTGTATATAGATGACATATTAAAAATTGGACAGCACATAAAGAGAATTAAGACGGTAAAGGTTTACAAAAAAAAATTGAAATAAACAATATGAGAGAATCTAAAATAATTCCTGAAATAGAGATCAAAATAGAGATTGATTGTGTATTTCTTTTTTTAATATATATATAGAAGGTTATCAAATAATTTATTATGTCTGAAACTAAAGTAGTTGAAACTTCAATTGGTGGTCGTTTTATAGTAACATGATTATCATTTTATATAAATACCGTTCATGCGTGATGCATGACATTTATCGTTGGATCAAATGTGTACACAATTCCCTAGGCAACATTTAAAAATCCCGCAATTTTAACAAATACTAAAACTGCAATTTGATCAAATATAAAACTTTTTATACAATGCTTGGATGATGTACGGAACTCAACATACTATATAATAAACCACAAAGCCGGCCAAAATAAGCGCCGATAAAATAGCATTTTTCTAATTTTCAATGCTCTATATATGTCCACTTTGTCAAAGTTGGTACGGCTTAATCTTTCGCAGCTCCTAAAAGTTGTGAAAAACAAAAATAGAACCTCCTGGCACGTCGACCTAAACCAATATTCAATTATTTAGATTGATTTGTATTTGCTTCAGGTAGCCGATTTGGTTGAGTAAAGCATGTTTGTGACCAAAGGTTATGAGTTTGAGTCCTTTTATATACGCTTTCTCGGTTGAGCCTTTCACTTTGTGTGGTTTACCTTCTGGCGTTGGTTTACAGGTTATCGCGTCAGACTCAGGGTTTACCTTGTGTGCACTTATTGCACTCTGAATAGCGGCTGCGGGTTCCCTTCGAATAAAAAAGATTGACTTGTACTCTAATATCCTTCTAAGTGACATGCACGTAGGAGTGAGTCTGAGGTTATGATAAGAGACGTATATGCAAGTGAACTGAACACAAAATGTTTTGTCTCAAGAGAAACAAAGAAACTAACAAAACAATATCAAAACATGTCTTCCATCTTTTGTTGGTCGAGGCTTACTAAGATATACTTCACGGCCATAATACTCGTGCTTTGGTGCGACTCATCCGTTGCTCTAACTTACACGAGAGTTTACCATCCAAGCGCTTGGGCTAGAGCTTATGCCACATTTTATGGCGATGAGATCGCCAGCTTATATATTAAATCCTCATCTTTCAATAACTATGCACTTGTTTAAAATTGTACACTTTGGTTAATTGTCTTTTGATATGTACGAAGGTTTATACATAGTCCTTTTTTATTTATGTATTATACATACCTCTACGAATGTTTATTTATAAATATATGGTTAATTCAGGAGGAGCTTGTGGTTATGGAAATCTGTTCATGAATGGCTATGGCACACAAACAGTTGTTTTGAGTACAACTATATTCAACAATGGCTATTCTTGTGGAGATTTCTATCAAATGAAATTTGTTGATTCACCACATTGTTACTCCGGTAACCCATCCACCATCATTACTGCCACCAAGATTTGCCCTCTAAATTGGGCGTAGGACTCTAACAACGGTGGCTAGTGCAAGCCGCCTCGAATTCACTTTGACATGGCCAAACCTGCTTTCATGAAGATTGCTGATTGGAAGGCTGGTATTATCCCAATCAGCTATCGCAGGCACTTCAATATAATTTACTATATTTGTATGATCCGAGTTAGTGTCGATCATAGTTTGTCGTAATAAGTCCTTTTCTATTACAGGGTATCATGCCAGAGAAAGGGTGGTCTTAGATTTTCTTTCCAAGTAAATGGATACTGGATACTTGTTTATGTGATGAACGTAGTAGCAGGAGGAGGACATGCGTCAATCATGTGGGTCAAATGAAACAGAACCGGTTGGATAAGCATGATGTTGGATCATAAACTTGACCTACTTAAAGGGTCCAACCCACTTAATAAGGCCCATCTAGAAAGCACATTCTAGAAACAATTAAATTAATATTTATATAGTAGTGGAGGTTGTGTGTAAGATCATCCTTAGGTTGAGTGCAAGATACTCTTTTATGTTGAGTGTAAGAAACACTTTTACTTTGAGTGTAGTCTTGAGGTTGAGTGTTTAAGTATCCATAAGATCTTAGATGGTGGATCCTTGTCTCCACTATGGTTATATAAATAATGGAGCTCTCCTATCATCTAGAGTTTCACTAAACACACTAAGAAGTAAATTAGAGAGAAAAGTTAGAGTGGGAGAAAATAGACACAAGAATGCTCTCTTGAGTGAAAGAAAAATATTTCTCTAGTGTGAGTTGTAAGAGTGTTCTTGTAACATTTCTCTTTTTTAATCTACATCACAGTTGTTTGTTTGTTTTTAGTGAGTGTTGTTTTAATATATTCCGCCAACAAAGTGGTATTAGAGTCACAAAATCTATCCGAAATTTTGTTTTTTAAGTATCCAACATATTTAAAAATATGGCAAACGGTGTATCATCCTTCCAAGATTCAACACTCAACAACAACAACTATGACAATTGGAGTATCAAGATAAAATCTCTCCTTGGAGCACATGATGTGTGGGATGTTGTAGAAAAGGGGTTTGACGAACCCGAAGATGAAGCAAGTCTTACTCAAGAGGAGAAAACAAATTTGAAGGATTCAAGAAAGAGAGACAAAAAATCTCTCTTCCTCATCTAATAATCATTAGATGATGATGACTTCGAAAACAATTCCAAGCGCATCTTTCGCCAAACAAGCGTGGAAGAAATTACAAATCTCCAACAAAGGAGTCGAAAAGGTGATAAATGTATGTCTCCAAATATTAAGAGGTGAATTTGAATCCTTACATATGAAAGCGTCTGAATCTATTTCGGAATATTTCTGAAGAGTAGCAACCGTTTCTAATCAATTAAAAAGAAATGGTGAGAAGTTAGAAGATGTGAGAGTAATATAAAAAATACTTCGTTCGTTGAATCCCAAATTTGAGCATATCGTCGTGACGATTGAAGAAACTAAAGACTTGGAGAAAATGATGATTGAAGAACTCCAAGGATCATTACAAGCCTATGAATAAAAGCACAAGAAGAAGCAAGAGATCACCAAACAACTCCTCAAAGTAGAACTGAAGGACATGCATGCAAATAAAGAAGATGATGGAAACTAACATGGCCGAGGCAGAGGTAGAGGCCGCGGATGAGATGGTTATCGTGGCAGTGGATGTGGCTGGAATTACAACAACAATAATTCCAACTATAACTACAAGAAACGAGAAAGCTCAACACGAGGTCGTGGAAGAAGAAATCTGCATTATGCTTTCGAATGCAGATGCCCCAACAATAGATTTGAGGAGAGGGCCAACTATGTGGAGGAGAACACGGAGGAAAAAACCGTTTCCAGTGTCAGGAAACCCTCACCATTAATCGCAATGGGATCGAACACAGAAAATCACCAGATAACCTAACTCCTCGCAGGGTTACGCGTCAATCCAAAACTAAATCCACACGCACATCTTCAAAACCCTCCAGTTCGGAGGTTACAAATGTTGTGCCACAAGTTAAAACATCCGGACAGCAGCCTCCACCAGATACCAGTATATTAGAAGCGTCATCTGCACAACCTTCTGAACAACCATTTACAAAATCAACCGAACAGCCACCAGCAAAGGAGTCAGTACAGCCTCCTTCAAAAATATCTGAACATCCTTCCACAGTGATGGACGAGAATATGGAGGACAACATAGAGAAAGCCTTTTTTGAGGCTGAGGCGTCCGATCAAACAGGGAATACAACCTCAGACCGGAAAGGCAAAACCAAGGTGGGTATGACTCATCCGGATGCTCTTCTAGAGAGTTTAGAGGGCAAAGTGGGTCCATGTTTCAAAAAGGTAAGTGTCAAATACTTGGTGGCCCTTTAGAATATCAACTATGTGTATACCCACGCAGCTGAGTTGGGTCGAATCCGCACTAAATGGGGGATCCCTGAGTCAGTAACGGTGAGGATCCATGTTACTCTGGAGACCCCAATGGACTGCAAATTGAATGAGGTGGTAGTGTACACCGAAGTATTGAACTAGGGACTTCGGTTCCCCTTGGATCCAAATATTTTTCAGATATTTTCATCCGATCAAGTTATATCCTATCCAACTGAACCCCAATGCTTGGTACACCCTCCTAGCCTGCATCATGGCGTCCAAGCTGTCTAATATTCCACTCCCGATGGAACAGGTTGTTGCTATGGCAAGCTTATGCAAGAACCATCAAATCCCGTTTTACCATTACAACATGGGGAATGATTTTAAAGTGGTGGATGACCTCCTGGAGGACGCAGTTTCTCTTCATTAGTGGGACTTGGAAGAACGGAAGGAAAATTAAGGCTGACATAAACCCAAGCTTTCTAACCAGTCGCTGGAAGAGCACTGGTGAGTTCTTCTTACTTTTTCTTTTATCTTTTAATTTATAATTTTCTCATTTATACTAACTGATGTTTCTCCCCAATTCTACCGAAGAATTTATTGAGCTAACTAGAGCCAGGGCAGAATATTTGTGCCAAGCTAAATTTTTGGGCTTTAGAGAACTTGAGGAATTCCTTCCACAATTGCTTTAAGTCGAGAAATTTTGTAAAGTCTCACATGTGGAACACCACAAGTAGAAGAGATCTTACATGGGAAGAGTTAACCACCCCTTCCCCTACTGATGTGATCCTCAAGAGGACATAAGCTAAGGATGTCAAGTTGTATCTTCCTTCCAAGGCCAAATCCCCTAGCAAAATGAAGAATAAGAAAATGAATGACACAATAGACCTAGCTCAAACAACTACAGAGCGGACCGGTTGAGAGAACTAGGGAGGCATTAATACGGCTTTCCTAAAAGAAGTGGAGGTAACTATAAAGGAAGTCTGAGGGTCAAAGAATCCACGAAGGCCTTCTAAGAAAACAAGAAGCGCAAAGCCAGCAACGATGAGAAGGCTGCCAAGAAAAAGAAGGTCAATTTGGGAGCAAAGATAATCCTTCGCCCAACAGAAGTCCCTCCACCAGCTCCTACCGACCCCACCTTACAGGAGTAAATTTCAACTGACCTCCAGTCCTGACAGGTTGCTGTTGATGGCAATAATGATGTGGACCTTAAAGCCTTTCAAGATATTAATATCTATTTTTAATCATCTAGATAAATATGACTTTGCAGGTCCTTACCTCTCTTCCATCTCTTCCAACATGGTAACTTATAACGGAAAGTCCTTCTCTGTATCCGGAGAACAAGACACCTTGAGCCACGTCCTCCTAGGCTATATCTGACCAGTATTCAACCTGTAGGGTAGATAAAAACTCAAACATACATCATTAATTCTCTAACCACTAACAAGCAAAACTTGTTAGATAATATTCTTAATGCTCTACAAAGCATAGAGGTGCTGAAGAAGGAAAAAGAAGATTTGGCGGCCAAGCTAATCGCATCAGAGGCGGCCAATACTGAGCTTCAAACCAAATACTCCACTTTGGAGACCTCTTCTTCATAAACCCTCACAACCTTGAAGGAGCAATGGAAGACTAAGGATGATGCTATTCAAACTTTATCCAATGAGAAAACCAAGTTGGGGAGCACTGTTCAAGAGAAGCTTGAAGAGAAGGAAGCCCTGGAATGCCAACAAAAACAAGTTGTTGTCGACGGTATAGAGAATTATGCCAACGATGTGGTGGACTCCCTAGAGAAAAGATATGACGAGATCAAATCCGATATGGTGTTGCTGTTTCATGAGACCTTTCCTAAGAGGACCCTTGGTCCCTTATGGAAATATGTAAAGTATGAGGGCATCCCATTCCATACTCTAGCAGACGGTGGCAAGCGCAACTACTCTAGTGGAATAGATTCAGTAACTGATGATAATGAAGGAACATGTGAGAGTTCAAGTGCTGAACTCAAATATCCCAAGAAAGATTGTGGTAAAGATAAATCTGAAGGGAACAAACCCTAAGGTTTTATTATGTAATTTTTACTTTTTGAAACACTAAAGTCCTTGGATAACCAAGGTATTTTTTGTACTACTGGTCGGTTTCGTTCTGATCAGGTTTAATTATTCAATTTCCCTTATGTTTAATACTTTCTTTAAATCTTTCATTGTTAATGTTTAAGTAACCCCTAGAATTCCAAAAGTGTTGAATCGAGTCTACAATATCTATTGGTGAGGTTTATTTTCGTTTGAGGGTAATTTTGTCCAGAGTTTTGTGGTATTTTGAAGGTATTTAATATTTGGATATAGTGTAGAGGGAGAATTGAGCTGCCTGGTTGTATTTAATTTTCATTACCCTCATTAAATGAAAGTGGTTGGGTATTTATACCCTTAATTGTGGGCCACATGGGCTGTCGGGTTGACTTATGGATTCGGGTCGAGTTCAAAGACCCATTAGTTTTAAGCAGGTAGACAATTAGCTTAGTCATGAAGTGATTAAGTTTTTAGTACATTAGTTCTGTCTGGACGGTTCAGTGGGTGGATGTTGTCCGAATTTCCCATGTTCGGTTCTCATAAAGAGTGACAACAAATTCTGGACTCATCATCTATGATCACATGCGTTTAATAATTATGACAAAGTGTTAAACATATCTGATCATCCCAAGAAAGCCTGAGAGCTAGGGTGTTAAATAAGAAATTTTACATTCAAATTGAATTGAAACAAAATCACACCGGAATTTTGAAAAAGGTATCATATATTATTGAAAGATTCGGATACCTCATTAAACCCTCCCCGCGCCACCAAGGTAGGAAAGAGTATGCTTCATAATATTTACATTGGTATTTAACAAGTAAATATTTACAAAAGAACTTTATTCTAAATATAACTTGAGATGCTCAACGTTCCATGGATGTTTTAGAGCTCTTCCTTCTTTGTTTTGGAGAATATGTCCCTGGTCTAACCTTTTCACAGACTACATAAGGGCCTTCCCATTTCGGAGCCAGATTACCGAACTGCTTTTCCTCGGTATGCAAAAATATTTTTCTTAAAAATTTATCTCCTGTTTGAAAATCTCTTCTTTTGACTTTGGAAGCAAACCTGCTCCTCATTAAGCCTTGGTAGTGTCTTATTCTCAAATGTGCTTTAACCCTTTTTTCTTCTATTAAGTCCAACTGGTTCCTGACTACTACATCATTAGCCTGTTCAGAATAGTTTTAGATCCTCTGTGATGGTAAAGTAGCCTCTATGGGAGTAATTGCATCCATCCTATACACCAAAGCAAAAGGAGATTCTTGTGTGGTAGTCCAAGGAGAAGCTCGTTATGCCCACAATACTTCTTGTAAATAACTTTTCCATTTTCCTAAAGCTCCCTCCAAGTTTTTCTTTAATCCGGACAAGATGGTTTTATTTGCAACCTCAACTTGGCCATTTTCTTGAGGGTGGAAATGAAAAGAAAAACAATGTTGAATCCCTCTAGAGGTGTAGAAGGCTTCCATGTCTTTGTTGTCAAATTGTGGCCCATTGTCTGTAGTAATCCTCTGAGGAACCCCAAATCTATAGCATATGTTGGATATTATGAACTTAATTACTATTTTCGATGTGGTTCTAGCCAAAGGAGCTCCTCTATCCATTTAGAGAAATAATCAATGGCGATTATTATAGTTTTGCACCCACCAGATGCCATAGTAAGAGGCCCAACTAAATGAATCCCCCACCTGACAAAAGGTATTGGTTCAAAAATAGACTTCATAGGTACTTCTGGCACATGAATTTCATTCCCACATTTTTTACATGAATCACATTTCTTCACCATTTCTTTAGCATATGCCATTATGGTTGGCCAATGGTATCCGGCTAACAAAACTCTTTGGGTCAGTGCTCTGTAACCACAGTGTGTTAAGACTTCCCCATCTTGTAATTCGGATAATACAACCTGGGATTCTTCAAACCCCAAACAGCGTAGTAGAGGCCTGCTGAAAGACTTTTTGTAAAGAACTTCTCTTATTATTAAGAAACCACGAGCCTTGTACTTAATCTTTTTTTCATAGCTTTATCCGAAGGTAATATCACATCATAAATGTACTAAAGGATAGTGTATCTCCAATATTTAGGTTGCATAACAAGTATGCTCATATTTTATTTATCTTCTTTCTTCTGATCTATCCGTGTAGATAGACATTCTTGTACAAGAATCTAGGGGTAGGATTAAGAATAGGCTATAGTCGCCAGGGAGTCTGCCGACGTGTTTTCCGATCTGGGAATGTGTTCACAACAAATACTTTTCAAATTAATTGCCACTTCTTTCAACACGATCAAGTACTTGGCCAGCTTTTCCTTTTTGGCTTCAGACTGCCCTTGAGCATGGTGGATGAGTAATTGAGAGTCACTCATTAACTGGACTCTTTTAGCCCCACATAGGAGAGCTAGCTTAAGACCAGCTATTTGGGCCTCATACGCATACTTATTGTTGGAGGCCCTGAATCCAAAGCATATAGCTTGATACATTTTATCACCATATGAGGAGGTTAAGCAGATTCCAGTTCCACAACCCATAGTGCTTGATCCACCATCAGTTCGAACCACCCATTCCTTTTTTAAATCACTTTCTGAATCTTGTGCGGAAGATCTGTCAACATGAATTTCTACCAGGAATCTCGTTCGGAGGGCAAAGTCAATATCTTAATCACCTAATTCCACTGACCACTTGGTCATTCTACTTGATATGTCAGCCTTTTGAAGAACATTATATAATGAGAAAGACGTTCGGACAAAAATAGAATAAGCTTGGAAGTACGGTCTCATTTTTCTTGCTACAATTACTAATGCTACTGCCAACTTGTCCAACCTCGATGTAGTACACCGAACGAGGATAATTGTTCACTTCCCTTACTAGGACAAAACTTATAGCGCACTCTGATATAGCTAGATACTCATAAAGATTTTTTCCTCGAACACGTTTGAAAAGCGTTTTGGGTGAAGACAAATGTTTCTTTAGCATTTGTCAATACTTGGAAAAACAGAGCGCATTTGTCCGATGACCTTGAAATAAATTTGATCAACGCAACCAACCTGCCTGTGAGCCTTTGAACTTCTTTAATATTTCGATGAGGGTCCATTGCTAATAAGGTATTAAGCTTATCTGGATCAGGCTAGATTCATTTCTCACTTATTATGTAGCCCAGAAAATTTCCAAATCGGCCCTCAAACACACACTTCTCTGGAGTTAACTTCAAATTCACAGTTTCTAAATTGGAAAATATCTCTTTAAGGTCATATATGTGTAAATCTTCCTCCAAGATTTTGACCATCATATCATCTATGTACACTTTTATGTTCCTGCCTATCTGATTATCAAAAGTATTATTCACCAGCCTCTGATAAGTGGCCCCAACATTTTTCAACCCGAAGGGCATCACCTTGTAATAATGAAGACATCTATCTGTGATGAAAGTAGTATGATCCTGATCCTTCAGATCCACTTGTATCTGGTTATATCCTAAGAAGGTATCCATGAAGGATAACAGTTTATTTCCAGATGTAGAATCCACCAACTGATCTATCCGAGGAACAAGATAAAGATCCTTAGGGCATGCCTTATTAAGGTCAGTGAATCAATACACATACGCTATTTTCGTTCTTTTTCTTGACTAACACAGGATTGGCAGTCCATAAAGGATACTGGGATTCTTTAATATGACCCATTTTGGTCAACCAGACAACTTCTTGAACAATTACATCTACTTTTTCCTTGGAAAAAGCTCTCATCTTTTGTACAATGGGTGAAACATCCCACGGGATAGACAAATTATGTGAAATAACATCAGCTGGTACTCTGGTTACATCCCGGTTGCACCATGCAAACACATGTTGATTATCCGTAAAAAAAGATAACAACTTACGCTTAAACTATGGCGCCAATTTGGAACCAATCTTAACATTATTGCCTTCCGCGAGGGAGTGAGTTTCAAATTCTTTAATAGGTATTATAACACTAGGAGCCTCTCTGGGATCATCAATCTCACTCTCCTCAGTAGAAGGCTCCAGTAGCTGATAATCCTTATTAATCCCGACTGCCCCTAACATTTTAGGAGCAAGAGTTGTTGCATAACACTCTCTGGCTATCTTTTGACTACTCCAAACAATGCCTACTTCTCCCTGAACCGCATATTTTAAGCACTAATGGACTATAGAGGCCATAACATGAATTCTGGAAAGCCAAGACCTCCCAAAAATTGCATTGTACGATGTGGGGCAATCCACCACAACAAATAGTACTCTTACCATTTTTTTAAAGGGTCCCTTTCCCAACAACACTTCCTCTTTGAATTCCCCAATTACATCTGCATAACTCCCCATGAAGCCTACAATAATTATGTTTGAACATTGAATAATTGTCGGATTCCTCATTTGCTTGTAGGAGCTTAGAAATAGAATGTTTGTCGAACTGCCTGTATCAATCAGAATTCAGCGTATATCATTTCCCCTATAGAAGTTCTTATAACCACTGCGTCCTCATGAGGTCCTGCAATGTCTTTCAAGTCGTCTTTGATAAGGAAGAATAAAAGACAAGGATTAAATCGTAAAGAAGAAACATGATAGGAGAAAATTGTAAAGAAAAAGTATGATAGGAGGAAAATGAAAAGAAGAAATTGTGTGAGGGGAAAAACTGTATAAACTATCAAAGAAGTAGCTAGAATAAGAAGAAAATAACATGTAGGGACTAAAAATGTAATAAATAGGAATTAAAGTGTGTGGGGTCCGTAATTATACTATAAAAGGATCACACACGCTTCATAGATCCCAAGACGAATATTATATTACTTTCTCTCTCTACTTAAGCTAAGCTCCAATTTTCTCTCTCTAAAACAGCTCCTAAACAAAATAAATCAACCTATATTGACACTAAGAGATTCTTGTATCACATAATCATCCCCGGACAATCTTCAAACTCTTCAGTGGCGCCGTCTAGGGGAAGCGAATATCGTTCTGACGATAATCGCTTCGTGGAAATATTTCCGAGGAAAACTATGGAAGAGCAAGGGGACAATTTTGTCAACAGTTGCGAGGAAAACCTAGTGGGCGAGGACTATCGGAATGACATGGAGGATGAGGCGCATAGGGGCCATCGAGTCGAAGACACTTTCGATGACTCAGACCTGTTGGCTCGAATGAATGAGTTGTTACTGGAAATCGAGAGATTGAAGGCAGAAAAGGAAACTGTACAGGCAAATCTTCGTTCTGAGATACGGAGGGAGCCAGCTAGTGGGAAAGAGGAGCGTGAAACCGATTTTCATCCCAAAAACAGGGACGATAGATACAGGGGATACGAATGGCGATCGTCGAGGAGGAAAGGAAAGCGACATTTGGATTTGTCTGATTCGAGCGGTTATTCTCGATACAGTTCGTCGGAGTCATCTCCTAGGAGAAATCACAGAAAGAAAAAGCACGATCGAGGACACGCTGATTACCGAAGGGGAATAAGCTCGGAGAGGAAGTCTCCGAGGGAGAAGAGTTACCGTACTCAATTCGACGATCGGGCTTATGGCCAAGCAAAGTTTTCTCTTAGAAAAGAAGACATGGGCCCGCGAAATTTGGAGTGGCAGCATCAATATACTCTGTCATCCGAGGAAGGGTTGTACTTTCCAAGCAATGACAATTTAAGATCCAACGTTTATCGTACGGGTCATAATTGTAGAGCTTCACCTCTGTCCCCGGACATTTTGGTAGGAAACCTCCCAAAGCATTTCGATATCTCGAAGTTAGAAAAATTCGATGGGACACAAGATCCGGATAATCACATCGAATAGTTCAAAAACTTCATGATTAATTTCGACGATGACGATAAGTTGCTGTGTAGAGCCTTTTCTCAGACCTTTAAAGGGGTAGCTTCTTAGTGGTATAATAGGCTTCCGCAGGGCTCAATAAAGAATTTTGACATGTTCCAGGAATATCTTCAGACAGCACTTTTTGGGGAGCAAAAAGTTCAGAGCTAACGGATACACTATAATCTATTGTAGACAAAATGTTGGGGAGAGCTTGAAGAATTACACCAATCGGTTTGTCAAAATGAAAACGGACATGAAGTATTATAAAGATTCAGTGGCCCTTGCAGCTTTCAGGATGGGCCTACTCCCCAGATTGTTGAAGGATACGGTGGCGGAGAGTCAAGCAATGACCTTCGGAGCATTGTTGGATCAGGTCGAGAAGAGAATTCTGGTGGAGGAGACTCAGGCATCAGAGAAAGGATCTGGGGATCAGTTGGATCAGAATCAATTTCAAAGATCTGAGCCGAGTAGCCAAGGGCCCCATGTTAATGTTCAAGCCAAAAGTACGGGTCAATATCCGACGAGGCAGAAATCAAGCTCACAGTACTATGGCAACCAGCAAAATTACAATCAAGGAGCCCGACCCATGTCGAATAAGTGGGTTCGACCAGACTATTTTGCGGAGCTGACGGAAAATGTTGCTGCTATATTTGACAAGGCGAGATCTACAGTACCATTCAGAAAGCCTATTCCTATACAGACTCTGACGGAAAGTAGAAGCGTTAATAAGTATTGCAAGTATCACGATGATATTGGGCACGACACCAAGGACTGCATAGCTTTGAAAAAAAAGTTCAAGCCTTGATCGAGAATGGAATGTTATTAGAGTTTGTCAAAATCCACTCCCAGAAGAACGTTGTGGTGAAAGCTGTCCCAAAGAACACTGACACAGCCATGGTAATTTCCGAAGGGGTCGACGACTTTGACATTGAACAGGAATATTTGGATCCCAAGGAGGGGAGGAACAATGTGAATATGGTGGAAGAGGTTATTCCGAGAGGAGGGTGAATAGCCTCTGTGCTTTCTTCGATTTATTGGAAATCTTTGGAGGAGATACTATTGCGGGAAATTCCAATAGCTCGCGAAAGAGGCACATGGTCAACCTGACTACCCAGATTGAAGCGGTGGTGTCAGCACAAATGCACCAATTACCTTCCCCCATCATTATTTTTGACGACGATGATATGCGAAATATTGCAGGCCCGCATGAGGATGTGGTGGTGATCGCCGCGGGTATCGCTGGGGATCAAGTTCAGAAGATACTTATCGATACAGGGAGCTCAGCGAATATCTTGTTTATGAGCACTTACAGGAGAATTTCTGATCCACCAGTTATCCGACGATCCGATAGGACTATAGTGGGCTTTACCGGCGCTACAGAAGTGGTGGTTGGAGAGTTTTAGTGTGTGGTTGAGTTGGGTCGCGGGCCATTCAAGAAAGAGGTGGAAGTATTGTTTATTGTCGTTGACGCGCCGACTTCGTATAATGCCATTATGGGTCGCTCTTGGTTGTCCCGCATGCATGGCATAATTTTGATGGTGCATCAGTTTTTAAAGTATGTGGTTGGGAACAATATCGGGATAATCAGAAGTAGCCAGAAAATGGCCCGTGAATGTTACCAGATAGCTTTATCCTCGAAGGGAGTTCGGGGAGAAGCGTCAGATAAAGCATAGCAATTAAAGGGGCCTTCCTCTGAAGTCATCCCATGTGATGATCCGAGGGAGACCCTCGGGTTTCTGGTCCGGGAAGAAGATTCCGAGACACACGAATTCGCGAGTGGCAGATTTCTGAAGATCGGAGTAAAACTTCCTTTGGAGTTTAGAGAAAGGTTAATTGCTTTTTTATCTAACAAGCTCGATATGTTTGCTTGGTGTGCACAGGATGTCACTGGAGTACCATCGGAGATTATATGTCATAAGCTTGCGGTTCGACTTAACGTTCGACCAATTGTCCAGAAGAGGAGACCAGTCTCTCCAGAAAAGGCTTCCACTATTCTTGCGGAGGTAGAAAGGCTACTAAGCATAGGACACATTCGCGAGTCGCATTATCCCGTATGGGCATCAAATCCAGTATTGGTACGGAAAAAGAATGGCAAGTGGAGAATGTGCGTCGACTTCACAGATTTAAACAGAGCTTGTCCCAAGGATCCATTTCCAGTACCCCGCATTGATCAGTTAGTAGATTCGACCTCGGGTAACCGACTATTGTCATTTATGGACGCTTACTCAGGGTACAACCAAATCCGGGTAGATGCTAAAGATGAAGAAAGCACTTCTTTTATTACCGGGAGAGGGTTATACTGCTACAAAGTTATGCCGTTTGGCTTAAAGAATGCAGGGGCAACTTATCAGCGCCTGGTTAATAAAACTTTTGAGGGACAGATTGGACGGAACATGGAAGCCTATATCGATGATATGCTGGTCAAAATTTCGTGGGACGAAGAACATTTAGCTGACCTGGAGGAGACGTTTAACAATTTAAGCAAGGTCAATTTAAAACTCAATCCGGAGAAGTGCATCTTCGGGGTGAGGTCGGGCAAATTTCTTGGCTACATGATCAGCGAAAAAGGCATCGAGGCTGATCCGGAACAGATAAAAGCTTTAGTCACCATGACTCCCCCCCGGAATATCAAAGAAGTCCAAGTTCTGACAGGGAGATTGGCCGCTCTGAATAGATTTATTTTTAGGTCTTCGGATAAATGTGCACCTTTCTTCAAGGTATTGCGAAATGCGAAACAGTTTTATTGGACCGACGAATGTTCAGCCGCGTTTCGCCAAATCCAAGAGTATATGACGTCCCCTGAGGTATTGTCTAAACCATTGGTAGGGGAGAAATTAATTGTCTATGTAGCAGTGTCAGGTTGTACGGTCAGTGCTGTTCTACTCCGCGAAGAGGAATCTCTTATGAAACCTATCTATTATGTCAGTAAGAGTTTGGTGGATGTGGAGAATCGATATCTCAAATTGGAGAAGGTAGCGTTGGCTTTGGTAACGGCTGCTCGAAAAATGTGACCTTACTTCCAGGCACATCCTATAATCGTTCGGACAACTTTTCCCCTGAAAGGTTTGTTGCAGAGGCCTGATATCTCTGGAAGGATGACTAAATGGTCGGTGGAACTAGGGGATTTTGACATAGCGTTTGAGCCTCGAACGGCGATAAAATCCCAAGTTTTAGCTGATTTTTTGGTCGAATTACATTCGGATCGAGAGGATAAAGAAATCATTGACCATTTTGATGAAACAGAATGGTTGGTAAGAACAGATGGGGGGTCGAACATTTCTGGAAGTGGGGCAAGTATTCAATTGATTTCTCCAGAAGGAATAGCTATGTTCCAAGCTATTCGGTTCGGCTTTAAGGCCACTAACAATGAAGCGGAGTATGAAGCTACATTAGCGGGTTTGCCTTTAGCTCAGATATGTGGGGCCAAAAAGGTTAAACTGATCAGCGATTCACAATTAGTAATAAAACAAGCTTTGGGAGAATCCGAGGCTATAAAGGATAAGCTGATACAGTGTGTGCAAGCATTAAAAGACTTAGTATCTGAGTTCCAGGAAGTTAAGTATGAACATGTTCGAATGGAAGCAAATGTTGTCCCAGATTCTTTGGCCTCAGCCTCACGAACGGAGGGATACCCATGGGTCTTGATTCAGGAACGTCCCTCTATCTTGATCGATACGGACCATGTAATGAACGTTACCGAGAATAGCAATGTGATCAAAGACGATTGGAGGTCCGCCATTATTGATTTCCTCGAAAATGATACTTTACCCGTCGGAAAGTACGAGGCAAGGAGAATCAGGTTCAAATCTCATGGGTATGTTATGCTGGGAGGCGTGATGTATAAGAAATCTTTGAGTCGACCGTTACTACGATGTCTAAACAAGGATGAGTCACAAATCATCCTATCTGAATTACACGATGGGGAAGGATCTGCCCATTGTGGGTATAAGGCATTAATTCGTCGGGTGTTTCTGGCTGGCTATTATTGGCCAATCTTTGCATCAGATTCAAAAGATTTGGTAAAACGATGTGATACTTGTCAGCGCTATGCCAATGTGATCCACAGGCCGGGGGTATTATTGGAGAGTATTTCGGAAGCAGTCTCATTCGATAGGTGGGGCATCGATTTAGTTGGACCTTTACCGATGGCATCCGGTGGCAGGCAAACTATAATTGTCGCAGTGGATTATTTCTCTAAATGGGTAGAAGCAGAACCATTAGCAGGGAAAAAGGCTAAAGATGTGATCAAATTTGTGGTATCAAACATTTGATGTCGTTTTGGGGTGCCATTGCAAGTCACAACGGATAATGGGCCTCAGTTTGATAACAAGGAGTTTAAACGTTTTTGCCTCTCTAGGGGCATACGACAATGTTTTTCTGCCCCATTTCATACTCAAGCTAATGGGAAAGTGGAAGTGACCAATCGCACAATTCTGGATGGTTTGAAAAAGAACTTGGAAGGGAAGGCGGGAAAATGGCCTGATTATTTACAAGAAGTATTGTGGACTTACATGACAACTCCACGAACAGCTACGGTTGTATCCCCGTTTGCCTTAGTATATGGTATGGATGCCATTGTCCCTCCAGAGATTATTTTCCCTTCATATCGTGTGGCAACGTATACAGCGGAGGCGAATGACCAAAACAGAGCATTGGCGTTAGATTTGGTTGAAGAAAAAAGACAACGAGCACAGTTGATGTCCCTCCATTATCAAACTCTTATGCGGAGTCGATATACGTCCAAAGTAAAGCATAGAGAATTCAATGTGGGAGACAAAATACTACGAAAAGTCTTTTTTCATACCAAAGATAAGAGTCTGGGAAAATTGGGACCAAATTGGGAGGGTCCTTATGAGGTCACTGAGAAAGTAAAACCTGGAACATATCGGCTGAAAGACAAGGAAGGGCGATACCTCCGTCTCCCATGGAATATTGAACATTTAAAGTTGTATCTTGAATTAGAAAGTTGTCCTTTTTGTATATGAAAGTTCCGAACATAGTGAGGGCATACTCTTTCCTACCCTGATAGGCACAGGAAGGTTTTAACGAGGTGTCCAATGAGCTACTTAATATGACGTACTTTTTGCCTTAAACTATTTTTTGGGTCACAATAACTTGTGCCTCGAATTTGTCTCTATCTTAAACTATGATTTGGGTCATAAGGATTTATGCCTCGAATCTTTCTTTGCCTTCAACTATAATTTGGGTCACAATGAGTTGTGCCTCGAATTTCTCTTTATCTTCAACTATGATTTGGGTCATAATGATTTATGCCTTGAAGATTTGTTTGCCTTAAACTATAATTTGGGTCACAATGAGTTGTGCCTCAAATTTTTATTTATCTTCAACTATAATTTGGGTCATAATGATTTATGCCTCGAATTTTTCTTTGCGTTAAATTATAATTTGGGTCAAAACGACTTGTGTCTCGAATTTTGCCCTATCTCAAGTTATTGACTGGGTTATGATAATAAGTGCCCCGAATTATTATTTGGATAAATTCTGCTTTGCACTTCAAGGCTTTTCACCCTTCGAATTATAACTTGGGTCTCTTCGAATTATTCTTTGAGACACAATATGTTGTGCCTTAAATTATTTACATTCTTATGTTATTATGCACGCTATGACTTTTCAATGTAAACCATAGTTAGAAATGACACAACGATGTAGATTGCCACACACTAAATATTGCAAGGTTAAATGTTACGAGTTGGGGCAGACACAAAAATCTGAAGAGTACAAAATTTTCCTTATAAGGTCTTATACACAAAACACTTTGTCCACAATCACCTATTGTTGGGATTTTTTGGGAGAATCACTTTCCTCGGAATCTGACGATTCACTCTCACTAACAACAATTGAGGAGGATGGAGATCCGGGGACACAAGTTTCCAAAAACTGCCACGGTCATATTCGGGGTATTCCGCATGAAGTTGCGTTATCAAACCTGCTCAAACTGTTGCATCTCGGTCAACCAAGTTGTTGGTACACTTGGAAATATAGGCATTCACAGCCTTCTCCTTCTCTTCCTCTACCTGCCGAGGGAAATCTTCAATGCGACTCGCCAAGTGATTTCTATTCTCGAAAAAAATTTCATATTCCTTGAAACAGTCAGTAAAACCTCTGTGCGTTACCTCTTCGGCCCTCATATATTCAGCAATGAGTTTTTCCTGGCCCTCGGTCTTTTTCTGGTAGAGATCCCTCTCCTCTTGGCAACATCTCTCTAATATAATGACATAGTTCTCCGAGGCATATAATCTTTCATATAGTGCATCTGCCTGACTCTCCACGATCGTATGTTGTTTTTTGGCCTCTTCAAGTTGTGCAGCCAACAGGGAAG
Organism: Limnanthes douglasii subsp. nivea; assembly: GCA_036936605.1. Lineage (NCBI taxonomy): Eukaryota > Viridiplantae > Streptophyta > Magnoliopsida > Brassicales > Limnanthaceae > Limnanthes > Limnanthes douglasii. Next base: position 9,184,573 of record JAUPFV010000001.1, on the reverse strand, counting down.
CCTTGAACTTATAATGATTTTTCTTGTTCTCCAAGTGTGCCATATTATTTCCCTTCATAACAAAGGCATGCAACAGGCTGCGCATACTCATTGAAAATTCGTCGTCACGGGGAATTTCGAAGGAGCTGCTGGGAGATCCAAGGCCAACAGCGTCAAAGTCAGATGTCTCCCCCTCGAGAATCCCAAGGTCAATGTGTTGGGGAGGCTTACTTTGAGGAATGGGAAGTGGAGTAAGTGTGGGGGGCTCCTCTAGAGGAGCTGGATGTGATGCTTGGGTCCAAAGAGTGCTGGGTGTTAAGTTGGAGTTTTGTTTGGGAGAGTTATCTCCCATGTCATGATCAGATACGACAAGAGCCCTTTGATCTTCAATCTCTTGGGCCGGTTCGGGGGCGTTGTTTTGAAATCTACTGTCCTCAGACTGCTCCTGGATAGGCTCTAAGGCAACCTTCTGTTTCCCTTTGGCTTTCGAGCTTTTCTTCCTTAGAGGGTGAATGGCCTTTTTTGGGGAAGGATCAGGACTGGGAGCTACTCTGTTGTCCGATGAGGCTGGGTCCGGGGCGATGGGCACTTCTAGCTGTAGCTGTTGTTGCTTAGCAGGAAGTTCCTCCTCGGGTTCATCTCGATGACTTTGTGCACGATCACGCTTCGGAAGATATATTACTATATATTTCTTTGTCACTCGTTCTAGCACCTTATCTTGGGAAGGAGGGGTCATCAATTCTTTCAAAGACAGACGATCAAGGGGATTTAACCTCCACAATCTGCTCAGAGCCATGTTGTTGTCACTAAAGCATAAGTGAAATCGGTTCTCCCATTTTTCTTTAGCCCATTCACTAAGCCTCGTAAAAAACAGTGGCACTCTCCACATAATCAGCATATGGTTTCGCAATGCCAGTCATAGCTACAAAAATGTTTAAGTTAAAATCTTAAACTCTCATAATTCGAAGGACTATTTATATTAAGTGATTCGAGGACTTACATTTATTGGTCCACAGCAGAGTTAATTTGTGAGGGTTCGAAGGGGTTGCTTCAGCGCCAGTCTCCCAGTGTCTTGAGAAGAAGATAAACTATTGTCTCCATTTCTTGTCAACCTCTAGCAGATCTTTTAGCACTTTCTGCCTTTGGTTAAACGTTAACGAATAAAATGGGAAGAATGGGTTCCTAGCCAAACCGGATAGTCCGATGAACTGCTCCAAGGAAAACTCTTGGCCTGAAATTCTCGAGGCCATGATGCATGCCATTAATGTGAAACACATATTGGGTCCAGCTTGAGAGGGGCACAGATCAATCTTAGCAAAATACTCGACGAAGAACGGGTCTAAAGGAAATCTTAGTCTCCAATTCATGATGTCAGTATAGACAACAAGTTCATGATCCCTAACAGGTAGTGGAGTCTCTCCTTCGGAGGGAAATCTGATGTTGATATACGAAGGGATGCACCAACGAGTACGAAGCAGCGTTTCTTCCGAGGGAGAAAAGTACTTGTACAATATATTGTAAAGAGCAACAGCATGTTTATTTTCAATCCCTCGAATATTGTTACCCATGATGGCATCAAGTTCTAAGGGAAGGTTTACATCACCTTTTGACTTAGGAGCAATGTGTTCCGCTTGCTCGTCGGACATGGTTGGAGGAGAAGTACCCGTCTGACTGGAGGATTCTGCTGTGATGTCGATTTGTTGGTCTGGATGTGTGACTTGAATGTTTTGAGTAATTGGGTCAGGATTGATCGGGGCGGTAGGATGTTCATTGGACGACTCAGCAGAAATTTCGATGACATTACTCCTACCTGCAGCATGAGTGGCTGGAATAGATGACTCCGGGTTATCCAAGGCAATAGCTTTTCCCTTAGCAGCTAGGGCTTTTTTGCGCAGCTCTTGAATTTCTGTCTCGGTAACCATGGTCTGTCCTGAAGAAAACCGGGGAGTCTCATTTACTGTTATGGATGGAGTAGCTGGAAGACTAGAGACAGGATCCCCGGTCCTCGGAAGAGGAGGGCTAGCTGCTGCAGTTCGAGGAGACTCAGGGTCAGCTTCTGCAGTTCGATGAGACTCAGGGTCAGCCGTCATAGTTTGAGGAGGCTCAGGAGTAGTTTCTGGTACATCTCTCAAACGTTTGCGCTCCTGTGGCTTCCTGTCTTTGTGGTGTCTCTTTCTTTTTCCCGAAGAATGTTTATGGTGTTTTTCTTTCCCCATTTCTTCGAGGGTAATTTGGTTGTTGACTTGATTCTGATGAGATATTTCGAGAGGGATTATGTCCGTCGAATTTGCAGGTGGAGGCTGAGGCTCAATGTATTCACCAACAGCAACTCGTTCCTCAAATTGTTTGCTAATAAGGAGCCACTCTGGAATCCGAAGAGGTTTGTGAGCCAGCTTTCTCTCTCTAGAAATTTTGGGTGGGAAGTTTGAGCCATTAATGAAAGAGATGAGTATTTATAGAGGCCAAATGGGCTTCTAGGAAAAATCGGGTATGGGGACATTTCTTGTTGTTTGCCTAGGGGTATTATGGGACCCCTAGGTCAAAAAATGTTGACAGAGACGTGAGAGAATTTGCAGAGGCAAGATCTCTCTAAAGATACGCTGACACAAAAGCATTACTGCTGATGTCAGGCTAAATTTTCACAGCCAATCATTGCAATGCCTTATCATCGAATTCTAATGATTGTGATATGCTCACAGGGCAGATTCCGATGGGCAAGGATTTTAGGTATTAGGTTGTCTTTATTAAGTCGTTGCAAGGATTGGGGGGCTACACTGGTTAATATGAGATAAGATATGTTTTCGAAGAGATGCAGCATTCGAAGAGATGTTTTCGAAGAGATGCAGCATTCGAAAAGAATAGATGTTTTCGAAGAGATGCAGCATTCGAAGAGAATAGATGCATTTGAAGAGATGCTTTTTCGAAGAGGCGCAGCATTTGAGGTATTTGTTTCGAGGAAAAGATGTTCGAAGTGATAATTGAGACTTTTTTATAGTCCCAGTAAAACTATTTTTACTAGGACTGGGGGGCTACTGATAAGGAAGAATAAAAGACAAGGAGAAAATTGTAAAGAAGAAACATGATAGGAGAAAATTGTAAGCTCGTTCGGAGGGCAAAGTCAATATTTTAATCACCTAATTCCACTGACCACTTGGTCATTCTACTTGATATGTCAGCCTTTTGAAGAATATTATATAATAAGAAAGACGCTCGGACAAAAATAGAATAAGCTTGGAAGTACGGTCTCATTTTTCTTGCTGCAATTACTAAGGCTAGTGCCAACTTGTCCAACCTCGATGTAGTACACCGAACGAGGATAATTGTTCACTTCCCTTACTATGACATCACTTATAGCGCACTCTGATATAGCTAGATACTCATAAATATTTTTTCCCCGAACTTGTTTGAAAAGAGTTTTGGGTGAAGACAAATGTTTCTTTAGCATTTCTCAATACTTGGAAAAACAGAGCGCATTTGTCCGATGACCTTGAAATAAATTTGTTCAACGCAACCAACCTTCATGTGACCTTTGAACTTCTTTAATATTTTGATGAGCGTCCATTGCTAATAAGGTATTAATCTTATCCGTATCAGGCTGGATTCATTTCTCACTTATTATGTATCCCAGAATATTTCCAAATCGGCCCCCAAACACACACTTCTCTGGAGTTAACTTCAAATTCACAGTTTCTAAATTGGAAAATATCTCTTTAAGGTCATATATGTGTAAATCTTCCTCCAAGATTTTGACCATCATATCATCTATGTACACTTTCATGTTCCTGCCAATCTGATTAGCAAAAGTTTTATTCACCAGCCTCTGATAAGTGGCCCCAACATTTTTCAACCCGAAGGGCATCACCTTGTAATAATGAAGACATCTATCTGTGATGAAAGTAGTATGATCCTGATCCTTCAGATCCACTTGTATCTAGTTATATCATAAGAAGGTATCCATGAAGGACAACAGTTTATTTCCAGATGTAGAATCCACCAACTGATCTATCCGTGGAACAAGATAAAGATCCTTAGGGCATGCCTTATTAAGGTCAGTGAAATCAATACACATACGCTATTTTCGTTCTTTTTCTTGACTAACACAGGATTGGCAGTCCATAAAGGATACTGGGATTCTTTAATATGACCCATTTTGGTCAACCAGACAACTTCTTGAACAATTACATCTACTTTTTCCTTGGAAAAAGCTCTCATCTTTTGTACAATGGGTGAAACATCCCCCTGGATAGATAAATTATGTAAAATAACATCTGCTGGTACTCCGGTTACATCCCGGTTGCACCATGCAAACACCTATTGATTATCCGTAAAAAAAGATAACAACTTACGCTTCAACTATGGCGCCAATTTGGAACCAATCTTAACATTATTGCCTTCCGCGAGGGAGTGAGTTTCAAATTCTTTAATAGGTATTATAACACTAGGAGCCTCTCTGGGATCATCAATCTCACTCTCCTCAGTAGAAGGCTCCAGTAGCTGATAATCCTTATTAATCCCGACTGCCCCTAACGTTTTAGGAGCAAGAGCTGTTGCATAGCACTCTCTGGCTATCTTTTGACTACTCCAAACAATGCCTACTTGTCCCTGAACCGCATATTTTAAGCACTAATGGACTATAGAGGCCATAACATGAATTCTGGAAAGCCAAGACCTCCCAAAAATTACATTGTACGATGTGGGGCAATCCACCACAACAAATAGTACTCTTACCATTTTTTTAAAGGGTCCCTTTCCCAACAACACTTCCTCTTTGAATTCCCCAATTACATCTGCATAACTCCCCATGAAGCCTACAATAATTATGTTTGAACGTTGAATAATTGTCGGATTCCTCATTTGCTTATAGGAGCTTAGAAATAGAATGTTTGTCGAACTGCTCGTATCAATCAGAATTCAGCGTATATTATTTCCCCCTATAGAAGTTCCTATAACCATTGCGTCCTCATGAGGTTCTGCAATGTCTTTCAAGTCGTCTTTGATAAGGAAGAATAAAAGACAAGGAGAAAATCTTAAAGAAGAAACATGATAGGAGAAAATTGTAAAGAAAAAGTATGATAGGAGGAAAATGAAAAGAGGAAATTGTGTGAGGGGAAAAACTGTATAAACTATCAAAGAAGTAGCTAGAATAAGAAGAAAATAAGATGTAGGGACTAAAAATATAATAAATAAGAATTAAAGTGTGTGGGGTCCGCAATTATACTATAAAAGGACCACACACGCTTCACAGATCCCAAGATGAATATTATATTACTTTCTCTCTCTACTTAAGCTAAGCTCCCATTTTATCTCTCTAAAACAGCTCCTAAACAAAATAAATCAACCTACATTGACACTAAGAGATTCTCGTATCACATAATCACCCCCGGACAATCTTTAAACTCTTCAGTCTTCATCAAAGACTATGAATGGGAAAGGGGACTGACACTAATGGGAAGACATCCCACCTTCTAACTGAGTAGCCAAATTATGAACATGCCTCTTCCTTGATGAAGTGGTAGGTGCAGTTAAAGTATATCTCCTCCAAAAATGGTTAATGATTCGAAGAAGCTGATCATTCCGAAAATTATCTTAGTTTTCTCTATTTTCACCCCCACCTTATTTTGATCTAGATTCGGATCCATATACTCATAGTCTACATCAAATCTTTCAAGGATCGCCATCGCACCCTCTTGAGCAAACGTTCCAGGATTGTTTGAAGGACCCGTCCGGGGAGCATTATTATGCCCATTATTCGATCTATTTCGACTTCACCTTTTAATATAGACTCCCAACTTGTCCATCTCAATAAAGTTTTGGACCTCTTGTTTCAATGTTATGCAATACTGAGTATCATGGCCTATATCATTGTGATATTGGCAAAAACAAGTGTCCTGGTTCTCTCTAGAAGACTGCAATACTGCCGGTTTTCAATGTGTACTTCATTCTTGATTTTATCATAGATTGTGGTTACATTTTCCCTCAGTTCAGCGAACCATTCAGGAAGGACCCAGTGACCCCTCTTACTTCTGGTTTTTTGGCTCTGAGTTTGGTTGGATTGACTTTGCTTAGACTGGTTAGACCCTTGTCTGGTCTCTTTTGCCCTGTAACCGGATTGGTTAGTGGTTGGAGGAGCTGTTGTAGTGGTAGACCTCTCGTGATGGTGCACACTTTTTTTCTTTGTTTCTTTAACATTGATCTATTTTCTCACTTGGTTCAACAAACCACCCCAAGTCATAGCCTTCTTCTGAGTCACAGAATCAGCTAAATTCCCAAGATTCAATCCTTGCCTAAAGGAAGCAATTGCCACTTGCTCAGAGCAATCTGCTAACCCATTCTTTGTATTCACGAAACGACTTATGTAATTTTTCAAGGACTCATTTGGTTCTTGTGTGCAAATAAGATAATGGTGTCCCAATTACCTTTTAGTTCCTTACTTCCAATAAACTGTCTCCGGAAGGCAACCTAAAATGTATCAAGTTTTCTAATACATCCTTGGGGTAAACTATTATACCATTTAAGATCCCTCCCCGTAAAAGTTTGGGAGAAAGCTCTGCACAAAATCTTATCATCGCCATCAATCATAAATTTTTTGAATTGTTCTAGATGGTTGTCCGGATCTCGACTCTCATCGTATTTCTCCATCTTGGAGCTATCAAACCTTTTAGGAAGATGTCCGGAGAGTATTTTTTGCGGAAAAAGATTATTGCCTCCAGTTTTTATTGCGACTGGAAACAGTATCTTCATTAGGAGTTGCAAAAATACCTAGTTCAGACTGAAAGGCAAAGGGATCAATAAATAATTGGTCAACATGTCTGTCCTTCTTCCTCGAATGCTTTTTAGTTAACCTCATTTTTTTCTAGATCTTCCTTCATCACTGCTTGAAGACAGTGATTCTTCAAGTTCTGCCTCATTTGAGGAACTGTTGGAGGACTCAGATCCAAAACTCTCACTAGGTTTAGACCGGTGTGTTTTTTTTTTAGTTGAGGTGAGTCTCCAAAGATTGCTCATTTTTCTCAGGATTGTTAGTGTGATGAAGTGCTGACACTCTAGATTTCTCTTTGATACATTTTTGCTTGTTTTATGGCCCTTAACACCTCTATTTCAGCCCTCAACCGGTCTCGCTCCTCGATGGTGTTCTCTTTATTTTCTTTTTCACCTTCCACCTCTAGGGGTGGAGTATTTTGCCCATTCGAATCCATCCAAACTACTTCACTCGTTGGTTTTGAATGTAAAATTCAGGCACCATCGTCTCCCACTGTGGTCGCCAATTTGGTGTGGTCTATTTGTGGTTGAGGGTAATCTGGTAAAGTGTTTGAATTTTTTTTTGATAATTTTGGTGGTGTTTTGTGTTTAGTGTGTAGAGTAGAGAGATAATCAAGTTGTCTCCTACTATTAAATTTTGATCACCCTCATTAATGAAAGTGGTTCGGGTATTCATACTTTAATTACAGACTCATGGGCTTATTGGGTCGGGTTTTGAAACCGGATCGAGTTTAAGGACCCATTAGTCATATGGTTTTAAGTTGATTAGCAACTAACTTAGTCAAAAGTTAGTACATTTGTCATGGATATTTGGTGTAGTAGTTTAGTCTGAATTATCTTTCGGATTCAATTATGGCATAGTGACTAAAAACTCCGAACTCATCAATTTATAAGAAGAATTATGATAATTTTATTAAACTTTAATCTCCTATGAATAAAACATGTCCACAGTATAATTATTATATCTATTAAACAAAATAATTAATTTTTAAAAGTAAATGATATATATTATAATTAATTATAGAAGACCAAATATTTTATTTTTTCCTAAAATAAAATCATAATCTTTATCAAATAAAATAAACAATCATATTATTATTTTAAATTTAATAATAAAAATATTATAATTTATTCTTAGAAAACTAAAATATTAAGACTCTAATCTTCAATTAATTTATTATCTTTTGTCTTTATTTTTTTTATTCTTTCTTTATTTATCTTCAAGTCTTTGGTTTTTATTTTCTTATTTAATTATAGCTTCTATTTGCAATCTTAACTCTGTTTTAGTCATTTTTGCTCATTTTGTTCCAATTTCACTAATAAATTAAAAATAACCAAATGAGAGTATTTTTATTCATAATTAATTATACTAACAATTAGATTAGTATAAAAGTAATGTAAAATCAACGGTAAATATCTTTTTATCAGACCACCTCAATATCTAAAAAATAACATAAAATTCTTCAAGTCTTTCATTGTAAACCGATGAACAAAATCATATTTTAGTGCCTTAATACCATCAATATGATCACATGGAATAATCATATCATATACATATATAGATACAATAATCTCCCATACACTCATACATCTGATAAATAAAACTAAAGCATGATAACCTGCATGAACCAAGTGAAATAATAAGTAAAGAGAATTACTCAAACCATGCACGAGGAGTTTGTTTGAGACCATATAAATATTTCCTAAGTCGCCAAACTTCACCACGTTGGTGAGCAACACCCCGAAGATAAGTCATGTAAACCTTTTCATGAAATCTCTATTTGGAAACACATTTTTAAGATCTAGTTAAAATATCTTGCACTGGTGAACCGATGCAACATCAATAAGGATACGAATTATTGTTATTTCTTTTACTAGGGAAAAAGTCTCATCATAATTCATACCATACTTATACAAATACCTTTTGCTACAAAATGAGTCTTATACCTCTCAATGGACCCACCAAACTATATTTTGATTCTAAAAACCCAACGAGATCCAATTAAATGCTTACTAGTTTGAGGTTTAACCACATCCCATGTCTGAGTTTGATAAAGAGCAATAAGATCTTTATCCATAGCATTTGGCCACCAAAGATAAAAACAGCTTCTTTAAACGACTTAGGTCCATACAAATCATGTTAATTTTTTTGTGAAAGATACAAACGGGTTTGAGTAAGAAGAATAATAAAAATATAATAGTTTGGTAGACTTAATTATATGATTAAATCACTTGAGAGGTGGAGAATATGTAGTTGCACCAAAGGAAGAAGCACACATGAGCATTGGTGAAATTGAAATAATATCATTTGGTGTAGATGTCTCAGAAACTAATACATCATAAACAATGGTTGAATCATTGTTATTGCTAAATCGATAAATAACTTGAAGAAAAGTTTTTTTATAAGAATCGAATAAAATAATATGTGCTCAAGAAATATGACGTGTCGAGGTATATATAACTTTCGACTAGTTAGATCAAAATATCAATATCCTTCGGTGTAATACCATACAACTAAAAATAACACAGAGTTGTTTTAGGTGACAAGTTGTTGGCTAAAACATGTACAATCAAACACTCGTAAAGAGAAATAATCTTGAATGTATGGATATAACTTCTGAAACTGAGACATCCCTGAATTATGTGCAGTAGGAATTTCATTGATAACATATACATTAGTATGAAGTGATTTCCCCAACAAAGAATGAGTAGTTTCAACAGAATGAAGATGTTTCTTTTTTGCAACCCCATTTCGTTGATGGATGTCAGTACAAGACGATTAACCTATGGTACCATCAGATGCAAGCAACTGAGTGAAAGTGTTGGACGTATACTCACCCTCCAATTCGCACATGAAGCATCATATCACAAGAGAATGTTGATTCTTAATAAGAGCTCTAAAATTTATGTAAATTTCAAGAAAATTAGACATTCGTTTCATAAGATAAACCCATGTATAACGAGTATAGTCATTAATAAAACATACATAATATGGTGAACCATCCTTTGTGGATACAAGAGATAAACCTCATATATCAGCATATATAATATCAAAAGGAGCAACATAGCAAGAAACATTTGTAATACACGGTAAGGTAAAAAAATATTTATAGTTTACAACCACTGTTTTGAGATACTACAAGTGTTCAAATGTGACGTAGATACATGTCATCAACGAGAATGACAAAGATAAAATTCAGACCAAACACGATTCAAACGAAACAAAGATGAATCAACACTACATGAAGTAATATCAAGAATGTATATTTTCCATTGCCAACATCGTACACATCCACACCAGTCACTTCGATTCTTTCTAAAATATAAAGTTCCATAATTTTACAGTATGTTCCAATCAATGTCTGGTATGTTAATCTTGTATAATACAAACATAGTCAGAAAAGGAGATCTAATTACCATACTTACATAATTGGCTAACCAAAACGAGAATCAAAAACAAGATTAGAAAAATAGTAAACATCATAGAGTGATATATAAGAGGTAGCAATTGAGCCAGCATTTTATACCTCTATTATTGTCGCACTAGTAGACAAAATAAATATGGTTGAAATAGGAGACAACGAAACAAATAGTGTTACATGAGGTGACATATGATGATATGCGGCGTAATCCAAACTAAAATGATGCATTGATACTCGAAGTTAAAGATGAAGCCAAAACTTAGTGATATGCGGATGTAGAGATGATAAATTCTTCTCATCATATTTTCCTATCATATTTACAATAGGAATTCATAAACTCTAATTGAAAAGAATCAAACAAGGAAATCCAAACCAAACTCAATCTCAAAACTAAAAACACAAAACTCAAAACTCAAAGCTCAAACTCAAACTCAAAACTCAAAACTCAAAACTCAAAGCTCAAACTCAAAACTCAAACTCAAACTCAAACTCAAACTCAAACTCAAACTCAAACTCAAACTCAACCTAAAACTCAAACCTCAAACCCCAAACCTCAAAACTCTAAACTCAAAACTCTAAACTCTAAACTCTAAACTCTAAACTCTAAACTCTAAACTCTAAACTCTAAACTCTAAACTCTAAACTCTAAAATCCAAACTCTAAATGTCAAACGCCAAATGCTAAATTCCAAACACCAAACATCAAATATGAAACCGAAAATCTAAATTAAAAACTGAATATCTAAAGTGAAACAACTTTCCTAACCCAATCGTAATCAAATCCAAATCGAAATTAAATCCAAAATGAAATCAAATCCAAAACGAAACCAAAATCCAAAATCGAAACTCCAAAACGAATCCAAAATCAAAAATTTAAAATTTAAAACAAATTGAATACCTGGAAACTGGATGGGAGAGCTACCCGTCCTCAATCAGATCAATTCAAAGATCGAATAACGCTCAAATACCATGTAAATAATATTCAAAAATAAGGGTAAGATTTTATTGATTAGAATAATATAGAATAGTTTACAAAGAGATTAATCGACTTTTATAGAGTAAGATTTTGAAAAGTAATTAGTCCTTCGACTATCAACTTCTGTGACAGATAGTCCATCGACTATCCATTTTTATATAAGATAAGTGCTTTGACTATCAATTTTCAATAATTTTAGTCTCTAAAATAAACATCTTGGGGGAGGGGCGCTAACTCTATCCACAAATGGATAGTCAATGAACTAAAATTGGACAATTTCTAGTCAAGGGACTATATGTCACGAAAGTGAATAGTCAATGAACTAAAACCAAACATTATTTAATCGATGGACCATCTGTTACAAAATTAAATAATCATAATCACAGAATAATAATTTCATATGTTAAATATAATAATTTCATATGTTAAATATCTTTCACACTTTTATCATTTTTTTCAAAACTATAATATTTGTAATTGTTTGATAAAGAAAATATTATTTCGAAAATACACGGTTAACAATTATAACATTGACATATTTTCTTATAAGGATTGAAATATTCTTTCCCCTTTTTAATATAATTATATATATTTCAAACTTCTTATCAAATATAAGAATAAAATTATCATCTTATCGTTCAACTTTTTCAATGAATATATTGTTTGTATTTGTACTTTTCATTTGATATTTAAAATAACATGATAAAGTTAAATGACTGTTATATACTTATATTCTTATATAATTCTTGAAGTTTGACCTCACAATATGTCCTTTAGAGAATGTACGGATCTCAAAATATCTATTAAACAAAGTTGGTACCCAATTAATATAATCGAAAAGTCAAAATTCAACTACTATATGAATAAAAATGTTACAACATGCTAGCACGTTAGAACAAAACCAAATTTTCATTGAATTGAAGACACTGGTCGGCGTAGAGAAACTCTATATATTGTGGAATCAAATCCAAAACTTAAAGACTTAAAACCTAAAACCCAAACTCCAAATTCGAAACTCTAAACGGCAAACGAAAAATGTCAAACATCAAACACCTGACATCAAATTCGAAACCGAAAATTTAATCGAAAATCAAAAAATTAAAATCGAACAACTTCTCTAATCCAATCCAAAATGAAATCAAATCCAAAACGAAATCAAAATCAAAAATAAAAAAATATCCAATCAAAATCAAATCAAGGACGACTCCAAAATACCCCATAGGGGTAGCCGAGTTGGTTGAGTATGGTGTGCTTGTGACAAAGGTCAAGAGTTCGAGTCCCTCTACATACGCTTTCTCGGCTGAGCCTGTCACCTTGTGTGGTTTATCTTCTGGCGAACCTTCTGGCGTTGGTTTGCAGACTATCGCGCCAGACCGAGGGTTTACCCTGTGCACACTCATTGCACTCTGAGTAGCGGTTGCAGGTTTCCTCCAAATAAAAAAGGACGACTCCAAAATTCAAGCAAAACCAATATCAAAAATCAAGAAACACCTGAACAAAAAACCAAACTAATATCAAAAATCAAAAATTCAAAATGAATAAAATACTTGGAAACAGGAAGGAAAAGCTACCATTCCCGATCAGATCAATTCAAAGATTGAATAACGCGTGGATACCGTGCAAATAATAAGAAAAACAAATAAGGTTATGGTTTTATTAATTAAAATAAAATAAAATAGTTTACGAAGAGCTTACGCAACTGTTCATAGAGTAAAATAAAATAAAATAGTCCTTCGACTATCAATTTTTGTGGCATATAGTTCATCGACTAAAAACATTCCATTAACTATATATTTTGGATAATGTTAGTCTTCGCGTGTCCATCTAATATCTATTTTGATAAAGTAAGTTTTTATCCTTTTCGAAAAAGTTAATCTCTTAAATAAACATGCGCAAGAGACTAACTTTATCCACAAACGGATACTCAATAGATTAGAATCGGACAATTTTTAGTCAATAAACTATATCACGAAAATGAATAATCAACGTATTAAAACACGTATTAAAACATAATCTTAACCTAATCTTGTTTAATATGTGAACAACCTATCACACAACTAACTAGATAGTCTAATGACTAATTACTATTCAAAATCATTAGACATAATAGGTCTGATATGTTTAATATATCTCGTATACTTTTATGATTTTACTCGAAAATATAATATTTGTAATTTTTTAATAAAACATTTATTATTTCGAAAATACACTATTGACTGTTGTAACATTGAAATACTTTTTTTTATAGCTATTGAAATATTTTTCGGACTATTAAATATAACTATATAAGTACACATATATTTCTCGAACATAAATATACATATATTTCAAACTTCTTATCAAATATAAAAAATAAATAACAATAAAATTATCATCTTATGTCGTTCAACTTTTCCAACGAATATATTGTTTATATTTGTACTTCTCATTTGACATGTCCTTTAGAGAATGTACGGATCTCAAAACATCTATTTAAAAAAAGTTGGTACCCAATTAATATAATCCAAAAGTCAAAATTCAACTACTATATGAATAAAAATATTACAACATGCTAGCACGTTAGAACAAAACCAAATTTTCATTGATTCGAACACTCCGGTCGGCCTAGAGAAACTCTAAATCTTGTGAGTGTCATGCACGAAGGAATTGGTTCGAACTTTGAAGTCGAGACTTTCTATAAATGGCGACAATGCAACTTGATCGATATAATACTCATCTTATTAAAAGAGAGAAACACACTAATAAGCATGGCTTCGATTGTTAGCTCGCCAAGACTCAATAGGTGCATCTTTATAGTCATGATGCTCAGTTTTTGGTGCCAATCAGCCGTTGCTCTCACTTACACGAAGAGCTACCGCCCGAGCGCTTGGTCTAAAGCTCATGCCACATTTTACGGCGACGAGAGCGCCAGCGAAACTATGGGTGTGTTTTTTATAACTTCATTGGAAAGCATTGCTCGTTTATATGGAATTTTTACGGTTAAAAATCATCGTTAGTCTTTTATAAATTTATATTATTAGTCTTTAAATTTGTGAGTATTGAGAAGTTGACATGTGGCAGCTCAAATATTAATATTTTGTCTCCTTTTTAGTCTAAATAAAATTGTAAAATAGGGTTATGAATTTAGGAGGAAGACTATGCGTTTTTCAAGTTCGAATTCTAAAATTTCAGAGATCAATATTAAAACAAAATATTGAAATTTGGTCTCACACATTTTAGTTTTGCAATATTCACATGTGCGAGTACAAATAATGTAAAATTTTAAAATATAAAAACCAACGAGGGATAAAAATAAACATACATAACTAGTTTGATACGAAAAATGAAAGTTAATAGTGATTTTTAGCTATTTTTTAAGCTTATTTATCTCCATCATTTTATCAAGATGGGTGTATTTACGATTTGATAAGATTTAGGACACGACACGAAAACGTGTTTGACATATTCGATAAGGCATGCTTGTGATAAAGATCATGAGTTCGAATCTCTTTACATATGATTAACCTTTCAATTTGTGTGGTTCACCTGACGTTGATTTGACTAAATCATGTCACTATATATTAAGAGTGTATGATATTTTGAAACTTATATTCTCTACCATTTTTGTCATTCGGACCTTGGCATCTTGGATATAATATATATTCAGCCCGAAAAAAGCAATATATAACATTTTCTTAACAAAAACTATGAATTGTTTGAGACAGGAGGAGCATGTGGATATGGAAATTTGTTTGCGAACGGCTATGGCACAAACACAGCTGCTTTAAGTACAAGAATATTCAACAATGGCTATTCTTGTGGAACTTGTTATCAAATAAAATGTATTGAGTCAAAACATTGTTACTACGGAAATCCATACACCACCATTACTGCCACCAATCTTTGCCCTCCAAATTGGGCTCAGGACTCAAACAACGGTGGCTGGTGCAACCCGCCTCGAGTTCACTTTGACATGGCTAAGCCTGCTTTCATGAAGATTGCTCAGTGGAAGGCTGGTATTGTTCCAATCAGCTACCGCAGGTACTCAATATGTTTTACCTTAAAAATAAAGGGCCAAGTAAAGCATCTAACATAAGTTTCGTGCAATTTTATGGTGCACTAGTCATTGTTGCTAGATCTGTCAAAAAGGATAATTCGGATACGGATATATCTTTTACGGTGCACTAGTCATTGTCGCTAGATCAGTCAAAAGGATATTTCGGATACAGATATATCTATATCTGGAATCATTATTCGAATCCGAATTTAAGTTTGAATTTTTTTTAAAAATAATATCTGAATCCATATCCAACAGATATTATTCGGATACCGATAAAATCTAAATTTGAATCCGAACATCTGAATTTCCACTAAATTTTTTAACCAATTGCACTGGTAGTTGAGCTACATTCATAGACACCTTAGTAGAAATTCATATTCCCATTTTAGATATGGGATAAGACTAAAAGAAATATACTTATTGTGAAAAAAAATATACTTATTGTGAAAAGCGAGGTAGCAATTCTTTTTCACATTTTAATGTGGAAAAAGAACATAACACTAAAAAAGATATACTTGTTAGAAAAGCGTGTTTTATAAACAAGTTGGTAGTCACTCTTTTTCCAACTTTAGATGTGGGATAAGATACAATTTTTTAAAGAAGCAACCCTTCGTATTTATGACCGACTTGGCGACTTCGTTAGTAATTTGTTTTGTTTTTTACAACGTGGGATAGCTAAAAAACAGGCTTAAATATAAAAAATTATATGTATTTATTTATAAAATTTCCGTATCGATTATTTCGAATATGGATATGACTATATACATATCCGTTATTTTCGGATACGAATTCAGATACGTATATTATCTGTTTTCTTTCGAATACAGATATTATCCGTTTTATTCGGATTCGATATCGAATATTTCAATCGGATATCGGATTTTTTAACAGTCCTAATTATCGCCGATTTTTTACAGGATACCTTGCAAGAGGACTGGTGGTCTTAGATTTTCGTTCCAAGGAAACGGATACTGGCTACTGGTTTATGTGATGAATGTGGCCGGAGGAGGAGACATATCAAACATGTGGGTAAAAGGAAGTAAAACCGGTTGGATAAGCATGAGCCACAACTGGGGTGCATCATACCAAGCCTTTTCAACTCTGTCCGGTCAATCACTTTCGTTCAAACTCACGTCTTACACTTCAAAAGAGACTGTCATTGCTTACAATGTTGCTCCTTCTAACTGGCAAATCGGTTCGACTTACCAGAGCAATTACGTTAACTTCCATTGAATGATGCCTAAAGTTTTGTTTTTTTTGTTGTGTCCTAAATCAATAAGGCCTGTTGTGAACCGGCCCTTTTTGTTCTGGTACGTTTTTTGCGAATAAGTTTCATTTGTTTTTTGGTTTTTGCAAATGTAAAGTCTCATGGAGCCCCGAAAGAGAGCAGATGCTTTAGCTGCTTCTGTGTTGTATATATTTTTTTTATATGGTTCGATGTGAAGATTCCGATGCTTCTGCAACCTTAATTTTTTAAATTTGACGAAATATTCCCCATGAGAAACCGTCACCCGATTTTTTTAAGTATTCTTTTATGAAATGTCTACCTACATTGGTCATGTTGGAATATCTCGTTGGCCGGATATAGTTTCTTAATCCTATATATCCCGGCTTAATTCTGGAATATCGACTATTCTGTTTCCTTTCATTTGGTCTTTTAATTTTAAAATTATCTTTGAGAATTGAACTTGATAAGATTTATAGATTTAGTCCATGACTTACAAAATCTATAATTTTAGTTCATCGACTTGGTTAAATTTATAAATATAATCTCTATTAAGAGGTTTTTTTTGTTTTTTTTTTGCGACCGTAACTAAATTTAAAGATTTTACGAAGTCGATAGACTAAATTTATAGATTTTGCAAGTGAGAGATTAAATTTATAGATTTTCGCAAGTTTCCTCACCGATAATTTTGAAGTCGAAAAACTAAATAAAAAAAAGACAATCAATGTACTATATCCTCATTTAATCCTATATATCCACCTAGTTGGATGTTGGAGACGCCAAAAATCTCAAATAGGTTAGACACGGAAATGATGAATGGTATATAAATAATAACACAACTCAATTAGTATAAAACTTTTTGAAAGTTAACCAAAAGCGAAATCGTTTTGGTCTTCGAATTCAAAGCAAACAATATCATGATAGCGTGAAAATTGGATTGTTCATACTTATATATAGAGTATCAAAATGTATGGTACCAAAACTCGCATGTTATATAGTACCGTGAAGATTGAATTGTTCATACTTATATATATACTATCGAAATATGTGGTACTAAAACTCGTATGTCATATCCATCGGATGCGATGGAATAACCATCCTCCTTGATCTTTGTGAAAGTAGGTAAGATCTACTATGCGCTCTCAATCTTAAACTATAAGAGAACCACAAATCTAGTAAGTGAACCATCAATTTAGTATGAATGTGCATCTAATTTATTGTGTTTGAGATTTTTTATCATCTATAAACCGCTTGAGATAAGTATAGATAGCCCATGTGAAATGTGGGTTAAAAAGGAGAAGAAAAAAAACATAGATGGATGGATGGCAAAAATTGCTAGTGCTTAAGCTAACATAAGAGGCCCGCCACAATGATCAACACAAGTAGTGTATTTTGAGGCTCCAAAAGGCCAATTCCTCTAAAAATTTACTATTTAAGCACGCCAACTCTCTTTCTTTCTTTTCATATAAAAGAGCCATCATCATCAACCCACGCCCAAAATCATTTCCTACAACCTTCTTTATTCTAAAAATACATGCGGATGAATTGTGAACAAATTTCAGTAATGAGTTACCATAGATGTTTCTATGTCATCCTATTTAGAAAAGAAAAAAAATCATGAGTTTATGAAAAATATACGCTATTCCTATATGTATCCTAGACTCAAATTTAGGTTAATATGTTTAATATGCTTAAATATGCGATTGCTCTTTCGAAAAAGATGATTTTTTTATATAGTTTTTTTTATGTTAAATGTTGGTTGAAAATTTTTCAAGTTTATTTTTTTATTTTAAAATATTTGGTGGGCGTCTTTCAACTATAACAAAATATTTGGTAGGAGTCCTTCACCTGTGAAGATTTTGATAAATTTAATCATTGATTTTTCGGACTTCAGTAATTAAATTTATCAAAATCGTTATAGTCGAATTACACTCTTCCAGCTTTTTCAAAAGACAAACGACTATGGAAAAAATGACCACAGTCGAATAACTTTTACCGGATATGTTGAAGTTTTTTAAGAAACTGTAGGCAAAAATTGCTATGATCAAATGGATAATCGCATACTTAAGTGTCTAGGCTTAAATCAAGGAAAGGTCTTTCAAATATCTCGTATGTTTTATTTAGTCCCTTCGACTTAAAAGCCATCGGAGAACTTTTTTTTAAATTTGATGGAATCTATAAATTTAATCCATGAGTTATAAAATCTATAAATTTAGTCTATTAACTATCTATAAATTTATTCATCGGTGAAGGATTTTTTTTATTCAATGGACTAAATTTATAGATTTTGCAAAACCTAAAAATTTTGAAATCGAGATGTTATCCAAAATAAATTTCATTTTGTAATCCCAATAAAATAAATTTCATCCCTTTTTATTTTTAACCTTCATTTCATAGTTATAGTGTTATTTTTAATTTGATAAAAAAAAAAGTAGTTAATACAATATTTATTATTATAATTATACACTGAAAATAGTGTTTGTTAATTATTGTGAAAACGACCTCTAAGTCTGGAGAACCGAAAATTGGACCGAATCTTAACGATAAGATTTGCGGTTTCATCTTAAAATCCGAAACTGATACAAAACCGAAATAATAAAATTGGTATAGAACTGAATCGATAAAACCGATAAATCGGTAGAACCGATTAGAAACCGAACCGATAAAATAGGTAAACGGATAGAACCGATACGGAACCAAACCGATAAAATTAATAAATCAGTAAAACCGATAGAGAATCGAATCGATAAAACCGTTTAGACCCGATTAATTTATTATTATTATTAATTATTTATACATTATATTATCAAAATTAATAGTTAATTACTTTTTATATAAAAAAACAAAAATTAAATTCCAAACTTTAACTTTTATGTTATTTATTTATGTAAAAGAATTGAAAATTAAATTTTAATTTTATTAAAAAAAATTAATGAACCGGACTGGACCGATAACGGACCAAACCGCCACCGAATCGAGCTGAAAAGAACCGAAACGGAACCGGACCAAACTCCGACCGAACCGGACCGAACTCGTACCAAACCTGAACCGGACCGGATCGAACCAAAAACTTAACGATTCGGTCCGATTCCAAAATATTAAACTGAAAGCTTAGCGGTACGGTCCGGTTCCGTCAAAATCTGCCACCGGACCGATAAACACCTCTAATTTAACTATATACATTGACTTGTACTCTAATAGCCAAAAACTTGTAAAAAACTCTAAATAGTGAAAAGGATAGTGCCTAGTATGGTATACAAATTAAAGCTTTTGCACTAGCTAGCCAACTAAAAGGTACACCAACTTTGTACCAAATGATTCTCCTAAGATCTCCATTAATGGAAAAACACAACAAAGCTTTCTTTTTCCTTTTAACATCCTTACCCTTTAATCCAAAGCATCTTCTTCATTATTATCTTCACAAACAGTACTAGCTTTCCTCTTTGGCAAAACCTCATTTCTGATCAACAAAATCATATTACACCACTAAACCAATCTTGATCAACTTTTAACATACTTCAAATTTCATCTCATGGGCTCCCTCTTCTCTCTCACATTCATAATTCTTTCCCTTTCATTCAACTTATCAAAGACCAAAGCTCAAGAGATCAGTTCACCGCGCATTCTCGATCTTGTCATCAGAGACTACGCATTCAAAACCTTTACCAAACACTTAAAGACCGGCACTGTCCACAATGTTCATCTACCATCAACCTTCTCAGGAATCGAAGTTAACACAATGAGGCTCAGATGCGGAAGTCTGCGAAGATATGGTGCTAAGATCAAAGAATTCAATCTCGGTATCGGTGTGATTGTTCAACCATGTGCAGAAAGAGTCATGTTGGTTACACAAAGCTTAGGGTTTAACTGGTCTTCTATGTATTATGATATGAACAACCATAAAAACTATGGTTTAGCCAAGTACAAACTTGTTTCACCTATCTTAGGCCTATTAGCTTACAATGCAGGTAACAGCCCTTACGAAATCGGAATTTTTTCGACCGAGACACCGATTACTATAAACTTCAGCATGGTCGAAAAAGAAATCACGGGCTTTGATCCGCATAGGCCGATGTGTGTTAGTTTCGAGAGAGACGGAAAGTTTATATTCGAGAAAGAGGCTTCACCGTTTGCTTGTGTTGCAAGAAAACAAGGGCATTATGGGTTGGTGATAGAGACGACAATGAGTGAGTATGTAATGAAAGATAGGAAGATTAGTAAGTGGAAAGTGGTGTTAGGGAGTTCTGTTGGGTGTGTGTTGGGGGTGTTTTTGTTGGGTTTGCTTTTGGTTGCGATGTTAGTGAAAGGGAAGAATAAAGCAAGGAGAGAGGAGTTAGAGAGAAGAGGTTATCAAGAAGAAGCTTTGCAGGTTTCAATGGTTGGACATGTTAGAGCTTTGACTGCTTCTGCTACAAGAACAATGCCTACAATTGAACAAAGATATATACATTATACGACTTGAATATCTTAATTTCATTTTTTTTTAAGGTTTTTGGTTTGATTATTCTTTATTGTGAGATTACTGTGAAATGTGTAGTGATATGTAGTTTTGTTTAGACAGTCATTTGATCTGTGTCATTGAAACAGGGGAGGCTCTGTTTCACTTTTTTTCTGCTCTAGTTATTGATTATATTTTGTCTGGCCTGGGATTGTAAATTCGGATTCAAACGGATTAGGTGTAACTTTTTTTCTCAAATTCCTATCAAACCAGATATTTGATGAGTTTAGGTTTGATAGTCTGCGCACAGATTTGGGTTTTGGCGGTTTTATCGGGCCAAACACGTATATAATCGCGTTTGTATTTGGGTCATTACTCATAAATTTCAGTTTCACTATACAAAGTGTGTGTTCTCGGATATGTATATATCGGAGTCCTACTGGTAGAACCTATGTGTCTAGGAGTGTTGTGTTCAATAAAAAGAAATTTTCATTCTTACAAGGTTTATTAAACACTAAACATTCAGATTGTTCTCTAGTCTATTCATTAATATCTTGGCTTCCTAGTTTTCCTACCAATCTTGTGACTAATGGGACTCTATCAACTTCATCAATTCATTCAGATGTCTCTCATGAACAAACATTCTCTCTGTCCCCTGGTTTCTCACAAGGTAAGATTCTCTCTCAATCTACACACATACTTAGAACTACCCTCCACAATCTACTCACACTTATCATCCTATCGTCACCAAACAGATCATTCCACTCTCGGGCTCTTCTAATGCTATATCTAGCAGTCTTATTCACCTAACCACTAGACACCCCCACTACTCTTAACCCTACCACAACTCATTCCACAAACACATATCACTCACTCAACCGTACTATATCCATTCAGCTACCACTACCTCATTCTGAGCACACACAACCCTTGCTTACCTTACTCAAAACCCACATTATGCAGACTAGATCTCAGGATGGAATCCTCAAACCTCAGACTCCCTATGTTGGCTCATTGACTACTACTAGTCTCCTTCTCTTGAACCTACAAAATACTCAGATGTTGTGTCTAGTCCTAACTAGGTTGCTGCAATGGAAAGTGAATACAAGGCTCTTATGAATAATAACATGTGGACACTGGTTCCCTGGTCTCCTAAACTCAATGTGGTGGGTTGTAAGTGGTTCTTCAAACTAATACATAACATGCATGGTTTTATTCAATGGCACAAAGCAAGGTTAGTTTCCAAGGGGTTTCATCAAACCCATGACGTAGATTTCTCATCGACTTTCAGCCCCGTTATCAAACCTTCCACAGTAAGGTTGGTCTTAGCTCTTGTTATTTCTAAGGAATGAGAGGTACGTCAACTAGATATAAACAATTTATTCCTTAATGGTTATCTCAGTGAAGATGTCTATATGACACAACATGAAGGGTTCAGGGACTCTATGCACCCTACACATGTGTGCAAGCTCCACAAATCCATGTATGGCCTAAATCAGGCTCCTAGAGTCTGGTATTTTAGACTTCGGGAAACTCTACTCAACTGGGGGTTTCAAAACTCTAGAGTCGATTGATTTTTACTCTATTTTGTCTCTCAATCTACTATAGTACCAATCCTAGTCTACGTAGATGACATCTTGGTAACAGGTACACAAACATAATGTTTGACTCAGCTCATTCACAGACTTAATACATTATTTTCTCTAAAAGACATGGGACACTCCATCTAATCTTGAGGATAGAGGTTCATCTCGACCCCACTGGCATATATCTGAATCAACACCAATATATCGTTAACTCACTTGCTGCTCAAGGCCTTTCTATGTCCAAGTCGTGTCCTACTCACATGGTTGTTGGTGTTCATCTCTCCAGTATTTTTGGAACTCCTCTTGCAGACCCTACACCATATAGAGCTTGTTAGGCGCACTTCAGGACCTAAACCACACGAGGCCTGATATTTCTTTCATTGTCAATAAGCTAAGTCAATTTCATCAAATCCCCACTACTACTCACTGCAATGTTTAAAACGAGTTCTCGGGTACTTATCTGGCTCCAGCTGGCTTGGGCTTCACATCAGACCATGCTGTCATCTTCAACTTCATGGGTTTTCTGATGTGGACTGGGCATCCTCCCCTGATGGTAGACGCAGTGTTAGCGCCTATTATGTATAACTTGGTGATCCATTAATTTCTCGAACTTCTAAAAAGCAGAACGTTGTTGCTCGCTCATCCATTGAATCTGAGTATCGCACCCTTGCCAATCTATCATCTGAACTAATCTGGTTTCGCTTCATTCTGTGTGAAATCAAACTTCTCGTTGCACCACCATCTGTCATTTGGTGTGACAACCTTGGTGCAAGTTCCCTAGCCTCCAATCATGTCTTACATGCTCGAACAAAACACATTTAACTTGACATCCAATTCATTCGCGACCAAGTTCTTCAAGGATCTCTTCAAATTCGTTGTATCCTTTCTCAGGATCAGCTCGCCGATTGCCTCAACAAGCCTCTGACACATGCTCGCTTCTTGTTTCTTCGTGACAAACTCGGCCTCACAGATTCGCCCCTTCATTTGTGGGGGATGTCAGGAACACTCTAATCTCTTCTTCATAGAATCTAACCGGTGACAAGAGTGGCTCTCAACGGCATTCATTAGAAACCAGATAATTTTAAAATTAATGGTAACGACCCATGAACGTTTCAATGGATCAGATGAATCAGAGAAGTAATGGATCAGATGAATCAGAGAAGTAATCGTCAATTTTTCGTTTGATGCTTGTGAATGCCTATTTGTTTACATAGAAAAGGTAATTCAAGATATGTTTTTCCTAATTTTACATCTAAATCGTAAAAAAAATATCAGAACTCTATTGTTCATATTATTGTCTTGTAAGAAATAAACGTCAGCTTCAGAGCAACCTTGATAAATGTAAGTATTGTTTTCTTGAGGTTGTTTACCAAAAACAATTACAGTTAAGTCGCATTTATCCCTGACTGTATTATCTTTATCAGTTATGGATCTGGGCTACTCTTAACAATGTGGATGGCTCGCAAAAATTCTCATGGGTGAACAAATCCATTGCTTGGATGAAGTGTTAACTGTCGTGTCCATGATTTTACTTCTCTCTGTATTTTTCCTAACAAAAGATAGAATAGAGGAGTATGTTTCAGCGATATAAAAGTTTTTAAACCTGAATCGGACAATCTAACTTTGTTTTTAGAATAAATGATTAATTGTTTATGTTAATAAGTTATACGAAAATGATTTATTCAATTCTTTATATCTGGGATTACAGTGTGGACTTACATGTTCTTGAATCTACTTAGATGATAACATATAGGACTTCGATATAGTATGTAACATTGTTGGTTATATGTATATATCTCAGCAGTCCTGAGTTTTTGATAGCTTCCTGAAACATGCATGCCATCACAAATATAAGGACCTTGTATACGTTTACTAATGAAACTTTGGCCAAATATTTTTATGCAACCTCATTTTGCGCTACTTTGAGATATGGTATATTAATTAGTCTTGTGCAAGGACTTTTATAATTTTTCCATAGGCTAATGGATGATTTTTTGTCGTCCCTGTTTTAGCAAACTCTGCAACCATGAGCTTTTCTATGAGTGACGATGAAGATTCCAACCCACAATGGTAGTGCACAAGAGCATATAAAAAGATCGTATGTGTGGTCAATCCAAGATGAAATGTGTAAGAGGTCACGCAAGAGGTCATACTGAATCTTAATTTAAAATATCAAATTAACGAACTGGTTAATAAACTCAACATATAAGGTCACAAAAGAGGTCATACGGTGCATTAACATGAGTCATATATATACCAACCTTAGGAAAAGAAAGAAAAACACCACTTTATTACAAACAATCACTTACAACAGTTCGGTAAATTCTCCAAAACAAGGGTCGCGAGAACTACAGCATAATATATATACACAAAAGTAATACAACGAAATATAGTCAGTATCCTTCAGTAAAGACTAGGAGGGCTGCTCATCCATATCCAGCAAAAGAATCAAAACATACCGAGGAAATAGGTAACAACGCCCTAGCAGCTTACTAATTGTTAGTTGTACTTTTTTCCTTTGTCAAATATAAACAAATGAGAGCGAAAGGTCTACCTAACGGACATAGATAAATAAAGAGACAATGAAATATCTTTATAACTCCTATAAATAGGACTTAAACTCCGGATGTAAGGGGAAACGATTTGATATAGAGGTATTATTATATTATTTTTTCTTTTTTTCTTTTCGAGATTTTTTTTGGCATATTACAAATATACCTCTGTTGCAACATAAGTTTTCTCAAATCAGTAACATATAACATCTATAAAGTTTATATTGTTTTTTATATATATTTCCAATGTTTTTTATTTTCATTTTTACTATTTGTAACAAATATAAACATAAAATACTATAACAATAATAATAAATCTTAATATATTAATTTTAAAAAATAACTAAAAAAAACACAACAAAATAAAATTAAATATTTAAAATATAGTTTAAAGGATACATGAAAATAAAATCAGATTTGTTATGTAAAAATATTTTTAAAAATAAAATAATATATATATATATATATATCCAACATGATAGATCTATAGTTTTTTTTTATGTTCATTCACACTAGAAGTTGAAGCAGAACTTCTTGAATAATAACTTAAACAAAATGAATCATATAACTAAAATTGAACTTTACCTCAAGAACATCAAAAACTACCATAAATAGGAAGAGAAAAAACTAGTTCAAAAATAATCAACAATCATTTAAATATTTTAATCACATTTCCAACAAAATCAAACGAAAAGATAGAAAAACAAACATTAAGAAATATTTATGTTACTTATATGTTTGAATTTTTATATATGTTTATGTTTATTTTTTACATAAATTTGTATGTCTTGTTAACACTAAGTTATGGGGAAAAAATATTAGAATATTATATATATATATATATATATATATATATATATAAATTTTTAATTATATCATCTATAATTGTTATTATCTTTTGAAATTTGATGATCAAATATTGATTTCACAAGTTCAAATACACCGATTACACAAATTTACTACATATATTTCACGATAAATTTCATAGGTTCAATTATATTTTAACTATGATTTAATTCAAATCTTAAAACATAATATGGATTAAAACAGAACTAAAATAACTTCACCACAAATTAGAAACTTAATTCATTTAATCGAATTAACAACATAATTTTATCTTGAGACGAACTATTTAATAATTTATTTGGGATTAAAATCATAGTTTTATTATAAATACAAAACCAAAATCTACTCATAATTATGTGTAATATTAAAAAAAAAATCATAGCTATAAAATCTAAAAAAAAATCAAGCTAAAGAAGGGGATGATTTCAAAATAAAAAAAAAAATTAATAAACTAAATCAGTAAAAATTAGAAAAAACAATTATCTAATCAACTAAAATTGAATGAAAAATAGATGACTGAGCTTTCCCTTCTAAAATAAAACTATATTTAGAAAATTGATCCCTGAAACGATCATTGAATTCTAGTATTCTTGAATTTGAGAGAGAAATAAACTTTGAGAAAATTTATAAAACTAACTAAATCAAATGTAAAAGGGCAATACAGGAACACTGAAAACCAAGTATAAATAGTATATTTCTGTCCGATGTCAAAAAGTTGATAGAGCATGACACAAATAAATCCGTCTGCAACATACAACAAGTTGGCGCTGATTTAGCGCGCTGCTTGGATATCTACCTTATCTTCTCTTTGAAAACCAACAAAACTTAGATCATCCGAAAATGTGCCCGAGAATAGAGAAAAAACAAATTTATACTGACTTTTGGTTTTGCTCACGGGACAGCACTATTGTAATCTTTTATTCTTATCAAATTATTATTGAATTAATTTAACATTTCTATTATTCTACGAAAGTGAAACTAAATCAAATTTCAATTAATATTATGACTAAATATGTTTCTATTATTTATAAGGATGGAAATAAAAAATTTAATTAGTTGGATTAACTTTTATTAAGTAAAATAGATGTTGAACAAATATATATTAGTTAAGATTTTGAACTTTAAAACAAAAGAAATATATACCCTATTTTAATCAATAGAACAACTACTTTTTCGATTTAATTTCGATAAAAACATTATTATCTAATAGATTTTATTTTCAAATTTTCAAAACATTTTGAAAAGGTAGAAAAACAAAAATTGAATAAACCATTAAACACTAAATGATTATGAATATAAATTAGAAGTAGGTATATTTTTCATATTAGTTTTGACAATTCTCCTCTTGTTTTTTCTTCTTAAATAAAAAATATATAAGAATACTACTAATTAAAATTATAATATAAATAACTGCATAACATTCGCTTGCAACAACAAGAAAAGAGTCATACAACTAACTCACCTATACGAAATATTATAATAGGTTATACTTATAATTTTAAATTTTATATATATAAGTACTCACAACATTCAAAAGCATATTTTAGATAATACTTTCATATTAATAATCAATGATAGCTAAAAGTTGTACGCCATAAAAGAAAGTAGCTTAAATTTGGTGCTATGGAAAATAAATTCTTTCCTTATCGGTATAAAATTAGCAATCAGCTGGAACAGGATTAAGATTGCTAAAAGAATTAAGTGAAAATAAATGTTATTTTATTTATACCTGGGATTTGAGTAATTATTTTGGACTACTATATCTTTTGGTGTTAAATATAAAGTATAAATTTTCGTCCAAAACTATAAGTTAAAATTAATATATTGAGCATGAGTTGTACACTGTACAATTTTTACTGTTATTAGTAGTTTCTTATTAGTCGTTCCGAACGAATTGATGGAGTAAAATTTTAAAATATTTTTTTACATAATTTTTTTTATTGCATTTGTTATTTGAGATTATATTGATGTTTAATTTTTTTTGTAGTTTTGAATTCGAAGTTAGCACAATGAGGCTCAGATGCGGAAGTCTGCGAAGATATGGTGCTAAGATCAAAGAATTCGAACTCGGTATCGGTGTGATTGTTCAACCATGTGCAGAAAGAGTCATGTTGGTTACACAAAGCTTAGGGTTTAACTGGTCTTCTATGTATTATGATATGAACAACCATAAAAACTATGGTTTAGCCAAGTACAAACTCGTTTCACCTATCTTAGGCCTGTTAGCTTACAATGCAGGTAACAGCCCTTACGAAATCGGAATTTTTTCGACCGAGACACCGATTACTATAAACTTCAGCATGGTCGAAAAAGAAATCACGGGCTTTGATCCGCATAGGCCGATGTGTGTTAGTTTCGAGAGAGACGGAAAGTTTATATTCGAGAAAGAGGCTTCACCGTTTGCTTGTGTTGCAAGAAAACAAGGGCATTATGGGTTGGTGATAGAGACGACAATGAGTGAGTATGTAATGAAAGATAGGAAGATTAGTAAGTGGAAAGTGGTGTTAGGGAGTTCTGTTGGGTGTGTGTTGGGGGTGTTTTTGTTGGGTTTGCTTTTGGTTGCGATGTTAGTGAAAGGAAAGAATAAAGCAAGGAGAGAGGAGTTAGAGAGGAGAGGTTATCAAGAAGAAGCTTTGCAGGTTTCAATGGTTGGACATGTTAGAGCTTTGACTGCTTCTGCTACAAGAACAATGCCTACAATTGAACAAAGATATATACATTATCCGACTTGAATATCTTACACTTTTTTTTTTTTAAGTTTTTGGTTTGATTATTCTTTATTGTAAGATTACTGTGAAATGTGTAGTGATATGTAGTTTTGTTTAGACAGTCATTTTGTCTGTGTCATTGAAACAGGGGAGGCTCTGTTTCACTTTTTTTCTCCTCTAGTTATTGAATCATAATCCTCTAGTAGGGAGGATTTAATTGCAATGGCCAGTTCTGCAGCTATTTTTGTCGTTTTAATTATTGATAGGCAAGCTTTATGGTATGCAGGCTGAAAAGTCTAGTGTTTTGAAGAAATCACAACAAATTCAATATTCGGTTGGAGCTGATGGTGCTGCGGTGTTGATGCTAGGAAAGAAAACACTTGTATGCCAAAGTGCGAAGTACACCGGACAAGGGTCAATGTACAATGGACAAGGGTCAATACTCAGCTTCTCATACATCGGCCGATGGTCAGATTATCCATTCTACTCTTAATGCGTGTGGTTTTAAAGAGTTTTCACTGCCTTCAACAGCTTCTGTCCAATCATAAAAAAAAAAAAAAAAAATCTATAAGCAAAAGCAAACATAAATAATGTATAAACAAAATCCATTAAAGCAAAAGATCAAACTTTTCAATTCGATTACACAATCAGACATGAACCGGTAGTCAATCCAAAACCAACTCCGGCCGAAACTACACTTATGCTGCTAACGATAGACCCACAAAATCCTGCATCCGGATGGAAAATCAAGCTGAGTCCGTCGATCAGAGCCGGAAACTGATCATCAATATGAACCGGTAGAGAAGAGTCTTCTAAAGAAGAACATGTCTTGCCAAAAGAAATTCAATTTTTTTATCTCTTTCACCTGTCTAAATTCGAAGCCTCGAGAATATATGTATTTTGCTTTTGATGTAAAGGATAGGAAAAAGAATTAAGAACGGACGAGAGATATGGTACAAGAATTTAGATAAGTTTCTTCTTTACGAAGTAACGTTTCAAGCGCCAAGCTTGCAAAACTGAAACCACAATGCAGATGCCGATAGACATGACAGTGTACCACGCTACCCTCGCGTTCGTTGCTTCACTGACTTCTCTCATTTCTGCCTCCCTGTCAGCCAATCGGGAAAAAAACATTACAGGTCGGTTTGGAAGAAAGAAAAATCTAACTGCGATTCAGCCTAATCATCTTCTTCTTCCACAAAACATAAACTTTCATGAATATCAAACACAACCTTTCGATCTTCTTTTTAGATTCTAAAAGAAAACTCTTGTTAACTTCGAATTCTCTAAAGTTTATATCATTATAATACCAACCTTTCGTGCCACCTTTAAGCAAATTATAAGTTATCTTAAGAGTGCAATACTAGTAGAAACTAGAAACCTAACAAATCATTCGGCTGTTATTCGTACTTGTAAAATCCGAGACGATTAGATTAGATACCTGATCGATAAGTCGTTTAGGCGTTGATGGATAGAGTCTATTGTTTCCACAAGTCTCGTCAAATGAAGCTCGACACCCTAAATAAAAGCCAATCGGCGTAAATAAATAAATTTTCACGCAATCACGAAAACAACCATACAAGTATCACGACTTGCCTGGATTTTTTCTCTTTTAGCAACTGAATCCCAATCCTTTGCGGCAATACCGATTTTCCAGTCAAGCCCTAGAGTTACTGGTGTTTTTAGTTCAAGTTTCGGATCGACCCAGAAGCAAGCCACATAATTTCCAGCCTCGTGAGTTGTAAACGCAAACTGGCTATGGTTCACATTTTCTTTGCGGTGAAGATTGTTCCCGTACGGAGACGTTACCTAAAACAAAGATACTAAATAATTACGAGCTATGCAAAGTTTCGTATCTTTTCTATACATCAAGATTCAGTTATGAACATAAAGGAGACTTATAGTCAAAGACAATTCTCTAACTCTTTGTTAGACTAAACATGACTTTCTACTAGGGTGTTTATCGGTCCGGTTCGGTCTAGGTTTCTCCGAATCGGACCCGACTCAAAAGCTTATCGTTTGGATCGGAACGCTAAGGTTTCTGTTTTATATTTTGGAACCGGACCGGACCGTTAAATTTTTGTTTCGGTTCGGTTCGTTCCGGTTCGATCCAATCCCATTTCGGTTTGTTCTGCTTTTGGTTCGGTCAATTATCAGTCCAGTTTCGGTCCGACCCGGTCCATTTAAAAATATTTAATTAGATTAAATTTAATTTTCGATTTTTTTTAAATAAATAAATAACATAAAAATCAAAGTTTAGAAGATAATTTTTTTTTATTATTAAAAATGGGTAATTAACTATTAATTTTGAAATATAATGTATAATAAATTAATAATAATAATAATAATAATAAATTAAAAAGGGTAACGGTTTTATTGGTTCTACTAGTTTATCAATTTTATCGGTTTGGTTTCGTATCGTTTCTATCTGTTCGACTACTTATAGGTTCTACGGATTTATCAATTTCACTTATAGGTTCTACGGATTTATCAATTTTATCGGTTTGGTTCCGTATCAGTTTTATGGGTTCGTAATTGGTTTTATCGATTCGGTTCCAAACTCTTTATTCCAAACACTATTGTTTCGATTCTGCATAGAATCGCAAACCGCACCGTTAGAGTTGGATCCGATTCTTATCGGATGGGTTCTGAGTTCTCGTGAAGACATGTTTGAGCTACAGTTACTTGGATCATTGTATCCTAACCAATTTCTACTTCAATTCTTCTGTCAATCTTGTTGAAAAACATACGAACTAATCGGACCAACCCATGTAAGAACAATTATAATCAGCTCAACAAAAGCTAATCGCACAAAATCAATATCAGTAAACATGTCAACCAAACAGAACCCTAGAATCCAACTTATAGACACTAAAACATAATCGAACAGTAATTGTTATACCGTAGCGGAGATATCAGTGACGTTATATTGTTGCTCTTCGGTGCCGATGACGTAGTAATCGGCTACAACGACGACGTTGGTATGGAGATCTTCGGACACACATTTGGTTGTTCCCGAAGTAGGAATCGATAGCCAAACCGCTTCCGCAATCGGAAAAAGAGAGACTCTGTTGTCGATTGTTGAGAGTAACAGACAGAGTAGCGATAAAGCTACTTTGATCGGACAGATCGGAGACCTGTTCGACATTTTAGGACAGCTGTTGCTTTAAATCTGGATTGGTGTCTTTAGGGATTTTTGGTTTACTTCGAGATTGACCAAAAGAGAAAGAGAGAGAGAGGAGAGAGATGATTTTGGTTCGACGTAAATATTTCGTGTCTCTCCAATTGGAATAGTCCACGTTGGATTAAAAGGGCTGCGGCTTTTTTTTCTGTCTTGGTCACGGGTATTGATTTTTTAAAATATTGAAAGAAAGAAAAAAATTATGGTATATATCACAATTTATACCACTAAATTTAAATATGTTTATATATATATATATATATATATATATATATTTACATCTAAATGGATATTAATTTATTGAAAATAATAAAAAATAGTGTTTTAATTATGTATAAGTGTCAATATAAAAATACATATCACAATTTACGAAATAAATATACATATTTTATATATTATTTTCTAAAAATTAAAAATTAATAATATATTTGTTATGTTAAAGAAAGGGTTGATGGTTGCGAGGTAAAATACTATTCTTCGGATGAGATGTTTTTTTAATTGTGTTTGGATCATTTACAAAAGACTATTTTCAAATTATCACAATATCAAACATTCAAAAATATTATTCTTCCAAACATAGAGGCTAGAAAACAGATATCTAGAATAATGGTTGTGGTTAAGAAACTTAATACTAAAAGTTTTCAAGGCTATAAGTGATGGATGGTGTGTTTTCTTTTATTTTGTGTTTGGATCATTCATAAATATCTCACTACCAAACACTCAAAAATATGGTCTTCTTAATTTATTTTTCTTGTATTTTATGTTTTGATCATTTACAAACGGTTGTTTAATATTGGATGGAAGTTAACTTCGCAAATATCAAAATCTCAATTTGGTCAAATTGATTAGATATTGCTTGGTAGAAGCAAATCGACTCCTAGCATATGAGTTTTTGTCGCATGGGAGTTTAGATAATGATTTCTTCCAAAGTAAGTATTACATTTTAATGACTCTTTCGGCGGAACTAAATTTTAAAAATAATTACAAGGTATATTCCATGGAAAGTAACGATTAAAATTTTCATCGAAGATGCACGAAGACTCGCATTCCTTCATGATGTGATACCACAAGACATATTCTTAATTTTAAGACGTCTAATATACTACTTGATGAGGTATGATATAAAATAATTAGTTTATTCTATTTCATTTCCATTGGTTAATAATTAAAACTTTGCAATGTGTTCAAAATTGAATTAGTATAATTTAGAAATTTAATCCAAAGCTTTCAGATTTCAGATTAGCCAGAGAAGGCCCAACCGGCGATGGAACTTATATGACCATTATGGGTACTTATGACTATTTAGAGCTGATTTATGATCCTACTAGTTAGTTTAATTTTTATGGAAAATATTTATTATTATTATTATTATTATATGCTGCTACATAGTTCGTGCAAATTTTGCACAAAATTCACCTGATCGAAAGATCAAATTATGTTCCAAATTTTTACAAACCGTGCAAACCTATTTATTTTATATGCAATGAATCCAGCAAACTCGAACAAATTGTAAAAAAATATTTAGATTGAGCTGCCAAAATATACTTAAACAAATTTATTTATTTTCAAACAGATCACACTCATCCAGAATGAGTTAAAAATATTTTTTAACATGAACCTTTCTATAGTTGTATTTTTATATTGAATCTGCATTTTCTAGCTTATATAAGAACTAGTTTTCTAAACATTTTGAGGTCGAACATAGACGAATAAGCGAGGATGATATGATGTTATCCAATTTGAAAGATTTTTCTTTTAATAAGCCGATGAAAGCTACTTACCACTTCTGTTTTGAACTGGGAGGCGAAGGATTCGCGTTCGTTTAGAAAAATTGGTTAGATAACAAAACATTAAAGGCTGGATAGATGGCTAGAATAATGGTTGTGATTAGAAAACTTAAGACCAAAAGTTTTCAAGGCCATACAGGATAGATGGTGTGGGCTTTTTAATTTCGAGTTCGGATCATTCAATAATATCCCACTACCAAACAATAAAAAATATTGTTCTTTTTTATTTGGTTTTCTTGTATTCTATATTTTAATCATTTACAAACGGTTGTTTAATATTATACGGATGCTAACTTCTTTGGCAAATATCAACATTCCAATTTGGTCAAATTAATTGGATATTGTTTGGCAGAAGCAACTCGACTCCTAGTATATGAGTTTTTGTCGCATGGGAATTTAGATAATCCTGTCTTCCAAAGTAAGTATTGCATTCTAATAACTCTATCAGTATAACTAAATTTTAAACATAATTACAATGCCTCTTCCATAGAAGTAAGGATTAAAATTTTCATAGAAGATGCACGAGGACTCGCGTTCCTTCATATTGTGATACGACAAGACATATTCTGTCATTTAAGGCTTATAATATTTTTAACTGATGAGGTATACTATAAAATAATTGGTTTGTTTTATTTTATTTTCGTTGGTTAATAATAATAAATTTTTAATAATGTTTGTAAATGAATTGGTATAATTTAGAAATTTAATCCAAAGCTTTCGAATTCAGGTTGGCCAGAAAAGGCCCAGCCGGTTATGGAACTTATGTGACCACTCGGGTATGACTATCTAGCGTTGGATTATGATGTTACACTTCAGTTCAATCTTATGGAAAATAACAACTATTATATGTTGCTACGTAGTTCGTGCAACATTCGTGCGGATTTCACATAAAATTCACCTAAACTAAACATCAAATTATGTCCAAAATTCATACAAACCATGCAAACCTATTTATTTTATTTGCAATAAATCTGACAAACTCGAACAAATTGTGCAAAACTATTTATCTTGTGCTACATTTACATACTTTTACATAAAAAAATATATTGTTTTTTTCAAACAGATCCCACTCACCCAAGATGAGTTAAAAAATTATATTTTAACACAAACTATTCTATAATTGTATTGGTATACAATATCTACATTTCTAGCTTCTGAAAAAATTATTCTTCCAAGCAGTTTTGAGGTTGAACATAGACGAAGAAGCGAGGATGATATGTTGTCCTCCAATTTGAAATATTTTTCTTTTAATGAGCTCAAGAAAGCTACTTACGACTTCGGTTTTGAACGAGGAAAAGAAGAATTCAGGTGCGTTTAAAAAGGCTGGCTAGATAGCCAAACATTAAAGGCTAGAAATAATGAGCTAGAATGGTGGTTTTGGTCAAGAAACTTAAGACCAAAATTTTGCAAGGCCATAAGGGATGGATGGTGTTTTCTTTTATTTCGTGTTTTGATCATTCAAAAATGACTTTCTCCAATTATCTTATTATCAAACACTCAAAAATATTGTTCTCTCTGATTTTTTTTCTTGTATTATATGTTTTGATTATATATAAATTGTTGTCTAATATGAGACCAAAGTTAACTTCTTTGGTAAATATCAACATGCCAATTTGGTCAAATTAATTCGATATTTCTTGGCATAAGCAAATCAACTACTAGTATGATGCTCTAAACTACCTAAAAATAAACTTTTAACCAAGACTTTATTTTATTTTTACAAAATATCCTCACTTACCAATCTATTTAAAATGTTGTCATTAATGAAAAAAAAAATACTTACTATATCATCTAACACTTTTTTTACATGCATCTTAACAACATTAAATAATGTGAACATTTTTTTAAATCATAATCTTGTTTTTGAATTCATACAAAAAAAATTCAATCGAGATTTAAATCCGACCATTATTATATTTGCATCCTTAACTGTTATATAATCTGAATATTTTTTGAACCAAATTCGTAACCCTAAAACATGATTTTGTAAAAGCAATATAGTTTTGTGTAAACTTGTACTTTTTTATTATAAATAATTTCAAAAATAAAAGTTGAAAACAAACCAAAAGACTAAAAAATATGACAATTCCTCCATGTTTGTGATTTATCTCACGTTAGTCCTTATCTTGTACTTGTATAATAAACGGATCCTCAATGTTATAAAAAATGAAACAAACAAGTCATTTTTTACCTAGAAGGATACTAAGATGGATGCGCAAACTAATTAAAAATTTAATGTTTATTATTTGAATAGTTCTATTATCCAACATGACCCACCTAATAATCCAACTCACTCAATAATTCGATCGAGACCACCTAATGATCCATCATATTTTAATTAAAAACATAAACTAAATTTAATGTGTTACAATCACCCGTTATTGGTGTTCCAAGAAAAACAAATATGGATCCACAGTTTGACAATAAAGAGACGGAGTATTTTTGTTATGCTAAAAGAATACAACAATGTTTCTCAGTACATTTCCATCCACAAGCAAATGGTCAAGTTGAGATTACTAGTTGAACGATTCTTGATGGGTTGAGAAAGAATTTGGAAGTCAAGGCTAGAAAATGGCCGGATTATTTACAAAAAGTTTTGTGGACATACAGAACTACTCCTCGAATAGCAACCCCAGTAATCTCCGTTTCATTAGTTTATGGAGTGGATATTGTTGTGCCATCCAAAGCGGTTTTTCCTTCATATTGAGTCAGTGAATATTCTGAAAAGTCTAACAATAAGGGGAAGCGTATAGAGTTAAACTTATTTGATGAAAAAGAGCGCAATCGATATCTTTACACTACCAAACTTTGATGAGGAGCTGATACGCTTCCAAAGTCAGATGATGGGAGTTTAAAATAAGATACAAGGTGCTGAGAAACGTATTTATTCATACAAAATAAAAATGGCTGGACAAGCTACGACCTAATTAGGAGGGCCCATACATGGTAATTGAAAAGGTGAAGTCGGGGACATATCGACTTAAAGATAAATAACGAAGAGAGTTTAATCGTCAGTGGAATATTGAGCATCTTAAATTTTAATTATAGTGAATATAAAGTTTGTATATATTTTTAAGAATTTGTGTAAGGATCGGCGTCATACTCTTTCCTACCTTGGTGGCGCAGAAAGGTTTTAACGAGGTTCCCTTATAGCCGACTTATATATAATATTTATTTGCCATATTAAAATAACTTGTATAATTTTTATTTTATGGACCAGAAGGGTCTTCCAACATATGTTGGTCAACAATTTTTATTTTCTTGACCGGAAGGGTCTTCTAACGAATGTTGGTCACCATTTTTTATTTTTTGGACAAAGGAGGATTTGCTAATAAAAGTTTATAGATAATAATGTTTTGATATGAAAACATTTGGTAGAAAAGAAATAACCAAAGAATACTTCTATTCATAAGAGTTTTCATAGTATAAAATGCCTCGAAGAAATATGAATACTTAACAAAAAATTTCCCAAGGCATAATTGGTTCATAAAAGATTACATGAAAACGATATATGAAAAAACTAGTAAAGTACTTTTCACCCCGAATGGGTACCTTCATCATCATCCTGATAAGTTGTTCGAGGAGGAACTGTTTGATTCCTCAAAATCACTAGATGACTTTTCATCTACTAAAGAGACTCCTTCCGGACAATTCTTCTCAGTAAAGCACTCCCAAATACTTCCCAAGTTGTTCGAGGAGGATCAATGGATTTGATCTTAGCATTCCTTTTTTTACAGACAAGAAACACAGTCAACAGCATATTCCTCAAGAAAAATATTCTTAAATATTTTAGTGTCATACCTGATAAGGATATGAAATGTTGGGGGCCTAAATGAAATACAACTAAAGTTACATGTGATTAATTGTATAGTTGAAAGATAGTATTTTAATTGTTCGTAAATATAAGCGGTTAAATGGCAATTGGCCCATTTGTATAACTAATTCTGTTATACTAAGTCTAATGCGCGTATAAATAAAGGTTGAGGCAATGCATAAAGGGTGACACTTTTGGATTAGACAAAGCTTATTTTCTATATTACTTTATCTCTGTACAACTAAACAATTTATTTACTTTCTCTCTTAAGAAACAAGATTCATACTTAACAAATTGGCAACCATAGTGGGAGTTTTATTCAATAGGTACCCTGATTTCACGTCAAAAGCCAGAAACTATAGAATTCTTGCTCAATTATATCACTCTAGATCAATATGGAACCATGAAACGACGTTGATCCAACAGTTCAAAAAGCGATTAAAACTTTAAGATCTGATCTACATAGGGAAGAAAGTGGAGAAAATGATCAAGATCTAATAGAGCAAGGTCATTTAGATATCGAGGCTGAAATGAATCAATTGTTGGACAAAATAACAGCACTAAATGATAAATATGTTCAAAGAGAACGGTATTTTCAGTCAGGTAGGCGAAAATCTGAAGTACAACAACTTAAAGAAAAATACAATATGGAAAATCAATCTAATCGATTGTATATAGCTCATCAGATCTGAAGCCATCGAAAGAATGCACATTTTAAAACTCATAAAGAACATCAAACTTATCGAAAAGAAACTTAAGATAAGCATAGGTATATCACATCTAGTGATGAAGAGTTTGACAGCTCAGAATTTGAGGAAGGTTTGTTTAAGCAGAAAAATATGAGGGATCTTCGAAGGAGAAAGAAGTCGACATCAAAAATCGCGCAAAGAGTATAAGCCGAAAAGAGACAATGAGCCTCGTTATATGAGAGATATAGTTAGTGTGAAGGAAATACATCAAATTAGTACACATGTGTAGTTGATCAGAATTTATATGTTGTAATGGGAACAAGAGAAGATGATTAGTACGTACAAGGAGTAGACTAGAGAAATTCTCCTTTAACAGTTGAGATTAGGTCAATTACTTCTTCAAAGCGATTTAACATTTCTAAAGTCGAGAAGTTCGATGGGATGCAGGATCTTATTGATCACATCGAACAATTTAAGAACTATATGATGAAGTTCAACGATGATAATAGGCTGGTATGTGATATGGAAGTAGGATTTTTAGGTTTAAATTGTAAATAATTAAATTTAAGGATTAAACTGTAAATAATGTAAGTTTAGTCCTTAAATTACATATAATATTGGTGAGGATAAAAGTAGCCTGAGGGTAGGCTGGTAATTTTAAGTGGAGTTTTAAGGCGGTGTAAGGGTGTTTCACTGTAGTATGGTGGTGTTTAAAGGTGTTCCAAAGTATTTCAGGGTGTTTCAAGGGTGGAGAGAGAATTAAGCAGCCTGGCAGCAGTTAATTTTTCTTCCCCATAGTTAATGCTGGTGGTTGGGCATTTATAGTGTGAAATTTGGGCCCTTATGGGCTTTCGGGTCAAGTTTAATGGACCCGGGTCATGTTTAAAGACCCATAAGTTTTAAGCAGATGTGCAGGTAGCTTAGTCAGATAGTGTTTAGGTTTTTTAGTACTTTAGTCATAGTTCGAACTGCCTTAAGTTTTCAGTGTTCGAAATCATCTGTCCGGTCAACAAGTCCTGTCTGAATTTCCGGGGAGATTTACTTTGGACTACCCTTCCGGGGAGCACTTCGAATTCGGACTCATCAGGAGCCCCTTTTTTAGGTTCTTGAACAAGTGTCTTTGTCAAAGAACTGAAAAACAGTCCGTTAAAGGAAGTGGTCTTCCAATTCGGAGAGAGTTGAGGACAGATCCGGACAAGGCAATCGTTTCGAATTCCAAACGGTTCTGTGTCAGAGTTAGTGGGACACGTGTCACACTTTGGTTGGTTTCTTTTAGCCGTTTTCTCACCTCGAAAGTTGTACCACTATCTCGAACAAGTTACCTCTTTAAATGCTTTTGATGACGTCAGCGCCGTTTTTTAATCATTGCCCAACTTTTCGGATTCTCCTAGGAATCAAACCCTTTTTTACATTTACTATAAATTCTATTCATCTTTCACAGTCTCACTATTACTTTCACTCTGCCATTTTACTCAAAGCTTCATCTCTCTAAAATTTCAAGATTTCCTTAGTTGTTTTATGTTCACAGCAAGAACAGCTCTAATCAAGGGTGGGTGGCTTAATCTCTCAGAGTTGGAGAAAGCTCAAAGGGTTGAAAAAGAGAAAAGACTTGCAGCAGGGCTTCCAGCGTCGCCTGTCGAGAAACCAGCCCCTTCAATCGAAGAATCTGATAGAGGTTCATCTTCTTCGAAAGGTACGAGATCTAGAAAACTCTTTCAATCAACACTCTCACCCATCATATCTGGCTCATCAGTCCAAGAGTCAATCCCCACTGTCGAACCGGGGGTCGCTGTTACAAGTGTCAGGAAGAAAACCACTTTCATTGCTATGGTGTCCGACTCCGACTATTCTCCAGACAAACTAATCATGAAAAGACCAAGCAGATTGGTTAAGGGACTCTCTTCAAAAAATACCAGTGAGTCAGGGTCCGGGGAAACTGTTAGGACTCTCCGGGAAAGGCCGGTTGGTCCGGAGGCTAGCAGTCCATTACCTCCCAAGGAAACCTCGACCTCAGAAACTCAAACTGAGGTGAGAACTCAAAAACATACAACGAGCCGTCAGTCCGGAGGATCAGCTGTGCCAAGCTTCGTCCCTCCCCGGGCTGTTTCTGCAGAAGCTCCCCCAACAGTAATGGAGGAGAGGATGGAAGACTCCACTGAGGAGGTTAGGTTTGAGTCCGAGTCTTCCGGACAAGCTGAAACTGCTGTAGTTGTTGCCAAGAAGGGCAAAGAGGACTTGTATCTGAGGCGTCCGGATCTGCCGGAGAGCCTCGAAGGGAGAGTAGGGCCCTGCTTTCACAAGGTAGAGTTCAAGTACCTTTTATCTCTGTTAAAGACCAAGTATGCGTTTATCCATACTAGAGATTTGGGACGGTTTCGCACTAAGTGGGGGATCCCTGAAAACGTAAAAATCCGAATTCCCATCGATCCGGAGACCCCGATGGATTGTAAAAGGAACGAAATAGTCTTCTTTACGGAGCTATTCAACTGGGGACTTAGGTTCCCACTGGATCCAGAGATAGTGCGCTATTTCCACCTAGTCAAGCTATGTCCATCACAGCTAAGCCCTAACGGATGGTATACCTTGATGTCATGCATTATGGCATCTAGGTTGTCCGGAATTCCTCTTCCAATGGAAGAGTTCGCTGCTGTAGCTAGTTTGTGCAAACACCATCAGTTCCCTTTCTATCACTTTAACATGGGGAACGATCTTAAAGTTGTGGATGATCTCCTGGAGTCGGAGAGCAAGTGGAGGAGCCAGTTTTTGTTTGTAAGTGGCTCATGGGAGAATGGTAAGAAAATCAAGACCGGGGAGAATCCTAGCCTTCTTCGAAGTAGATGGAGGAGCGATCGTAAGTTTTACTTTAAGTTTCTGTTCGAACTTCTCTTTTCATTCAGTTTATGCTAATCAGTTGCTCTCTTGTTTTATCAGAGCTGCCAAAGGAGTTCGGAGACTATCTAAAAGCCGAACAGGTCACCTGTGGCAAAATAAATGCATGGGCCGCAGAGAACTGGGAGAACCGGTTTCATAAGGCTTTTACCCCCGGGAATTTAGCGAGATCCCATCTGTGGAACACCACAGGTCGAAGGGATCTATCCTGGGAGGAGTTCTCCACCCCACCGGATGAAGATGTAGTACTGAGAAGGTCTCATGAATTGGATGGGACCCTTTTCCTTCCTGCCCGGGCCAAAGCCCCAAGTAAAATGAAGGGCAAGAAGAAGAAGAGCAGGAAAGCAGTAGAGGATGCTGAGAAAGAGGTCCCAACAGGCTCAGAGGTGCCAGCCCAGGTTCAAGTTGACGCAAACCTTCTACAAGTGGTAGAACAGGAGAGCGAAAAACAAAGAGTGAAGTCCCCAAAACCCACAAGGGCTTCTAAACGGACTCGCAAGCAAGCGAGTGATAGTGCTGATAGGGAGGTCAAAAAGAAAAAGACTTCTCAAAGTGAAGAGCTCACTCTCCGGGATCCGGAGCCCATCTTCCCAACCGATCCGACATTGACTGAAGAGATCCCAGGGAATCTTAATGAAGGGATTCCAAGGGAATTCCATACTGATGAGATTGAACGGGGAGAGATTAACATGGACGAAGTGGACGTTACCGGTCTGGGTCCTCTAGGTGACTACTTCCTTGGCCTGTCTAGAGATGAGTTCGCAGGGCCATATGTTCCCCCAAGTAGCTCCAACACAGTAAACTTCAATGGTAAGACTTTCTTAGTTTCCAGTGAGAGGGATGTTATAGCCCATTCACTCCTTAGCAACGTGCAACCAGTACTTACCCTAGAAAGGCAAGTCCGGAGTCAGGCAGAAACCATCAGAGACCTTAAGTCTGAAAAGGAGAAACTGTCCGAAGACCTCAGGACTGCCACTACTAAGGTTGACTTGCTTAAGGAGTCGAGCGAACAGCTAAAGAAGAATCAAGAGGAAAGCAACACAAAAGTTGTTTCTTTAGAAGAGACCGTAAAAGATCTCAGGGCTAAACTGTCCGGATTAGAGAAGGATTTGACAGCCTCAAGAAAAGAAACTACAGCCCAGGAGAAGCTTGTCACCAACCTGACCACTGACAAACTTGCTTTAGAGAATGCAGTGACTCAGGCTATTGAGGAGAAAGCTGCTCTGGTGAAGGACCAAGAGGCCATGATCAAGGCCAAAATCAACGCTTATGCTAGGGAGATGATACGGAGTGAAGAATTAATGATTGAGAAAGTAAAGTCTGACATGGTCCTCCTGTTTCACGAGAAGTTCCCGAAGAGGAGACTAGGGGACTTGTGGCGTTATGTGGATGACGATGATCTCCCCTACTGGACCATGGTTGATGAAGGGTACACTGATATATCCTCGTCTGGTGATGAAGAGGAAACCGGAGAGAGTCCGGGTGAGGAAGAGGTTGACCCCAAAGGCAAGAAGATCATTGAGGAAAAAAGCGACATCAAGGGCAAGAAAACAGATGAGGGTGAGCCATCTTCAAAGGCTCCTCCTTAATTTATAATCTGTTTTGTTTATCTTTTACTTGAACCAAAGTCCTTGGAAGGCCAAGGCACCTTTTTTGTGATGGTGTCCGAATTATTCGGACAGATTTTTGTTCTGCACTCAAACTTGTTTAAAAAGTCCTTGGAAGGCCAAGGCAATTTTAAGTTGTTGAATGGATGTTTTGTTTTGCTCAACCATTCTCTTCTTTCATAGTCTGTTTAAATAGCTGGAGTTTAAGTAGTCTTGAATTATTGTGTTGTGAGAGTGTTTAGTTTCTCTGGCTAGAATTTAAGTAGCCCCTAGACCTCTCAGTCCGGATAGTATGACAATCAACAGAATTTTGCAAAAACTTAGAAAATTATTTAAGAAGGCTCCAAGTTTCATTTAAAGCTCTCCGTGGCGCCGGAGAGAGGTAGTGGTATGCCCCCAAATATTTACATGGATGTTTTAAACAAGTAAATATTTACATAAGTTTTATTCTAAGTACATTCGAAGGTGTTCAATATTCCAAGGGTGAGTTAAAACCCTGCCATCTTTGTCTTCTAACCAGTATGTCCCAGGCTTGATTCTTTCAACCACAGTATAGGGACCCTCCCAAGTTGGAGCCAGTTTCCCGAAGAGCTTTTCCTTGGTATGCAAGAAAACTTTCCTTAACACCTTATCTCCTGGTTGAAAGTCCCTTCTTTTAACTTTAGAATCAAACCTGCTTCTCATCAAGCCCTGATAGTGTGCCACTCTAAGATGAGCTTTTACTCGCCTTTCTTCAATTAAATCAAGTTGATTTCTAACCGCCATTTCATTAGCTTGTCCGGAGAAGTTGTGGACTCGAAAGGAGGGGAGTGTCTTCTCTATGGGGGATACTGCATCCATCCCATAGACCAAGGCAAAAGGTGATTCTTGTGTCGCAGCCCCAGGTGTTGTTCGGTAGGCCCACAAGACTTCTTGTAAATAACTAGGCCACTTCCCAGCAGCCCCTTCCAAATTTTTCTTTAAACCGGACAGTATTGTTCTGTTAGCCACTTCAACTTGCCCATTGGCTTGTGGGTGGAAAGGTGAAGAAAAGCAGTGCTGAATACCCCTCGAGGCACAGAAGCTCTCCATTTCTCTGTTGTCAAACTGTGGCCCATTATCTGTTGTTATTCTCTGGGGGACACCAAATCTGCAACATATGTTGGATAGAATGAATTTTATAACAGCCTTTGATGTTGTCCCTGACAAGGGAGCTGCTTCTATCCACTTTGAAAAGTAGTCAATGGCTACAATTATGGTTTTA
The DNA here is from genome assembly GCA_036936605.1 of Limnanthes douglasii subsp. nivea. Classification (NCBI taxonomy): domain Eukaryota; kingdom Viridiplantae; phylum Streptophyta; class Magnoliopsida; order Brassicales; family Limnanthaceae; genus Limnanthes; species Limnanthes douglasii. The sequence continues at coordinate 9,140,834 of JAUPFV010000001.1, read as the reverse complement.
CGCCCTCCGGACGCCACAGGTAGAGGCCCAACCAAGTCCAATCCCCATCGAGCAAATGGGATGGGTTCAGAAATTGATTCCAAAGGAATAGCTGGTACATGAATTTCATTGCTGTACTTCTGGCATGGGTCACATCTTCTTACCAGCTCCTTAGCATCTTTCATTATTGATGGCCAATAATATCCGGAGAGAAGCACTCTTCTTGTTAATGCTCTAAACCCACAATGGGCTGACCCCTCACCATCGTGCAATTCGGAGAGAACCATTTGTGACTCATGATCCCCTAAACAGCGTAGGAGAGGTTTACTATAAGATTTCTTGTACAAGACTTCTCTAATCATGATGAAACCACGAGCCCTGTGTTTTAACGTTCTGGCTTGTGGTTTATCTAAAGGCACGATGCCATCAGACAGATATTGCATAAGAGGAGACCTCCAGTCTTGAGGCCGGTTTACTTGTATTTCAAAGACTTCCTCTTTTTCACCTTCATAAAGTTGAATAGAAGGGCTTTCAAGCACATGGATCCATGGATAGGACTCCGTATATGCTATTGTTGCCAATGAGTCTGCTAGCTCATTCTCTGCCCGGGGAATATGCTCATAGACAACAGCTTTAAACTTTATTGCCTCATTTTTCAAAAGTAGTAAATACTTGATCAATTGTTCCTTTCTAGCTTCTGATAAGCCCAAGGCATGGTGGACAAGTAATTGGGAATCACTTAGTAGCTTGACCCTTTTTGCTCCACAAATGTAAGCCAATTTCAACCCAGCTATAGCTGCTTCATATTCAGACTCATTATTGGATGCCCTGAAAGCAAAACAAATAGCCTGGAACATGCTGTCCCCATAGGGGGAAGTAAGACATATTCCTGCCCCAGATCCTATGGCACTGGATCCTCCGTCTGTTCGGACAATCCACACTTTTTTGTCTTTTGAATCAGCAGGTTGTTCTGAATTCCTATCAGAATGGAATTCGACCAGAAAGTCAGCCACAGCCTGAGCTTTTACTGCTGTTCGAGGAGCAAAGTCTATGTCGAAGTCCCCCAACTCTACTGACCACTTTGTCATTCTGCTTGAAATATCTGCTTTTTGAAGAACATTCTTTAAAGGGAAAAACGTCCGGACAATAATAGGATGAGCCTGAAAATAAGGCCTCATCTTTCTTGCAGCTATCACCAAGGCCAATGCTAGTTTTTCAAGTTTCAAGTAACTCTTCTCAGCATCAATCAAGCTTTTGCTGATATAGTACACTGGGTGAGGATACCCATCAACCTCCCTTACTAACACAGCACTAATGGCACAACTTGAAACAGCCAGATATACGAAGAGAGTCTCCCCATCAATTGGTTTGAACAAAGTCTTGGGAGAGGACAGATGCTTCTTAATTTCATTGAATGCCTCATCACACTGTGGTGTCCACTCAAACCCTTTTGCACCCTTCAAGGTTTGAAAAAATGGAGCACATCTGTCCGAAGACCTGGAGATGAATCTGTTCAAGGCTGCTAACCTCCTCGTTAATCGCTGTACTTCTTTAATATTTCGTGGAGGCTCCATTTGGAACAAGGCATTGAGTTGGTCCGGGTCGGGCTGTATTCCATGCTCACTTATAATATACCCCAAGAACTTCCCGGACTGTACTCCGAACACACATTTTTCAGGATTTAACTTTAAATTCACCTTAGCCAGGTTGGCAAAAGTCTCGTGGAGGTCGGACAAGTGCAGCTGCTCATCCATACTTTTCACCATCATATCGTCAATGTAGACCTCCATATTTCTTCCAATCTGATCAGCAAATGCCTTATTGACTAACCTTTAGCCCCAGCATTTTTCAAGCCAAAGGGCATCACCTTATAGCAGTGCAGACCTCTATCAGTAACAAAAGTGGTATGCTCTTGATCTTTTGGATCCACCTGGATTTGATTGTACCCGGAGAAAGCATCCATGAAGGAGAGTAGCTTGTTCCCAGAAGTAGAGTCTACTAACTGATCTATCCGGGGAACCGGATACAAGTCTTTTGGGCAAGCTCGATTGAGATCTGTGAAGTCAATGCACATTCGCCATTTTCCGTTTTTCTTTTTTACCAAGACTGGATTGGCAGTCCACAAAGGGTACTGAGATTCTTTAATGTGCCCCATCTTTTTGAGTCTGTCAACCTCTTGTACAATGACATCAGCCTTTTCTTTTGAGAAAGCTCTCCTCTTTTGTACTACTGGTGCCACGTCTCTTCGGACAGATAAGTGATGGGAAATCACCTCTGATGGAACTCCAGTAACATCAGCGTTGCACCAAGCAAAAACATGCTGATGGTCTTTTAAGAATTTCAACATACCTTCTTTCAACATTTGTGGCATTTTGGACCCTATCTTGACAATTTTTCCTTCTTCCAAGCAATGTGTTTCAACCTCCTCAACTGGGATTAACACTCCGGGGGTCTCTCTGGGGTCATCAATTTCACCCTCACCCCCAGAAAGGCCCTCAAACTGCTATTGGTCATTTATTCGGACTGCCCCCAGCGTTCGTGGAGCCAAGGCAGTGGCATAGCATTCTCTTGCAACTTTTTGACTGCTCCGGACAACCCCAACCTGCCCCTGAACAGCATATTTTAGACACTGATGGACTGTCGAAGCCACTGCATGCATCCTAGAGAGCCAAGATCTCCCTAGAATAGCATTGTAGCAAGTGGGACAATCCACCACAATGAAAAGTATTCTGACTGTTTTCTTGAAAGGGCCTCTACCCAACAATACTTCTTCTTCGAACTCACCGATTACATCAGCTGAGCTGCCCGTGAAGCCTACGATCGATTTGTCTGACTTTTGAATCACAGATGGATTTTTCATTTTCTTGTAAGTATCTAGGAAAAGGATATTGGCAGAGCTCCCAGTATCTACCAAGATTCGCCTTATCTTATTTCCCCCTATCGATGCTCCTATAACAACAGCATCTTCATGAGGGCCAGCAATATCTCTCAAATCATCCCCATCAAAGACAATGAATGGGAACAAACTTGACGATTGATATGAGGTCATGCCCCCTTCTAGCTGGGTAGCCAAATTATGAACATGCCTTTTTCTTGATGAAGTGGTAGGAGCCGTTACAGTGTCCCCTCCGAAAATTGTCAAGGATTCAAAGAACTCAATGAGCCCGGAGACCGACCTGGAACGCTCCTCTATCGCACCCACTCTGTTTCTCGTTAGGGGTCAGGATCCAAGTATTCGGATTCCACATCAAACCTTTCAATGATTACCATAGCCCCCTCTGGGGCGGCATTAACCGGACCAGCCCGGTGAGTGTTATCAGGCCTGTTGCCTCCTCTTCTTTTAACGTATGCACCCAATTTCCCTCTTTCGATCAGGTTTTGAACCTCTTGTTTTAGTGCTATGCAATCATCAGTAGTATGGCCAATATCATTGTGATATTGACAAAAAGAACTGTTTCGATGTTCTCTGGGAGACTGCAAGGTTGCTGGTCTCCGGTAGTGTACTTCATCTTTTGTTTTATCGAAAATGGTTGCCACACTTTCTTTGAGTTCTGCAAACCATTCCGGTTGGACCCATGGTCCCCTTTTGTTTCTAGACTGTTGGCTTTGTGCAGGAGCAGCTGGTTGAGACTGAGTTTTTCCCCTTCCATGCCCCTGTCCGGTTTCTCTAGCTTTGTTCCCGGACTGGTTTTGATTTGGAGTTGGCGCCACCGGGGTGGATCTCACCTGTCTGTGCACCCTGGTCTTCTTTGTTTCATCAACATTTATTTGTTTGCCAACTTGATTTAGCAATCCTCCCCAGGTCATGGCCTTCTTCCTGGTTACTGAATCGGCCAGGTTGCCCGGGTTCAAACCTTGTCTCAGGGAGGCTATTGCCACTTGTTCAAAGCAATCAGCCAGCCCGTTTTTTGTGTTCACAAAACGACTTATGTACTCCTTTAACGATTCATTTGGTTCTTGGGCACAATGGATTATAGTATCTCCATTACCTTTTAGCTCCTTACTCCCTACAAATTGCCTTCAAAAGGCCACCCAAAAAGTATCAAAGTCTCTGATACAACCCTAAGGAAGGCTGTTGTACCACTTCAGAGCACTCCCCGTGAAAGACTGGGAGAATGCCCTGCAGAGTAGTTTATCATCATCATCAAAGTTCATCATGAAGTTCTTGAATTGCTCCAGATGATTGTCTGGATCAGTACTTCCATCGTACTTCTCCATCTTGGTGCTATCAAACCTCTTGGGGAGGTTTCCGGACAGTATTTTGGAAGACAATGGCGATTGCCTCCAATTCCTCCCACGACTGAACGCGGTATCCTCATTAGGTGTTGCAAAGATACCTGGCTCATCATGGAAGGCAAAAGGATCCATCAGCATCCGGTCTACATGCCTCCGGTTGTGAGATGATCCTTTCCCAATGTGCCTTTTCATTCTTCCATGGTGATCTCTTTTTCTGGAATACTTTTTAACTTGCTTCTGTTTTTTCCTGGTTCGCCCCTCATCACTACTGGAGGACAAGGATTTTTCATTTCCCTCACTGTCCGAAGAGCTGTCCGAAGATTCTGAGCTTGAGTCAGAACTCTCCACAGGCTTGGACCGGTGAGACTTTTTAGAACTGGCATGTGTCTTTTTAGTGCTCACATGAGTTTTTGAAGCCTCATGCTCTCGAGGGTTATCAGAGCGATGAGCAACTGATGCTTTGGACTTTTCCTTCATGCCCATCTTGGCCTTCTCAGCCCTCAGAGCTTCTATTTCAACCCTCAACCTGTCACGCTCTTGGACAGTATATTCATCGTTCTCTTCCACCACTTCGAGCAAAGCTGGTGGAAGCTCTGGATTATCCGGATTCATTCGGACAGAATTTCTTTACTTGGTTTTGAATGCTTGATTCAGGCACCGTCGCCTCCCACTGTGGTCGCCAATTTGGTGAGGATAAAAGTAGCCTGAGGGTAGGCTGGTAATTTTAAGTGGAGTTTTAAGGCGGTGTAAGGGTGTTTCACGGTAGTATGGTGGTGTTTAAAGGTGTTCCAAAGTATTTCAGGGTGTTTCAAGGGTGGAGAGAGAATTAAGCAGCCTGGCAGCAGTTAATTTTTCTTCCCCATAGTTAATGCTGGTGGTTGGGCATTTATAGTGTGAAATTTGGGCCCTTATGGGCTTTCGGGTCAAGTTTAATGGACCCGGGTCATGTTTAAAGACCCATAAGTTTTAAGCAGATGTGCAGGTAGCTTAGTCAGATAGTGTTTAGGTTTTTTAGTACTTTAGTCATAGTTCGAACTGCCTTAAGTTTTCAGTGTTCGAAATCATCTGTCCGGTCAACAAGTCCTGTCCGAATTTCCGGGGAGATTTACTTTGGACTACCCTTCCGGGGAGCACTTTGAATTCGGACTCATCAAATATAATTTTTAGAGAATATTTGAGATTATGTATAATTATTAAGGACTAAAGAGCAATTTATCCTTTTTTGTAACAGATTTCATTTAAGACTAAGTATTGGCTCCTCTATATAAAGGGCAAGACTACTCTAATAAAGGGGTTGAACACTTTTTATATTGAACTCATTGGTACTTGAACTTTCTCTCTAAAAAAACTCTCTAACTCTTTCTCTCTCTAGACTTATATTATAACAATTTACTAAGGTGAAATCTAATCTCATCAAACTGGAGACTCCATTGGGGGCTAAATAAAAAAAATTAATGACGTTATCTGTTCGAATTTGATACAATCTTGTTGTATTTCTTGTTTAAAATTAATACGATGAATCCCAATAACAATCTTTCGCTTCGATCGGTGATGGAAACTCTGAAAGATGATTTACAGAGAGACGGAAATAGGCGTGATGGATCATCTCCAATCCAAACTCAATCTGATATTGAAGTGCGAATGAACTAGCTTTTAGATAAGATAAATGCATTAAATGAAAAGTATGAACGAAGAGAGCAGGAGATCCACTCGGTGAAGCTTAAATCTGAGGTTAGGCAAGAAACATAAAAGACAGAGATGGGAGACCAATCTGATCGATCTTATGATTATCGAAGAGCTAAAACTGAGCATAAAAAAGCATGTTTTGTGTCTCCTAAAGAGCGATATTCATCTCGCAAAGAGAAAAAAGATAAGAAGAAGTATATAACTTCTAGTGATGAGGAGGTTGAGAGCTCAGCTTCGGGTTTTAAGAGATACAAGGGATCTTCAAAAGAGAAATCAGAGAGAGATCAGTCGAGGAAACATAAAAAGGAAA